>OZ020269.1:69462017-70860017 GCA_963971225.1 Melieria omissa | reverse complement strand
GGAGGATTCGGTAAACAGGAAAATCGATGAGCGGCTTAGAGAGGTGCAGCCACGAGAATGTTTGCCGACGGTTCCGGAAAGTTTCGCCATCCGAACAGAAGTGCCTACTTATGATGGTGCTACGCCGTTCGATACATTTAAACTGCAATTCGACTTAGCTGCTTTGGAAAATCAGTGGACCGATATCAGGAAGGGTCGGAGATTGGCACTGGCGCTGAAAGGTCCTGCGGCTGAGGTAATGAAATCAGTTCCGGAATGCTCGAGAAGTGATTATGAGGCCGTCATGAGAGCGTTGGCAGCCAAATACAGCGACGAGCACAACCATACGCTGTACTATTGTGAGCTGAAGAACCGCAGGCAAAGAGCCAGCGAGGCGCTGCAGACATATGCAGCAGACATTGAGCGGCTCGTACAGTTGTGCTACCCAAAATTCGGCGCTGATGATCTCGAAAGGATGAATATTGAGTCGTTCATTGAAGGTCTTCATGATCCCGAGACACGTCGCAGTGCGTTGATGATGGGCAAGCCGACATTTAAGGAGACGGTGACCAGCGCGATGACATATGAAGCGACATGGATTGGAGGCAATCGGTATGCATCTGCAAGGATACGTCAAATCCAGCCGGACAGCGACATTTCGATCCAGGCCATAAGCTCTGAGACACCTGGCAGGCCACGGGTTGTCTCCTCTAAAGTTGTTTGCTGGACATGTGGCAAGCAGGGTCACATATCACGAGACTGCCGCCAACGAAAGAGGCGTTCCCGTTCTCGATCGCAATCGCCTGAAGCGAGGAATACTGACGATCGAGGCTCAGCCAACAAGCGCAGGGCTGAGGACGAGGAGTCGTTAAACTAAAACGGGTCAGCCCAAAGGGGCGTGAGCTGATCCCCACAACCCGCTGCCCCACCGTCCTTGTCTCACAGCTGAAACGGCAACCCAGCAGCTTGACGATTGAAGGAAAGATAGATGGAAAGTTGTTCGTGTTGACACTGGATACTGGAGCGTCATATTCGATCATAAAAAGGAAGCTTCTGAAGAACTGGGAACCGCTGCATGGCATACAGCTGAGGACTGCGACTGGCGAGCGTGCGCCGGTAAGAGGAAAAGTAACAAAAACAATTGCTATCGGCACCAGCAGCCTGGAGCATGAGTTCATCGTCGCGGATATAATGGACGACGTGATTATCGGCGTGGATTTCATGATTAGGCATGGTTTTACGCTGGACCTGAAAGAAAATGTGCTGAAGTATGCCAACGTTGAATTCCCCCTGCACACTGGCTATGACCGAAGCGTGGCGGTAAGGAAAGTTGTCTCGTGTCAACACCAGAAGATACCAGCGAATTCCGAGGCGATTGTATGGGCTAAGGTGGACGAGGACGATGGGACAAGTCGGCTGTGGGTTGTGGAAGCGCCAAAACAAGGATACGACAACATAATAATCGGACGTACATTAGTGGAACCCAAAAATGGCAAAATACCAGTCAGGATACTCAATCCACTGAACACGACAAGATATGTCGGAAAAGATGCGGTCATTGCCGAGTGTAGAGAGGCTGAAGCAGTTGTCAATTGCGAAAGCAGTCCACCCGGAGGAAGTAAGAAAAGCGGTTCTAACATGGACGCCATACCGCATACCCAGTGGAGCAGTGAATTGACAGGCGAGCAGAAACAGAAGGCGCGGTCACTTCTGCAGCACTATGGGTCAATATTTGCAACAGAAGCGGGCGGAAGAACAGCCATAGTGAAGCACAACATCGACACCGGAAGCGCGAAACCAATCAGCCAACCGCCAAGACGAGTTCCTCTGGCCAAGAGGGAGGAGGTCACAAATTTGATCGAGAACATGCGGAAAGACAAGGACATAGAGCCTTCTTCGGGCCCCTGGTGCTCGCCGGTCGTGCTAGTCAAGAAAAAATATGGCAGTACCCGGTTTTGTGTGGACTATCGGAAGCTCAATGATGTGACCAAGAAGGACAGCTATCCACTACCTCGGATCGATGACACCCTGGACACACTGTCAGGCACACAGTGGTTTTCCACACTCGACTTACGCAGCGGCTATTGGCAGGTGGAACTTGCAGACCAGCACAAGGAGAAAACGGCTTTTAGTGTTGGCGACGGTTTGTGGCAGTTCACCGTCATGCCGTTTGGACTCTGCAACGCACCAGCAACATTCGAGCGGCTAATGGAGCGTGTGCTGAAAGGGCTGCATTGGCGGACGTGTCTGGTATACCTCGACGACATAATCGTGATGGGCAAAAGCTTCGACGACCACCTGGAAAAACTGAAGGGGGTATTTGAGCGAATACAGAAAGCCGGGCTTAAACTCAACCCAAAGAAGTGCTCGCTGTTCCAAAAAGAGGTCAAGTATTTGGGTCACACGGTTTCCGCTCGCGGAGTACATACGGACGAAGGCAAGGTCACGGCGGTGAAGGAGTGGCCCCGGCCACGCAATCTACACGAACTCCGCAGTTTCCTGGGCCTGTGCACATACTACCGAAGATTCGTTCCAGGATTTGCGAACATAGCTGGCAGCTTGCACAAACTGACGAAAAAGAATCAAGCCTTCGCGTGGGGTGAAGAGCAGGAGCAGGCTTTTGCACGACTGAAGGAAAAACTGTGCACTGCTCCAATTCTGGCCTTCCCCGTTCCTGGAGAGATGTTTGTGCTGGATACAGATGCAAGTGGGCATAGTATTGGCGGTGTGCTGTCACAGATAATAGATGGCCAAGAACAAGTGATAGCGTACTACAGCAAAATTTTGTCAAAGCCTGAACGCAACTACTGTGTGACCCGAAGGGAGTTGCTCGCAGTACTGGAATGCGTGAAACACTTCCATAAATACCTGTATGGGCAAAAGTTTCGCCTGCGCACAGATCATGCGGCATTGAAATGGCTACTGAACTTTAAAGATCCGGAAGGCCAATTGGCGCGGTGGATCGAGCGGCTGCAGAGCTACGACTACACGGTAGAGCATCGCAAGGGTAGCAGCCATGGAAATGCCGATGCCTTGTCACGCCGCACAATGGGGTAAACATGTCGAAAACCCGCGCATTACGGCTAATCTTAAAGTTACGGGCCTAACTTTTTTTTTTTATTTCTCGTAATCTACATGCATGTAGCAGTCAGAAAATGCTTTTTGCATGTAAATTGGACCGAAACTGTCTGCTGTATAGCCGTTCAAAGTTGGGTGTTTTTATACTCAATATCATTTTGTCGATGCAACTATTTTGATGGTGATGCTGAAATGTCAATTAAATCGTTATTTTTAAATATAATCAAATAATTGTTGGTACATATAATAAGCATATTCCTATATTTAATTTGACATATAATTCTTTTCCATGGCACATTTTCTTGTAAAGATATAAGTTCTCAAAGTTTGGGCAAAAACAACGATTTTATTAGGAAAATGTCCTACTTTCGTGGTGTATAACTTTTATGGATAATCATGGATAATCGAAAATCTTTAGGGAAGGTAAGTAGGAACCTTCATAAAAAAAATGATACCCAACTTGTCTGCGGAAAGCTGCGGAGTGGTTAGATTTTTGGACTTGTATTCACTTCTCTTAGTAAGAAAAAAAATATATATGAACTGAAAACTTTTTAACGCGCGTATGGGTCGGTACGTTTAAAACACTTGGTGCATATATATAGTATTAAAAAAAATAAATAAAGTAAAAATATATGTGATTTATCACCTGAATTAATAAATATGCTAAAAAAATATTTTGTATCAATTTTTTCGGCGGGTACGCATGATGATTCTTGAAAAAGGCAATATATTCCAATAAAACTTTGTGTGGAATTTACGAGTAACCTAACTAAACTCTGACGTAAAAATGGGCATGGAACGCCCACTTTTAAGTAGGGTGGCCATATAAGCATACTTGGTTAAATTGGGAAAATGTATTATATTTATATACTTACCAACGTCATCTGCCCTTTTGTGGTTATTTATAACGGTAAGTGGGCATGGTACTCCCCATTAACCCGTTATGAGCCGTATCAACCCGTATCAAATGGTTTTTGCTTAAATACGAATTACCCTACATGTATGTGTTTTATGTGGGTGTTTTATGAAAGGAGGAAAAAAATGGGGGCGTTGCTACAATCTAGAGTATAAGTCAGTTTGGGTCGATTTAAATACTTTAACTTTGGTTTTGTTTTTTACTAATGAAGATTTTAAAAGTGCCTAATTGCCGACTGTAGGGTGCCGGTGCACGGTACAGTAAATCAAATAAAATTATGGTGAACAAATCTCTGAAGAGTCCTGAAGGAGATGTCCAAATTTGAGGTATTTATCTTTAACCGTATAGATACTACAGCATAAAATAGGCAATGCGCGGGTTTTTGGCATGTTTACCCCATTGTGCGCCGTCCGTGCAAAACCGAATGCAGGCATTGTTCGCGAGCCGAAAGCAAAGAGCAGATAGTGGACGTACGATTGGTCAGCGTTCTGCCAGAGGAGGAGTGGTCTGCGGAGAGGATACAAAAGGACCAGCGCGAGGATACGGATCTTAAAAAAATCATTGAAGGCAAGGAGCAAGGCGCACGTCCAGACTGGCAGGAGATGGCCGGTGAGAGCCCGATCACGAAGGCTTACTGGGCGCAGTGGCAAAGTCTGCGGCTGTCTGATGGTTGCCTATACCGCGAGTGGGAGAGTGAGGATGGCCGGACCAGCAATTCCCTAATTTTAGTCCCGAAATGCAGGATCAACGAGGTGATCGAGGTATACCATAACGACTCTAGCGGAGGGCACCTAGGCATCACAAAAACTGTCGCCAAAATAAAAAGGCGATTCTACTGGGTAGGATGCCAGGAGTCTGTCGCCGATTGGATTAAGAGCTGTGATCGATGTTCGGCTGCGAAAGGGCCAACAAGAAGATCTCGGGGCCGCATGCAGCAGTACAACATGGGAGCGCCCTTTGAGCGAATTGCCATGGACGTCGCCGGGCCATTCCCACTTAGCACTCAAGGCAACAAATATGTGCTGGTGGTGATGGACTATTTCAGCAAATGGCCCGAAGTGTATCCTATTCCTAACCAGGAGGCCACCACGGTCGCGGAAATGTTGGTAAACAACTGGGTGGCCAGATTTGGAGTTCCACTGGAGTTGCACTCGGATCAAGGCCGGAATTTCGAGTCTCTTGTATTAAAAGAAGTGTGTGAGCTACTAGGAATAAGGAAAACTCGCACCTGTCCTTTGCATCCCCAGTCCGACGGCATGGTGGAACGATTCAATCGAACACTGGAGGAATATCTGCGGAAAGTAGTAGGCAGGAATCAAAAGGATTGGGACACGCATATTCCGCTGTTCTTGATGGCGTATAGGTCAGCCCCGCACGATACGACATCACTCACCCCAGCCCGAGCAGTGTTCGGCGCAGAGCTGAGATTGCCTGCTGACTTGAAGTTCGGAGTGGTCAGCACGATGGAAGGCGCTAAGACTGATTACGCAGTTAATAAGCGATCGGAGCTGGAAGAAATCCACCAGTTTATAAGGGACCGTATCCAACTGGTCAGCGATAAGATGAAAGCCAGATATGATCTACGAGCTAACACAGCGGGGTTCCAAGAAGGCGATCTGGTAATGCTTTACAACCCGCAGCGCAGGAAAGGTTTGTCTCCAAAGCTTCAAACGTCGTGGGAAGGACCGTACAAAGTCGTGACCAGGATTAATGACGTGGTGTACAGGGTTCAACGCTGCTGCAGCGGAAACGCCAGGCTGAAGGTAGTCCATTTGGAGTGCCTGGCGTCTTACTCCGGCGGAGCCTCGGTACTTGTTCGGGACGAACAAGTCTAAGTGATGGACATTGATACGATGAGAAATTCTGTGCCGCACTGTACAGAAATGCTTTTCTCCGCACGAATGTTTTCCAAGCATACTTTTAGGCATGCACTGTGAAGTACAGCAAAACTGTTATAAATTCGCTTGGTATAGTCCGATATGGCAAGGATGGTTCTCGAAGAAATGGGCTGTGCGAGAATGGTCGAGCGCTTTCCAATTAGAAGTGCAAGAAACTTCGGCGCGATAAGAAAAGTGGTATAAAAGCAGCAGTGGCAGCGCAAGGGGTCGAGTCTGTGTTAAGCAAGCAAAGTGGTAACAAGTGTAGATACAAGCGAAGTGTGAATTCTGTAAATAAAGCGATTGTTAGTTTTGACTACGTTGCGCCGGATAACTGAAGTTGTTTTATTTTCAAAACCAATCCAAACGAACCTGTGAAGTAATTTTCGTAACAGTATCTTAAATTTGTTGCTCTAAAGCATTCGTTTTTTTAAGCAAATTTTTTTAGAGAAATTTTCCTCTCTGATTTAACTCCAGCGTCAAAGTTCAAAAAAGCATTCCCTTCCTTTCATCTCTGCCACAGAAAACACCCAATCGAATTGATAAAAAACCAGGCACGACAAGACAACAAATACTTTCTTGACTTCAAGAATTGAATTTAAACCAAAACACGGACATAACCATGAAAACAATGGATAAGTATTAATTTGAATATGTTCCAACATTATTTTCCAACAAAAATTATAATTTATTAAACCAAAGAAAATAAAAGCCAAGGCGAATGAAAAACACTTGGACCAGGTACATTTTGCGCCAGCTAATTTATGTCACTATTAACGGGATGGCACGAAAAAAGTGCTTCAAATCGGGTCAGATGGAAAAGCCTAGTTGAAAATATATATATAATATAAAAAATATTTATAAACGATTCTGACAATAATTACGTCGAAACAACAAAAAACTGAAAATAACTGGCAAATTTGTAAGAAAATACTCCATGGTCTGGCCAAACCATGGTTTTGGGTTTTGTGCTTAGAAAGGATCAGTTAAGGATATCATGAAATATGAGCTCGACAGCCTAATTACAACATTACTAAAGTAAATCCAAAGTTCAATATGGTCTGGCCAGAAATAGAAGCCCGCAGAATAGTTGTATTTTCAGTGTTCCTAAAAGTATCGACTATTTACCAAAGAAGTAATCAAACGCAGGCTTCATGCCAACCCTGCATCAGCTGTTGAAATTAAAAAAAAAATTCACTCACATATTTTTAGTGAATTGTGTGTAAACATGGAAACATGGTCACCTCTAATTAAATTTCAGAACGTCATACAATTTGTAAATGTTGGATTTCTTTTACATAGCTGGAGCGTTTTAAAATAGTCAAAATAAATTTTGAGTTTTTCGTAATTCTATTACAAGAATTTTTCAAAATGCCATAACTTAAAAACAACTAGAATTTTTTAGTTGGGATTTTATTACTTCAAAATACATGTCACTTGAATTTTTTTTTTAAGAAGTTTGTGTTAGTATATGTATACATATCGCACACGCACTACAAAAGTAACAACTCAAAATTTTTAATTTTCGGGTTTATGTGTTAATACTGTGGACAATGCATCACCCATAAGCAAAAGCTCAGTTATTTTGTTGTTGTTAACTGTTGGAAAAATACAGTTAGGTCTCTCTTCATGTCGAAAATTTGATGTTGTTCGCTGCAGCTCAATGGAAAACAGTCTTAACTCAAATTGTGAAACTTTTGACGAAATAAATTTTTGTTGAAGTTGATTTTAAGCAAAGTTCTGACAATTTTAGAATATACAGTGGAGTCTGGATATAATAATTAATAAAATAATAATTGATTGGCACGACAGCCCGCTTACGCGAGACTAAGGCCTAGCTTCCCGCAACCACCCGTGTTGTGCGTGTGAATTTTGTACGCGGGTGGAAGGGACCTACAGTTTTATGCCGGTTCCGAACGGCAGGTTGGGAGCTTTTTCATAGGCAATTTTTACTCTCAGAGGTTTGCCATTTCCAGCTGAGAGGACAGCCACCGAAAGAGAAAACGAGTTTCCCGTTATTTTTTTTAGGTGTTACTACATGCAGTATTCGATCTTGCGTCGCTCTGCATGCGACTCGTTGGACCGCACACTAACCAACTGAGCCACGGCGGCGGCCTGCCGCGGAGTCGGCGGAGTCTGGATATAGTGAACTAATTATTGCAAGGCCTGTTCACAGTATTGCGGTTATTCACTATATCAAGGTTAACATTTTTGTTGAAAAACTCGTTTTATTTGCTCAAAATACACTTTTTGTTTTTTGCTTGAAAATGTTTGTCTATATTTAGAGTCTCGATATCAAAATTTGGGTGTTCACTATATCGAGTTGTTCACTATATCGGGAGTTCACTATACCCAGACACGACTGTATTTTCAAATGGCGTTAAACTGGATCTTTTGCATATCCCCCTCTTCCCGAAATCCTGGGCACGTCACTGCATCAAGCCATGACAATTTGAAGACGTCTTACTTAGAAGACGAAGATATCACCTGTGTAAATTTTCAATGTAAAGAACAGCACTTAAAGAAAATTTCATACACTGAGTAGTATGACCATAAATAATTAGTCTTAGTGTAATTTTTGTACTGATTTTTCTAATGTAATGAAATGGTATCTCAGTGCAAAGCACAATTTTTTTTATGTTATTATGTTTCCATGTTTTAAGGGGACCCGGTGGTCTAGAAATTTCAAAAAATCGCTTTTTGGTTTTTTCGATATTTCGAAAGTATAGTATTGTTACGAATATTAAGTCTAGTGGGCTGTCACGTATCTCTGGATTGTGTGATTTGAAAATAAAACACAGTCAGTTTCTTAAATGCAGACAATAAAATACACCAACAGTCACTTTATTATTCACAGTTTACACTTTACTGTTCGTACACTTAAGTATTTGCTTAATTATTCCGTGTGGCAACTTCACTTGTCAAAACCAGACTGACTCGCTGTACCGCATCTGGCCACCTTTTATACTCTGTCCGGCCGTCGCGCAGATCGTTCTCGCACGTTGCCAGATTGGACTAGAAGTTTCCCTGATGACCGCGACCATCGTTGCCAGGTTGGGCTAAAAGTTACTATCGCGGCCGTCGTTGCCAGATTGGGTTATGGCACGGCACGTAGCGGCAGGGTTGCTTTGCACCGCGACAGACTGGCTCATCGTTACACTGCCCACCACTTAGACTTGTTCGTCCCGAACAAGTGCCGAGGCTCCGCTGTGATGAGGCGCCAGGCGCTCCAAATGGACTACCTTCAGCTTAGCGCCTCTATTGCTGCAACGTTGAATCCGGTATACCACGTCGTTAATCCTAGTCACGACTTCGTAAGGTCCTTCCCATGACGCTTGGAGTTTCGGAGACAAACCTTTCCTCCGCTGCGGGTTGTAGAGCATTACCAAATCGCCTTCTTGGAACCCTGCTGAGTTGGCCCGTAGATCGTATCTGGCTTTCGCCTTATCGCTGACCAGTTTGGTGCGGCCCCTTATAAATTGATGAATTTCCTCCAGTTCCGCCCGCTTATTGGCCACGTAGTCCGTCTTAGCGCCTCCCGTCGTGCTGACTACCCCGAACTTCAAGTCAGCGGGTAACCGCAACTCTGTGCCGAACACTGCTCGGGCTGGAGTGAGTGATGTCGTGTCGTGCGGGGCTGACTTATACGCCATCAGGAACAGGGGGATGTGCGTGTCCCAATCCTTTTGATTCCTGCCTACCACTTTCCGCAGGTATTCCTCCAGTGTCCGGTTAAAGCGTTCCACCATGCCGTCGGACTGTGGGTGCAAAGGAGTGGTACGCGTTTTCTTTATCCCCAGCAGCTCACACACTTCCTTGAATACCGCAGACTCAAAATTCCGGCCTTGATCTGAGTGCAACTCCAACGGAACTCCGAACCTGGCTACCCAGTTGTTTACCAGCTTTTCCGAGATCGTGGTGGCCTCCTGGTTAGGAATAGGGTACACTTCGGGCCATTTGCTGAAGTAATCCATTACGACCAGTACATATTTGTTGCCTTGAGTGCTAGTTGGGAATGGGCCGGCGACGTCCATAGCAATCCGCTCGAAGGGCGCTCCCACGTTGTACTGCTGCATGCGGCCTCGAGATTTTCTTGTCGGCCCTTTCGCGGCTGAACATCGGTCGCAGCTCTTAATCCACTCGGCTACAGACTCCTGACATCCTACCCAGTAGAATCGTCTTTTTATTTTGGCGACGGTTTTGGTGATGCCTAGGTGCCCTCCACTGGAGTCGTTATGGTATGCCTCGATGACCTCGTTGATTCTGCATTTCGGCACTACCATTAGGGGGTTGCTGGTACGACCATCCGCGCTCTCCCATTCGCGGTACAGGCAGCCTTCCTTCAGCCGCAAACTTTTCCACTGTGCCCAGTAAGCCTTAGCGATCGGGCTTTCACCGGCCATCTCCTGCCAGTCTGGACGTGCGCCTTGCTCCTTGCCTTCGACGATCTTCGCAAGATCCGCATCCTCACGCTGGTCTTTTTGTAGCCTCTCCGCAGACCACTCCTCCTCTGGCATGACGCTGACCAACCGGACGTCCACTATCTGTTCTTTGCTTTCGGCTCGCGAGCATTGCCTGCATTCGACTTTGCACGGACGGCGGGACAAGGCATCGGCATTTCCATGGCTACTGCCCTTGCGATGCTCTATCGTGTAGTCGTAGCTCTGCAGTCGCTCGATCCACCGCGCCAATTGCCCTTCAGGATCTTTAAAGTTCAGGAGCCATCTCAATGCCGCATGATCTGTGCGCAGGCGAAACTTTTGTCCATACAGATATTTGTGGAAGTGTTTCACGCAGTCCAATACCGCCAGCAGTTCTCTCCGGGTCACACAGTAATTGCGTTCCGGTTTCGATAAAACCCTACTGTAGTACGCTATCACTTGTTCCTGGCCGTCTATTATCTGTGATAGCACACCGCCAATACTACTCCCGCTTGCATCTGTATCCAGCACAAACATCTCCCCAGGCACGGGGAAGGCCAGAATTGGAGCACTGAACAGTTTTTCCTTCAGACGTGCAAAAGCCTGTTCCTGCTCCTCGCTCCACTCGAAAGCTTGGCTCTTTTTCGTCAGTTTGTGCAAGCTGCTGGCTATGTTCGCGAATCCCGGAACAAATCGGCGGTAGTATGTACACAGGCCCAGGAAACTGCGGAGTTCGTGTAGATTGCGTGGTCGGGGCCACTCCTTCACCGCCATGATTTTGCCTTCATCCGTATGCACTCCGCGGGCGGAAACCGTATGGCCCAGATACTTGACCTCCTTTTGGAACAGCGAGCACTTCTTTGGGTTGAGTTTAAGCCCGGCTTTTTGTATCCGCTCAAATACCTCCTTCAGCTTTCCCAGGTGGTCGTCGAAGCTTTTACCCATTACGATTATGTCGTTGAGGTACACCAGACACGTCCGCCAATGCAGCCCTTTTAGCACGCGTTCCATTAGCCGCTCGAATGTTGCTGGTGCGTTGCAGAGTCCAAACGGCATGACGGTGAACTGCCACAAACCATCGCCAACACTGAAAGCCGTTTTCTCCTTGTCCTTGTCTGCAAGCTCTACCTGCCAATAGCCGTAAGTCGAGCGTGGAGAACCACTGCGTGCCTGACAGTGTGTCGAGGGTGTCATCGATCCGAGGTAGTGGATAACTGTCCTTCTTGGTCACATCATTGAGCTTCCGATAGTCCACACAAAACCGGGTACTGCCATCTTTTTTCTTGACTAGCACAACCGGCGAGCACCAGGGGCCCGAAGAAGGCTCTATGACCTTGTCTTTCCGCATGTTCTCGATCAAATTTGTGACCTCCTCCCTCTTGGCCAGAGGGACTCGTCTTGGCGGTTGGCGAATCGGTTTTGCACTTCCGGTGTCGATGTTGTGCTTCACTATGGCTGTTCTTCCGCCTGCTTCCGCCGCAAATATTGACCCATAGTGCTGCAGGAGTGACCTCGCCTTCTGTTTCTGCTTGGCCGTCAACTCGCTGCTCCACTGGTTCTCCTGCGGTATGGCGTCCATGTTAAACCCGCTCTTCTCATTACCTCCAGGCGGGCTAGTCTCGCAATTGACCACTGCTACAGCTTCCTTACACTCGCCAATTACCTCATCTTTTCCGACATATCTGGGTGCATTCAGGGGGTTCAGTATTCTGACTGGTATCCTTCCATTTTTAGGTTCCACTAATGTACGTCCGATGATGATGCTGTCGTGTCCTTGCTTCGGTGCTTCTACTACCCACAGCCGACTCGTCCCATCGTCCTCGTCCACCTTTGCCCACACAATCGCCTCAGAATTCGCTGATATCCTCCTGTGTTGGCACGATAAAACCTTCCTTACCGCCACGCTTCGCTCATAGCCAGTGTGCAGCGGGAATTCAACGTTGACATATCTCAGCACATTTTCCTTCAGGTCCAGCGTAAAACCGTGCCTAATCATGAAATCCACGCCGATAATCACGTCGTCCATTATATCCGCGACGATGAGCTCATGTTCCAGGCTGCTGGTGCCGATAGCAATCGTTTTTGTAACTTTCCCTCTCACCGGCGCGCGCTCGCCAGTCGCAGTCCGCAGCTGTATGCCATGCAGCGGTTCCCAGTTCTTCAGCAGCTTCCTTTTTATGATCGAATATGACGCCCCAGTATCTAGTGTCAACACGAACCACTTTCCATCTATCCTTCCTTCAATTGTCAAGCTGCTGGGCTGTCGTTTCAGCTGTGAGACAAGGATGGTGGGGCGGCAGATTGTGGGGATCAGCTCACGCCCCTTTGGGCTGACCCGTTTTAGTTTAACGGCTCCTCGTCCTCAGCCCTGCGCTTGTTGGCTGAGCCTCGATTGTCAGTATCCTTCGCTTCAGGCGATTGCGATCGGGAACGGGAACGCCTCGTTCGTTGGCGGCAGTCTCGTGATATGTGGCCCTGCTTGCCACACACCCAGCAAACAACTTTAGAGGAGACCACTCGTGGCCTGCCCGGTATCTCAGAGCTTATGGCTTGGATCGGAATGTCGTTGTCCGCCTGAATCTGGCGTATCCTTGCAGGTGCATACCGAGTGCTCCCCATCCATGCCGCTTCATATGTCATCGCGCTGGTCACCGTTTCCTTAAATGGTGGCTTGCCCATCATCAACGCACTGCGACGTGTTTCTGGATCATGAAGACCTTCAACAAACGACTCAATCTTCATCCTCTCGAGATCATCAGCACCAAATTTTGGGTAGCACAACTGTACGAGCCGCTCAATGTCTGCTGCATATGTCTGCAGCGCCTCGTTGGCTCTTTGCTTGCGGTTCTTCATCTCACAGTAGTATAGCGCATGGTTGTGCTCGTTGCTATACTTCGCTGCTAATGCTCTCATGATGGCACCGTAATCACTTCTTAAACATTCTGGAACTGATTTGATTACCTCCGCCGCAGGACCTTTCAGCGCCAGTGCCAACCTCCGACCTTTCCTGATATCTGTCCACTGATTTTCCAAAGCAGCCAAGTCGAATTGCAATTTAAATGTGTCGAACGGCGCAGCACCATCATAAGTAGGCACTTCTGTTCTGGCAGCAAAACCGTCCTGAACCGGTGGCAAACATTCTCGTGGCTGTACCTCTCGAAACCGTTCGTCTATCTTTCTGTGCATCGAATCTTCCAGACTGTCAACTCGTTTGTTCAAGGACTCATCCAGGTTGTCAACTCGTCTGTTCAGGGATTCACCCATTTCGTCAACTCGTTTGTCCCAATCGTCTATTCGCGTCCCGAGATCCTCAACTTTCACATTCAGGCTATTGGAAATTTCCTCCACCTTCTGCTCTATGCGCGCAGAATTTTCCGCCATTTCCCGATTTGCAGTCTCGACTTTTGCCGAAATTTCGAGATTCGTAATTTCCAGCTTCGCTGACATTTCTCGATTTGCTGTCTCGATTTGCGCCGACATGCCTTTGAGTGCAGCCATTAGTTGGCTCATGTCCAACGCTTGTATTGGTGCAGCCACTGTACTCTGTAGCGAAGCAGCACCAGCAGGCGACTCCTCCACCTTGGCCGACGCCTCCAGTTCTTGTGCTCCGAACTCGTGCACAGTCCAATCGACGCCTCGTGCCTCACATGCTTCTCGCAAGCGCAACTGCAACTCCACCTTCCCGCCAGCAGTCGGCAAATTCCAGGCAGCCAGCTCCTTCTTCAGCTGGTCTACCTTCAGCAGCTCGAGTTTAACCATGTCCGTACTTTTATAATTTTATTTATTTAGTTATTTTCAATTTTCCACAATCCCACTTCTGACACCAAATGTTACGAATATTAAGTCTAGTGGGCTGTTACGTATCTCTGGATTGTGTGATTTGAAAATAAAACACAGTCAGTTTCTTAAATGCAGACAATAAAATACACCAACAGTCACTTTATTATTCACAGTTTACACTTTACTGTTCGTACACTTAAGTATTTGCTTAATTATTCCGTGTGGCAACTTCACTTGTCAAAACCAGACTGACTCGCTGTACCGCATCTGGCCACCTTTTATACTCTGTCCGGCCGTCGCGCAGATCGTTCTCGCACGTTGCCAGATTGGACTAGAAGTTTCCCTGATGACCGCGACCATCGTTGCCAGGTTGGGCTAAAAGTTACTATCGCGGCCGTCGTTGCCAGATTGGGTTATGGCACGGCACGTAGCGGCAGGGTTGCTTTGCACCGCGACAGACTGGCTCATCGTTACAGTATCTTAAGAATGTAAGAGTGAACTTTTCATGCGGAAATTCCCAATATTATAGCTTCTACAGCCCATTAACCAGGTATAGAGCGGTCCGCGCTCTATACATCTGTACCTCAAGCTAACTCATTTATCTCGAAACGTCTTTTTTCGGTACGCCGCGGATGAAAACAAAAAAACTATTTAACCGAATCACTTGAAATTTGGATATGTTGTTCACAACATGTATGACTATCGTCGAAACTAGAATCATAATTTTATTTAAATAATTTCTTATTGTTTACACTAAAAAACTAGTGAAAAAAGACCCGATTTTACGAACTTTTTTTCAAAAGCGCGCCATTTTGTCAATTTTTAATTTTTTCGATTTGTTCTAGTTCCGACCATAACTGCACTCTTTCTGATTAAGAGTTTTCTTGAATTTTGTGTTTCAGAAGAGTAGAAGTCTCGAAATCACGTACGCCGTCCGGGTCCGATTTTTCGAGAGGGTAATCTTTAGCAGCCGCCGTGGCTCAGTTGGTTAGTGCGCGGTCCAAGCGAGTCGCATGCAGAGCGACGCTAGTTCGAATTCTGCATGTAGTAACACCTAAAAAAATAACGGGAAACTCGTTTTCTCTTTCGGTGGCTGTCCTCTCAGCTGGAAATGGCAAACCTCTGAGAGTAAAAATTGCCTATGAAAAAGCTCCCAACCTGCCGTTCGGAACCGGCATAAAACTGTAGGTCCCTTCCACCCGCGTACAAAATTCACACGCACAACACGGGTGGTTGCGGGAAGCTAGGCCTTAGTCTCGCGTAAGCGGACTGTCGTGCCAATCAATTATTAAAAATAATCTTTAGCAGCATTTTTATAATAAAAAATATTCTTTTTAAAATGCAAACAAAAATGTTTTGTATGCTCAATAAACGTAGTAATAAGCCCAAAAAGGTGAAACATCGTTTTTTAAATTTTTAATGGCAAAAAAAAGCCGTGAAAACAGGTGAAATTTTCGTGCTCTAGACCACCAGGTCCCCTTAAATCGTATCTTAGTACAAAGCACAACTTTGTTTTGTTGGTTTCATGTTGCAAATGCATTAAAAGAAGAATTAATAAATGTTATGGTTTTTAGTTTTGCGACTTTTATTCACAAAAAATTAAAAAGAAACCTTAAATATTACAAAATACTTGGAAAATAAGTGTAGGGAATTTCGTAGGGAAAATTGCTGGACAGCGTAGGGAAAAGTAGAGATTTTTTTCAAGTCGCGTAGGGATTTTTCAAAAAAAATTTAACATCACTGCCTGCCAGGCCATCGCGCAGATCGTTCCCGCACATTCCGGAGTGGACTAAAAGTTTCCGTCGTTGCCAGATTGGACTAAAAGTTACCATCGCGGCCGTTGTTGCCAGATTGGATTATAGCACGGCACGTAGCGGCAGGGTTGCTTTGCACAGCGACAGACTGTCTTAACGTTACAATATTTTCGTAATTTATTTTGTGTATGAAAAATATATAAACTGCATTGCCGTGCGTTTTTTTGCAGAGACAGCACGTTTTTCCTGGTACGTAATTGCGTTTTTTGTGTCGGTTTTGGTGCAGAAAAACAAGAATTTATTTTGAAATTCTTTCATACAGCACAGACGGGTTATGAAATCTGGCAGTTTCCATCATAATGTATGGCTTATGGCTTGGATCGGAATGTCGTTGTCCGCCTGAATCTGGCGTATCCTTGCAGGTGCATACCGAGTGCTCCCCATCCATGCCGCTTCATATGTCATCGCGCTGGTCACCGTTTCCTTAAATGGTGGCTTGCCCATCATCAACGCACTGCGACGTGTTTCTGGATCATGAAGACCTTCAACAAACGACTCAATCTTCATCCTCTCGAGATCATCAGCACCAAATTTTGGGTAGCACAACTGTACGAGCCGCTCAATGTCTGCTGCATATGTCTGCAGCGCCTCGTTGGCTCTTTGCTTGCGGTTCTTCATCTCACAGTAGTATAGCGCATGGTTGTGCTCGTTGCTATACTTCGCTGCTAATGCTCTCATGATGGCACCGTAATCACTTCTTAAACATTCTGGAACTGATTTGATTACCTCCGCCGCAGGACCTTTCAGCGCCAGTGCCAACCTCCGACCTTTCCTGATATCTGTCCACTGATTTTCCAAAGCAGCCAAGTCGAATTGCAATTTAAATGTGTCGAACGGCGCAGCACCATCATAAGTAGGCACTTCTGTTCTGGCAGCAAAACCGTCCTGAACCGGTGGCAAACATTCTCGTGGCTGTACCTCTCGAAACCGTTCGTCTATCTTTCTGTGCATCGAATCTTCCAGACTGTCAACTCGTTTGTTCAAGGACTCATCCAGGTTGTCAACTCGTCTGTTCAGGGATTCACCCATTTCGTCAACTCGTTTGTCCCAATCGTCTATTCGCGTCCCGAGATCCTCAACTTTCACATTCAGGCTATTGGAAATTTCCTCCACCTTCTGCTCTATGCGCGCAGAATTTTCCGCCATTTCCCGATTTGCAGTCTCGACTTTTGCCGAAATTTCGAGATTCGTAATTTCCAGCTTCGCTGACATTTCTCGATTTGCTGTCTCGATTTGCGCCGACATGCCTTTGAGTGCAGCCATTAGTTGGCTCATGTCCAACGCTTGTATTGGTGCAGCCACTGTACTCTGTAGCGAAGCAGCACCAGCAGGCGACTCCTCCACCTTGGCCGACGCCTCCAGTTCTTGTGCTCCGAACTCGTGCACAGTCCAATCGACGCCTCGTGCCTCACATGCTTCTCGCAAGCGCAACTGCAACTCCACCTTCCCGCCAGCAGTCGGCAAATTCCAGGCAGCCAGCTCCTTCTTCAGCTGGTCTACCTTCAGCAGCTCGAGTTTAACCATGTCCGTACTTTTATAATTTTATTTATTTAGTTATTTTCAATTTTCCACAATCCCACTTCTGACACCAAATGTTACGAATATTAAGTCTAGTGGGCTGTTACGTATCTCTGGATTGTGTGATTTGAAAATAAAACACAGTCAGTTTCTTAAATGCAGACAATAAAATACACCAACAGTCACTTTATTATTCACAGTTTACACTTTACTGTTCGTACACTTAAGTATTTGCTTAATTATTCCGTGTGGCAACTTCACTTGTCAAAACCAGACTGACTCGCTGTACCGCATCTGGCCACCTTTTATACTCTGTCCGGCCGTCGCGCAGATCGTTCTCGCACGTTGCCAGATTGGACTAGAAGTTTCCCTGATGACCGCGACCATCGTTGCCAGGTTGGGCTAAAAGTTACTATCGCGGCCGTCGTTGCCAGATTGGGTTATGGCACGGCACGTAGCGGCAGGGTTGCTTTGCACCGCGACAGACTGGCTCATCGTTACAGTATCTTAAGAATGTAAGAGTGAACTTTTCATGCGGAAATTCCCAATATTATAGCTTCTACAGCCCATTAACCAGGTATAGAGCGGTCCGCGCTCTATACATCTGTACCTCAAGCTAACTCATTTATCTCGAAACGTCTTTTTTCGGTACGCCGCGGATGAAAACAAAAAAACTATTTAACCGAATCACTTGAAATTTGGATATGTTGTTCACAACATGTATGACTATCGTCGAAACTAGAATCATAATTTTATTTAAATAATTTCTTATTGTTTACACTAAAAAACTAGTGAAAAAAGACCCGATTTTACGAACTTTTTTTCAAAAGCGCGCCATTTTGTCAATTTTTAATTTTTTCGATTTGTTCTAGTTCCGACCATAACTGCACTCTTTCTGATTAAGAGTTTTCTTGAATTTTGTGTTTCAGAAGAGTAGAAGTCTCGAAATCACGTACGCCGTCCGGGTCCGATTTTTCGAGAGGGTAATCTTTAGCAGCCGCCGTGGCTCAGTTGGTTAGTGCGCGGTCCAAGCGAGTCGCATGCAGAGCGACGCTAGTTCGAATTCTGCATGTAGTAACACCTAAAAAAATAACGGGAAACTCGTTTTCTCTTTCGGTGGCTGTCCTCTCAGCTGGAAATGGCAAACCTCTGAGAGTAAAAATTGCCTATGAAAAAGCTCCCAACCTGCCGTTCGGAACCGGCATAAAACTGTAGGTCCCTTCCACCCGCGTACAAAATTCACACGCACAACACGGGTGGTTGCGGGAAGCTAGGCCTTAGTCTCGCGTAAGCGGACTGTCGTGCCAATCAATTATTAAAAATAATCTTTAGCAGCATTTTTATAATAAAAAATATTCTTTTTAAAATGCAAACAAAAATGTTTTGTATGCTCAATAAACGTAGTAATAAGCCCAAAAAGGTGAAACATCGTTTTTTAAATTTTTAATGGCAAAAAAAAGCCGTGAAAACAGGTGAAATTTTCGTGCTCTAGACCACCAGGTCCCCTTAAATCGTATCTTAGTACAAAGCACAACTTTGTTTTGTTGGTTTCATGTTGCAAATGCATTAAAAGAAGAATTAATAAATGTTATGGTTTTTAGTTTTGCGACTTTTATTCACAAAAAATTAAAAAGAAACCTTAAATATTACAAAATACTTGGAAAATAAGTGTAGGGAATTTCGTAGGGAAAATTGCTGGACAGCGTAGGGAAAAGTAGAGATTTTTTTCAAGTCGCGTAGGGATTTTTCAAAAAAAATTTAACATCACTGCCTGCCAGGCCATCGCGCAGATCGTTCCCGCACATTCCGGAGTGGACTAAAAGTTTCCGTCGTTGCCAGATTGGACTAAAAGTTACCATCGCGGCCGTTGTTGCCAGATTGGATTATAGCACGGCACGTAGCGGCAGGGTTGCTTTGCACAGCGACAGACTGTCTTAACGTTACAATATTTTCGTAATTTATTTTGTGTATGAAAAATATATAAACTGCATTGCCGTGCGTTTTTTTGCAGAGACAGCACGTTTTTCCTGGTACGTAATTGCGTTTTTTGTGTCGGTTTTGGTGCAGAAAAACAAGAATTTATTTTGAAATTCTTTCATACAGCACAGACGGGTTATGAAATCTGGCAGTTTCCATCATAATGTAACGATAAGACAGTCTGTCACTGTGCAAAGCAACCCTGTCGCTACGTGCCGTGCTATAATTCAACCTGGCAATGATGGCCGCGATAATGGAAACTTTTAGTCCAACCTGGCAATGATGGTCGCGATCATCATGGAAACATTTAGTCCACTCTGGAATATGCGAGCACGATCTGCGCGATGGCCGGACAGGTATAAAAGGCAGCCGGGTTCGGCGCAACGAGTCAGTCTGATTTAGACTAGTGAAGGTGCCACACGGAGTAATTGAGCAAATACTTAAGTGTAAAGACAGTGAAGTGTAACTCTGTGAAATAAAGTGATTGTTGGTTTATTTTATTGACTGCGTTTGAGAAACTAAGTGTGTTTTATTTTCAAATTACGCAATCCAGAGATACGTACAGCCCACTAGAACTAGCATTCGTATCAATAATGACATTGACTGTTAGAAAATAAGTGTACGACGAAAAGAGAGTTCCTGCTATCTGTCACACTTTAATACTTTTACTATGAGCATCCCTATGTATACATACATATACATTAGAGTGCCCCAAAAATATAAAAGTAGTTTTTTCCAAGGCATACCCTCTTATTTTGTTTCAATGATATCAAAACTATTATAAATAAAATTTCACGTATTTAGAACCACGGCAACCCATGCCAACTTGCATCGAAATATGTCGGTACTTGTTTACTACTTGTTGTTACTTGTTTGTTTGATTAGTAAACGCATTTTCATTTAGTCAACATGTCAGTGGAATTACGCAGTTCTTAAAAGGGGATATTTTTAATAAGGGACGTAAAACATCAAATTACCGGTTCAAAACTTCCTTTTAATGGACAGGTTCTGGCAGTTCTGTTCTATAATATTCGAGAAGTTAATTTAAGTGTCAATGAAAGCGCCAATCTTAGTATTCGTGAGTGCATTATTTACTGGGATAAGGCACGTATACCAACTAAACTTTTACCGAACTGTGTTAAAAAACTAGATAACTTGTACCAAGTTTGGAGATTTGCAATGTAAATAAAAATGAAGGTGTGATTGAGCAGCGTTGACAAAAAAGCTGGCCGAAAAGAGTTACGTTAGAAACATTGATGAGAAAAAGCGACGTGATAAATATTTGGCATCCTTAACTCCTTCAACACCTTCTTATGAACCACTACCAAAAAATTTGTCTTTTGAATCTGAAACAGGGGATTTTCAAGAAAACTTGCCCACCTCTACCGAGGGCACATAGTCTAACACTCTGAGGAAAAATTTCATAACTCCGAAATTAGTGGAAGCTTTAGATAGGTGTCAGTTAAGTATGCGAAATTCCGTATTTATTACTGAAGTAACGAAGCGCTTGGACATAACACTGATGAATATCCTAGGAGTCCTGAATTCAAAGAATTCGTACAGAAAAGCAAGTACATTGGGATGGCAAACTCTTACCAGCTTTAGATGCACGAAAATCTAATGGCCAAACTCCATAAAGCGCGTTTCAGGCGTATCGTGGTTTTTCGCGTTTCTCGTGTTTCGAGAAAAAGTTGAATCAGTGTATTTGTATGAAGCAAACTCCATGACTACGCCCGAAACGCGGCAAAAGTTTAACTATTTTCAACTTTCTCTCGCGTTTCTCACTTAACGACGTCAAACAGCTGACAGAGCTCCTAAAGATGTCATCCATGTGGTTAAATGGTAATGCCGATAACAAACTTGTGTTATCGCAAAAGTCGAATGCATTTATTTTACACGAAAGCTATTAAATACATTTAAGAAACATTTGAAATTCAATATTTTAACATAAAATGTGGAGAAATTCCTAAAAATTAGCATAATTCTTTGACAGACGAATCTTAGTCTTCGCTGTATTGGAAATTCGATAGCTTATTCGTTGTCGATCGAATTTTGCTAATCCCTTTGAAATAAATTGCTACAAATTGAATTCAACTGAACCTTTTTTTATTTTTTGCAATGTTCGATATGCATTTAATGTGTATAAAATTAAATCAGTAAATTCTATAAAGTCTATATCGTCGTATAGCAATTTCATTTCGTTGTTTTTCACAATTCACAACGAAATCAATCAGCAGTTTGCCATTTAAAAATTAGCATCAACTGACGTAAGAAGAAGAAGCTGACGCGTGAAACGCGCTTTATGGAGTTTGACCATTTGCAACGCGAATAACGCGAGAAACGCCATAACTCGACAATCCCCGAACGCCAGAAACGCGCTTTATGGAGTTTGGCCATAAGGAAGAACGTCTACCGATAGTTATTTCGTACGGTGATAAAGAACAACTCATCGCTGTGCCACAATTAGAGAACTCTTTAGGAAGCGAACAAGCACAGGCAGTTTGGAACGCTGATTGGAATCTTGAAGACAAAGTGCAGATTCTCTACTACTGCTTCCAATACAAGTCGTATTAATGGTGCCTGTGTGCATCTTGAACAGAAAATGAATAGAGAAATGTTTGTTTTTGCTTGCCGACATCACGTCTACGAATTGGAATTAAAAAGCTTCCTTGAAGCCAAAATTAGCCAAGTCACTACGAGCCCTGACATTTCACTGTTTCAAAAGTTCCGAGAAAACGATAAATGTTGATTCCGAGAGGATACAGAGCTATACAGTAAAGCTAGCATGTCAAAATGTTTCAGAAATGAACGAACTGCTAGACTTTTGCCGATCTAAATTAACTAAAAAGATTGCTAAAGATGACTATCGTTAATTAAAAGAGCTTTCCATAATATTACTCGGTGGAGATAGAGAGAAGAAATTTAAGATTCGGCCTCCAGGTGCCATGCACTAAGCTAGATGGATGGCAAGAGCAATTTATTTATTAAAAATAACTTTACTTAGCTTTCAATTCAGAATTTCGAACAAGGACAAGGTAGCTCTGTTAGACTTGTGCCTGTTCATGGTAACATCCTACGTAAAGCCTTGATTGTAATGCACTTTAGCGCTACAGGCACTATACCAGGATTTATGCTTTTTAAGACAATGAAGACTTACGAAAGAATCGACAAAAGCATCTCAAAAGCAGCACTCAACAGCCCACGGTAAACGCTACATCTCATCGAAGGCAGAACTGTGACCCACTTTTCGGTTAGTAGAACAAGTAATTTTTCTTATCTATCTTTTTCAATTTCAGAGAAAAGCATTGATGATTTTGTTTCAATCAAAAGCAAGGCCTACTCGACAATCGACTCAAAATTGTTGACAGTTTCCTCAACGAGTGTCCTGCTTCATGGTCGAAGATTAGGTTAGGTTAAAGAAGGGGAGTGTGCATTTGCACTTCCACTCGGAGGCCCTGTTGGGCCCATTGTGATTCCCTTCATTTTTATTTCACCGGTGCCTTCCCTTATCTGTTCGGTTCCCTGTAGATCCAGACCGGATCTTTTGGGAACCATTTGGTCTTCGCGAGGAAGTTGTGTAGATCAGTGATCTGTGCATCCGCTACCTCCACAAGTTCACCGAAGAACCTTGCCCCAAGAGTTTGGAGCCGTCGGTTCTGTAGTGATGGACAGTGGCAAAGCAGGTGCTCGACTGATTCCACTGCCTCCTCGTCTCCACAGCTTCTGCATAAATCGTCGGTCGCCAGACGGCATTTGCATAGCATTACGCCGATGGCGAAGTGACCTGTGATTACCCCCGTGACCATGCGCATAGCATGCTTGTCGAGGAGCAGCAAGCTCTTAGTTCTTCTCATGTTCAGCGCTGGCCACAGCGTGCGAGCAATCTTACAATCGCTCTTGGTTGACCGGGCTCTGCTTGTAGCTTGAATGAGCCACATTCCGATTGAACCCGCTGTGGCAGAGAGCGGTGGTAGCACCGTGTCGACCGCCTCACTGGCAGTCATCGCTGACCCTGCACGAGCCAACGATATTACTATGTCCGGGAACCCATCGCAGACTTATCCTGCAGTGCCTTATACTGACCAGTGTGCTCCGGCAGTCCAGCACTACCTTCGACTTGACCACAGCAGATCCAATTGCTTTTAGAGCAGCTTGGCTGTCCACACAAATGATGGCCTCATTAAGTGTGGAGTTTTTGATATGCTCGGCTGCTTTCATGACGGCAAAAACCTCTGATTGAAAAACGCTGCAATAGTCCGGCAGCCTGTATGACCAGTGGACCTGCTGCGTTCTACAGTAAACACCAGCACCGGTTCCCTCCTCTGTCTTCGAGCCGTCCGTAAAGTAGACCGCTGACGCGTCATTAACTTCGGGCTCTTGCCAGCAATCCCTGGAGGGATACTCGACGGGTATCTTCGAATCGAAATCGTTTCGCTTTACCAGATAATCAGTGGCCTTGTTAAGAAGGCCTTGTGTGGTATCGCTAATTGCAAGGGCGTTCAGTACGCTGGAGTGTCCATGAGTGGCCTGTTTCAGCTGGTTAGACTCCCTCAGTCTGAGGATTTTCTTTGTTGCACTGGCCTTAATGAACAGTTACTATTGCCGTGTACATCCAGTGGATTATGTACGGCTTTAGTCCCCACCTTTTACCGAAGGCTCTCTTGCAGGCATACAGCGCGTTTAGTCCTTTTTTCATTCTTTCCTCAATGTTCCGCTTCCATGAAAGTTTTGAGTCCAGAATGATGCCCATATACTTGGCTTCCCTGGACAGTTTCAGGGTGTGCCCATCAACACAGGGAAGGAAAAAGTTCTGAATCGTGGTCTCCTTCGGGAACAGGACTAGTTCAGTCTTTGCAGGATTTATCCCTATCCCTCGCCCACGAAGATAAAACAGCCAATGAGGATTCCATCAGTTCACTGATAGTTGGCAGGTATTTGCCCTGAATCACGACCACGATGTCGTGCGCACAGGCTACTATTCTGGTGCGTCTTCTTTCAAAGACTTTCAGAATCTCATCCACAACCAATAGCCACAAAAGAGGTGATAGCACCCCTCCCTGAGGAGTTCCTCTTGTGGCTCTCCTTCTGATGGAGGCTGGTCCTATCGTTGAATTGATTATCCTGTCGGCCAGCATAGTTTCAATCCAATCGATAACAAACCTTTCCACCCTGTGTGCGTTAAGCGCTCTTGTTATAGCCTCAGTGGTGACATTGTTGAAAGCCCCCTCTATGTCGAGGAAGGCTGCCATTGTGTACTCCTTCAAGGCCAAGGAACTCTCTATGGGACTGACCACACTGTGAAGTGCGCTGTCGACCGACCTACCTTGTAGGTAGGCGTGCTGCGCCCTGCAGAGCGTAGAAGCTAGTCCCTGATAGTCTCGTATGTATCTGTCCAATAGCCTTTCCAGCGTTTTCAATAAGAATGAGGAGAGGCTAATAGGTCTGTAGTCCTTAGCCGTTGTGTGGCTTGGTTTGCCTGCCTTTGGTATAAAAACTACTTTGACCTCTCTCCACTGCTTTGGAACTACATTCCCTAGTAAGCATCCTCTGAAGATGTTCACAAGGGGCTGAAGAATACAGTGTCCGGCCTGGTGCAGCATCGCTGGGATGATGCCGTCAGGCCCTGCGGACTTATAAGAGTCGAACGACTTTATTGCCCATTCGACCTTTTTTGCGTCCACTATCTTGGCCACATCTTCTGGTAGTGTCGTAGTTCCGAGCTGGACTCCGGGGTTATCGGAGTCAGCAGAAACTTCACACTGGGGAAAGTGTGCCTCTACTAGAGTCTCGAGCGATTCTTCTCTGGACTCTGTCCAAGTACCGTCAGGCTTGCGGATGCCGCTAAGAACGCACTGTTGCTTAGACAAGACCTTCCACAGTCTGGACAATTCGTTGACACAGTCGATCGATTCGCAGAAGGCTCTCCAAGATTCTCTTTTGGCCGCGGTAATAGCTTTTTTGAAGGCGTTGAAACTGGATCGATAAGCGTTCCAGTCTCTTTCCTTCCCGCTTACCTTTGCTCTGTTGAACAGCCGTCTCGTTTCCTGTCGAAATAGTCGAAGATCAGAATTCCACCAGCTATCGCTGTGTTTCTTTTTTACCCGACTTAACGAGCAGGAAATTTGAAAGCAGTATTCAATGTCCCCGTTAGAAGTTCAATTGAGTTCTCAATATCGTGTTTGTCAGTGACCACGTCGAATTGTTTCGACTCCAGTCTCGACTTCACGATGTTAGAGAATTTTTCCCAATTTGCCCTGCTTGGATTTCGGAATGGTAGTTTGCAAACTACGCCAAAGTTGACATCGTAGAGTATGCGGTTATGGTCCGAGAAGGAGCAATCACCTGACACTCTCCAGTTGTCCACCCTAACACGTCATTTGCCTCAGAAAGTAGAGTTAAGTCTATAACTTCTTCCCTGACCCTATTCTGAAAAGTGGGCGTACTGCCCTTATTGCAGATATTAAGAGAAGTGGAAAGAATGAATTGGAAAATAGACTCACCCCGCGAGTTGATATCGCTGCTTCCCCATTGCGTGTGGTGGCCCTTGGCGTCACAGCCCACCAGCAAAGCTGGTGGTGCAAATTAGTTTGCACCACCCGTAGCCGTTCCCTCCGCGGCTTGTTCACGGTGACCCGGAAAACGCGCCGCGATCTATAGCAATCGTCACATCATTACCCACGCCGTTCTTGCTCTTGGCATTCGTTACAATTCTCCAATCTTGGATCGACAGTTCCTTGTTTTGAACGCCTATAACCTTCAGCATAGACTCCACCGCCGGTACTGGGGGCGGAATCCATACCGAGATTACAGGCCTCAAAGGGAGGATGGAGCACGATACGACCTCCAACTTGGCGCCTGACCATAGTTCGCCAAGGCCAGCGATTACGGAACGGATGAAATCCAATGATCACGTGCAACCGATGACCTTGACGCCCCTCTGCTAGCCTGCCCCGTCGAAGATGGTTTCTTCCCCATCAGCACGGATTATGGCGTCCAAGATCTTAGATTCCGCCAGTTGGCGGCCGAGATTTTCCCATCCGGGTCATTTCGGTCTATAACGGCTGCTTGCAACTCGTCTGGGACTGAAAAGCTGGTAGACTGATGAGTCTTGTACTTTTTAGCTTCCTTCTGAGCTTCCTCACCCGATCTCGCCCTCTTAGCAGCTTTGCCAACCTTGGACGTAGCCGTTGCCGCCTTTGTGGTACCAGCCTCGGTGCTGACCGGCTTGCTTCGCCCTTTGGCGGCTCGAACAGCAGCAGCCGCAGTGTTAGCCGCGGCTCCAGCTGGTTTACCGCTGGTGGAGGGAACCGCGCCGGCTGGGTCCTTAGCAGCCTTGTCACTGCGTGACTTGTTGGCTGCAACGTGGACAGCCGTCGCACTTTCCTCCCCCCCGGGGGTAGCGTTGGAGCTGTGGGCTACCTTTGGTTTCCCTTGCTCCGCCGAGTTGGTTGCCCCTATTTTTCTCTCAAATTTCGCAACAACCCTCTGATGCTTCTTGATGAGAAGCTTGTCCCTGTTAGTCAGAGACGAGGCTTCCACTGAGCTCATCTTGCGGAGGTAGTAGGCTGAAGCTTTGTAAGCCTTTCGGGCTTTTTGCTCCGCCGTTCTCCCCGCACTTGTGGTATCTGACGAGGGGTCACCCAGCAAAGTGGCCTCCAGGTCGGGGTCTAGTGTATGGATGCTGCTGCCTTGCGATAAGGTGATTGCCTCATCATCGGTTGCAGCACCAATACGAAGACTGTCCAACCGGGAACCTATGTCCAGGCTTTCCTCGTTTGACAAGGCTGGCTGTCGCTGTAGCGACATTGCCTTCTTCCCAGTAGCATTAGTAGACTGCATGGCCTGGGGTCCCGCCACGCAGCCTGAGAAGTTGCTGGATATCGACGCCAGGTGGCCTTCTCGCTCACCACCTACCGCCGGCACTGGGCATCCGATTCCCTGCACCGTAACTTGTTTCTTTTCATCGGCCACGACAGACGGACGGAAAGACAACCCTTCCCTGTGCGATTTCTTTTGAGTCTGCCATCCCACGCACAAAAAGACTCGGACCTGGGGAACAGACGTTGTTGTGGGCCGCCCCTAACCTGGGGAAAACAGACGCACACTGGGTAAGTCTTAGTTCGTTCGCTCATCAACCGGCCTGCCTAACATGGGAACCCCTGTCAGGAGGCAGCGCAATTGCTGCCTCAGTAAAGTCCGGTGAATCATTGCTAAAACTTAAGCCCCCACACCACGTCAAGGTGCCCACCCAAGTGGGGGTCAAATATGCTTAAAAAAAGGTGCTGGCATTGAGAACAGAGAACAGTTAACGCTACGACGAAAAGAGTGGTTAAGTTAATGCAAGACTTCCACGGCTTAATTACTGTGGAAGAGAAAAAAACAATTTTTACTACGTTGCGTACAAGAACAAACCAGGTATATCCGAACTGCAAAAAGCATACCGTAAAAAGAAAATTGAGTAAATAATGTTCTTTTAATGATAAATACTTAATAAATATTATATACAGCGCTTCCCCGGCTACTGACTAACGAATTTGTTGTTTTTTTGCTGCCTCTGTGTTCCACACACTGCCATATTTGAATACAAATATATTACATACCTTACATGCTAAGCATATTCTATATATTTGAAGCAGACGAAAATTTCCATTCAAAATTTCCATTTTGATCATTTTCGTTTGTTTTGATTTTGAACTGTCAAAAAGAACAAAAGCTTTTGAAGCTTTTGAAAGAGCTTTCATTTTGTGATGCGTTCGATTAAATTGGTCATGTTTTATCGCATTTGCTTCGTCGTTTTGTTGAAATGAGTCATTTCGTCGATTTGAATTTGTATGGGGAAATGCGTGATTTGGCTTCGCATTTGAGAATTTTTGCCCAAATCATGCATTTGGGCTCAAACTTTTCATTTTAAAGTTTGATATCAAGTCGGCACGGGTTATCGTTATCCGATCGCCATAATATTTATTATTAAGGTCATTAGAGTCAAGTATAAAAAAATTACTGGTATGCTTAACCCCATCCGCAAAACAAAAATGTGCCCTTACAGCTTGGGACACTCTAATAAACTTATGTACAATTTTATGCAACAGGTATTGAAAACAAAAATATGAGTATACAAATTACGTTAAACTGGATTTTTTTCATATCCTCCCCTTCCCGAAATCCTGGGGACGCCACTATACACCATATAAAAGAATTGAGATGTACGGGCGGTGTCAAGGGAGCAAGTTAAATACCCGCCTCATTCCCTTTATCGAAGGACATGACAAAATACAGTACATTCAGTTCACCTTCGATACACATGATTTGGGGCACTTAAGCGAAAAATGCAGCTAAGCGGAATATCCTCAGCGCGCCTATATAAATGTCAAAATATATAAAATATACACCTATATATTATATCAATATTTATCTATATACTATACTAAAGCCAAGTGTGACGTTGCTTTTTTGAGCCACAATCAGGCAAAATCCGCTGAACCGATTTAGATGAAATAAGGGAATGGTAGATAGGCTATATGCGAAAGACCACGCCCCTTCTTACGCCCACTATGGTAACCAAACTCATCTATTGTATGCTTTTGTAAGGCAATATGGGTATCAAATGATTCAGCGTGTCATTGCGGCAAACATAGGCTATAATATAATCGGCCACGCCCACTTTCCGTTCCCGCTAAACTAACAAAACTAAGCTACGGTACGTGTCTGTAAATCAGTATTAATACCAAATGATTCCGTGTTTCATTGATTTAACATAGGATATATAAGATTGAATACGCCCACCTGATATGCCTTTTCACCACACCCACTATAATAAAAAATCAGCCCTGGTATATTTGTCATAGCAATATGGGTATCAAACGATTCAGCGTGTCATTTCGGCAAACATAGGCTATAATATAATCGGCCACGCCTTCTTTCCGTGTCCACTAAGCTAACAAAACAAAGCTACGGTGCATGTCTGAAAATTAATGTTGATATAAAATGATTCTTTGTTTCATAGCGGTAAACATAGGCTATATAAGGTTGACCACGCCCACCTTTTACGACTTCCTGCAATTCCCATGACAACAGAAATTAACTGTGGTATATTTGTGCAAAACAATATGGATATAAAAAAATTTTGCGAGTCATTGCAGCAAATATCTATGTATTGTATATAAAAATTAACTTTGTATGTTTGTTTTTTGTTGGTCCCACGACACTATAACTCAAAAACTGGACAGCCGATTAGTTGATTTTTTCACGGAATGTTCGTCTTGAGTACGTCTCGGTAAGCCACATAGTGCGAATACGACCCGATCGGCAGGCGTGGCACCTCCCATACACCATAAATTTTCAATGGTGGTGAAGAAGAATTCGCGTGGGCAGACGTGCCCTTTCGTTGCTCCGCGGTATTTTTCTGTTTATACGTGTTTGCGCGTGTTTAATGTATAAATAAATGTTTAGTGTGTCGTTTAATGTCCGACGGTCGCTGCTACCGCGTTGTGGCCGGCTTAAATCGCGCGGCCAAATCGAATAAATATCGAAATAAATAATAAAATCAAATTAAACGCGGCTTGCGCACAAATATCAAGTGCAGTGCGAGTGCCGTTATTCGTGCTGTCCGCCAATTCGACCTCCGTCCGCGTTGTGTTGTTGCTGTGTTTTTTTCCCGTGTTGCCTTTTTCCTCCGTGGGCGCGGGCTCAGGGCGAACTTTTTCGCAATATACGCGTTTGTAAATCTCCACAAACCCCATGTAATGGCACTAGGTGAGACGCAGGTGTGTGAGGATGCAGATCCACTGGATTTCCACATCCCAGGGTACCACCTACTGCCATTATTCTCTCGCCACAGGGGTCTTGCCCTTTATGTGTGCAGTAATGTTGCGTACCAGTGTCAGCAACAACTATACACGACGGATGCCGAATTTAGCTCCATGTGGGTTAAATTCAATATCCAGTCGCACATTCTGCACTTCTGCTTTCTGTACAGAAGCCCGAATTCAGGGAGAGATTTTACTTATAACAAGTTTGATCTTCTCTCTGATTCCATTTCCCATATTCTGGAATCGTATCCGAATAGTGAAATTGTAGTTGCTGGTGATTTCAATATTCATAATTCCAATTGGCTACGCCATTCCAGCCACACAACTCCTGAAGGCTTATATGTCGAGCTCTTTGCCGAGTCTAATAACTTGACTCAAATAGTGCATGAACCAACGCATATCCCCTGCGTTGAGGGGCAAGCTCTCAATACTCTAGACCTTTTCCTCACTTCACATCATGAAAAATACGATGTTGAAATTTACGCACCTCTTGGGAACTCGGACCATTGCACCATTTTGGCGTCTTTTTCATACTCTTCTATCCGCAATGCTTCGCCTTTAGCCCCGAAGCGCTTAATGTGGAAGTATGAGAAAGCTAACTGGAGTGGACTTAACGATTTTTTCACCCAATTCAATTGGAAATTGTGTTTTCTTGATAGAAACATAAATGCCGCAGCCAAAATGGTTGAAGAAATTATATTATTAGGAATGCGGTCCTTCATCCCTAATAAGCTGGTTTGCATTAAACGCAAGGACAATATCTGGTTTAATGAGACATGCAGAATTGCTGTCAGGTCCAAAGAGGAAGCTTTCAGAACATGGCAGGCAAATAAAAATGCCGCCACTGAACAGCTGCGTAAACAGGCTAGAAATCGATGCAATGCCATCCTAAAGCGCCAAAAGTTTCTACACGAACAGCGCCAAAGGAAAAAAGTTCTTCAATGCCAGCGTGGTAGTAAGAACTTTTGGTCATTCGTTAAGAAAGTGAAGAACCAAACATCGTCTTCAATCCCAACTCTTCTTAACAATGATCAAATCATCACTCACTCGGTTGATAAAGCTAATTTGTTGGCTAAAATTTTCGCAGAGAATTCCTCTCTGCCTCCCAGCGATCAACCACTGCCCGTTGTCGAAAACGTATCTTGCTCTATGCCAGAAATTCATTTTCGGACACGGGTAATTAAAAGAGTGCTTGCAAATCTCGATGTAAATAAGGCTTCAGGGCCGGACGGCATCCCAGCCCTTGTTTTGCAAAAGTGCGCTACCTCACTGGCTTGTCCATTACGCAAACTTTTCAACATGTCATACACCACAGGTGTATTTCCGACATGTTGGAAGGTAGCAAATGTTCAACCAGTTCCTAAAAAAGGCAAGACTACTGACCCTGCGAACTACCGACCTATAGCAATCTGTTCGGTGCTTTCCAAAGTAATGGAAAGCATTGTAAACTTCAACCTTGTGAAATATCTGGAGCACAATAGACTGCTAAGTGACCGCCAATACGGCTTTCGAAGACAGCGATCGACGGGAGACCTTATGGCGGTCCTCACCGAGAAATGGAACCATAGCATTCTAAACCTCGGTGAAAGCAAGGTTGTTGCACTGGATATTTCTAAGGCCTTTGACCGGGTGTGGCATAAAGCACTCGTGTCTAAATTGGTTGCCTATGGCGTCGGTAGTATCTTCTCTCGTTGGATTACGAGCTTCCTCTATGATCGCTCTATTCGTGTTGTAATAGACGGCATAGCCTCGGAAAAGCATTCCCTTAGCGCGGGAGTGCCGCAGGGTTCGGTCCTTTCTCCAACCCTTTTCCTTATCTTCATCAACGACCTATTGTCGTTGACGAAGAATCCCATCTACTCGTTTGCGGATGACAGCACCATTTGTCATTCATACTCCTTCACAAAGCGCCCCAGCTCTGTGGAGATTGAGAGACAACGGCGCCGTATGAATGACACACTTAATAGCGACCTACAAACAATCTGCAAGTGGGGTCAAGCGAACAGGGTCGATTTTAATCCTCGCAAGACCCAATGTTGCCTGTTATCCCACAAGCGAGTCTCCCAACATTCCAACACATCCCTGGTTATGGATGGTGTGAGTATTGCGGAATCGGCAGCTCTTGATGTTCTGGGCATGTCCATTAAGAACGACCTTCGTTGGAAGGATCATATTTTTGGCGTGTCGAAAGAAGCAGCCAAGTGCCTAGGCTTCTTAAAGCGGTGCAAAAAATATTTCACCCCGTCCGATCTCCGCATTATTTATACCACCTATATCCGACCTAAAATGGAGTTTAACTCGCACCTATGGGCAGGGGCTTCAAAAACCCATTTGGAGCTCCTGGATCGGGTGCAAAACCGTGCGATTAAACTTATAGGGGACAGTAGGGCATCCAGCTCTATTGACTCCTTGGAGCATCGTCGAAACGTGGCATGTGTGGTGTTATTCTACCGATACTTTTTCGGTAATTGCTCAGTGGAGATGAGCAGCTTGATGCCATCACTCCGGGTATTTCCACGGGCAACCCGTTTGAACACTGGCGCCCATGCATTCCACGTTGAAACGATGTTTCAGCGCACTACGCACTACAGAGAAAGTGCGTTCCTGGCCCGAACAGCGCGATTGTGGAATGGTCTCCCTGCAGATGTTTTCCCCAGCACCTATGATCTTGATGGATTCAAGGCAAGAGTCCATAAATTCTTCACCCAACTTCCTCTCTCCCAACCTATATATCCTTCCTGAACCAGCGCAATGCCTCGCATTTCTAGGGGTCATCCCCTGCGCGTTGGGTCGTCTAAAAAAAAAAAAAAAAATTTGAAATATTTTCGTAATGAGAAGTCGGACAGCATTAAAATTTGGTGCAGGGCCGCCGTTTAGATGTTCCGTTTCATTGGTAAAATTTGATAAGCGTTGGACAAGGAGCGTGGCACTTTTAAATGCCGGTGTAACTTTGGAACTATAGCGTTCACATCAATGACACTCGGTACAAACGTACGATTTAGTTGTGTTTTTCGATAAGGGGAATGGGGTGGGCTTTTGACAAGGGGCGTGGCACCGCCCATACAACCTAAATATTCAATATGGAATATCTTCGGAATGAAAAATCGGGCTGCATTAAAATTTGGTGCGGGGCCACCGTTTAGATGTGCCGTTTCACTGGTAAAACTTTTAAAGCAACTCAAGTATTTTGAATAACCTTGGAACTACGAATCACACATCAAAGAGATTTTACTTGATGTTGATAAAACTTTCGAATTAGATGTGCACTTCGACATGCGGAGTGGGGTGGGTATCGAACGAGGAGGCCTGGCCCTGCCCATACAACCCAAGTTTTTAATGTGGAATATCTTCGGAAAAGTAAGTTGGGAAATTTTGAAGTTTTGTATACCGTCGTCCCATAGATGTGTCATTCTACTGGCAAAATTTATGGGCGTTCACAAGGGGCGCGGTATATTTTCTGTGACTGAAATGTTTCGCGTAACTTTGAAACTGAAAGTCGCATATCAATGAAACCGGGTCACACCCTTCGACTGGAGGAATAGATTGGACATTACATAAAAGAGGTGTGGCATCGCCCATAGAGTACCATATAAAGGAACTTGATTTATTGGGCCCATTGACTTCAAAATTGCGTGCAAAGCCGCAGGGCCCTACTAGTATATTATATACCTTCTGGTCAAATTTGACCGTGAATTTTCAATTTAAATGAAGCGCGCACCAAATATTGTCAAATTTCTGATGGCATAAGGTTGGTAGCACTGTTATAGCATTCCATGTCAATTTTTAGCGCGATATGTGCATTAGTATGTTTTTGACAGCTGTGTAAACAAGTCTACCTCGAGTTTGTTCTGCGAATTTTACAATGTCTGAATCTGTTGATCAAAGAATTTGCATTAAATTTTGTCTTTCCAACGAAATTTCTTGTGCCGAAACGTTGAGAATGTTGCATAAAGCCTTTGGCGAGTCTGCTATGTCGAAAACATGGGCATATGAATGGTACAAATCGTTCAAAGAGGGTCGTACAGAGGTCGAAAACTTGCCTCATGCCGCTCATCCATCCACTTGAGTGCTTGAAAATCGTCGTGTGACTCAAAGAGAGATACCTGAAGAGCTTGAAATATCAAAAACATCAGTTCAAACCATTTTACACGATGTTTTGGAAATGAGACGTGTTGCAGCGCGACTGGTTCCGAAAAAGTTGAATTTTTTGCAAAAAGTGAGTCGCAAAACTGCGATTATTTGGCCAAAAATAGCGTGAATGTCGTTCCGCAAGCACCGTATTCGCCAGATATGGCTCCGTGCGACTTTTTCCTGTTCCCCTAGGCTCAAATTACCGCTAGGTGGAAAGCGTTTTGATTCGATTGAAACCATCAAAGAGAATTCGCAGAGGGAGCTGAAAGCCATACCGAAACGGCCTATGAAAAGTGTATCGCAGAGTGGAAAAAACGTTGGCATATGTGTATTGCATCCGATGGTGATTGTTTTGAAGGAGATAAAATAAATATTGAAGAATAAATGAATTTACTGTGTTTTTTTACAATTTCCCGGTCAAATTTGACCAGAAGGTATATCAAAATTTTGCGAACGAATCTATTGTATTGAAACGATGAGGGACTCTGTGCTGTGCATGAATGCTTTTCTAAGCATACTGAGACGATCAGTCACTCTGTGCTGTGATATTGAAACGATGAATGCTTTTCCAAGCATACTTTTAGGTATGCATTTCAGAGTACGCCAAACTTGCTATAATTCGCTTGCAATAATACGGCAAGGATGGTTCGCGAAAGGTGATAAGCTTTGCTAGAACAATCGAGATACAAAGTACAACTGGAATGTGCAGGAAACTTCGGCGCGATAAGAAAACTAGTATAAAAGCAGCAGTGTGCAGCGCAAGGGGATGAGTCTGTGTTGAGCAAGCAAATTGGTAACAAGTGTAGATACAAACGAAGTGTAAATCTGTAAATAAAGTGATTGTTAGTTTCTGACTGCGTTTTGCGCGGAATAATTGAAGTTGTTTTATTTTCAAATACAATCCAAACGAACTCGGAATTTTCGTATTATTGAAAGTATTGTTACGAATATTAAGTCCAGTGGGCTGTCACGTATCTCTGGATTGTGTGATTTGAAAATAAAACACAGTCAGTTTCCTAAATGCAGACAATAAAATACACCAACAGTCACTTTATTATTCACAGTTTACACTTTACTGTTCGTACACTTAAGTATTTGCTTAATTATTCCGTGTGGCAACTTCACTTGTCAAAACCAGACTGACTCGCTGCACCGCATCTGGCCACCTTTTATACTCTGTCCGGCCGTCGCGCAGATCGTTCTCGCACGTTGCCAGATTGGACTAGAAGTTTCCCTGATGACCGCGGCCATCGTTGCCAGGTTGGGCTAAAAGTTACTATCGCGGCCGTCGTTGCCAGATTGGGTTATGGCACGGCACGTAGCGGCAGGGTTGCTTTGCACCGCGACAGACTGGCTCATCGTTACACTGCCCACCACTTAGACTTGTTCGTCCCGAACAAGTGCCGAGGCTCCGCTGTGATGAGGCGCCAGGCGCTCCAAATGGACTACCTTCAGCTTAGCGCCTCTATTGCTGCAACGTTGAATCCGGTATACCACGTCGTTAATCCTAGTCACGACTTCGTAAGGTCCTTCCCATGACGCTTGGAGTTTCGGAGACAAACCTTTCCTCCGCTGCGGGTTGTAGAGCATTACCAAATCGCCTTCTTGGAACCCTGCTGAGTTGGCCCGTAGATCGTATCTGGCTTTCGCCTTATCGCTGACCAGTTTGGTGCGGCCCCTTATAAATTGGTGAATTTCCTCCAGTTCCGCCCGCTTATTGGCCACGTAGTCCGTCTTAGCGCCTCCCGTCGTGCTGACTACCCCGAACTTCAAGTCAGCGGGTAACCGCAACTCTGTTCCGAACACTGCTCGGGCTGGAGTGAGTGATGTCGTGTCGTGCGGGGCTGACCTATACGCCATCAGGAACAGGGGGATATGCGTGTCCCAATCCTTTTGATTCCTGCCTATCACTTTCCGCAGGTATTCCTCCAGTGTCCGGTTAAAGCGTTCCACCATGCCGTCGGACTGTGGGTGCAAAGGAGTGGTACGCGTTTTCTTTATCCCCAGCAGCTCACACACTTCCTTGAATACCGCAGACTCGAAATTCCGGCCTTGATCTGAGTGCAACTCCAACGGAACTCCGAACCTGGCTACCCAGTTGTTTACCAGCTTTTCCGAGATCGTGGTGGCCTCCTGGTTAGGAATAGGGTACACTTCGGGCCATTTGCTGAAGTAATCCATTACGACCAGCACATATTTGTTGCCTTGAGTGCTAGTTGGGAATGGGCCGGCGACGTCCATAGCAATCCGCTCGAAGGGCGCTCCCACGTTGTACTGCTGCATGCGGCCTCGAGATTTTCTTGTCGGCCCTTTCGCGGCTGAACATCGGTCGCAGCTCTTAATCCACTCGGCTACAGACTCCTGACATCCTACCCAGTAGAATCGTCTTTTTATTTTGGCGACGGTTTTGGTGATACCCAGGTGCCCTCCACTGGAGTCGTTATGGTATGCCTCGATGACCTCGTTGATTCTGCTTTTCGGCACTACCATTAGGGGGTTGCTGGTACGACCATCCGCGCTCTCCCATTCGCGGTACAGGCAGCCTTCCTTCAGCCGCAGACTTTTCCACTGTGCCCAGTAAGCCTTAGCGATCGGGCTTTCACCAGCCATCTCCTGCCAGTCTGGACGTGCGCCTTGCTCCTTGCCTTCGACGATTTTTGCAAGATCCGCATCCTCATGCTGGTCTTTTTGTAGCCTCTCCGCAGACCACTCTTCCTCTGGCATGACGCTGACCAACCGGACGTCCACTATCTGTTCTTTGCTTTCGGCTCGCGAGCATTGCCTGCATTCGACTTTGCACGGACGGCGGGACAAGGCATCGGCATTTCCATGGCTACTGCCCTTGCGATGCTCTATCGTGTAGTCGTAGCTCTGCAGTCGCTCGATCCACCGCGCCAATTGCCCTTCAGGATCTTTAAAGTTCAGGAGCCATCTCAATGCCGCATGATCTGTGCGCAGGCGAAACTTTTGTCCATACAGATATTTGTGGAAGTGTTTCACGCAGTCCAATACCGCCAGCAGTTCTCTCCGGGTCACACAGTAATTGCGTTCCGGTTTCGATAAAACCCTACTGTAGTACGCTATCACTTGTTCCTGGCCGTCTATTATCTGTGATAGCACACCGCCAATACTACTCCCGCTTGCATCTGTATCCAGCACAAACATCTCCCCAGGCACGGGGAAGGCCAGAATTGGAGCACTGCACAGTTTTTCCTTCAGACGTGCAAAAGCCTGTTCCTGCTCCTCGTTCCACTCGAAAGCTTGGCCCTTTTTCGTCAGTTTGTGCAGGCTGCTGGCTATGTTCGCGAATCCCGGAACAAATCGGCGGTAGTATGTGCACAGGCCCAGAAAACTGCGGAGTTCGTGTAGATTGCGTGGCCGGGGCCACTCCTTCACCGCCGTGATTTTGCCTTCATCCGTATGTACTCCGCGGGCGGAAACCGTATGACCCAGATACTTGACCTCCTTTTGGAACAGCGAGCACTTCTTTGGGTTGAGTTTAAGCCCGGCTTTTTGTATCCGCTCAAATACCTCCTTCAGCTTTCCCAGGTGGTCGTCGAAGCTTTTACCCATTACGATTATGTCGTCGAGGTACACCAGACACGTCCGCCAATGCAGCCCTTTTAGCACACGTTCCATTAGCCGCTCGAATGTTGCTGGTGCGTTGCAGAGTCCAAACGGCATGACGGTGAACTGCCACAAACCATCGCCAACACTGAAAGCCGTTTTCTCCTTGTCCTTGTCTGCAGGCTCTACCTGCCAATAGCCGCTGCGTAAGTCGAGCGTGGAGAACCACTGCGTGCCTGACAGTGTGTCCAGGGTGTCATCGATCCGAGGTAGTGGATAACTGTCCTTCTTGGTCACATCATTGAGCTTCCGATAGTCCACACAAAACCGGGTACTGCCATCTTTTTTCTTGACTAGCACGACCGGCGAGCACCAGGGGCCCGAAGAAGGCTCTATGACCTTGTCTTTCCGCATGTTCTCGATCAAATTGGTGACCTCCTCCCTCTTGGCCAGAGGAACTCGTCTTGGCGGTTGGCGAATCGGTTTTGCACTTCCGGTGTCGATGCTGTGCTTCACTATGGCTGTTCTTCCGCCTGCTTCCGCCGCAAATATTGACCCATAGTGCTGCAGGAGTGACCTCGCCTTCTGTTTCTGCTTGGCCGTCAACTCGCTGCTCCACTGGTTCTCCTGCGGTATGGCGTCCATGATAAAACCGCTCTTCTTATTACCTCCAGGTGGGCTACTCTCGCAATTGACCACTGCTACAGCTTCCTTACACTCGCCGATTACCTCATCTTTCCTGACATATCTGGGTGCATTCAGGGGGTTCAGTATTCTGACTGGTATTCTGCCATTTTTAGGTTCCACTAATGTACGTCCGATGATGATGTTGTCGTGTCCTTGTTTCGGTGCTTCTACTACCCACAGCCGACTCGTCCCATCGTCCTCGTCCACCTTTGCCCACACAATCGCCTCAGAATTCGCTGGTATCCTCCCGTGTTGACACGATACAACCTTCCGTACCGCCACGCTTCGCTCATAGCCGGTGCGCAGCGGGAATTCAACGTTGGCATATCTCAGCACATTTTCCTTCAGGTCCAGCGTAAAACCGTGCCTAATCATGAAATCCACGCCGATAATCACGTCGTCCATTATATCCGCGACGATGAACTCATGTTCCAGGCTGCTGGGGCCGATAGCAATCGTTTTTGTAACTTTCCCTCTCACCGGCGCGCGCTCGCCAGTCGCAGTCCGCAGCTGTATGCCATGCAGCGGTTCCCAGTTCTTCAGCAGCTTCCTTTTTATGATCGAATATGACGCTCCAGTATCCAGTGTCAACACGAAGAACTTTCCATCTATCCTTCCTTCAATTGTCAAGCTGCTGGGCTGTCGTTTCAGCTGTGAGACAAGGATGGTGGGGCGGCAGATTGTGGGGATCAGCTCACGCCCCTTTGGGCTGACCCGTTTTAGTTTAACGGCTCCTCGTCCTCAGCCCTGCGCTTGTTGGCTGAGCCTCGATTGTCAGTATTCCTCGCTTCAGGCGATTGCGATCGAGAACGGGAACGCCTCTTTCGTTGGCGGCAGTGTCGTGATATGTGGCCCTGCTTACCACATATCCAGCAAACAACTTTAGAGGAGACCACCCGTGGCCTGTCCGGTATCTCAGAGCTTATGGCCTGGATCGGAATGTCGTTGTCCGCCTGAATCTGGCGTATCCTTGCAGGTGCATACCGAGTGCTCCCAATCCATGCCGCTTCATATGTCATCGCGCTGGTTACCGTCTCCTTAAATGTCGGCTTGCCCATCATCAACGCACTGCGACGTGTTTCTGGATCATGAAGACCTTCAATAAACGACTCGATCTTCATCCTCTCGAGATCATCAGCACCAAATTTCGGGTAGCACAACTGTACGAGCCGCTCAATGTCTGCTGCATATGTCTGCAGCGCCTCGTTGGCCCTCTGCTTGCGGTTCTTCAGCTCACAGTAGTATAGCGCATGGTTGTGCTCGTTGCTATACTTCGCTGCCAACGCTCTCATGATGGCACCGTAATCACTTCTTAAACATTCTGGAACTGATTTGATCACCTCGGCCGCAGGACCTTTCAGCGCCAGTGCCAACCTCCGACCTTTCCTGATATCTGTCCACTGATTTTCCAAAGCAGCCAAGTCGAATTGCAATTTAAATGTATCGAACGGCGCAGCACCATCATAAGTAGGCACTTCTGTTCTGCCAGCAAAACCGTCCTGAACCGGTGGCAAACATTCTCGTGGCTGTACCTCTCGAAGTCGTTCGTCTATCTTTCTATGCATCGAATCTTCCAGACTGTCAACTCGTTTGTTCAAGGACTCATCCAGGTTGTCAACTCGTTTGTCCCAATTGTCCATGCGCGTCTCAAGATGCTCAACTTTCCCGTTCAGCCTATTGGAGATTTCCTCTACCTTCTGCTCCAAGCGCGCAGAGCTTTCCTGAAGCTTGACTTCCATTCGCTCCGACACTTGCGCCGATATTTCATGGGTCGCCGTTTCCATTTTCGCTGCCATCTCTTGATTTGCAGTTTCCATTTTCGCTGCCATCTCTTGATTTGCAGTTTCCATTTTCGCTGCCATCTGCGCCGACATTTCACGATTTTCACGATTGGAAGTCTCGAACATGCCTTTTATTGCACTCATTAGCTGGCTCATGTCTAATGCTTGTAGTGGTCCAGCCGGTGCAGCCGTACTTTGGATCGACGCAGCACCCGCAGGCGATTCCTCCAGTTTGGCCGACGCCTCTTGTTCCTGCGTTCCGAACTCGTGTGCAGCCCAATCGATGCCTCGTGATTCACACGCCTCTCGCAAGCGCAGCTGCAACTCCACTTTCCCGCCAGCAGTCGGCAAATTCCAGGCAGCCAGCTCCTTCTTCAGCTGGTCCACCTTCAGCAGCTCGAGTTTAACCATGTCCGTGCTGTTATACTTTTATTTATTTATTTAGTTTTTTTTTTGTTTTGTTACTTTTCGTTTATTTTCAATTTTCTACAATCCCACTTCTGACACCAAATGTTACGAATATTAAGTCCAGTGGGCTGTCACGTATCTCTGGATTGTGTGATTTGAAAATAAAACACAGTCAGTTTCCTAAATGCAGACAATAAAATACACCAACAGTCACTTTATTATTCACAGTTTACACTTTACTGTTCGTACACTTAAGTATTTGCTTAATTATTCCGTGTGGCAACTTCACTTGTCAAAACCAGACTGACTCGCTGCACCGCATCTGGCCACCTTTTATACTCTGTCCGGCCGTCGCGCAGATCGTTCTCGCACGTTGCCAGATTGGACTAGAAGTTTCCCTGATGACCGCGGCCATCGTTGCCAGGTTGGGCTAAAAGTTACTATCGCGGCCGTCGTTGCCAGATTGGGTTATGGCACGGCACGTAGCGGCAGGGTTGCTTTGCACCGCGACAGACTGGCTCATCGTTACAGTATTATTGAAAAAATTACACCAGTGTAAGATTGAATAAATTTTTGTTAGCAAACGAACCGCTATCTTATAGATGCTTATATATAAATATGTATGTATACACTTGTAGTGTGGAGAAGTATAAAAATTGGATGGGTCGTTCGTAGAAATGGAGTTGGCTTATTATAAGGCGAGCCACGCCAATACTCAGTGGCTAGAGAGCCGACATGAACTTCTATGCGCAATGAAAAACACAATGGTTATCTTTGTCGCAAGAACAGAAGTTAACTTTATTTTGGAAAATATCTTGCTTATATACTAAAACATAACTGTTATACCGCATTTCCAATACTCCGCCCATTATTCCAGAGCACAGTTTCGCTGACCAATCCGGGGGCAAGGACCAAAATAGCTGATCTTGCATATTTCCGTTAGGAACAGTGCGCTGCGGTAGGCAGTGTTGAACTCGCTCGGCTGCCGCCACAAGTGCTGACTTGCTTTGTTCACAAGTGCGGCGCGCGTGTCGAGCAACCTGACACCAGTGCATAACAGAATATGCAATTGTACGATCAGACGGATAGTGTCGGTGTAGGTGCCATGTGGTACCACTACACACTAGATATAATGAAAATATTTATTTACATATTCTTACTGATATGCTTTTATGTAAAATAATCGGTAATATTACCTTGCGAATATTTATTTTTTGACAATTTCACAATAATTTCCTCCATCTCGAATAAGACGTTGAAATGACAAAGTGTAAGTGTTGAAATGAGGTAGATGGCTACTAAAATTGAACTCGTAAAAGTTTTCCAGTGCTGCTAAACGAAGTATTTTTCATACAAATCAAAGAAAACTTGCTCAAAATCACGGCTGTTAAACGGAATAGTGCAGCTAAGTGAAATGCAGCTAAATGTGAGACTTTCAAAGAAAATTCGGTTTATAAAGTGGTTTTTCGGTCAAATAATGCAGCTAAGCAGAAAATTCACCTAAGCGAATAGGCAGTTAAACGGAATGTACTGTAGTATGTTCGTACCAAATTAAATTTATGTGTGACTTATGCTTCCAAAGTTATTGTTTTAAAATGTATGCTGGTGGTTCCACGTTTCGTTTTCCCGACTTTCCTTTTTTCCTAAACCTTCGCGTAGCAATTACGAACGAACCCACCGAAAGAAGTATCCAATTTGGTCCAGTCGTTTTCGAGTTTTAAGCATCCGAACGGATCAAGATTAATTTTCTTATATATGGTACAGGTTTTGGTTTCATGAGAGGTGCCACACCTCTTTGCCCAAATCTCGTGAATTTTACTAATGAAGCGGCACACCTAAACGGTGGCCCTATACCAAATTTCAAAGCTGTTCGACTTATAACTTCGAAGCTATTCCACATAAAAAAATTGGATTGTATGGGCGGTGCCACGCCCGCTTGTCCAAAACCCACCCTATTCTCACAGTCGAAGGACTCGATTAAATCGTAACTTTGTACCAAGTGTCATTGAAGTGACCGGTATAGTTTCAACGTTACAGCGGAATTAAAAAAGTGCCACGCGCCTTGTCCAACGCCAATTAAATTTTACCAGTAGAACAACACGTCTACGACATGACGCTGTACCAAATTTCAATGCTGTGCGACTCATAATTCCGAAGCTATTCCACATTAGAAACTTGGGTTGTGTGGACGGTGCCACGCCCTTTCCCCCTGTAATGTTTGTTGATGGGGGGAAAGAGTCTGTAAGGGTGTTTGTCCGGGTTGGCTTATATGAAAGGCGAGCCACGCCAATGATTTGGGCCAAAGAGCCGACCAGAACTTCTAAGCGAACAGTGAAACGCAGAGGTTTTGGTTTTCGCAAGAGCAGAAGTTATTTTATTCCGTGAAAATTGTGGCTTATATAGTAAAACATAACTGTTATAATAGTATAGCATTTCCAATACTCCGCTCATTATTCCAGTGCACTATTCCACTGGTCAATCCGTGGTAAGGACCAAAATAGCTAATCTTGCCACAAGTACTGACTTGCTTTGTTTACAAGTACGGTGCGCGTGTTGAGTGGCAACCTGACACCAGTGGATAACGGAATAAGCAATTGCACGAACAGACAGATAGTGTCGGTGTAGGTGACCATGTGGTACTACTACACCATTGCCCTTTAGGGCGATGTTATGCTGCCGGTCAAATGATCCCGGTCACGTATAAAATTGTCCGTGATCGGTGCCCGTGACCGCCAGCATAACATCGCGAAAAATTATTACCCGGAATAATTTTTCAAGATAGTGTCGGTCTGGGGGGTTTCGGAAATGCTTTACACTAATTTAAATATATGTACAGATAATAGTATGATTGCTAGTAATTATGTAGTTGGTGGTTTTCCAATGATAGTTTCTTGGGTACGTGGTATTTTTATGAGTAATTAATATTCTTATAATATGTAATAGTTTTCTAATGATAGTTCTAATAGTTTTCTAATGAAGTATTTAGTAGTTGTATGAGTAACATATGTATGTACATATGGTATTGCAATTATGATTAGATGTGTAATTGTTATTCTTAGTGATTACTGTTCTTACGTTGTAATTGGCTTATGAATAGATTATAGTATCTTATTTTTTATGTTACATTATATTTGGTTTTATTGTCTAGTTATCCATTGTGTACGGGTTTTAGTGGGTCGTTGTGGACTTTGTTTTTTCATTGTAATCGATTACGGAATTCATTCCTTTTCGTTCCAAAATTCTGTATGGTCCGCTGTATGTACTCATGTTCTTTTTTCTGTTTTTTACTTTTAATAATACCAAGTCATTGACGTCCAAGTGGAATGGGTTGTTGTATTGTTGGTCTTGTTTATGTTTAAGTTTAGTTTTTGTTTGAATTGTGCTTGTTTTTGCTTTTTGTATTGCGTCATGTAATCTGATCTTGAGTTCGTTTACAAAATTGTCATAATCGTAAATCGGTTGTGTGTGCTTAAGTGTGTCAGTGGGTAACGAGGGTAATCGGTATCAATTTATCATTTGTGAACTCGGTTCCTCTGTCTGATTTAAGAATTTTAAACTGTCCGTATTTTAAAATTAATTGTTCTACTAATGTTTTCACTGTGGTAGTTGCGTCTTTGGTGCTCATTGGGTGCGCTATGACGTATTTGGTTAGTTCGCATTGCATAGATAGCTGTTGGACATGCGGAGTGGTCCGACAGTGTCAATTGATACTATTTGGAAACTGTCACTTGGTGTAGTCGTCATTAGGTCTGTTTGGCCAGATTTCCAGTAAAAATTATCCAGTAAAAAATATCAGGAGAGTAAGCCAGCTTACGCTCCCTAAAATCAAACTATCCAAAAAAGTGAACAAACAGCAATTTGTAAGAATTTGCAAGTTTTAACTCTTGGTTACACCAGTGGTACTTCGCACACCCACAATACACAGTAAAAAGGGTGAAAACAGGAGGGTTAAAGAAAGCAACACCCGATCTAAAAGTTTCATTTGAGGCTTGAAGCAGTAGGGAAAATTAAGTTTAGACATACATTTAATGCAAAAGGCAAACAGTTCGTTGCGCTCAATCTGCGATTCTTTCCTTTCAGCTTCAGCGGATTAAGCTGAGCAAGACGGTTGTGGGTCAGCAGACTTGCGAACGCACAAGTTCTTTGCAGGTTCCATTTGCCTCCAAAAGTTTGCAAAAATTATTTCGACCATATGTCCGCCAGTCATATGTTTTTCTTGTTCTTCTTCTTACTGGCTAAAAGTTACTGGACAAAATTTCTCCAGTAAAAAGTTGCAAGTTCTCACGAAACGAACTGTCACTTTACGCTCTCAGTCACTCTCTCGTTACTGGAGATTTGGTGTCAACAAACAGGATCCAGTAAAAATTTGTACAAATTCGTACAAATTATTCTCTGCCAAACAGACCTATTGTAATTTGTTCTTTTGTGTGTCTTGTTTCTTGGTTTGTGTCACATTTATGGCAGTTGTTTATGTACGTTTTTACCATGCTGTTCATGTTTTTCCATGTGTATCGCTGTTTGAGTTTCAACACTGTTTTTTTACGCCAAGGTGCCCTCCATGTGTGGAATTCTTGGATAAGTTTGAATTTTATGATGTCCTCTTTTATTCCCTGGGGTGGTGTGTATATTAATATGTTCAAATTCGCCCTTATTCATTTCTTGTATGCTTTTTCATAAATATCCTTTAGTTCATTTGTGCGCGTCTTTTGAAATATTTAGTCACTTGTCGACAGTGCTGATTCTTTAATATTATACTGTTACGAAAATAACTTCTCTAAGGTCGTATCTGGTTTGTGCTTGAAAAATAAAACCACTTCAGCGCAAACGCAATCAAAAACCAACAATCACTTTGTTTACAGATTTACACTTTGCTTGTATCTACACTTGTTACTACTTTGCTTGTTCAAATAAGACTCGACCCCCTGCGATGCACAGTGCTGCCTTTTATAGTTTTTGCTTATCGGGCCGATTGTTCTTGTACATTCCAATTGGACATATCTCAACCATTCTCGCACATCCCATTACCATCGCGAACCATTCCTGCCATATCGGAATTATTGCAAGCTGGCCGTACTCTAAAGTGCGTGCCTGGTCACGATCTTGTACGGTCCTTCCCATGACGTTTAAAGTTTTCGAAACAACGTTTTCCTCCGCTGCGGGTTGTAATGCATCACCAGATCGCCTTCTTGGAACCCTGCTGTGTTAGCCCGGAGATCATATCTGGCTTTCATCTTATCGCTGACCAGTTGGATACGGTCCCCTATAAACTGGTAGAGTTCTTCCAGTTCTGACCGCTTATTGACTGTGTAATCAGTCCTAGCGCCTTCCGCCGTGCTGACCACTCCGAACTTCAAGTCAGCAGGCAACCTCAGCTCCGTGCCGAACACTGCTCGGGCTGGAGTGAGTGATGTCGTATCGTGCGAGGCTGACCTATACCCATCAGGAACAGTGGAATATGCGTGTCCCAATTCTTTTGATTCTTGCCTACTTCTTTCCGCAGATATTCTTCCAGCGTCCGATTGAATTGTTCCACCATGCCGTCGGACTGGGATGCAAAGGACAGGTGCAAGTTTTCCTTATTCCTAGTAACTCACACATTTCCTTAAATACCACAGACTCGAAATTCCGGCCTTCATTCGAGTGCAACTCCAGCGGAACTCCGACTCTGGCAACCCAGTTGTTAACCAGCATTTCCGCGACCGTGGTGGCCTCCTGGTTAGGAATAGGATACACTTCGGGCCATTTGCTAAAATAGTCCATTACCACCAGCACATATTTGTTGCCTTGAGTGTTAAGTGGGAATGGCCCGACGACGTCCATGGCAAGGGCGCTCCCATCTTCTTGTCGGCCCTTTCGTAGCCGAACATCTATGACAGCTCTTTATCCAATCGGCGACAGACTCCTGGCATCCTACTCCGTAGAATCATCTTTTTATTTTGGCGACAGTTTTTGTGATGCCTAGGTGTCCTGTGCGCTGGAGTCGTTATGGTACTACAATTAAGGAATTGCTGGTCCGGCCATCCTCACTGTCCCGCTCGCGGTATAGACAGCCGCAGACTTTGCCACTATGCCCAATAAGCCTTCGCGATCGGGCTTTCACCGGCCATCTCCTGCCAGTCTGGACATGCGCTTTGCTCCTTGCCTTCAATAATTTTTTTAAGATCCGTATCCTCGCGCTGGTCCTTTTGTATCCTCTCCGCCGACCACTCTGTCTCTGGCATAACGCTTACCAATCGGACGTGCACTAAGTCGTCGCCCCTTCGCGCTAATTGGATGATGGAACATCGCTACATGAATCAACCAACCAACTATCATCTAACCAAACTAGGTATCAGGGTGAACGAACTATGTAGGTTCTGTTTGCAGGACGATGAAACTGCAATACACATACTAAGCATATGCCCTGCACTAATCCACAAACGGAAGAAGCATCTGGGTGATTTTATTATACCAGGTTCGGACTGGGTTTCCAGAGGCTTAGATTAGATTAGATTAGATTGGTTGGGGCTAGACATTGGCTGTCTATGGCACTGCGTTCATTTTGAACTATTGTGCCTTACCCAAATTCAGTACTGGAAGAGACTATTTCCTCCTATTTTCTCAAAGAACATTTTGATTCTTGCGAGATCAATTTCAGACAAATGAGTAGTCTGTATTAGTTCCTTGCCTAGTACTTGCTTTCTTGCATGAACTAAGGCCGGGCATTCAGTGATCAGGTGTATGGAAGTCTCGTCATCCTCCATACAAAATCTACATATTTCACTGTCTGTTAGTTTCAGACGGGTCTTATGTTTGTTTAGCAGACAGTGTCCGCTGATTACCCCTGTCATGAGTTTTAGTTCCGCTCTGCTCAAGCGCAAGAGAAATTTTGCATTTCTGCTCGAGTATCGCGGGTAAAAGGCCTTGGTACATTCCATGCCACTTGATTTTGACCATCTTGCATTTGCTTTGATCAAGTATTCTTGCTTAATACAACCTTTGTAATGAGATTTGCTGACACCTAAGATCGGTTCGGGTCCAAATGGGCGCTTTCCAGCTCCCTCCCTTGCCAATCTGTCTGCGTCCTCATTACCGTCATAGCCGCAATGCGCTGGGATCCAGTGTATTATCACCCGATTCCCTGTTGACAGTTGTTGGAGAAGATTAGCTGTCTCCCATACCAACTTAGAAGTAAATGTCGACGCGTGCAATGCTCTTATTGCGGCCTGACTGTCTGACATTATGATGATCCTTTTCCGATGAGGGTGAAGGTTCAAGATTTCTATGGCACACTGATTGATAGCACAGACTTCCGCTTGGAAGACGGTTGCTAAACTACCAAGGCTGACTGACATTTGGGTACTGGAACTGTATATCCCAGATCCTGTGCCTTCTTCAGTCTTGGATCCATCAGTGTACCAGACAATGTCATCACAGGTAAGACTGATTTTTGAATTGTCCCAGTCTACTCTGTTAGGTATATGTGTCTTATATTTCCTGTTAAAGATATGTCGCGGAGGCATTGAGTCAAGAGGCAACCAAAAGCTTCCGTCTCGCCTCCGTTCCTTAACAATGGAGCGGTGACCGCTTGCATGTAGATCCTGTGGTATGAATCCACTATGCATCAGTCTATGTGTACTAATAACCGCAGTCATTTGTACGGTTAGGTCCAACGGCACAACTCCCAATATAACATTGAGAGCAGCTGTTGGTGTTGTTCGAAGGCAGCCAGTGATGCAGGAGTTAATTACTCTTTGCAACCGTTCCAGCCTGTTCGCAGTCGTTTTCTCTGTGGTTTTTTTCCACCATACTATCGCCCCATAGGGGAGGATGACTAGGGTGTAGATTTTTTGAAGCCATATCGGTTTCGTTCCCCAGTTTTTGCCACAGATTCGTTTACAAGTCCAGAGTGCGTTGCCCGCCTTCTGAAGAGTACGATCTATGTGAGGTTTCCAGTTCAATTTACTGTCTAGAGTTACCCCAAGGTATTTGGCTTCTTTTACGAAGCCTACATCTTTTCCAAAAACCTTTATCGGTCTCAGGTCATATTTTCTTTTGAGTGTGAACGGTACGAAGATCGTCTTATCAGGGTTTACTGATAGACTCTGCTGGGCGCACCAATTTTCTACAATTCTTATTGCACCCTGTAGTAGATCAGAGACGGTCTGCCCGTCTTTGCCTCTAACCGCAATAACTAGGTCATCAGCATAGGCAATAACGTCGTAACCTCGATCCGAAAGGATGCGGATTAATCCGTTTATTACCATGGACCAGAGTAGAGGAGATAGTACGCCCCCCTGGGGGCAGCCCCGGACCGTCCTGGCTAGGATCTTGATGCCATGTAAGCTGGATTCTATTAGCCTGCTTTTGAGCATCATGGAGATCCATCTTGAAAGTGCAGTTGGCACTTGAAATACCTCTAAAGCCGATCCTATAGCTTCATAGGTGGTGTTGTTGAAAGCCCCCTCTATGTCTAGGAAACCTACTAAACAGATTTCTTTCTCGTCAAGGGATTTTTCGATTTTGCTGACCAGGGCAGATAGGGCTGTTTCCGTAGACCTGCCTTTTCGGTAAGCATGTTGGTGTGCACTTAGAGGATTTCGGATAAGGACTTCGTCTCTGAGGTATCTCTCTATTACCTTCTCCATACCCTTAAGTACACATGACATCAGGCTTATAGGTCTGAAGGACTTCGGATCCTTTTTGTTTGACTTACCGGCTTTAGGAAGGTATACAACATTCACTGTTCTCCATACCTCCGGAATGTAGCCGAAAGCCAAACTGCATGTGTATAATTTCGAAAGGATGGGCAACAGACTGTCTAGTCCTCTTTGTAACAGCGCCGGGAAGATTTTATCCTTTCCCGCCGCCTTGTACGGGGAGAACGTTCCTATCGCCCATTCTACAATCGAGCGTTCGCAGATGAGATTGGCCAATCTCCAATCTTGCCTACTGGGACAGTGTGACTGCCAACTACTATGGGTATTATGATCGGGGTCGTCTATTATTTCTGATCCCGGAAAGTGGACTTTAGTGAGCAGCGCTAATGTATCCTGCGCACTCTTTGTGACTTCCCCCTGTTCGTTAGACAGGGATCCAATCGAACAGGGTTTATCGGTTGACAGAATCTTTTGCAGCCTACAGCCTGAGTTCGCGTCGTTCACGTCCTCGCAGAAGCGTCTAAAAGATTCCCTCTTGGCTTTCTTTATTTCCTTATTGTAATTGGTGAGAGCATCGGAGTAGGTCTGCCAGTCGTTATTCCGCTTGGCCCTATTGAATAGTTTCCGTACTCCCTTCCTTAGCGCGCTAAGATGACTGCTCCACCAAGGTGTCTGTCTTTTAAAGGTTTTAGTCTTTAAAGGACAGTTCTCTTCATAGGCGTTCACTACGGCTTCCTGCAGTTTTTTAGAAGCCCCTTCCAGCCTATCTATTGTGTCAACTCTGTTTCCAAGTTGTGTAGTGATGCCGTGCCTTAACTGGTGACAATAGCTGTCCCAGTCAGTCTGTCTTTTTGGCCTAAAGGACACGGCAGTCAGTGACTTGTCACCTAACCTAAACCTTATATGTCTATGGTCAGAACAAGAGGGCTCTTCGGATACTCGCCAATTGCTGACAAGTGATTTCGATAGAGAAGTAGTTAGGGTGAGATCTAGCACCTCTTCCCTGGTTCTAGTTATGAACGTCGGACTATCTCCTACGTTACATATACTTAAGTCTAGTGAGAGTATATAGTCGAATAGTGACTCACCTCTAGCGTTGGTATCCGTGCTTCCCCAGATAGTGTGATGGGCGTTCGCGTCACACCCTAGGACCAGCTCCAGACGATTGTCCCTAGCATAAGCAACAAGCTGTTCTGCTATCGTCGTGGGACATTCAGGTACATCTCCAGGGAAGTATGCTGACGCTATGATCAGTTCTCTGGAGTTGCAACTGATCTTGGCCGCGCACAGATCTGGCGTAACAAAATCTGTCAACGGAAAGAAAGAAGTGCCATTAAACACAATACAGGTTCTAGGCCTATCAGTAGACTGACACCACAGTACATTACCTGACTGCGAGAGGCCCAGGATCTCATTGCTGGTGCTGGTCCACGGTTCCTGCACCAGGGCTATGCTAGGACCGTAGGTGTTGATGGTCCTAGCCAAGACAGCTGACGCTGCCTGTGCCCTATGGAGATTGATCTGAACAATCTCCATATTATTCGTGAGGGGCTTTGGTGTGAGTGCCTGCACGCTTGCCCCCTCTACCCCTTGTCTGCACCCGTTCATTGCTGCTCGGGGTTTTTGCAGACTTATCCAAAAGGCCCAGTTGTTTGGACGGATTATCCTTTCCAGACAACTGAGTCTTCCGGACGGGTTTAGTTGAGGCATGCTTTACAGGTCTTACTGTTGACGGTGTTGGCGTTTTGTCGCCAGTTCGGTTTTCAGTCCTTTTCGCGGTCCGGTCTGTCCGTACCACTAGGGCTGCCTGTCGACTTGTGGATGGTCTTTCGTCATCCACCCTGATTTGGGGAGTCGTGGTTGTCGTCGTCCCACCTTCACTGGTCGTTGACGGTTTTGTCCCTTGCTCACGCCGCACCCTGAACTGAATCCGTCCCAGCTCAAAGAAAGGGAGGTCGTTCAGTTCAGCGAGCAAGCGGGTCGACACATCGTCAATGGCCAGCGTCGATCCTTGTGCCGTAGCAGTTCTGTTCATTACTTTCCAGTTGCCTGTGGGTAATGAGCGGTTCTGCATTCGAAGCATTCGAAGTATTTCGTCGGCCAGGAGGGAGCAACCAGGAAAGAAAGCCGAGGCAATATTGGGTTTGGGAATATCACTTCCCTCCACCAGCTTCAGCTTTTTGTTCCCTGGTTGAATTTTCGGCGTCACCTCTTTTAGCCAGTTCCAGAGGCTTAAGAAATATACTAAAATTCCTCTTGGATACTGGACTAAGAGACAAACTGTGTAGTCCAAGAAGGGGGAACAATATCTTTTAGGTCGCAGTGCACATTCTCCGCTAATAATAATACGGTTAACAGACTTTGAAAGAGCCTTCGATCGCATGGGGTTTAAATATGTATATATAGGTACTATATTGTAACGATGAGCCAGTCTGTCGCGGTGCAAAGCAACCCTGCCGCTACGTGCCGTGCCATAACCCAATCTGGCAACGACGGCCGCGATAGTAACTTTTAGCCCAACCTGGCAACGATGGTCGCGGTCATCAGGGAAACTTCTAGTCCAATCTGGCAATGTGCGAGAACGATCTGCGCGACGGCCGGACAGAGTATAAAAGGTGGCCAGATGCGGTACAGCGAGCCAGTCTGGTTTTGACAAGTGAAGTTGCCACACGGAATAATCAAGCAAATACTTAAGTGTACGAACAGTAAAGTGTAAACTGTGAATAATAAAGTGACTGTTGGTGTATTTTATTGTCTGCGTTTAAGAAACTGACTGTGTTTTATTTTCAAATCACACAATCCAGAGATACGTGACAGCCCACTAGACTTAATATTCGTAACATTTGGTGTCAGAAGTGGGATTGTGGAAAATTGAAGATAAAAACAAAAACTAAAGAAATAAAATTATAAAAGCACGGACATGGTTAAACTCGAGCTGCTGAAGGTGGACCAGCTGAAGAAGGAGCTGGCTGCCTGGAATTTGCCGACTGCTGGCGGGAAAGTGGAGTTGCAGCTGCGCTTGCGAGAGGCGTGTGAATCACGAGGCATCGATTGGGCTGCACACGAGTTCGGAACGCAGGAACAAGAGGCGTCGGCCAAAGTGGAGGAATCGCCTGCGGGTGCTGCGTCGATCCAAAGTACGGCTGCACCGGCTGGACCACTACAAGCATTAGACATGAGCCAGCTAATGAGTGCAATAAAAGGCATGTTCGAGACTTCCAATCGTGAAAATCGTGAAATGTCGGCGCAGATGGCAGCGAAAATGGAAACTGCAAATCAAGAGATGGCAGCGAAAATGGAAACGGCGACCCATGAAATATCGGCGCAAGTGTCGGAGCGAATGGAAGTCAAGCTTCAGGAAAGCTCTGCGCGCTTGGAGCAGAAGGTAGAGGAAATCTCCAATAGGCTGAACGGGAAAGTTGAGCATCTTGAGGCGCGCATGGACAATTGGGACAAACGAGTTGACAACCTGGATGAGTCCTTGAACAAACGAGTTGACAGTCTGGAAGATTCGATGCATAGAAAGATAGACGAACGACTTCGAGAGAGAACAGGCTTTTGCACGTCTGAAGGAAAAACTGTGCAGTGCCCCAATTCTGGCCTTCCCCGTGCCTGGGGAGATGTTTGTGCTGGATACAGATGCAAGCGGGCATAATATTGGCGGTGTGCTATCACAGATAATAGACGGCCAGGAACAAGTGATAGCGTACTACAGTAGGGTTTTATCAAAACCGGAACGCAATTACTGTGTGACCCGGAGAGAACTGCTGGCGGTATTGGACTGCGTGAAACACTTCCACAAATATCTGTATGGACAAAAGTTTCGCCTGCGCACAGACCATGCGGCATTGAGATGGCTCCTGAACTTTAAAGATCCTGAAGGGCAATTGGCGCGGTGGATCGAGCGACTGCAGAGCTACGACTACACGATAGAGCATCGCAAGGGCAGTAGCCATGGAAATGCCGATGCCTTGTCCCGCCGTCCGTGCAAAGTCGAATGCAGGCAATGCTCGCGAGCCGAAAGCAAAGAACAGATAGTGGACGTCCGGTTGGTCAGCGTCATGCCAGAGGAAGAGTGGTCTGCGGAGAGGCTACAAAAAGACCAGCATGAGGATGCGGATCTTGCAAAAATCGTCGAAGGCAAGGAGCAAGGCGCACGTCCAGACTGGCAGGAGATGGCTGGTGAAAGTCCGATCGCTAAGGCTTACTGGGCACAGTGGAAAAGTTTGCGGCTGAAGGAAGGATGCCTGTACCGCGAATGCGAGAGCGCGGATGGTCGGACCAGCAACTCCCTAATGGTAGTGCCGAAATGCAGAATCAACGAGGTCATCGAGGCATACCATAACGACTCCAGTGGAGGGCACCTGGGCATCACCAAGACCGTCGCCAAAATAAAAAGACGATTCTACTGGGTAGGATGTCAGGAGTCTGTAGCCGAGTGGATTAAGAGCTGCGACCGATGTTCAGCCGCGAAAGGGCCGACAAGAAAATCTCGAGGCCGCATGCAGCAGTACAACGTGGGAGCGCCCTTCGAGCGGATTGCTATGGACGTCGCCGGCCCATTCCCAACTAGCACTCAAGGCAACAAATATGTACTGGTCGTAATGGATTACTTCAGCAAATGGCCCGAAGTGTACCCTATTCCTAACCAGGAGGCCACCACGATCTCGGAAAAGCTGGTAAACAACTGGGTAGCCAGGTTCGGAGTTCCGTTGGAGTCGCACTCAGATCAAGGCCGGAATTTCGAGTCTGCGGTATTCAAGGAAGTGTGTGAGCAGCGCCGTAGCGAGGGTCTCGGGGGCCCTTGTGCAAGATTTCGTAAGGGGCCCTTGAAAATGAATTTCTAAAAAAAAAAAAGGTGATTTCGAAGCCTTTTCGAAGTCCATTAAAAAAAGAGTTCAAAGGTCGTGAGAAATTGAAAACAGCATTATACTTTGGTTTAAACAATTTCTTTATTTCTCATATGTGTGCACATACTATTACACTATATTCTGTATTAGGTAGATATTTTTACAGCCAAATATTCTAGACTGCACGTAATTATTTGTAACTTACAAATAACGAAATCACAGAAACATCACTCATGAAAATATACTGTTCCTGCACATTAGGTGTCTCCTCTGTCTCTTGCGTTTACTTATTTCTCTAAAATTACTTTTTTCTCGATTTCATGGCGGCGAAACCATCAATAATTTTCGTGAAATCAATTTTTCGTGCTCTTTCATTCTCGATCGACAGAACAGCTAGCCCATTTAATCTTTCCTGCCCCATTGAATTCCTCAAATAATTCTTAATGAGCTTTAATTTTGAGAATGATCGTTCAGCAGACGCTACAGTCACTGGGATAGTAAGGTACATTATACAAGCAGTATAAATATCCGAAAAAGTTGACATCAACGAACTGTGTTCAATCATGAGAAAATCGGCTAGCTGTTTTACCGTTTTCATTTGCTTAATTTTTGAATTGAAAGTAGATTTCATTGATAACAATTGTGCAGGAAAAGATGGTGATATGTAATCAAGAATTTTAAAAAAGTAGATCCAATTTTATACAATGTTATAAAAACGTTATCGAAGATCTTTTCTAGCTCATACTTTAAAACGAATTCTAAAAAAAAAAAATCTTCGGGGGCCCCTCAGGGCCGGGAGGCCCTGGTGCGCCGCACCGCCTGCACATGCCTAGTTACGGCGCTGTGTGTGAGCTGCTGGGGATAAAGAAAACGCGTACCACTCCTTTGCACCCACAGTCCGACGGCATGGTGGAACGCTTTAACCGGACACTGGAGGAATACCTGCGGAAAGAGGTAGGCAGGAATCAAAAGGATTGGGGCACGCACATCCCCCTGTTCCTGATGGCGTATAGGTCAGCCCCGCACGACACGACATCACTCACTCCAGCCCGAGCAGTGTTCGGCACAGAGTTGCGGTTACCCGCTGACTTGAAGTTCGGGGTAGTCAGCACGACGGGAGGCGCTAAGACGGACTACGTGGCCAATAAGCGGGCGGAACTGGAGGAAATTCACCAATTTATAAGGGGCCGCACCAAACTGGTCAGCGATAAGGCGAAAGCCAGATACGATCTACGGGCCAACTCAGCAGGGTTCCAAGAAGGCGATTTGGTAATGCTCTACAACCCGCAGCGGAGGAAAGGTTTGTCTCCGAAACTTCAAGCGTCATGGGAAGGACCTTACGAAGTCGTGACTAGGATTAACGACGTGGTATACAGGATTAAACGTTGCAGCAATAAAGGCGCTAAGCTGAAGGTAGTCCATTTGGAGCGCCTGGCGCCTCATCACAGCGGAGCCTCGGCACTTGTTCGGGACGAACAAGTCTAAGTGGTGGGCAGTGTAACGATGAGCCAGTCTGTCGCGGTGCAAAGCAACCCTGCCGCTACGTGCCGTGCCATAACCCAATCTGGCAACGACGGCCGCGATAGTAACTTTTAGCCCAACCTGGCAACGATGGTCGCGGTCATCAGGGAAACTTCTAGTCCAATCTGGTAACGTACGAGAACGATCTGCGCGACGGCCGGACAGAGTATAAAAGGTGGCCAGATGCGGTACAGCGAGCCAGTCTGGTTTTGACAAGTGAAGTTGCCACACGGAATAATCAAGCAAATACTTAAGTGTACGAACAGTAAAGTGTAAACTGTGAATAATAAAGTGACTGTTGGTGTATTTTATTGTCTGCGTTTAAGAAACTGACTGTGTTTTATTTTCAAATCACACAATCCAGAGATACGTGACAGCCCACTAGACTTAATATTCGTAACAATATGTATATAATATATTGTTACGAATACTAGTTCTAGTCGGCTGTTACGTACCATTGGATTGTGCAATTTGAAAATAAATCAACTTTAGTTATGCAAACGCAGTCAATAAAAACCAACTATCACTTTATTTCACCAATTTCACACTTCACTGTCTTTACACTTGATTATTTGCTTAATTACTCCGTGTGGCACCTTCACTAGTCAAAATCAGACTGACTCACTGCGCCGCACCCGGCTGCCTTTTATACCTGTCCGGCCATCGCGCAGATCGTTCTCGCACATTCCAGAGAGGTTTCCATGATGATCGCGACCATCATTGCCAGGTTAGACTAAAAGTGTCCATTACCGCGGCCATCATTGCCAGATTGGACTAAAAGTAGCCATCATTGCCAGGTTGGCCTAAAAGTGTCTATCATTGCCAGGTTGGCCTCAATGTTCCCCTTATTATCGCGGCCGTCGTTGCCAGATTGAATTATAGCACGGCGCGTAGCGACAGGGTTGCTTTGCACCGCGACAGACTGGCTCATCGTTACACTGCCCACCACTTAGACTTGTTCGTCCCGAACAAGTGCCGAGGTTCCGCTGTGATAAGGCGCCAGGCGCTCCAAATGGACTACCTTCAGCTTAGCGCCTTTATTGCTGCAACGTTTAATCCTGTATACCACGTCATTAATCCTAGTCACGACTTCGTAAGGTCCTTCCCATGACGCTTGAAGTTTCGGAGACAAACCTTTCCTCCGCTGCGGGTTGTAGAGCATTACCAGATCGCCTTCTTGGAACCCTGCTGAGTTGGCCCGTAGATCATATCTGGCTTTCGCCTTATCGCTGACCAGTTTAGTGCAGCTCCTTATAAACTGGTGAATTTCCTCCAGTTCGGCCCGCTTATTGGCCACGTAGTCCGTCTTAGCGCCTCCTGTCGTGCTGACTACCCCGAACTTCAAGTCAGCGGGTAACCGCAACTCTGTGCCGAACACTGCTCGGGCTGAAGTGAGTGATGTGTCGTGCGGGGCTGACGTATACGCCATCAGGAACAGGGGAATATGCGTGTCCCAATCCTTTTGATTCCTGCCTACCACTTTCCGCAGGTATTCCTCCAGTGTCCGGTTAAAGCGTTCCACCATGCCGTCGGACTGTGGGTGCAAAGGCGTGGTACGAGTTTTCTGTATCCTCAGTAGCTCACACACTTCCTTGAATACCGCAGACTCGAAATTCCGGCCTTGATCTGAGTGCAACTCCAACGGAACTCCGAACCTGGCTACCCAGTTGTTTACCAGCTTTTCCCAGATCGTAGTGGCCTCCTGGTTAGGAATAGGGTACACTTCGGGTCATTTGCTGAAGTAATCCATTACCACCAGCACATATTTGTTGCCTTGAGTGCTAGTTGGGAATGGGCCTGCGACGTCCATAGCAATCCGCTCGAAGGGCGCTCCCACGTTGTACTGCTGCATGCGGCCTCGACATCTTCTTGTCGGCCCTTTCGCGGCTGAACATCGGTCGCAGCTCTTAATCCACTCGGCTACAGACTCCTGACATCCTACCCAGTAGAATCGTCTTTTTATTTTGGCGACGGTCTTGGTGATGCCCAGGTGCCCTTCACTGGAGTCGTTATGGTATGCCTCGATGACCTCGTTGATTCTGCATTTCGGCACTACCATTAGGGAGTTGCTGGTCCGACCATCCGCGCTCTCGCATTCGCGGCACAGGCATCCTTCCTTCAGCCGCAGACTTTTCCACTGTGCCCAGTAAGCCTTAGCGATCGGGCTTTCACCGGCCATCTCCTGCCATTCTGGACGTGCGCCTTGCTCCTTGCCTTCGACGATTTTTGCAAGATCCGCATCCTCACGCTGGTCCTTTGGTAGCCTCTCCGCAGACCACTCTTCCTCTGGCATAACGCTTATCGACCGAACATCCACAATTTGTCCCTCGCTTTCGGCTCGCGAGTTTTGCCTGCACTCGGTTTTCCACGAATGGTGTGGCAGCCCTTCTTGGCGACGTCTGTTGTGCGGAACACTTTTCTCGCAGATGGCAGTCTCGTGATATGTGGCCTTGCTTGCCAGATCGCCAGCAACTGACTCTAGATGACACTGCCCGCAGCCCCGCTGGTTTCTCCGAGCTCACTGTCTGGCTTTGGGTGACACGTTCAGATTGGGCTCGACGCTTTTCCGCACATGAATGTCGAAAACTTCCTCTCCAGGCCGCCTCATACGTCATCGCGCTGGTCACCGTCTCCTTAAATGTCAGCTTGCCCATCATCAACGCACTGCGACGTGTCTCTGGGTCATGAAGACCTTCAATAAATGACTCAATCTTCATCCTCTCGAGGTCATCAGCGCCGAATTCCGGGTAGCACAACTGTACGAGCCGCTCAATGTCTGCTGCATATGTCTGCAGCGCCTCGTTGGCCCTTTGTCTACGGCTCTTCAGCTCGCAATAATACAGCATTTTGTTGTGCTCGTCACTGTATCTGGCTGCCAGCGCCCTTATGACGGTGTCGTAATCACCTCTCAAACCTTCCGGAACTGTCTTTATTACCTCAGCCGCAGGACCTCATAGAGCCAGTATCAATCTCCGACCTTTCCTGATATCTGTCCACTGATTTTCCAAAGCAGCCAAGTCGAATTGCAATTTAAATGTGTCAAACGACGTAGTACCATAATAGGTAGGCGCTTCTACGGCGAAACTTTCAACTGACCACACCCTTGCTCGCAGCTTTACCTCTCTAAGCCGCTCGTCAATTTTTCTGTGCATCGAATCTTCCAGACTATCAACTCGTTTGTAAAGGGAATCATTCAGGTCGTCGACTCGTTTATCCAAGTGCTCTACTCGCGTCTCCAGGTGCTGGACTTTCCCATTAATCCTGTCTGAGATTTCCTCCACTTTCTGCTCCAAGCGCGCAGAGTTTTCCTGAAGCTTGACTTCCATTCGCTCTGACACCCGCGCCGATATTTCATGGGTCGCCGTTTCCATTTTCGCTGCCATCTCTTGATTCGCAGTTTCCATTTGCGCCGACATGCCTTTGAGTGCAGCCATTAGTTGGCTCATGTCCAACGCTTGTATTGGCGCAGCCGCTGCAGCTGTACTCTGTAGCGAAGCAGCACCAGCAGGCGACTCCTTCACCTTGGCCGACGCCTCTAGTTCTTGCGCTCCGAACTCGTGCACAGTCCAATCGACGCCTCGTGCCTCACATGCTTCTCGCAAGCGCAACTGCAATTCCACCTTTCCGCCAGCAGTCGGCAAATTCCAGGCAGCCAGCTCCTTCTTCAGCTGGTCTACCTTCAGCAGCTCGAGTTTAACCATGTCCGTGCTTTTATAATTTTATTTATTTTCGGTTTTCCACAATCCCACTTCTGACACCAAATGTTACGAATACTAGTTCTAGTTTATCACCGGATTGTGCAATTTGAAAATAAAGCAACTTTAGTTATGCAAACGCAGTCAATAAAAACCAACTATCAGTTTATTTCACCAATTTCACACTTCACTGTCTTTACACTTGATTATTTGCTTAATCACTCCGTGTGGCACCTTCACTAGTCAAAATCAGACTGACTCGCTGCGCCGCACTCAGCTGCCTTTTATACCTGTCCGGCCATCGCGCAGATCGTTCTCGCACATTCCAGAGTGGACTAAAGGTTTCCATGATGATCGCGACCATCATTGCCAGGTTGGACTAAAAGTGTCCATTACCGCGGCCATCATTGCCAGGTTGGACTAAAAGTAGCCATCATTGCCAGGTTGGCCTAAAAGTGTCCATCATTGCCAGGTTGGCCTCAATGTTCCCCTTATTATCGCGGCCGTCGTTGCCGGATTGAATTATATTGAATTGAATATAGCACGGCGCGTAGCGACTGGGTTGCTTTGCACAGCGACAGACTGTCTTATCGTTACAATATATTTAACCCTCTAGTTCCCAAGTTTTTAATATTGTTAAAAAATTACCGGTGATAGGTTTGTGGTGGAGAAGAAATGTTTGTTCTGGGAAAAAGAAAGTGGGGTGGAGAAAGCCTAAAGGCTTGGGAAACAAAGCCAACAAAAAATCTTCATATGGAGTCTTATAATTCTTTTAATTTTAATTTTTCTTTTAATATCAACAAGAATAACGGGTAACAGTTTCAGTAAATACGCGTAAGAGACAATTAATAAAAAAGGGCGGGAGTAAGGCGAGGGGTTTTGTTTCGTGGGAGCTTTATGCACCATTTTTGGGGGGGTGTATAAACTAGGAAAATTAAAGACAAATCGGTATAGGTTATATACATTGCGGGTCTTTTTATTTTGAATGCCTTGCCATCTTTTCACACAGATGTCGATAAGTTTATTCCATGAAATGAAGGACTAAAGGATACTAATTCTCTCATCAATCCCCACGGGCTACGCCTTAGTATAAATTTTTTGCAGTGACATGATCTTTTTAATATTGCGGTGTATCAAAATTTCGGTGCAAATAGAAAACTAATGCTTAAATTGCGAAAAAATATCATCACTGACCGTTACCTATTTAGGCTTTTCATCCTTAGCAGGCTTACAGGCACTTTAGGATTTGGGTCAGGTAGGAGGAGTGTAACAACTTTTTTCGTGATTTGTTTTCTCAAAGAAAACATTAACACATACTCACCAATATTTTGTTTAGTTTTATTGAGGCTCAAAATTAATTTTAAACATTTTTGATTTCTCAAACAATTTCAAAAATAATTATTTGCTTACTTTCTCACGAAACTTCAACCTTGTCTTACAATAACAGCCGTTGTGCATTTATTTGATTACATTTACATTTTACTGATTACATTTATTTTGTAAAATGGAGATTCCCCTTTCCATAAAAAAATCAGCTGGAAAAATCATAAGGTGTAATTTAGGGAATTTTTTTAAGCTTATTATGTCTTACGCCTTCTTGGGAACTAGAGGGTTAAATATATAAACCTTGAGTAAAAACAGACAACAGGCATCAAACGTGGCATCAACACACTGTTGCCAACTTGGTGCGTTTCGCTGAGTTTAGTGCGTTTTTAGTGCTTTTATATTATTTTAACGACACCAAGACTAATTCTTGCTTACAAAATTTGGTTTTTTTTTAACTGCAGTTATACAACACTATTGTTACGAAAATCCAAGTCCGTTTTCCAAGGTTCGTTTGGATTGTGTTTGAAAATAAAGCAACTTCAATTATGCAGCGCAAAACGCAGTCAGAAACTAACAATCATTTTATTTACAGATTTACACTTCGCTTGTATCTACACTTGTTACCACTTTGCTTGCTCAACACAGACTCGACTTACTGCGCTGCACACTGCTCCTTTTTATACTAGTTTTCTTATCGCGCCGACTGTTCTCGCAAATTCCAACTGGAAAACGCTCGACCATTCTCGCACAGCCCATTCCTTCGCGAACCATCCTTGCCATATCGGACTTTTAGCAAGTTTGCCGTACTCCAAAGTGCATGCCTAAAAGTATGCTTGGAAAAGCATTCATGCGTAGCCCAGCACAGAGTGCCTCTACGTTGCACTATATTCAATTAAACAAATTTATAACACGGGAAGTTTGGAATAAAAAATATTACATCATTCAATTTGCGTCAAACCTGGAGTGATCCTCCTTGGTTGAGTTGCTACTTGTGTCACGGTTGCCACCGATCTGCAATAGTTTTCTTCGTTTGTTATACCACAGAACAAACAGTATACAGAATGCGCATCTGGTGTAAAGACAATTTTCTTCACGGGCTCCAGCGGTAGGACCCGTTTAAGAATGCGTGGGAAAGCAGTAAAGGAGATGGGAACGCACAAAGCGCGCGAGCGTAAAATGAGAAGCTGAGAGAGTGTAAAAACAAATTTACGGAGCGTAATACCGCTGTATAAATCAGTGATGCACCACACACTGTGGTTGTTGGACAAAAAGCGATATGCCGCATGCATATTTTTTGATGGCTCGTGCTTTCTCTCCGCTTGCTATTTTACAAACAAGAAGTGTTAAGGTAAAATTTGCATAGAAAAAATGATTGAGCGATCGCGAAGGCGCAATAATATGGTACTACACTACGGAAAAAATCAATGGATTTTATTAGTTCTTCTGGTCTGCTTGTAAAAAAGAAGTTATAAAAAGTAAAAACTACTACAATGAAAATAAATATATGTGTAAAAATATTTTAAGTACCAAGGCGCATTAAGAAAGTGATAATAAGTGGAAAACAATTGTTACAATGCCGTGACAATAATCCATATAGGTAGTACTTCTATATTGGCAGCAACCTAATAATAATAATAATTGACTGGCACGAAAGCCCGATACCGCGACTAAGGCTTAGCTACCCGCAACCATCCATGTTGTGCGTGTGAATTTTTACAAGGTTGGACGGGACCTACAGTTTTATGGCGATTCCGAACGGCGGGTTTGTTAGCTTTTTCATAGGCAATTTACTCTCAGAAGTTTGCTATTTCCTGCTGAGAGAACAGCCGTCGAAAGAAAAATGTTTTCTTTTTCTTCTTCTTTTTTCTGTGTTAACGCAACGGAGTCTTGAACCTGGGTTCGAGCGACGCATTTGACTCGCGACCCAATGCACTATCCAGCAGCAACCTACCTTCACAATAAGTTTTCATTCAGAAATCAAAGGAAGTATTTTTATTCATGCATTCATCAAAACAACTATAAACACACAACTGTTAAACAGCTTCATGATAGGCAGGCCCAAATTAAAACGAACGCATTTTTCAAAAATATAAGTTTTACATTCGTTGAAGGAATTTTTTATTTTTGTATAAAACGAATACCCAGAACCGGTATTAAAAAAAATGGAATAAAACTAAATATTTAAATATTTGTGGCTTTCCGCACACACAACAGCTCCTGACCATTTTTCCCACGCTTTGAATATGTAAGCTTTTTCCCCGCAAACAGACCTGTTTTTTCAAATTTGGCATATCTGTCATTATACTTTCGTTATACGTTTTCTTGCTCATATCTCAGTATAGTTGTAGCAAAGTAAATCCTAAGTAGCGCCACTCTTTTTTCGAGCTGTCAGTGGCACGGTTGCCACAATTGGTAACTTTCTACCTGTTTAATCGAGCGCGGCGGAGCGGTGGAAATGAAACGACGGGGATTTCGTGAATAACTTTGGGACGTCTTTATTCGCGGGAGTACGAATAACGAATGTTACAAAGAATATATGAAACATTGAACGAGACAAACGGCCGAAGACAGGGAGCAGAAAATAGGGGGAAATATTCGTACAAAAGGACAAGGAAAGGAAGGGATTAGCGGTGGGATCGACAGATCACTGTACAATCACAGCACTCATTTAGCCATCGCGGCCGCCATTGCAGAGTGCAATTAATGATGTGTCCGGGTGGAGGGTTGCCGAGACCTCTGGTGGTCTAGCTGGTGGGGGTGCGGCTCACGACAGACTGGCTGTGGATGCGCTTAGGAGTGCGCTGATAACCTCTTTGCGTTGGATGATCGGTCCGTGCGGAGCAGTCTTGGAGGCACCTGCTGCGATGGTTGATCTGCAAAAAGATTAGATGCCAGTTACTTGGAAATTAAGGTTTTAAGCTGACATCATGGGTATGGGAAAGCGTGGCTAAGCTGAGGGGTTCGCTTGAGCTAAACCCGGGGGAATATGGGAAAATACATATATAAATTGGTTGCATTGCCATGTCTTAAGGGGAAGTGAAAAGAATTTCGTGATAATTATGTGCTCGTAGGGCTCGTAGAAGCAGGAGAACCGACCGAAATGTCGGCTTGCTTTTCGTGAGGATGGTATGGTAAATCGTTCGGTGACCCGGAAGTTGAACTCTAAGCGTATGACCGTTTGGCTCAGCATCGAAGGATTGCTGGAGCCGTTCCACCCCAAGAGGGAGATCTTGTAGATCGTGGAGTATAGACCCGATCAGTCCGACGCCTGCGGGATTTGCAGCGTTTGGAGCAAATCGCACTGGAGTGACTACTGTCCTCTTTTTGGACCCGGGATGGAGGAGGTGCAATGAGGAATTCCGAGGGATTGCAAGTTCCGTCAGTTGTTGGGGGTGTGGAACGAGTGGCGTCAAGCCAACGCTCTTGTCAAACCCTTTTCCGAGCCCTCATTAGAGGCGAAAGCCATCCTGCGTGGTGGAAACGTTTGGCAACGAGCGGGGAAATTTGCCGGTTTGGGAATGAGTTTGCAGGAGTGGTGGGTTCAGAATGATTTTCCATTAATTCCAGGGGTGGAAACTCTACTGTATTGAGGGCGGCAATCACTTGCGAAAGGGCTTTCTTTAGTGTGGAAAGGTTATTTCGAAGGGCGGGTCCAGTATGCATATGGCGACTTGGTACCTCTGTGGCACATGTCAAATGCGAAGAAGGGGGTAGTGTACCGCTTAATACCCAACCGAATATTTTATGCTGAGCAAGTAAGCTGCCACATACATTTCGGTGGATACCTTCGAGCATGATCTGCGGGGTTTGTCTCGAAGGGGTTTGGATCAGCGAGTTCTAGCATGGCGAAATCTTTCATAGTAGGGGGGGTTTATATGAGAAGGTGGGAGCAATTTCGTAAGCTCTTGGAGCACGATAGCTTGCACGGGGAGTTTCGTGCTGGTTTGAGGGACTGCCAATGTCAAGAAGCATGTATGATTGGCATTTTGCACAATCTGACCGCCCATGCCCGAGATTTGGAAGGGGGATTTCTCGATTGGCAATTTGAGGCGTTTCTGGACCTTCGAGGAAATGAAGGTGCGCTGAGAGGTTTGGTCGATCAACGCTCGAACTTTGAGCAACTTTCCTGCGTGCTCAATAGACACCAGTGCCGTAGGCAGAAGGGATTGGGTGCCATTATTGGAGTGTAAGGCTTGTACTTGGGACGTACTTTGCCTGGGAGATGTGCGGGGTTCCGCATCCGAAAGGGGGGAATGAGTTGCAGAGTTGTTGTGCGTTCTTTTTGGAGCTGTTTCGACATGTGGGGTTGTTGCGACCTGTGGAGTGGTCGAATGTGACCGATTGGGAGATTGAGAGGGTTGCGCATTGGCTTTGGGGAAATGAAGCATAGAGTGGTGCTTCTTTTGGCAATATTCGCACGTAAAATTGCTTGTACAATCTTTAGTGAGGTGCGGTGTAGCAAGACAATTTACGCAGAGATTGTGCTTCTTAACGTATTTTAATCGACACTGGGGGGTGAGTCCTTTGAAGCTCTGGCAAGTCCGTATGGGATGATTTGCGTTGCAGAGTTTGCACGCGAAGTCGTTTTTCACTTGAGTGTGATAATTAAGGTATTTGTGTGGCCGATTTGGGAGGACATTGGAAGTCGAAGGTTGAGACGGTTTCGGCTTAGAAGGGCGAATACTTTGCAGCCGTTCAAGTACCTCATGTCTGCCGGTCAGGAACTCATCCATTTGCGACCAGGGTGGCAGATCCTTCCGGGATGTCAATGATTGCTCCCATAGAGCGAGTGTCTCTTGGGGCAATTTGGTACAACATATGTAAACCAATAGCGGATCCAAATTGTCAGTGTCTACGGCCTGAGAATTGAGAACAGACAGACAATTGTTTATAGTGCTTTGGATCCGCTGTAGCGCCTCACTATTTTCAGTGTGGGCAGGAGCGATATTCAGAAGGGATCGGATTTGAGTATCAATGAGCATGCGTTTATTTTCGAAGCGGGAGTTTAGGGCTTCCCACGCGAGTCCGAAATTCTCATCGGTTAATGCATATTGCTTTACAATAGCACCGGCTTTGCCTTGCGTTTTGTATCGGAGGTGATACAATTTTTGGGCTGGAGTGAGCTGGGGGTGGTTGATGTAAACCGCGGTAAACATGTCCCGAAAGGACGGCCACTGCTCATAGCCCCCGAAAAAGGTTTCGGTATCACAAGGTGGAACTTGTAGGCAAATGTAAGGGTTATTTGGTGGTTCTAGGGGTCGAACCGGTTCCATATGCGCAGCGGGCTGGGGGACTGAATTTGGAGCATCTCAATGATGTCCGACATCTGAGCCATGCACAACTCGTACTGGTCTGTGCAGGCGTCGATTTTTTGCCTAGCCGACTCTTTGAAACCGTCGAGCTGGCTGTCGTCTTCAGCAATGAAGACTTGTGCGCACACAAGCCTCTCCCATTGGGCTTGCAAATTTTTTTGCTTAATTTGGGCCATGCATTTGGTCAAATCCTCAATAGGAACCGATGAAAATTGTGTGCATAATAGCACGAGTCTATCGTACTCGAAAGTAAATTTGGCAACACTGGGATCGGTTGCTTTCGGACTAGAGAGTTTGGAGCGAGTGTTTGGTGGCTCCCGAGTGACAGGAACTGTCAAACGTGCATTGAATAACTTTGTGTGTCTGGAGGAAGGAGTCTCCATTGTGACGAGTTGACGTTTGGGGGATCGCTCCATAGGCTTTGTACAAAAAGGCTCTACAGAGGGTAAAAATTTTGAATATATATAATTGTAGGGTGTTGGGAAATAGATGTGTAGTCTAACCGCGTCCGCGCGAACGAGTATTGAGAATGGGAAGAATTCGTTAATACGAATTTGTATCTCTGTCGAGTAAAAAAGTTTATAACCGTGTGTGTAAACGTATAGGGAATGGAAATTTGTATGTATGGGAACCAAATAAATTTTTTGTAAATGTGAATGGGAAATAAACGGAAATGTGTATATGGGAATAGGGAATCGAACAAGCAAATTTTGTGTCAATATGAATGGAGAATGTGTGTATAAAATAATTATAATGCAACAAATGTCTAGTCAAATGTGTATTAAATGTGTTTTTATTTGTGAAAAAGTGAAATTTTTTGTATGGGAATGTGAATGTGAATGGGTGTGAATATATACGTATGTATGTGTATGTGTATAAATATGTGTGTGTTTTTTTTTTTTTTTTGTTTTCTGACGGAGGTGGAAAATCTTCGGAAGATACCGGAACTCCAGTTCGACGGCATGCCGGATTTCTACCGACTAAAAACCACCCCCCGCTATCCACCCCTGCGGAACCGCCTTCCGGCATCTCTTCACAGGGGGAGACGTCGCCTTATCCTGGCTCTTCTACTATGCGACGTTCGTTTGCGCGTCTACTCCTTTCAGTCTCGCGCTGCTTTACCATCACTTCCGCCGCGTAGAGCGCTACTGCGTCCCAGCCGGATCTGGACTCAATCATTTTTTCGACTAGTGAGTGCGGTGTGGGCGTGCCGCCGATCCTACTCGCTAGGCGTCGTCGTTGGCTGTTGTATCTGGCACAGTTGAAAATTATGTGCTCGGCGTCTTCAACTGCTTCGCTGCAGAAATCGCAAAAGGGGTTCCGCTCATATCCCCACCTATGCAAGTACGACTTAAAACAGCCATGGCCCGTCAGCAGCTGCGTGAGGTAGAAGTCGACCACCCCGTGCTCCCGGCTCATCCATGTATGAAGGTCACTTATAAGTGCAAACGTCCACCTTCCCTTACGCGAGTCATTCCAACGCTGTTGCCACTTATTAAGGCTCAGCTCCCTGTACGTCTTTCCTTGCTGCGGAGCATCCTTCTCCTCGTATTTTGTGCGTGCTTCCTCTGCTAAAATGTCAATTGGGACCATCCCCGCCACCACGCAGGCGGCGTCATATGACGTCGTGCGAAATGCGCAGCACACTCGTATTGCGCTGATGCGGTACACGGATTCTATGTGGCTCCGGTACGACTTGACCCTCATCGCCGGAGCCCATATTTGCGACGCGTATAACATTGTCGCGGCTACTACTTTCATTAGCAACAGACGCCTAGGCTGCCTAGGACCGCCAATGTTCGGCATGATACGCGAAAGCGCAGCCACCGTCTTCGCTGCTTTGTTGCTGGCGTGCACGAGGTGGTGCTTAAAGCACAAGCGTGTATCAAGCATTACGCCGAGGTACCTAATCGACGGTTGCGACTGTATAATGTGGCCCCCCACCCGGACATGGGCTGTCTCTACAACCTTCCGGCTGGAGATTAGCAGGACCTCCGTTTTTTGCTCTGCGAGCAAAAGGCCCACGGATGTCAGCCATTGCTGCACCGTTTCCACCACGCTGTTGCACGTCGTTTCAACCTCGTTCAGGAACTTGCCGGTCACAATAATGGCTATGTCGTCGGCGAAGCCCACAATTTTTGCCGCCTTTGGTACTTGTAGCCGCAGAACACCGTCGTACATGGTATTCCAAAGGGTAGGGCCTAAGACCGAGCCCTGTGGAACGCCCCCTGTGACCGAGTGGCTGATTTCTCCCTCGTCTGTAACGTATTTCAGCACTCTGTTGCTGAAGTAGCTGGCGATGATGTCCACTATGTATCCTGGTACCTGCAGCCGACGCAGCGCAGATAATATGTTGCCCCATCTAGCGCTGTTGAAGGCATTTTTTATATCTAAAGTTACCACGCAGCAGTACTCTTTAGTTCCGTTCTTCCAACGCTGGCCCTCGATTGCTGCTTGAGCGGCTCTGACAACGACATCGATCGCGTCTACTGTAGACCTCGCCTTCCTAAAGCCAAATTGGAGATTTGATAAACCGCCTGCCTCTGAGATTGCATCCTCGAGCCTGTTGCAAATTAGCCGCTCTAGCAGTTTTCCTGCGGTGTCAAGCATGCATATTGGGCGAAACGACGACGGGTCGTCGGGGGGCTTCTTCCCTTTAGGCAGCAAGACCAGCTTTTGCACTTTCCATCTATCCGGAAACACTCTTTCCTTAAGACATGAATTGTAGACGTTCAAGAATAAGTCAGTGTGCGATTTGATTGCTAGTTTCAGCACTTTGTTGGGGATGCCATCTGGACCTGGGGCCTTTTGGTCCCCAATTCTGCTGCACGCTTTCAGCAGCTCGTCGCAGCCTACTTCTGCTGGCTCTTCGCTTGCACAGACTGTTTGGAAATCTGTCAACAGATCGTTTTGCGGCGGAAAAAGGGTTTCTACGACGCGTTTCAAAAAAGTCGCCGAGGTGGGTGGCGGCGGGCTAAACGATGCCAGTTTCTTCATAACGACTTTATACGCCGTTCCCCATGGGTTTTCATCAACCGTGTTGCAGAGCTCAGTAAAGCATTTTGCTTTGCTATCTTTGATGGCGACCTTCAGCTCACTTTTTGCTTTCTTCAGTGTGGCATGCAGTCTGCTTCTAGTACCCGCGTCAGATGCGCGTTGAAATCTACGTCTGGCGGCAATACAAACTTTTCGCAGTTCGGCAATATTGCTGTTCCACCAATATACTGAGCGCCTACGGTTTGAAGAAGCGCGGCGTTGCATTGATGCGTCGCATGCCGCGTCAATTTTGCACATAAGTTGTGATGCCCGGTTTTCTGCTGGACCCGATAGTGCACAATCCTCCATGCACAGCTGAAACACGTCTTCGTCCAGTGTGCTCTGCTTCCAACCTAGTACGTTGTTTGTGTACGCCCTTTGCAGTGACGGACCTTGTTGCAAGCAAGTCACAACTGCTTGGTGATCGCTAAAGGTGAACCCGTCGTGAACCACCCACGTTGCGCCTCTGGCCAAGCTCGTACTAGCAAATGTGACGTCGATATACGAAACACGACCATTTTTGCTAAATGTCGGCTTATCCCCGGTATTTAAAAGAACCATGTCGAGAGTCGCCATGGCCTCCAGGAGAATTTTTCCCCTCGCATTGTATCTAGACGAGCCCCACTCCGTAGCCCAGGCATTGAAATCGCCCGCTATCACCTTTGGGCCCTTGTTTCCTGCCTTCGCTACCAATTGGTCGATCATGCCTGCGTATTCGCTGGTAGTCATACTCGGGGGCGCGTAGCAACTAAAGTAAAATACTCCCGCTATCTTTGCCTCCACAAACCCGGTTTTGGCCACTGGCGCGTTCTCTAAGGGGAGCCTGCCACAGGCCCAAACAGCTGCCTTTTTCCCACTATCCGACGCCCACATGGTATCCTGCGGGTGTTTGTAGGGTTCACTTATAAGCGCCACGTCCACGTCAAGCTCACGTATTGTTTGTTTCAGCAGGTTGTGAGCCGCTTCACAGTGATTCATGTTGATTTGCAGCAAACGTATCATAGCTGCCTATTTTTAGACGCCCTCTGGTATGCTGGGCATGTGCGGCTGCCAGCAATGTGCGCGGCGTCCAGCCGCTCCTCCTCGCATAGCATGCATTTCGGCTTCTCGACACACTCCCGCGCTTTATGGCCGCTCTGGCCACATTTAATGCAGCACGCTGACCGATCCACGCTGCTTTTGCAGGCCGCTGCTATGTGCCCATAATGCAGACACCTGAAACATCTTAGTGGGCGCACGATCTCCCTAATTCGGCAGCGCACCCAGCCGATTCTAATCTTGCCTGCCTGGATCATCTTGTTGGCGGTGCTGGCTGGTACCACCAACTCCGCTATCTGTGTACCTGCGTAGCTACTTCTCAGCGACTTAATGGAGTCCAACGTAAGGCTCCTGGCCTCCTCGAACTGCGCCTGAACCGCCTCGAGCACGTCCTCTTTCGAAGTCACCTCGTCTAAGTCCTTGATCACCACTGGCGACTGTTGCGTCAAAGTTCTGACTTCCGCGTCCTGCTCCAGCACTTCTTTCATGCGGCGCTGCAATTCTGATGTGCGCTCATCAGCCGGCTTAGTCAGCTCGAACAGCAGCTCGCCTTTGGCAGTCTTCCTAACGTGCCGTACATTCGAGCTCAACGCTTCTAGCTCAGGTGCGGCCTTAACTTTGCGTAACATATCCGCATATGTAGACGAGCCAGTCGCTTTAACCACCAGCGCATTAGGTCGGACTGACTTGGTCTTGGCCAGCCTTACTTCGGCAGGTTTGCCGGCACTGCTATTTGGCTTAGAGCCTTTCTTGAGCACTTTCACCCACTCCGAACTGTTGCTGCTGCAACCTGGCCCTGCCAGTTGCTTCTCGCTTACCTCTTTGTCGCCGCTCCCTATTTGTTCTGCAGGCTTTGCACTGCGATCTGCTGCGTTTTTGTTCCTTTTTGGTGGGGTTGGTCGCTCCGTCAGCTTTTCCTCTCTTGGCCGCTTGGCCATGTCGCTGCGATTTCGCTGCACCACCGGTGAAGTTTGCGCCGCTCTTTCCACCTGGGCCCTTGCCACACGATGCCCACCCATTTCGACAGCCCGGTCATAGAGCTCTGCGATATTGCTGACCAGGTCCCTCATAGGCCGATGGACCGATCGTCGTCCATCTCCAAGCATGTCCACCAGCTCATTAATACGACCACCTAGCTGGTCAAACGGATCGGCACATGAATTGGCACTCTGATCCTCTATCGCCGCCAACTCGCCTTCAGAATTGAGGCCAGGTGGCGAAGACTGCGACCTTTCACCTCTGCGCGTCGGTGAGCGCGCAATTTTTCCACTGCGCGTAAATGGGTCCATCATCATATTTGGCCCTGGATCAATGCCTACCGCACTTGTGAAGGCACCGCAACTTCCATTTGGACCCATTAGCGGGGTAACTTCGTTCCCGTCCGTCGCGTTACGCCCTTTCTGGGGCGAGCGTTGAACGCTCATGGCCCAATTAGCTTTTAATTTTACCCTGCGGTTAGCCTGACTACAACCACTACTACTACTAAAGAACAAAAGGTTCGGCTTGGTAATAACAATATTCGGCACTAGAGCTTAATTCGGAATTTTTCTTAATTCCTTCTTATACACTCCCGGGTGGCAGCGCCATGTGCTTACTACTCCGATACACACACACAATTTAAGCTGTCTAGTTTAAGTTGGTGCACAAACCATAAACACCGTTCCCAGTCTGCAAATTTCAGCAGATACACAAACCAGATCACCCTGTACTGCACAGCTGTGTTTCCTTATTTCGTACGTCACAGAGCCAGCTTTTGCAATCAGCTGATTTAGATGACAGCCAGCTGATCTATGTTTGTAAACACCCGAAAAGTTGCGCGGGAACTACTGAGAGTTTGCGAGGTGAGTTTTCTTCCACTAAAAATTTTGCCCGAGAGCAAGGGTCACCGAGATTAGAAAATCGAAAAATTGGGGTCTTGTGTCCCAGCTTATGCACGCTCACTTCACGTAACGCGGCACTACACTTTTGCACTTTATCGCCTCCCACTATTTCCCGATGACACACTTTAAACTTTGTAAAAAACACTGATTTGTCCGGAGCGATGTAAAGACGCGACCGATTTTGACAACATCAACTCTGTGTCCGAGTGTGTTATGTGTGTGTATAAATATGTGTATGTATAAATATTTTTTTTTTTTTTAATATTTAACGAGGAGGAAGCATCGAAAGCCTAATCCCGTCAGTGTGAGACTTTAACACACTAAACCTCCTCACGTCATGTACCGGTTACCCTCCGGACACTACCGTCAAGTTTTTCGTCGGAGGGCGGATTTGAGCGCTAGGCTCATCGTTTGTCACTGTTCTTGTGCGGTTTGTCTCAAGCTGCACATGCTTGCCTCCCAACTGCCTGTCAACTAAGTACCGCCCTGTTCAGTTCTTCTACCACCCCACCCGGTTGGCACAATGTCCCGTCTGTTTGTCGCCGTACTAGGGCGTCTGTCGCTGTTGCCAGCGCTGGTCCTCAGCTGTTGCCGGAGCGCGACGCCGCTGATCAGCCTTTCTCAGCTCGTTGTGGATGTGCACCGCCGCATCGCTCACCGCATTCCATACGGCTCGCGAGATTATCATTTTGGACGTGAGGTTCTGCGGGTTTATGTCCTCATCCGTCAGCGCATTGATGCGACCTCGGGCCACTGCGAAGCGAGGGCAGTGGAATAGCACATGCTCCGCGTCTTTGTCGACTTGGCAAACTGGGCATAGTGGCGACTCGTCGTGCCCGAATCGGTACAAATAGCTGCGAAAAGCTCCATGGCCGGTGAGCAGTTGTGTCAGGTGAAAATTCACCTCGCCGTGGTTTCGCCGCACCCATTGCTCGATTTGGGGGATTAGGGTGTGCGTCCACCTGCCCTTTGATGAGCTGTCCCACCGCTCCTACCAACTGCGTATTGACGCTGCTCTCTCCGCCGCTGCCCTACTGGCAGGGGGGCCATTGCGCTCTTTTTGGTTATGCAATCGCCTGCATTCATCGGCCAGGATGTCTATTGGGACCATTCCTGCCAGCACTAGCGCCGCCTCATCCGACGTCGTGCGGAAAGCGCTGATGACTCTCAATGCGGAAAGTCTGTAGACGCTCTGGAGCTGCCGCCTATTCGCTTTTAATCGCAGCGACGGGGCCCAGACTGGTGCGGCATATAGAAGCACTGAGCTTACTACTTTCGCCAGAAGAAGCCTTCTGCTGCTCCTTGGGCCACCCACATTGGGGAGCATCCTCGAGAGCGCACTGCATACTCTCGCTGCCTTCTGCGCAGTGAGCTCTGCGTGGTGCCTGTAGCTTAGCCTGTCATCGATAATGACGCCAAGGTACCGCAGGTGTCTACGAGATGCGATGGTGTAGCTGCCCACAGTGAAGGTCGCAGTTTCCGGTTTCTTCCGGCTGCTAATTAGCACCGCCTCCGTCTTCTCTTGTGCCAGTGATAGACCGACGTGTTCAAGCCACTGCCTTATCCTTTCTATGGCCGAGTTCGCATTTGCTTCGACCTGCGCGATGTGTTTTGCCACAACCGTTAAGGCCACGTCGTCCGCGAAGCCAATAATCTTTACCCCCTCTGGGTAAGACAGTTTGAATATGCCATCGCACATGATGTTCCACAAGGTTGGCCCTAAAACAGACCCTTGTGGAACACCTGCTGTGACCGTGTAGTTTTTCGGCCCCTCATTGCTGTCATACTCGAGGATTCTATTGCAGAAATAATCTTTGATTATCCTGAACAGATATGCTGGCACGCCCATATTTTTAATTGCCGATAGCATAACGTCCCATCGCACGGTGTTGAAGGCATTGCGGATGTCCAAGGTTATAATGGCGCATGTATGTTTTTTTTTTTTTTTTACGGAGGAGGTGGAAAATCTTCGAAAGATACAGCCGGACCCGAGTTCGGCTGTATGCCGGATTCTTACCGACTAAAAACCACCCCCTGTCTCCTACCCGTAGCCCCGGCGGAACTGCCGATCAGCATTGCGTCGCCGGGCGGGTTTTGGCCTTAGTGCGGCGCTACACTGCTGCTGGCTTCCTGTGCCCTTCGTACACGTTCTTGGCATCGTTGCTCCGTCATCACCGCGGCTGCGAAATTGCAGACCGCGATCCAGTTGTCGACATCGTCGAGCATATGCTGGACGATCGTGTTCGCTCTAACGGGGTGGTCCAGTTCGGCCTCTAGCTGCTCCCTCTCAAGGTTGTAGCGGGGGCACGTAAACATGACGTGCTCGGCGTCCTCGTCCTCGCCAAAACAATCCGAACAACGCGGGCTGTCTTCATGGCCAAAACGATGCAGGTAGGCCCTAAAGCAGCCGTGACCTGTCAGCATCTGTGTTAGGTAGTGTGTGACCTCGCCGTGCTTCCGGTTATACCAGCCACCTACTTCCGGTATTAGCCGGTGGGTCCACCTACCCTTAGGCGTGTTGTCCCACCTTCTCTGCCACTCAGTAAGGCTTTGCTGCCTATGCAGCTGGCTACGATGCTGCCCATTCGGGTCGCTAAACTTCCTGTGGGCCTCTTGCGCCAGGATGTCTACCGGTATGGTTCCTGCTACCACACACGCTGCCTCATAGGATGTCGTGCGGAATGCGCAGGACACCCTCAGTGCACTTAGCCTGTAGCTGCTTTCGACCTTCCTCCTGTACGCCTTAACGTGCATGGCGGGGGCCCAAATTTGCGCTCCGTAGAGTATGATGGAGGTCGCAACTCTCGCCAATAACAGCCTTGTCGATTGCTTGGGGCCGCCGATGTTCGGCATGAGCCTCGCCAGCGCGGCCACTGCCTTCGCTGCTCGATCGCCTGCGTGCTGCATGTGCTGCTTGAAGCACAGCCTGGCATCCAATATGACGCCCAGGTACCTGATTTCAGGTTTCGACACTATCGTGTGGCCACTCACGCTCACGCTAGCCCGCTCCATTTTTTTCCTGCTCGACACCAGTAGCATCTCGGTCTTTTGCTCTGCCAGCTGCAGACCGACCGAAGTGAGCCAGCGCTGGACCCTTGCGACTGTGTCATTGCAAACACTTTCAAGCTCGTGTATGAACTTGGCCGTCACGACGATCACAATGTCGTCGGCAAAGCCAACGATCTTTGCGCTGCTCGGTATATCCAGTCGCAGGACGTCATCGTACATGATGTTCCACAACATGGGGCCCAACACTGACCCCTGTGGAACACCACCCGTGACCAAGTGCACCTTTTCGCCCCCGTCTGAATTGTAAATCAACCGCCTGTTCTCGAAGTAGCTCGATATTATCTGAGTTATATATTCTGGTACTCTCTTACGACGCAAGGACTCCAGGATACACCTCCAGTTCGCAGTGTTGAAAGCATTCTTGATGTCCAGCGTCACCAACCCACAATATTTTTTGCTGCCACCCAGCCATCGCTTGCCGCTGATTGCTTTTCGGGCAGTTTCTACCACCAGCCCGATCGCGTCGATCGTCGATTTTGCCTTCCTAAAGCCGAATTGGCAGTCTGACAGCCCGCCTGACAGCTCAACTGCTGCTTCCAGCCTGTTTGCAATTAGCCGCTCCAATAGTTTGCCAGCTGTATCCAGCAGACAAATTTGGCGGTATGCTGACGGATCTTCTGGCGGCTTGCCCCCTTTCGGCAGCAGCACAAGCTTCTGCATCTTCCAGAAATCTGGAAAGACACGTTCTTGCAGGCACGCATTGTACGCTTGCACGAATATGTGTGGGTGTAGGCGTATAGCAGCCTTCAGCGCTTGGTTCGGAATGACGTCGCAGCCCGGGGCTTTGCGGTCGCCTATCCTTCCGCACGCCTTTATAATCTCGTCCGCAGTCACCTGCTGCACCTCCTCATTCACTGCTAACGCGGCGCCGTCGCTGGCCGCTAGACGCTGCTGAGTTGGAAATAGGCAGTGGACTATTTTTTCCAAAAATGTCGCTGAAACCGGTGCTGGTGGGGCAAACGTTGCAAGTCGCTTCATGACGACTTGATAGGCTTTGCCCCAGGGGTTTTCATCCACCACGCTCAGCAAGTCCTGAAAGCACGCCTTCTTGCTCTTGGCTATGGCGACCTTTAGCGCTTTTCGGGCGTTCCTGTACGCGGCGTGTGTGCTTAGACTGCTTGTTGCATCACGAGCGCGCTGGTGTTGCCGCCTCGCTCGGTTGCATGCTGCCCGCAGCTCGGCGATCTGCTCGTTCCACCAGTAAACAGGTGCTCTGTGCCTCCGGCCCCCACGTCTCCTCATCGAGGAGTCGCACGCTCGCGTAACTCTCGTCATCAGCTGCTTTGCCATCTCTGCTGCCGAGCCGAGCAACGGCGAGTCGTCCAAGGCCAACTGGAACACATCCTTGTCGAAGGTGTCCTGCTTCCAGCCATGCAGCACCGTTCTACGCAACGTTGTTGCTTGCCGCGTGTGTGCGTGTGCTATGCACCCCCATATGGCCTGGTGGTCGCTGTGTGTGTAGTCATCGCTGACTACCCATGTGGCAGTTTGCGCAAGGACAGGGCTTACGAACGTCAAGTCAATGCACGACGTTCTTCCATTTTTGCTGAACGTCGGTTTGCCGCCATTGTTCAGCAGGACGATGTCAAGGGGTGCAAACGCTTCTAAAAGCATGCTGCCCCTTCTATTAGTCTTAGAAGAGCCCCAGTCGGTTGCCCACGCGTTAAAATCGCCCGCGATCATTTTTGGGGATCTGTCTGCTGCGTCCTCGACAATTTCGTCTAGCATGTTGCCGTATTCCTCTAGTGTCATACTGGGCGGCGCATAACAGCTGTAGAGGAATATTCCCGCAACTTTTGTTCGGACGAACCCTCTGGCTACTCGCGCACGCTCCTCCATTGGACTTTGGCCGCATATCCAAATGGCTGCCTTACCAGCCTCATCTGCTGCCCACACACACTCACTGCGCTGCTCATACGGCTCGCTGAGGAGCGCTATATCCGCATTTCCCTCTCGCACCGCTTGCGCCAGAATATCCTGCGCTGCCTCGCAGTGATTAAGGTTAATTTGTACAAATTTCATCGTCGCTGCGCTTTTTGAGCCGCTAGCTTGTATGTCCGGCATTTAAAGCTGCTAGTGACATGACACGCATCAAGCTGCGCAGCGGCGCAGTGCATGCATTTTGGCTTCGCGGCACACTCCTTAATTTTGTGACCTTTTTCACCGCATTTCAGGCAGTGCTCGGCCAAATCAGCTGCGCTTTTGCAGTCTTTGGCCAGATGCCCAAAGCCGAAGCATTTAAAGCAACGTTGCAGCCGCATTTTCTCTTTAATGCGACATCTTACCCAGCCGATTCGCACTTTACCCACCGCCAGCACAGCGCTTGCCATATTCAATGGTAATACCAGCTCAGCAGATTGCGTGCCAGCAAAACTTGGTCGCAACGACTTAAGCGCTGCTGTTGTCAAGCTTGCCACCACTGGGAATTGTTGACGCAGTGCCGAAATCACTTCCTCTTCGGTGGTTCATGTGGCGCATGTATGTATAAATATATATATGTGTGTATGATTATTTGTTTTAGTGTGTTAATGTGAGTAAAAATGTCAAAATAATTTTGTGTATAAAAATTTGTGTGTGCAATCGGGGTAATTTGTCCCACTATATGTAATAGTGTGTATGTGTATATTGTATATGAGTTTATGTATATGTATATGTATGCACGATTGGAAATTTTCTAAGTTGAAGAAAAATTTCAATGTGCAGTGGAAGTGAGCTCTTTGTCCCACTGTATCCGCTTTGTGCTTTATTGTTTACGTATTAAAGAGCTGCAATTGTGCATTTGAAAGCTGTTTCAAGACACTCTCTCTCTTTGCACGGCACTGCACTGCACTGGCTCAGTGCAAACAGATCGAATCAGAGCTGCCAGCGAAGAGAAGCAAAACATGTGTGTGCATGACATATGACCCAGCGGGAAAGTTGGGAATGCATGAAGTTTTTCATGCACGAATTCGTATATGAAAAACCCAATTAGAAAACCTATATTACCACGTAAGCGAGGTACACCCTGCATAGCTTTCGTTTTTTCTAGTTGTGCTTTGCTTCTTTGCTTCATTGTTTCTAGTTGTGCTTTGCTTCATTGTTTCTAGTTGTGCTTTGTTGCGAGATCGCGTCTTTCGGAGAAATTAGAAATTTTGAGGGAATGGCACAATTTGAAAAAAATTCACGGAAAACACAATTTTTGTCGATTTTTCTTGGAATAAAAACTGTACATTTAAAAAAGGTCGCTTTTACTGATCGTCGGAGAAAATATGTCAGTCGCGGTTGTAATTCCAGTGACAAAGGTCGTGCATTTTGTGAAATTTAGATAAGCTGAATTTTGGTGAGTATAATTTTTTTTTTTTGTGATGTACTCTAAACGGCACTGGAGGCGCCTAATAAAAAAAGAAGTTGATAGGGCAAAGGCAATTTCCAACTATTCATTTCAGGAAGCTGAAAGTGAAAATCCACAAACATGTTCCCGAGCTGAAGCTTTGCGCAAGGAACTAAGTGTGTTAAACGGTAAGCCATTTTAAATTATTTTGTTGGATAATATATTAAATTTTAACCCATATTTTCTATTTACAGGTCGTGTTGATGAGTGCAGAAGTCTCATAAACAAAGTGCTTGAATCTCAAGCAAAAACAAACTTACTACTCGAAACATTAATGGTGCAAAAACAGTAAGAATTTTAAATTTCCTATAAAAACTGAGGAGGCTTTAATCCAAGCGGAAAACGAGATTGGCGAAAACCGCGAAAATTATGTAAATATAATTTTATTTATTCATTCATTGATTTATTTATTATTATTTTTTTCTTAACTCTAAATTTTTTTACATGTTTTCGTTACAGCTGCCAGCGCTTTGCGAAATTTTGAAAAGGGGGGGCTTACAGAAAGCCATTACGAACATCATAAGTATAGACGTTCTTCTTAATTATAATTATGACGGGTTAAAAGGAATGAAACCCTTTAAAAGTTTTACAAATTTAAATGCAGCCTCTTTTGGTAAGTTATTAACAAACACCTTGTTTACCATAATTCCTAATCCTTATTTCTTTTGTTTTTTTCAGAATGCCTAATGAAAGAAGGCTACAATGAAAAAGTGTATGCAGCAGAAGTACGGCACGCTTTTAAACGGGCAAAGGGCCGTTTTTTTTTAAACAAATGTATTAACAAAAAATAATAAATGTAAATATGTAAAATATGTAAATATGAACTTCAGCAAAAAAAATATTAAAAGTTTAAAAAATAAAAAAAAAATTAAAAATTTTTTTAGTGTATGGATTGGCATATGGTAAGTCTGGCTTTACCAGGTAATGAATGATTTCATGCATCCCATTCGGTGCATGAATAATGTATGCTTTCTGCATTTATCTTTTCATGCATTACCGAGTAATGTACGATTTCCTACATGCTACGCGATTTATGAAAACGTACATGTTTTTGGGATGCATGTCTTCATATACTCAAAGGTAATGCAAAAAAGGGAAGCATTACATTTCGTAGGACATTGCCGTGAGAAAATTCATGCATGTTGTAATGCATAGCTTGCAAGCAAATATGTATTCCTATACATTCTTTTTCCCGCTGGGGAGAGCTGAGTCTTTGTTGCTTTATAACATTAGTGTGTGCGAACACACTAAAGGCAATGCACAGTAAAGGCAATGAAATTTACTGCAATGACATTGAATGCAGTAAATTATACCAAAAAGTATGGAAAAATATTCTTTGGTTATACTAATAGAACAATTAGTGATTTGTTGTTATTGTAATAATCACGCATATTTTTGAGTTTTTTTTAATGGTATTTAATTCTAATTAAATTTCATATGGTGGGTTAGCTGATTGCTAGACTAAAAATTACAATAATATTGTAACAACATACACTAGTCAGAATAAGTTTGCGTACAAGGGTACGTAGCTTTTTCATATGAAAAATAAATCAGTTAAAGTTATTTTTCAAAAGCAAAATATTTTGTATTTCTTCCGTAAAGTTAGTTATTTCATTCCATTAAGATAATAATATGAAAAACTTGCCCAAACTGTAAAAGAAAAGCCAAAAACAAAATATGTTATGAATTCACCTCAGAAAAAGTTTGCGTACCAGATAAGGTTATGTAGTTAAAATGTAATTGAAACTAAGTTTTGAACTCCCTGCAGAAGTTTCGGCGTACATTTTATTAAATTCGGTGTTTTTTCAGCGGCTATTTTGTTATATCCTTGAATTGTTATATTGATTTACTATATCTTTGAAGATGGAGTGTTTTTGGGCTCAGGGTTCAAGTAAACCCCTTATATACTCAATAAGATGCACGTTAAGTGACTAGGGAGGAACTTTTTCAACTTTGTTGAGCCAGTTAATAGCAAAAATAGCTTCGCATCGTATGCATTGCGCCCTAAGGTCATCGTAAAGTTGAATGAAATGTTGGAACCTGATCCAAGATTTTGAAACTTTGGCTTGCATAAGCTTTTAGAATATGTAGACGACCCCTCGGAACCATTTATAAATAAAACAACACAGCCTGCTCACTCCTTTACTAGAAATGCAGTCCCATACCATACCCCCTCAAATGCTATGCTTTGCTGTTAATGTCAGATTTTTGTTATTAACTGAATCCTCTTCAAATTAGTTGATGCCTTTTAATGCCAAATATGCTAAACCATTATCAGAGAACAATAAATCTTCCTACTCCATAGATAACAACACATAGTCCTGGAAATGTGGTTTTCTAGACTTTTTGATGGACTCTTTCACGAAAGCAATTATGTGCTCCTTGTTAGTAAGCTAAATACGAGATTCTTACATGCTGTTATGTAGAGAAAATTTGTTTATTTCAGGACTTTTCTTATAAAGTCACTGCTACTGGGTTTTATAAATATTTCTATACATTTCTGAAGAAATCGGATGCAACTAGCCTTATATTATGATGCACTGATCGCAAAACAATCTAATCCAATTGCCTGGGTAGTCTAGGAAAATGGCCAGATCATAGTAACGAAGGAAGATTTTCTGTTTTTTTTGTGATTTAAGATGGCTTTTTGGAATAACGAATGTGCTCTTCCAAAAATTTCTCTAATTTCCGTTATTAGTTTTGAACGCAATCTTATTCTGCTCCGTTTTGTGAGTATACTGTCAATAAATACGAATACATGGAAAATTATTATTTTAATGCATCTAAAACAGAACAAAAAGTGCAGTTAAAGCATATATGAAAAATGTGGATAAGTTTTTATAAAGAAAGAACCCATTTTTGAGGTCAAAATTAATCATAACATAATTTTGACTTGCCTGTACGCAAACTTATTCTGACTAGCGTATTTTTTAATATTACATTTAATTAATTTTTTAAAATAAAATATATATATTACATTAATATTACATTTAAATTATTTATTTACATATATTATATTTACTCACATCATCAACCTCCATTTTAATTGATACTTTGTCAGAAACTAAAATGTTTTCCGAAACTGTCTCACTTAATTACGCGTGCCAAACTGTCCTTCAATGACTCATTGCATTCAGCGTACATGTAGCATTTCGGCCCGTTACGCACTGTCAACGATTCATTAGCATTGCTGGCAGTGTGTATAGCAGAGAGAAAATAGTGCGTGCCTTGCAGAGACAAGCAAATGAGTGTTGACTGCTCTTGCGGTTTCCCTTTTTTTTGTCATTCTCATACTGCTCTCTTACCACAGTGAATGCTAGCAATCAGTGCACACTGCACCGAATCACACTGTGTGTAGGGAGAAATGAATCATCCATCGCAGCTCTTTATTACGTATATGCACTTGGGCCAAGCAGCGGGATTGCGTGCTGCCAAGTGCGTGCGAATATAGCACAAAGAGAACTGCGGGAGTATGTGCAAAGTGGGCGAGTGTAATGCGCAACGCAAAAGGGGTGTAAGTGCCGCTGTTGGATGCTGGCTGCAGCGGGAGTGTTCGCTGCTCTGCCAGCGGTGATCGCACAAAGCGAAATGCGAAAATGGGTGCAAGAGTGTGAAAGATCAACAGCTGGAGTGCTTGCTGCTGATCTGAAGAAATATGCACAAACAAAATTAGGGGAAGTGTATGCAAATTAGTGAGTGAGTGTGAAGCAGGCTGCAGCGGGAGTTTTTGCTGCGTTAGAGCCTGCGTAGAGCGCACAAAGGGGAATGTGCAAACGAAAACGCAAAATTATGTGCAGGAGCGGGATTGCTTACTGCACTGCGCTATTTTGTATGTGTACAAGGGAAATGTACACGGAAACCGGACAGTGGTGGGGTACCAGTAAGTAAAATTTGTTGACTGGATTTATTACGGGTTTTTTATTTTGGGAATGGGTATATAAATGTTTTATAAATTATATTTTGTGTTAGTGTATGTGTAATGTTATGTGTTAATTTTTTAATAAAAATTGTTGGGCTTATCTTTTTGGGGCCCAGTGCCCGAGAATGGGGATCTCCACTATTTTCTGTGCGTTTGTCCGCCGCTTGTGCGCTGATATGTGTTGGCTATTGTTGTTTGCCGTTGTTGCTGGCCTCTTCGTCTGCTTTGGGTTCTGTTTTGTGGGTGTGTTTGTTGTTGTTAATTCTGCTGCCTTTCTTTGGTGTCACTGCACTATATGTTTTGCTGTCTTGCACTGCACTGCACTGTATTTGTTTTGTTTAGAATTTTTGTCTTTAATTTTTTAAATTTTGGTTTCTGTGATTTGTATATTGTAAATATTTGTAGACTGTTCTTCGATTTTGCTGTATCACCTTTGTGTTTGTTTCACTGTTTGTTGAGTTGTCACTCTTTGTATTTAGTTTTTGTATTTGTCACTTTCACGGTTTGTAGTTACTTTGATTTTTATGTATTTTAATTTGTTTTTAGCATTCGCGGTTCACTCACGAATGGCTCGAAGGACCATGTTTAATCGAGCGCGGCGGAGCGGTGGAAATGAAACGACGGGGGTTTCGTGAATAACTTTGGGACGTCTTTATTCGCGGGAGTACGAAAAACGCATGTTACAAAGAATACATGAAGCATTGAACGAGACAAACGGCCGAAGCCGGGGAGCAGAAAATAGGGGAAATATTCGTACAAAAGGACAAGGAAAGGAAGGGATTAGCGGTGGGATCGACAGATCACTGTACAAGCACAGCACTCATTTAGCCACTACCAAAATTGGTAACTTTTAAACTGTTTGGTAACTTTATTTTCATTTTGGCAACTTTTGCATTGAAGTAATAGACAAGAAAATTTGTTTTTTTATTTATAAATTTATATCACATCTTGTTATATACTGTTACGAATACTACGTCTAGTGGGCTGTTACGTATCTCTGTATTGTGTAATTTGAAAATAAAACACAGTCAGTTTCTTAAACGCAGACAATAAAATAAACCAACAGTCACTTTATTATTCACAGTTTACACTTTACTGTTCGTACACTTAAGTATTTGCTTAATTACTCCGTGTGGCAACTTCAGTTGTCAAAACCAGACTGACTCGCTGCGCCGCATCCGGCTGCCTTTTATACCTGTCGGGCCATCGCGCGGACCGTTCTCGCGCATTCCAGAGTGGACTAAAGGTTTCCATGATGATCGCAGCCGTCGTTTCCAGATTGGACTAAAAGTTACTATCGCGGTCGTCATTGCCACATTGAATTAAGGCACGGCGCGAAGCGGCAGGGTTGCTTTGCACAGCGACAGACTGTCTTATCGTTACAATATATTAAATACGCAGCACTGGCAGCAGTGCCTTCAGCCCGGTTCAATGGCAGCATTGTTGGCACACTCCTACTATTCGATTAACTAACATCAAAGAATATAGAATATAAAGAATACGCATCTTCAAAAATTTGTCAAGCGTGTTTCTTGATGCGGGCGGGAAGAGATGAACGGAGGCATAGGTTGCGGGAAATTTGCTCGCGCTAAACAGTTTGCGATCTTGTTCGTCCAAGCGCAAGCGGAGAGTAAACAACGAACCAAAGCATCGTCATCGTCGTTTCAACGAAGATGATTCGGGATTCGCTAATGTTTTTGGTGTTTTCGTTTATTGTGTGTATGCTTTTTTGCTGCACAGATTGCTGTCAGCTCACCATCAATCGAATCTTTGTGGTGTATGGCTTTTTGCTGGCCAATACTTTGATTGATTTAAAAATTTGGTGGTTGATGCCAATTTAAAATGTTTACAAATATTTTTACGTGGCGAGGTCGAAGTAAAATTATTTGTTTATATTTTCAAATGGTTGATTACAATTTCGAGAATATGGGAAAAATACGAAAAAAAACATGAACTGATAGGCATATTGACTTAAAAATTCGTGAAACACTTGAAATTAAAAATAATGAGATGCGTGTTTTAATTTTTTTTTTGTTTTTGAAAATCGAAATCTAACGGAGAAACCAAGGGTTAAAAGAGTGTATGGAAAAACATAATTTAATAAGTCTATTGACTTTCAATAGGGCGAAAGCACTACTAAAGCACTAAATAAAGAAATTAATAAGAGAAGTATTTTGTCATAAGAAAAACGGCATGCCTACGTTTAAAAATAGTTTAAATATTCTACACCTGAATGGTTCCATGGCGAATAATGTGACCATAAATTTACAATATTAGATTTTCTTATTTTAGTTCTTTTAAACAAGCATTATATGTGGGCCGTAAGAAAAGTTCCAAAGAACGGGACGAAAAATGATTACAGGGTAATAAAAACGATTTCTTTTCCTTCCAATTCCATTTTTATTTAATTGTCTTTGTTGATTACTTATTATTTATTTTTTAATTACTTGTAGACGGGTGGCGATATCAGCACCCGCATTCAAATTTTTGCTTGTATGAGATGCACACTCTTTATGTTTCATACTTTTTGCTAACATCGACTAACATTGCAAACGTTTTGTGATACAGTGGAAAATTAGTATTCCAGGGTTAATATTGAATTTGATATTTACTTTTAAAGCATAATGAAATAAATAAAGTGAACCAGCTAGTGAGAGGCATGCTCAAAAAATGTCAATTGCTTTGAAAATTTGTTTCACGTCAATTCGTTTTGAATTAACTCGTTTGATTTTGCTGTTCTCGAACGCATGTGTGCCGAACTCAGTATTACAAATACTTTCCCACTTTATTTTTTGCTGCACATTTAAGTTACTGAATACATGGGATCGTGCCCCCATGAGCAGTTCTACATAGCGTGCACGATTCCTTCGGCAGTTCAGTGATTTTTATTTTACTATGCTACAGATGTTATGTCTCTTGGAAAAAAAGAAAATATTTTTTGAACAAAAAGCGTTAAGTATTTGACAAATTTTTTCATAGTGACATAAAATAAGCCTGCCGAATCAAAAGAGTTGTCAGTATCTGGTTCACTTTATTTATTTCACTATGCTTTTAAAGTGAACAATTGTTTGTTTTGTATGTATATATGCTATGAAATGTATTGTTTTGTATGTTGTTTTTTTATGTTTGAAATGTAACGGTGAAAATAATAGTAGTGCATGCATGTATAAACCGCTTGTTTAGAGAAAAAACAAATTTTTGAAAAGGTTGCCGCAGCATTTTATGTTTATAATTGTTGATGTTGTAAAAATAAAATGTTGCGGCAATCTCTTCAAGTTTGGTGTTTCTTTAATGTAGCGGTTTATACATGCATGTACTGCTATAATTTTGACCGTAGGTGTACATGTGATGATTTTACTAGTAAAGTGAACTATTTTTTGTACCTTTGTTATGAAATGCATTGTTTTGTATATTTGTTTTTTATTTTGTCAATGAAAAAATTGGTAACTTTGGTAACTTTTTATAAAAGATTTTGGTAGAAAAAATTGTAGGCGAATGGCAATAATGGTCAGTGGTACAGAATGTGGCAGTGTTGCCGCAATATACAGAATGTGGTAGTGTTACCTCACTTTCTTTTTCTCTTGGTTTAGGTAGCAAATTTTATGGCTATTTTTCTGATTGCTGTGTCAATCAAGTATTAAAGAAATGTGTGAAAGATCAAATATCTTATGATAACGGGGCAATTACTGTAAAAATACAATTGTTGTTATCATACTACTGAATACTAATTTCGATTTTGCCTGCGTACAAATAATTTTATAATGAAAATAATAAACTTCCGAATCAATATTAATGTAATTTTCTTATTGTACCAGTTAAAAAGCACAGAACAAAGTTTCTTTTGATAAACTACTTCAAAATTTTTACGTAATAGTAATGTTGTGCGTCTTTATAAATCATAATAAGTATTAAAAATATGTTTTTATTCATTTTTATTGGCAACACAAACGCACGACACGACGATTTAATCAAAACATGATGAATGTGTTCAGGAGAAAATTTTTGTATTCATTATTCAGTATCTTTGAAGCGACTGCATTGACTGAAATAATTTAAATGAAATCATAACCATTACAAATATTTCCCATTTAAATACATTTCTATATTCACCATCGATAGCAAAATTTTCATCCCTGTCTTATAATTATTTTACAACTTTCACCACATACTGTGTAATTTTTCAGCACAGTGCGCAAATAACCTCATTTGTTTATTGAAAAAATGTCACGGAAAGTCGCACAAAATCAAGGAAAATTTTAAAACTGGCCCAAAACGCAGTGATTGCAGCGTTGCCTGCCAATGGTTCAGTGCCACATCGTTTGCAATCATGTATTATATATAAATCGTATTATCACTTTCATGTCAGCCGCATTGCGCACCAGTCGCCGGTGCAGCCAGCAGACTGGTTCGCTGAGTCTTGTCATTTACATATGTCATTATGCCATCTATACCAATTCCATGATGAAATAACCTATTATTTATTTTAAATTATTGTTGAAACTATTTCATCATGTACCAATTCCAATTCTAAGCAAAATTTTAAATTAAATTTCAAATTTCAGCACCACAATTATTTGTGGTGAATATATATGTACAGCCAGAGTTGTTTTTGAAGAGCCAACAAAATAATTTAAAATTTGTTCATACATTTTGCTGAAAATCAACTTATTTATAAGAATTTCGTTTAACTTTATTTTCCCTGGTGATAGCAATATAAAATATCAGCGCTTTTTATGTTAAATCGTGTTACATTACGTTTAACCAATTCATGTAAACCGGTTTTTCCAGTAATTTTAATGTGCACGCAGTACTGCCATATTCTGTACTTATTCACCACTTGTCATACAGAATCGACGTCTGCTTGTCAAAGAGTGGCGCTACTTAGGATTTACTTTGGTTGTAGTGTGATTTGGTGAATGTTCCCTGAGTGAATTGCCATTGTAGAATAACATATATGCAATAATCAAAGAACAAAGGTGAATAGCTCTGTTGCTGCAACAACCTATTGAATATGCCTTGGTGACCTCTTTGCCAAAGCAACCTCCATTTCAATGTGCCAAGCAAAGCCGAGCTGGCTTGCTGTGGAAAACAACAATTTTGCGTGTTGTTGTCGAAATGAGAATATAGCACAAATCCATCGAATGTATGGCAGATTCTATGCGTGTACATCAGTTCGCGCTTACTCTCTTGGTTCCGTTTATATTTTCCTCACCTTTGTTGCTTCCCGCCTTCCGCTGTAATGAAAGCGCAAAATTATTTCAGATGCTCCTTCTGTATATTTCTTAGAGCCTATTTACACGAGGGCTTTTCCCCCTGCGTTAAAAGTCATGCGTGACGAGTTTGATGGCGAGAAGTGGTGAGAAGTCAGCGGGGTTGGCAAACACGCACGGTCAGCGAATTCCAGGGGTTTTTTGACATTTGCTTTGCTGTTTTTCGCACTTTTCTTCAAATTTGAAACCGGCCGGACGCTTTGCTAACAATTATATTTACATCTTCCCTATTATTTAAATTTGCGCAGTTAATAGCCATTTCAGTGACTTCTAAAATATTTTCAATAATTTCTTCTTTGTTTAAATCCATTTTTCTTTTAATAATGAGAATATCACAAAAGACGCGAAAATGTGAATGAAAGAAGATTGGCCGCTTAAACGTCCAAAAAGCCAAGCAAAGTTGCAAGTAAAAAGTCTTCATGTAAATGCATGAAGATTTACGCAGCAACTTCAAAAGAGAATTGCAAAAAACGCAGGGGGAAAAAGCCTTCGTGTAAATAGGCTCTTAATATGTGGTCATACTTAACATTGGGACAACCATCATTCTTTCTCATCAGTGCGCTCTGAGGAAAAAAACGCGGTTTTCAGTGCTATCTGAAAATGATATGTTGGCAACAGTGCGTTAAAATAAAACCATCGATACTATCGATAGTACTATCAATATTTGTACAGCTCTAGCGCCCACCCTTGAAAAGTTTTGTTGGTTTTAAATTTTGTGGAGGTTAGACTGTGGGCACAGAATCGCAATGTCAGATTCAGAAGCAAGCAATGTTTCTGACAGTGGTACGGATGAGGGTTCCTTAAGTTCGAACAAATCGCAACGCAGTGTTCGCTCACGATCTAGATCCGCTTTTCGATCGCGCTCAAGATCTGGTTCACGTTCCAAGTCCGTTTCGAGGTCTCGCTCCAATTCGGAAGCGTCAGGCTCTGGACCTGAAAACCTGAATCGTCACCAACGCAAAAGTCGCAGCCGTTCAATTGATGACGAGGAAGCGGAAGAGGAACAAGAACCCGATGGTGATGAAGTCGACTCTGAGGAATATGAGGAAGAAGAAAACGATGAAGACCGGCCCCGGAAGAAAAAGAAAAAAGAGCGTTTTGGTGGTTTTATAATCGATGAGGCTGAAGTTGACGACGAGGTACAGATAAATTTTATGTCAGTGCATGGGTTCTAACCACCTGGCTTCTTTGGTTCGAGTAGGTTGATGAGGACGATGAGTGGGAAGAGGGGGCCAATGAGCTGGGTATTGTTGGTAATGAAATCGACGAGCTGGGACCAACAGCACGTGATATTGAAATTCGTCGACGTGGTACCAATTTGTGGGAGTAAGTTCTCTATTCCGAAAAAAAAAATTTCACAACATTAAAATACTTTTAGTACCCAGAAGGAAGATGAAATCGAAGAGTATTTACGCAAAAAGTATGCAGATGAATCCATTGCCAAACGTCATTTTGGAGATGGCGGAGAAGAAATGTCTGATGAAATCACGCAGCAAACTCTGCTACCAGGAATAAAGTAAGTGATTTTAGTACTTTAGCATAGTATAAAGAACAAGTTCTGAATAGAACAAGTTGAGAAAAAAAGGACAATTTTGCTGCAAAAAATCGGATTTTGTAAATTTCATATAAAAAATATGTTTTGCTTATAATATCTACTCGTACATATAAAGTATATAATGTTATACATTTGAATGAAGGTATGAAAAAGACCTTTCGTTTTATACCCATATCGTGTAAATCGATTGAAAATTGATTAATTTTGATAAAGATTTTGGGCATAAATGCAGTGTAGCGAACTCTCGTGAAAAAATAAATAAGTATCCTTTTATATAGATAGTTGGCTCCTGAAACTAAAAATTTTGCGCGGTAAACGCCCACAAAAGGCTTGGCTCGGGGTCAAAGTTCAAAAGTTTTATCAAAAAAGCTCAGTTAATCTCCAACTTTTTTACACGATATGGGTATCAAATCAAAGGTCTTTTTCATACCTTTTTTCTGATGTGCAACATTAGATACGTAAGATGTACTAATAAAAAGTTGTAGCCAAGTTTTTTTTCTATAAACATTTTTTAAAAGCAGATTTTTGTCTCAAAAAATCCATTATTCCCTTTACAATGAAATGTAAAACATTTTATATTTTTGTGATTTCGCTATTATATTGAAATTTAAATTGAGTTAATAGCATTTGCCTGCAATATTGAAATGGCGTTTATGAAAGTTATTACATAGGCGCGAACCTGTATAATTATAAGATTTGAATAAAAAAATACTGTAAGCACTTTACTGATCCCGATGCTCTAGTTACTTCCATGAGGGTTATTCTTTTTTAAGGCCGGCCGAAGGCTGGCAACACAAACGGTATTTGAATGCCGGAATTCCTTGAGCCGCGAAGCTTAAGTTACGATTAAAAAAGTGATTGCATAGGAGCGACCGAAGGTTTCGAGTACAAAAATACTGTAAACACTTTATTTTTTCCTGATGCCTTAGCTACTCCCATGAGGGTTATTTTCTTGAAGCCTCATAGAAGGGCTTTGAATACAAAAAAAACTGCAGTTTACTACCACCCTCCATATAATGGAAAAATATAACCACACTCAAATACAATTGAAGGCTTGTGGTGTCACCCAAAACATTCAATGCCACCTACAATAAAAGCAAAAAAGGTTTTCACGACTATTCGGCGAATTTTAAGCTTCTAAAATAATGCAAAGCTAGAAATCTATATCTTTTCAAATCTTTTTTTAATATGGCATTTACTTTTTACAACCCCCTTCAGCCCTCATTGCCCGAAAGTGATGGCGAAGGTGAATATGAAATGGCTTTGGACCTATAGTCAAGTTAAAAAAAATTTAAAATATATATTCAGAAAAAACAAAAGTATACATTTGCATATTTCGTTGTAAACGAAATTTTTAAAAAGCTTTTATAAAAAAAAAACGGCTTAAAACTTCTTATAAAAAAAACTTGGCTTAAAACTTTTTATAAAAAAAACGTGGCTTAAAACTTTTTATGAGTACATCTTAAGTATCTAATGTTGCACATCAGAAGAAAGGTATGAAGACCTTTCGTTTGACACCCATATCGTGTAAATCAGTTAGCGATTAATTGAGTTTTTTTTGATAAAAACTTTGAACTTTGACCTCGAGCCACGCCTTTTGTGGGCGTTTCCCAGGCAACATTTTTAGTTTGTTAGATTCACAAAAATAAGCTCTACATGATGCAATTTTCCGTTTTTTTTTCATGAGGGTTCGCTATACTGCTAGTGTTCCAGGTTTTGAACTTTGACCCCAAGCCACGCCTTTTATAGATTTAAACTTATTTGTAAAAGCATAGAATAGAATAGAATTGATTAGGGTAAACTCCTCCTTCTCCTTAGTTTGAGCAAAAAGTATGAAAAATAAAGAGTGTGCATCTCATACAAGCAAAAATGTGAATGCGGGTGCTGATATCGCCACCCGTCTTCATGATGCGGGGGGTAGACAACAAGAGGAAACACTTGAAATGACAGCACAATGCTCTGAGCGCAAATCATAGAAACACGAATGCTCACTCGTTCATTCTCGCTCAATTGTCCGAAGAGGAGGAAGACGATGGGCTGTTGATCTTGTTGCGCTGGCGAAAAGCTGAAATTGTAAAACGATTTCTGTTTTCTGGCTGGCTTTTGTTCTTCTTCTATAAGCCTGCACAGCGTCGCATATTGCTCCTGAATTCACTGCCGACTGTAGTGTGCGCAAAATCATAGAAAAGACAATAAAATATGGCTGGCATGGCGACCTTTATGATCGCTACAAGTAATTAAAAAAATAAATAATAAGTAATCAACAAAGACAATTAAATAAAAATGGAATTGGAAGGAAAAGAAAACGTGTTTATTACCCCGTAATCATTTTTCGTCCCGTTCTTTGGAACTTTTCTTACGGCCCACATATAATGCTTGTTTAAAAGAACTAAAATAAGAAAATCTAATATTGTAAATTTATGGTCACATTATTCGCCATGGAACCATTCAGGTGTAGAATATTTAAACTATTTTTAAACGTAGGCATGCCGTTTTTCTTATGACAAAATACTTCTCTTATTAATTTCTTTATTTAGTGCTTTAGTAGTATTTATTTAGTATGTTTTTCCGTACACTCTTTTAACCCTTGGTTTCTCCGTTAGATTTCGATTTTCAAAAACAAAAAAAAAAATTAAAACACGCATCTCATTATTTTTAATTTCAAGTGTTTCACGAATTTTGAAGTCAATATGCCTATCAGTTCATGTTTTTTTTGTATTTTTCCCATATTCTCAAAATTGTAATCAACCATTTGAAAATATAAACAAATAATTTTACTTCGACCTCGCCATGTAAAAATATTTGCAAACATTTTAAATTGGCATCAACCACCAAATTTTTAAATCAATCAAAGCATTGGCCAGCAAAAAGCCATACACCACAAAGATTCGATTGATGGCGAGCTGACAGCAATCTGTGCAGCAAAAAAGCATACACACAATAAACGAAAACACCAAAAACATTAGCGAATCCCGAATCATCTTCGTTGAAACGACGATGACGATGCTTTGGTTCGTTGTTTACTCTCCGCTTGCGCTTGGACGAACAAGATCGCAAACTGTTGAGCGCGAGCAAATTTCCCACAACCTATGCCTCCGCTCATCTCTTCTCGCCGGCATCAAGAAACACGCTTGACAAATTTTTGAAGATGCGTATTCTTTATATTGTATATTCTTTGGTTTGAGGTATTCTTCACTCCATTTGGGGTTATAATCTTTGATAAAGTTTTTCGATTGCCGATTGTCGATATGTTCCTGGTCCTTTCCTCAAGTCTCAGTGACTCCGTTATGGCGCTGTTGCCCAGCCCAATAAAAGGTTCAGGTCCTAGGGGGGGGCGTGGCTGCCGCGGTTCTAGCGAGGCTGTCCGTTTCCTCGTTTCCTTCGATGCCTCTGTGTCCTGGAACCCAGAGGATATTCACCTGGTTGCATTTGCCCAGTGCATTCAATGCCTGAATGCATTCCAGCAGTAATCCTGAGGTTATCTCATATGAGATTAGTGCTTTGATGGCTGCTCGGCTGTCGGAGCAGATGACGATGTCCTGCCCTCTGTACGCACGTTCGAGGTTGACTTGCACGCAGAGCCTGATAGCATAGAGTTCAGCCTGGAATATGCTGGGTGTTTTCCCCATGGACTCATAGTGCTTGGGGCGAGCTCCAAAAACCCCCACCCCGGTTCCCTCGTGCGTTTTTGAGCCGTCTGTAAACCACGTAATTGTGTATGATTTAAAATGGATCTTGTAAAACCATACTTATTTATTTTTTCACGAGGTTTTAGGTTCTGATATTTTTTTTATCGGAAAGAGCATTTGTTAGTCTAACAAACTTAAAATTTTGCCGCAGAAACATTCACAGAGGGCGTGGTCCGTCCCCATAGCCCCTGTTATATTCCCGAATCCCTTCATATGACACCTATATCGTTAGACAGATAGATAGATTTGAAAGGGGAAATGTGCACTGAGACCAAAGTTGATCTATTGTGCCCCCTACAACTTTAGAGAACGTCCCCCAATCCCACCGACCTAATGAAGCTTAGTAACTCACGTGGGAGAAGGTGTTTGACGTTCTCTTCTGCAAGCCAGTACTGGCCCAGGTGCTGTCTCCTACTGCGGCATACCGCATCACAGTGCAGTATGACGTGCTCAGGAGTCACCTCCGCCGTTTCGCAGAGTCTGCAGACGCTTACCTGTTCTAACCCAATTGTGTGCATGTGTTTCCTCATCCTGCAGTGCCCGGTTAACAGCCCGGTGACCCGTCTAAGCTGGGTTTTCCGCAGTCTGAGGCATTCTTCACTCCATCTGGAGTTATAACCTCTGATGAAGATTTTCGATTGCCTAAGGCCTGTGGCATTTGACCAGTGTTCTGAGTTCCTGGTTTTTTCCCCAAGTCTTAGTGACTCTGCTAGAGTGCTTTTGCCTAGCCTGATGAAAGGTTCTGGTGCAAGGGGGATCGTAGTTGCCCCAGTTCTAGCAAGGCTGTTAGCCTCCTCATTCCCTTCTATTATCGTTATCGTTATTATATCGTTAGAACCGGTTGATAATTTCTTGAGAAATTCGGATATACACTATGATCAATAAGTACCGGGACTGTGTATTTTAAATTTTCCGCCGTTGCCCGATGCAGGTTTTTAGGTCGGTAGGACCCGGCATCTGACATGACATGGCATCTGATGACATCTGTGCCAAATTTTGATCGGGATTACATCATTAGTTTTTGTTTGGCAGCTGTTAGCGTCAGTCAACTTTTTGTACTTCGTCGCATTTTACAATGGATAATTTTGCACCACGATAATGCGCCGTCTCACAAAGCACACACATTATTCGCAATGATTTGAACAAACACAGTGTGAATATCATCGATCAGGCTCCCTATTCTCCAGATATGGCACCATGTGACTTTTTCCTGTTCTCCCAACTCAAGTTACCGCTTCGTGGAAAGAGATTTGAGTCCATAGAGGTCATAAAAGAAAATGCGACGCGAGAGCTGAAGGCCATACCTGCTTCGGCTTACCAGAAGTGCATGGACGATTGGATTAAGCGTTGGCATATGTGTATTCAGATGGGGCTTATTTTGAAGGGGATAAAATAAATTTACCAGGAGAATAACAAAATTTTGTTTTGTTGACACAGTCTTTTGGTACCTTTTGATCATAGTTTATGGGATTTTGGGGGGCGGGTTACGCCCTCTGTGAATGTCTCCGCGGCAAAATTTTAAGTTTGTTAGACTAAAAAAATACTCCTCTTTCCGATAAAAAATTGTTTTGTTTTTTAAGGGTGTGGCATTCTGCATTTAATCATAGTATAATAAAGAAGTAGTCTTATAAAAACTTCTCTCCGAGCAAAAAAAATGTTTTAAAATTACGCAAATTTTGATGTCCGAAATTTGTCAGTTCAGAAATAATGAGCCATAGTCGCATTTTCATTCAAACGATATCGTACTAAAAACAAAACGGAAAAATAATTCATAGATAAATTCCAAATGCACTACAACTTTGTCTTCATCGAACACATTTTGAAAATTCTGTTAATGACTTTTTTGACAAAATTTGTTACACAAAATATGGGCACATCAGTGGCACTTTTATATAGCACGGCTGCTCCCGGTCGTATGTTTATACAGTTTTTTTCAATAATTTGTTTTCATTATTTCTTCTTTAATTGCTTCTGTTTTAAATTGAAATAAAATCATAATATTAAATTGAAATAAAATTCATCATTTAAAATTATGTGCCTTCTATAACACTGCACAACAAAATCAAAATTTTTTTAAAATAACAAGGTTCTGACAATGGATTCTGGTAGAGGGGACCAAAAAAAAATATACGTGTATCGGCGTTTTGAAAGTTTACGTCTGAATTTTTTTTAGGGGGGGTCAAAGTTTCCCCCTTTTTGCTCATTCTTAAGGTGAGTCGGCATACGAAAACCATGTAACCTTACATTTTAGGTATATGATGTGTTCAGCAATTTGGTGTAAAATACTACGAAGAACATTTTTGTGGAGCATTTTAACCCTGTAACTACTATTTTTATGGGTCAATTTGACCATTTTTTTCTAAAATGCCAAAAATGTCCTGTAAAACAGGACTTTTTAAGGATAAAATGTAGCACGAAAATATTCGCCATAAAATTCTACGATAGGTCTCTGAATACATCAAAGCTCAGATATTAACCTGAACGCCAGAATTAAGCCAAAACTGAAAATGTGTTTAAGTGTTCATTTCGTACTTATTCAAAATTGGTACTAAAATGTCCTACAAAACTTGCACGTGGAGTAGCGGATGGAAGGGCAACCAATATCCCAAATAACACTGGGAGCCGAGAGCTGAAGGGACATAAGGCGAACATAATATTTTCCATCCACCACTTGTGCGCCGAGTACTGAAGCAAAACTTTGAACGCGTTTTTCTCAAAACTACATTTTTTGACCTTGCGGAAGTGATTTAGGCCACACGAGTTGAGCAATAGCTACGAAATTTTAAACAGTCATTTATCAAGGTCTTAGCTATGGCCCGAACTAGGATCTTCAAGAAATAATAATTTTTTTTCATTAAAAATAGAAATTTGTATTGAAAAAAGTAGGTAAAAATTGAGTTTTTTAGTCAAAATCACATATATCCTTAATTTTTCATTTTTTTTTTAAATCCTAGTTCCAGCCATAGACAAAAGGATAGAGAATAAGAAAAAAGTTCATTTTTGTGTTTCAAGTCATCTCAAACAGCGGCAGGACTTCCGCGAGTAAGGAAGTCCTGCCGCCATTGCTCGATGGCCCCCTCCCTCCCTTTGCATATTTTATCTTGAAACTTTTTTTACTTGTACAATAAACATATACCTACATCTGAAAAAATTGTCCAGTGTTTATCTTAAAAACCTTCCCATCAAAAATTAAAAAAAAAAAAAACATGTTTTCTCGGCCGCACAAGAAAGCTGCCTTAAAGGAGTCATTGACAATGGAGTAGGCAAAAATTGTATCCTGCTGCTCGAATGCACGTCGACACCATGATGAGTGCATTCGAAACACTAGGTGTTCATTTGCCACCAAAAATTCATTTTCTGAATTCTCATATGGATTACTTCGAACATTAGTTGGCAACAGAATCCGATAAACATGGGGAACGATTTCATCAGACATGTGCCCCCATCAGGGGCGGATTCAGAAATATATTTCAGGGGGGGTTTCAAAAAGTAATTCTTTAACACTTATAAAATGTCTTTTAATTTGTATGTAGTTTTAAAATCGATCCTAATCGATCGGCGGGGTTCAACCCCCAAACCTCCTCCCCCTGAATCCGCCACTGGCCCCCATTGAGGAACGGTATAAAGGCAAAAGTATTCATTCTTTTATAGCTGATGTATTCTGGAAATTGTTTGATAACGGTGTGGAATTGCCAAGAGCTAAACGATGAATATAATATAAAAATATAAATACCCAAAATTTTTCTCCTTATTATATATATTATATATCCTATTTATATATATTTTATCTAGAGCTTTCTTTTGTACGGTGACTTATAGTGAAGTTTTGCACTCAACATTTTTCCCATACACACTAACCCTCAAAAATCAAGTTTTGTGTTTTGATTTTAGTACCAATTTTGATTAAGTACGAAATAAACACTTAAACACATTTTTAGATTTGGCTTAATTCTGGCGTTGAAATTAATTTCTAAGCTTTGATGTATTCAGAGACCTATAGTAGAATTTTATGGCGAATATTTTCGTGGTCCATTTTTTCCTGAAAAAGTCCTGTTTTACAGGACATTTTTGGCATTATAGAAAGAAAGGGTCAAATTGACCCATAAAAATAGTAGCTACAGGGTTAAAATGCTCCACAAAAATATTCTTCGTAGTATTTTACATCAAATTGGTGAACACATCATATACCTAAAATGTAAGGTTACATGGTTTTCGTATGCCGAATCACAATAAGAATGAGCAAAAAGGGCAAAACTTTGACCCCCCTAAAAAAAAATTCAGACGTAAACTTTCAAAACGCCGATACACGTATATTTTTTTTTGGTCCCCTCTACCAGAATCCGATGTCAGAACCTTGTTATTTTTTTTTGTGTTGTGCAGTGTAATTAGCCAGATATGTGAATAAATTTGGAATATTCGAAATTTCGTCACCATTAATTTTGAAAAAAAATGTTCTCTAGACAAATGAATTTTTCCAAAAAAGTTCTTTCGGTTTTTTTAACCGCCACTCCCCAGATGGTTTATTCATGTAAATGGTAAAGATTTCTCTTCATCATCAACAAGATTTAATCTTTTAATATATACTCTAGCGCATCTCTCTCCATCTCGCCGATCGTTTTTGTGAATTTGTTACTGATACGCTCGTCGATCGCATCTATATCGGATTCGAGATTTGAATTGTTCAAGCCATTCTTGTCTGACCCTTCTGCCTTGTCGTCCAAGCGCAAACTTGCACTTAATATATTGGAGTTCCGTGCTATGATACATAATATTGTATTTTACGACAATGTGTTAAATACAATAATGGTGAAAAATATTTAACTAACTAAACAGATATTTTCGCATCCTATATTGAAACTGAAGAGCACTTAGATCATGCCGTCCACTCGCAGTTCGCATTTTGCTGAAAAAGTGTTCGAAAGGCCCAATAGCGACTTATTGGAAATTAGCACACCCTTTTGGAAGGGAGCTAAAATATTTTTGTTGAGTATGATCGACTTCTCAAAAATACGACTAAAGTTTTCCAATACAACTGTTTGCGTAGCTGTGTTTAAACAATCCCTTTTGCTGCAGTACATTTTTGGTACTTAAGTGTTTATCCGTTGGTTTTTGCAAGACTGACACATCCGTCATGGATGTGTAGTTGAAAACATGCCGCATCATCTGTACCCTGTAGGAATTCGGACTAGTCCTAATGTAGTTTTTCAACTGGTTGCTTGTCAGTCATAGCTGACTCCAGAACCGATTCGTTTCCTTGGAGCAAAGTCACCCTTTTAACGTGGCGGTGTCCTAGGCAACAGTCAATTGTCCCCGTCTGCATCCATTTACAACTAGTCCAAAGTCAGTCCTAATTAAAACAGTTTACAAACCTGTTGCAAAGCGAGTAGTTTGCGAACTAGTTTATTCTGGATACGTTTTCTAACCAGTTGATTTTTATAGGGAAAATTAAACCATGAAATTTTTCAACAATTATTTTATTTAAAAATATTTTCAAAATAACAATAATTCATCAGAAATGAATGAATGAATGAATTCATCGGAATGAAATCGGAAACAAAATATATATACGAGCACCAACAAAATTGCAGCTATACAAAAAGATTAATGTGGACTTGACTTCCACCGAAAATGTTTGTGGCCTGACGAAATATACAACATCCTGACTTCGGCTGCAATTAATAAATAAATGAATTATATAAATAAACAAATAAATTTATCAATACATACCTTTCAGCTACTGTTGCAATTTGTTGCTTCACACCATCACGCAAAATTCTAACTGAAATCATTCAAGGCAAATCGAGCGACCTTCGAGTCATAGAAACAGGCATGTTCGAAAAATTCAAACATTTCTACGTTGTTGTATCGTAAGATCAGGCTCAAGCAGCCGCCATGGCTCAGTTGGTTAGTGCATTGGACAACGAGTAAAAAGTAGCAACCGCAGGTTCAAATACTGCCTGTAATAACACATAAAAAAAAAATATCGGGAAACTAGTTTTCTTTTTCGATGGCTGTCCTCTCAGCTGGAAATGGAAATGGCAAACCTCTGAGAGTAAAAATTGCCTATGAAAAAGCTCCCAACCTGCCGTTCGGAACCGGCATAAAACTGTACGTCCCTTCCACCCGCGTACAAAATTCACACGCACAACACGAGTGGTTGCGGGAAGCTAGGCCTTAGTCTCGCGTAAGCGGGCTGTCGTGCCAGTCAATTATTATTATTAATTATTAATTATTAAGATCAGCCTCAATAGTATTTTGTTGATTATTTCACCGCTGTTACGTCTTTCTCATTTTCATCTGCACTTATCGCCTATGAACGCGCACACAGAACGAGAACGATTAGACGATTGACTGACTTCTACATTTGCTGACAGTTACTTGGACAACAAGTCAAATTGACTTAAAAAAAACCAGTTGAAATACCACGGAATTTTGGAAACCAGTTGTCAGGGTCAACACGGTATCGATGAAATGATTTCAAATGAGTTTGAGTAAATGTGGTTGGTCAGCAAATACGAAAATTTTGTCAAGAGCATAGGAGGGGTGCTGAAAATATGTATGCCTTTTATAAAAAAAATGTATTCGAATTTTTATGCAATCTAATCTTGCTATTATGACCTGAACATTCTTGGTTGGATCATATTCGAAGGCCTCGGCAACTTTCATTTCATAGAAGCTGAGAATGCACACTCGTTCTTGAGAGGAGAGAACATTGTGCTTCATTAGCTCAATAATATGGTAAAGGGAACCCTCTGTTCTACAAGAGCAGTATGCATTGTCAAATACCAACCAATTTCTGCCCAAGACCAGTGAATATTGCGTTCGGCATTACTGATTTTTCTCAGTTGCCCATCCGTAGGTTAGGTTAGGGTGGCAGCTTAAGAGCTCACGTAGGCCATAGCGGCCCGTTGTGGTACCACGTGAAGGACGTAGACGCCCTTCAGGCTTGCACACCCCCCCGGGTGTTGGGCAGGAGCCATCCCGATTCCGCAATGAATCGGGCAATGCGGCCGAAGCTGGGTCCTGTAAGGTCGGCCAAGTTGCTGAAGAACGGGGCTCCGAGCAGCCGGAGTCGTCTCCTTGCTAGTGCTGGGCAGTGGCACATCAGGTCCTCGACGCTTTCCTCCTCGCTCGCATCGTCGCAGCTGCGGCAGTGGTCGTTGAAGGGGAGGCCAAGTCTTCTGGCGTGCGCGCCGTTCGTCCAGTGTCCAGTGTCGTTAGCACAGAAACTGTGGAGTAAATGGAATTCCGCTTTAAACGAAGTAATTCCCGTGTCCTGCCTTGGTTAAGCGACGGCCAGGTTTCTCTGGAGATCCTTCATAGGTTTTCCTCCCCCAGAGTCGATTAGCCAGGCGGAGATAAGCCTGCCTGACCATTAATTTAACGGTCGCAAGGGGGATGCTACACTGCGTAGTAGGGGCTGGAAGCAGAGTGCCTTTTCTGGCCAACTCGTCTGCCACGCAGTTGCCAGCGATGCCACTGTGCCCCGGGACCCAACTCAGGTGAACCTTGGCATGGACCGATATATCGTTCAGAGCGGCCCGGCACTCTGCAACCAGCTTGGAGGAGGTATATGTACCTACCAAAGATTTAATTGCTGCCTGGCTATCTGAGAATATACAGATAGCCGAAAGGATAGGGGGCTGCGTTCGTAGCCGGTCCACTGCCAGCAGTATAGCCATGGTCTCCGCCTCGAAGACACTATAGTGGTCAGGGAGACGAGCAGAGATACTGTCCCCTAGTTGATCGCAAAAAACCCCACAGCCGACCCTATTTTCAAGTTTAGAGCCGTCCGTGAAGATTTCGATAACGTCTGGCATCAAGCGACGGCCTTCCGTCCAGTCGCTCCTGCTAGGGATCCCTATGGTGAACTTACGCTCAAAGCTAGGGGGAAGGGCTGTATAGTCAGTGTGAGTCGGTGTTGCAAAATCCAGCCCTAGGATTCTAGACTGGCCCTGGTCCGTTCGTGCCCAACTGCATACGGCATTTAGCCGTACAGCGTCTGGCATCAAGCGACGGCCTTCCGTCCAGTCGCTCCTGCTAGGGATCCCTATGGTGAACTTACGCTCAAAGCTAGGGGGAAGGGCTGTATAGTCAGTGTGAGTCGGTGTTGCAAAATCCAGCCCTAGGATTCTAGACTGGCCCTGGTCCGCTCGTGCCCAACTGCATACGGCATTTAGCCGTACAGCTGCAATTTTGGCGGCTGCCTGACTAGAAGAGACCCAATTGAGAATAGTAAAGAACGCCTTAGTAGGCGTGGAACGGATGACTCCGGTTATGAGAGGCAGCAAGTCTCCTGACTCTGTCATGCTGTTTCTGAGGCTGGAGCCTCCATCTGGCACCCACCGCCCGTTTACAGCAGTAGATGGCTCTGGAGGCCCTTTTCGCCCTTTCAGCGATGTTTGCGCTCCAGGTAGGCCTAGAGTCTAATATGAGGCCCAGGTATTTCACCTCCTTGTTCAGTTTGAGCGGGGTTCCATTAAGGGCAGGGTGTCCGAAAGGCAGAACTTTGTACTTCCTTGTGAAGAGAACAAGATCTGTCTTTTCCGGGTTGGCCGTAAGGCCGCAAGAGCTGCTCCGCGAGGAGAGGATGTACAGGAAGTGATTCATCCGTTCGGAGAGTACACTTGGAAAGCCTGTTCAGGGTTAAATTCCACAGGAGTGGCGACAAAACGCCCCCCTGGGGGGTTCCCCTAGTGACTGACCTGCGAAGATGCGCCGTCCCTAACTTAGAGTTTATGAGACGGTTGCTGAGTAGGGCGTTGATAAAATCTGCCAATTTGCTACCAACGCCAAGTTCAGAAAAAGCAGCCCCTATCGCTAGAGGGGAGACATTATTAAATGCGCCCTCTATGTCTACGAAAGACACCAGGGTGTACTCCTTGTATGCTAGCGACCTATCTATGTAGTCGACCAGAGAGTGCAGCGCAGAATCGACTGACCTACCCCTTGTGTAGGCATGTTGCGATTCAGAGAGAAGAGCTGGGTCAATAAGGCTCCTAATATGGACGTCGAGTATCCTCTCGAGGGTCTTTAGGAGAAATGATGTCAGATTTATTGGCCTGAAGTCCTTGGCCTTGGCGTGCGAGGTCTTGCCGGCCTTGGGGATAAAGACGAAAGCCACCTCCGCAAAATGGAGAGGGATGTATCCCCACTCCAAGCATGCCTTGAAGATCGCGACGAGCCATGGCCATCGAGCCATGCCCATCCGTAAATATCGTATTTACTTTTCCTGTCAGATTTTGCATTTTAGCAATGCAAATGTGCAGCCAGCCTGCGTACTTCTGAATTCAAGCCTTCTATTTATTGGCAACAAATTACGTCATAAATGGTCTAAAACATATTTTTAAACCTACCTTACATTTACAGTTGCATTTAAAATAATCTTACTGTGGTGGTCAGAATTATTGTGTGGTAGTCTAAGTGTTCGTGTGATGGTTGAAGTGTAAATGTTGGCCTATATTTATTCGGCGGGCCGCGCCAATATTTTATGGCTCCGAAAAGCCGATCTTGCGAACTTCTAGTCAAATAAAAAAATGCCACCAGGCACTTTGAATATCGAACAAGAAGTTAACTTTATTTGGAAAATTTGGGTCTTATATACTAAATTATAACTGTTATACTCTAATGCATTTCCAGGGCTCCGCCTCCCTTTCCACGATATTTTTCGACCTGGGTCACTTCTCCTACGTCAGCGCATTCGCAATTGGGTCAGTGTCCAGCGCTAAACGGCCTCGGATATTTCCGATCACTCCGCATGCCGCCAAAGGGTCGGCATAATGCGCGTTGCAGTATAGAGGCATTGCACTGCGGTAGGTGGCATCATATAGCGGCCTTTAGACGGTCGCACATGTCCGCACTCATGTGCGGCGCGACGAGAAGAATGACCGTGTAAACGCAAGAAATTCGTGTCGTCGGACATGTGCGACGGTTTTCAAAATTTTTTGATTTCTCTGTCGGCGTGACGCACATGTGCGACCGTGTAAACGGCTGTGTGATACACATAGTGCATTTTTTCATTCGATCGGTGGACAGCGAGCAGTGAGGATGGCGTCGGAAAAAATGAAATATTGTGGAAGGAGTTCTTTGAGGTGTATAGACACAATCCCGAACTGTGAGAAGTAAAAGGTGAAGATTATAAAAATAAAAATTAAAAGAAACGCAGCATTGAGGTGCTTTTATGCAAATTTAAAGAAATTGATGCGAAAGCGCATACCATGTTGCTTCGTTGGCAGCAGCGAGACAACTGAAGTGTGCGCACATGTGTGACCGTGTAAACGCTCATCTTACATTTCCCCCATCGCACATGATTGCAAACATGTGCGACCGTCTAAAGGCCGCTTATGTCACTCCGCTCGCTCAAGTGGTTGCGCATAGCGCACCGTGGCGACTTCAAGTGCAGCCATTTGACACCAGCGAATTTGCTTGCGCAAGTGTAAGGTGATTTGTTTTAGTCGGCATGAGTGTTTACGTAGTATCACTACATGCAATGTTATGGTCGGCATGGACGGTTCGGTAGTACCACTACACCATTGCCCTCAAGCGAAAAATTATCATTGTGATGAATAATTTGTTAAGATAGGTTTGGTCAGGTCGCAGTTTTTGGAAAATGCTTTACAAAGGTTTCTTTTGGTAAAAATGTTACAAATTTCTTTAAAAATGTGGATGTGTGTTTTCTGGCTGGCTTTTGCTCTTCTTCTATAAGCCTGCACGGCGTCGCATATTGCTCCTGAACTCACTGCCGACTGTAGTGTGCGCAAAAGCATAGAAAAGAAAATAAAATATGGCTGTCATGGCGACCTATATGATCGCTACAGGCAATTAAAAAATAAATTATAAGTAATCAACAAAGACAATTAAATAAAAATGGAATTGGAAAGAAAAGAAAACGTTTTTATTACCCCGTAATAATTTTCCGTCCCGTTCTTTGGAACTTTTCTTACGGCCCACATATAATGCTTGTTTAAAAGAACTAAAATAAGAAAATCTAATATTGTAAATTTATGGTCACATCATTCGCCATGGAACCATTCAGGTGTAGAATAGTTTTTACATTTTTCTTATGACAAAATACTTGTCTCATCATTTATTTCTTTATTTAGTGCTTTAGTAGTGCTTTCGCCCTATTGAAAGTCAATAGACCTATTAAATTATGTTTTTCTATACAATCTTTTAACCCTTGGTTTCTCCGTTAGATTTCGATTTTCAAAAAAAAAAACTATTAAAACACGCATCTAATTATTTTTGATTTCAAGTGTTTTACAAATATTGACGTCAATATGCCTATCAGTTCATTTTTTTTCCCATATTCTCAAAATTGTAATCAACCATGCGAAAATATAAACAAATAATTTTACTTCGAACTCGCCACGTAAAAATATTTGTAAACATTTTAAATTGGGATCAACCACCAAATTTTTAAATCAAAGCATTAATAATTAATAATTGATTAACACGACAGCCCGCTTACGCGAGACTAAGGCCTAGCTTCCCGCAACCACCCGTGTTGTGCGTGTGAATTTTGAACGCGGGTGGAAGGGACCTACAGTTTTATGCCGGTTCCGAACGGCACGTTGGGAGCTTTTTCATAGGCAATTTTTACTCTCAGAGGTTTGCCATTTCCATTTCCAGCTGAGAGGACAGCCACCGAAAGAGAAAACGAGTTTCCCGTTATTTTTTTTTAGGTGTTACTACATGCAGTATTCGATCTTGCGTCGCTCTGCATGCGACTCGTTGGACCGCGCACTAACCAACTGAGCCACGGCGGCTGTTAAATCAAAGCATTGGCCAGCAAAAAGCCATACACCACAAAGATTGGAGTGATGGTGAGCTGACAGCAATCTGTGCAGCAACCAATCGGCAACACAAAAAAGCATACACACAAAAAACCACAACACCAAAAACATTAGCGAATCCCGAATCATCTTCGTTGAAACGACGATGACGATGCTTTGGCTCGTTGTTTACTCTCCGCTTGCGCTTGGACGAACAAGATCGCAAACTGTTGAGTGCGAGCAAATTTCCCACAACCTATGCCTCCGCTCAGCTCTTCCCGCCCGCGTCAAGAAACACGCTTGACAAATTTTTGAAGATGCGTATTCTTTATATTGTATATTCTTTGGTACTACATATAATATTGGTTGTGTAACAGCTGCACATATGGCAATGCCATTGTGGTAATATTAAGTTATGTGACTGGCAATGCCGTCATGATTGTAGTTTGTAAGTTCTTTGGTAAAATGGGCCGCACTGAAAAAAATATGGAAGGAGGACTTCCGGCATAGCGAGCAAGGAGTGCGCACGCGAATAAAAGGAATACTAAACGTTTTGGAAAATATAAATTACATCCTCAGAAGTGGGATCACCATGGCCGGAAAAATTCAAAGGTCAGACCTGACGCAGTGGCTCAATGAGCAAAACATCGATTTTCCGCGATCGGCCAACCTTCAGCAACTTAAGCAACTGATCGGCGAAGTTAACCTGCAGGAAATCCAGCGTGCTAAAGCCGGAATGCAAGCGCCAGTCGGTGGTGACAGCGCCAGTGAGGACGATGAGGAGCAGCCTGCAAATATCGTTCCGTCGGCCGCACAGTCGGCTGTGGCAGATGAATCCCTCGACCAGGAATTGCGCGACTTAAAAAAGCGGGTCGAGATTGCCGAACTCAAGAAGCGTTTAGCGGAGCTGCAGAATGCTGTTGGCGCCACGTATCAAGATGGCCGCCAAGACACATTCCGCCGAGCTGACTTCAGCGACGTTGAAAACGCGGTAGCGGCGTTCGCCGGTGATGGATTGTACGACGCGTGTAAGTGGATAAAAGAGTTCGAGCGCGTTTGTGATTCTCTGGATGCTGACGGGAAATTCAGGCTGAAGTGTATCCGCCGGTTAATGAAAAAAGACACACCAGCCGAGCTGTTCCTGCGAATTGACCACTCAATGACATATTCCGAGTTCAGAACAAATTTCCTGAAGAATTTTGGTCATACGTTTTCTGCGGGAGAGGTTATCGAAATCCTCCAGAAGACCAAATTCGACGCCACAAAAACCACCGTGCTCGGCTATATATTGCAGATGCAGGAAATTGCTTCGCGATCGACCGTAGACGAGGCACACGTAATTCAACTTATAATCAACGGCCTGAACGACCCGACACCAAGTATTGCCGTGCTGTATGCAGCAACAACTATTGATCAGCTGAAGTCTCTTGCTGGTCGCTATGCTCAACTACGTGCCATGTCGTCTGCCGTTTCCAGAGTTCCGTCTTCCGCTTCTAAGGTTCCGTCGGCTGTTCCGAGAATGCCAGTTCCGGCTGCGAGAGCTTCCGTCAATTCCGAATCCAGGCCGCACCTGGGAGTCAAAACTACACAGTGTTTCAGCTGTTCCGGATTTGGTCACATTTCATCAAACTGCCCAAAATCGAAGCGCGAAAAGGGCTCCTGCTTCCGCTGTGGATCCGTGCAGCACCTCCTGCGAGACTGCCCAAAGCCGGCACCACCCCCCAACTGCAACTAGAGTGGCGCTGCTTGATGAAATCGATGGATCAACCACACGCCAGGATGACGCTGGTGGAATAGCTACTACTTTCTCCGAATTAAACATTGTAAGTGCCGCTTTTACAACCGATATGGCCACAGAAGATTTATTCACTGAATTTTATTCCCTTTTCGATACGGGCAGTCCGGCTAGTTTTGTACAGCGGTCAGTCGTGCCAAATCACTTGGTCGCAGGCGAATTGTTCTTCACGGGTTACAGAGGTATTGGCGAATATAAAGTTAAATCCTACGGCCAATTGCCGATCTTCATAAAATTTCATGGCATCGCCAAAACTCTGAAAATATTCATAATTTCAGATGACCTGATTCCCGTACCATTCCTGCTGGGTCGAGACTTTCTTAAGCAATTTTGCATTACCTTACATACGTCAATTCCATTCAAAGAAATAACACACACAAATAAATTCAATGGAGAAAAAACACCTGTGTCATTTCAAAGCCGCTTGTCGAAGCAATCTTCAAGGAAGCTTTCCGATTCCTTAAACTCCGATACTCATTCAGATTCCGATCACGATTGCATAGATTCCATTCCAGATATATTTGCGATAGATTTGAACACATATTGTGGTGATTATCAGGTTAATATTTGCGAAAAGCTGAGTTCCGATCAAATTGAAATCATAAGTCAGGTTCTGAAAGAAAATTACTTTAAGTCGGAAACCATTCCGGCCATCGAGCATAATTATGAAATGAAAATCCGGTTGACCTCAGACATTCCGATTAATTTTACGCCTAGAAGACTTTCATATAGCGATAAAAAAGAAGTACAGAAGATTATTCAGGGCTTATTAAGTGAGGGGAAAATACGGCCTAGTGATTCTCCGTACGCATCCCCGATAGTCCTAGTTAAAAAGAAATCTGGGGAAACACGAAAGTGTGTAGACTATCTATCGTGCTCTAAATAAAATTACCCAACGGGATAATTACCCGCTTCCGATTATTGATGACTGCATTGAACGAATGGAGGGCAAAAGTTATTTCACTACGCTTGATCTTAAGAGTGGGTTTCATCAGATTCCTATTGCCGAAGATTCCGTAAAGTTTACTGCATTTGTTACCCCTATGGGGCAGTATGAATATCTTCGGATGCCGTTTGGCCTGAAAAATGCCCCGGCGGTATTTCAGAGATTCATCAATTTCGTCCTAAGACCATTCCTCGATGAAGGAATTTTGGTAGTATATATGGATGATATTACTATTATGACGGATACTTTAGAACAACACGTTGACGCTTTGAAGAGAATCTTCCGTCGGTTGTGTGAATTCCGCTTAGAGTTGAATTTCCGAAAATGCAGGTTCTGCTATTCCGAAATCGAATTCCTAGGTTACTTCATTAGTAAAAAGGGCATCAGACCGAATGATAAACACCTCCAGTTAAAGACTATCCGATACCAAAAAATGTGCGCGAAGTTCAACAATGTTTAGGTCTATTTTCATATTTTCGGCGATTTATCCCATCCTTTTCGAATGTGGCGAAACCTCTTCTCGACGTGATGAAGAAAGACACAGTCTTTGAGTTTAATTCTGAATGCAAGAAGGCAGTCGAAATTTTGAAAGCGAGATTACTAGAGACTCCTGTTCTAGCCATTTATAATCCCGACCGGGATACTGAATTACATTGTGACGCAAGTTCAATTGGATTTGGAAGCGTACTACTACAAAAACAAGACGATGGAAAGTTTCATCCGATAGCATATTTTTCGAAGCGAACGTCACAGGCAGAAGCTCGTTATCACAGCTTCGAATTAGAAACTTTATCTATAATTTACTCCTTACGACGATTTCGAACCTACCTTGAAGGAATACCCTTCCGTATAGTGACCGATTGTAATTCATTAGCCTTGACGTTAAATAAGAAAAGTGTTAACGCAAGGATCGCGAGGTGGGCTTTAGAACTAGAAAATTACGACTACAGTATTCAGCATAGAAATGGGGTAACTATGGGCCACGCGGATGCCCTAAGCCGTAATCCAGTTATATGCGCTATTGATTCCGAAGATATCGATATCATATTACAAGCAACTCAGAATCGTGATGAGAACATAACTCGATTAAGAGAAAGACTAGAGGCTGAAGACGTAAAAGGGTTTATTCTGACCGATGGGTTGGTCTATCGTAAGACCCGTGATAATAGGCATCTTTTATACGTACCCCAAGAAATGGAGGCAAACGTGATACGAAATGTTCACGATAAGTTAGGACATTTAGCTGTCAAGAAATGTGTTGACCAACTGTTGCTTTATTATTGGTTTCCAGATATGAGAAACAAGGTGGAAAAATTTATAAAAAATTGTCTCAAATGTCTTGTACATTCCACTGCACCACACTCGAACGACCGTGATCTTTATAATATTCCGAAGAAACCGTTCCCATTCGATACTATTCATGTCGACCATTTCGGTCCCCTCCCGTCAATCTTATCGAAGCGTAAGCACATATTGGCTATTGTAGACGCTTTCACGAAGTACGTAAAGTTGTACCCGGTAAATACCACAAGTACAAAAGAAGTGTGCGCTTGCCTAGACAAGTATTTCGATTATTATAGCCGTCCCCGGCGCTTAATAAGTGACCGAGGAACTTGTTTCACGTCATTGGAATTTAGTTCATACTTAAAAGATAGGAATATTGAACATATAAAAGTGGCCGTCGCCTCACCGCAGGCCAATGGTCAGGTTGAGCGGTTAAATTGTGTCCTGAAGGCCATGTTAGCCAAGCTGACAGAACCGGTCCACCATGCAGATTGGACAAAAATGCTAAGTAGTGTTGAGTACGCGATTAACAATTCCATCCACTCCAGTACGAAGCAGGCACCTAGCTGTTTACTGTTTGGAGTTAGCCAACGTGGCAGCTCAGTCGATATTCTCACAGAACATTTGGAAGATAAAGCTTTGGATAGTACAAACAGAGACCTAGAAGAGATCCGTCTTGATGCTGCAAATGCTATTGAAATCGTTCAGCAACGAAATGCTAAATATCATTCCGCCAAACACAAATCCCCACCTAAGTTTGAAGAAGGCGAATTTGTTTTGATCAGGAATGTCGATACGTCAATTGGAACCAACAAGAAGCTCATCCCAAAGTTTAGGGGGCCATATAAGATCCACAAAGTACTCCCTAATGACAGATATGTAGTTCGTGACATAGAAAATTGTCAGATGACCCAGCTTCCATATGATGGGGTAATAGAGGCAGTTCATCTGCGTAGATGGGTAGATTGGCGTAGATCAGAGGTGTGTTATCTCATTTGACTGATTCACTCTTAGATAAAACTAAATACACATCAATCGGGTCGATTGATTGTCAGGATGGCCGAGTTGTAACAGCTGCACATGTGGCAATGCCATTGTGGTAATATTAAGTTATGTGACTGGCAATGCCGTCATGATTGTAGTTTGTAAGTTCTTTGGTAAAATGGGCCGCACTGAAAAAAATATGGAAGGAGGACTTCCGGCATAGCGAGCAAGGAGTGCGCACGCGAATAAAAGGAATACTAAACGTTTTGGAAAATATAAATTACAGTTGTTATGATTATATTTAAAATGGGACTAGTATTACGTTTCCTTGTTTTGCATATTTGTAGGATTACTATATCTCTATGGTGTATCGCTTAAGATTATTACTATGCATTTTCTTTATTTGACCGTTTATTTCTATGTATGTGTTTACCCCTTCTGTTTTTATGACTTTATAAGGTCCAAGGCTTTGGTTTTTCTTTCTATTTGCTACTTTAACTAAGACTAAATCTCCAATTCGTACATTTAGCTTATTTGTATCTCTTATGATACTTTCTTTTCGTTTTATTAATTTTTCAATTTCTCATATTAATTCTTCAAAAACGGTTCCACAACACAATAATATTGAAGTTTTAGTCCAATAGAGCTCCAATGAAAAGAAGATTGAGGAATGAGCCCCCACGAACCCTCTTGGAACTAGTAAACAAAATTGAAGAGATTTGGGACTCTATTACACCGAAAGAGTGTCAGAAACTTTATTATTATTATTGCCGGGGAATGTGCACCGCGACCTAAGAGATCTATTGTGCCCCCTTCATGGCCTTCACAGTTCGTCCGTGAGTCCAGCATCCGAAAGGAATCTTAGTATATTTCCTAAGCCTTTGGAAACCCAGTCCGATCCTGGTATAATAAAGTCACCCAGGTGCTTTTTCCGTTTGTGCATTAGTGCAGGGCATGTACCTAGTATGTGTATTGCAGTTTCATTGTCCTGCACACAGTACCTACAGAGTTCGTTGACCCTGATACCTAGTTTGGTTAGATGATAGTTCAATCTACAATGCCCTGTCAATATACCTGTGATAATCCTTAGATTATTCTTTGAGAGACTCATACATTCCTCGAACCTTTTCCTATTATAAGATCCGATAACCATCTTGGAATGTTCAAGGCCTGGTTGTTTTTCCCAGTATTTATTCCGGATGGCTATCTCGTCTTTCCTGTAAAGGATGGATAGTGCTCCTTTTCCCAAACCGCAGAAGGGTTCTGGGCCGACGAAAGGAGTAGACGCCCCCTTTCTTGCAAGTTTGTCGGCCTGTATATTCCCATCAATACCGGCGTGACCCGGGACCCAGAGGACCCATACCTGATTGTAACGGCCAAGCTCATTCAGCTTCTCAAGACATTCTGACACCAGTTTCGAGGATACCTGGTAGGATCCTAATGCTTTGATTGCCGCTTGGCTGTCTGACAGGATCGCGATCCTCCGGTTTCGGTATTTCCTTGCCAGATTGAAGTGAGCGCACCTTTCAATGGCGTATATTTCCGCCTGAAAAATGGTGGTGTGCTTTCCTGTCGGTTCCGAGTATCTAATCCCCGGTCCATACACCCCGATTCCTGTACCCTCCTCCGTCAGAGAGCCATCTGTGTACCAGGAAATCATGTACTGATCTATCAGATATGTCTCTGATATACCTACCCAGCTTACTTTATTACTAAGTTCTGTTTTAAACCTCTTGGTGAAACAGAGCTTCGGAGTAATTGTGTCTCTCGGTATTGCAATCTCGGGATACTGGTTCGTAAGAATATCAATCTTCTTACGAGTCAGGAAACCCTCGGCCCCGATATTTACGTCAGTCATCCGTAGGATAGCCCTCTTCGCCTGGGTTTGTATATGTAAGTGAAGAGGTGTAAGTTCAAGAAGAACCTCCATGGATGCTGTCGGACACGTTCTCATAGCCCCTGTTATGCACACACATGCCAGTCTTTGGAGCTTGCTGAGAGCCCTGATGGTGGTCTGCTGACTGGTTCTACTAACCCAGACCGCTGAACCATACGTCATCATAGGCCTCACGATCGTCGTGTAGATCCATCTCAGTATGGCTGGTGTACAGCCCCAGCTTTTACCTGCTATGGACCTACAGGTCATCAGGACCCTGGTGGCCTTTTTAAACGTTTCATCAATATGTCTCTTCCAGTGGAGTTTCTGATCTAGTATAATACCTAGATATTTTACCTCCTTCTGAAACTCTATCTCGAATTCCATCTAAACGGATTGGTCCGAGAGCGTCAAGTTTGTACTTTCTTGAAAAGGGTACGATAGTGGTTTTAGCCGGATTTATATTCAGCCCCACCTTCGCGCACCATTTCTTGGTTAACCTTAGCCCTAAGGTTATCCTATCCCGCAGGGTATCTTCAAATTTTCCCCTGCATATGATTACGATATCATCTGCGTAACCCTGTACCGTTAGTCCAGAGTTAGACAGCTCCTGTAGGAGGCCATCCACTACGAGGCTCCACAACAGTGGCGATAATACACCACCTTGTGGACAGCATCGGGTCGTGGTGGCCCCTATAATCTCGCCCGTACTAGTCTGAATCTCCACCTTCCTAGTAGCGAGCATGCTGTTTATCCAGCATTTCAGGGTATCCGTTAACCCCCTGCTGGATAAGGCGCTGTCTATGGTTATATGAGAGGTGTTATCGAAAGCCCCCTCAATATCCAGGAAGGCACAAAGTGCCATCTCCTTCTCGTTTAGACTCTCCTGTATCTCACCTGTCAGCTGGTACAGTGCAGTTCCAGTGGAGCGCCCTGCTCTGTACGCATGCTGACACGTGTGTAAGGGTTTGTCTATTAGGACTGTCGTCCTTACGTAGCTGTCTACGACCTTCTCTAGAGTCTTCAGCATGAATGAAGTCAGGCAGATCGGTCTGAAGGACTTCGGGTGGAGGGGGTCCTTTTTCCCGACCTTTGGTAGAAAGACTACCTTTGCCCTCCTCCAGGCTTCTGGTATATATCCCAGCGCCAGACTGGCTCTAGCTATTCTCAAGAGATCACGTTTGATGACGTCCATCCCTTTCTGTAGTAGGGCAGGAAAAATGCCATCGGGTCCAGGAGATTTAAGTGGTTTGAAGGTACACACCGCCCACCGCAATCTCTCCTCCGTGCAGATTTCCATTGCCACTAGCCAATCTCTTCTAGAGATTCTGCAGAGTGCCTCAGCCTGCCTCGTTCCCCCCAAAGCAACATACCCCGGGAAGTGAGTATCCAGGAGTAGCTTTGCCTTCTCCTCCTCACTCTCGGTAAACTCTCCGTTGCTCTTCCTGAGGCTAGTAGAGGACAGACTGTTGCCTTTTGCCATAACCTTGTAGAGTCTAGATGCCTCTGAGGTTTGCTCTATGTTCTCACAGAAATTTCTAAAATTCCTGCGCTTAGATTCCCTGATCTCATTATATTGGGTCAGTGTATTTTTGTACTCGGACCAGTTCCCGGTACGCTTAGCCCGGTTGAAAAGCCTGCGAACCTTGCTTCGCAGTATACTTAGGTCCTTATTCCACCAGGGCACGTCCCTGGAAGATTCTACCCTACTAACAGGACAGCTAGTTTCATACGCGTCAATAATCGTCTTATTGAAGCACTCCACTGCTGTATCTAGCTCCAACGAGTGCCTGATTTTGTCTCCTCCCCCCAGATTGGTGGAGTTTGCACTCAGTGTCTCATGAAACTTCTCCCAGTCTGTCTTCCTGGGGTTTCTTAAGATTCTCCTGACCGAGACGGCCCCCACAATATCGAACCTTATGATTCTATGGTCCGACATTGAGGGTTCGCTGGATACCCTCCAGTTTCTAACCAGTCCGGAGCTTGGAGTATTTCCTATGGTAATATCCAGGACCTCCTCTCTCGCACTGGTTACAAACGTTGGTATATTTCCCACGTTAAAGATCTCTAGTTTACTACTGACAATGAATTCAAGAAGGTACTCACCCCTTTGATTTGTGTCGCTGCTTCCCCAGGCTTCGCTGTGTGCGTTGGCATCACATCCAAGTACTAGTGGCAGCTTCTTCTGCTCACAGTACTTCACCAGTTTAGAGACTAACTCTGGCGGGGCAAGAGCGTCTTCTCCTGGGAAGTAGCCTGTGGCCATCACGATGTCTTGCGCGGTCCCGTTTATGTTTACCGGGATTTGCACCGCAACCAGATCCCTGGAAAGGAATTCTGAAAGACAAGTAAAATTCAAACCATTGGTTAGTAACATGCAGGCTCTTGGGTTATTGCTCCTAATATCCCATATTACCTGGATGTTCTTTTCCGCCAAACCTTTGATTTGGCCCCTGCAAACCCAGGGTTCCTGGACCAGCACCACACTCAGTTTAGACCTGAGGATTGCTCTCGCGATGACGGCAGACGCGGCCTTCGCGTGATGCAGATTTATCTGCGCAACTGCAGTGCTGGTCATGGCTGCCTTATTTGTCGGCACCGCCTTCTTCCTCCGTCAGACCCCCCTCTCTATCGAGGTCCGACAGGGTGACTCTGTCCGAGTCTTCATCGCCCGCAGCCATGCTCAGCATCGAGAGGTCAATCGCGTCAATCCCCTCAACTTCGTGAGGTAATAGAGTGATTTCCTCGATGACCTCGCTGCTGGCTGCCTCTTTTTCCACTAAGGTAGCCACCTCCTCCGGAATAGCCGTGCTGGCCTCCGCTGGAGTCTTGGCTGCCGGCGTATCGTCCGCCTTGGGTTGTTCGCGGCGCTTGTGAACATGAACCGGTACAGTGCCAAACCTGTACCTCAAAACGCCGTTACTCTTCGTAATGGCCTCGAGCGATTGGTCATCGACCCCAATCGTCAGGACCTTTCCCATCTTCTCGTCCCTCGAACGGAAGACCCTCCACAAATTCGTTTGCAGCCCCTCATTTTGTGCAATGAGGAGATCAAGGAGCTGCTTATTGTCCTTCCCTGCCGCCTTCGGGAGGTAGACAGTTAACATGTGCACGCCGGGTATACGGTCCCCGTCGCACGTAGTCAACGCCACCCCCTTCCAGCCAGGTAGAATGGGGACTAGGCCTTTCAGCCATTCTGCGGTGTCCGCGCTCGCACAGTCCACCAGTATGAGGCCTGGTCGAAAGTGGATGCCGTCGAACTGAAGTTTTGACCTCCAGCCCTTGACCATCTCCGCTACGAGCGCGTCTTCGATATGTCCCTGTTCCTCCCTAGAGAGTATGCCAACAGGGAAAGATTTCGGCAGTATCGCCAGTCTAACGCCCTTTGCAGCACTGGCATACGAGCAACCTGGCCTCCTGAAACCCGTTTTCTGCTTTGGAGCCGTCCGTGTCCGGTCCTCAGTTTTGGGCTTTTTGGCTATATTGCCCTCCTGAGGACTGATCTCAGTTGCGCCCCGCTTCTTCGCATCAGGCAAAGAGGGTTTCGCGCGGTCCAAGACCTTTTGTTTGGCCTGCTCCGGCGTTAAGCCGTCATCGAGGTAGCACAGATACCACCTTGCACCTGCGCCGCTCAACCCCGTTTCCCTTCTGGCCTCTATCAGCTTACCCAGCTTGCGAGTCTGTCCAGATTTCAGACCAGTACTGGTCGAGGGTTGTGGTGTTGCGTCCTTGGATGCCGAAGCACCCGCAGACCGCACTACCACCCGACTTTCCTTCCGTTGGTCCTTTGTCTCTGTCCGTACTGGCTTTGGCCCAAATTTGCCAACTTTGACGCCAAATTTTCCAGATACTGTACGTCTAGCCGTCTTCTTACTCCGAGGAGTATATACCTGGGAATCAGTATCTTGGATTAGATTAGATTAGATTTGGGATTCGAACAACACCTGCCCGAGACACTGCGTCCAAGTAGTGAACTATTGTGTCATGTCCCTCTACGTTATTGGAGGAGTTCGTGTCCTCCAATGTTATCTAGGAACTCCTTTAGTTTCCTTAGATTCATTTCAGACAAATCTCTCGTCTGTATTACCTCCTTCCCTAATATTCGCTTTCTTGCGTGTATTAGGGCAGGGCATTCAGTTATAATATGTATAGAAGTCTCCTCTTCTTCCATACAAAATCTGCAAAGTTCGCTGTCCGTTAGTCCCAGACGCGCCTTATGCATATTTAGCAGACAGTGTCCACTTAGCATCCCCGTCATGACCTTGAGCTCCTTTCTGCTTAGGTCAATTAGGTACCTGGATTTCCTTTCCGAGTAGGCTGGAAAGAAAAGCTTGGAGCATCGTTGCCCCATTGTGTTCGACCATTTGTGGTTTGCTCGATTAATGAATTCCTGTTTAACACAATGTCTGTAATGAGACTTGCTAACACCTATGATTGGTTCAGGTCCGTAGGGCCGGCTAGCAGCCCCTTCCTTTGCCAATCTGTCCGCTTCCTCATTACCATCGTGCCCACAGTGCGCAGGGATCCAGTGTATTATCACTTGGTTTTCCCTTGAGAGATCCTGGAGAACATTTGCTGTCTCCCAGACCAGTTTGGAGTCAAATGTCATCGAGCCTAGGGCCTTGATTGCCGCCTGACTGTCTGACATTATGATTATCCTTTTCCTTCTAACATTGAATGTTAGTAATTTCCTGGCACACACATTTATGGCAAAGACCTCAGCCTGAAAAATCGAGGCTTTGTCCCCAAGACTTACAGAAGACCGGAAACCGGAGCTAAATATTCCTGCCCCTGTTCCTTCTTCTGTCTTGGACCCATCGGTGTACCAGACAATGTCCTCACACGTGAGACTGATCTTTTTATCAGCCCAGTCCAACCTGTGAGGTATATACGTTGCGTAACTTTTTCTGAAGAGGTGCTTCTGGGGCATCTGGTCCAGAGGCATCCAAAAGCCTCCATCCCGCCCCCTGTCCCTCAGCAGAGATCGGTGGCCGATTGCCTGTGCATCCCTTGGTATGGATCCATTATGCATCAGCCTGTGTGTGCTATTGGTTGCTGCCATCTGCACATTCAGTTCCAGCGGTAGCATTCCCAATATAACATTGAGAGCTGCAGTTGGAGTGGTTCTGAGACAACCTGTTATACAGGTATTCGCTAGTCTTTGTAGTTTCTCTAGCTTAGTCGCAGTTGTTACTTCTGTGGTTTTCTTCCACCAGACTATCGCTCCATAAGTGATAGTTGGCAGAATGACTAGGGTGTAAATCTTCTGAAGCCATTTCGGCCTCAGACCCCAGTTTTTCCCACAGATCCTCTTGCAGCTCCAGAGAGCATTACCTGCTCTTGTAAGCATGCGATCTACGTGGGGTCTCCAGTTCAATTTACTGTCTAGAGTTACCCCTAGGTACTTAACCTCCTTCGAGTAGTTAAGTTCTTTACCAAAGATCCTAACCTGTCTTAGGTTTAATTTCCTTTTAAGAGTGAAAGGCACTACAATGGTTTTATCTGGATTCACAGACAGTTTCTGTCTGACGCACCAGCACTCCACTGTGTTCAACGCGTTCTGGAGCAAGTCTGAGACGGTTTGTCCATCTCTGCCCCTGACTGCGATTACTAGGTCGTCTGCATATGCAATGACTTCATGTCCCTGCTCTGTAAGAGAGCGGATTAGTCCGTCAACGACCACAGACCACAGCAGCGGGGATAGGACTCCTCCTTGGGGACACCCCCTTGCTGTTTTTGCAGAGAGCTCTACCCCCCCTAAGCTGGACCGAATCACCCTGCTTTCGAGCATTGATGATATCCATCTTATGAGAGTGGTAGGCACCTGGAAGTCTTCTAGCGCTGTTTCTATCGCTTCGAAGGTCGTGTAGTTGAAGGCCCCTTCAATGTCTAAGAAACCTGCCAGGCAGATCTCCTTCACTTCCAGGGACTTCTCAATTTTGCCTACCAGCACTGATAGGGCCGTTTCTGTGGATCTACCTTTCTGATAGGCGTGTTGATTCGTGCTAAGGGGACACCGGGTTAGAATTTCTTCCCTCAGGAAGCGGTCAACAACCTTTTCCAGTCCCTTTAGCACGAAGGGCATTAGGCTTATTGGCCTGAAGGATTTAGGGTCCTTTTTGTTGGATCTTCCAGGTTTTGGCAAATAGATCACATTTACTGCTCTCCAGGCCTCTGGAATATATCCATATGCTAGACTGCATGAGTATATCTTTGTTAGAATAGGCGCTAGTATATTCATTCCCTTCTGCAAGAGTGCCGGGAAAATGCCATCTCTTCCCGGTGCTTTGTACGGGGCGAATGATTCCAGCGCCCATTTAACTATTTGCGCATTGCACACGGCTTTGGCCGTTCTCCAATCTTCCCTACTTGGACAATACGACTGTCCCGTACTGTCAATCAGAGGATCGGTTGTCAATATGTTCGATCCCGGGAAGTGTGTATTAGTGAGTAGGGCAAGCGATTCCATCTCACTTTTTGTGGAGGACCCATCTGCATCCACTAGAGTTCCGATTGGACAGGATTTTTCCATCGAGAGGATCTTCTGTATCCTGCAACTGGAGGACATATCTGATACGTCCTCACAGAACCGCCTAAAAGATTCTCTCTTGGCCTTCCTGATCTCTTGATTGTATTTAGTGAGGGTCTGGGAGTAGGTCTGCCAGTCATTATTGCGCTTAGCTCTGTTGAACAGTTTCCTTACTTCCTTCCTTAGCTTGCTAAGGTGACCACTCCACCATGGCGTCTGCCTCTTAAAGGTCTTGGTCTTTAGGGGACAGTTTTCTTCATAGGCATTGAGGATGGATCCCTTGAGCGTTGTCGAGGCCCTTTCCAATCTGTCTATGGTATCTATCCTATTCTCTATTCGAGAAGGAATAAGCTGTTCCAACTGGCTGCAGTAACTGCCCCAGTCGGTCTGTCTTTTTGGTTTAAATGACACCTTTTCAAGCTCCCGATTCCCTAATGTGAACCTGATCTGCCTGTGGTCTGAGCATGACGGCTCATCGGATACCCGCCAATTACTGACAAGGTTTGTTGTCATTGAGGTTGTCAAGGTCATATCCAAGACTTCCTCTCTGACCCTAGTTACAAACGTAGGACTGTCACCAACATTACATATATTTAAGTCTAAAGCGAGTATAAAGTTGAAAAGTGACTCACCTCTAGCGTTTACGTCGGAGCTGCCCCACATGGTGTGATGGGCGTTCGCGTCACAGCCAAGTATCAGCTCCATATTGTTGCCCCTAGCATAGGCAACTAACTGTTCTGCTAGTCTTGGAGGGCAGTGTTCGTCATCCCCAGGGAAGTACGCGGACGCTATGATGACCTCCCTGGAGTTCCAGACGATTTTTCCCGCGCAGAGATCCGGTGTAACATAATCTGTTAACGGGAAAAAGGAAATATTATTGAATATGATGCAGGCTCTGGCTCTCGTGTTCGATTGGCAACATAGTACCTTACCTGCTTGGGATAGCCCTCGAATCTGTCCATTGGTGCTGGTCCATGGTTCCTGCACCAGGGCTATACTAGGACCCAAGGTGTTCAGGGTCCTAGTTAAGACAGCCGAAGCTGCCACCGCCCTGTGGAGATTGATTTGAACAATCTCCATCTAGGCTTGCGGTCCCTTCGTGTGAGATCCCGCACGCTTACCTCCTCTACCCCTCGTCTGCACCCGTTCAATACTGCCCGGAGTATTTGCAGACTTATCCAACAGGCCCAGCCGTCTGGACGGATTTGCCACTCCAGTCAACCTTGTCTGTCGGACGGGCTTAGCTGAGGTAGGCTTTGCGGGCCCCACCAATGCCTGTCTTGGCGTCCTGTCACTGGTCCGTTCAACTGTTTTGTCGGTCCGTGTGACGGGTTGCGTCCGTCCGCCAACCGGCGGTCGGTCCCCGCTTACCCGCGCCAGTGCTTGTGCGCTGGTGGATGGTCTTGCCTCATCCACCCTAGCGTTTGACGTCGTCTTGTCCGTGCCGCCGCCCCTGGTCACCGATGTCTTGGTCCCCTGGTCACGCTTAACCCTGAACTGAACTCTTCCCAGCTCAAAGAAGGGAAGGTCCTTCAGCGCAGACAGTTGCGCAACCGAGGGATCATCGATGGCCAGTGTCAACGTTGTTCCCTGCGCCGCGACAGACCTGTTCAGTACCTTCCAGTTGCCTGTTGGTAGTGAACGGTTCTGCGTATGGAGCATCCGAAGAATAACGTCGGCTGGGAGAGAGCAGCCGGGGAAGAACGCAGTGGCTACGCTGGGCTTGGGAATGTCATTACCCTCCACCAGTTTCACCTTCTTCTCCGCCAGCTGGGGTTTCGACATTATCCCCCTCAGCCAATTCCTCGATGCCTCATCGGCGCAGTTCACAATTATCCACCCTGGCTTGAAGGAGCATCCTTGGAACCGAATTTGAGGGCCATCAACGGGCAGCTTACGCAGCTCCTCCTTGATAGCCCCCTCTATCGCCCTCTGCTCCTCCAAGTTTAAGTGGACAGCCGGGAATTCGTCCGGCAGAATCCCTACCTTGATCGCTGCAGCAGCTTCAGCAAAGGACGGACTAAACTTCGTCCTCTTCGGTGCGGGTTGTGCCGCTTCGATTCTGCTGCAGCCATCAGCTTCGACCACCTTCGTTGTCTCAGCCAAGACAGCTTTGAGAGCCTCCTCGTAGGGCGTACCTGCCGCCATCAGCTTCCTCAGCCCCTTCTTCTGAGAAGTCGTTAACCGCTTTCTCTTCAGAGAGATGGCTTCGGTAGCTTCTACCAGCGCAGGTAGACCCTGCGATAGTGCCCCCTCAACTGCCAAAGTTGACGTGGTGGTCGAACTACCTTGTGAACACTCACTGTTCACCCTGCTCCTAGTCGGTCGGTCTCTCCAACCGCTAGGCAAACTTTCAGCAGATTGCTGATCAATGGCGTCAGTCTTTCCGACGTCCATACCATCCGAGGCTAGTGTAGAAGAGCTCATCATCTGGTTCGTGCGGCCACCTACTCCGACGAGGCTTTTCGGTGGCCATTGCAAAGTGTGGGGACGGGAAGGTCGCCCATGACAGAGCCCCATGCCATGGGAAGTCCAAAATACTACCCGAGGTGGACAGGTATCGGGTAGGCTCCGTACTACTACAGCCGGTATACCCCCTGGCTGCAAACCATCCAATGGGCACGGGTCGCATAACACCCTGGATTAGGGGGAGGAAAGGAGATAGGGATAAGACGGAACCTGGGCATAGGGATGTATAGGAGATTGGGAAGTGACTAGTTAGCCAGCCACCAAGGGCATATACAAGACCGTACCCCGGTGGCTGTTTCCAGCGGCCACCACGAGGAGGTCTAGTCACATTCCGCCAGTTCTACCGCCACCACCAGCTGGACTACCAAGCTGGTAGTAGCAGAAGAGTAGGCAGCAGACCGCTAGTATCTTGGATACGCTCCACCTGATTCACCAGTTGTGATGCGGTATAGGTTCCCGCCATCGAATTGAGGTTTCTCAATTTTTTGTCATTCATGTCTAGATCCCACGAGTGTGGGGGAAAGGAAGGTCCGCCGTGCCATAGCCCCCAGTAGCACGGTAAGCCCATAGTTACTCTCTGAGGCGGGCAGGTATCAGAGAGGCTCCGTTAAAATACAGCCGGTATTACCCCCTGGCTGCAAACCATCCAATAGGCACGGGTCGCGTGACACCTTGGATTAGGGGGGGGGGGGGGAAGAGGGAAAGGGGTAAAAATAAAGAAGTAGTGGGATGTGGGAGATTGAAAGGGGGAATCGACTAGTTAGCCAGCCACTAACGGGCAGAGACAAGACCCTACCCGAAGTGGCTGTTACCGGTGGCCACCACGAGGAGGTCTAGTCTAGTTTCCGCACTAGTCCTTCCCCACCACCAACCGGTATGAGGACCCGATTGATGGTAGAGAAGAGCAGGCGGCAGACCACAGAAACTTATTCCTTCAATGCAAAGTCGATGCCAGGCTGTAATCGCAGCAAAAGGAGATGTAACCCGATATTAATTTTTCTTTCATTTGCGGTTGCACGAATTATTAGTGCCCACTTTTAGTTGTTACTTTTTGAAGTTGTTCTGTTCAAAAATTAATAACAGAAACTTTATATAATAAAAAAGATTAAAAAATGTTTTTTCTAATAGTAGATTTTTCAACCTTTCAAAAGAGTATAAATACTGCACGGAAACTTTGACAAATAATGGTTAAAAGTTAATACTAAAAATTAATATAAGAAAAAGTGTAGGGGTACGAATTAATAGTGGTTAGGGCTTGTATATTGGTGTGTTTTTTGTAATTTCGTCACTTGGCGTGTACGGTATATTGCCAAATACTAATTCATAAGGCGAATAGCCTGTATCAATGTTTGGTGAAGTGTTGTACGCGAATGTGTAAAATGAGATCCACTTGTCCCTTTCTTGGTCTTCCTCGAAGGTCAGCATGTATTCGTTAAGTACCCTGTAGTTTCGTTCAACCGTGCCTAATGCTTCATGGTGGTATGGTGTCAAGAATATTTGTTTTATTTGTAGTTGTTTACAAATATTTTTCATCAGTTCGTTAGTGAATTCGGTCCCTCTGTCTGTTTTTAGTACTTTGAAATTGCCGTACTTAAGAATGAAATGGTTTACGAGTGTTGATGCGACTGTGGTTGCGTCTTTATGTTCCATTGGGTGTGCTATATAAAATTTTGTTAGTTCACACTGTGCGGTAAGTATATATCTGTAACCGTTTGAAATTCTTAATGGTCCTACGGTGTCAATCGCGACTACTTCAAAACTTGTGTTTGGTTTGTCTGTTACAATTAGTTGTTCTTTTGTGTGTCTTACTTGCTTATTTAGTTGACATGGTTTACAATTCGAGATGTATTTCTTGACCATTTTTGACATGTTTTTCCATATGTACCGTTGTTTTAGTTTTAGTATTGTTTTCCTTACTCCGAAATGCCCTCCGCTAGGCGAGTTGTGATATTCTTCTATCAGTTTATATTTCATAAAATCATCTTTTATACTTTGGGGACTTTTATATATCAATATTTTTGGGCCATTTCTTTCTTTTATCCTCTGTTGCAACAAATTATATTTCTTTTTAAATGCATCCTTTTGTATATGCTTAAATATTTCGTCTTCTTCATTAAGCGCTAATTCTTTAATCTTCAATTCGTGCATTTTTGATGATAGCTTCTCCAAAGACTATAGCTTCTCGAGGTTGTTTAGATTATCACTACATCGCACATGTACGTATATGCCCTTAATGTTGCTTTTTACTTCAAATTGTAATTTCTTTATGTTCCTGACGTCAACTATAGAGGTGCAGTCCCAAATGTGAAGTTCATGACTCTTCGTTTGTGAGCAGCATCCTTCTTTATTTATCTTCTTCCTTTTCTGCGTTAGATTTAGCAGTCATGCCCCGTGTTATTATTAATGTCTTATTTACGGATTTGTCATCGGTATTCGGTATCATGGTCTTAAGTAAATCTGAGTCAATTTTTTTTCGTGGTAATGCGCCTGCATTTGTTTTAATTTTTTCTTGCTTGTAGACGATCTCGTAATCATAGTCTGAGAGGTCTACGCATATTCTTGTTAGCTTAGAGGATGGGTTTTTATGGGAAAATAGTGGTCGGTGATCAGTGACTACTATAAATTTTCGTCCGAATAGGTATGGTCTGAAGAAATTGATTCCCCAATGAATGGCTAGCAATTCCTTTTCTATTACTGGTTTGTTTAATTCGTGTTTATTCAAGGTTTTACTTGCATATGATATTGGTAAGTCGTTTCCTATTTCTCCTTGCGAGAGTATTGCTCCTAAGGACTGTATCGAAAATTATAAATACACTTTAAAAATCATATAAAGTGGGCTATGCAATACTGGTTGCTTAGCAACATCATTTTTTAGATTCCAGAGGTTCAAATTTACATTTTCGTAAAAAATTTTGTGTAGCATATCGACGCGCTTAAAAATGAGAGGACTTTCAGCAAAACTTCGACAGGAAATTTTGTCCAAATGGGCATCAACCAAGGGAATGTCGTATAGGAAACTTGCAAAAGACGCTAATGTTAGCCTGTGCGCTGTGCAAAACACCATTCGCCGGTATACTACACATTGCACACTTGAGGATTTGCCAGGACGAGGTCGTAGAAAGGGTGCATCCCAACCATCGCTGGATTCTAAGACATGTGCCTTATTTAAAAAAAATAAGGAGTTATCCGTACGCGATTGCGCAAAAAAAGCCAGAACGAGTGCAGCAATGGTCCAACGTGCCAAGAAGAGAAACCAGTTGGAAACATATAAAAAGCAAAAGCAGGCAAAACGAAGCTCTCAGCAAGGCGCGCAGGTGAAAACCAGATCCCGAAAATTGTACGAGTATATTTGTAAGCAAAAATTTGATTGCATCATAATGGACGACGAAACATACGTGAAATTGGACTACAGAACGCTGCCAGGACCCCAATTCTACACAGTTCCGAGAGGCAGTGAAGTTTCAAAAGCTGACAAATCAATTTTTTGCGAAAAATTTGGCAAAAAGATTCTTGTTTGGCAAGCAATATGCAAGTGTGAAAAAATGTCGACTCCATTCTTCACGGACAAGCCCTTGAACGCTGAAATGTACCTTAATGAGTGCCTCAAGAAGAGATTGCTGCCGTTGGTGAAAAAACACACTGGCAAGACTTTGTTTTGGGCCGACTTAGCTTCTTGCCACTATGCTAAGCCAGTACTCACGTGGTATGAGGAGAAAAACATAAATTTCGTTAAGAAAAACATGAATCCTCCAAATTGTCCAGAGATACGCCCCATCGAAAAATTCTGGGCGTTGATGAAGAGGGACCTTAAAAAAAGACCTAAACCGGCTAACTCCGTTCAAAAATTGAAAAGAGATTGGAATAGTGTTGCCAAAAAATTAGGTTCTGGCTGTGTCCAGAATTTAATGAAGGACCTTCACAAAAAGATTAAAAATGTGGGTAAGCCTCCCACTAAATAATGTTTTTTTGCTGTTTAACAAAAAATAAAAAATGAAATGTCATTTATAAAAAAAAAAAAAAATTCTAACTGTTGCTATGCACTGATATGAAACATGTTTTGGTGTATTTATAATTTTCGATAATGCGTAATCAGAAGCATCAGTCGTTAAAATGAAATGTTTTTCGAAATCGGGATATTGTAGGACTGGTGGGTTGATTAGTTTTTGTTTCAAAGTTACAAATGCGTTTTGGCATTTGTTTGTCCGAATGAATGGTTGTCTTTTCTTGAGTAGGTTATTTAGAAATCTGGCTGTCAGCAAAATTTGGTATGAATTGTCGGTAATAATTGCAGAATGCTATGAATCGTCGAACTTCGTCTGAATTTTTTGGTATTGGATATTGTTCGATTATTTTGTGTTTTGCTGGATCCGTTAAAACACCTGATCTCGTGATTAAGTGTCCTAGGTATATTACTTCGGGTTTGAGGAAATGAAATTTGTTGAGATTCAGTTTGAGATTGTATTTTTCTAGACGTTCGAAAACTCATAAGGTTTTCGTTGTGATGTTTTAAACTGCAGCCGTACACAATGATGTCTACGTAGAGAATTTTTTTTTTTTTTTAACAGGAATAAACGCGCAGGGGATGACCCCTATTAATGCGAAGCATTGCGTTGGTTCAGGAAGGATATAAAGGTTAGGAGATAGGGTTATGAGTAAAGTGTTTATGGGCTCTTGCCTTGAACCCATCGAGATCATAAGTGCTGGGGAAAATATCCGCAGGGAGACCATTCCACAATCGCGCTGTACGGGCCAGAAACGAACTTTCCTGTAGTGCGTAGTGCGCTGGAACATCGTTTCGACGTGGAATGCATGGGCGCCAGTGTTCAAACGGGTTGCCCGGGGGAATACCCGGAGTGATGGCATCAAGCTGCTCATCTCCACTGACCAGTTACTGAAAAAGTATCGGTAAAATAACACCACACATGCCACGTTTCGACGATGCTCCAGGGAGTCAATAGAGCTGGATGCCCTACTGTCGCCTATAAGTTTAATCGCACGGTTTTGCACCCGATCGAGGAACTCCAAATGGGGCTTTGAAGCCCCCGCCCAGAGGTGCGAGTTAAACTCCATTTTAGGTCGGATATAGGAAGTGTAAATAATGCGGAGATCAGACGGAGTGAAATATTTTTTGCACCGCTTTAGGAAACCGAGGCACTTGGCTGCTTCTTTCGACACGCCAAAAATATGATCGTTCCAACGAAGATCGTTCTTAATGGACATACCCAGAACATCAAGAGCTGCCGATTCCGCAAAACCCACACCACCCATAACCAGGGATGTGGGGAGACTTGTTTGTGGGATAACAGGCAACATTGGGTCTTGCGGGAATTAAAATCGAACCTGTTCGCTTGACCCCACTTGGAGATTGTTTCTAGGTCGCTATTAAGTGTGTCATTCATACGGCGCCGTTCTCTCTCAATCTCCACAGAGCTGGGACGCTTTGTGAAAGAGTATGAATGACAAATGGTGCTGTCATCCGCAAACGAGTAGATGGGATTCTTCGTCAACGACAATAGGTCGTTGATGAAGATAAGGAAAAGGGTTGGAGAAAGGACCGAACCCTGCGGCACTCCCGCGCTAAGGGAATGCTTTTCCGAGGCTATGCCGTCTATTACAACACGAATAGAGCGATCATAGAGGAAGCTCGTAATCCAACGAGAGAAGATACTACCGACGCCATAGGCAACCAATTTAGACACGAGTGCTTTATGCCACACCCGGTCAAAGGCCTTGGAAATATCTAATGCAACAACCTTGCTTTCACCGAGGTTTAGAATGCTATGGTTCCATTTCTCGGTGAGGACCGCCATAAGGTCTCCCGTCGATCGCTGTCTTCGGAAGCCGTATTGGCGGTCACTTAGCAGTCTATTGTGCTCCAGAAATTTCACAAGGTTGAAGTTAACAATGCTTTCCATTACCTTGGAAAGCACCGAACAGATTGCTATAGGTCGGTAGTTCGCAGGGTCAGTAGTCTTGCCTTTTTTAGGAACTGGTTGAACATTTGCTACCTTCCAACATGTCGGAAATACACCTGTGGTGTATGACATGTTGAAAAGTTCGCGTAACGGACAAGCCAGTGAGGTAGCGCACTTTTGCAAAACAAGGGCTGGAATGCCGTCCGGCCCTGAAGCCTTATTTACATCGAGATTTGCAAGCACTCTTTTAACTACCCGTGTCCGAAAATGAATTTCTGGCATAGAGCAAGATACGTTTTCGAGTACGGCAGTGGTTGATCGCTGGGGGGCAGAGAGGAATTCTCTGCGAAATTTTCAGCCAACAAATTAGCTTTATCAACCGAGAGAGTGATGATTTGGTCATTGTTAAGAAGAGTTGGGATTGAAGACGATGTTTGCTTCTTCACCCTCTTAACGAATGACCAAAAGTTCTTACTACCACGCTGGCATTGAAGAACTTTTTTCCTTTGGCGCTGGTCGTGCAGAAACTTTTGGCGCCTCAGGATGGCATTGCATCGATTTCTAGCCTGCTCTTAATTCTAAGCCTGATAGTGCTATTGTTAGCATCCTTTGAAAACTGTTAGAAGAGATTTTTAGTCCAAAATGTAGTCGTTTGAAATGGTAATGACCGTTTCCTGTCGAGAATGCAGTTATTGGTTTTGAGTTTTTCTCCAGTGGGATTTGATGGAATGAGCTCGTCATATCTAGAGTTGAAAAGTATTTGGCTCGTCCTAGTTGATCTCGTACGTCCTCCAGTCTCGTCAGTGGAAATTTGTTATTTACTATTTTTTTCTTCAATTGTCTGAAATCTACTACCAATCTCCATTTCTTCGTATCGCTCTTTTTCGGTACTAGTAGTAGTGGTGAGTTGTACCACTAAGCAAATAAACACATAGAGGTGTCAACTCGCACAAATTTGCGCACCAGCGCAGTAGGTCCCATACGCACTTCGGCTATTCGAACATATTCGCGATGACTTCGGCAAACTTCTCAATTCGAAGTCAGCTTTCATAATTTGCTTTATGTTGATGTGGTCAGTCGCACATCAACTGTGCGCTGTGGTGATGCTACTGCTGTTGTTATGCGCCTTGCTATCAGCGCAGCAGGTCCCATACGCACTTCGGCTATTCGAAAATATTCGCAATATTGCCTTCACACGCAATGAAGTAATCAACCACCAAAAACTCCAACAAAAGCAAAAACACAATTTCACTTGTTCGCGCTCATTTTTGTGTGTATACTTATTTTCGTTGACGATCGCTTTCGCTTCAACAAATTTGCTGAGAACAGCTTATCAATCTAATCGTTGCGCTGTCTGGTTGCGTGTTTTCGTTTTCCTTGCGTTAACTGATTTGAAAACATTTTTAATTTTTTTTTTAAGGGGGTCGTCTACGTTGCGGCCCGATTTTCGAGGCTGTTTTTCAACATTTATTACCAAAGAACGAAAAAAGATTCACTCACTTTTTCGGTTTATTTAATCGTAATCTTTCAAGAGGCAAGGTCATAAAAATTATATTTCTACATATTCGAGTGCGGGATGACCTTGAACGTGCCTTCATCAGAATTTTGATATAAATTTCCCTCCACGATTTTGCGCCAACCACGTAACCTACAACAAAAAATGAAACTAATCTATAATTGATATTACATCAGCTATGCTTAGACACGAGCTCTTTGTAAAATTCAAAAATCTCAAAAAAAGTTAATGTTAATAATAAAAAAAAACAATATTTTGTCAAAAGCTCGTGTCTAATCATAGCGTTATGTTTTCTGAGCAAGTAAAAAAAGAAATCGAATCGATGCGTCTAAAACTTTTCTTAAAATCATGCAAGTTAGAAAAATACGACTTTCGGGAAAACGCGTTTAAAGTTCACAGGGAGCGTGCGGAAACAGCTCAATAACCGTGAAGAGTTTACCCAAATCCTTTGGATATAACATTCCTTACGTCTTCCAAATGAAAATTATGTAAAAAAAAACGATTTTGTAAAACTTTGTACGTAGACGACCCCCTTAAATTGAAAAATTTAAGCGAAATCTGACGTGGTTAAATCCCCAAAAAATTTTGTTGACGACCCTTTCTTAGAAACTTGACCTGATTTTACTCGTATTAACGTCATCAAGTTTTTATCATGAATATAAATAATTGCGACAAAAAGCGTAAAGATAACAAGAAATGCGCTATTTTTTCCTGTCAAAGGAGCTATTGGAATGATTTCGGGTCCCTTAAAGTTCGGCTTTTTAAATTTCCGAAAAATGAATATTTCAGAAATTAATGAATGGTTTATTGCAAGGCCTGTTCACAGTATTAAGGTTGTTCACTCTATCAAGGATACAATTTTTGTTCAAAAACTTGTTTTATTTGCTCAGAATACACTTTGTGTATATAAATTCAAGAGATAATTAAAATGAATTAGTAGGCAAACATAAATGTATGCTTATTGAAAGAAGTAGCGAATAGACCTTTGCGTCTTGCGTTCACAAAGTTTTAGATACACATAGATACACAAGTTCTAGATACACTTTCAACCACAATCGGTTTGCATTCGACAAAAAACATAACCACTAAGGTCAAGAAAAAGCTTATTTTGAAACAATCAACAGCAAAAATACACATTTCTTCTCTTTCATTTTTGATTCCTCTTGTGTTTTTTGTTGCTTTTTTGCTTGAAATTTCTTTCTAAATTTTTTTCGCCATTTAGAGGTTTTCGATTGTTCACTATTTAGAGTACTCCATGTAAAAATTTGGGTGTTCACTATATCGAGGTGTTCACTATATAGGGTGTTCACTATACTCAGACACGACTGTAATAGCATTAAGGCAGGAACATCCAATTGTGAACCAACTGACGAAGGTTCATTTATAACAATTGACAATAATACCAGTTTGTTGGAAGTTGACTATGAAATGCTATAAGAATTTTACTTATCAAAGAATATATTTGATGCAGAGATAGCGAAATCTTGAAATGCCGAAGGCATTATAAAAAATGAACACATGAGTGTTGGTTCCCTTCGAACTTTGTAATTCACAAAGAAACGAAATGTTTATATTTTTCAAAAATTTCAACTATTTTAATAGTAGTTTAAAACTAAAAGCTCCAATCGTCTCATTTTTAATTTCAAAAATGTTTTACAACACATTTCATACGTTTTTTAAGGAAACCCCTCATTCTTTCAATATAAAAAGCTTTTGTACAATTTGTGTGTTGCAAACGTAGCAAAGTAGATGAATACAAAATGTGATTTTCAGAACCGTCTACTTGTTGGGAATATGAGCAATTTATATTAGATTACTTTTTAATAATTTTGCTAAGAAAAAATTGCACTTGGTTAAGAGAGCAAATTGCAAGTAAAACGAAAAATAAGAATAAAATAAAAATACTAAAGAACACATAAAATAATATAAATTTTAAGGAAATGATAATAATAAATAGTAATATGTTGCTGTTAATATATGAATTTGAAAAATTTATCGGTATGAATTTTATTAGGCCAGAAGGCAACGTAGCCTACATGAATGCCAACATTGCACAGCAGAAATTCATGATTTTGGTTTTTTATCAATAGGAACGCACACTCTACTGTACGCCTTTGCGAATTCACATGGTTCATTATTCATAGCAGAACCGAAAGCCATGGAAATTCAATTTGCTTTTCATCTTGTGCAGTTGCTCGTATTGTTTTCATTCGCCTCAGCGCATACACAAGCAACACGCAAATTTATTTTCACACGGACACACACTCTTGCATATTCGAATTTGCAAACGATACGCCGTTGTTGAACTTGTCTCTGTAATTTTTTATATATACGGGTGTTTTGTCTGTTAACTGTAATTTTTGGGAGTAGAAATTGTTGACTGAGAGTGCTTCCTCTTCTAGGTGGAAAATATGTTGATATCTTTTGAAAACTTCGAAAAGTGAGTTTTCCGCTGTTTCACCCATGCTGTCTATGTTCAGTGTAGCTTTTAGTTTGTCAAATCTCGTGTTTTCGTGTTGTTTTCCTGTGTACTATTTTTGATTGATTATGTGATATTCATTTAAGGGTTCTGTCTTGATAGCTAGAGTTGTAAATGTTGCTGGTTTTTCAGTTGTGTTTACTATTTTTATGTGACAGTTGCCGTTTGCTGGGGCAATAGAATTTCCAATAAATATTCCCCCTTTTATTTTATCATTTAGTATTACACTGTCTTCAGTTAGCAGTTGCGCATATACATTCCGATCTCGGAGGGATTTTTATATGTTTTATTCGTGTTGCGTTCATTGGTATGAATATTTCGTCTTCGTTGATAGCTATTTTCAGTGTAAAAGTTTCATAGTCAATTGTGCACATGTGGTTTTGTAAGAAATCTGCACCAATGATTCCGTCTGTGTTGATGGCGAAATTGGAGTCGACTACTTGAAATTTATGTTTTATGATTTGGTTTTCGATTTTGAGTGTTAACTCAGTCTTTCCTAGGGACTTAACTTCGTCTTTTGTAATGCCAGTTAGTGTACAAGACTCATTTGTGGTAATTTCGTGATATTCGGGTAGTATTTCTTCTTTACATGTTGAGATGTCTGCGCCTGTGTCTATTTGAAATGTCAATGGTTTGCTAATTTGAGTGCTTTGTATGGTGACGTTATGTATATCCGTTCACTATGTGTGTTTCTTCCCCCGGAGGAGTGGAGTATTCGTCCTCCGGGTCGCCCTCTTTTCCCTGAATATAACGGATGCGTGAGGGGCGACCTCGTTGGTTATTGTTTTGATTACTGTCCGCATTATTGTGTGCGTTGTATCTGGAATTTTGGGTGTAGTTTCCATTGTTATTTCGATTCTGGTTTCTATTAATTGCGTAATTATAGTTTGATATGTTTGTGTGGTTGTTGTTTCTATGATTGCTGTTGTTGTTGCGAGCGCTGTATTGTTCGTTTAGTTTCGTTATTATGGTTTGTTCTGCTGTTGTTGGGTTATCACCGGCTTGAGCAATTTGAAGTTTGGTCAGTTCGGCTATGAGGTTTAATATTTTGTCCTTGTATGCTGTTATGTTTGAGTTTCTTTGTGTCAAACATGACAGTTTGTTTTGTAATTGTGGGATCGTGGTTGTACTTCGGTATCTTGCGTTAAGCAATGTAGTAAGCTCTTCTAGCGTATTCGGTATGCAGTTACCGATTGCCGTTCTTGTTGTTACTGTTAAATTTGCATAGAATATGAATTCTAGTAATTCATTCTTGCCACTTGTGTCAAGTCTTCTGTTAACTAGTTCTGTTATTTTTATGAATGTTTGTAAGTCTTTATGGTTGCCTGAAAAGTTTGGGATGGCTTTCATCGCCGTTTCGATGTTGAAGGTTGCCATATTGGGTAGTTCTTGGTCTTGTCTTTCAGAGTATAGTTCTTCTTACTGTTCCTGTAATGTACGTTTGAGTGTGTCGTATGTGTTGTTGAATTGAATTTTTATTGCTATTGTCTCATCTTGTTTTTGTGCCGAGTTTAGTAGTTAGTCAAAATTTCGTTTTAGTGTGTTAATAGTTACGACCTTTTGTATCAGTGTCTGCTTTGTATACCTCCGTGTTGGGGTTTTCCGTAAGTTTGTTAAAATTTTTGTGAGGTCGTTAAGGATGTTCTCCATATAAAATCTGAGATTCAGCTTGTTGAACATTCTATAACACTCCTCTTTTCAGAGGAGATTCAGCTTGTTAAACATTCTATAACACTCCTCTTCACGTGTCGTGTTGTTAGTTACGTCTTCCATTGCCAGTTGTCTTGGCATTCCTATAAAAGTCCATAATTTTTTCAGGTACGCAAGTTTTGTACCTGGGTCTATCTAGACCCAGGTGGTGATGGTGGTGGTTGACGCTTCTGTCTTGCCCTGTATTGTTCGAGTGTTAGGGGCTTCGGGCCAGCTGCCACTGGTGTTGGGGTGTAGGTGGGGGGTGCCGGTTCGTCTAGTTGTAGTCCCTCTGGGATGTATTGCTCTTTAAGGGATTCCTCCCACTTCGCAAAGATTGTGTAAAATTCCTCTTTTGATGTCATAAGATTTGCTATCTATTTGCTTTTGTATAGCATCAGAAAATGTTGGACAGGATGTGGTGGTCAGAGGTATTGTGTGGTAGTCTAAGTGTTCGTGTGGTGGTTGAAGTGTAAATTTTGGCCTATATTTATTCGGCGGGCCGCGCCAATATTTTATGGCTCCGAAAAGCCGATCTTGCGAACTTCTAGTCAAATAAAACAATGCCACTAGGCACTTTGAATATCGAACAAGAAGTTAACTTTATTTGGAAAATTTGGGTCTTATATACTAAATTATAACTGTTATACTCTAATGCATTTCCAGGGTTCCGCCTCCCTTTCTACGATATTTTTCGTTTGTCCAATCAGCAACCTGGGTCACTTCTTCTGCGTCAGCACATTCGCAATTGGGTCAGTGTCCGGCGCTAAACGGCCTCGGATATTTTGCGATCACTCCGCATGCCGCCAAAGAGTCGGCATAATGCGCGTTGCAGTATAGAGGCATTGCACTGCGGTAGGTGGCATCATATGTCACTCCGCTCGCTCAAGTGGTTGCGCATAGCGCACCGTGGCGACTTCAAGTGCAGCCATTTGACACCAGCGAATTTGTGTGCGCAAGTGTAAGGTGATTTGTTTTAGTCGGCATGAGTGTTTGCGTAGTATCACTACATGCAATGTTATGGTCGGCATGGATGGTTAGGTAGTACCACTACATTACTCTGTCTGTATAGCTTTGCTTGCCGTGGTTCATTAATTAACGGTACTTCATTACGCCTAATGCCTTGATTAACCGCGAGATAGTAACCCGAACGAGTACTCGTTTCGTCTAAACAGTAAGTAGGACCAAAGAATATGAAGTAATATAGAACGCGCATCTCATACAAGCAAACGTGTTGTATGGCGGCTACTGCTGGTAGTACCCTCTGTTATTGACAGCAGAACCCTCTGTTACTAACAGCAGAAATCTCTGTAACTTCGGCGTAACATGTGAGTAGAAGCAAAGAAAATAAACATACGAAGGCTTGCTTTTGGTTGCGCTCACTGCAGCGAGTCTGCGTTAGCACACTGCTCCGGCATGGAATGATTGGGAGATGAAGACGATGTGCTGTTGTTGTTGTTGCGCTGGCGAAATGCTGAAATTGTAAAACGATTTCTATTTTTTGGCGGCTGGCTTTTCTTCTTCTTCTATAAGCCCGCACAGCGTCTCATATTGGTCCTGAACTCACTGCCGACTGTAGTGTGCGCAAAATCATAGAAAAGAAAATAAAATATGGCTGGCATGGCGACCTATATGATCGCTACAGGCAATAAAAATATATAATAAGTAATCAACAAAGACAATTAAAAAGGGAAATTGGAAAAAAGGAAGACGTTTTTATTAGCCCGTAATAATTTTCCGTCCCGTTCTTTGGAACTATTTTTACTGCCCACATATAATGCTTGCTTAACCCTTTCGGGAATTCTATGCCATATGGCATAGCCTCTTTTCAGTGCCTGTTTTAGGTCAAAAACTTGTGGATTCTATATTTTTATATTTTTGTATTTTTCTCTGAAGGTTTTTAACCAAAAAGTGAAAAAAATATTTTGATTAGTGTACCAAGTAAATTGTAGGGGTTCAGAAAGTGCGCAGTCCTATCGAGCTGCGTATTTTACAAAAAGAGGTCACTTCGTACTTTTATTTATTCGATTACAAAAATCAATTTATTTCATAGGTTTATGTACGTAATCTAGTAAGTATTTATTGCTTTAGTAATTGTAAAAAAAGTTAGATCCCAAATAAAGTTCACTAAGGCTGTACGATGTTTTTTATTTCGTACTATGCCATATTTCATGATGCCCAAAAACCACTTTTTCCAACAATATTTTAAAAAATGACTTTTGATTATTCATTATGTAGGCGTAAACAGTAATAAAATGGAAAAGAATGATTTGTAAAGTTACAAACAAAAAAGAAGTACCGAAAGGGTTAAAAGAACTAAACTAAGAAAATCTTATATTGTAAATTTATGGTCACATCATTCGCCATGGAACCATTCAGGTGTAGAATATTTATATTATTTTTAAACGTAGGCATTCCTAAATCACATTTTTCATATGACAAAATACTTGTCTTATTATTTATTTCTTTATTTAGTGCTTTAGTAGTGCTTTCGACATATTGGAAGTCAATAGACCTATTAAGTTATGCTTGTCTATACAATCTTTTAACCCTTGGTTTGTCCGTTAGATTTCGATTTAAAAAAAAAAAAATTAAAACACGTATCTAATTATTTTTGATTTCAAGTGTTTTTATGAATTAGCCATCAATTAATTTTTTCGTAGTTTTCCCATATTCTCAAACTTGTAATCAACCATGTGAAAATATAAACTAATAATTTTATTTCGAACTCGCCACGTAAAAATATTTGTAAACATTTTAAATTGGGATCAACCACCAAATTTTAAATCAATCAAAGCGTTGGCCATCAAAAAGCCATACACCACAAAGATTCGATTGATAGAAATATGATAGCAATTTGGGCAGCAAACCCGGCAATCGGCAACACAAACAAGCATACATACAATAATCGACAACAACAAAAACATTAGCGAATCCCGAGTCATCTTCGTTGAAACGATGATGACGATGCCTTCGTTCGTTGTTTGTTTTTTGCTTGCGCTTCGGCAAACAAGATCAAGAAACACATGCATGCAAAAAATGATTGAGCGAACACTATGCTGCAACAACCACCACTTCAATGTACACGAGTGAAGCCGTTGCGAACAATAACATAGCTGTTTGCTGTTGTCCTACGCAAATCTAACAGAAAATGTTATGAACCTAACATTTTCAAATGCCTACGCTTCGCTCTTCCCGCTCGCATCATAGCAACCGAAAACACTTTTGCGCCCACATGCGCGTTCTATTTATATTACTTCATATTCTTTGGTAGGACACAATCTCACTAAAGTTCTGTTTTTTCAAAAGATTTAAATCTGAACTTAGTAACAAAAGGAACTGAGTGGATATATCAGAAACGTATCTGATAAAGCAACATATGATATCATGGTACCCAGATGGCTCCTTAACGGAGGAGAGCACCGGGATAGGCGTATACGGGCCGAGGATAAGACACTCGGAACCTACGGGAAAACACAACACTATCTTCCAAGCGGAAATATACGCCATTTAAAGGTGTGCTTATTTCAATCTGGCGAGGAGATACCGGAACCGAAAGATTGCTATCCTCTCAAGGCTCCTCAAGGCTCTTATCCTACCAGGTGTCCTCGAAACTGGTTCTGGAGTGCCTTGATAAGCTGAACGAACCGCCGTTACAACCAGGTCTGAGTACTTTGGGTTCCGGGCCACGCTGGTATTGAAGGAAACGAACGGGCCGACGAACTGGCAAGGAGAGGAGCTTCCACACACTTTGTCTTCTATCCTAACGAGAAAGGACGAGATAATCAGAAGGTGATGGAAGATGGTTATCGGCTCCTACAATAGGAAAACATTCGAGGAATGCGTGCTCCTATCAAAGAATAACACTGAGCAACAGCCAAAATTTTTCCGAGTTCTAGTAAACCTTTTCTAAAGGATTTTTGGACGCTGATCACAACTGCGTACTTAGTTTTTTGATTGTTTGAGCGGTTTGTAAGTTATTGGTGGTTTTTGCTAGGAGGTGTTTTCCACGTTTTTTCATCTTTGAATTTTTATTGCATTTGTAATATGTTGAAAAACACGATAATTTTTTTATGACACAATAACGAATCCTCAAGCTATAATTTTGACCATAGTCGATTTCGATTGGTCAAGGGTTAACATGGCTATGGCCCTTCAAAGTTCAATTTTCGCGAATTTTTTATAAAAATTCATTTAAAATCGGTGTTGCAATTTTCAACTAGGATTTAGTGTTCAATGTATAGTGTAAGGTTGTAACTTAAACTTATAGAACAGATTTTTTTTATTGTATGTGCCATTCTCGGCCTATGCTCGTTAGAGTGAAAATGCGACTTCATCTTCTGAACACGTGTTTGTATTGAAATCCCCTAATGCTTTTCGCGTCATTGACGAAAGTAGCTAAAGTATTTTCGCAAGCGTCAATATTTGTCTTTTCAAGGGCATTAACAAAATTTGAATTGGTTCATTACTGTAGGAGCTATTCTAAAAAGGGTTGCATCACACAAGCAAAAATTTCAACCACACACACTTAGCAAACTACTTGCTGTTTTTCCATTTTTTACTGCGACATATTTTTAGGGCGCAAAAAAAATCAAAATCAAAGCTGAAAATTTTATGAGTCAAGGGCATTTGATGAATGTGAGCATTTTCATGCCGCTGCCTAAAAGTGTGCTCCGATATTATAGCTCAAAAGTAAATCCTTGCTTTTGTTGCTGAATTTATCAATGGAGAACTTACATATTTGTACACATACTCTATTACAAACATCGTATTTCAAAAATTCCTTTTTTGGTTGAAAGCCCCAACATTCTTCTTTCACTATATGACCATATATATTTTTTGTAAGAAAAATTCTTTTGTGTATTCGCAATCTTGCAAAGTAACTGAAAATTTGACTTTGCAAATGAATAACTCTTGCAAATTTGAACCGATTTTAATGTTTTAAATTTGAAATACATAGTTAGAGTATTGTTAATCTATGTTAAAAAAATGGCATTTTAGACTTCAGGTTTGTAGGAGCTGCATACGTATAATGGTCAAAAAACATGGAAAACGCCCTCCGAGGAAAACCATCAATATTTCTTAAGCCGCTCAAACAATCAAAAAACTAAGGACGCAGTTGTGATCAGCGTCCAAAAATCCTTTAGAAAAGTATGGTTTGATTTCAGAAAAAAAAAATAATGTCGATTTTGTTGCTCTGTGTAATCTAAGGATTATCACGGGAAAGCCAACAGGGCATTGCAGTTTGAGTTATCATCTTGCCAAACTAGGAATCCGTGAAAATGGGTATTGTAGGTTCTGCTTGCAGGAAAATGAGACTGCAATACATATACTAGGAGAATGCCCTGTACTCATGCATAAAAGAAAGAAACACCTGGGGACACAATCTCACTTAAGTTCAGTTTTGTCAAGAGATTTAAAACTGAACTCAGTAACAAAAGTAACTGGGTAGGTATATCGGAAACGTATCTGATAGACCAGCATATGATATCCTGGTACACACCACCATCTTCCAGGCGAAAATATACGCCATTGAAAGGTGTGCTTCTTTCAATCTGGCGAGGGGATACCGGAACCAAAGGATTTCTATCCTCTCCGACAGCCAAGCGGCAATCAAGGCTCTAAGATCCTACCAGGTGTCCTCGAAGTGGTTTTGGAGTGCTTTGAGAAGCTAAACGAACTTGGCCGTTAGAACCAGGTCTGGGTACTTTGGGTTCCGGGACACGCTGGCATTGAAGGAAACGAACGGGCCGACGAACTGGCAAGGAGGGGAAAAGGAGCTTCCTCTATCCTAACTAGAAAGGACGAGTTAACCAGTAGGAATCAATACTGGGATAATCTACCAGGTTTAGAGCATTCCAAGATGGTTATCGGGTCCTACAATAGGAAAAGATTCGAGGATTGCATGACCCTATCAAAGAATAATCTAAGGATTATCACGGGAATGCTAACAGGGCACTGCAGATTGAATTATCATCTAGCCAAACTAGGAATCCGTGAAAACGGGTATTGCAGGTTCTGCTTGCAGGAAAACGAAACTGCACTACATATACTAGGAGAGTGCCCTGTACTCATGCATAAAAGAAAGAAACACCTGGGGACCATCTTATACCAGGTACAAACTGGGTATCCAGAGGTGTAGGAAGTATATTAAAATTCCTCTTCGATACTGGACTCACTGACAGTTTTTGAAGCCCAAGAAGGGGGCACAATAGATCTACAGGTCGCAGTGCATCATCCCCATCAATAATAAAAATAAGGCGAGTTGTTGATCGAGTCAGTGACCGAGTAGAGTGGCGAGAGACTCACTAGAACCACATTTTGTTTACTAGGCCGGGTACTACTTTACCGTTATATATTTCTACTTCTCGCAGCGATTCGCTGAATCGCTCGTAATATGCGGAATGCGTCACACGCCACTTTTCGCTCGGTTTTGTTTAATTGCGCAAGTTGCTTAGTCCATTTTGTGCATTATAAAACCGAACTGACTCGCCACGTGTCAAAATACGTTTGAACATCTCGTCACTTTTGCTCGCCCATCCAACTTGCCTAGAACCTTTAGGATGTCTCGCCACTCTACTCGTTACGTGTAATCAAGGCATAAGCAATGAAAGGTAAATAAGTACTTCATTACGCCTACGACATTAATTCTTATAATATACAACTTGCAAACAATATGCACAAGTAGTAACAGAAAAACGTACGTTGAATTAAGCCGCAAATTTCTGGTTGGTACTGAATATAGTTTAACACGTTTAACCTGACGCGTTTTTTCGATGTTTCTACGCATTGCGTGCACGAGATCACAAGTTGTTCGTATAGCGGCACTTTTTTACTGCGCATCGCACCGTATTTTATATTAGCACTTTGTCTCTTTCCAGTATGGTTTTTTAAATAAAATTATAAACATTTGCCTGTGGACCACCGCTGGATAAGCGCAGTGCCCGTGACCACCAGTGGTCCACGCCATGTAGAACGTGTTAACGTGGTGACGTTCACCTACAGAGAATGAAGTCTTTATTTGTAAAGCGCCGTGCACAAAACAATAAATTTGTGGGAATAATTTTTACTGTCATATTTATCAAAATGTAAATATGTCAAAATAGGTGTTTGTCAGTGTATTTCTTCTTCCTATCTAAATCACTGTGTGATTCAAGTTGTGACAGCACTCTTATTTTGGCAACCTCTTTTGTCGAATCGAAGAGCCTAAAAAATGAATTTTTATGTGTACAAATTATTACAAGTTGACTCGATTGGCTCTTTAGAGCACAACCATTTATTGTCGCTGTTCTGCTAAGACTCCTATTCTTACAAAATATTTTACTTAACCTAAGCTCGTGTGCGGTCGCCGTCGCGCAACCGTCAGCCCTTTTTCTGCCGTCAACGCTTATTCCGATCACTGCGTAATCGCCGGCCGTTGCGTAGCTGTCAGCAATTCGCGCAGCGGTCGATGCCTCTGCTGACCATTGCACGATCGATATTTTTCCGCTCAATGGTCTGCGCCGGCAACGGCATGCGGTGTCGGGTTTCCCGCAGTTTGTCGGCCGCTGATCAGGCCCGCCACTAGCGCTTTCTCGGGGGGCGCTGGTTGACAATTTGGTGTTAACTTTTCCCTTCCTAAGTGAGGGGCGTCCGCGATCCTCTTTGGTATTTCTCGTAAGGCGACGTCCACAGCTTTAGCGGCCGCTCGTCTCCTCCAAAGAACTACTGCCGGCCAGATGGCCAGAAGTACCACGAAGCTAGATACTGCGCAAGCGAATACCGTTGTTTTTGAGACAACCTCTTGCCGTAGATCTTCGATATGGTTGATGTTTCGCAGATTTAGGTCATGCAGATAAGGTAAGCTCAGAACCTCAAGTTCATCATTCAGATTAATTTGGGGAAATGCCGGTGTTTCTGGATTTCGTTTGGACTCGGAATTCATGTTTCGGAACACCCACTAGAGACAAGTTGTTGGCCACACGTCTTGACCTCGATTTTCTTGCAGAAGGTCGTTGTTACTGAGCGTTGGCAATCGACAGCGTAACACTTCGTTCAATAATGTGTGTGACTGACACATAGATGGCGGCACTAATACTAAATCAATATTTTTTTTTCGAAATTGTGAACCTTTTTAGGCTTACTGTCAAAATTATATGTCAATTCGACCATTAGTTTACAAGTTACAGTGCTTTAAGTGACACTACTTTTGAGTTTTCAAAAAAAATGAATTCAAAGCAATTCCGTGTGCTGATTTATCATTGTTTTTTAATGAAAAAAAATACTGTTCAACGCCAGGAATGGCTTGAAAAACATTATTCGGACTCTGCTCCATCAAAAAGAATCATTTGTTATTGGTATGCCGAATTCAAACGTGGTCGTACAGACACCGATGACATTCCATCTACTGGACGGCCAAATGACGCTGTTATTCCGGAAAACGTTGAAAAAACACTGAAAATCATTATGTCCGACCGTAAAGTGAAAGTGGGGGAGATTGCTGACATTCTAAAGATATCAGCAGGCAGTGTACACACCATAATACACGAACATTTGGTTATGAAAAAGGTGTTTTCGAAATGGGTGCCGCGTTTGCTCACACCGGAGCAAAAACAACAACGAATCGATGATTCAAAGAGCTGTTTGGACATGTTTACGCGCAACAAGTCGGAGTTTTTGCGTCGGTACATCACAATGGATGAAACATGGATCCACCATTTCACTCCAGAGTCAAATCGGCAGTCTGCTGAGTGGCATGCAACCGGTGAAAGCCGCCCAAAGCGTCCAAAGGCACAAACATCGGCTGGCAAGGTTATGGCGTCAGTATTTTGGGATGTGCACGGAATAATATTCATCGACTATCTTGAGAAAGGGAAAACAATCAATAGCGACTATTATATAGCGTTGTTGGAACGTTTGAAAGAAGAAATCGCGATTAAGCGGCCCCATATGAAGAAGAAAAAAGTGTTGTTTCACCAAGACAATGCACTGTGTCACAAGTCGATGAAAACGATGGCAAAAATGCATGAATTGGGCTTCGAATTGCTTCCTCATCCCCCGTATTCTCCAGATCTGGCCCCCAGCGACTACTGGCTCTTCGCAGACCTCAAAAAGATGCTCCGTGGTAAGAGATTTGGCTCAAATGATGAAGTAATCGCCGAAACTAACGCCTATTTTGAAGGCAAAGAAAAATCGTTCTACAAAGGCGGTATCGAAAGATTGGAAAAGCGTTGGAATGATTGTATCTCCCTAAAAGGGGACTATGTTGATGAATAAAAACGAATTTTGGCAAAAACATGTGTTTTAATTAGTTAGTCTCACACATTATTGAACGAAGTGTTAGATGTCATTTCCGCATTCAGCCACGTTGTTGGTTTGCCCAAAATGTAGGATCCTATTTCCATGTTGGACTCCAAAAAGACTTAATTTCTTACATGTTAACATAGGTTTTGGATATTTTATAATAAACACTAAATACTCCTTATTTTGTAATACCTTAACACTAGATATCCCCATTACTTCTGTTATTGTAAAATTCGTAGAGTGCTCGTTTACAATTTTATCAATGTCTTTACTATCTAATATGACTGGATTAATTACATTTATCTTAGCTAAAGTTACTGAAATTATGATTGTTTCCAAATTTGATATTATCATTCTATTTCTGGCTAAGAGCGTTTCATAAAGGTGGTTTGTGTCAATTTTCTCTATCTTCTTAATGCCAATGATTTTGTTAACGGTATTGGTTAATTCTAAAATTTTAAGTTGGATGCGGGTATTTATTTCGTACTGTTTGTTGTTTGAATCAATTAGCCTGTCCTGTTTCGTCTGTAGTTTCTGAAAGTCATCAAAGTCGGGCGTACCGGCTACCGCCTTAAGAGCCGTACCAAGGAAGTTAATGCTCCTTGCGTGTCGATGATGGATCGCGACTGTCTGCAGCAAGGTCTCAATATGGTCCGTGTCCGTTGCGTCAGTTGCGGTCAAAATAATAGTAGTACGAGTACAACGAAAAGAAAATTAAGAAAAAATAATCTGCTTTTCTTTACAAATATTTATTTTGTATTTTTTAACAAGTTATAAGTGTTAACAATGCAATCATAAAAGAAAACTTAAGAATTAAACTCAGTTTGGTTTGATTTAAATTAAATGCGTCAAAAGCTCCAAAATATGGACGCTCAAAAAAATAGTAGTTCGCTTTACTTTCATAAAAATTAAGCAACAATTGTGCGAGCCATTCCATAACCCTAATCCTGCTCTTGCGAAGCCCCTTTCGTGCGACCTTTCTTGTATGCTTTAGGTTATAATCCTGTTGGAAGACCCAAAGCATTGGCGTTTTTTCACTGACATACGGTAGCACGATTTCCTACAAAATTCGTACACATACACATCGTTCCATCGTTTTCTTGATCAAATAAATAGCGCCACCTCCATAAAACGTAAGACATGCTGAATAAATAAATGCATGTCCTACGTTGTATGGAGGTGGCGCTATTTATTTGATCAAGAAAACGATGGAACGATGTGTATGTGTACGAATTTTGCAGGAAATCGTGCTACCGTATGTCAGTGAAAAAACGCCAATGCTTTGGGTCTTCCAACAGGATTATAACCTAAAGCATACAAGAAAGGTCGCACGAAAGGGGCTTCGCAAGAGCAGGATTAGGGTTATGGAATGGCTCGCACAATCACCAGACTTCAATATAATTAAAAATTTGTGGTGTGACGTGAAGAGAGCAGTTGCTCACAATAATCTTTTAAATAATAATCAACTTTGAGAAGCAGTAGACCACGCCCCTAGAGAAAGATATAAAAATTTGGTTATTTCAATGCATCGGCTCTGTGCTGCAGTAATAGCCAAACAACAGTCACGCAACTAAATATTAATTTGAAGAAAAATTACGTTATTACTATTTAACCACAAAATCTTTTAAAATGAAACACAATTGTTGCTTAATTTTTATGAAAGTAAAGCGAACTACTATTTTTTTGACCGTCCATATTTTGGAGCTTTTGACGCATTTAATTTAAATCAAACCAAACTGAGTTTAATTCTTAAGTTTTCTTTTATGATTACATTGTTAACACATATAACTTGTTAAAAAAATACAAAGTAAATATTTGTAAAAAAAAGCAGATTATTTTTTCTTAATTTTCTTTTCGTTATATGCGTACTACTATTATTTTGACCGCAGCTGTATGTGATTGAGGGAAAAACTCAGAAAGTCTCCTTGTCTCGTCTATTGTTGAAGCATAAAATGTTAGGTTTGTAAAGTACATCAGGTAGTCATATTGTTCCCATATTATTGCCTCCCCGTCCATGATTGGTATGTAGTCCGAGTTGGTGTAGTCAATTAGTTTCATCGCCTCAGTCATTGTAATGGAGAATATGATTTCCAGTAACCTAATCGTAAGAAACAAATGAAATTAACATTTTTTGTTATTGAATCTTAAGGAGGTCTTAAATTATCTTTATGGACCCACCTCCCCTTTATGAGAACGGTGGTGCCGAGGTCTTCTTCAACAACCCGTTCTACATATAGGGGGGTCAACTTGTTTCCCAATCTTCTGTTTGTTTTCACTAGGACTTTGTCACCAGCGTTATATGTCCGGTTTTCCCTACCCTTGTTATGGGTTTCTAGGTTGGTTCTCTGAACTTTTTTTAGATTTTCCGTCTTATTTCCTCGGTCAGTGGCGATGTGGAGTGAAGAACGTCAATTGGTCTCTTGGTCTTTAGGCACCTAGCTATCTCCGTTAGAGTACCATGGAACCGCTCAACATGGCCGTTCGACGTGCTGTGCAACGGTGGGGCATTAGCTATTTCCACATTAAAATGATTCCAAAGGATGGTTTTTATGGTCTGCGAATTTAGCGATTTTTCGTTGTCACAGTAAACTGTCTTGGTTCCCGAGAAAAAATTCATAAGTTGTAAAATTTGTGATTTTATATCGGTAATAGTCCTAGATGCGATTTTTTGTACCACCGCGAATTTGGAGAATTCATCCAAGCAAGTTAAGAAATATTTTTTGTCAGTTGAAAATATATTAATTGGTGTCTCCGCAATAGCATGTTTCTTCGGGTGTCTGTCATATTTCGCTTTCGAACAAATTTTGCAATTAAGAACCACTTCTTTTGTTTTTTTCCATTTTTGGAAAAAATAGTCATTCAGAATTTGTTTAACGTTTTCTTGTACTGCCCTGTGAGCTCGATTGTGTTCAGCAACTACAATCTCATTTTGGTCCGATACGTCATAAATGTCTGTTAACATTTTTTGCGTATGGCGGAATTTTACTGCTGGGTATAACTCAACCAGTCTACTTTGGATTCGTGCTAGGACTGGTAGGCTACAGTGGATAGCATTTACTACACTATCATTTATAACTTCCTGGAGGGTTCTCATCAAAAATTCGTCCTCGGAAAAAGAAATTACGTGTCTTGTTTTGGTACCGAATACAATAAATGATCGTTTCGATTGAAGCTCGCTTTCTGCTATTATAATTTGATTTCTAAAACAATTAACGGGTTTTACGACAGATTCAATAGTGTAGGTCCGAGATTCCTCACTATGAATAGTAGCGCAGTCTGAACTTGCGTCCACGTTTATCATATTCATGTGCTGTCTGGACAATGCGTCCGCAACATGATTTTCTTTACCTGGCTTATAGTGAATTCTCGCGTTATAATCTCCTATAAGCGCCTTCCACCTTTTAATCTTGGCGTTAGGGTTTTTGTCCGAGACCGCAAATGTTAGTGGTTGGTGATCAGTGTAAATGTCCAACTCTTTCACACCGTAAAGGTAATTTCTTAGGCTCTTTAAAGCCCAAACAATCGCAAGCAGTTCTCTTTCATTCGTTGCAAAATGTTCCTCATTTTCCCTAAGTGTTCTCGATATCATTGTGATAGGTTTCCCACCCTGAGAGAGTACCGCACCTATACCACGAGACGATGCGTCTGTCGTTAGACTAAACGGCTTATTAAAATCCGGGTAGGTCAGCATGATGTCTTCCGATGAGAGTACTTCTCTGAGTCTGTTGAAGGCTTTAAGGCTTTCCGAATTTAAGTCAATTTTAATTTTTGGACTGACTGGCGCTAACCTTGCCATTATCACCTCTTAGGATATCCGTGAGTGGTTTTGCTATGCTTGCAAAATCTCTTATGAAGCATCTGTAGTAACTCGCGAGACCCAAGAACGATCGGAGTCCGCGTAAGGTGGTAGGTTGTTCATAATTTTTTATGGCGTTGACCTTTTCAGGGCATGATTTCACCCCTCCCCTTGCTACTATAAATCCTAAATATTCGACTTCAGTTTTGAAGAATTTCGATTTTTCAACCGAGACCCTCATATTGGCTTCATAAAGGTTCCTTAAAACCCAATCCACATCTTTCACATGTTGGTCCATGGTTTTTGAGTAGATGATAACATCATCTACGTAAACGTGGCATGTTTTGCCGATTTGTTCTCTAAGATTATCGTCTATTGCTCGTTGAAAAATGCCTGGGGCATTCTTCAATCCAAATGGATGGCGGCAGAACTCGTACTTGCCATTGTTCACTGAGAAAGCCATCTTCTCTCTGTCCCGCTCGGCCAACTCAATTTGGTGAAACCCCGACTTGAGGTCTAACGTAGTAAAGTATTCGGCATTTTTCATATTTGCCAATATCATCATAGCATTTGGCATAGGGTATTTATCATCAATCGTATTATAGTTTAGCTTTCGGAAATCTATAACCAATCGTTTTTTCTTATTGCCTGACTGGTCCGTGCCCTTTTTATCTACGATCCAGATAGGATTATTGTACGGAGACCTCGAGGGCCTAATGATACCGTTCGCTAGAAGGTCCCGTATCTCATTGTTAAGGGAAGGCTCCCCTGGATTTGGACCGAAAAATGGTTTTTTTTTTTTTGCATAAAACGAAGGCTACATATATGTAGAATATGTGTGTAAAAGGATTTTTTGATACGACGCGTATTTTCATGGGAGAACACACCTGTCTCACGCGCGCTACGGGACGCTCCACTGCTCTAATTTGCTTCAAACGCGTTTATCTCGAAACCATTTTTTCCAATCTAACTGAAATCACCGGACTTGATCTAATGATCCGATTTTCTTCATCTAAAAACTGCTCGAATGTATTTGATTTTCTGTATGCCTTGAACCTACAATTTGCATAAATAGTTATTTATTTTTAATTTTTAAATGTGGTTGAAATTAAAAAAAGGTGCAAAAAATTTAACTTTTTTCTTCAAATATTCATTGTGCAAGAATTTTTCGTTTCAATTTTTTGAGTCTGGTTCAATGCACAGACAATTTTGTTATCTTTAAGTAATGACAATGCTTTTTGATTTCAGTCCACTACAAGAGGCTGCAGGATTACAGTTCTCGAGCGATGTTTGGCGCGCAGAGGCCTACGGAAATCGCCATTTTGTAGCCGCCATTTTGAATTTCATCAAGTTTTTTAACTTTTTAAACTCCTAAATAATAGACGAATTTAATAGTCAAAACCGGAAGTTTGTACGCCTTTTCATTATCCCACAAAAAATTACAAACTTTGCCTTATTTTTGCCCAAATCCAGGGGAGCCTTCCCTTAACAAATTCTGTAACTCCCATTGGATATGGATAGAGCTTGGAGTAGATTGGCTCTTCGTCCCTGGTTCGTATAGTGGCAAGAACGTTAGTGTTGTAGGGAAGGGATTCGTTAGGATCCGCAAATACCTTTAACCTGCTCTTTATCATTTTGCAAAATTGGTCTCTTACTGCAGTCGGGATTTCTTCATTTTGTATTTTAATAAAATTAACATTTTTACATTCAAGAAATAATAGAGTTTCTTCTGTATTATTATAGTGTATTACGTTTTTACTCAAGTCTATCTTCGCGTTTACCTGGTTTAGTAGGTCCAAACCTATGATACCATCAAACGTCGTAAGCCCTGGTAATATAAAGAAGTCTGTGTTTTTTCCGAACAGTTTTATTTTACATTCCTTTTATTTCCTTTACATTCCTTTTATTTCCTTTACAATATTATTGCCATGGATGGATTTAACTACAAAAGGAGTTAATACCGGTATGATTCCTTTCAGCTCTGGTAACGGTTTAATGTAGTTTTTTGATGCACCCGTGTCCACCAGTAACATTATTTGCCTTCCTGCTTCGCCTATGGTTCGCTTGATCCACGGGAGCAGGGACTGCCCCCTAAAAAATTAAGCTGTTCCTCTTCAAGATTTTCTTCAGCTGCTTCCGCTTCCCGCTCATAGTCCGATTCCAGAACTTCCCCCTGTTCGATGTTATTCACTCTCTGCAATTTTGGTCCGGTGAATCTTTCCGATCTTTCTGCCCGCCGCTTGCTTGGCTGAAAGTCCTGTTGATTATTGGGTCTGGGTTGCTGCAGTCCTGTCTGTTGCGAGGGACTGCGCCGCCAGTTTGTATTCTGGCGCAATCGCGACTCAGAGGGATCGATTTCCATCGGTGTGGGTTGATCCCGTGACACTTGCTTATTATTTCCATTTCCCCACGATTGTCTGCCCGCAAGATGAGGATTCCTATGCTGCTCCTGGCTCTGTGGTCTGCTTTGGTCATTGTAGCTAAATTTTTTATTCTTATTTTGTTCATCACTCCGCGCCGCGTAACTAGATGCAAAGAGGTATCGTTCGCGATTTGCTTCCACCTCTTGGGCCAGTGCCAAAGCGCTAGGAAGATCTTCAGGTCGTGCCGCGAAGAGAATGTCAAAAAGTGGCTTTTTTAAGCCAGAAATAAAAATTCTCAGAGCGTCCGCTCTGTACTTGCTGCAGATTGTCACAGCCATTTCGCCCTCATATGTCATAATGGTCTTGTTCGTTAACAGTGTTAGCTTTTTTTCGACTTCGTCGAAGAATCGTAACACTGTGAGGCTACCTTGTCTTAAGGTAGACAGCTCCTGCTCGACTAAATAGACCGGACGTTTATCCGCATAAGTAAAGTCCAGTCTCGCGATAATCGCGTTAAAGTTTAAGACTGTGTTAAAAGACGCTAACACTGCGTCAGCAGAGCCTTTGACCTTATTCCGGATTATGCCTACGGCTTGAAAGTACCTAGAGCTTTTGGGGTAGTTCTTAAATAACTCATAAGCTGTGTGGGCCGCTTGGCGCCACGATACGTAATTGTTGGCCTGTCCGTCGAATTCAGGCAGAGATTTTACTAGATCCAAAGGCTCGTCGCACTTTAGAGCTCTGGGATCTATCACCACTGGTTCGTACGTCACCACTGTCGTGTTAGTATTTAGCGAAGTCACCCGCGCTGTCAATGTTCGGATTTGTTCTTCAAAATCCTGTTTCTGTCTTGCGATGGCGGCCGACACCGCTGCCTCCACGATAGCTGTTATCTGGTTCGCATCCATTTTATTGTCTTGAACTCTTTTATCCTCTACCGTTAACTTAGCAATCCTATCTAAAATTTGTTCTAATTCACTATCGCTCATATGCCTTTATTTAGTTTTGGGTTTTCTTATTTTGTTTCATTTACGAGCACTCTACTTACAGCGAGGATTTTTATCCTCCAATACATTTTCCTGCTATGATTCTTTTTGGTTCCTTGCCATGGTTGTCGTTCCTTGCCGTGGTTCCTTCCTGTAGTTGTGGTTCCTTCTTGTGGCTTTTGCTGCTGTAGTTCGGGCGTGAGCTTCTCTTGCCGTTGGGCGCCAATTATTACAAGTTGACTCGATTGGCTCTTTAGAGCAATTTATTACAAGTTGACTCGATTGGCTCCTTAGAGCACAACCATTTATTGTCGCTGTTCTGCTAAGACTCCTATTCTTACAAAATATTTTACTTAACCTAAGCTCGTGTGCGGTCGCCGTCGCGCAACCGTCAGCCCTTTTTCTGCCGTCAACGCTTATTCCGATCACTGCGTAATCGCCGGCCGTTGCGTAGCTGTCAGCAATTCGCGCAGCGGTCGATGCCTCTGCTGACCATTGCACGATCGATATTTTTCCGCTCAATGGTCTGCGCCGGCAACGGCATGCGGTGTCGGGTTTTCCGCAGTTTGTCGGCCGCTGATCAGGCCCGCCACTAGCGCTTTCTCGGGGGGCGCTGGTTGCGGACAATTTGGTGTTAACTTACATGAATATATTACTTAACCCTTCTGTGGGCACCCTGGTCTTTTTTTTTGAAAGGCATTGAAAGCCGGAGTGAGACTTTTACCCACTAAAAACCCTTCTATCTCCTACACTGATAGGAGGAATTACTTCCTGGTATCAGTAGGGCGCGGCATCGTGCCATCTCGGACTATCTATTTTCCCTACGTTGGCGTTCTAAAACCCGCAGTTTTTTATAATGCTGGCTGCGAGCATACAGCTTCCTACTTGCGTGGGGTTTCACACATGTGTACAGTCAGGTTTATAACGGACGGATGCTCCCCAAGAGGTACTTCTAATTCCCTTCGGATGGACTTGAACCGCGGTCACTCCAACAGGACATGCTCTGCGGTCTCGTGCTTCGCCGGGCGTTGCGGACAGAAGGGGTCGTCATTGTACTTGAATCTGTGGAGGTACTGCTTGAAGCAGCCGTGCCCACTCAGCAGCTGCTTCATGTTGTGGTCTAACTCACCATACTTGTGCTCTACCCACCGCGCGATATCCGGGATCAACGCAAAAGTCCAACGCCCATTGGTGGATCGCTCCCATCTGTATTGCCAATCTCTAATGGTGGCGCTTCTTTCCGCAGTTTCTGAGTGAGCACCTCACTCCGCTTCAGTTTTGTGTGCCGCCAGCTCCAGTTTCGTGTCAGTCAACCACTGTTTCACGCGTATTATCGTGTCGTTGCATTTACGTTGTAGGGTGTCGGTGTGTTTCGCCACCGCAACGATCGCGATATCATCAGCGTAGCCGATGATGTTCACATCATCTGGCAGATCGAGGCAGAGAATGCTGTCATACATGACGTTCCACAGGGTTGGACCGAGCACTGAGCCCTGTGGAACGCCATCGGACACCGCATACTGCTGCACGCCATTGTCAGTGTCGTACAGCTGCAGCCTGTTGTGAAAGTATGTCGATATGATCCGCTGCAGGTACACTGGGACCTTAAGTACTAGCAAAGCCTCCATGATACGACCCCAGTTAGCCGAATTAAAGGCGTTCTTTGTATCGAGCGTGATGACGGCACAATACTTTTTCGCCCCCATACGCGCCCAAGCCATCGTTTGCCACTCGTGTCCTCGCGCGCCGTGCCTATCACCGCCTGTATCGCGTCAACCGTGGACCGCCCTTTCCGGAAGCCATACTATTGTGATGACAGTCCACCTGGTTTCTCCAACGTTGACTGGAGTCTGTCGCATATGATGTGTTCTAACACCTTGCCTATTCTGGCGCGCATACACAGGGGCCGCTACGATGAGGGTTGATCTGACTGTATACCGGGCTTGAGCAGTAGCACTAGCCTCTGCTGTTTCCACTTATCGGGAAAAACGTCCTCTTTCAGGCACGCATCGTATAAGCAGGCGAAAACTTCCGGCCTGCTTTGCATTGCAGCTTTCAGCGTTACGTTCGGAATGCCGTCAAGCCCTGGGGATTTGTTACTGTCTATTTTACCCAGAGTTTGCAGTACCTTGCTGGCAGTCACTTCAGGGATGTCGCCTGTCGCGGTCAATTGCTCAGGAGCAATTTCGAGGTTATCCTGCGGTGGGATTAGTGTGGCGGCCACGTTGCTCATCAGCGTTGGGTCGCTCGGGTGCGGCGATATCGGTCCTCTGATGCGACTCATAGCCACCTTGTACGCTTTGCCCCATGGATCTACATCTGCCTCGTCACATAGCGCCTTGAAACATGCCTTCTTGCTGCTGCGGATGGCCACCTTGAGAGCCTTTTTGCACGCCTTGTAGTTGTGTTGCAACGCATCTCGTGTCGGCAGATTCCTGCCTCTCTGCAGCCTTCTGCGCGCCTGGTGGCACATTTTCCTAGCGCTAGCTATTTCTTCATTCCACCAATAGACCGGTTTCTTGCGTAGATTGCTCGTGCGCCTTGGCATTGCGGCGTCGCACGCTTTTGACAGCTTGTCAGTAATGCTGACCGCCATTATCGTGGCAGTATCCGGCTCAACTTGCTCTTGCTCCAAACCAGCTCAAACATCGCTTCATCGAAAACCTGCCTTCTCCAGCCCTTGACCTGTGCTTTGCGAACCTGATGCTCCATGAAAGTGCGAAAGTTAGATCGATCGTTGATCTGCCTCTGCCAGAGTCGAATGTGTGTTGCCCACCATGATTCAGTAAGCTGAGCGCGAACGGCGCCAGGCATTCCAGCAGTATTTTGCCGCGATTAGTACGTGCACTGCCCCAAGTCGTTGACCAGGCGTTGAAATCGTCCGCCACCACTAACGGAAATTTGCCCTGCGCTTCCAGGACAAGTGCTGTCAGCATACGCTCGAAGTCGCTGTGACTCCAGCTAGGAGCGGCGTAGCATGAGAAGAAATACACACCGTTCAACTTTACCCACGTGAAGCCTCGTTCCTGCGTCGTCATTTTGCACTGAAAGCTGATGTTGTTGGGCGCCCAGATTGCAGTCCTATTGTCCGTATCTGCTGTCCAACCATGGCCATCAATGTTTTTGTATTGCTTACAGAGCAACGCTAGGTCGAAGTCCTGCTCGGCGGCAGTTTGTTTCAGCAAGTCTTGTGCTGCGGCGCAGTAGTTTAGGTTTAGTTGCACTATTTTCATTGGCAATTACCTCTCAACGCCTCTTGGTAAAATCGACATTTAAAGCTGCCAGCGGCGTGCTCGCCTTGGCATAGCGCGCACTTTTCTTGATTTGCGCACGTGGCGGCTCCATGGCCCGGCTCACCGCACTTTCTGCAAAGCGCTGAACGGTTGGCAGTATTTTACACTACTGTGTCTAATGGCCATAACCCCAGCACTTAAAGCAGCATCTAACATTTGCAGTTTCGCGCACACGGCATGCCTCGCATCCAATACGTACGCGTGACTTGGTCTGGCCGGACCATATTGAACTTTGGGGCCAGTTTTAGTAATGTTGTAGTTAACTATCGAGTTCATATTTCATTATATCCTCAACTGATCCTTTCCAAACACAAAAACCAAAATTTACAAAAATTTTTTACAAAAACAAGGCGAGAATCGTGCAACGTGGATATAGCGATGACGAAGGCAATATCCGACCAGTTCAGCATGAATAGTAACATGTTGAGCATGTTATGCTTGAACGAAACGTTTTTTGTTTAGATAGATTGAACTAAGTGGTCAATATAAGATCTTTTTTCTTATTTACAGCCAGTGTCCAGTGTTCTGCATTAATCAGCTACCTTTTCGACTTCAAAGCATAATTACCAAAAGTGAAAGGACTCCAGAAATATTAATAGATATATCTTAAAACATGATTTGTATGTGTATAATATAAAATCTCAATGTGTTTGAGTCATAACACTGTATTATATCTTTGCAACCACTGCATTGGTGAAGAAGTTGATGCAAATCCATAGCAACTTACAGGCGCGGATTCAGAAAAATATTTCGGGGGGGTTTCAAAAAGTAATTCTTTAATATTTGTGAAATGCCTTTTAATTTGTATGTAGTTTTATAGGCGATCCAAATATTTCGGGGGGAGTTTCAACCCCCTGAATCCGCCACTGGCAACGTATTTTACGTTTTTAAGTTTTGTTAATTTTTCCTTACTGTCGTATAATTTTTATTTCAAAGTTTATTGACTGAAGTCGAAATTCGCTGCGTATTTTATAAATCAAGTATAATTCTACCTTTTTACCTTTCTACCTTTCAACTAAGAGGTTTTAAGTGGGTGCCCACATACACACACTTCTCGATTTCTCATCTCAGTTTTGACTTTTATTTGTTTACATTTTTTTTTTTTAATATGTCACTGGATCGCTTGGTTTAGTTTACTATGCATTAGGGGTACTCTCATTTATTGGACTACTTTATTATTATACTATGGACTCTAGATATTATAAAAATTCAATCTTTGTAGAGACCCAAACTTGTGGATGGTGAAGTGTCGCATTGGTGAGGAGAAGGCTACTGCTCTTCTGCTGATGCGCAAGTTTCTCACCTATTTGAACACGGACGAGCCGCTTCAAATTAAGTCGGTAGTGGCACCTGAAGGCGTCAAGGGCTACATCTACTTAGAGTCATATAAGCAGACACATGTAAAAACCGCCATAGAAAATGTTGGCAACTTGCGTATGGGAAAGTGGAAACAGGAAATGGTACCTATTAAGGAGATGACCGATGTCCTGAAGGTGGTGAAGGAACAAGTCGGGCTCAAAGTTAAGCAATGGGTGCGTCTCAAGCGTGGCTTGTACAAGGATGATATCGCCCAAGTTGACTACGTAGATTTGGCCCAGAATCAAGTACACTTGAAGCTTCTACCCAGAATTGATTATACGCGCATGCGTGGAGCACTGAGAACTACGGCTATGGTAAGCATCAAATCGTTAGACACAAGCAAATGAATGGTCAGTTCAGTTAAGGGGTAACACCACTAGCTGTCGTAAAAAGGCCTAACTTTAGCGATTTATTTCACGATTATGTAAAACGTTATACGCTTATTCTGGTTTTTGTTTTCATAATGGCGGCGGAAGCGTCACCCTTTCAACCAAACAGCCTAACAGTTGGACGGATTTCTCGTACAGTGTAATATCTGGAGCAAAAAACCAAAACATTCTGTAATCTATGTATTACGTAGGGGTACGTAGCAGAGATCTACATGAATGCATTTAAAAGAGTCTGAGTCATACACTCCCATTTGTACTTATTTTTTGAAACGTTATGATTATATACATTCATATGAACAAGTGCAAGAGGGAGCAACACCACACTATAAGTTCTGAGAGCAAGCACCTTACAATCATATTGATAAACAAGGTGCAATGCAGTGCGTGCACCAAGCATTTGCTGAAATTTTCAGTGATTATAAGGCAATAACTAGGGAGCGTATTTTCATGCATTAAAAAAATTCTAAAATATGTGCATATACATTCAAAATTGGAAAAATATGCAAAACTTTTAAAATTTATTGTAAACTCAAAAAATATAATACTAACAAAACATAACAAATGAACAAACATTTAAAATTCAAATTTATAAAGCACAATTTGAAAAATTTACATTGTACATGCATTTATTTTTTCTTTATAATTTTATTGAGACCACGAATAATACCAACAATATTTTCGTTGCACATATTACTCATCTTCACTTTTAGAATCACAGAGTAACTCATAAAATTTGAAATCAATATTTGTTCCGATTTTTGGTACTTAAATAAGTAAGAAACTAGCTGGGCCCCACGGCTTTGCACGCAAGCCTCTCTTATTTCAGTTACGAGCACATATCTCGTATGTAATTGAAAATTTAGTTGAAAGGAGGCAATTTTTCTCTTCCATTTGATACCCATGTCTTCATCATTGCACAACCGCAAGTATTTAAAAAAAAATATTTGAAATGTGTATGTACTTAAAATTTTAAAGTCCTTTAAAAAGGACTTTGAGTCAGAAAATGAAACTCGGACTATGCCAGGATACTATAAATAACGTCTAGTTTCACATCTATGTCAACATTTGGATGGGTCTCGGAAAAATACAAAAATTTGTTCGAACGGCGTAATTAAGGGGGGGGAACTCCATGAAACGCTCAAAAAATGATAAATTTTCTTTATTTTACTGTACAAAAAGAGAAAGAGACAGGAACAATCCGTTTGGAACATCTGTAGGTATTAGTTAAAAGTTCAAAAAAAAGTTATACACAAAAAAAAATTAAAAATGGCAAACATATTGAACATCTTCCGAGGCTTGGTTTAAAAAAAGACGTCTTCCCGTTCACACGATGCCGTCCGAAGTTAAAGTCTGAAACATACAAATTATATATCAAATTAATCAGCAGGCTTGTCAACCTCAAAAACAATAAAAAATTTCAAAATTTAGCAACAAAGCCATAAAACTACAAAAATGTTAGTTTTTTTTAATAGATTTCAGAGGTTCATGCTCTTCTCTGTTCAATATCCTACAAAACTAGTATATATTCGTGTAGATCGGTTCAGTAGTTTTTTTTTTATCATGTGGATGGACTACAAAAACGTGTTTATGAGGAAACGCGTTCCAAAGTTATTCGGAACACCTGGTGTGGCTGAGCACGCGTCGATGAAAAGAACTTTGTCTCCGAAAGTTTTCAGAGTTCGACTTTGAAACTTTGCAATAATGTTCTCGGATAATATATCTTTCGATTAAAGCAAAAAAAAAAAATCGATTTTTTTAAACCATTTCATGGAGTGCCCCCCTTAATGTAAAGTTGGTGTTTTCACTCAGTGCATCATAACTTTGTAATTTTTCTTTCAATTCTATTGATGTTAGGCTTAATATTTGCTCAAATAATATATCTTTCATCTTAGATTTTAAAACCAGAGGAGATCATTTATTTTATCTACAAAAAAGTATTCGAAAATTTATGATTTTTGAAATTGGTCGAAAAATACACTTTCTTACAACTTTCATCGTCAGTAACCTCCCCAAATCTCATCTGATTTGGACAATCTATAAATCGTTGGAAAGGTTAGTAAATTGCCTTCTGATAATTGCCACTTGTAATAGTCAGATGGTTGGTTTACGACATATGTGCCCGTAACTGTAATAAGAGGGGGGAAACGTGTTTTTCGAAGATTTTTCGAAAACGCTTCTTAAGCAAATTTTTTGATTTTCAGTTTCGTGTTCAGCAGCCGAAGATTCGTCTAAAAATACTTTTGTTTTTAGGAGCACGCGATGAACCCATTTTTTGTCGAGTAGTATCTTTGATTTCAAGTGTTTTCAAAATTGTTTTCACATTTACAAATTCTTAGCGCTTGGTTTACCACGGTAGATTTCGATTTTCAGAAAAATAAAAGCAAGTTTTAATTATTTCCCGATTGAAGTGCTTTTGCTTAGTTTGAAGTCAAAAGACCCAATAAATCTTGTTTCTCCATACAAACTGTTAACCCATTGTTGACCCTGTTAGATTTTGATTTTTAAAAATGAAAATCACGTGCCAAATTATTTCTCACTAACAGTACTTTCACCAAGTTTGAAATCAAAAGGCTTAAAACATGTGTTTCACCATACATGGCTGTCTTCGTAAACGCATTAATGCAAAGCATCAGTGTCTTTTAGTTCCAGACCATTAGAAATTGAAAAGGTTTGCTAACTGTTGCACATAAAAAAATTATAATGCGATCGGAGAATATTTATATATTTTACATTTGGCATCTTAAAAAGTCACGCTGTGCAGTGGCGCGACATCCGCGGCCGTGGTTTGCACCGGCGCAGCAACAGCAACCGACTATTTCACATTCGCCGACGCCTCCATCTTCTGCGTTCCGAACTCGTGCACAGACCAATCGACACCTCGTGCCGCACATGCCTCGCAAGCGCAACTGTAACACATTTCCGCCAGCAGCCGGCAAATTCCAAGCTTCCAACTCCTTTTCCAGCTAGTCGACCTTCAGTTGCTCGAGCTTTATCATGTCTGTGTTTTATGATTTTTTTTTTCTGTCGCACAATCATCTCACATCTCTGACACCAAATGTTACGAAATTTAGTTCTGTAGACGTATTCGTCTCTTGATTGTGCTTGAAAATAAAACACATTACAATTTTTAAACGCAGTCAACACCGAGCAATCACTTTATTTACAATTTAACACTATACTGTCTTTACACTTACTTCTTATTGGACTACTCCGTGTTGCACCTTTGTTTGCTAAAACCAAACTCTTCCCTCTCCCCTGTACCCAGCTTCCTTGTATACTTGTGTGCTTGTCGCGCAGATCGTTCTCTCACATTCCAATTGTACTCAAAATTTTCGGTACGCGCCTAAAAGCATGCCAGTAAAAGCAACAAAAAAGATAATTTTTTGCTATTAGTAATTTCGTGTATGTGGCCGCTGCGACTAGTGCGTGCATGCTTTAACCTGCGGGTCCAATTTTCGCCAATGGTTCGCAAAATGTTGTATTCCAAGGCATCAATTACAGTGGGTGGTCAAGCAATTAGCACGCTTACGAAAAATCTAAATTTTCATGTTTAAGTGGATGTAAGACGTACTAAAATAGTTTCCAAACGCTTTTTGTTTTCTTGTTTGCTTAGCTTGTTTGTCCCACAGTATTTCTAATGGTATATGTGAGGTTATTAGCAGCCGCCGTGGCTCAGTTGGTTAGTGCGCGGTCCAACGAGTCGCATGCAGAGCGACGCAAGATCGAATACTGCATGTAGTAACACCTAAAAAAAATAACGGGAAACTCGTTTTCTCTTTCGGTGGCTGTCCTCTCAGCTGGAAATGGCAAACTTCAACCTGGCAATGATGACCGCGATAATGGAAACTTTTAGTCCAACCTGGCAATGATGGTCACGATCACCATGGAAACCTTTAGTCCACTCCGGAATGTGCGAGAACGATGTGCGCGATGGCCGGACAGGTATAAAAGGCAGCCGGGTACGGCGCAGCGAGTCAGTCTGATTTTGACTAGTGAAGGTGCCACACGGAGTAATTGAGCAAATACTTACGTGTAAAGACAGTAAAGTGTGAAATTGGTGAAATAAAGTGATTGTTGGTTTTCATTGACTGCGTTTGGATAATTAAAGTTGTTTTATCTTCAAATTGCACAATCCACTGATACATACTAGCCCACTAGAACTAGCATTCGTAACAATATCGTATGAGCCAAAAACCAAATTTTACAGGAGACGTTTTTTTTGGTTTTCACTGCATTGGCGCAACAAAGCTGCATGATTTTTGGCATACACACTTTATTTAGGGTTCCACACTTGCAAAAGGTTATTTTAATAACTTCAGCAAAGCGCAACTGTGTTATTTTGGACATACGATAATTTGTGCGGGCACTATTATGAGCCATTTAAATATTGCAGTGGCACATACGATAAACTCGTTTCTAAGTAAAAAATAATGTTTTCCTTGGTATAATCTATTTTCATTTATTGAATACAAAGAATTGTTACTTTCAGATTGACGTAGTGTAATTCATAGTGATATAGTGTAGTTTTATATAAAAAATAAAAAAATTTCAGAAAAAATTAAATACAGTGGACGTCCAATATAAAGAATCTTATCGAAATTTAGAATCGATCGAAATTTTTTTTTGTTTTTTTTTCTTAAAGAAATAAATCTCACATATTCAGTTTTTAGCCTTCTGCCTGTCCCGTGGGGTCTATTTGACCCCAGGCTGAATTAAAAATACGGTTGAGCGGCTTTGTGTACTTGTGTTATTAAGTGTTAATCGCGATTACAACCCAATAAAAAATCAAGAAAAACACTATTCGAGGCTTTCCTCTTTTCTTTTATGATTTATGTGTAAGATTTCTTCATGTTTTGCCAGTAAATTATATAACAGTTTGATTGGGGTCATCCTGACCCCAAAGGACAGGAAGGTTAAAAAATATCATGTTTTATTCCAGCATTTTCAAAATACAAAATGGCTATGTGTGTACAGTGTAAAGTCTTCGATGCGGATTGCTTCTTTACCGCAAGTAAACTTTTCTGTATGGACATTTTTCTTCATTGGTTATTGAAATTTTAATTTTTAAAAGAAAAACGCCGACCGAACGCAAAACAAATCCTGTGAAAATGATCTGCAATGCATACAAACAGAATTTGAAAATATTGGTAACTTGACGTAAATTTTAAAGTTTTAACGTAACAAAAACAAAAACAATTGAGGTACCGTTCACTTGACGAAACCAAACTTTCATTGTTATTAGTTCTGTTTGGCAAAGAATAATTTGTACGAATTTGTACAAATTTTTACTGGATCCTGTTTGTTGACGCCAAATCTCTAGTAACGAGAGAGAAACTGAGACCGTAAAGTGGCACTTCATTTCGTGAGAACTTGCAAGTTTTTACTGGAGAAATTTTGTCCAGTAACTTTTTGCCAGTAAGAAGAAGAACAAGAAAAACATATGACTAGCTGCCATACGAAACATAAATTTTTGAAAACATTGGAGGCAAATGGAAACAGCAAAGAAATGGTGCGTTCGCAAGCCTGCTGACCCACAACCGTCTTGCTCAGCTTTACCCGCTGAAGCTGAAAGGGATTGAGCGCAACGAACTATTTGCATTTTGCATTAAATGTCTGATTTAACTTAATTTTCCCTACCACTTCAAACCTCAAATGAAACTTTTAGATCAGCTGTTTTGTTCTTTAACCCTCCTGTTTACACCCTTTTTACTGTGTATTGTTTACAAATTGCTGTTTGTTTACTTTTTTGGATAGTTTGATTTTAGGGAGCGTACGCTAGCTTACTCTCCTGATATTTTTTACTGGATAGTTTTTACTGGTAAATCTGGCCAAACAGACCTATTGTAAAGAATGTGAATGCTCAAAAAAAACAATTGGAAGGGTGAAAAACAGCATAAATATTCGTTATATCGAATAGCAAATTTCACTTTTGTTATTAATATAGAACCAGCAATGGAGACAATTTGGCCGTACGTTAAATCCATAATTCGTTAAATGGAAAGTTCGTTAAACTGGACGTCCACTGTACTTTATTCGTCATATGTTTTGACTAGCACATCTTTTATCATTCCATCAAATTTTAAATCTAAATATTCGTGAGCCAACTCCGCTGTTCGCCTGATTTTCAACTCTTTTTGGCAAATTTCTTATTTCTCCTTCCCCGCTTTCCTACACAAATTTCTGGTTCTTTATTACAACTTGTATCGATGTCACTATAAGGGACCAGCGTTGATAATGCCTTGCGGTTTGGGCACTGAAACAGAACATTTTTTGTTGAACTTTTATTTATTTTTTTTCTTTACTTTTACTTATTATCAAAGCATTAACTTAATTATTATTTTTTAATTTATCATCAAATTACTGCACCTCAATTTACTCAATACGTAACTGCGAACCACTGCACACCTATTTTTTATAACACGCACGTCACACTGCAAAGAATTAAGAAAACAACCTTTTCCTGCAAATAGGTCATTGTTCACCTTCAACAATTATGTAATATTCACTTTTCACTATTAAAATATTTTCAATTTCACACTTTTGCAATAAAGTTAAAAATTTACTTTTTGTAACTAGAGCAATTTTATCGTATCGCATAGCTAGTCGCGGGCACAAAAAATGAAGGAAAAATGTGAAGTGGACATACGATAAAATTGTTTTTTCTCTAACTTCATAACGGTTCATCGTAGAGAAGTGAGCTTTTAGGGACTGATGGTTAGTTTATAGTGCTATCGTTTTCGGTAAAAAAAAATTTCAGTAAAAACGGCTCATACGATAAAATCGCGGGAAGGGCTCGATATATTGAAAAATACTCGCATTAAGGCTGGGTAATTATTGTTTTAAGTAGTTTGGAACGGTGTATAAAACAAATTTCTGTTTTTTAAGGATCATGCAAAAAAACTGTACAATTCTCTTTAAAAATATGTTCTCATTTGTTCTGACATAAAAATATAATTGAATTAAAAAATAAAATTTTAAGAGTTTGTTTTAAGGGGGTCTTCCGTAGTGACGCGCTTTTTTCTGGTAGATTTTCAAGAATTTTTTTCTCAGAAAATATAAAAGATATTCAATTTTTGTTCTCTGCCATACATTTATACATATTTCATGTATACAAAATAACTTTTACTGTTGCCATACACAAAAATTACGGCTTCCAGAGCGAGTTGAAATTAAGTCGTTTCCAGCGCAGAGGAAAACGGTAGACCTGATTGCAGCTGTCTCGGAAGTCTAAAACAAAAAACAAAAATTTTTTAGAATCTGTGTAACGTCAGCTATCGTGTGAACTACGGAAAAGTAAAAATATTGAAATTTAGAAAAGTTATGCAAATCTAAAAAAATGTATGTGATTTGAGGGTTTTTTTTCAAAGTAAATGTTGGATTAAGAAAAAACTACTTATTGTATAGACACAATTTTAGACAGTACGATAGCGACATGTATGTAGAATATTCAGTTAAAATTTGAAGCAAATCGGCTTAGTAGAACTTGAGATATTATGTCTACCAGTTTGAAAAACATGGTTTCGAGAAAAAGAGGATTTAAGTTTTGGGTTAAGATAATTTTGCGGTCGGCGCGCCGACTTTGACATCCCATAACTTTCGGAATTTTCGAGATATTGGAAAAATACTTTCACAGTTTGAATTGTAAATACGTTGAGATTATGAAAATGTAATAAAAAAAATTTCGAATTTTTGAAGCCGTCACTGCGGAAGACCCCCTTAAACATAAAAAGCGTTTGATTGCTTGAAGCGTGCTGACCACCCACTGTATGCTGTAAATCCAAATAAAATAATCTATAGGCTTTCAATCGCACGATCTCGTTGGCCAATCGATTAGCGCATTCCGGACGAGTTTCCATATACTCGCCATACCCTATATATATCACCCTGTAGGAATTCGGACTGGTCCCAAAGTAGTTTTTCAACTGGTTTCTTGTCAGTCATAGCTGACTTCAGAACCGATCCGTTTCCTTGGAGCAAACTCACCCTTTTAACGTGACGGTGTTTCTATGCAACAGTCAGTTTTACCCGTCTGCATCCGTTTGCAACTAGTCCAAAGTCAGTCCGAAGTAAAACAGTTCCGAAACCAGTTGCAAAGGAAGTACAAGTACTAGTTTACATGTAACAGAAATATCGTAAGATCAGACTTAACAGTATTTATTTTGATGATTTCACCTGAGCTTCGTCTTTCATTCATTTCAATTTAATCTACTCTTCTCTTCATTTTAATCTATTCTTCTCGCCTATGAATGTGCACACAGAACGTGAACAATTAGCCGCGAACTGACTGACTTCTGCATTCGCTGACAGTTACTTGGACAACTACACCTTTTCAAGTTCGATTTCAGAAAGCGTAAAAGCAATTTCAGAAAGCGTAAATTCAATTTCAGAAAGCGTAAATTCAATTTCAGAAACACAAATTCAATTTCAGAAACCGTAAATTCAATTTCAGAAAGCGTAAATTCAATTTCGGAAAGCGTAAATTCAATTTCAGAAATAACCTTTAATGTATAAAAATGTTTTTGGAAAAATGCACTTTGCCAAATTTTTTAACTACGTACGAAAGCCATGTGTACACTCGGAGGCCATAATGGCCTATTATGAATCCCTTCTTATTGTGTTCTGGAGCTAACCAATAGTCTCAATCAAGAGGAAACCAGTTCGACCTCTTAATGAAGGAGAGCAGATTAGAGATTTCGACCTTCGCCGTGCAAGCCAGGTCTGCCAGGAATCTTGACCACAACGTGCGGAGACGGCGTTCCTGCAGAGCCGGGCAGTGACACAGGAAGTGTTGTATTGTTTCTACTTCTTCTTCACCTCCACAGCTACGGCAGACATCACCCGATGAGAGGCGCCATTTGGTAAGCATAGATCCAATAGCGGAGTGTCCGGTGATGACTCCAACGAGCCGTCGAATGGAGGTACGACTCAAGGACAGTACGAATCGTGTTTTCGTCAAGGAGAGGGAGGGCCACAGTGCCCGGCAGGTGCCACAGTCGGTCCTGGTACGCCATGATGACTCAATTTCCTTTTTGGTCAACCTGTCAATATACATGTACAGGGCAGATATCGGAGGAAACACAGACGTATCCAAGCAAATCAAATCTGTGTAAATGCAACCAAAATAATTTCAACATTTGCTCTGAAATTGAATTTACGTTTTCTGAAATTGAATTTACGCTTTCTGAAATTGAATTTATGTTTCTGAAATTGAATTTACGCTTTCCGAAATTGAATTTACGCTTTCTGAAATTGAATTTATGTTTCTGAAATTGAATTTACGTTTTCTGAAATTGAATTTAGCTTTCTGAAATTGAATTTATGTTTCTGAAATTGAATTTACGCTTTCCGAAATTGAATTTACGCTTTCTGAAATTGAATTTATGTTTCTGAAATTGAATTTACGCTTTCTGAAATTGAATTTACGCTTTCTGAAATTGAATTTATGTTTCTGAAATAGAATTTACGCTTTCTGAAATTGAATTTGTGTTTCTGAAATCGAATTTACGCTTTCTGAAATTGATTTTACACTTTCTGAAATCGAACTTGAAAAGGTGTAGTCAAATTGACTTACAAAAAACCAGTTGAAAAACCAATGAATTTTGGAAACCAGTTGTCTCAGGTCCGACAGGGCATAAAGTCGAGTGTATAAAAAAAGCTCATGACACTAAAGAAGTTTACTTAAATGTTTTTAAACGGAATAATTCCAACTTACAGGAATCAGATGACACCAAACGCAAAAAGAAACGCAGGCCGCCAGCAAAACCTTTTGATCCAGAGGCAGTGAGGTTAGTACACTCTACATGAGCTTTCAAGTACATTACGAAGTTATGCGCTATCAACTGAATGATATGTTATTGCTCTTTATCTATATGCAGAGCTATCGGTGGAGAAGTTCATTCAGACGGGGACTTCTTACTCTTTGAAGGCAACCGCTATTCACGCAAGGGCTTCTTGTATAAAAACTTTACAATGTCGGCTATTTTGGTGGACGGAGTTAAGCCTACTTTAGCTGAACTGGAACGCTTCGAAGAGCAGCCAGAAGGTGAGTCATGGGTTTTTACCATGGATCCTGAAAGCTAAGTATGGTTTTTACAGATGTCAATCTTGAGATAGTGGCTGCAGTAAAGGATGACCCCACAACTGCTCATTCGTTTTCGATGGGGGATAACGTTGAAGTTTGCGGTGGTGATCTGGAGAACTTGCAAGCAAAAATTATTGCTATAGATGGCGGCATGATCACAGTCATGCCCAAGCATCAGGACCTCAAGGTGAGGCAGCCATTACCAGATTGCTGCACAATGATATTATTTGTTTCGTACAATTGTAGGATCCACTGATTTTCAAAGCGAGTGAATTGCGTAAATACTTTAAGACTGGCGATCACGCCAGGGTACTGGCTGGGCGTTACGAAGGTGAGACGGGGTTAATTATTCGCGTGGAGCCTCGCCGCATCGTTCTCGTCTCCGATTTGACAAACCACGAACTGGAGGTCCGTCCGCGAGACTTACAGTTGTGCTCCGATGTCGCTACAGGTGTTGATTGTTTGGGGCAGTTTCAATGGGGCGATCTGGTTCAGCTGGAGTATGTGGATGCATAAATGTTAAATGTGCCGTTTTCATGCTATCCCGTTATTTTTCTTCTTCTATAGTCCTCAAAATGTAGGTGTTATAGTGCGTTTGGAGCGTGAAAATTTTCACGTGTTGGGCATGCATGGCAAAGTAATTGAGTGCAAACCAACTGCACTGCACAAGCGCAGAGAAAATCGGAATACGATCGCGTTAGACGCCGATCAAAATCAAATAAGGCGTCGCGATATTGTTAAAGTGATGGAAGGACCTCATGCCGTAAGTTATGGTTATTATTCGTCTTAAAAAATTAGTAAATGGGTTTATTTTCAGGGACGTTCAGGGGAAATAAAGCACCTGTACCGCAGCCTGGCATTCTTGCACTGTCGCATGTACACAGAAAATGGAGGCATATTTGTGTGTAAAACGCGTCATTTGCAGTTGGCCGGTGGTAGTAAGACACAGGCACACAACTCAGGCTCGTTGGGGGGCTTTGGGTTTATGTCGCCTAGGATCCAGTCGCCCATACATCCATCTGGAGGCCGCGGAGGTCGCATGGGAAATCGTGGAAGAGGCGGTTTCCGCGTGACTCGTGATCGCGAAATATTGGGAAAGACTATTAAGATTAGTGGCGGTCCCTATAAAGGTATTATTAAAGCATCCATTCTATGCGTTGTTCAAAGAAATGTTCCATGTTGAACGTGTTCTGATTTCCGGCAGGGGTTGTTGGTATTGTAAAAGATGCAACGGAAAGTACCGCCAGAGTGGAGCTGCATACTTCTTGCCAGACGATATCTGTGGATCGTAACCACATCGCTATAGTTGGAGTCCCAGGAAAGGAAGGCAGTGTTTCCACGTACGGTCGCACGCCAGCGCGCACGCCTGGGTATGGCTCACAGACGCCGGTTTATGCTGCTGCCGGCTCGAAGACTCCTCTTTTGGGTAGTCAAACACCGAATTGGGACTCTGAAGGTCGTACTCCTTATAGTGGTACAATGACGCCGTCGCATGATGGGAGCATGACGCCTCGTCACGGCGCTTGGGATCCTAATATAACGAACACGCCCGCTCGAAATAATGACTTTGATTACTCGCTTGAAGAACCTAGTCCCAGTCCTGGCTATAATCCCAGTAAGTTTTTATTGGTATAAAAGTTTTACCAATTCTTTAAGTTTTTTTACTCTTTTCATGTAGGCACACCGGGGTATCAAATGAATACGCCTTTTGCTCCTCAAACGCCAGGAACCTTGTATGGATCTGATAGAAGCTACAGTCCGTTCAATCCTAGCCCAAGTCCGACACCTTCTCCTTATCCTGTTGGATACATGAACACTCCGTCACCATCAAGTTACTCACCAAACACACCGGGTGGCAACCCACAGTCACCATATAACCCGCAGACCCCAGGCGCTAGCCTGGACTCCCCTATTGGGGACTGGTGCACTACAGATATCGAAGTGAAAATACACACGCACGACGACACAGACTTAGTTGGCCAGACAGGCGTAATACGCACTGTCTCAAATGGGGTGTGCTCGGTGTTTTTGCGTCAAGAAGATCGCAGTGTGTCCATTGTCAGCGAGCATTTAGCACCAGTTCTTCCGGAAGTCGGCGATGAATTTAAAGTTATATTCGGCGACGAAAGAGAGTCTATTGGTAAAGTCGTGTCACTTTCTGATAGAGATACAAGCGTTTGTCAAATCAATGATGACATTAAAATGCTTCCGACAGCTTATCTTTGCAAAATGAAGTCGATTGATTAATTATAATCAGTTTCGAACAAAATAGATATGATATCATGGCATAAATACTGTGAATAAATTCGTAGATATGTCTATTCTAAGGGAATGTTTAACGCATATTTTTTTTGGATTAACTTAAACACTTAGGGGGCTATTTTGCGGTTTATCTTCTTTATCAATTTGGCCTAATAGGACCGATTTTAAATTACAATTTAGAATAAAGCAGAACTGAGATACTTATTCTTCTGGCTAATGATATACACTGACACAACAGGTGGCGAACGGTCTCCTCCTCGCAGCCGGACCCTCAACAGAAGTCGTTGGATTGCAGTCTCAAGCTTTCCGGTGCTCACGGTGACCGTTGTGCTTAGACAGATAGACCTTTGTGCTTATTGAGTAACGTCTAAGGTTGAGCAGCTGGTTGGTCCATTTTATGTTATAGGTTGGCGTTAATCGGAAGATATGGCAGGTCTGTTCCTCAGACCACAATTAGTTTTCTTCCTTATAATAGAATTGCTTAACCCTTTCCGACATGAAAATAAGCCGGGCTGTATGAATTGTTTGGGCATTATATTGGACATTGTTACTGAAAGGGTTAATCATCACTTTGACCGATGCAAGTTCGTCCGCCTCGCAGTTACCTATGATACCCCTGTACCTTGAATAAGTTTCCTGGGCCTGTGCAAATACTACCGACGGTTTGTTTCTAGATTTGCGAATATAGTCAGCAGCTTGCACAAACTAACGAAAAAGAGCCAACCGTTCGAGCGGAGCAGGAGCAGGCTTGTGCACTGCTCCCATTCTGGCCTTGCCTGTGCGCGCAGAGATGTTTGTGCTGGATACAGATGCAAGCGAACATAGTATTGGCGGTGTGCTATCACAGATAACACCGTATGACAACAAATTTTACACACGAACAAATCTACATACTCTCGAAACTAGGCCCAAATGTAGTTTTAGGCTAAAAACATAGTGGAGCGGCGAGCAAAGCGAAGAGCAAAGCTTCGAGCAAAGCGTAGAGCTATCCATAAGGCATTTTTTGCGAATATTGCGCTTATCAATCCATCCACATAAATTTTTTTTGTTTTGTTCACACAAATTTTTTAATAGCAAACATTTTTGGATTTTCAAGTAGAGCAAAGCGGCGAGCAAAGCGATGAAAACAAAATATTTTGAAATCGTCGCTTTACTCTTTTCAGCTTTCTTCGCTTTGCTCGTGACTATGTGCGCTTCGATTCAAAAGCGTTGATTTGTTCTCGACGCTTTGCTCTTCGCTTTGCTCGCCGCTCCACTATGTTTTTAGCCTTAGTTTTTCTCTATGACGTCAGGATTTTTTTAAAAGACTGAAATTTCAAGGACATGTTTATTTAAAAAAATTATTTTAAAAATTGAGCACATTGTAGAGAAACAATATGAGTATCAAATGAAAGAGAAAAATTCTTGGAATCTTAGAAAATTTATATATTTGGTGCAAAAGAACGAAGAGGTATTGAAAATGTACTTTTAAAAGTTTATCCTTGAATATACTCTGAAATTTTTGAAAAAACTATTTAATAAAAAAATTAACAAAAGTAATTTAAAATACATTTTATAGATTATTTGTTTTAAAAGAAATTGTTAAGAAAAAACGTATGCGTTTACTTTGACGTTTGTGGTTATAGTAGGTGTCACGGCATAGCGACTAACAATACTCGGAAATGATGTGCTTTTCCCCAAAAGCGATTTTTTATTATCGGAGTGACTTGGTGGAAGCGCTTTCTGTGTTAAGGGGGTCGTCTAGTGTGACGGGTCAAAAAAATCGTTTTTTTTTCATAAATCACTTCTAAAACATGTTTAGAAGACGTGTATAAATGGATTTTTGTAAATTCGAAGCCGTTGTCAAGTTGCACTTGTAAACCGGAGTAGGTATGCGGAGCGCATATCTACTCCGATCCAACTTAAAAACGCGTTTTTCTCAAAACACGTTTTTCAAAACTGCTGCCACGATATCTCAAAAACTATTTCACTATTAATGCTCAACTTTTTACACCATCTTGAGTACATGTCCAACTACAAATTAAACTAAAAGAATTAAGATTGCTTCGTTACTTTTTTTTTCTTCAATTATATGCACGTGAAAAATAGTCGAAAAACTCATATTTTTTTTATGTTTAGGCAAAAAAAATACTTTTTTTTTTGGAATTCGAACTTTCTTTTAGCTCAATTTGCAGTTTGAAGTCTCAGGAATGAAATGGCGTTTGGTTTTTTGATTTCAGATAATTACAACGCCCGGAATCATGGCAGCAGTGGAGCAACTTTTGTTTTTTACGTCTTCCTGTTGAGTGGTGTAACTCCGATACTAATCAATAGATTGGCTTCAAATAATTATAAAACTTTGTCGAAATGTACTCAAAGAAGAAATAAAATTCAAAAGCTATTTTACTTGAACGGATTTTTTAATAATGACTGTCAAAAAAGGCATAAAAATACGGCCTTCACACTAGACAACCCCCTTAATTACTAACTTAACATAATCATTTTGCAAATGTGTGCTAAATGTAAAATTTAATATATTTATAGAATACAATTAAAGTATTTAAACAATTTATCATATGGTCAGCTTGTTACTTGTAAGTGCAAATAAATTCTATAAATAGGATTTCAGCATTCTTAATGATATTGAAATTATTCTTAAATAAATAAATATTAAGTTTTTATATCTTAAACTAATAAAGTTAGAAGAACGAAATTCAAGGATGTAAAGCGTGATCCATTTCGAGGTTCCCTACTTTTTTAAAGAAAAAAACACAGAAAATTAAAATTTAACGGGGAATATTTATTATCATTCGAAAGAACATTCTTTGGCATTTATTTTTTGAAGATTATCTCTTTCAAATGTTGGCCGCGGCTACGTCTCAGATGGTCCATCCGTTGAGTCCAATTTTCGATGACTCGTTCGAGCATTTCGACTGGTAACTGGCGAATGACACGCGTGATGTTTTGCTCCAAGGCCTGAATCGAAGCGGGTTTATCCGTATAGACTTTGGACTTTACGTATCCCCACAGAAAAAAGTCTAACGGTGTGATATCACACGATCTTGGTGGCCAATCGACCGGCCCATTACGTGAAATTAGCTGTTCTAACCGGCATCATTTTTGAAGAAATATGGACCGATGAACGATTTGTAAACGTTGTTCAGGCGTAAGTCTTTCCATGATGAAATGCCAAACAATACTGAACAAAAATAATATGACAGCTTGACACGACTCACGCGTGATCTGTCAAAAAAAGGTTATTGAAAAAAGTACCTCTAGTTGGATCACCCTTTACATATAAGTGTACATATTAGTCGTTAAGATATATTTTTTTCAAAAAAATGCTTGGAAATTTGCTAGGATATTCAAGGGTAAAGTTTTAAAAAGACATTTTCAATACCTCTGCGTCCTTTTACACCAAATCCATAAATCTAAGAATTTTTCTCTTTCATTTGATACCCATTTTTATTTTACAATGCGTGTCCTTGATATTTCAAATTCCTTTTAAAAGAATCCTGACGTCAGACAGATAAACTAAAAACACAGTTTTACTACATTTGGCCCCTAGTTTTGCAAGTACACCCATACCTCACTTTGTGTCGTGGTTACGTTCCAAAAAACGCACGACGCAAAGTGAATTATGATTTTCTATAGCAAACCATGTAAAGATCGTAGATAGGTTCCAGGATTACGAAAATACTACTTTTTAAAAAGAAAATTGAACAAAGTAAACATTTAAAAAACAAGAATAATATAAAATTTTATTACATACATACAAAAAACCAAAAAATAACAAATTCAATTAAAACAAAATAAAATATTCAATTAATTTATAAGAACAAAATAAAAATTAATTGCTGTCTGATGAGTCCATAGTTTTTTTTTTTTTTTGTTTCAGAAGGGAAAAGCATTAAGAGCCGGAGTGTGAGACTTTCACCCACTAAAAACCCTTCTATCTCCTACAAACTGCTACCAGGGGCGTCCTGTGACGAATTACTTCCTGGTAGCAGTAGGGTGCGGCACCGTGCCCACCACCTCGGACTATCTATTTTCCCTACGCTGGCGTTCTAGAACGCCAGGGACGGACGCAGGGGGGTGGTCCGGGGGGTCCGGACCCCCCCCGAAATCTCAGACTTTTTCAAAACCCCTTACAGCACACGGTCTTTCAACCGCATAAACTAAATCCACATCACAAGTTGGTACATTACAAATATGATTCATTCCACTTTATTTCGTAATTTTCAGTTTATTTTCACAACTTTTCTGGTCAAGATCACAGTAGTAATTGAGTGTTATTATCATGCCACATGTATTAATAGTACTATCGTTAGACGACTCGCAACCTACTGTAGTGCGAGAAAGATGCATTTTTCGTTTGTTTATTTTTTGACAGTTTGACAGAAAAAGTCACAAAACGTTTGCAATAGAAGATTTTACAGCCAGATATACAGGCTTTTTCAAATTTGTGGGACACTACCGGTCACAGTTGCCTCTAGTGAACGGTCCTTCTCCACTTTGCGAAGGTTAAAAACTTACTTGCGCAACCGGAATGGAGAGGAACGACTGAATGGACTGGCGCTTCGTAACTTTCACAGAGATGTGAATGTTACCAGTGATCAAATTCTGGATATTCTCGCAAAAAGAACAAGAAGAATTGACATCACTCTGTAAATACTCTGCCTAATATTAAAGGCAGTAAATCATATGTATTGCAATTTCATCCTTTGATTCGTGTACTGTCAATTAATGCTTCTTATACCAGTATGCGCCTATGAAACCGGTAATTATTTTTGAAAAAACACGTTTATTGTGAGGAAATGATTACAATTTTATTCTTCAAAGTAATGGCCATCGCTAGCTACACATTTTTCCCATCTCTCAGGCAATTTATGGAGACCTCGCCAAAAAAATGTTTCGTCTTTTGCCTGAAACCAATCATCGATCCATTTTTTGGCTTCTGCGTGAGAATTGAAGCGCTGTTCCGTTAATGCGTGGCCCATCGATGCGAACATGTGATAATCCGAAGGCGCCAAGTCTGGTGAGTAAGCCGCATGAGCAATAGCTTCCCAGTTGTACGATGCAACCAATTCTTTGGTGGCTCTAGTGCGGTGTGGTGGTGCGTTGTCATCGAGGAAAATCACTTTGTGTTGCCTGGCTTCATATTCTGGGCGTTTTTGGCGAACAGCACGGTTCAAATCGGCCACTTGTTGTTGGTAACGTTCACCGTTAACCGTTTCACCAGGTTTTAGAAGGTGTTTTTCTTCAAATGGTAACACAAAATTAACTGTGTCCGCAAATCGTAATTTGTAGGCACGTAATCCGACATTTTCCGGAGCGTCAAACAATGCGTTGTTGGATGAAACTTGACAAATTGTGAACTGAATATTGTTGACATATGACAGAAGAACTAAACATGACATTTGGTACGGTTCCGAAGTTTATAAATATTCGGCTATTTACCGCTAGATGTCGTTACCGGTTTCATAGGCGCATACCTGGTATTATAAAATATTATAACGTTAAATGAAATTCCAAATGACTGAAAATAAATTTTTTTTTAATTATGATCACTATTTTTAGCTAACACTTCGTTCAATAATGTGTGTGACTAACTAATTAAAACACATTTTTTTGCCAAAATTCGTTTTTATTCATCAACATAGTCCCCTTTTTCCAATCTTTCGATACCGCCTTTGTAGAACGATTTTTCTTTGCCTTCAAAATAGGCGTTAGTTTCGGCGATTACTTCATCATTTGAGCCAAATCTCTTACCACGGAGCATCTTTTTGAGGTCTGCGAAGAGCCAGTAGTCGCTGGGGGCCAAATCTGGAGAATACGGGGGATGAGGAAGCAATTCGAAGCCCAATTCATGCATTTTTGCCATCGTTTTCATCGACTTGTGACACGGTGCATTGTCTTGGTGAAACAACACTTTTTTCTTCTTCATATGGGGCCGCTTAATCGCGATTTCTTCTTTCAAACGTTCCAACAACGCTATATAATAGTCGCTATTGATTGTTTTCCCTTTCTCAAGATAGTCGATGAATATTATTTCGTGCACATCCCAAAATACTGACGCCATAACCTTGCCAGCCGATGTTTGTGCCTTTGGACGCTTTGGGCGGCTTTCACCGGTTGCATGCCACTCAGCAGACTGCCGATTTGACTCTGGAGTGAAATGGTGGATCCATGTTTCATCCATTGTGATGTACCGACGCAAAAACTCCGACTTGTTGCGCGTAAACATGTCCAAACAGTTCTTTGAATCATCGATTCGTTGTTGTTTTTGCTCCGGTGTGAGCAAACGCGGCACCCATTTCGAAAACACCTTTTTCATAACCAAATGTTCTTGTATTATGGTGTGTACACTGCCTGCTGATATCTTTAGAATGTCAGCAATCTCCCCCACTTTCACTTTACGGTCGGACATAATGATTTTCAGTGTTTTTTCAACGTTTTCCGGAATAACAGCGTCATTTGGCCGTCCAGTAGATGGAATGTCATCGGTGTCTGTACGACCACGTTTGAATTCGGCATACCAATAACAAATGGTTCTTTTTGATGGAGCAGAGTCCGAATAATGTTTTTCAAGCCATTCCTGGCATTGAACAGTATTTTTTTTCATTAAAAAACAATGATAACTCAGCACACGGAATTGCTTTGAATTCATTTTTTTTTAAAACTCAAAAGTAGTGTCACTTAAAGCACTGTAACTTGTAAACTAATGGTCGGATTGACATATAATTTTGACATTGAGCCTAAAAAGGTTCACAATTTCGAAAAAAATATTGATTTAGTATTAGTGCCGCCATCTATGTGTCAGTCACACACATTATTGAACGAAGTGTTACTTTTACCCAAAAATTGATTTTGTCTTGTGTTTATTTTTTGGAAAATAAAACTCGCAAACCGCCAATCAACACGCGATTCAATGAACAATCATAAGTTATAAATATTAAGTTTGTCAAACACAACTGTTTAATTATCCAAATTTTTCGATCGGACCCCCCCCAAAATTTTTTTCTGCGTCCGTCCCTGTAGAACGCGGAGCGTTTTCATGATGCTGGCATTGGCCGAGCATACTGCTTTCCACTTATACCAAGTGTCGCACATGTGTGCAGTCAAATTTGACACAGACAGACACACAGAAATTTGTCGTAAGTCGGCTTGCTTTCACAAAAGTTAGAAAGGGAATCCCCGAGTTTTGATGGCATGGCGCAATTAGAAACAAGTCTTTTAGAAAAAAGAAAATAAAAAAAAAATTTAAAGACTCGAACCCATGATACAAAAATATACAGGTAGATTCAATGCGACAGATAAAAATAAAATTGACAATTGGAAAAAAATATTTGTTTACAAATTTTGTACTACTATTTTCATTTTTGCTACAGAGCTGCAATTTCACAGCAATTAGTTTATGTAGTATATCATTCAGTTTATATAGTAGAATCTTTCATTTATAAAAAAGATAATTAAAGATGCAACGAATTAAAACTATTTTTTATTATTGTGTGAAGACATATATTATGTTGTAATTTTTTTTATTTTTTTCCTTGAATTTTTTTGCTTCTTTTCATTGCGGTAGCGGTTCAGAAAACGAATTCTGAAATAAGTTCTCCCTACATAAAAACGTGTTTTGATGTCTAATCTTAGATTAATATGTGATGCTTTAGACATAAGGTTTAACATGTAATTTGGAGTGGTTGTCAGAGATTCGCCATTCGTATGCACAAAAATTTGATTTAACTTTTCTAAAATACCCATAAACTCTAAATTTGGTTTTATCAAACCACCTTCTGAAACTAAATCTACATATGTAAATGAATGATTTTGATGGTTAAGCCCAGTCCGACTCCCATATGACGCTAAATTTAGTTTGTGAATTAAATAACCTCCAAAGTTCTCCAGCCCATCGTATTCCAAATCGCTTATGTGCGAGAATTCCTCACACATATCGGTGGGAATCTGAAATTATTATAAAGATTACTTTTTGCATGCGTTATTAGAAGTTACGTTTAATATGTACTTCACATTCTTCAGGCTCAATTGGAAAATCTGAAAGCAGCTCTTTAAAGGCTTCCTGCGAAATTACCGTCTCTGCTGGGTCCACCAAACCAATACCAAGCAAGTCCGTATCGGTAGTATGTACGTTTGCTTCAGTACTAAGTACATTCTCGTTTCGACCTATGTTGAAGTTTGGTTAACAAGTTATTTACATAGTTATTTAATAAGTATATACCAAGCATGTAGGATCGGATCCTGTACTTGAACTCCATGGGTGATGGATGGTCATGGAGCCCACCTTTTGCCCGAATCGCACTAAAGAAATTTTCCAGGCAGTCCTGATTAAGCTTGTTCGTCATAATGAAATGTACCCCATATTGGGTTTTCAAGTGGTCATATAAAAGTGGTAGAGCATTGTTGTTGCTTAAGGGGGGAGTACACTTTGAACGTCCAAAAAGTAAGGCATTTTCGTTAATTTTTTTAAGCAATAAAACACTCAGGGAGGGCAAATATGTTATAACCCATTTATTACTCATCCTTCGAACTACAATTTGTATTTTTTTGAACTCGATTGGCGTCCCCCCGTGGCCGGTGCACCAGGTCGCGCGGGCGTCCTCGCGCGGAAGTCGGAAAACGGCGTGAGAAAATACTCCTTCCCATGTGATCCTGGAACATAAATCGAACAAAATCCTGATAAGTAATGAAATTCGGGTTAGAAATACGTATTCCGATTTTTTTTAAATTAATTGTTTTCAAAAGTTGTGGCCTTAGGAAAAAAAGTCCATTTTTTAACCCTAAAAATGCTTACAAAATCGTGGATTAAAAATCCATTTTTGACAAAATCGAAAATGTGGATACGTATTTCTAAGCAGAATTTAATTCTAAACAAGAAAACCTAGGCGATATCCAAATTTAATAATAACTGGTTAGAGTTATTTCCCACGCCAGTTTGAAAAGCCCCGTTTCGAGATAAACGCGTTTAAAGATAAAATGCTCTCTCAGCGCGCCGGTACATGTTTTAGGAAATCGCTTCGTAAAGCGGTAAGGAATATTCTGGCGGACTTGGAGTCTTTTCTAAATTAAAGTATACATCCCAAGGAACATTTTAAGCCAAAAAAAAAAAAATACATTTTTTTGAAAAATCAAAGTGTACTCCCCCCTTAAGACGCCTCTTTGGAACGGTAAAAAGGCACCGCTGGCACGCACCGGGAACAGGTTTAAAACAACTCCGTTCATGAGTTGAATCGCTTCTATCTGCTCCTCCAATGCTAACCCAAAAGCTTTACTTAAGGGCCTGACGTCTTTCTCAACGGTTTGTGTATTAAACACATCAAACCAGTCGTTGATTATCTTGAACAAGTCCGCGCATTTCACAAATCGTTCTACATCGCTACACAGGCCAAGCTGCGCGCATCTTCTAAGTGCGCTGGCACATGTATGTGAAAATAGTTTGGTTGCAAATTTAACCTTTTGCCGACCTATTGCAAATGATTGATGATGCTTTGTAAAAATAAAAATATAAAGTATTTGGTACCTGGTCCTCTGACGTTCAGCATATCGATATTAAGGGAGTTGGTTATAGTCAGGTCGCTTTTGCATAGAGACAGCAGTTCTTCAATTACGTACTTGCTCAGAACAGTCCCATTAAATAGAAACCCATTGTCTACAAAATGGTTTCTCAGTAGTTTAATAAGATGTGGAACATCACTAAACACAAAAATAGGTTTGCTGGCGTCCGCCGGATGTTGGAAATAGGTTTTGTTTACATCAACACCCATTCTTCGGAAAAAGGATTGGTTTTCAACACCTAAATCACATACGACTGCCACTACTGTGAAGCCAATGCCATACAGACGCGCGATTATTGGCATCAGGACTTCCGCCGACATTTTCGTGTCGTAGTCGTAGTATATAGGTTGCTTCCACCTCCCCTTTAAGCCGCGCACCATAGCAACCTGCACCTGTCTCTTAGGTGAAACTATGGTATCGCCGATTCTATCAAATGCCCATTCTTCCCGGCACTTCATCTCATCAAACGACAGCACGCACAACTTGTCGTCAACGTTGAGTTCATGGCTTTCCATGAATGAAAGTGCGTGCGTCTGAAGACCGGGGTCTACATTCAATTTTGATGCCCATCTTCTGAGCGTTGATGGAGAAGGCAACGGGAAATGTTTTCTACGTAATAGCTTATAGCAGCGCGGTCCAGCTGCATATATCCCAATAGATGAAGATATATCATCCATTGTGTACCTCGGCGTTTTTCGAGGATGTGCGAGCAGCTCCTGTTGGTTTTCTGTCAGTACATTGCTGGCAGTTATGGTCTCCAGCTTCTGCACCAACTCTTTTACAAGCTCTTCTGCGTTCTTCAGTTTCCGCTGAAGCTCACAGTAGCTCGATGATAAGCTAGGATATTAGAACATTTTTAACATGCTAAAAGTTACCTACATAGAACTCTTAAATTATACTAAAAGTACTTACTCTGTTTGAGTACTTCTGGAAACTAAGAGCTTTGGAACTGTTGAAACTGACTCTTGCGTGTCCATATCGCATTGTTGCGCGGTGTCGTTGCACTCCACTGTCTTTCGTACACAATAGTCATAAGAACTACAAATTGCATACATATAACGACAAGCTTACAAGTAAAGCATTTTTAATACCTCTTCGCGCCATTGTCCATTGAGGGTACGGCACTTGGAATAAGTCGATGATTTTTATTTTTTTTTATGATGTCTGTTGGCAGGAAATGTACAGAGCATACCAGCGGCGCCTTTGGTAGGTCTTGCTCCTGAATACTGCACGCTACAAGCCAATTCTTACGCATAAATTTGTTTACCGGTAGCGCGAAAAATTTTACGTCTTTTTTGCAGTTATATCTGCTGTTAACACAATTCTTTTTTATGCAGCTCATTTTTCACGAAAACGTTTGTTGCGTACTTTTTTTTGCACCCTTAAAATTTTATTTTTATTTGTCAAAAAATCAACTGACTTTTAAATTTGCTCGATTGAATCTACCTGTATATTTTTGTATCATGCTCGAACCCAAACCAAGGCAACTTTGAAAATCTAACGACGCACAGTGAAAATTAGTACTAATTCAGCAGCGACGCAACTTCGAAAAATACGCAAAACGAAACGACGCAAAGCGAGGTATTGGTGTACATAGATTTTTTCGTGTTTGTAAATTTTTTTATATTTGTCGCATGGCTACTGAACTTTAAAGATCCTGAAGGCCAATTGGCGCGGTGGATCGAGCGGCTGGAGAGCTATGACTACATAGTAGAGCATCGCAAGGGCAGTAGCCATGGAAATGCCGATGCCTTGTCACGCCGAGCGTGCACAACCGAATACAGGCATTGTTCGCGAACCGAAAGCAAAGAGCAGATAGTGGAGTCCGATTGGTAAGCGCTGTGAAAGGGATACAAAACGACCAACGGATTTTGCAAAAATCGTCGAAGGCAAGGACCAAGGCGCACGTCCAGACTGGCATGAGATTAAATGATTAGGCTAATCGTGAAGGGCGCAGTGGCACAGTCAGCGGCTCAAGGGTGAATGCCTGAACCGCGAATGGGAGAGTTAGGATGGTCGGACCAGCAACTCCCTAATGGTAGTCCCAAAATGCAGAATCAACAAAGTCATCGAGGCATAACTGTCGCCAAAATAAAAAGACAATTCTATTGAGTAGGATGCCAGGAATTTGCAGCCGATAGGATTAAGAGCTTTGAGCGTTGTTCGGTTGCGAAAGGACCGACAAGAAGATCTCGGGGCCGCATGCAGCAGTACCACGTGGGAGCTCCCTTCGAGCGAACTGCCATGTACGTCCCATTGCCTGGGCACTTGTTCGGGACGAACAAGTCTAAGTGGTGAGCAGTGTAACGATGAGGCATCCTGTCGCTGTGCTATGCATGAATGCTTTTACGGGCATACTTTGAGGCATGTACTTTGGAGTGCGCCAAAATTGCTGTAATGCCGTTATGGCGACGATGGTTCGTGAAAGGTGATGAGCTGTGCTAGAACAATCGAGATAGAGAGTACAACTAGAATGTGCAAGAAACTTCGGCGCGATAAGAAAACCAGTGTAAAAGCCGCAGTGTGCAGCGAAGAGAGTCGAGTCTGAGTTGAATAAGCAAAGTGGTAACAAGTGTAGATACAAGCAACGTGTAAATCTGTAAATAAAGTGATTGTTGGTTTCTGACTGCGTTTTGCGCTGAGTAATTGAAGTGGTTTTATTTTCAAACACAATCCAGATTCGAACTAAAAAAGGTAATTTTCGTAACAATATTCATTTTTCGGAAAATTAAAACGCCGAACTTTAAGGGACCCGAAATCATTCCTTTAGTTCCTTTGACAGGAAGAAATAGCGAATTTCTTGTTATTTTTACGCTTTTTGTCGCAATTACTTATATTCATGATAAAAACTTGACGACTTTAATACTAGTAAAATCAAGTCAAGTTTCAAAAACAGGGTCGTCAACAAAAGTTTTGGTAGATTCAACCACGCCAGAATTAGTTTAAATCTTTCAATTTAAACAAATTTTATGAGGACTCGACCACGTCAGAATTCGTTTAAGTATGCAATTTAAACAAAGTTTTTGGGGGATTTAACCTGGTCCGAATTCGTTTAAATTTTTCAATTCAAACAAATTTCATTTGGATTCATCCACGTCAAAATGTTTTCAAATCAGTTAACGCAAGGCAAGCGAAAACACGCAACCAGACAGCGAAACGATTAGATTGATAATGAGCTGTTCCCAGGAAATTCGTGGAAGCGAAAGCGAAAATAAGTATACACACAAAAAATGAGCGCGAACAAGTGAAATTGTGTTTTTGCTGGCTTTTTTGGTGGTTGGTTATTTCATTGCGTGTGAAGTCAGCGCACACAATTTTGCGAATATTTTCGAATAGCCGAAGTGCGTATGGGACCTGCTGCGCTGGTAGCAAGGCGAATCACAGCAGCATCACAGTTGATGTGCGACTGACCACATCAACATAAAGCAAATTAATAAAAGCTAACTTCGAATTGAGAAGTGTGCCGAAGTCATCGCGAATATCTTCGAATAGCCGAAGTGCGTATGGGACCCAGTGATTGAATTTGGGCCGAAGTATATCGTATCAAACATCAGCATAGGAGTGTACCATATTCAAGCAAATTGTGTCAATTTTTTCCAGGCTCCCAATTAAGTGAAAGGCCAATTTAATAACATTTTTATTAATAAACAATTTAAAAGGGAACAAGTGCAGAATAGCGTACCCTCGTGAAAAAATAAATACAAATTTGGCTGTATAGAGCTTGGTTTTCTGAATGTAACAAACTAAAAATGTTGCCTGGGAAACGCCTACCAAAGGCGTGGCACGGGGTCAAAGTTCAAAACTTTCATCAAAATAACTCATTAAATTTTCAATCGATTTATATGATATGGGTATCAAACGAAAGGTCTTTTTCATACCTTTATTTTGGTATATACCACATTATATACTTTATATGTACGAGTAAAAAATTATAAGCAAAATATTATTTTTTTTTATAAAATTTACAAAAGCCGATTTTTTTCTCGAAAAAACCAAAATAAAGATATAATAAAGGTAAAGGTATGAAAAAGACCTTTCGTTTGATACCCATATCATATAAATCGATTGAAATAGAATGCGTTATTTTGATAAAAGTTTTGAACTTTGACCCCGTGCCACGCCTATTGTAGGCGTTGCCCAGGTACAATTTTTAGTTTGTTAGACTCAGGAGCGAAACTTCTTTGTATAAGCATACTTATTAATTTTTTTCACGAGGGTACGCTATTCTGCACTTAAGCCTTTAAAAGTTTTATTCGAAACTAAAATGTATGTTTAACAACACAAGGAATTCACTTCTAATTTAAACAAGAAACATATATACACTCCGGGCCACCAGAATAGGTTCACATGTTTTTCTGGAGGAAAATGAGTAGTGTTCTTACAAAACACAGTTTTACCTCATTTATTAGTATCAAAATGTTCAAGGCATCTATTGTGAACCTACATGTCCAAAACACAATTTGACATTTATTTCATTTTTCTTTTTTGGCCCACTTTTGTAAAGTGAACCCCAAAACTGAGTACATTTTAGTGGGCCACCAGAATAGGTTCACTCTGAAAATTAAGATTGAAACAGTGGTAAATGCAAATAATATGGACTGTTTGGTAAACAACACTTAAATTTATTGATTTTAAAAGCGAGTATGGCCACCTTTATTTAGTATGGCTTCAAAAGTTCGCGTCAACATTGACTCGTATAAAGATTTAATTAAATCTAGCGAAATAGTCTCCCACGCTGCTTCAATGGCACCAATAAGTTCATCCTTGTTGTCGAACTGGCGTCCGAAGGCATAGACCTTCCTCACCAACCATCTCCATACGTTTTCAATGATATTAAAATCAGGAGAATAGGGGGCCCGCTCCAGCTGATCAAAGTTTTGCTGCATCAACCACTGCTTCACGACCCGTAAAGTATGGATGGGTGCATTTTCCTGCTGGAATATCCACTTAATAGGACCAAACAAGTCAGACAATTGTGGAAAAACTCTCTCAAGCATGGTTTTATAGCCCATTACCGCCATTCTGGCTGTTTGAAATTTCAGCTTGACAGTTCCGTAGTAGGAAATCGCTCCCCATACCATAATTCCACCTTCTCAACCGTGGTGGCGTGTTAAAAAGCGTTCCTTTTTTCTAAGGTCATGGAAATACAAATTGTATTCATCGGGTCCATCAAGATTAAACCGTTTTTCGCCCGAAAACTCGACGTACTTCCTTTTGTCGTTCCATGCCATATGATTTCTGCGAAATTCCAAACGGTTTTCTTGGCGCTGAGCAGTTAGCGGTGGTTCTTTTTGCAGTTTTTTTCTTTTTAGGTTGGGGACATTCCGAATGACACGTTTGATAGTAGAATAGCTTGCAGAAAGTCCAGTTTTAGCCTTGATTTTGGCAACTGAGTCAGCGGAATTTGAAGCACATCGCAGTATGGCACGCTTGTCTGCAGACGTTGTTACCGAATGCGTGCAGCCTTTCATGTTTATTCCATTAGTGCTTTTATTTCGCAAATAATTGCTCACCACATTTTGTCTTATGTTTATTTTAAACGCTATTTTATGCAAAGAATAATTTTCGCTTTCAAGCACTTTAATTTGAGCGATTTCTTCGGAAGTTAGAGCTTTTCCGTGACCCATTTTCATACAAACGTTAAGAAAAACATTTAATGGAATGATCAAATTTGGTTTTGTTCCCAAAAGTCCCGTTATTCGCCAAAAAAGCAGCGATTTTGAATGTGAACCTATTCTGGTGGCCCACTAAAATGTACTCAGTTTTGGGGTTCACTTTACAAAAGTGGGCCAAAAAAGAAAAATGAAATAAATGTCAAATTGTGTTTTGGACAGGTAGGTTCACAATAGATGCCTTGAACATATTGATACCAATAAATGAGGTAAAACTGTGTTTTGTAAGAACACTACTCATTTTCCTCCAGAAAAAAATGTGAACCTATTCTGGTGGCCCGGAGTGTATGTATGTAAATTATTCTAAATAGGAATCATTATCTTCAGGTACATTTGCATAGGATAAGTCAGTAAGAAGCTTTAAATCATAGCAGCATTTATTACTGCTTTCAAAAAATCTTTAGTTTGTATTAAGTACGAAGCAGTGCTTGTAAACGGGATCGTAACTTGCTTCTGATTAAATTTTGTACAGAAAATACGTGGATGACGTAGATAAATACCTTTAACAACTCTTAAAATGTTTTTGAAAAGAGACTCGTTTAAGGCCAGCGCCTGGTTTAGACAGTGTGTTTTTGTTTATTTTTTTTTCAAGGAAGGATTAGATTGGTTGTCAAAAACTGTTTTGGTATAAATGTTTTATTGTTTGAACATGTAAAAAAAAAAATTTTTTGTCCGCTGTGTTACAAAATGGCCGCCGTAATCGCGGCGTAAAGTTGGGGTTCATTTTGCATGGTTTCCAGCGTGCAGTTCGCAAATCTCGTCAGATCTGAAAAAATCGAATGGCATTCTGTTAAGAACTAATTTGTCTGTAAACTGAACCTAAAATGAGTGAAAAGTAATGAAAATTCCGGAAATGGTGGCATAAGTCGGAAAATGGTACTTTTTGGGTACGCTCACAATGAGCGTACTTTTTGTGTTTGTTTAACGATGTGCCTCAAAATAGTCCAGTTTAAGCGAACCCATCTGAAGAGTGTGTGTGCCAATTTTTATTAAATTCGACTCATAAGTATACGAGTAATGATGGCAACCGATGGAAAAACACTAACTTTTCAGGAAACGAATTCAAAGTTTCGAAGGCAGGAGTTGTAGGCGGAGCGCGGTGCTTTGTTCCTGAATTTGGACGTGAAGGAGTTCGAGTAGAGACAAAATATTTTAGGACATAATTCTAAACATATTAAGCTGTCATATTCTGGAAAAAAAAATTTCACAAATTTCAAATTTCTAAACCAGGCGCTGGCCTTAATTCATTTTTTAGGTAGGAACCTTTTACACCAAAATCAGTATTTCTAACTTTTAAAAGATTTTGGTTCTTCATATTCTGATAATTTCCTTTTATGGGTATAGGTTAATTTCTTCGAGATATTTAATCTCTTTGGGAAAAAGCTTAGAAACAAATGGTAGGGTAATAGGTTCGGTTATGGGCACCCCTTCGTATCTTTTTACGGATTCCATTTGTTCATTATGGAAGCACGATTTTTTGGTGCCAAATACCGATTCGAACAGACGCGTCTGCTTTGTGCTAGGACTATATACATATATCTTTCTGTGCTTAAAAAATAAGACAAAAATTTTGTTAACCAACCAACCAATAAGTTTACCTCAAAAAATTGTTTGCCTACTTCTAAAGGGGCTGCCAAATTCGGTTGCGGGCACCGCAATTAGTTAGGTTTTTTTTGGTGATGTGGTAAGTTATATCATCGAAGATTGTGTTTTGACGCATTTTTTGGGTTTTTTAGCCATATCAACCGAGGATAAATTACAAAAAATCGTCCGTTATCTTTTGTAATGTGTTGCTGGATGCTATTAAACATTGTTCTGCAGAAAAGCTACCCCCAAAATCTACTGCCGCAGCGTATGCGATTTCCTGAACCACTCATCAACTCTACATGAAGAACGTAGAAGAAGATTTCGGGGACATCAAAGCCGTCGACGGTAGTGCTTTATTAGATTTTGTTTGTGGATGTTACAAGCGCGTGTCATTGAACCAGCTAAATGGGTTTTTCACCTTCTTCACGTCACAGCACTTGAAGAGTGTTGTTTAATTAGGTTGAATTTCATTTTACTTTAGGTCTTCTCAACAACCCAGGAGAACGACTCAATCATTTTCATTTTGAAATGCCCGTCCATCTAAAGTGTGCCGATATGCGTGCCAGCTACTTCACATGCATGCATTGTGCTTCAAATAATTAAAATTTAATATTTTTCTATATTCGTGTTGGTTTTCCTTCATATTTCCCCGTTTCCAGCAGATTTTCCAAGGGTGCCCACAACCGAACCAAAAAAACATTTTCGTTAAATATGACTTCTTTACGAAATAAAAAACAAAACGTTTCTATTTGACGGAATCGGTTTATTTTCATCATTACTTGTTGGCTAAGGTCTCTATTATTAATTTTTAAATTAATTTCTCTAGTATTTATTAATATTAATATGAAATTGGTGAAAAGTTATGGGCCAAAAACAAAAGGGTGCCCACAACCGAACCTTTTCCCCTACAAAAGTTTTTGTTTTACCCAGCAAGCCATGCTTGGGTGAAAACTTTGGCAAAAAGTTTAATATGTCATTATTAAAGTTAACTCTTTTTCTTAAAGAGTCAAGAAACTTTATGTAAAACTCACGACAGGTTTGTATATTTGTTATCAATTACATCTGTTTAAAAAAAAAATGTCAAATGTCAAACAAATATGCAATTCTTAGAAGAAATGTGTGAATTAGTGCGTTTTCCGATTGCATTGAAGATGTTAATATGACAAAAACTATTCATGAAAAGTTAGAGATGTTAAGCTATGTCACCAATTTTCCTTTTAAGGTTGCCATACAATTTGCAAAAACATTTGTTTTTTTTTTGTTGTGCTAAAAGGCAACACAAAATTTTCTTTTGGTTTCTCGGTTTCTCAGTGTGTACCAATAACGCTCCTTGTATACTAACGTACTTTTTAAACTGTGATTGTATAAAAAAAATACAATAGTATTAAGAATTGCATCGCTGATGGGACCTGCTGCGCTGGTACACAAATTTGTGCGAGTTTACACCTCTATGTATATTTGCTTAGTGGTAGTAGCAAGTGTAAGGACAAGCAAAGTGTAAATTTGTAAATAAAGTGGCAATATAATAAATAAATGCAGTATAGCGAACCCTAGTGAAAAAAATAAGTGAGTACGCTCTTACATAAACGTTTGGCTCCTAACCCTAAAAAACAAAAAAATTTCGCTGGAAACGCCCATAAAAGGCGTGGCTCGGGATCAAAGTTCAATCAATAATCTTCAACTGATTTACATGATATGGGTATCAAGCGAAAGGTCTTTTTCATACCTTGAGTCAACATTAGATACGTAGTAATAATAATTGACTGGCACGACAGCCCGCTTTCGCGAGACTAAGGCCTAGCTTCCCGCAACCACCCGTGTTGTGCGTGTGAATTTTGTACGCGGGTGGAAGGGACCTACAGTTTTATGCCGGTTCCGAACGGCACGTTGGGAGCTCTTTCATAAGCAATTTTTACTCTCAGAGGTTTGCCATTTCCAGATGAGAGGACAGCCACCGAAAGAGAAAACGAGTTTCCCGTTATTTTTTTTAGGTGTTATTACAGGCAGTATTTGAACGTGGGTCGTTGCCTTCGACTCGCGGTCCAACGCACTAACCAACTGAGCCACGGCGGCTGTAGATACGTAGCCGTATCTACAAATAAACACATAGAGGTACCACGCAGTACACAATTTTTCGGTCACGCAAATCTAGCACAGTAGGTCCCACACGTACTTCGGCTATACGAAGTTTTGTCGCTGGCTTCGTCAAACTTCAATTTTCGAAGTTTACCTTCATTCTTTGTGGGATGTTCGACAAGGAACATCAATTGCGAGCTGTGCTGTGCTGCTTAGCACGAGACGGCGCGCCGCGGCGTACCGTTTGCAAATTCGAATGTGCAAGGGTGTGTGTCCGTGTGAAAATAAATTTGCGTGTTGCTTGTGTATGCGCTGAGGCGAATGAAAACAATACGAGCAACTGCACAAGATGAAAAGCAAATTGAATTTCCATGGCTGTCGGTTCTGCTATTAATAATGAACCATGTGAATTCGCAAAGGCGTACAGTAGAGTGTGCGTTCCTATTGATAAAAAACCAAAACCATGAATTTTTGCTGTGCAATGTTGGCATTCATGTAGGCTACGTTACCTTCTGGCCTAATAAAATTTATACCGATAAATTTTTCAAATTCATATATTAACAGAAACATATTACTATTTATTATTATCATTTCCTTAAAATTTATATTTTATGTGTTCTTTAGTATTTTTATTTTATTCTTATTTTTCGTTTTACTTGCAATTTGCTCTCTTAACCAAGTGCAATTTTTTCTTAGCAAAATTATTAAAAAGTAATTTAATATAAATTGCTTATGTTCCCTACAAGTAGACGGTTCTGAAAATCACATTTTGTATTCATCTACTTTTGTTACGTTTGCAAAACATAAATTGTACAAAAGCTTTTTTATATTGGAGGAATGAGGGGTTGCCTTAAAAAACGTATGAAATGTATTGTAAAAGATTTTTGAAACAAAAAATTGAGTCGATTGGAGCTTTTAGTTTTAAACTACTGTTCAAATAGTTGAAATTTTTGAAAAATATAAACATTTCGTTTCCTTGTAAATTACAAAGCTCATCTTTTATTAGCTTTTTGCAGTTATAACAGTCAAAATTTTCAATAGTTTTCATCAATATGAAACCAGAGAAATAACAAAGGGAACCATCACTCATATGTTCATTTGTTATAATCCCTAAGGCATTTGAAGAATTCGCTTTCTCTGCATCAAATATGTCCTTTGATAAGCAAAATTCTTCACCGAACTCTTGATTTATAGCATTTTGAGTTTCATTGTAAATTTCAAACAAACTGGTATTATTGGCAATTGTTATAAATGAACCTTCGTCAGTTGGTTCACAATTGGAGGTTCCTGCCGTAAATGCTATTATTTTCATTGAGATCATTTTCGCAAGAATTTGGTCAAACTCAAAAAGTGAAGGATTATTGTTTGTAACTCCTCTTTTTCTTACCAAATAAAAAAGATTTTCAAGCGGGTCTTGATTAAGTCTTGATAATAAAAGAAAATTGGATTTTTCCGCCCAGATATCTTGTGAAAGAGACAAAACTGAAGTAATTGATAAAACTATACCATTTAAACAGTATACCGCTTTAGGATACTGACAACTTTTGGCATAGTTTTTCATTTCCCTCAAATAATTTTGGATATTGTTATTCTCACGAAGAGCTGATCGGAAAGGATTTTTGTCAAGAAGAACATGGCTATTAAAACAATCAAAAAGTCTGTTTATTTTTTCAATAAATATAGCTGTGGACAAAGCTTTCTCTTTGCAATCATTATAACAGCCATTTTCAACCAAAGATTTTTTGCTGCGGATACAGTATGGCTAAATATTTGAGTTGCGTATTTAGCCTTCATTTTTTCAAATGAATTAGGATGAATAAGCTTTGTTGTCAATTTGGGACAAAGGCGGGTTGAATTGTTTTTATCCAATTCATATAACCTGCAAATAATTGACCAAGAAATTTGTCCATCAGGCGAAGTGATATCATTTCGTGTTAAAATATTTCTTAGTGATTTTATTAGATAGGGAACATCGTACAATGCATAAATTGTTTTCGAATCTACGACGGTAAATGGCGATTCAGACGTTATTCCCAATTTAGCGAATGAAGATCTGTTGTTTGACCCTTGATCACACACAATTGCTCTTACGTTTATACCCAGTTTTTGAGAAATTTTTACATTATTTTTTATAATTTCTTTAAGTTCATTTGACGTCAAGCCGGTAGAAGAAGCGCAATAGCTCAAAACGTATTTCCAATTTGAATACAGCCCCCTTAGCATAAAAACGCAAACTTGACCAGTGAGTTGGATTTTTCTTTCGGTTCCATCATCAACAAAGCCCACAACTTCATCATTAAACAGATTGTACTGTAAATGTTTTCTGACAGAAAATTCATCGAACATCAAAACAGCTTCTCGTTCGTCGATATTCATAACTTGAAAAATTGTTTCAAGCATGCTAAACAATTTTTGGTTTATGCCTTGCTGCAACGATTTTATTGGAGCCCATCTTAGCAACGACGTTTTAGAAGGTAAATTTAATTTCAGTTCGTCCCTTAGGAATTGGTAAGAAGCTGCAGAATAAAAGAACTTGCTGTGTGCTATAACTTTTTCTTTTTCTTGCCAAAGAACTCTTTTCTTTAGTAACATTTTACAAAAAATGGCAGTATTATCGGACAAAGATTTCTTAGCGACAAAATCATCAACTGCCTGTTCTATATTAGTCGCTCTTATTTTTTTGTTTCTTTTATACTTAAAGCAAATTTTTCTGTAATTTTACAATCTTTCTCTTTTGGTCATAAATAATTTTTTTTTGTTTTTTAATTTCACCGCATGCGTCCCAATATTTCTTTCTGTAAAAAGCTTCGTTTTGTTCCCTTTTTAAACAATAAGTGGTCTTTCTCATCTTTTTTTATTTCCGTTCCCAAATTTTTGGACATATTTTTCCACGCATTAAATAAATGCCTTGTCGATATTTTCATCTTTTTTGAGATTACATTTTGCGATCCATTTATTTCTGAAATATTCATTTTTCGAAAATTTAAAAAGCCGAACTTTAAGGGACCCGAAATCATTCCTATAGCTCCTTTGACAGGAAAAAATAGCGCATTTCTTGTTATTTTTACGCTTTTTGTCGGAATTACTTATATTTTATTTTATTATATTACTTATATTCATGATATAAACTTGATGACGTTAATACGAGTAAAATCAAGTCAAGTTTCAAAAAAAGGGTCGTCAAGAAAATTTTTTAGGGATTCAACCACGTCAGAATTCGCTTAAATTTTTAAATTTAAACAAATTGTTTGGGATTCAACCACATCAGAATTCGCTTACATTTTTCAATTTAAACAAATTATTTGGGATTCAACCACGTCAGAAATCGCTTAAATTTTTCAATTCAAACAAATTTTTCAAATCAGTTAACGCAAGGCATACGAAAACACGCAACCAGACAGCGCAACGATTAGATTAATAATGAGCTGTTCTCTGCAAATTTGTTGAAGCGAAAGCGATCGTCAACGAAAAAAAGGTATACACACAAAAAATAAGCGCGAACAAGTGAAATTGTGTTGTTGCTTTTGTTGGCATTTTTGGTGGTTGATTATTTCATTGCGTGTGAAGGCAACGCACACAATTTTGCGAATGTTTTCGATTAGCCGAAGTGTGTGTTCCCACCATCTTCGATTGGCGGTGGAAACTACGGAATGCAACCCGGTTTAAATAAAACGCGCACTCGTTGGGAAAAAGCCATCAGCTCAAAAAACCCAATTTATTTTCCGTACTACATGCACACGCACATCTTGCACCGATTAAAAACTTGCAACAAAAATGGACGTCTCGTCCACTTCACGCTCATTGCACGACTGACTACTTCGGCCAGAGACGATCGTCCCTGTGCGAACAAGTCAATCACACAGGAGATCGTCCCTGTACGAAACAGTGCCAGCGAAAACCAACGGTTTTCATTAAATACAATCAGCTTGCATTAGCAATTAATAACAATACAATTAACAATCAACTTAATTCTAATCTTAGCACTCTAGTCACTCCGGCTCCACATTGGCAGGCTCCACCGGCAATATGCATAGCTTCTGCACGGGTCTGGTCAATCTGCTTGTCTGGGTCTCAATCTCCACGGATCGTACGAGCTTGTCATTGCTCAGAATTAACTTTCACACTCTGCCTAGCGCCCACTGCGCTGGCGGAAAGTTCTCTGCCTTGATGAGAACTAGCTGGCCCAGCCCACTCTCAAATTCTCTCTCTCTCTGCGCCATTTCTTGCGCTCCTGCAAACTATTCAAATAATCAACTTGCCATCTAGCCCAAAAATGCTTTAACATAGTCTGGCGCTCTTTCCAAAGCTTAATGCCCTCCGTGTTTGGTTGCTCGTCCAATGCAAAGGGAGGTGGCAGTACCAGCGGCTCTCCAATAAGAAAATGCCCCGGTGTCAATGCTTGCACATCCGTCGGATCGTCTGATATCGGATACAACGGCCGCGAATTCAGAATCGCTTCTACTTGCACCAATAACGTCGCAAGCTGGTCCTGTGCCAGCGTTCTCTGGCCCACGACTCTCGTTAAATGATACTTCATGGACTTCACAGCTGCTTCGTAAATTCCACCTTGATGTGGGGCAGCTGGAATCATAAAGTGCCATTCTGTACCTTTCATACTCAAATGTTCTAGCACCTCTTGCTCCCTCCAATAGTCAATTGCTCTCTTGATCATCCTATCTGCATCAACAAACGTCGTCGCGTTGTCACTGTACATGCGCTCACATCTTCCACGTCTTCCGATAAATCTCTCATAGCACGCAATGAATGATTGAGTGGTTAGATCTAGCACCATATCAATATGAATACCCCGGGTCTTCAGGCACACAAATATCGCGATCCAGTATTTGCTTTTCGCTACGTAATCATCTCGCACCCTCAAATGGACATTGAATGGCCCAGCATAGTCTAAACCAGAATGTAAAAAAGGCTTGCCCACTTGCACTCGATCGGCTGGTAAATTTGCCATCAACTGTTGCTCCAGCTTGTAGCTGTAACGCACGCCACCACACATTTGTGTAAAAATCTTCTGAGCTCATCCCTTATCCGAGGAATCCAATATTTCTGCCGAATATACTGGGTCATAACTTGCACTGCTCCATGTTTGGTTTGTCTATGCGCATAGTCAATTATCAAATATGCTAACCTTGAACCCTTCGCAATGATAACCTGATGCCTCATTTCATATTCTTTTTCTGCATTTATTAACCTGCCCCCGACTGTTATCAATCCATTTTTGTCATAGATCGGACGTAATGGCTCTAGCTTACTTCGTTCTGGCAACCAATTTTCTTTCCGTATCATCGCTAGCTCTTTATAAAAATCTTGCTCCTGTGATTCTTTTACCAAATATTCCATCGCACGCGATCTTTCTTCATTACTCGGAAGTGGTATTCTTGCATTCTTGCTCCTTGGCCTACGACCAACTCGTGATCTTCTAGCTCTCTCTCTTTTCAAATATCTCACCCTTAAGGCATCTATAAAGCGCTTGCAAAATACCAAAATATTTAATATTCTCTCCAACTTGCCCTCATACTGTGTGAGTGGGACGATCACACCGCCTCCCCCCATTTTTGGCACACAAATACTCAATGGCCCCTCGCACACTTTCACTACATTTACTTTGATTTCTTGCTCCGCCTCTATCGAATATTGCTCCTTCACTAGCTCAAATTTGTCAGCTGGCCGCTGCTCCTTTGCTTGCTCAAACTTATCAGCTGGCCACTGCTCCTTTGGTTTAGATAACCAGGCCGGACCTTGCAGCCACAATTTGTTGTCCACCAGTTCACTTGCTTTCAAACCCCTACTCGCCAAATCTGCTGGGTTATCTGCTGTACTCACATGCTTCCATCTACCTGCCCCAACGCTTTGTTGTATCGCTGCAAGACGATTACCAACACAGGTCTTCAAATCTCTTGGCTGCTTGCCTAGCCAATACAACACCACAAACGAATCTGTCCACAATGTATAGCTAACATCGCTTCATTCCATTGACTGTCTAGCACTCTTTCCCAATCTAGCTAACAACTCGCACGCTGACAACTCTAGTCTCGGTATCGTCAACTTGTTAACTGGCGCCACTTTCGTCTTGGATACTAGCAAATTACATGCTATTGCCCCATTTTCACGTTCTATCCTCACATAGATAACAGCACCATACGCCTTCTCAGAGGCGTCAGCAAATCCATGCACTTCTAACTTTGCATTATTTCTTGCACCAATCCATCTTGGGATCGTAAAGTTTTCTAGCTCCTTAATCTGGCCCCAATAATCTCTAAATTTGTCTTCTAGTTCCTTTGGCAATTTTTCGTCCCATGCCACTTTCAAGCGCCATAAGCCCTGTATAATAATCTTGCCCACGACCGTTACTGGAGAAATATATCCATTTGGGTCAAACAGCTGAAGCACTCGACTTGCAATCAGCCGCTTTGTAACTGGCTCCCTTATAACTGGTGTTTTCACAATGAATGTGTACTTGTCTTGCGCCACTAGCCATACTAGCCCTAGCACCTTAGCTCCTTCATCGAACTGCATCATCTCTTCCTTTTCATTTGAATGCATTTCCTCCATGAACAACCTACTGTTCGACTTCCATTTAGGAAGCTCAAACCCTGCCCCAATCAAAATCCGCGCCATTTGTTTTGCCAACGTAATGGCATCTTGCTCGCTGCTAGCACCAGATACGCAGTCATCCATGTACATGTCATTTATGATTGCATTCGCAGCTTCAGGATATTTCTCCTCTGCATCTCTTGCACACTGTATAACTGCTCGCACCGAATTATGTGCTGATGACGTCATGCCATAGGTGACCACAGTCAGCCAATATTCTCTCAATGTGGTTTGCCTATTCTCGCGCCAAATCTTTGCAAATCCCATTGATGTCTAGCAATCCGCACCTGCCGGAACATAATTTTGATATCCGAAGAGAAAGCGACTTTATGCCTTCTAAAACGCATAATTATTTCATGCAAATCCCTTTGCAACTTTCCGCCTAGCAACTGCACCTCATTTAACGATATGCATTTAATGCGTCGAATACCACGCGAAACTTTTTGGTAACACAATGATGTGGTATATAATAAACTAATGCACCTGGTCTAGCATGCTCACTAACTAGCTCCATGTGCCCAAGCCCCTCATATTCTCTCATAAATTCAATGTAGGACATTCTGAGTTCTGGCTCCCTTTCCAATCGCTTCTCCAAATATAAGAAGCGACGCAACGCAATCTCTCTTGAGCTCCCAATGTCATTAACTGTTTTCAATGGTATGGTAACAACGAATCTGCCGTCGCTGGCTCTGCGATATGTATTAACGAAATTGTTTTCAACTAAAACATGCTCTCCAAAAACAACCATACCTAGCACCGTTTCCATTAACGTCATGTTATTCAATTTATTCGGCATAATACTGATGACAATCCTTGCCACGAAACTTGCACCTAGTAAGACATGCACACTTTTCGGTTGCCAGTAATCCGGATCTACAAGCGGATCTGGTAAACCATCTTGTGCCATCATCCGTATACTGCCGGATGGTAATACTGGCCCCCACTGGCTCTCTTTTGGCAGAACCCACAGCTCTGCCTCTAGCTCACATGCCGCTGCAAACCATGGCTTTATTTTTATGTTCTTCTTGCCCACTTGCATTGGCACACCGTCAATGCCCACCATCTTCTGCGCCATAGGTTGCGTGGATACGCGATATTTTCGCTGTAATGCGAACGTCATCAAATTGACCTGTGCTCCCGTATCCAGCAATGCACGCACCGGCCCATACCTGCACCCATCATCTACAATTCCGACCATGGCCGTCGGTAACAACGTCATAGTCGGATTTGCATTAATATTAGCACCAGCTGAATACTGTTCAAACCATTTATCTTTTATTTCTTGCTCAAGCTTCGATCGTTTTTCGTCTGGTTCGCTTAAGTTTACTGGCACACCTTGCCCTCGCTCCCCGCCTCTCACTCTGGCCCCTTTCTGACGTCGGTCTACTTTGCGTTTCTGCTTTGGTAGATTCTTGCCCTCAATCCTGGCTTGCACGCTGTTTGCCTGCTTCGGTGGTTCACGACTTGGACACAGCGCGCTGTTGTGCTTTGGCCTACCTGGGCACTTCCAGCAATCGCCCTGATAACAATTGTCCGCTCCATGACCCTTCTTGAAACAATTCGGACACAAATTGCGCCTGGAAATATAGTCTTTGCGCGCCTTTAATGACAGAGCCATAAACTCCGGACAATGATACAACATGTGATTCCCGGCACACACCTCACAAGTCATTGTCCGCGGATCTGGCACTCGCGATATCGAAGCCCGCCCTTGCACCATTCTAGCGCCAGCAACAGCACCTGTAGCTTTTGGCTGCCTGGCTCTCTCTGGCACCATTGCAGCACCCGCACCTTTAGCCTTCGGCTGTCTGGCTTTCTCTGGCGCCCTTTGCTCTTGCACCTGCCCTCGCTCTAATTGAGTAATCTTGGCGTCGAGCAAAGCGTGCGCCTCAAAGTACTCCAGCTCATCATGCGCCATCGTTGCTTGCTCCAGCTTGGCCATCTGCTCCCTGGGCGTCGCGCCGACCACCTGCTCGTAGGCGTCATTATACCGTGCCCAGACTTCTTCTAAGTTGGTACGGCGTACCCTTGCTAGCTCCAGCGTGACGTCCTCAAACTCTGGCCCCTTTACGAAGCACAGTGTGCGCCTGATCGTCGCCGCCAACGCCTCCAATTTATTGCGTGCTGCCATTTCACTGCAATGAGATAGAAAACAAGCACCAAGGATTGGAGCAAAGTCCAAAATTATCAACTGTTCTTGCCCCTGCAACGTCAGCTGTGACGTCATTTCTTGCACGCAACGCACACAGGCTTCAACCTGTCGCTAAGCACAATTTTCTGTTCCGACTTCATTCTTGGAATTCCTAGCACTCTGACTAGCCCACTGCTTGAAGCGTTCTTGCTCTCTCTTTTCTAGCTCTCTTTTCATTTTCTCATTCTTGCTATTCTAGCTCTCTTTTCATTTTCTTATTCTTGCTATTCTAGCTCTCTTTTCATTTTCTTATTCTTGCTGCTCTAGCTCTCTTCTCATTTTCTTATTCTTGCAGCTCTAGCTTAGATATGCATATCAATCTAGCACACTTTGATTCCAAGAATAACGGCACCATCGCACCACCAGCTCAGCAATAGCGGGACCGCAGTTACGCGTGTCCCTTGCGCACACACTCGCACCACCAGATCAGCAATAGCGGGACCGCAGTTACGCGCGTCCCTTGCGCACACACTCGCACCACCAGCTCAGCAACAGCGGGACCGCAGTTACGCGCGTCCCTTGCGCACACACTTGCACCTTAGAAACCATACGCCCTGCAGGCACATGTTTCCAAATTTTTCCTTGCACCACAACAACCACTATGTGGCCACTTGCACCGACCAAACGCATACACCAAACAAACATTAAATAGCACACAATAAACGAAATCTCCATGCACAACAACACCAATAAGCCCACTCGCACCAAAACGCATGCGTAAAGCAAGCACCCGACTGGCACACAAACGAAACTTTCTTGCACAACAGCAAAAATAAGCCCGCTCGCACCGAACGCATGCGCCAAGCAAGCACCCGACTAGCACACAAACGAAACCTCCTCGTACAACAACAACAATAAGCTCGCTCGCACCAACGCATGCGCCAAGCAAGCACCCGACTAGCACACAAACGAAACTTTCTTGCACAACAGCAAAAATAAGCCCGCTCGCACCGAACGCATGCGACAAGCAAGCACCCGACCATGGCACAATAAACAAGGTAGTGGCAGGTAGGAGCGAATTTTATTTTTTTCTCGTCAGAGTTCGGTAGGTTGTCAGAAATTTTTGTCTGTTTTGTTTACATTCGGCGAACAGCATTGCCAGTCAACTCTTTTTCTGTGGAATTTTAAGCAATTTTGCAATGACGAAAGAATATTATTTTTCCAACTTTTATGAATTAACGCAAAATCGGCGAACTATGGACTTAGCACTTTTGCCCCTAATTGTAAAACAACAGATTAAAACAAAGAAGCTATGTACTTTTGCTGTTAATTGGTGTATTTTTACGTTTTCGAATAGACCAAGTGGTCCATTCGATGCTGGCAATACTGTTGGCAAGAGAACCGTCCGTCCGATTTGACAATGAACCGAACAAAAACACTAACAAAATACACGTGAATTTTTTCGCTCCTTCCTGCCACTACCTTGTTTATTGTGCCATGCACCCGACTAGCACACAAACGAAACTTCCTCGTACAACAACAGCAATAAGCTCGCTCCCACCAACGCATGCGCCAAGCAAGCACCCGACTAGCACACAAACGAAACTTTCTTGTACAACAACAACAATAAGCTCGCTCGCACCAACGCAACTAGCCCACTGCTTGAAGCGTTCTTGCTCTCTCTTTTCTAGCTCTCTTTTCATTTTCTCATTCTTGCTATTCTAGCTCTCTTTTCATTTTCTTATTCTTGCTATTCTAGCTCTCTTTTCATTTTCTTATTCTTGCTGCTCTAGCTCTCTTCTCATTTTCTTATTCTTGCAGCTCTAGCTTAGATATGCATATCAATCTAGCACACTTTGATTCCAAGAATAACGGCACCATCGCACCACCAGCTCAGCAATAGCGGGACCGCAGTTACGCGTGTCCCTTGCGCACACACTCGCACCACCAGATCAGCAACAGCGGGACCGCAGTTACGAGCGTCCCTTGCGCACACACTTGCACCTTAGAAACCATACGCCCTGCAGGCACATGTTTCCAGATTTTTCCTTGCACCACAACAACCACTATGTGGCCACTTGCACCGACCAAACGCATACACCAAACAAACATTAAATAGCACACAATAAACGAAATCTCCATGCACAACAACACCAATAAGCCCACTCGCACCAAAACGCATGCGTAAAGCAAGCACCCGACTGGCACACAAACGAAACTTTCTTGCACAACAGCAAAAATAAGCCCGCTCGCACCGAACGCATGCGCCAAGCAAGCACCTGACTAGCACACAAACGAAACCTCCTCGTACAACAACAACAATAAGCTCGCTCGCACCAACGCATGCGCCAAGCAAGCATCCGACTAGCACACAAACGAAACTTTCTTGCACAACAGCAAAAATAAGCCCGCTCGCACCGAACGCATGCGCCAAGCAAGCACCCGACCATGGCACAATAAACAAGGTAGTGGCAGGTAGGAGCGAATTTTATTTTTTTCTCGTCAGAGTTCGGTAGGTTGTCAGAAATTTTTGTCTGTTTTGTTTACATTCGGCGAACAGCATTGCCAGTCAACTCTTTTTCTGTGGAATTTTAAGCAATTTTGCAATGACGAAAGAATATTATTTTTCCAACTTTTATGAATTAACGCAAAATCGGCGAACTATGGACTTAGCACTTTTGCCCCTAATTGTAAAACAACAGATTAAAACAAAGAAGCTATGTACTTTTGCTGTTAATTGGTGTATTTTTACGTTTTCGAATAGACCAAGTGGTCCATTCGATGCTGGCAATACTGTTGGCAAGAGAACCGTCCGTCCGATTTGACAATGAACCGAACAAAAACACTAACAAAATACACGTGAATTTTTTCGCTCCTTCCTGCCACTACCTTGTTTATTGTGCCATGCACCCGACTAGCACACAAACGAAACTTCCTCGTACAACAACAACCATAAGCTCGCTCGCACCAACGCATGCGCCATGCAAGCACACAAACGAAATTTCCTTGTACAACAACAACAATAAATTCGCTCGCACCAAACCACATGCGCCACGCAAGCACCTGACTGGCATACAAACGAAACCTGCATGTAAAACAACAATAAACTCGCTCGCACCGACGCGTGCGCCAAGCAGGCACACAAACGAAATTTCCGAGCACAACAACAACAATAAACCTGCTCGCACCAAACGCGTCAGCCAAGAAGGCACACAAACGAAATTTCCGAGCACAACAACAACAATAAACCTGCTCGCACCAAACGCGTGCGCCAAGAAGGCACACAAACGAAATTTCCTTGCACAATAATATGCTTACTCGCACCAAAACGCATGCACCAAACAAGCACTCAACTGAAGCTCAAACAATTTTCCGTTCACCACAATAATAATACATTTGCTCTAAATCCTATTACCCGCACCACGCTCCTAGTGGACTGTAGCTCACCGATTGCTGCCGCTTCTTCTTTCTCCTCTTTTTTTTTTTAAATTCACCAACACAACTGCTCACTCGCGATGCTTTCGCTTCTGCGTTCGCTGATCGAATGGAAGAGAAACGAATTGCGTAACAATCGGCGACTCGCTCCTTCTAGCACACATTCCACGCGAGAGCTCTTCGCACAACGCTGCTCGCTGGAAATGTCCCGTTTCTTTCGCGCACAAAGGAATCGAAAACAAAAAAATGGGCGCTCCATAGGCCGCTAACATCTGGCTTGACACACAATGTTCCCACCATCTTCGATTGGCGGTGGAAACTACGGAATGCAACCCGGTTTAAATAAAACGCGCACTCGTTGGGAAAAAGCCATCAGCTCAAAAAACCCAATTTATTTTCCGTACTACATGCACACGCACATCTTGCACCGATTAAAAACTTGCAACAAAAATGGACGTCTCGTCCGCTTCACGCTCATTGCACGACTGACTACTTCGGCCAGAGACGATCGTCCCTGTGCGAACAAGTCAATCGCACAGGAGATCGTCCCTGTACGAAACAGTGTGTATGGGACCTGCTGCGCTGAAAGCAATGCGCATAACAGCAGCAATAAGATCATCACAGCGCACAGTTGATGTGCGACTGACCACATCAACATAAAGCAAATTATGAAAGCTGACTTCGAATTGAGAAGTTTTCCGAAGTCATAGCGAATATGTTCGAATAGCCGAAGTGCGTATGGGACCTAAATAAAATTAAGTTAAAAGCATCTGCCTGCAATATTGAAATGGCGTTTATAAAAGTTATTGCTTAGGCGCGATCTTTTACAATCATAAGATTTGAATACAAAAATACTGTAAGCACTTTACTGATCCCGATGCCCTAGTTACTCCCATGAGGGTTATTGTTTTGAAGCCCGGCCGTAGGCCGGCCACTCAAAAGGTATTTAAATACAGAAAAACTGCAGTTTACTACCACCCTCCATGTAATGGATAAATATAACCACACACAAATACAATTGAAGGCTTATGGTGTCACGCAAAATGTTCAATGACACAATACTATCGCTATACTACAATTCGCTATTTGGCGAAATTTAAGGTTTTAAAATACACCTAATTCTGTTTTTACACGGTCTGTTTTTACACGGTTTTGATTTAACACGGTTAGAAAATTAAAAAAATGTAAATTTTTCGTGCTAAATAGAATAAAATCGTGTAAAAAAATTAAAAATTTTTTTATTTTCAAACCGTGTTAAATCAAAACCGTGTAAAAACAGACCGTGTAAAAACAGAATTAGGTGTAATGCAAAGCTAGAAATCTAGATCTTTTCAAATCTTTTTTAATATGGCAGGTACTTTGTGATGGCGAAGGTGAATATGAAATAGCTTTGAACCCAGAGTCAAGTTAGAAAAAATTTATAAAATATATATTCAGGAAAATCAAAAGTGTACTTTTTTATATATTTTGTTGTAAAGAAAGTTTCACAGGCTACAATATGGTAATAAATGTATTATTCCTTAATAATGAATTTTTTTCGAGAAAAAAAAAGTTTTAAAAAAAGATCTGTTTGCTTAAAACTTTTTATTAGTACATAGTACCAAAGAATATACAATATAAAGAATACGCATCTTCAAAAATTTTGCAAGCGTGTTGCTTGACGGGGAGAAGAGATGAGCGGAGGCATAGTTTGCGAGAACGCAAACACTGCGTTTGACAACAGCAAAAAGCAATGTTGTTCGCAACGGCTCCGCTCGTGTATATTGAAATGGTGGTTGTTGTGGCGTATAATCGCTCATTTTTTGCATGCATGTTTTTTGATCTTGTTCGTCGAAGTGCAAGCGGAGAGCAAATAAAGCATCGTCATCGTCGTTTCAACGAAGATGATTCGGGATTCGCTAAGGTTTTTGTTGTTGTCGTTTATTGTGTGTATCAGACGTCTGCATGATTGCATTCAAAACGTGTTTTGACTCATTCACTCTTAAATTACGTATTCACTCACTCACATTCGTTTTTGTGATTGTGAATGAATGAGTCATAATTTGTTCTCGAGTGAGAGATTGTACTGTATTCATAAATTGAATGAGTCATTTTATAGTGTACTCAAACAGAAACTGTATTCACTTTATGTTGTGAATACAGCGAAATCAAATGAATGATTTGAATCATTCATAGTGAGTAGTGTGCTCAAAATGAAATTAAAAAATGCTTATCTATCAAGTTTTAACAAAATTTATTAAGAAAAAAACTATTAATTATAAAATTAAAATTAATACAATTCTTTGTAACCAGGGACCTAAAATAATTATTATCCATATTTTTGGGAATAAAAAAATTGCCCTAATTTAAGGAATTTCTAAAAATATTCTTTTATAATAGTTATTCCCAATACGAAATTTTTTACGTCGCCTATAACTATTATTATGTAATTAATATTTTTGAGTTGCATAATAACTCTTATAGGTAATATGTATATTTTTCGTTGTCGATAATTATTATTCTACAGATGTACTGTGCTGTATTAGTGATTCATCGATCCCATCACTAATCCTAATCTTTCCTTCTCCTTGTGTACTTATGTTCCCCCTATTTTCTGCTCCCCGGCTTCGGCCATTCGTATCGTTTAGTGTTTCTTGTGTTACTTGTAATCCGTACGTCAAGTAATAAACACCCATAAGCCCGCACTCAGCCGATTTTTATTTATCCGCTCCGCCGCGATCGAAACAATTATTTTGTGATTTTTGTTTTTTAACATTGCTTCATAACTTTAATTTATGACTTTTTAATTTACGTTACCGATAACTATTATTTTGAGAGATTTTTGTTTTTTTACGTTGCTTCATAACTTTTATTTATGATTTTTTTTTCATTTATGTTGCCGATAACTATTATTTTGAAAACAAAATTGTTTACGTTGAATTACTACATTTTGGATATGAATTAATTATTAATTGTTTTAAATCGACCAACGCAAATTAACTGCAGAAACCAAATTTCCACCAACAAATAAACAATTAAAAATCAATTCATACTCATCAAAATGTGGTAAGGCAACGTAAATAAAAAAAAATTTCTTTCATAAAAGATATGAGGCAACGTAAAAAATATTTTCTTTCAAATAATAGTTATCGGCAACGTAAATTAAAAAAAAATCATAAATAAAAGTTATAAAGCTACGTAAAACAATTTTTCTCAAAATAATAGCTATCGGTAACGTAAATAAAAAAATCATAAATAAAAGTTATGAAGCAACGTATGTAAATAAAAAAAATTCCAAAATAATAATTATCGAGAATGAAAAAAATATTTATTTCTCATAACAGTTATTATGCAACGTAAAAATTAATTGTCGTAAATAATAATTATAATCAACAAATAAAATTTATGTTGCATTGTAATAGCTACCAGAGAGCTGCATGGATGCATTCAAAACGCCTATTAAGTCACTCGTTTCCTTTTCACACACAAGCATACTCTCATTCATTTTTTTCAAACATAACAAGTAATAGCATCGACAAAATCGAATCAAGTGAATGAATCATTCATTCTGGCAAGTGTTTGAATTGATCGATTTTCAAGTGCATGATTTTCAAAACAAATGGTTTTTTTATAAGAGACTGCTTTCAACTGTTTGGTTACAAGGTAAAAGACTATAAATATTTTATATATAAATTAAAATAAATATTACATATGAAGAGTTCTGAACAAAACAGAGTGTAATGATAATTTTTATTTTACAATATCTCTTCTGGATTCATATTCTAAACTAAATGAGTTAATGCAGCTTGATATGCTATGCTCCTACACGCACGTATAAATCGTTTGCAAGCGAGTCATTCGATTGAATCATTTGTTTGTTATAACAGAATTTTTCATTCACATGCTTTGATATAAAGTGAGTGTCACACCGATATACTTGATAACAAATAATTTCAGGATAGCTTTATCTTGATTTGAAAATAATTCATATGAATAGAGTGCAATGCATTGAGTTCATACATTTCACACTTAAACGAGTATACTCATGCTGCTCTCTGATAGCTACATTGCAATTAATTTCTTAAAAAATTTATAATAGTGAAGTCCCTGTTTGTAACAAAACTTAAATTTAATAATAATTATTCATTGTTAGCAGCTAAGTTTAAGAACTCCGAAATTTTTTCTTTTGAGATGTTTGAATTTAAAAACATTATCGTATATTAAACGACAACTCGTTTTTCAAGCTGAATAAACAGTTTTTTAAATAAAGTCTAGGCCATTGAGTAGAAAATCCATAAAGTTTATGTTTTTGAAAACGTTACGAAATTTTATTTTTATTTTACTTAAGAAAATACAAAAAATTTAGTTACGACTTTTTATTTCATCAAAAGTGTCACAATTTGAGTTAGGACTATTTTGAATTGAGCGGCAGCGATCAAATAGCATCGAATCGAAACAAAAAATACAATAACAAAATATACTGAACTTTTGCCTATAGGTAGACATGGGCATTATGCATCGTATTAACACATAAACTTAAAATTCAAATTCAAATTTTGAGTTGTGTCACTTTTGAAGTGGGCTAACGATAAGACAGTCTGTCACTGTGCGAAGCAAACCTGTCGCTACGCGCCGTGCCATAATTCAACATGGCAATGATGACCGCGATAATGGAAACTTTTAGTCCAACCTGGCAATGATGGCCGCGATAATGGAAACTTTTAGTCCAACCTGGCAATGATGGTCGCGATCATCATGGAAACCTTTATGGCCAAACTCCATAAAGCGCGTTTCAGGCGTATCGTGGTTTTTCGCGTTTCTCGTGTTTCGAGAAAAAGTTGAATCAGTGTATTTGTATGAAGCAAACTCCATGACTACGCCCAAAACGTGGCAAAAGTTTAACTATTTTCAACTTTCTCTCGCGTTTCTCGCTAAACGACGTCAAACAGCTGACAGAGCTCCTAAAGATGTCATACATTATGTGGTTAAATGGTAATGCCGATAACAAACTTGTGTTATCGCAAAAGTCGGATGCATTTATAAAGCTATTAAATACATTTAAGAAACATTTGAAATTCAATATTTTAACAGAAAATGTGGAGAAATTCCACATTCGTGTCGGCCAAGGTGGAGGAATCGCCTGCTGCTGCTGCGTCGCCGCAAAGTACGGCTGCAGCGGCCGCGCCACTGCAAGCATTGGACATGAGCCAGCTAATGGTTGCACTGAAAGGCATGTTCGAGATTTCCAACCGTGAAATGGCAGCCAAAATGGAAAATGAAAATCCCGAAATGGCGGCACAAATGTCAGCGAAGCTGGAAACTACGAATCTCGAAATTTCGGCAAAAGTCGAGACAGCAAATCGAGAAATGGCGGAAAATTCTGCGCGCATAGAGCAGAAGGTGGAGGAAATTTCCAATAGGCTGAACGTGAAAGTTGAGCATCTCGAGACGCGAATGGACAATTGGGACAAACGAGTTGACGAAATGGGTGAATCCCTGAACAGACGAGTTGACAACCTGGATGATTCCCTGAACAAACAAGTTGATAGTCTGGAAGAATCGATGAACAGAAAAATGGACGAGCGGCTTAGGGAGGTACAGCCGCGAGAATGGATGCCGCCGGTTCCGGAAAGTGTTGCCACCCGAGCAGAAGTACCTACTTATGATGGGACTACGCCGCTCATACATTCAAGCTGCAATTCGACCTGGCTGCTCTGGAAAATCAGTGGACCGATGTAAGGAAAGGTCGGAGATTGGCGCTGGCTCTTAAAGGTGCTGCGGCTGAGGTAATAAAATCAGTTCCAGAATGTTTACGAAGTGAGTACGAGACCGTCATAAGGGCGCTGGCAGCCAAATACAGCGACGAGCACAACAGAACGCTGTACTACTGTGAGCTGAAGAGCCGCAGGCAAAGGGCCAACGAGGCGCTGCAGGCATATGCAGCAGACATTGAGCGGCTCGTACAGCTGTGCTACCCGTCCTTCGGCGCTGATGATCTCGAGAGGATGAAGATTGAGGCGTTCCCGTTCTCGATCGCAATCCCCTGTAGCGAGGAATACTGACAATCGAGGCCCAGCCAACAAGCGCAGGGCTGAGGACGAGGACGAGGTTAAACTAAAACGGGTCAGCCCGAAGGGGCGTGAGCTGATCCCCACAATCTGCTGCCCCACCGTCCTTGTCACACAGCTGAAACGACAGCCCAGCAGCTTGACGATTGAAGGAAGGATAGATGGAAAGTTGTTCGTGTTGACACTGGATACTGGAGCGTCATATTCGATCATAAAAAGGAAGCTGCTGAAGAAGTGGGAACCGCTGCATGGCATACAGCTGCGGACTGCGACTGGCGAGCGTGCGCCGGTAAGAGGAAAAGTTACAAAAACGATTGCTATCGGCAGCAGCCTGGAACATGAGTTCTTCGTCGCGGATATAATGGACGACGTGATTATCGGCGTGGATTTCATGATTAGGCACGGTTTTACGCTGGACCTGAAAGGACATGTGCTGAGATATGCCAACGTTGACTTCCCGCTGCACACCGGCTATGAGCGAAGCGTGGCGGTAAGGAAGGTTGTATCGTGGCAACACCGGAGGATACCAGCGAATTGTGAGGCGATTGTGTGGGCAAAGGAGGACGAGGACGATGGGAAAAGTCGGCTGTGGGTTGTAGAAGCACCGAAACAAGGACACGACAACATCATCATCGGACGAACATTAGTGGGACCTAAGAATGGCAGAATACGGACATAATCGTGATGGGTAAAAGCTTCAACGACCACCTGGGAAAGCTAAAAAAGGTATTCGAGCGGATACGAGAAGCCGGGCTTAAACTCAACCCAAAGAAGTGCTCGCTGTTCCAAAAGGAGGTCAAGTATCTGGGTCATACGGTTTCCGCCCGCGGAGTACATACGGATGAAGGCAAAATCACGGCGGTGAAGGAGTGGCCCCGGCCACGCAATCTACACGAACTCCGCAGTTTCCTGGGCCTGTGCACATACTACCGCATACTCCCGCTGTTCCGGGATTCCCGAACATAGGCAGCAGCTTGCACAAACTGACGAAAAAGAGCCAAGCTTTCGAGTGGAACGAGGAGCAGGAACAGGCTTTTGCACGTCTGAAGGAAAAACTGTGCAGTGCTCCAATTCTGGCCTTCCCCGTGCCTGGGGAGATGTTTGTGCTGGATACAGATGCAAGCGGGCATAGTATTGGCGGTGTGCTATCACAGATAATAGACGGCCAGGAGCAAGTGAAAGCGTACTACAGTAGGGTCCTATCGAAACTGGAACGCAACTACTGTGTGACACGGAGAGAACTGCTGGCGGTATTGGACTGCGTAAAACACTTCCACAAATATCTGTATGGACAAAGGTTTCGCCTGCGCACAGATCATGCGGCATTGAGATGGCTCCTGAAGTTTAAGGATCCTGAAGGGCAATTGGCGCGGTGGATCGAGCGACTGCCGAGCTACGACTACACGATTGAGCATCGCAAGGGCAGTACCCATGGAAATGCCGATGCCTTGTCACGCCGTCCGTGCAAAGTCGAATGCAGGCAGTGCTCGCGAGCCGAAAGCAAAGAACAGAGAGTGGACGTCCGGTTGGTAAGCGTTATGCCAGAGGAAGAGTGGTCTGCGGAGAGGCTACAAAAGGACCAGCGTGAGGATGCGGATCTTGCAAAAATCGTCGAAGGCAAGGAGCAAGGCGCACGTCCAGACTGGCAGGAGATGGCCGGTGAAAGCCCGAAGGCTTACTGGGCACAGTGGAAAAGTCTGCGGCTGAAAGAAGGATGCCTGTACCGCGAATGGGAGAGCGCGGATGGTCGGACCAGCAACTCCCTAATGGTAGTGCCGAAATGCAGAATCAACGAGGTCATCGAGGCATACCATAACGACTCCAGTGGAGGGCACCTAGGTATCACCAAAACCGTCGCCAAAATAAAAAGACGATTCTACCGGGTAGGATGTCAGGAGTCTGTAGCCGAGTGGATTAAGAGCTGCGACAGATGTTCAGCCACGAAAGGGCCGACAAGAAGATCTTGAGGCCGCATGCAGCAGTACAACGTGGGAGCGCCCTTCGAGCGGATTGCTATGGACGTCGCCGGCCCATTCCCAACTAGCACTCAAGTTGGTAATGGATTATTTCAGCAAATGGCCCGAAGTGTACCCTATTCCAAACCAGGAATTCCTACGGTCGCGGAATGGCTGGACAACAACTGGGTAGCCAGGTTCGGAGTTGCGTTGGAGTTGCACTGCGGTATTCAAGGAAGTGTGAGAGCTGCTGGGGATAAAGAAAACTCGTACCACTCCTTTGCACCCACAGTCCGACGGCATGGTGGAACGCTTTAAGCGGACACTGGAGGAATACCTGCGGAAAGTGGTAGGCAGGAATCAAAAGGATTGGGACACACATATCCCCCTGTTCCTGATAGCGTATAGGTCAGCCCCGCACGACACGACATCACTCACTCCAGCCCGAGCAGTGTTCGGCACAGGGTTGCGGTTACCCGCTGACTTGAAGTTTGGGGTAGTCAGCACGACGGGAGGCGCTAAGACGGACTACGTGGTCAATAAGCCGGCGGAACTGGAGGAAATTCACCAGTTTATAAGGAGCCGCACCAAACTGGTCAGCGATTCCAAGAAGGCGATCTGGTAATGCTCTACAACCCGCAGCGGAGAAAAGGTTTGTCTCTAAGGCGCTAAGCTGAAGGTAGTCCATTTGGAGCGCCTGGCGCCTCATCACAGCGGAACCTCGGCACTTGTTCGGGACGAACAAGTCTAAGTGGTGGGCAGTGTAACGATAACACAGTCTGTCGCTGGGCAAAGCATCCCTGTCGCTACGCGCCGTGCCATAATTCAACATGGCAATGATGACCGCGATAATGGAAACTTTTAGTCCAACCTGGCAATGATGGCCGCGATAATGGAAACTTTAAGTCCAACCTGGCAATGATGGTCACGATCATCATGGAAACCTTTTAGTCCACTCTGGAATGTGCGAGAACGATCTGCGCGATGGCCGGACAGCCGGGTGTGGCGCAGCGAGTCAGTCTGATTTTGACTAGTGAAGGGGCCACACGGAGTAATTGAGCAAATAATTAAGTGTAAAGACAGTGAAGTGTAAATCTGTGAAATAATGTGATTGTTGGTTTATTTTATTGACTGCGTTTGAGAAAATAAGTGTATTTTATTTTTAAATTACGCAATCCAGAGATACGTACTAGCCCACTAGAACTAGCATTCGTAACAATATAATAACTATTTACCTCCTGCAAGTCCATTTTTTAATTTTAGAACACAATTTTTAGCTTTAAGTGAATAAATTGTCAACGAATACCAGCAATGAAAACATAAAAAAAATAAACCGTTACTGTATACAAATGATGCTAACTAATGTTGATAACCTTACGAACAAGTGAGCAATGAATATTCACTAAAGAGAATGGTGTGTTATGACTCTCTCTATGTTTTGACTCATTTTTTTTGTGCACAGCTTTTGCTTTGACTACAGCAATTACTGTATTCATATTGTAATGACTCTCAGAAAGTGTGCACTCAGCAGAAGTGTCAACACTGTGGGAGAGAAAGTGAATGAAGCCATGCAGATATCTGGTGTGTATGCTTTTTTGTGTTGCCAATTGGTTTTGCTGCACAAATTGCGAAATCTAACAGCCAAACCAAGGGTTAAAAGATTGTATGGAAAAACATAATTTAATAGGTCTATTGACTTTCAATAGGGCGGACGGACTAGTAAAGCACTAAATAAAGAAATAAATAATAAGACAAGTATTTGTTCATAAGAAAAATGTTATTAAGGCATGCCTAAGTTTAAAAACAGTAGGGGAATTCTTTGTAAGGTGCCACCCCTAGCTTTTTTGCGCATAATTCAACGTATAACGTACACCAATGTTAATATACCGTTGGAAAGAGTGTTTAAAGAGCTATGATCCAAGGTAAAGGTCAAAAGGTAAAGGTTAAGCAAATTTGTCAGTCTTTAAAATATCTACAAACTTGCCGAAGACAGTAAAGCGATATTCAGAACGATTTAGGACCAATTAGCATTTAAACGTTCGAAGACTTAAGCGACGAACTCGACTGAAATGAGCAAAATTCAAAGTCGGATTTCTCATAAACTAATCCAGCCAAACGCCTGGTGGATCTCAACTCAGTATACCTAAAGAAAAGTGGCTTAGTAGGTCCCCTGCTTGTTGCAATTTTCGACTTGCACAGTGTTATCAATCAGAGCAACCCACTACTTCAACCACCGTTCCCAAACAAAAACCCATAAACCCCCCCACCCCCACCTCCATTTCCTTTGTAATCGCACTTACAAATAAAGATCTCTCTCCCGCAAAAACTCTACAAAACTTAAACCCAGCAAACACAAGCAACGCCAACCGAAAACGCACCAATCCGCCCAAACATGATACCTTGCCCACCAAACTTTCATATAACCAACTACTTGACAAAGATACCGTATCAAGCCAATATTCATCATACTTCCTCGCACACAATCTATAATAAATGCCCCCCAAAATAGTCCAATGGAACATGAAAGGATATATAAATAACTACGACGAACTAACAGTACTAATAAACGACTCCAATCCCGACATATTATGTATTCAAGGAACTTATATCCCCTTCAACTCAACAAATATAATCATCCATAAAGCCTACATCGGATATTTCTCAAATTTACTCGGCAAGTCGTACTCCAAACAAGAAATTGGCATCCTTATCAAGCGCCACATTCCGCACCAAGTTATCACTATACCGTCCAAATAGATTTAAACTTTAAGATTACAGTTGTAAACAAATACATTCCCCCAAACCAAAATATTTCAGATCAAGATATTATTTCATACTTACGTCAAGATACAATCGCCAGTCAGTTTAACTGGTGATTTCAACTCCTGGAGCCCACTATGGGGATCCAAAACATCAAACACCAGAGGCTCCAAACTGGAAAATGTAATCCTGCCTGAAAGCCTCATCATTCTAAACGATAGGTCCCCCACCCACTTCTTGACACGCAACTCCTTCACCCATGTAGACATCACACTGGTCTCTTCCCAATTAGCTCCCAGATGGGTGAATGGGTTATTTCTGACTGCCTTTATGGCAGATACAAAACCGATCTAGCTGACTGGGTCCTCTATCAAAAGCAATGCGAACTAAATTTTAAATTTTCACGCTCTAAAAACATCAATAAAAATGTTGCCAAAACCAACAAAGCAGCTAGAACAGCGGCAAATTTGGATATACCCCAAACCAAGCCTGTAACTGGCAAAAAAAAGATTCGTTGGTGGAATAGCGACCTAAAAAAACTACGCCAGGAAAAGCAAACCCTCTGGCACATTTATAAACACAACAGATCCCTCTCCAACTTAATTAACTTCAAAAAAGCAAATGCGCTCTTTAAAAGGTCAGTTAAATTGGCTAAAAGCACGAATTTGGAAAACTTTACCTTAGGCATAACACCATCTTCCTCCCCAAGTAAAGTGTGGGCAGATATTAAAGCACTAACAGGCATTCCACCAACTCCAATTAAATCTATTAATTTCAATGGCACCTTACTATCTTCTCCTTCTGAAATAGCAAATGCTTTCGCGTCTACGTGGTCCAATTATTCCGACAGTTCTAATTTTCACAGCGAATATACAAACAGTAAAAACACAACTCTCTCACGGCAGTACATAAATAGCAATGTATCACCGTCAACTAAATAAGGCTGAAGGCTGCACTCTGCACGGTCAAGGGTAAAACACCCGGATCTGACCGTATCTCCTATCCTTTGCTGAAAACCCTACCCTATTCCGCCAAATTAAAGCTACTTGATATATACAATCAAATCTTTGAACTAGGGACATACCCACATGTATGGCAAAAAGCAATAGTTCTACGCATAATAATAATAATAATTGACTGGCACGACAGCCCGCTTACGCGAGACTAAATCCTAGCTTCTCGCAACCACCCGTGTTGTGCGTGTGAATTTGTACGCGGGTGGAAGAGACCTACAGTTTTATGGCGGTTCCGAACGGCAGGTTGGGAGCTCTTTCATAAGCAATTTCTACTCTCAGAGGTTTGCCATTTCCAGCTGAGAGGACAGCCACGAAAGAGAAAAACGAGTTTTCCCGTTATTTTTTTTAGGTGTTATTACAGGCAGTATTTGAACCTGGGTCGCTGTCTTCGACTCGCGGTCCAACGCACTAACCAACTGAGCCACGGCGGCCGCCGTTCTACCCATACCCAAGCCAAATAAACCCCGCCAGGAAATACTAGGATATAGACCAAGAAATAAGGGATTTATTTCTTGCGTTAGTAAAGTCTTGGGAAAAATGATCGCAAAGAGGCTCATGTGGTATATCACAAAAAACAACTTTATTAGCCACAACCAAGTGGCTTTTAAAAACAAGCACAGCACAACCAACGTATTACTACGTTTTCAACATTTTGTTTTTGATGCTTTAGCGTCAAAAAACCACATTACAGACCTAGCTACCGATTTCGAAACGTCTTATCCTTTCTAACGTCGTCAACAATATGCATCCTAGCCGGAGCCGGCCCTCCTTCCATTAAGGAAAGGGTCACTGAGATCATCTGGTAACTCCTCCCTAAGCTTATAAACACAAGGAACGCTCTCTTACATAAAGACTTCACTAGTTATTTCCGGCATAAACGATGGCGAAAATCCAAATCAACAATTCGTCGCTGCGCAGCCTTCTGCAAGCAACTGGACCTGCAACCTTCAACAGTTCGCACAAAACAAACATTCAAACAATCAGATTTGTGTACTAAAATTGCTACGTCACCGAAAAAGAGTGTGATGAATTATAAGAGTATAGGATAAAGCTATTTGGCACCGGAATATTGTTAGTGTTTTTTAGGACTCTTGTAATGATATTATTTTAGTGTTATGGTGTTTAATTAAGATCAGTAGTTCGTTATATTTATTTACGTATCCGTTTTGTATTTATTTACGTATCCGTTAAAAAAACTTCCAAAGAACGGGACGGAAAATTAGTACGGGCTAATAAAAACGTCTTCCTTTCTTTCCAATTCCCTTTTTGTTTAATTGTCTTTGTTTAGTTCTTTTTTAATTGCCTGTAGCGATCATATATATGTCGCCATGCCAGCCATATTTTATTTTTTTTTAAATCGGCAGTAGTTTCAGGAGCAATATGACACGCCGTGCAGGCTTATAGAAGAAGCACAAAAGATTATAGAAATCGTTTTCCAATTTCAGCTTTTCGCCAGCGCAACGACAACAACAACAGCACATCGTCTTCCTCCTCTTCGCACAATTGTGCAAGAATGAACGAGTGAGCACTAAGGTGGGTCGATTCCGGACTTTTTCCGATTCGAGATTTCTAATAGTGCGGAAAAGTTGCCTTCGTACTTCCTGATTCCAATGCAATTTTTTGTTTTGAGATCGGACTGCATCTTCAACCCCAACTCCGGCCTTGAAATTTCGGAAATTTGCCTAAAATCGTGAAATTGCCTACCTAGCGCCTGAAATACGCCTCTCATGGCAAAATGTATAAAAGAAAAGTTGTTTGCCGCATCATTAGCTACCGAAATGGTATTATGATCATGGCCGTAGGACGAACCGTTCCCGAGATACGAGCGAAAAGGCGGCGCGCCGCAGCTCAAGGGCAGCAGATTATGGGATCAGCTCACGCCCCTTCGGGCTGACCCGTTTTAGTTTAACCTCGTCCTCGTCCTCAGCCCTGCGCTTGTTGGCTGGGCCGCGATTGTCAGTATTCCTCGCTACAGGCGATTGCGATCGAGAACGGGAACGCCTCAATCTTCATCCTCTCGAGATCATCAGCGCCGACGGACGGGTAGCACAGCTGTACGAGCCGCTCAATGTATGCTGCATCATTGCCAGGTTGGACTAAAAGTTTCCATTATCGCGGTCATCATTGCCATGTTGAATTATGGCACGGCGCGTAGCGACAGGGTTGCTTCGCACAGCGACAGACTGTGTTATCGTTACACTGCCCACCACTTAGACTTGTTCGTCCCGAACAAGTGCCGAGGTTCCGCTGTGATAAGGCTCCAGGCGCTCCAAATGGGACTACCTTCAGCTTACCGCCTTTATTACTTCAACATGAATCCTGTATACCAAGTCGTTAATCCTAGTCACGACTTCGTAAGGTCCTTCCCATGACGCTTTAAGGTTCGCAAACCTTTCCTCCGCTGCGGGTTGTAGAGCATTACCAGATCGCCTTCTTGGAATCGCTGACCAGTTTGATGCGGCTCCTTATAAACTGGTGAATTTCCTCCAGTTCCTCCCGCTTATTGACCACGTAGTCCGTCTTAGCGCCTCCCGTCGTGCTGACTACCCCGAACTTCAAGTCAGCGGGTAACCGCAACTCTGTGCCGAACACTGCTCGGGCTGGAGTGAGTGATGTGTCGTGCGGTGCTGACCTACACGCCATCAGGAACAGGGGGATATGCGTGTCCCAATCCTTTTGATTCCTGCCTACCACTTTCCGCAGGTATTCTTCCAGTGTCCGGTTAAAGCGTTCCACCATGCCGTCGGACTGTGGGTGCAAAGAGTGGTACGCGTTTTATTTATCCCCAGCAGCTCACACACTTCCTTGAATACCGCAGACTCGAAATTCCGGCCTTGATCTGAGTGCAACTCCAACGGAACTCCGAACCTGGCTACTCAGTTGTTTACCAGCTTTTCCGAGATCGTAGTGGCCTCCTGGTTAGGAACAGGGTACACTTCGGGCCATTTTCTGAAGTAATCCATTACCACCGTAATCCATTAGCACGTATTTGTTGCCTTGAGTGCTAGTTGGGAATGGGCCGGCGACGTCCATAGCAATCCGCTCGAAGGGCGCTCCCACGTTGTACTGCTGCATGCGGCCTCGAGATCTTCTTGTCGGCCCTTTCGTGGATGAACATCGGTCGCAGCTCCTAATCCACTCGGCTACAGACTCCTGACATCCTACCCAGTAGAATCGTCTTTTTATTTTGGCGACGGTTTTGGTGATGCCTCCACGCGCTCTGCCATTCGCGCTATAGGCAGCCATCAGACAGCCGCAGACTTTGCACTGTGCCCAGTAAGCCTTCGCGATCGGGCTTTCACCGGCCATCTCCTGCCAGTTTGGACGTGCGCCTTGGTCCTTCCCTTCGACGATTTTTGCAAGATCTGCACCCTCTTACTTACTTACTTAACAGGCCATAACAACCCGTTATCGGGTTACGGCCTGCCGCAAAACTTCTCTCCAGGCGCCTCTGCTTCGCGCGCACCTTCTCCAGTTGGTCACACCAAGAGATACCAGGGCCTCTTCCACTTGGTCCCTCCACCGGAGACACGGCCTCCCTCTTCGCCGTCGACCTCCAACCATCGCATCGAATACCTTCTTCGCCGGGGCTTCGTCGTCCATGCGGCAGACATGACCGAGCCACCGTAGCCGCTGGATGTTAATTCGTTGCGCTACGTCCATGTCCTTATACAGCTCATACTCTCGTTATTGGTTCGTATTTTAGTTTAACCTCTTCCTCGTCCTCAGCCCTGCGCTTGTTGGCTGGGCCTCGATTGTCAGTATTCCTCGCTACAGGCGATTGCGATCGAGAACGGGAACGCCTCAATCTTCATCCTCTCGAGATCATCAGCGCCGAAGGACGGGTAGCACAGCTGTACGAGCCGCTCAATGTCTGCTGCATATGCCTGCAGCGCCTCGTTGGCCCTTTGCCTGCGGCTCTTCAGCTCACAGTAGTACAGCGTTCTGTTGTGCTCGTCGCTGTATTTGGCTGCCAGCGCCCTTATGACGGTCTCGAACTCACTTCGTAAACATTCTGGAACTGATTTTATTACCTCAGCCGCAGCACCTTTAAGAGCCAGCGCCAATCTCCGACCTGTCCTTACATCGGTCCACTGATTTTCCAGAGCAGCCAGGTCGAATTGCAGCTTGAATGTATGAGCGGCGTAGTCCCATCATAAGTAGGTACTTCTGCTCGGGTGGCAACACTTTCCGGAACTGGCGGCAACCATTCTCGCGGCTGTACCTCCCTAAGCCGCTCGTACATTTTTCTGTTCATCGAGTTTCCCAGACTATCAACTCGTTTGTTCAGGGAATCATCAAGATCGTCAACACGTTTGTTCAGGGAATCATCCAGGTCGCCAACTCGTTTGTTCAGGGAATCATCCAGGTCGTTGACTCGTTTCTCCACGTGCTCCACCCGCGTCTCCAGGTGCTCGACTTTCCCATTAATCCTGTCTGAGATTTCCTCCACTTTCTGCTCCAAGCGAGCAGAATTTTCCTGAAGCTTGACTTCCATTCGCTCTGCCACTTGCGCCGATATTTAATGGGACGCCGTTTCTCGATTCGCCGTTTCCATTTGCGCAGACATGCCTTTGAATGCAGCCATTAGTTGGCTCATGTCCAACGCTTGTATTGGCGCAGCCGCTGCTGTGGAGGGTAGCGTGCAAAAACACATGGGATTTAATAAAAAAAGAGGATAATATACTATATAGAGGATAATATACTATAAATAAAATCAAATTTATATTTGTATGTATGCATATGCAAGTTAATTTCAAATGCAATTAAAATATATTGAATAAATGAAACTAAAACAAATGTAAAATATTGGAAAAATTAAGAAAAACCTCGGAAAAATTAAAAAAATCTCAATTATGTTTCAATATGTCAATTTTAGATCTTTTTCATTTAAAGTTTATGAGGATAAAAGTCGCTTCTTTCATTAAGCCAAGATTACTAATATTAGGGCATTGCTGAATAATCTTTTGTTTTATTTGAATTATATACATGTTTTTTCATTAAGAATAGTTTAAGAAACTGTTATATGAATTTTGCTTACTTCAAAAAATGTATCTGACGAAACCCTACTAACAATTTTTCGATATGAATTTTTGCGACAAATTCTCGAAATAATCTCGATAACGCTTGAAGTTTTTACCTTGAAGATTTTGAATATTTTCAAGGCAAATGAAATACTTTTTTGTCAAACGAAAAATTGTCATTACGTGAACGTGCGCGCATTTAAAACCGAGTCAACGTGTACTTATAATCGTTATGTGATATAAATAATGGATTGGCCATGCGACAGTACTGTACAATATGCGTTTTATTTCAATTTTCAGAAAGAAAATAAGTTTTCGTAATGGTATCCAAAATGCTATTGAGAACGAGAAAAATTACGCTGCCGAAATGATATCGTCATTTTCAAAATTTTTGACATCGTTACGATATCTCGGGTAAGATAATTTCAATATCACAACGATATTGTGATTTTGGAATTTCTCGACATCGTTACGATAGTGTCATTTTTCTAGTGTCGTTTTTCTTTCGAAAAAAGTTCTCGCTTTAACGATATCGTTTGGTTTGCTGGGAACACATACTTTCGTGAAAATTCGCTCTAGATTAACCCTCCATTACAATCGTCTATTAAACTAACGCCATTACTATCTATGGGTGTAATCCACCCACAACTTTTTATTATCCGTTTTACTTATCCATTGCAGTAAAATAAACAAAAACCAAATTTTTTCATAATCAGAACATCATAACATGTAAAAACAAAAATAAATTGTATAATTTTGTTTATTCATTTATCCTATATAAATATTTGTTTCTGTGCATCTCATTTCAAGGAAAAAAAAGGTGAAATAAAAATTTTGATTGAGAAAATAGCCACATCTTGCAAAATATTTAAGTTATGTTTCTTGGGCTTAGTGATTTAGAAAACTAAAAAAATAAATAAATAATTATTTAATAATTTTTTTCGGACCAAGGTCAAATTTTGCGAAAAATTCAAACAAAAATCAACAATATACCTGCTACTCTTTAAGGTTACAAAAATCAAAAAATTTCCAAACACACGAAAAAATCTATATATTTGCGAAACTAGGCGCCAAATGTAGTAAAACTGGGTCTTTTGTTTTTCTCTCTGACGTCAGGATTTTTTTAAAGGAATTTGAAATTTCAAGGGCATATTTATTTCAAAAATTGAGCGCATTGTAGAATAACTATATGGATATCAAATCAAATTGAAAAATTTAATGTTTTGGTATAAAAGGACGAAGAGGTATTAAAAATCTCCTTTTAAAACTTTATCCTAGAATATCATTGGAAATTCCCAAAAACTATTGGAAAAAAAAATTAAAAAAAATATATCTTAAGGACTAATATGTACACTACTACATCCCTGAATTTCGTTCTTCTAACTTTATTAGTTTAAGATATAACAAATTTAATATTATAAAAATTTTGTTACTTATCATAGAGCATAATTTTTAAGGATTTTCTACTAAGTAAATGGTATACACGTTATTAAAAAAACATCGCCAAAAAGTGAATACAAATATGTAAATGTAATTTATAAAAAAATAAAACTTCATTACTAATAATGGGTGTTAAGCATCCAGCAATTTTATACCGCCACTACTATCGTGGGTGTAATACACCCAGTTACTTTTTAAAACAATTGTATAAAAACAATTGCTTTCTTAATACAAATGCAGTATACTCTAAAACCTTCCGAAATATGCAAATGTGGATTACATTATAACTTTATGCTGGTGTTGATTAAAAAATCTTTACTATACTGAGAAATTGAATTAACAGGGTGAATTCCGCCCTGACGATAGTAATGCAGGGTTAACAATGTGTCTGTGGAAAATTATTTTTACAAACAAGAATAAGAAGCCACTAGACAAAATTTACATCCAAAAAAATATTGAGTGATCGCGTAGCCAAAACAAACACCATTTCAATGTGCAAGTTAGCACGGCCTCAGGTTTGTCCAAATGCTGAGTTTTAAAAATAAGTCAAATACCATCCGCCGAGCTTCACATGTCTCCTATTGCATTGCCAGCCAAAGCGTGAGACTTTGCTGACAATGCAGTTCACATGTTCTTTCACTGCACCGGCAGCCGAGCTGGTGCGCTGGCGGTGCAGCCAAAATTTAAAAGTCAGTAATAAAACTCATTCCAACCGAAACGGTTCTGTTATTTCATTTATTTAACTTGCACAAGTAAAGCCAAGTTGGCTTGTTGCGGAAAAAAACAACATTGCGTGTTGTTGTCTGCAGCAATGGCATAATTTTCAAATTGAAGCACTCTCGCTGTGGGTAATGCTCTGATTTACAGGAGCATAAAAGTTATGGTCACCCCAATTCAAAGAATATTTTAACGCAAAAAGCAATAAACAATAATTATTGTTAATTGCTTTTGTCAAGCACTTTAGCGCCCCATTTAAAATTCCCTAGAATCGCATTGCACACCGCAATGCACCAAGCACTTTAGCGCCCCATTTAAAATTCCCTAGAATCGCATTGCACACCGCAATGCACCAAGCACTTTAGCGCCCCATTTAAAATTCCTCAAATAACATTGCACAACACCACCACAATGCACCAAGCATTGTGACCCACTTAAAATTATCGCACACTGCGTTGCGCCAAGCATTCCCGCCCTTTCAGCATAATTGCCGAAATCGCACTTGACCACAGCCACTTGAGCGCGGACTGGCTGACGCCGCATTTCCTCCGGTCACCGTACCGTACCACACAAGAAGAAATAGCCGACGCGCCTGCAACGCTTTCCCTCTAGTTTCACACATGCACTAATCATTATAAATAGAACTAGCAAGCGAAAATAAAGACAGTTGGGAATTAACCATCTTACTGGACAGTGTTTCAATTTAATTTGGAAAGCCACAGTTGCAGCCCAGTTGCCAGACACACACCAGGACGAAGGAATCTCTGCTCAATCAAGGTTGAAGTCGAGAATTAACTACGGAATCTCTACTCAATAACCAAAATTGGCGACGAGGATGGGATGTGGGTATCCATCCACAACCAGATAAAGTGATATATAAGTGAAAAACTAAAAAGTGCACTAAGAAGAACTACGCAAAAAGCAAACAGCAGCAGCATCGAAGCAAAACGTCCATCGAGAAAACTAATTATTTGAAACAGCAGCAGCATCGAAGCAAACGTTCATCGACTCGATCATTCGAAACAGCAGCAGTATCAAAACAAACGTTCATCGATTCGACCATCTGAAACAGCAACAGCAACAAAGCAAGCGTCCACCGATTTGATTATTTGTAACAGCAGCGGCATCAAGGCAAAACAAAACGTTCGAGGAAAGTGAAACTGTCAGAGCGCTGCGAACAACAACTAAAAACCCTAAGAACCCGACTGATGACGAAGTACCACGAAACTCTCAACAAATTGGAGTCTCTGATCGTCGTAATCAACAACAGGGCCCAGCTATACTCTACCGGAACGGAAAAGGAAAATTACATCGAGACCCTAAGGAAGTTGGAAAATATCAGGACCAATCTAATAAGACAACACCGACGACACCACAACAAAAAACAACAAGGCATACGGACACTAAGTAAGATTAATTAAGAATAGAAATAGTGAATTAGTTAAGCTAGTCAATATGGCTGTACGAATCGAAATAAACCCGGTCAAATACCTATCTTCCTTACCGGAGTTTCATGGAGACTATCGAGACCTTCAGACATTCTTAAACTTAGTAGACATAATCCAACCACTACTCCAGGGATACGACGATTTGTCCCAGGAACTCTTTGCCGACATTATAAAAAGTAGATTAAGGAACAAGGCCAGGGAAGTAATAGAGATAAATTGTCAGGTAGTTACTTGGAACGAGAAAAAGAAGTATTGATCAACAACTTCGGGGAAAGACTATCGGCAGAAGAATTATTTGACGAACTAAGAGGAACAACATTTAAGACAAACAGTATCGACTTTTTTAACGAAATAAAAACTAAGTTAAGAATACTGAACAATAAAACGACAATGCTATTCGGTGAAGGAGCAGCAGTGAACGCCATCGTTAGTAATAACATGAGAAGCGCACTGAATATCTTCAAATCTAAATTACCAGAACCAATGAAGTCAATTTTAATACGCAGAAACCCAGACTCATTGGAAAAAGCAATAAACATATTGTTCGACGCAGGATATGCACACTTGGGGACAGACGGAAAACCCTACCGTATTAACAGACAAAATCCTAGTAACAGAAATAACCAAAATAACAATCAAAATTCTAACAACAGAAATAACCAAAATAACAATCAAAATTTTAATAACAGAACTAGCCAAAATTACAATCAAAATTCTAACAATAGACAGAATTATAATCCTACCAACCGACAAAATTACCAAAACCCTAACAACAGACAGAATTATAATAACCAGAATTTCAACGACAGACAAAACCGTAACGACCGAAACCAACACAATGGACAGAACCAATACAACTATAGAGAACGAAACTATAATAACTATAACAACGGACCTAGACCAAGAAATCAAAGTAATTGGCAAAATGACCAAAGAACAAACGAACAACCTACCCAAAACCAACTACCTATTCCCGAACCAATGGACGTCAACAACATCCAAAATTTTCAACCAGAAGCCTCGGAGGAAACCTACCATGTATAGAAGTAGAAACAAAGTTAGGATCCCTTAAATTTTTAATAGACACCGGAGCCACTCACTCCATTATCAATACTGGGCTCTGCAATCCCAAATGGTCCGTACCAATAGAAAACCCAATTACCATGAAAACAATACAACACACTTATAGATACCCTTACATACATAAGGAAGAGGTACAAAATCAGATCAAAGAAATGTTAGAAAGTGGTATAATAAGACCAAGCCATTCACCTTATTCCGCCCCAGTTTGGATAGTACCCAAAAAACTTGATGCTAGTGGGAAAAAGAAATGGCGCCTGGTAATCGATTACCGTAAGTTAAATGAAGTAACGATCGACGATAAGTACCCCATTCCCAATATGGGCGAAATCCTGGAAAAATTAGGAAGGTGCCACTACTTCACCACATTAGATCTGGCAAAAGGCTTCCATCAGATAGAAATTAAGGAAAGCGATATTCATAAAACAGCATTCCGAGTCGAAGGAGGGCACTACGAATTCGTACGTATGCCGTTCGGGCTCAAAACAGCCCCGGCAACCTTCCAACGTCTGATGAATAATGTTTTAGGAGATTTGATCAACTCCATTTGCTTAGTTTACCTTGATGACATAGTCATCTTCTCAACATCCCTTGAGGAACACATAGAATCACTCACTAAAGTCTTCAAGCGCCTCAAAGATGCCAACTTAAAGGTACAATTGGACAAAAGTGAATTCTTAAAACTTCAGACTGAATTCTTAGGGCACATTGTTTCTCCGGAAGGTATCCAACCAAACCCCAAGAAAATTCTTTGCGTTCAAAATTTCCCTTTACCAAAATCACAAAAGCAAATTAAACAGTTTCTTGGACTCACCGGCTTTTATCGTAAATTTATAAAGGATTACGCTAAAGTAGCCAGACCTATGATCAAGTATTTGAAGAAAGAAGCATTAGTAGACACCAACGATCCACAATATATCAATAGCTTTCAAACCCTAAAACTCATGCTAGTCAATGAACCAATACTGGTCTATCCTGATTTCAAAAAGAATTTCACCCTACAAACGGACGCAAGTAATTTCGCATTGGGAGCTGTGCTATCGCAAGACAACCACCCCATTTGCTACGCGAGTCGTACATTAAACGACCATGAGAAAAATTATAGTACGATTGAGAAAGAATTACTCGCGATAGTTTGGGCCACACAGCATTTCCGCCCGTACTTGTTTGGGAGAAGATTCCTAATAGAAACGGACCATAGGCCACTAACATGGCTTTTTTCAGTCAAAGAACCAAATTCAAAGCTCGTGCGATGGAGACTCCGCTTACAAGAATTCGACTATGAGATAAAATACAAGAAAGGCGTACAGAATGGAAATGCCGACGCACTTTCCCGCCTCGAAGTAAACACTAATGACATAATATACGACATTGTGAACGAATCCGAAAGACCCGTAAATTTTTACAAGAACCAATTCATACTAAAGAAAACTACATCAGGATCACTAAGAATGCAGAATAACAATATATTTAATTTCAATCGCAAAATAATACATGCAAAAAGTTACGACGAGGAAACCTTAATTACCATTATTAAAAATCACTTTAACCCGAATAAAGTTAACGCAGTTTATATCGAAGATGTAGACGTAAAACAAGCATTCAAACAAGTCATAAACAAATATTTCTATACAGAAAACTGCAACATTAAAGTAATGCTTTGTAAATACCTTTTGAAGGATATCGTAGACGAACACGAATTAGCAACAACCATCGAAAAAGAACACAAAAGAAATAACCATAGAGGGATTAACGAAAACTTCGCACAACTAAAACAGGAGATTTACCATCCAAAACTTAAAAAACGAATAACTCAGTATATAAACAACTGCGACATATGTAACTTAGAAAAATATGACCGAAAACCCATTAAAGCCAAATTCAATACAACAGAAACCCCAAATCAGCCAAACGAAATTGTACACATGGACGTTTTCTATAGTCTGAACAAAACATTATTTCTAACAATAATTGATAAATTTTCGAAATTCGCCCAAGCTATCAAAATCAACAACCGATCATGGATAGAATTCAAAAAAGCATTATGCGATACTTAAGTAGAGTAGGACACGTAAATAAAATAATAATAGACAATGAACTCGGATTTAAAGCATTACCACTAACGGACTTTTTAAAACAACAAGACACAGAAATTCACTTCACATCTAATAACAATCACACATCTAACGCAGATATCGAACGTCTCCACAATACAATAAACGAACATATTAGGCTACTCAAACACGACCCAAACAAAGACACAGACACCGTGGAAGAGAAAATTTATAAAATTATAATGTTTTATAACAACACGATCCATTCATCGACAGGTCACAGGCCAAATGATTTTAATAATGGGAATATTGATAAAAACGAATACCAGACAATTAGAGAACGGATAATAAAAAATAAAGAAAAACTATTGACAGATTAAATCAAGATAGAGAAGACGTAGAATTACAGACAGGACCCGTCCTTCTAAAAGAAATACGAGGTGGTAAAAATCATTCGAAATTTCGACCGGCCGAAGTAGAGAAACTGGACGACGATCATGTCGTAACCAAAAGAGGCCTTAAGTATCACAAATCTCATATTAAGGGGAGGTTCTCCTCTTTTCGGCCGAAAATAAAGCGAAATTCTTTCATTTACTGTCGGATAATGAAACGACTCACGAATAGACGGTTTTGATGATTTATTAAGCCATCTTTCTAAAATACAAGAAACAAATTTTTTTTTACAAAATCCAATATGGCGGCCCAAAAATGGCGGGTCTTGTCAACCTCTGCAAGCGAGACATTGTTCGGAAACGTCAAGGCTGTAGCCACTTGTAGTGAACTGAAATCAAAAATTTTTTTTTTATAGTAAAGAATATTAAATTCCCTATGACTTATACCTATTTTTGAATAATTTTTATAAAAAATCATCTAATTTATGCATAATCATAGAAAAAGTTCAATTTTTACCATCTTTTTTTCGACTTTTCTTTTGTTAAAAGACTATTATTACACATTTGTTTATATTTGTTTTAGGTATAAGTCATATAAAAAATCATACCCTTTAAGAAATGCTATAGATGAAGTAACTCGGATAAGTAGATCATGAGTTACGCTTGACGTTAGGATGAAAAAAATGGTTTTGAGATAAACGCGTTTAAAGTCTTTGGCCGCGCAGTAAAATAGCACCAGAGCGTTCCTCCGCGCGCGAAAGTTCGACGCATCAGAGACGCTCCTATGCGATAAATATGCTGCGGATCGAAAAATCCTTTTGCACACATATTCTCGACATTCATACCTTTCATTTCATCAAAAAAAAAAAATTGATTTTTTGAAAAAAAAAGAGGAGAACCTCCCCTTAAAAGGAAGAAAAAATACCAAAACGAAAACGAAGTACAGAACAACCCCCAACTAATTGACTTAAACGTTTTGTTTTACTAACCTTTACAGACAAAATGAAGCTGATCTATACCATCTTCACACTAATTACCTGCACCATATCCCAACCAATGATTGGACACGTAATGCATGTACAAGACCTAACTAACAATGAAGGATATATACCGTTAAAAATCGAAGAAGTCAAAATCATCAACTACTACGAAAAAATCCTCCACGTAATTAATGTAACAAAGTACGAACAAACTATCAATATCATATCCAAAAATATCGAAGTAATCTCCAAAGCATCATTTGACAAACCTCTATTCGATTCAATCAGCAAAACTTTTATGCTACTAAAATCAAAAGTATCTAACCTTATACCACATTTCAAACAAAAAAGGGGATTAATGAACATCGTAGGCAAGGGTTTAAAAGTAATAGCTGGCACCATGGACAGCGACGACGAAAAAGAGATACGAGACGCAATAAACCAACTCTCAAACAATAACGAAAAACTTGCAAACAACATAGAATCAATAACCTACGTTAGTCACATTCTCTCATCAAAAATAGATAATATCACATCACACATAAACATACAACAACACACCGTACAAAACTACATCAACAAATATACAAGAGAAATACAGAATAAAATCACTGACATCGAAGACGAAGTATATTTTCTGAAAAATATTTATCAGATACAAAACGACATTTCTTTATTCAAGGACCATGTTGACGACATAGAACAAATAATATTCACTAGTAAATTAGGAGTAACCCCAACAGACATACTTACCGACCAAGAATTCGAGTTTGTAAACGATTACGACACATACATCAACATAAAAAACTTGGTAGTATTCCATGACAACAACGTAATCCTAACCCTATCAATCCCTAAGTTTTCGAAACAAACCTTTTCAAGAATCCTATTTGAACCGGTTCCTAACAGCCAAAACAAGAGCCTATTCCTAGAACACAATGAAATAATATTAAACGATAAAAACGAAGCCTACTACAATAATGTAACAGATAACCTAAGAAAAAATTTAGTTAAGATAGAAAACAAATGTATTCACGACATTATCACGAAAGAACAAGCAAATTGCATTTTTAAAAATGACACAAACCAGATGGTTAAAGAAATAATACCCGGTCTGTTAGTATTTAAGAATTTCTACAATAATAGCATAAGCACTAGTTGCATAAATAAGAAAGTAAGCGTTCACGGTAACTTTTTAATCAAATTTGAAAATTGCGTAATCAGAGCAAACGGAAATAACTACACAAATAATAATTTTTTAATTAATAATTGATTGGCACGACAGCCCGCTTACGCGAGACTAAGGCCTAGCTTCCCGCAACCACCCGTGTTGTGCGTGTGAATTTTGTACGCGGGTGGAAGGGACCTACAGTTTTATGCCGGTTCCGAACGGCAGGTTGGGAGCTTTTTCATAGGCAATTTTTTTACTCTCAGAGGTTTGCCATTTCCAGCTGAGAGGACAGCCACCGAAAGAGAAAACGAGTTTCCCGTTATTTTTTTTAGGTGTTACTACATGCAGTATTCGATCTTGCGTCGCTCTGCATGCGACTCGTTGGACCGCGCACTAACCAACTGAGCCACGGCGGCTGCCGTGATACACAAATACCATTTTGAAAATTAACGAAAAAATTGTTTTACCTCAACTAATAACCAAACTGAAAGAAAATTATACAATTAACGAATTAAAAATTTAAGACCTATATTCAACACAACTAAAATACGGAAATAAAATAGAATACCTTATATTAGACACTAAGTACAAAAGTAACATAAGCTATTCCCTAAATTTCACCACTCTATGCATAGTCTTAATTATAATCATTGTCACTATTATCATGTTGAAACCAAAGAGACAGATTTTGCATATTTCGTCGGAGGCTTAATCTAATGATGGGGGAGTTATGGTCACCCCAATTCAAAGAATATTTTAACGCAAAAAGCAATAAACAATAATTATTGTTAATTGCTTTTGTCAAGCACTTTAGCGCCCCATTTACAATTCCCTAGAATCGCATTGCACACCGCAATGCACCAAGCACTTTAGCGCCCCATTTAAAATTCCCTAGAATCGCATTGCACACCGCAATGCACCAAGCACTTTAGCGCCCCATTTAAAATTCCTCAAATAACATTGCACAACACCACCACAATGCACCAAGCATTGTGACCCACTTAAAATTATCGCACACTGCGTTGTGACAAGCATTCCCGCCCTTTCAGCATAATTGCTGAAATCTCGGACCAGGAACTTCTGTTCTTATCTTATAGATTGAAGTTTGATAGGATTAAACGTAATTCTGAACTATCGTTCAGAGACTTTAAAAATATTAACCTTGAAGAATTATACAAAGAAGCTGCGTTAAGTGTTGATAAAAAAATAGAACATCTTAACCCTGCTGTTAGGTTAAGCCCATTTGGTCCAATCTTTGGCTTGTTTCCTTTGTAATTTTTGACTAACTATTTAACTATTAACTATTTTTTACATCAGTTATGTTGAGTAAAGAATAAATGAACCAAAATAAATACCAAAAATTTGAATAAATTGTTGTTTTGTACAAAAATTGCAGTATGGAACAAATGGTCCCTTTTCTAACCTAACAGCAGGGTTAACAAGTTGGTTAACTATCTTTTTGATCATCACGTTCCTTTAAGAACAGATAAAATTCGTGGTCACAGGAATCCTTGCCTTACAACTGAAATCCTACGTTTGATAAAAAACGCAATATAGTATATATACAATGGAAAAATAATCAGAATCAGGAATGTTGGGAAAATATCGTCTTCTGCGTAACAAGGTCGTCGTGTCTGTGCGTCATGCAAAAAGACCATATTTAAATAACAAATTAGATACAAATCTGTCTCCTAGAGCTCTCTGGAGTTACCTAAGATCCCTGGGAATATCTGGCAAAGAGAGGGTTCAGTGCAACCTTGATGCTGAGGTAATGAATGAATATTTCGTGAATATTCCTATTCCTCAAAGTAACTCGGGTGCGGTGGTTCTAGGTAATGAAAAATACAAAAGAAATACTCAATTTGATTTCTCCATGGCGACTGAAAACGATATAGTCAATGCAATATTTGCAATAAAATCCAATACTATTAGTATTGATGGAGTGAGCTTAAGATTTATTAAATTGATCCTTCCATTTGTCATTCCTGCACTTACCCATGTAGTAAACTTTTCTATTACGTCGTGTGTGGTTCCTCGCGAGTGGGAATTAGCGAACATAATCCCAATTCCTAAAACTACGACTCCTGACTCTGTGCAATATTTTAGACCGATAAGCATATTGTCTGCCTTATCTAAAGTGTATAAAAAATTTCTATCGAAACAAATAACTAGCCACTTGAATGAAAACAATTTGCTCTCGGAATTTCAGTCAGGATTTAGATGTGGTCATAGTTGTGTCACGGCTATGTTAAAGATATTTGAGGTTTTATGACCTGCGTATGATAATAATGAGCTGACAATTTTGGTGCTTCTAGATTTTACCAAGGCATTTGACATGGTTGATCACGGATTACTTTTACTAAAATTACAACATAATTTCGGTTTCAGTTCTTGTTCATCCGTCGTTTGTGTCAATTTGACACAATTTTCGAATTCAAACTGTCACTGCGCCTTTAGTTTTTCACGAAATCGAATGAGATTTTGGCTCACTAATTAATTTTCGAAGAAATTTCGTAAAATCATATGCCCGAAGTTTTTACATGCTTAGGGGCGTGCCAACAAAAAAAGTTACGAAAGAGTCGCTAGTGTGTCAATTTGACATATGGGGCATTTCACGTCAAGCGGACAACCAAAAACAAGTGAGGTCGTGAAATTTGTTTTTATTCTGGTCAGTTATACTTATAGTAGACGTGGATGTGTACACCCAATTTTTTTTCCGTATGATGTTTTTTTGCTGAGTTATGAGCATTAAAAAATTCACTAAGAATAAAGTCATGAATTTTTCAATGGTTATTATCTGTATCAATTAATTTGTAAAAAACACTAAAAAGTATTGTTTCTCATAGTAAAAAAGTTGTTGTTTTTTTGTTTTTGTCGAATTCTAAATTTTAATTTTTTTTACGTATAGTAAACCGGAAGTGAAAATTTCAAATCGATGTTTGAAAAACTGCGACACTTTTTTTTTAATTGTTTTAACTTAAATTAAAGCTTTAAATGTACTTATTCTCCACAAAAAAAAATTAAAACGTGATCTCCAACCGTTTAAGACTTAGAGCACATACAGTACATACACAACCGGCTAAAATTTGCATATAAACCAGATGCAAATGTGACGGTTGATGAGCAATTGTTGCCTTATCGTGGTCGCTGTCCATTCACTCGATACCTTCCTTTGAAGCCTTGCAAATATGACATCAAACATCTGTGATGCTGCAACATATTATAGGCTTGATTACACGTAACGAGTAGAGTGAGAAGACATCAACTCTAACGAGTACTCGTTTCGTCTAAACGGTAAGGCGAGCTCTTGATTGAGTCAGTGACCGATGAAAGTGGCGAGAGAGTCACTAGAATCACATTTTGTTTGCTAGGCCGAGCGACCACTACTTTACCGTTATATTTGTCTCTTTTTCGCAGCGATTCGCGGAATTGCTCGTCACATGCGGAATCGCTCGTAACATGCGGAATGCGTCACACACCACTTTTCGCTCGGTTGAGTTTAATTGCGCGAGTTGCTTAGTTCATTTTATGCATTGTAAAACCGAACTGACTCGCCACGTGTCAAAATACGTTTGAACAACTCGTCGCTTTTGCTCGCTATCCCAATTCTTTCGGCCTAGTACCATTTTGATATCTCGTCACTCGACTCGTTACGTGTAATCAAGCCTTTAGTCTCGTAATCGGGCTGTCGTGCCAGTTAAGAAGAAGATTTAACGCAGTCGCTGAACGGGCAAGGACCACTAACAAAAAGTGTAACGGAGTGGAAAAAGGTGAGAAGTAAATTAAATCACTTCATTTTGTAAAATTTTCTTCAATTATAGACCTGGGTTGATTGGAAGTGAGGTAAGAAGGAAGCTGGCGCATAATAGAAGAGAAGCTTTAGCTACCGGCGGTGGACCTTTTAAGAAGCACAAACTTTACAAAATGGAAGAGGCGGTTACCTTTTCTACCGATCGTTGATAGCCTCCTTCGGCAAGAAATCGCAAAACCGTTCGCAATTTCAAATTTGGCGGAATGGAGCACTGCGGAAGAAAAGGTTTCACTTTGGTCAAGATCATGTTAAGGCGGTACTGAGTAATAAACCTTTAAGAGGAAATTTTGAGCATAACTGAAATAACTTGTTCTATTTACGAAGAATCTGGCAATTCCATCGGATTGCTGGGGTCTCACAAAATTCTGCGCTTCACTTTTTCAACTGCGGACTGCTCGTTCTCAAGCAATACTGCCAATAAAATAACCGAACTCATTAAATGAAATAAAAAATCTCACAAAATTTTACAACTGACTTTTTCATTTGAACATTTCAAGCAAACAGCTGATTGAAGGTTCGTTCAATTTTCTAACAATCGGATTCGAAATAAACTTCGAATGTGTCAATTCCGTTCAGATTGCAGAACACCTCTACAAATCGGAATCGGATTTCATTTAGATTCGAATCCGATTAGGATTCTGGACCAATGCTGGTGGATTTAAATGGAGCAAGTTGCGTTAAATTCGTAAACAGCACTTTTTGTAGCTTTAAGTCCAATCCTCGTTTAGCAGTTTCCGCTTATTCAACTAAATGTTTATACGTTGCGCATTTTACCTTTGTTATGGTCAACACCATACTTCTTACTCGGTTATGCATGATTACGTTGTTATTAAACTAGTATTTTAGTCACAGTTTTGCAACCAATAAACGAATACTGTTTTATCAAAGAAGGCAACAATAAATTCATCATAGTAGCTTGAGGTTCAAGTGCCTTTAAGCAGCTAATTCATCGTTTTAGCTTGAGGTTCAAGTGCCTTTAAGCGGTCAATTCATCGTTTTAGCTTGAGGTTCAAGTGCTTTTAAGCGTTCATCACTGCAAGGCCGTGTTACCTCCTAATTCCGACAAGTGCTTAAAGTCGTGATATTTCGGTTTGGAAAAAATAACTAATATCAAAAAGTATGAAACATAAAGAGTGTGCATCACGTACAAGTCTTCTTGATGCGGGGGGTAGACAACGAGAGGAAACACTTGAAACGACAGCACAATGCTCTGAGCGCAAGTCATAGAAACACGAATGCCGCGTCTATGCTCACTCGTTCATTCTCGCTCAATTGTGCGAAGAGGAGGAAGACGATGTGCTGTTGTTCTTGCGCTGGCGAAAAGTTGAAATTGTAAAACGATTTATATTTTCTGGCTGGCATTTGTTCTTCTTCTATAAGCCTGCACGGCGTCACATATTGCTCCTGAACTCACTGCCGACTGTAGTGTGCGCAAAATCATAGAAAAGAAAATAAAATATGGCTGTCATGGCGACCTATATGATCGCTACAGGCAATTAAAAAATAAATTAAAAGTAATCAACAAAGACAATTAAATAAAAATGGAATTGGAAAGAAAAGAAAACGTTTTTATTACCCCGTAATAATTTTCCGTCCCGTTCTTTGGAACTTTTCTTACGGCCCACATATAATGCTTGTTTAAAAGAACTAAAATAATAAAATCTAATATTGTAAATTTATGGTCACATCATTCGCCATGGAACCATTCAGGTGCAGAATATTTTTTACATTTTTCTTATGACAAAATACTTGTCTTATCATTTATTTCTTTATTTAGTGCTTTAGTAGTGCTTTCGCCCTATTGAAAGTCAATAGACCTATTAAATTATGTTTTTCTATACAATCTTTTAACCCTTGGTTTCTCCGTTAGATTTCGATTTTCAAAAAAAAAAAAACAATTAAAACACGTATCTAATTACTTTTCATTTCAAGTGTTTTACGAATATTGACGTCAATATGCCTATCAGTTCATTTTTTTTCGTAGTTTTCCCATATTCTCAAAATTGTTATCAACCATGCGAAAATATAAACAAATAATTTTACTTCGAACTCCCCCCGTAAAAATATTTGTAAACATTTTAAATTGGGATCAACCACCAAATTTTTAAATCAAAGCATTGGCCAGCAAAAAGCCATACACCACAAAGATTCGATTGATGGCGAGGTGACAGCAATCTGTGCAGCAAAACCAATCGGCAAAACAAAAAAACATACACACAACAAACGACAACACCAAAAACATTAGCGAATCCCGAATCATCTTCGTTGAAACGACGATGACAATGCTTTGGCTCGTTGTTTACTCTCCGCTTGCGCTTCGACGAACAATCACAAACTGTTGAGTGCGAACAAATTTCCCGCAACCTATGCCTCCGCTCATCTCTTCCCGCCCGCGTCAAGAAACACGCTTGACAAATTTGTGAAGATGCGTATTCTTTATATTGTATATTTTTAGCTAATATTGAAGTGATATTATGTATTTATTTATTTACTTCATCGTTTCGACTACTGTTTTTAGAAGAGCTATGTGATAAGTCTAAGGCTAAAAACATAGTGGAGCGGCGAGCAAAGCGAAGAGCAAAGCGGCGAGCAAAGCGTCGAGAACAAATCAACGCTTTTGAATCGAAGCGCACATAGTCACGAGCAAAGCGAAGAAAGCTGAAAAGAGCAAAGCGACGATTTCAAAATATTTTGTTTTCATCGCTTTGCTCGCCGCTTTGCTCTACTTGAAAATCCAAAAATGTTTGCTATTAAAAAATTTATGTGAACAAAACAAAAAAAATGTATGTGGATGGATTGATAAGCGCAATATTCGCAAAAAATGCCTTATGGATAGCTCTACGCTTTGCTCGAAGCTTTGCTCTTCGCTTTGCTCGCCGCTCCACTATGTTTTTAGCCTTAGTAAAATAAAAACGTTTCCTCTGTGTTTTCATCAGTAGTTTCTTGCTGCCCAATAAAACAATTTATTTCCTTTGTTGACCCCTTAGATTTTTATGAATAATTGTCTAATTAGTTACCATTTGAAGTGTCTTCACCAAATTTGAGGTCAATAGGCGCATTAAATCAAGTTTTTCCTTACAAAGTTTTAACCCATCGTTGACCCCGACAGATTTTGATTTAAAAAAAAAAATAATAATAACACGTGTATAATTATAATTTATTTCACGTGTTTTCACAAATTTTTAAGTCTATTGGTTCATGTTTTTCATAGTCTGCCCCTATACAAACCTTAACCCATTGTTAAAGTGAAACCTTGATTTTCGAAAACTAAAAAATACGTGTCGAATTATGTCCTGATGATGAGTTTGTCAGTCAGGACAAAGTGTTATATGTATATAGATGAGTTTGCTAGTATATACTCCATGAAGTCAAACAAAAATGAACAGTAGTAAAACGTCGATTATAAAGAATCGGGAAAATTCGGAAGAGCTTTTACTTTTTCCTGATAGCATAACATTCATTCTAATATAAACAAAAAACAAATTTCACGGATTTTCTGGAACACATTTTTCGGGGACTGTAGAAAATGCTCAATTAATGCATTTCCCCGAAAAAACAATCAATTATTAGCAGCTCCTATAATTTATTGAGATTAGATTTTATTACAAATCTTCCAAAAATTAGTTATTTCGATATTTTCATATTTAAATAGTGCTATTTTACCATACCTAGGGTAAAAATATAATTTTGCGCAAGTTTTTACCAAAACATTACTACTTACGGGCTTAATCATAACAAATTGAAAATTGCTAACTGTGAACAGCTTTGTCATGCCAACTGACAGAGCAACTTGCGGTGGCTTGGTTTTTCTTTGTTTATTTAGTACAAACAACCGTTGCGTACAAATGTTAGTGTTTCCTGAATGCGTTTCCAATTTTGCGTTGCTCCGGCGGCAAATTTGCCACAAACGCAGCGGCTTTGCCAGCGGCAGATTTTGGGTGCCCGCTGGAACGGCGCTGCCACCTTTATTCGCGAAGGATAGTGTTACCACAAAATTCTCTCAACCTTTAACGAGCACTATTCGTGAACCCATGGCCGAAATGCGATAGTTATTTAAACTCACCTCGAAAATCGAATTCTGCAGTCTCTCGGCTTTTAATGATGTTATACACTCCGGGCCACCAGAATAGGTTCACATTTTTTTCTGGAGGAAAATGAGTAGTGTTCTTACAAAACACAGTTTTACCTCATTTATTGGTATCAATATGTTCAAGGCATCTATTGTGAACCTACCTGTCCAAAACACAATTTGACATTTATTTCATTTTTCTTTTTTGGCCCACTTTTGTAAAGTGAACCCCAAAACTGAGTACATTTTAGTGGGCCACCAGAATAGGTTCACATTCAAAATCGCTGCTTTTTTGGCGAATAACGGGACTTTTGGGAACAAAACCAAATTTGATCATTCCATTAAATGTTTTTCTTAACGTTTGTATGAAAATGGGTCACGGAAAAGCTCTAACTTCCGAAGAAATCGCTCAAATTAAAGTGCTTGAAAGCGAAAATTATTCTTTGCATAAAATAGCGTTTAAAATAAACATAAGACAAAATGTGGTGAGCAATTATTTGCGAAATAAAAGCACTAATGGAATAAACATGAAAGGCTGCACGCATTCGGTAACAACGTCTGCAGACAAGCGTGCCATACTGCGATGTGCTTCAAATTCCGCTGACTCAGTTGCCAAAATCAAGGCTAAAACTGGACTTTCTGCAAGCTATTCTACTATCAAACGTGTCATTCGGAATGTCCCCAACCTAAAAAGAAAAAAACTGCAAAAAGAACCACCGCTAACTGCTCAGCGCCAAGAAAACCGTTTGGAATTTCGCAGAAATCATATGGCATGGAACGACAAAAGGAAGTACGTCGAGTTTTCGGGCGAAAAACGGTTTAATCTTGATGGACCCGATGAATACAATTTGTATTTCCATGACCTTAGAAAAAAGGAACGCTTTTTAACACGCCACCACGGTTGAGAAGGTGGAATTATGGTATGGGGAGCGATTTCCTACTACGGAACTGTCAAGCTGAAATTTCAAACAGCCAGAATGGCGGTAATGGGCTATAAAACCATGCTTGAGAGAGTTTTTCCACAATTGTCTGACTTGTTTGGTCCTATTAAGTGGATATTCCAGCAGGAAAATGCACCCATCCATACTTTACGGGTCGTGAAGCAGTGGTTGATGCAGCAAAACTTTGATCAGCTGGAGCGGGCCCCCTATTCTCCTGATTTTAATATCATTGAAAACGTATGGAGATGGTTGGTGAGGAAGGTCTATGCCTTCGGACGCCAGTTCGACAACAAGGATGAACTTATTGGTGCCATTGAAGCAGCGTGGGAGACTATTTCGCTAGATTTAATTAAATCTTTATACGAGTCAATGTTGACGCGAACTTTTGAAGCCATACTAAATAAAGGTGGCCATACTCGCTTTTAAAATCAATAAATTTAAGTGTTGTTTACCAAACAGTCCATATTATTTGCATTTACCACTGTTTCAATCTTAATTTTCAGAGTGAACCTATTCTGGTGGCCCACTAAAATGTACTCAGTTTTGGGGTTCACTTTACAAAAGTGGGCCAAAAAAGAAAAATGAAATAAATGTCAAATTGTGTTTTGGACAGGTAGGTTCACAATAGATGCCTTGAACATCTTGATACCAATAAATGAGGTAAAACTGTGTTTTGTAAGAACACTACTCATTTTCCTCCAGAAAAAAATGTGAACCTATTCTGGTGGCCCGGAGTGTATATCATACATTATTGGTCTAAATAATATTTTGAAAATATTTGGTAGAACTCTGATTAGCAAGTCTCTTTCATTCAACTTTACTTTCAGACTAGAAAGACATCAATTATATCCGTTGATATCTCGAAAAGTAAGGACTGGCTAATTGTAATTGCAGAACCCTAATACCCCCCGATAAAAAACGTAGGTCATCAATGCAAAAATTGATAGAAATACTAAAGAAAATACGGATATTTAATAATTATAATGAAAAAACCGTCAAAATGACAGCAATGGTCTTTCTAATGTTAAAACAACAAAAAAGAATGCCCCTATATAAAAACTGTGCACATGAATTGTAGGAACTATAATTCTATTCAACAAAGCTTTAAAAACAATGTTTAACCATTTTAACCATGAATGATTTTTTGCTTCAATGCGTAGTGACTTGGCAATCTAACTGATGCTAGTCACTCCTACTTAAAACTAGTGTAGTCTTATTCTGCGACTTCGATGAGTTATACATGAAGACGCAATGTATCAAAACACATGCTTCCGAATCATTCGCCAGTTTCTGCTATTTTTTTAAATAAAGTCTTAATTTCAATACGGATTTTCGGGAAACATTATTATTTGTGCCGTTAGAAATTTATTTGTAAAATAGCAGAAAAAAATATAAGTATGTAATTTTTAAGAAATGCTAATTTCTTATTTACGCTAGTCACCTTTGCGAATAAGACTTTTGGTGTTGATATCAATAAACGAGCAGCCGCCGTAGATCAGTTGGCTAGTGCGTTGGGCCGCGAGTCAAATGCGACGCTCGAACCCAGGTTCGAGACTCCGTTGCTGCTAACACCGAAAAAAAGGAAAACTAAAATGTTTCTTTCAGCACCTGTCAGGAAATGGCGGACCTCTGAGAGTAAAATTGCTTATGAGCTCCCAACTCGCCGTTCGAAATCGGCATAAAACTGTAGGTGGATGATTGGATGGATGTTTGCGGGTAGCTAGGCCGTAGTCGTGGTATCGGACTGTCGTGCCAATCAATTAATAACACTGCACAACAAAATCATATATTTTTTAAATAACAAAGTTCCGCGTTCATTTTTCTATATATATGCAGTTGCGGTCAAAATAATAATAAACGTAAGAAAAAATAATCTGCTTTTCTTTACAAATATTTACTTTGTATTTTTTTTAATAAGTTATATGTGTTAACAATGCAATCATAAAAGAAAACTTAAGAATTAAACTGTTTGGTTTGATTTAAATTAAATGCGCCAAAAGCTCCAACATATGGACGGTCAAAAAATAGTAGTTGGCTTTACTTTCATAAAAATGAAGCAAAAATTGTGTTTCATTTTAAAAATGTAATGTTTAAATAGTAATAACGTAATTTTTCTTCAAATTAATATTTAGTTGCGTGACTGTTGTTCGCTATTACTGCAGCACAGAGCCGATGCATTGAATTAACCAAATTTTCATATCTTTCTCTAGGGGCGTGGTCTACCGCTTCTCAAAGTTGATTATTATTAAAAGGATTATTGTGAGCGTATAAGTATACATAAGTATATCTATAGCTTTCTTTTGTACGGTGACTTATAGTGAAATTTTGCGTTCAACATTTTTCTCATACACACTAATCCTCAAAAATCAAGTTTTGTAGGACATTTTAGTACCAATTTTGAATAAGTACGAAAAAAATACTTAAACACATTTTCAGTTTTGGCTTAATTCTGGCGTTCAAGTTAATTTCTGAGCTTTGATGTATTGAGACCTATAGTAGAATTTAATGGCGAATATTTTCGGGGTACATTTTGTCTTTAAAAAGTCCTGTTTTACAGGACATTTTTGGCATTTTAAAAAAAGGGTCAAATTGACCCAGACAACAGGGTTAAAATGCTCCAAAAAAAAATGTTCTCGTAGTATTTTACATCAAATTGCTGAACACATCATATACCTAAAATGTGAGGTTACATGGTTTTCTTATGCCGATTTACTATAAGAATGTGCAAAAAGGGGAAAACTTTAACCTCCCCTAAAAAAAAAAATACAGACGTAAACTTTCAAAACGCCGATACACATATATTTTTTTGGGCCCCTTTACAAGAATCCGTCGTCAGTACCTTGTTATTTTTTTTTTGGCAACGCAGAATCCGTATGCTCCTTGAGAGATGGAGGTCTTAACTAACGATGGAGAACACTTCGAATCAAATAGTCTGTACAAATTTCTCTGAATACAGCTTCGAAGTTGCAAAAAAAGTCAAAACTCTCATTATATCGAAAGAAATTAAATTCAAAAGTATGATACCAAAAATTCAAAGTACATACATATGTATTAGTTATATAGTTACAAGCGAAAACTTTACTTTGTCCCAACGTTTCGTCAGTGATTCGCGTACTTCTTTAGGGATTTACAAAACAATTAAAAAATATTGGACAACAAATTTGTTTTTAAATGTTTGAGGTTTTCTGCAAATCTATGAATAGGTCAGCTATTTGCTGACAAAACATTTTGGCAAATTTAAGTTAATACTTTTCACTATTGACCTTTCAGCCCATGCAACTAAAACTAAAAACGGCAACGTCATAATATCAAATCTAAAAGTACATATCTTATTATATTTTCAACTAAATTTAATACAACTAATCTAAGTATTTACTACATATGTTTCACCCAATACAGTTCGACTCAAAGGGGGCTGGCATCCGAGTCATCACGCTCATGTATAGCAGTTATACTTTGTTGTAAGGCATTCGGAGTTAGCCACTCTCTGTAAGATAAAGAAATACGAAATGAATTTGTCTAGAACCAACGAGCACTTTTCAGAAGACTTTTACTTTGGCAAACATCTTTGAAGAAATGGCACACACGAGCTAAAATGAGCTAAGCGGTTAACCCAACTTGGAATTTCTTGGCCGCAAATAATCTGCAATATCCATTAATTACATAACATTTTCTAGTTTTAAAGTAGGCATCGATTCAACAAGTGTGGAGTATTTTACCTGAGTCAAAGAACTTGAGAAGTGGTTGCAATTATTGTTCATTAAGTGGTAGCGATCGCCCCGGAACTGATTGCCCAATTCTTCAATAATACGCCGTATTTCTTCGTAAGTGAAATCAGTGCATCCAATTTGTATGCTCTGTCGGAATTGAAATTGGTCACCCAGCTCGTCGTGATCGCGCGGTGTTATCTCAAATACACCTGTAAACGGAAAAGGATGACCGCCATATGCAAACTCAGTGCCAAATATTTCAACTCCCGAATGAAATACGCCCAGTCCAATAGACGTCGTGTATTCGTTAATCCAGTACTGTGATTAAGAGAGGTATTCACAAATTTAGATGATCAATTTGTTGGTTTCCGCTACCAGCACTTACCATATCGTAAACGTTCAAGATTACGGGCTCCCGATTGCCCGCATTAGTAGGTAAGAGCTCATCACTGCCGCTATCCTTTGGTACACCAAGGCAACTGGGAAACGGCAAATTGCAGGGGAGGCCGTTCGCAAACATTGTAAAAACTATATCTGACCAAAGAACAAATTCTAACGCACAATAATCACAAATTATACATTAGTAAAAAATATTTATTTAAAAGTGGTGGATATGACGATCGCTGGTTGATTAAAGCTTTATCAATGTCGATAAAACCGAACGCCAGACTTTATAATGCTAGTGCATCGGAGTTACGTAAGGAAATATGCTGTTTGTCGATCTGCCTGGGAGGAAATTATCAGATAGAGTTATTTCCTGAAAAAAAAGTAAAAAACTCATTAGTATTTATTATACATAACCTGCACAGCAAAATCATACGGACGCTTCTAAATGACAAATACCCCAATAAACACCAAAAAATATTTCTCCAACGTTTGAGATTTCTAGGATTCTCAAGTTGATAATAAACATACATAATTCTCAACTTGAATTCAAACATTTTCTCCAACATATGATTTCAACTTGAGTAGCAGTGGAGTTACATTTGAGAAAATTTTAAAACATTTTGTATGTGGCAGGCAATGCTGCATTTTCTCCAACATATGATTTCAACTTGAGTAGCAGTGGAGTTACATTTGAGAAAATTTTAAAACATTTTGTATGTGGCAGGCAATGCTGCAGCTGGATTCGCGAAAATGTATGTCTGGTAATATCAGTGAATCATATGTTTTAGTTATTCGGCAAAAGTTTTGAAATTTATATATACATATATATGGGGCATTCCACCTCAAGTGTTCCCACTTCAAAAACGAAACATTTCCGATTTTGATGATATTTGGTAGAGTTGTTGTACTATCAGAGTACATTGATTGTGGAAAAGGAGGGGCGGATTTATGCACGGGTTGCAGTGATACAGGGGCTTGAATTTTCGCCCTTTATTTCGGACGTCGATTTTAATTAAATTCTCAGTCCAAAAAGCTGTTGCTAACGAAAAAACAACATGCACGTATCTTTCAGTATTTTTTCCGTACTTTCCAAAAAAAAAGTATATAAAAAATTTTTTATGAAATTTAATAACATTTTTTTTATTTAAACTTTGTTAATAACATTTTTTCAACAAGAGCCTGTTGGGATTTTTTTCAGATTTAGCTATAATACAGTTCATTTCCTCCCCTACAAAAGTGTATATGGTATTTTATGGGCAAAGTTGAGTTTCTTGTTTTTTTGAAGCACCAAACCCAACGCGTTTACCGCGCCCGATGCGCGACTCAGCCGTGGTACATTTTTGTGTCGCGCGCGGTATATATATATATATATATATATATATATATATATATATATATATATATACATATATATATATATATACATATAAGAAAAACAGATTAGTTTTTCTTAATTTTCTTTTCGTTGTACACGTACTACGATTATTTTGACCGCAACTGTATATGTATATATATATATATATATATATATATATATATATTTTCTTTAGCACAATCGATACCGTTGTCTTTGCAAAGCCCAGCTCAAAGTCACTACCAACACTTTTTTTGCTAACTACCATCAGCAAAAAATCATAAAGCGCAGGACAATTTCAATGCTGCTTAATTTGGGTTATATTTTATCCAATACCAACACAAAAACTTTTCTGCAAAGCCAAAATTTGAGATGAATCTTTAAATAAATAAGTAAATAAATTTGGATTCTTATCACCCATCAAATTCTTTCATAACCAATAGGTGAAGCTCACATCTGGTTCGGCAGTTCAAGTGGATTGGAACTGTTCCTGATGCACCGCCGCATCCTTAAAAGATTTTAGGGCACTATCATCTCTGAAAAATAAATCTACATACATATGTACATGTATGGTTCGTTGGCGTTTGGTGGCAAAACTTTTTACATAACCTATTAGTTGGATTTACAGTTAGGAACGCTGTTCATTTACAATACTATTTAGTTTGTTAAATCGTTTAAGTACACACGAAACCGCATGGAACAATTTGCAAACGCTTAAATCATGCTTAAGGTTTATTGGCGTTTCGTGCTTCATCGATCAACGAGTGTTGAGGGCAAACGTGCGCCATACATTCATATGAAAAAAGCAAATAAAATATTTTTATTTTGAAATTTGAAGTAAGAAATGACAGCTCTCTCTGCGACAATTTATTTCATACGGCGAATGAGAACGTTCGCCAACCATAATACCTATAGACAGGCGATTCGCCAACTCTGTCGACTCGCCACATTGCAGCGACTCGCGAACCGTAATAGGGCCCTTAATAATATTAAAAAAGTAAAAAATTTAAAAAAACCGAAAACACGTATATATTTTTTTGAATTCTCTACCTAAATCAAAAAACCGAAATCAATATATATATTTATATATATATATATATATTTATATTTAATATATATTTTTATTTTCATATCCTTTAATTTTTAATTATTTAATTTTAACCTTCCTTTTTTGTTTTAATTCTAATGTACTAAATATTATATTACAAATATTAAAAGTAGTCTGCTTCTGTGGAACCATATCAAATAAAATATTTGTTCGCAATACACTTGTTGTGTTTTACATTTTTAAGGGCATATTTTTAGGCAGTACTTTTAAGACCTGTTGGAGAATCACCTTTAAACCTCCACAAGGGTAGTCACCTTGTCGTGGTGTGGGGGCTTGCCGAGGGCAAGGACGCCGCGACTAGTCTAATCCGAGTGATGAACGAAATGGAATAGTCTGGGGCGGAGCCCGTACTAAGCACTACCCCCCACCCCCCCTAACCCTAACCCAGGGTGTTACGCGGACCGTGCCCATTGGGTGGTTTGCAGCCAGGGGGTATACCGGCTGTATTCTTACGGTGCCTTCCTGATACCGGGCCACCTCAGGAAGTAAATGGTCTTGCCATGGTATGCGGGCTCTGCCATGGTCGATCCTGTCCCTGCCGTATTTTTGGCCGCCATCGCCTTCGCCTTGTGCGCGGGCAGGCGACCGCACCGCAAATATGATTTCGACTAAAACGAAATGCGGCAAAAACAAGCGAGGAATTCCACTCGCTCTGCGGGACTACACCGCAACACAGCTTGCTGCTGTGCCGGAGCATTCGCTCCGAAATACGGAAGTAGACCTGGGGCCCAGCACCAGTCGGGGAAGAATACCTTCCCGGGTGGCGAGTGGCTCACACAGGGGCGGTCGGGTGGCTGCAATAGGGCCAGCCGCTGACGAAAAATCTAGCAGGCCCAAGAAGCAGCTCCCGGAACTACCGCCCTTAGGACAACCAGGAGGCCTGGATGACCCCCAAAGCGAGGCTTAAGCGGAGCTGGGGTCAAATGGTACCTCCGATACCTCAAACAAGGATTGAGCAAGGAGGAGGCGAGGAGTAAAGCGGAGGAGGCGAGGAGTAAAGCGGAGGAACACAGGGGAGGACCCCCGGTTACAGCAGCTCAACCAGCTTTACATAGAAAGAAAGGGAGCGACAATATAACTCCTCCCAACGTCCTGGAACTAAAAAGTCCAGGACGTGCACTCAGGCACTGGGTGCTAAGACAAGCAAACCTCAGAATAGCGACCAGTCTGAGGGTGAGGCCATGGCGGGCGCAAGCTACTCGAGTGTCCTCAGGGCGCCTGTGGCCATTCGAGTGGCGGTTCTGCCTACGGATTATCCTCAGAAGACACTGAGCAAGGAGGAGCTCTCTCTTCTAGAAGAAGCTATCGTGAGTGAAATAGCTAAGGGGTGGGCATGCCCACTGGTGTTCAGCGGCATCCACTTCCGGCCGGGACTTCTGCTGACAGACTGCGGGAACCAAGGTACCGTAGACTGGCTCAAGCAGGCGGTCCCGAAGCTGGAGGGCTGGAAATGAAATTCCCAAGACACATCATATACCCTATTCCTTCCTAGGAGCGCTGGACAGGAATCCAGCAAGCTCTTTGCACTATTGCAAACGCAGAACGCGGGGATTCTCACGAATCTTTGGAAGGTTGTGACTTCCAAAGAGGAGGGCAAGGGCGTGCTGTGGAATCTGACCGTTGACGAAGTGTCCTTCGCGGCGATCAGGGGAAATGGCAATGCTCTTAATTTCAGCTTTGGGAGTATTCCAGTCCATATTCCCAAATCTGGAGCATTTCCACACTGTGGGGGCACAGTGTGGAAGAGCCCCCCACAGAACCAGCCGAAGTCGGGAATCCACCGGCAGAGGCGGGAAGCTCAGGCGCAACGAAGCCCTCCACCGAACCCGGGACTTCACCGAAGGTCGGGGAGAAGGCCAGAGCAGAAGCGGAAGAAATAGCAGCTTCCCAAGACTCAATTGGGGAGATTAACCTTGGGGGCGCTGGGGCTTCAAGGCAGCACAAACGAGGAAGAAGAGGAGCAGCTGTCGGACGAAATATCGTTAACGGCGCTGCTCGAGATGGACATTGAGTCCTCTCCATAGCTCTAGCACTCGAGCAATGAAGGTCGTCCAAATTAACCTTTATCACGCGAAGGCGGCATCGGCCGTCACAAGTTCACCCGAGACCACATCGGGGCGGCGGTGGTACAGGAACCCTGGTGCTACAAGGGAAGAATCTGTGGACTCAACTCGAGGCAAACCAGGGTAATTTATGACACAAGGCACGAGATACCTCGTGCCTGCATCATAATTGAGAAAGATACTATGTTTGTATTTCAGAGTACATGTCCAGGGACCTGGTAGCGGTGGCGATGACGGTCAAAATCGAGGGTTGTGACCTTGAGATCGTCCTGGCGTCCGCTTATTTTCCAGGCGAGGATATGATGGTTCCCCCCCCAGGAAGTGCAGGGCCTAGTGGAATACTGCAAGGGCAAACGCCTTGCCTCTCCTGCTAGGCGGCGACATGAACGCCCACCACACCATCTCGGGCAGCACCAACGACAACATCAGGGGTGAGTACCTTTTAGACTATATATTAGCAACTAATCTAGTTATATTTAATACGGGAAACTCACCGACGTTCGTTACTAGGGTTAGGCAGGAGGTCCTTGATCTTACCATAGGTAACAGTAGGATCAGTGGCTATGTGTCTGACTGGAGTGTCAAATGAACCTTCTCTCTCGGATCATAGCATGATCGAGTTTAAAATAGCAGGTGACATAATGGAGATACCTCCAACCAGAAACCCCAGGAAAACCGACTGGGGAACTTCACTAAATATTAGAAGAGGATCTACCCTTGCTCGATATTCGTGGTAGGATGCGGCATCCACTCGAAATCGAGCGGTTAGTGTCGTAAACGGAGCAGTGATGAATGCCTATCACTCAAGTTGCCCCGAAAGTACAAAGTACAACACCCTGGCGAAGCTAAGATCTGAAGCCCGGAGGCTCTTTAACAGGGCAAAGCGGACAGGTGAATGGCAGGAATACACCACTGTAATCACCAAGTACACAAAAGAAGTACGCAAGGCAAAGAGAACCAGTTTCCATACGTTTTGCGAGGAGATATCATCCACCCCCCCAAGCGGCGAGACTACATAAAGCCCTCGCAAAAGGAGGGGTGGAGAATAAGATGGCTCTCAAGCTTTCGGATGGGGGGTACACACGAAATGAAGAGCAAAGGGCTCTCGCTCTTCTTGGCGCACATTCTCCCGGGGCAGTCCCTCAAGACACACCCGGCGAGTACAGCATGTACCTACCAGACAGAAGAGACTGGGAGTTGGCGAACAAAGTCATCTCTCAGGGAAGGATTGACTGGGCACTGAACACCTTTCAACCCTTCAAATCGCCAGGTATCGATGGTATCCTCCCTGTCTTTCTCCAAAAAGGCAGGCCGGTGCTGCTAAGGCATTTAACTGGCATAATGAGAAGCTGTCTAGCAGCAGGTTACATTCCCATAAGTTGGAGAAGTGCCCTGGTAGTCTTTATACCGAAAATTGGCAAGAGGGACTTTACAGAGCCAAAGTCCTACAGGCCAATTAGTCTAACATCTTTCGTCATGAAGACCATGGAGAAGTTGTTAGATCAGCACATACGTACCGTGACGCTGAAGAGACAACCTCTTCATGCTGCGCAGCATGCGTATAGGGCACGAAGATCGACGGAGACTGCCCTATACCAGCTCACGAGTCAGATTCAAGACGCTCTTATTAATAAAGAGACTGTGTTGTGCGCCTTTCTGGACATCGAAGGAGCCTTCGACAACACCTCCCATGAGGCAATAGAAAGAGCACTTAATCGAAGAGGGGTAGAAACCACTCTCAGCCGCTGGGTAAAAGCTATGTTTACCACCAGAACGGCAGTAACGAAGGTGGGCTCAACCACCAGGAGTGTACTGACGAACAGGGGTTGCCCGCAGGGTGGTGTATTATCACCACTACTGTGGAGCCTGTTTGAAGATGAGCTCCTTGATATACTGACAAGCAGTGGCATAATCTGTCAAGCTTATGCCGATGACATTGTCGCCAGTGGAACGTTCGACGACACTCTGTGCGACATAATTCAGAGAGGGTTAAAATTAACCCAAGAATGGTGTGCATATATGGTGTGAAATATGAGTAATAAAGTGGACTGGGACTGGGAACCACACCAGTCCCATTTCAAACCACATACTATTACGTGGTTCACAGACGGCTCCAAAACGCACGATGGAACAGGGGCGGGGGTATTTGGACCTAGCTTCAAGCACTATGAGCCCATGGGGAATACACCCAGCATATTTCAAGCAGAGTTGTATGCCATCAGGCTCTGTGTGCAGATTAACCTCGAGCGTTTGTACAGGGGGCAAGACATAGTCATTTGCTCTGACAGTCAAGCAGCCATCAAAGCACTAATCTCGTATGAGATTACCTCAGGGTTGGTGCTGGAATGCATAGGAGCATTGAATAAACTGGGTACAGATAACCAGGTTAAAATCCTCTGGGTTCCAGGACATAGAAGATTGGAGGGTAATGAGGAGGCTGATAGCCTTGCTAGAACTGGGGCAGCTATGATCCCCCTTGCACCAGAACGTTTCATCGGGCTGGGCAAAAGCACTCTAGCAGAGTCACTAAGACTTGAGGAAAGAACCAGGAACGCAGAACACTGGTCAAATGCCACAGGTCTTGGGCAATCGAAAATCTTCATCAAAGGTTATAACTCCAGATGGAGTGAAGAATACCTCAGACTGGGAAAAACACAGCTTAGACTGGTCACCGGGCTGTTAACCGGCACTGCACGGTGAGGAAACACATACAATCGGAGTAGAACAGGTAAGCGTCTGCAGACTCTGCGGAACAGCGGAGGAGGCTCCTGAGCACGTCATACTGCACTGCGATGCGGTATGCCGTAGTAGGAGACAGCTCCTGGGCCAGTACTGGCTTGCAGAAGAGAACGTCAAACACCTTCTCCCACGTGAATTACTAAGCTTCATTAGGTCGGTGGGACTAGGGGACGTTCTCTAAAGTTGTAGGGGGCACAATAGATCAGCTTTGGTCTCAGTGCACTTTCCCCTTTCAAATCTATCTATCACCATTAAATTCAAGTTGAGAATTATAGTTCTCTCCTCTCATAAAAAAATGCTCTTTTTGTTGAGAACGCTATGATTCTCAAGTGGAGATGCTGTTGAGAAGTAACGTTGGAGATTTGAGAAACACGGTTCATCTCAACTTAACCTCAAGTTGATTTTCAACCTAAATGTTTATTGGGAATGCATCGGGCACAACTCAACATAGACATTTGTTTGATGTGTATATAAAATTGGATTGTTTCCCAGACTAAGCTGTTTAAATTGCTGTGGCCACACAACTTATCCATATGTACCAGGTTAGGCAGTGTTCCCCCTAAAATGAAGTCCATTTCCCCCTAAAAACTAAAATTTCACCCTAAATTTATAATGCACACATACAACTAATATTTCATGAAAATTGCTCATTCTATTTGGTACATGAAATTAAAAAATACAATATATCTGAACAAGGTGTTGATGTAACAAAAATGCAACCTGGTTGGCCACAGACATTTTAAAAAGCGTAAATTAAAAATATCTGTAAAATAATTCCCCCTAAATTTTGCCCTTAAAATATTTACATAAATGTTCCCCCCAATGGGGGAACATTTATGATAAATATTTTAATGTGCCCTTCGGTTTTGGGCACATTAAACTGAGGGTATACAGGAAGGACGAGCAGACTGAAACCGGCGAAAGTGGCCCCCCAGGGCTGCTAGCCTCAACAAACTCTGGCGAAGGCGGCCAACAAGGGCTGCCAGCCACGACGGACCCCGGCAAAGGTGGCCCGCAGGGGCTGCCAGCCGAGACGACTACCCTGGCAACAGAGGCGATAGATGACCAACCGTCTTCCTCAAAGCCGTTACGTCGCCTATCCCGGGCGGAATCAATCTCCTCGGGATCGGAGATGGCCACGGCTTTCGGGAATTTCTGGAGGGAGTCCGAGCTTCTCGCCGAAACGGACGATGACCTCGACGCTACTGTGGTGGAGGTAGACATGAGCGAAATAGACAATGGTCCGAGTAGTTCAGATAAACCTCCACCACTCTAAAGCAGCTTCGGCTGCACTACTCCTCCGCCTTTCTAAAGGCGGAGACGACATCGCTCTCATCCAAGAACCATGTCCGCCAAGTCCAACATTGCGCTCGTGATTGGATGCGACGCAAATGCTCACCACTGTATCTGGGGGAGCACAGACATCAACGATAGAGGTGAGTCACTTTTTGATTACATTTCTACCTCAAACCTTCTTGTGTGTAATATAGGGCGCACTCCCACCTTTGTAACCAGAAATAGGGAGGAGGTTCTAGACCTCACCCTTGCCTCGGTGAATATAGCCGACAAGGTTAGGAACTGGAGGGTCTCCAATGAACACTCTTTTTCCGACCATAGGTATATAGAGTTCACTCTTGACAGCGACCCCCGGAGGGTTATAGCAGTAAACAACCCGAGGAAAACAAACTGGGAGCTGTTTACCCGCACAGTGGATAAGCACATCAAAACGATTCATATCTCTGAAATAAACACACAAGCGATGCTAGAATCGGCTGTTAATCAACTTACTCTAGCATTTTCTAAGGCCCAATACCTCGCCTGCCCAGAGGGAAATATAAACCCCCTGGTGGAACCATGATGTTAGTGAGCTTAGGAAACACTCTAGGACTCTCTTTAACAGAGCAAGGAGGACCAAAACTGAAGAAGACTGGGACCTTTATAAAGAATCCCTCAATACCTACAAGAAAAGCCTCAGGGAGGCTAAGAGAAGCTCCTGGAAGAAAGTAGAAAGTGTCTCCGAGACTGCAAGACTCAGGAAACTACTCGCCTCTTCCTCCTTTATTCCAAGTGCTTTACAAAACCCCGATGGTTCTTGGACATCATCAGAAAGTGAAGCACTTGAACTTCTTACAAATACCCACTTTCCGATCAGCCAACACGAAAGGCTGTTAGGAACTCAGGCTAGCACCAACTGTGTCGCCTCTTTTTTGACAAGAGATTGAGCTGGAAACCTGTCTCGCCTCATTTTTGACAAGAGATTGAGCTGGAAACCGAACATCCTCAATAGGGTCAAAAAGGCAACGATTGCCTTATACACCTGCAAAAGGGCACTGGGGAAAACCTGGGGCCTAAAACCAAATATGACGCACTGGGTTTACACGGCTGTCGTACGACCCATCTTAACCTACGGGTGCCTGGTTTGGTGGAATGCTTTGGAAAAAACATTGCTCCTCCAACACCTCCGCAAAGTTCAAAGGGCAGCCTGCGTCATCATCACGGGCGCTCTTAGGACAACACCAACTTCAGCTTTAGAAGCCCTGCTTCCCCTTATTCCGCTAGATCTGCATTGTAGGACATTAGCGGCTTTAACAAGCTATAGGCTACGGGCTAACGGCCAATGGTCGGAGTCTAACCGGGCTCATGCCAGGATACTTACTCTCTTGAAGGAGTTCGGGGAACTGGATTCTTCACCCCCCAATTGCAATTTAACAAAAAGTTCACAAGTACCATTCCAGACAGGAACAACTGGGAGGAAAGCTCAACATCCTTAATAGGAAACTCACACCAGATCTACACCGACGGCTCCAAGTTAAACGGAGCTGTTGGTGGAGGCGTCTTTTCAGACTCAGTATAAATTACTCTTTTAGACTGCCGGACCACTGCAGCGTATTCCAGGCAGAGGTTTCAGCCATTGAAGCTGCCCTGAATTTGATTAAAGAGGGCAGTGTCTCTAGGCGAGATATTAGCATTCTCTCTGACAGCCAAGCGGCTATCAGGGCCCTAGGGTCTCATGTTCTGACTTCCAAAACAGTGATCAGCTGCCGCAAATCTCTTGGCTGAGCAGCTTAAAATCCACCTTATATGGGTGCCTGGTCACAGAGATATCCCGGGGAACTGCAGGGCAGACGAACTGGCTAGACAAGGAACGACTTAGGAGCTATCCTCAGAACTCGCCGGCTTAGGTATTCCATTGAATACCTGCAAGCTGGTGATAGAGGAAGCGATGACCAAAGCCGCTAACAATGCATGGGCGGCCAAGACAGCGCAACAGATCTGGCCAAAGCTGGACTGGAAGCGCACCAAAAGTCTGCTAAACCTCAATAGGGGCACGCTCAGGGTAGTTGTCGGAGTCATCACTGGTCACTGTATCCTTGGTAGCCACGCCATTAGATTAGGGCTGGGCCACCTGGCCAACGACTTCTGCAGAAGCTGCAGAGACATAGAGGAGGAAGAAACAATTCTCCACCTGCTTTGTACTTGTCCTGCTCTTTGTAGGAAACGGAAAAAACATCTAGGGTTTTACCATACAGCCAACCTCGCGGACTTATCGGAGGTTGACGCCAAGAGCCTAATACGCTTCATCACCTGCTCGGGCTGGTAAGAGACAACCTAACAACAAATAAAAGGGGTTAGAGATCCTGTGGTATCACAATGGGCCTAGCTTGGCCTAAGTGAGCTCTCATATGAGAGCTGCCACTACCACCTACCTACCCTACCTTCCCCCCAATCCAAACAAATAAACCCCAAATCTAGGGGTGAAAATCTCTAATCTGGCAATACTGGTTCGGAACGACGCTACTTTGTGTCCGTATACTTGCGTCGCCGTCGCTGCTACTCGCGAGTAGCCGAATGGTCATCAATGACTTAGACACTTTATCCGTAAGCAACCTCTATGTACTGTATCCAATCGACACAGTAACAAAGACATATAACTTCGAAATCTATATAACCAACAAGAGAGTTAACTGGGAAGAACACCGGTACCATTTCAAACCACGCACCATCAAGTGCTTCACACACGGCTCCAAAACGCTTGATGGAACAGGGACGGGGGTATTTGGACCCCACATGAAGCACTACGAGCCTATGGGGAATACACCTAGCATTTTCAAGCTGAAATATGTGCTATCAGGCTTTGCGTGCGGTTCAAACTCGAACGCGGGTACAGGAACCAAGACATCGTCTGCACTGACAGCCAAGCAGCCATCAAAGCACGTCATCATATTAGATAACCTCAGGGTTAGTGCTGGAATGCATTAATGCATTGAATGACCTGGGCATACGCAATCAGGTGAAAATCGTCTGGGTCCCAGTACATAGGGGGATAGATGAAAACGAGGAGGCGGACAACCTTGCTAGGACCGCTGCGGCCACTGTCCCAATTGGACCAGAGCCTTTCATCGGTCTGGGCAGGAACACCCAAGCAGAGTCACTAAAACTCTAGGAAAGAACTAGGAATTCAAAACACTGGTACAGTGCTCCAGGTCTTAGACAATCCAGAATCTTCATTAAGGGATATAACCCCAAATGGAGCGAGGAGTGCCTCAGGCTGAGGAAAAAGATAACCAGACTTCTAACTGGACACTGCAGACTGAGAAAACACATGAATACAATTGATATAGAGCACCTGCAGATTTTGCGGAGCTGTGTAGGAATCGCCGGAGCACATCATACTACGCTGTGAAGCGGTCTGTCGTAGCAGGAGGCGATACCTGGGCCAATGCTGGCTTGCAGAGGAGAATGTGAAGCACCTAGACCCTCATGGGTTACTAAGTTTCATTAGGTCGGTAAGTTTAGGGGATGTTCCCTAACAATCTGTAGGGGCACAATAGAACGGTAATGATCTCAGTGCAATAAACCCCAAATAAATCTATTTATCTACCACAATGGGTCTCTTAATAGGCTTCCGTGTGTCTCTTACAGAGGCAGTCACCATAACATAACCTAACCTAAGGCTGGACAATGAAAAAGAACGTGTTCTATTTTCTTCTTCCTCGGGATCCGAACAGTGCTTACAGATGTTTGACTCATTCAGCTCTAGTCTGTAGCCATGTATGCCTATTAGACAGCGCCTTGTTGTCATACCTATCAGCACTCACGATCGAGAGAAGCTGAGGGAACAAATGCAGTATAGGGAATCTTCATAAAAAACCAAACGGAAAATTGGGCTATACAGAGCTTATTTTTGTAAATCTAAAAAACTAAAAATTGTTCGTGGGAAACGCTTACAAAAGGCGTGGCTCGGGATCAAAGTTCAAACCAAAAAAACTAGATATTTTTCATACCTTTCTATTGATGTGCAACTTTAGATACGTAATATTTACTAATAAGTTTTAAGTGAAAAATATTTTTTTTAAACAAATTTTTCGAAAAAGTCAATTATTAGGGTATAAGTTTGTTACCATATTGTAGCCTATGGAATTACCTTTAAAATTAAATATAAAAATGTATGCTTCGGTTTTTTTATGACTATATTTTTTTTTTTATTTTTTCTAACTCGACTCTTGGTCCAAAGTTATTTCGTATTCGCCGACACTTTCGAACAATAAGGGCTGAATGGGGTTGTACAAAGTACCTGCCGTTTTTAAAACGTTTCTAGATTTCTAGCTTTACATTATTTTATAAGCTTAAATTTCACCAAACAGCCAATAAAACCTTTTTTGCTTTTATTGTATTGCAGCATTGAATGTTGTGCGTGACACTACAAGCCTTCAATTGTATTTGTGTGTTGATTATATTTTTCCATTACATGGAGGGTGGTAGTAAACAGCAGTTTTTGTGTATTCAAATACCTTGGCGGGACCGGCCTTCAAAAAATAACCCTCATGGGACGGATGGATAGATGGATGTGAAGGGGAGAAAAGGAAATAAGCTTAGAGAGGTCATTCCCATGCACTCAGGCTTTATAGCCCATTGCACTTAAGGCTCAGGAAAAAGGCTGCTAGAAGAGATGGGAATGGGGAAAAGAGAAAATGGATGGAAAGGAAGGCTTATATGTTCTCTTGTGCAAATTTCCCTGACTTTTTAATGAATCTCAGGAGATCACACATCTGAACCCAGCGCGCGCAATCTCGTTTTGGAGAAATGCTCTGCTTTCCTGTTCGGGCTCATCACAAAACCCTTGGCAGTTCTATAGCTACCCAAGACCTACGTTCTCTATGTAAGTTATTTACACAGCAATTGATCAAGTCCAGGGTTCCTGCTAGACTGGTACATTGTTGGTGTTATTGGTTTTGGTTTTCATGGGTTTACACCCTGATCCACAGTTAGCCAGTTCATCGGCATTTTCGTTACCTTGAACATCACAGTATTCCCGAACCCAGATACGTTGGAGTTTATTACGTCTAGCGACTGATTTAAGCTTCATCTTACATTCTTGGACATAGAGGTAACTCGCGCGTTCTCCAGGGCCTTAAGTGCAGCTTGACTGTCACTACAAACTTCTATGCGTCTCCCGAACCACTTCCTCCCATCCATTCCGCTTCCTTCAGAATGGCGAAAATTTCCGTCTGGAAGACGATAGTCAGCCCATCCAGAGAGTAGTAGCACTTGACACTTCCGCCGAGGTGCCATTCAGCTCCAGAACCTTTATCGTTTTTGGATCTGTCAGTGAAGAAAATATCCGTCAGATCCCCTAGCATGACCTTTGGGTTGCTAGGGTTGGGTTTTTAACGTGTTGGGAACGTCACTTCAAAGTTTCTCTCAAAAGATACTACGGGTATTAGGCAATCTTTAGGGGCCATCATGTTGCCATAGGGGCGACATGTTGCCTTCATCACTTGAACTTTTAGATCTAGGGGAAGCAGTCACACACAATGTTCGCATTCAAAGCCCTTCTGTGGGGCCGGCCCTCGACAGAGCTTAAAAGAAATAACGCTCATGGGAGTAACTAAGGCGTCAGGAATAAATAGTGTTTACAGTATTTTTTTATTCGAAACCTAGATGCGCGGTGGGTCGCTCCCAAGGAATTTATAATCGTAACTTCAGCTTCGCGGCTTAAAGTATTCCAGCATTCAAATACCGTTTGCATGGCCAGCCTGTGCCCGGCCTTCAAAAAATAACCCCCATGGGATTAACTAGGGTATCGGGCTCAGTAAAGTGCTTACAGTATTTTTGTATTCAAATCTTATGATTGTAAAATATTGTGCCTAAGCAATAATTTCACAAGCGCCAATATTGCAGACATACTGTTACGAATGCTAGTTCTAGTGGGCTAGTACGTATCTCTGGATTGCGTAATTTGAAAATAAAACACACTTAGTTTCTCAAACGCAGTCAATAAAATAAACCAACAATCACTTTATTTCACACTTTTACACTTCACTGTCTTTACACTTAAGTATTTGCTCGATTACTCCGTGTGGCACCTTCACTAGTCAAAATCAGATTGACTCTCTGCGCCGCACCCGGCTGCCTTTTATACCTGTCCGGTTATCGCGCAGATCGTTCTCGCACATTCCAGAGTGGACTAAAGGTTTCCATGATGATCGCGACCATCATTGCCAGGTTGGACTAAAAGTGTCCATTATCGCGGCCATCATTGCCAGGTTGAATTATGGCACGGCGCGTAGCGACAGGGGGGTTTGCACAGCGACAGACTGTGTTATCGTTACACTGCCCACCACTTAGACTTGTTCGTCCCGAACAAGTGCCGAGGTTCCGCTGTGATAAGGCGCCAGGCGCTCCAAATGGACTACCTTCAGCTTAGCGCCTTTATTGCTGCAACGTTGAATCCTGTATACCACGTCGTTTATCCTAGTCACGACTTCGTATGGTCCAGGTCCGGGTTGTAGAGCATTACCAGATCGCCTTCTTGGAACCCTGCTGAGTTGGCCCGTAGATCATATCTGGCTTTCGCCTTATCGCTGACCAGTTTAGTGCGGCTCCTTATAAACTGGTGAATTTCCTCCAGTTCCGCCCGCTTATTGGCCACGTAGTCTGTCTTAGCGCCTCCCGTCGTGCTGACTACCCCGAACTTCAAGTCGGGGTAACTTGCTGGTAACCGCAACTCTGTGCCGAACACTGCTCGGGCTGGAGTGAGTGATGTCGTGTCGTGCGGGGCTGACCTATACGCCATCAGGAACAGGGGGATATGCGTGTCCCAATCCTTTTGATTCCTGCCTACCACTTTCCGCAGGTATTCCTCCAGTGTCAGGTTAAAGCGTTCCACCATGCCGTCGGACTGTGGGTGCAAAGGAGTGGTACGCGTTTTATTTATCCCAGCAGCTTGAATACCGCAGACTCGAAATTCCGGCCTTGATCTGAGTGCAACTCCAACGGAACTCCGAACCTGGCTACCCAGTTGTTTACCAGCTTTTCCGAGATCGTAGTGGCTTCCTGGTTAGGAATAGGGTACACTTCGGGCCATTTGCTGAAGTAATCCATTACCACCAGCACGTATTTGTTGCCTTTAGTACTGGTTGGGAATGGCCCGGGGACGTCCATAGCAATCCGCTCGAAGGGCGCTCCCATGTTTTACTGCTGCATGCGGCCCCGAGATGTTCTTGTCGGCCCTTTCGCGGCTGAACATCGGTCACAGCTCTTAATCCACTCGGCTACAGACTCCTGACATCCTACCCAGTAGAATCGTCTTTTTATTTTGGCGACGGTTTTGGTGATGCCCAGGTGCCCTCCACCGGAGTCGTTATGGTATGCCTCGATGACCTCGTTGATTCTGCATTTCGGCACTACCATTAGGGAGTTGCTGGTCCGACCCTCCGTGCTCTCCCATTCGCGGTACAGGCATCCTTCTTTCAGCCGCAGACTTTTCCACTGTGCCCAGTAAGCCTTAGCAATCGGGCTTTCACTGGCTATCTCCTGCCAGTCTGGACGTGCGCCTTGCTCCTTGCCTTCGACGATTTTTGCAAAATCCGCATCCTCACGCTGTTCCTTTTGTAGCCTCTCCGCAGACCACTCTTCCTCTGGCATAACGCTTACCAACCGGACGTCCACTCTCTGTTCTTTGTTTTCGGCTAGCGAGCACTGCCTGCATTCGACTTTGCGCGGAGGGCGTGACAAGGCATCGGCATTTCCATGGCTACTGCCCTTGCGATGCTCTATCGTGTAGTCGTAGCTCTGCAGTCGCTCGATCCACCGCGCCAATTGCCCTTCAGGATCCTTAAAGTTCAGGAGCCATCTCAATGCCGCATGATCTGTGCGCAGGCGAAACCTTTGTCCATACAGATATTTGTGGAAGTGTTTTACGCAGTCCATTACCGCCAGCAGTTCTCTCCGTGTCACACAGTAGTTGCGTTCCGGTTTCGATAGAACCCTACTGTAGTACGCTATCACTTGTTCCTGGGCGTCTATTATCTGTGATAGCACACCGCCAATACTATTCCCGCTTGCATCTGTATCCAGCACAAACATCTCCCCAGGCACGGGGAAGGCCAGAATTGGAGCACTGCACAGTTTTTCCTTCAGACGTGCAAAAGCCTGTTCCTGCTCCTCGTTCCACTCGAAAGCTTGGTTCTTTTTCGTCAGTTTGTGCAAGCTGCTGGCTATGTTCGCGAATCCCGGAACAAATCGGCGGTAGTATGTGGGCAGCCTCGATAGCCTAGCGTGGGTGCACTAGCATGTCATCCCAGAGGTCGTGGGTTCAAGTCCGGCCGTGTGCACGGTCCCCGCACTTTTCCAATTTTTTCGATTTTCCTATTCTCTAAATTTTCCTAACCATACAACATATCCAAGTTCATTGATTCCCAACCCAATTATTCCTATTCCACTCACCTCCACGCAATAGAATGCGCAACTATGCGCTGTGCGTCAGCGACATCTGCGAAGGGGAAGCGGACAACTGCGAAAACAGCGCACCATTAATTGATCTAGCGAAGTCCCCAACCATCCTGCTGTTAACCTCCTTACACAACATATGGCGCTACGAGCGTTGCTCGAAACAAAACCGGAGGCGACGTTCCTAAGCGGCGTTAGATGACAGAATGTCACTTAGGACTACCTGCGGCAGGCCTATCACCTACCCTGGCAGAACAACACAACCGATTAACGTAACCAACAGAAGACAAAGCCTCGGATACACAATAACCCCTAATATGACGAGATTTGGCACACGTACCCGGACAAGGATCGCGCAGTGGAACGTTAGAACTCTTAGGGAAGCATCCAGACAAGGGGTTCCAGGGGTTCGCTAATTGATGTCAGGAACAGACGGGGAGCTGACATAGATAGTGACCATGAACTCATCACCGGTGACATAAAGATCAAGCTGAAATTTAGAAAGAAAACTCACACGCAACGCCGATATCAGCGCTTAAATGTACAACTATTGCGCAATGCCGTCACCAGAAAAGAAGTGGCCAGCGCCTTTCGCAGGAAGTTGCTCACAAATCAAAGTAACACTGATTGGGAGGCTACAAATGCCACGTTCAGGCAAGTCGCACAAGAAAAACTTGGGACAGTAAAGCCTACAGGCTCCAAACCTTGGATCTCAGACACTACTTGAGGTATCATCCAGCGCAGAAATGAACTCAAAAGGCAACTTATCAATGACGATGCTGTGAGGCCAGCCTACAGAAAAGCCGTAAAGATAGTCAAGAAATCGGCCAGAAATTATAAGAGAAAGTTCATGGAAAACCTCGCCAGTGATGCCGAAGCGGCAGCAGGAGCCAACAATATGAGACAGCTGTATCGCTTAGTTGGGCGCATAATAAACCAACCAAGTAACAGAAACCAGCCAATTAGGGCTCTTAGTGGTGCATTACTAACGTGCAATGATGACCAAGTTCGTAGATGGAATGAACACTTCGAATCAGTCAGCAACATCGCTTCAAACGATGAGGGCAGGTGCGAAGTGGGCAGCACTAAAACCAACAACAAAATAGCAACAACCTGCCCTAGCATAGCGGAGATTAGGGATGCATTAAAGAAGCTGAAACTAAACAAAACTGCGGGTGTAGACGGCATACCATAGCTAATGCCTGCCGACCCCCAAATATCAGCTGAATTCCATCCTCATATTTCTACTGCCTGGGACAGGGAGAAGCTGCTTCCGTCATGGACAAAAGGCATCATTGTAAAGCTGCCGAAGACGGGCGACTTGCGGGACTGCGGCAACTGGAGAGGAATAACCCTACTCAACACCATCTACAAAATAGCCACAATTATACAAGGAAGACTACAATGTGTCGAGAACGCCCTAAGAGATGAGCAAGCTGGCTTTCGGTCTCATCGGAGCTGTGTTGACCAAGCTAACACACTACGCATCATAGTAGAGCAATCAGTTGAGTGGCGCTCCCCGCTGTACACGTTGTTCATCGACTTTAAGAAAGCATTCGACACAATAAATAGAAGCGCAATTTGGCTAGCATTGGATAGAAAGGGGGTTCCCCAGAAACTAATTCGTCTCATCGGAGCGTTGTACGAGAACTCCGAACTGGCAGTACTACATAACGGCAACATCAGTGACCCTTTCACCACCAACGCAGGAGTCAGGCAAGGCTGCACCCTGTCGCCTCTCCTCTTCGCCATCGTGCTAGACGACGTCATGAGCAAACTCACCCTGCACCAACGAGGCATCGTATGGACCTTCACCAGGCATCTCGAGGACTTGGACTTCGCCGATGACATCTGCCTCCTCTCGCATAAATTCTCCGACATGCAATCAAAAGCCGACTGCCTGGTCGCGCTTGTACGCACCGTCGGACTGGAGATCAACATCGCCAAGACCAAGGCCATGAGAGTCAATCATAGCAGCACAAACCATATAATGATTGACGGCTGTGCCGTGGAGTTGGTCGACAGCTTCTGCCACCTTGGCTGCACAATCAAGGCGGACGACGGAGTGGAAGAAGATGCCAACTGCAGACTGAGCAAAACCAGGGCAGCGTTCGGACGGCTGCATTCAGTATGGGCAAGCTCGCAAATCTCCAGACGCACGAAGCTACGAATATTCAACGCATGTGTGAAGTCGACATTGTTGTACGGAAGCGAAACATGGCTAGTCTCGAATGCCAACACCCAGAGGCTACAATATTTCGTCAACAAATGCCTTCGAATCATCTGCAGGATATTCTGGTCCACGACAATTAGCAATGACGCGCTGTGGAAGCCTACAAAGGAGGAACCCATTCTGAGGCAAATAAAACGCAGAAAATGGAAATGGATAGGTCATGCACTAAGGAAACCTCCCAACAGCATCACGAGAATGGCACTGGACTGGAACCCGCAAGGAAGTAGAAGTCGGGGTCGACCAAAAAACACCTGGAGAAGGTCGACCCTGCGCGAGCTAGCCGATGCCAATATCACATGGGACGGCGCAAAACAACAGCCCAGAATCGTGTACGATGGAAGAGTCTTGTTGAGGCCCAATGCTCCAATGAGGAGTGAACAAGGAAAAAAAATGTGCACAGGCCCAGGAAACTGCGGAGTCAACCCAAAGAAGAAGTGCTCGAAACAGCGAGCACTTTACACATTATTATGTCGTCGAGGTACACCAGGCACGTCCGCCAATACAGTCCTTTTAGCACGCGTTCCATTAGCCGCTCGAATGTTGCTGGTGCGCTGCAGAGTCAATCCGGCATGACAGTGAACTGCCACAAACCATCGCCAACACTGAAAGCCGTTTTCTCCTTGTCCTTGTCTGCAAGCTCTACCTGCCAATAGCCGCTGCGTTAGTCGAGCGTGGAGAACCACTGCGTGCCTGACAGGGTGTCATCGAACTGAGGTAGTGGATAACTGTCCTTCTTGGTCACATCATTGAGCTTCCGATAGTCCACACAAAACCGGGTACTGCCATCCTTTTTCTTGACCAGCACGACCGGCAAGCACCAGGGGCCCGAAGAAGGCTCTACCTTTTCTTTCCGCATGTTTTCGATCAAATTTGTAACCTCATGTTAAAACCGCTCTTCTTATTACCTCCAGGTGGGCTACTCCCGCAATTGACCACTACTACAGCTTCCTTAATTTTAATTAATAATTAATTGATTGGCACGACAGCCCGCTTACGCGAGACTAAGGCCTAGCTTCCTGCAACCACCCGTGTTGTGCGTGTGAATTTTGTACGCGGGTGGAAGGGACCTACAGTTTTATGCCGGTTCCGAACGGCAGGTTGGGAGCTTTTTCATAGGCAATTTTTACTCTCAGAGGTTTGCCATTTCCAGCTGAGAGGACAGCCACCGAAAGAGAAAACGAGTTTCCCGTTATTTTTGTTAGGTGTTACTACATGCAGTATTCGATCTTGCGTCGCTCTGCATGCGACTCGTTGGACCGCGCACTAACCAACTGAGCCACGGCGGCTGTCTACGACTACAGCTTCCTTACACTCGCCAATTACCTTATCATTCCCGACATATCTGGGTGCATTCAGGGGGTTCCGTATTCTGCCGTTCTTAGGTCCCACTAATGTACGTCCGATGATGTTGTCGTGTCCTTGTTTCGGTGCTTCTACAACCCACAGCCGACTTTTCCCATCGTCCTCGTCCACCTTTGCCCACACAATCGCCTCGGAATTCGCTGGTATCTTCCGGTGTTGACGCGATGGAACCTTCCTTACCGCCACGCTTCGCTCATAACCGGTGTGCAGCGGGAATTCAACGTTGGCATATCTCAGCACATGTTCTTTCAGGTCCAACGTAAAACCGTGCCTAATCATGAAATCCACGCCGATAATCACGTCCTCCATTATATCCGCGACGATGAACTCATGTTCCAGGCTGCTGGTGCCGATAGCAATCGTTTTCGTAACTTTTCCTCTTACCGGCGCACGCTCGCCAGTCGCAGTCCGCAGCTGTATGCCATGCAGCGGTTCCCAGTTCTTCAGCAGCTTCCTTTTTATGATCGAATATGACGCTCCCGTATCCAGTGTCAACACGAACAACTTTCCATCTATCTTTCCTTCAATCATCAAGCTGCTGGGTTACCGTTTCAGCTGTGAGACAAGGACGGTGGGGCAGCGGGTTGTGGGGATCAGCTCACGCCCCTTTGGGCTGACCCGTTTTAGTTTAACGACTCCTCGTCCTCAGCCCTGCGCTTGTTGGCTGAGCCTCGATCGTCAGTATTCCTCGCTTCAGGCGATTGCGATCGAGAACGGGAACGCCTCTTTCGTTGGCGACAGTCTCGTGATATGTGACCCTGCTTGCCACATGTCCAGCAAACAACTTTAGAGGAGACCACCCGTGGCCTGCCCGGTGGCTCAGAGCTTATGGCCTGGATCGTAATGTCGGTGTCCGGCTGGATCTGGCGTATACTTGCAAGTGCATACCGAGTGCTCCCAATCCATGTCGCCTCATATGTCATCGCGCTGGTCACCGTCTCCCTAAATGTCGGCTTGCCCATCATCATCAGCGCCGAAGGACGTGTAGCACAGCTGTACGAGCCGCTCAATGTCTGCTGCATATGTCTGCAGCGCCTCGTTGGCTCTTTGCCTGCGGTTCTTCAGCTAACAGTAGTACAGCGTTCTGTTGTGCTCGTCGCTGTATTTGGCTGCCAGCGCCCTTAGGACGGTCTCGTAATAACTTCGTAAATATTCTGGAACTGCTTTGATTACCTCAGCCGCAGCACCTTTAAGAACCAGCGCCAATCTCCGACCTTTCCTTACATCGGTCCACTGATTTTCCAGAGCAGCCAGGTCGAATTGTAGCTTGAATGTATCGAACGGCGTAGTCCCATCATAAGTAGGCACTTCTGCTCGGGTGGAACACTTTCCGGAACCGGCGGCAACCATTCTCGCGGCTGTACCTCCCTAAGCCGCTCGTCCATTTTCCTGTTCATCGAGTCCTCCAGACTATCAACTCGTTTGTTCAGGGAATCATCCAGGTCGTCGACTCGTTTATCCAAGTGCTCTACTCGCGTCTCCAGGTGCTCGACTTTCCCATTAATCCTGTCTGAGATTTCTTCCACTTTCTGCTCCAAGCGCGCAGAATTTTCCTAAAGCTTGACTTCCATTCGCTCTGCCACTTGTGCCGATATTTCATGGGTCGCCGTTTCCATTATCGCTGCCATTTCGCGACGTTTAGTTTCCAGCTTCGCTGCCATTTCTCGATTTGTAGTTTCCAGCTTCGCTGCCATTTATCGATTCGCTGTTTCCATTTGCGCCGACATGCCTTTGAGTACAGCCATTAGTTGGCTCATGTCCAACGCTTGTATTGGCGCAGCCACTGCAGCCGTACTTGGCAGCGACGCAGCAGGCGATTCCTTCACCTTGGCCGACGCCTCTAGCTCCTGCGTTCCGAACTCGTGTACAGTCCAATCGACGCCTCGTGCCTCACATGCCTCTCGCAAGCGCAGCTGCAACTCCACCTTTCCGCCAGCAGTCGGCAAATTCTAAGCAGCCAGCTCCTTCTTTAGCTGGTCCACCTTCAGTTGCTCGAGTTTAACCATGTCCGTGCTTTTATAATTTTATTTATTTAGTTATTTACAATCCCACTTCTGACCCCAAATGTTACGAATGCTAGTTCTAGTAGGCTAGTACGTATCTCTGGAGTGCGTAATTTGAAATAAACAAAACACACTTAGTTTCTCCAACGCAGTCAATGAAAACCAACAATCACTTTATTTCACCAATTTCACACTTCACTGTCTTTACACTTAATTATTTGCTTAAATACTCCGTGTGGCACCTTCACTTGTCTAAACCAAGACTGACTCGCTGCGCCGTACCCGGCTGCCTTTTATACCTGTCCGGTTATCGCGCAGATCGTTCTCGCACATTCCAGAGTGGACTACAGGATTCCATGATGATCGCGGCCATCATTTCCAGGTTGGACTAAAAGTTTCCCGTATTATCGCGGCCATCATTGCCAGGGTGGACTAAAATTTTCCCGTATTATCGCGGCCATCATCGCCAGGTTGGACTAAAAGTTTCCCTTATGATCGCGGCCATCGTTGCCAGATTGAATTATAGCACGGCGCGTAGCGACAGGGTTGCTTTGCACAGCGACAGTCCGTCTTATCGTTGCAATATAGTTAATTTTTCTAACTCTTTTGGTATGTAAGGTTCTGTTTTTTTTTGTTTTTTGTTTTGTTTTCAATTTAAACAGTTTTATGTTTTAAATTTCCGTGATGGTGTGTTTGTTTTCTATTTTATTACACTGTGCTACAAAAAAAAAAAAATGAAATACACCTGACAAGTAACATACTGTAGGGTGTTTATGTGGTCGAATAATCCATAAAAATATTTTTGTTATATTTGTTGTACCCTCCAAATTTTATTTATTTACAAAAAACCGTTTTTACAAACTTTCCGCGGTAATCTATGAATATCTCAGTCATTTTTTTAACGATTGTCAATATGTAATATGTTTTGGAAAGAGCATTGTCAGACCTTTCGAATGATGTATGTCAATTCATTGTTTAAACAAATGAGTAGTAAGTTTTTATCGCATAAACCTTGAAAAAGTGATTTTTTTCTCAATTTTTTTAACTTTAACCAGTTTTTATTGCATAATGAAACAAAAAAATTAATAAAGTTAGGTAATATTCTGAAAGAAGATTTGTTTACGAACAAATTGGTGTATTGCTTTATTGAATTGGACCAAAACTGCGGAATCTACGCTATTTTTTCGTAACTAGAAAATAAAGCCTATCATGTGTATTGCAGTGTGTAACAATGAATTCGTCTTAAATTTTTATTTAAATCTCAAATGAATACACATGATAGGCTTTATTTTCTAGTTACGAAAAAATAGCGTAGATTCCGCAGTTTTGGTCCAATTCAATAAAGCAATACACCAATTTGTTCGTAAACAAATCTTCTTTCAGAATATTACCTAACTTTATTAATTTTTTTGTTTCATTATGCAATAAAAACTGGTTAAAGTTAAAAAAATTGAGAAAAAAATCACTTTTTCAAGGTTTATGCGATAAAAACTTACTACTCATTTGTTTAAACAATGAATTGACATACATCATTCGAAAGGTCTGACAATGCTCTTTCCAAAACATATTACATATTGAAAATCGTTAAAAAAATGACTGAGATATTCACAGATTACCGCGGAAAGTTTGTAAAAACGGTTTTTTGTAAATAAATAAAATTTGGAGGGTACAACAAATATAACAAAAATATTTTTATGGATTATTCGACCATATAAACAGCCTACACTATGTAATTTGTCAGGTGTATTTTCAGTGTTGCACCGTGTTATTATTTTATTTTATTTTTATTTGTTTTTTTACATATTTTTTGCAATGTCTGTTTAATTCCAAGATTAAAAGTATTACTACTATTAGTACAGTCAAACTTCCCTATAGTGAACTTCTATATAATGAAGTTGTCCGTAAAATGAATTAATTTCAATTCAATTCGTTTTTTTACATATTTTTTGCAATGTTTGTTTAATTCCAAGATTAAAAGTATTACTACTATTAGTACAGTCAAACTTCCCTATAGTGAACTTCTATATAATGAAGTTGTCCGTAAAATGAATTAATTTCAAAGACACAGCTTTATCGTTCTATCCTAAGTGCATTTTGATCTCCTTATAATGAATTTCCATATAGTGAATATTTCTCTACAATGAATACATTTTTTAGTTGAAAACTTCGATTTCATTTGTTTTTGTCTCCATATAATGAATTTTCCAATGCTATTTTCTGTCACGCATATTAAGGGGGAAAGCCACTGTGACGGGTAAAAAAAACACGCAACCAAATATACCACATTTGCGTGAGCCGGAGGTGGAGGGGTTCGCTAATTGATGTCAGGAACAGACGGGGAGCTGACATAGATAGTGACCATGAACTCATCACCGGTGACATAAAGATCAAGCTGAAATTTAGAAAGAAAACTCACACGCAACGCCGATATCAGCGCTTAAATGTACAACTATTGCGCAATGCCGTCACCAGAAAAGAAGTGGCCAGCGCCTTTCGCAGGAAGTTGCTCACAAATCAAAGTAACACTGATTGGGAGGCTACAAATGCCACGTTCAGGCAAGTCGCACAAGAAAAACTTGGGACAGTAAAGCCTACAGGCTCCAAACCTTGGATCTCAGACACTACTTGAGGTATCATCCAGCGCAGAAATGAACTCAAAAGGCAACTTATCAATGACGATGCTGTGAGGCCAGCCTACAGAAAAGCCGCAAAGATAGTCAAGAAATCGGCCAGAAATTATAAGAGAAAGTTCATGGAAAACCTCGCCAGTGATGCCGAAGCGGCAGCACGAGCCAACAATATGAGACAGCTGTATCGCTTAGTTGGGCGCATAATAAACCAACCAAGTAACAGAAACCAGCCAATTAGGGCTCTTAGTGGTGCATTACTAACGTGCAATGATGACCAAGTTCGTAGATGGAATGAACACTTCGAATCAGTCAGCAACATCGCTTCAAACGATGAGGGCAGGTGCGAAGTGGGCAGCACTAAAACCAACAACAAAATAGCAACAACCTGCCCTAGCATAGCGGAGATTAGGGATGCATTAAAGAAGCTGAAACTAAACAAAACTGCGGGTGTAGACGGCATACCATAGCTAATGCCTGCCGACCCCCAAATATCAGCTGAATTCCATCCTCATATTTCTACTGCCTGGGACAGGGAGAAGCTGCTTCCGTCATGGACAAAAGGCATCATTGTAAAGCTGCCGAAGACGGGCGACTTGCGGGACTGCGGCAACTGGAGAGGAATAACCCTACTCAACACCATCTACAAAATAGCCACAATTATACAAGGAAGACTACAATGTGTCGAGAACGCCCTAAGAGATGAGCAAGCTGGCTTTCGGTCTCATCGGAGCTGTGTTGACCAAGCTAACACACTACGCATCATAGTAGAGCAATCAGTTGAGTGGCGCTCCCCGCTGTACACGTTGTTCATCGACTTTAAGAAAGCATTCGACACAATAAATAGAAGCGCAATTTGGCTAGCATTGGATAGAAAGGGGGTTCCCCAGAAACTAATTCGTCTCATCGGAGCGTTGTACGAGAACTCCGAACTGGCAGTACTACATAACGGCAACATCAGTGACCCTTTCACCACCAACGCAGGAGTCAGGCAAGGCTGCACCCTGTCGCCTCTCCTCTTCGCCATCGTGCTAGACGACGTCATGAGCAAACTCACCCTGCACCAACGAGGCATCGTATGGACCTTCACCAGGCATCTCGAGGACTTGGACTTCGCTGATGACATCTGCCTCCTCTCGCATAAATTCTCCGACATGCAATCAAAAGCCGACTGCCTGGTCGCGCTTGTACGCACCGTCGGACTGGAGATCAACATCGCCAAGACCAAGGCCATGAGAGTCAATCATAGCAGCACAAACCATATAATGATTGACGGCTGTGCCGTGGAGTTGGTCGACAGCTTCTGCCACCTTGGCTGCACAATCAAGGCGGACGACGGAGTGGAAGAAGATGCCAACTGCAGACTGAGCAAAGCCAGGGCAGCGTTCGGACGGCTGCATTCAGTATGGGCAAGCTCGCAAATCTCCAGACGCACGAAGCTACGAATATTCAACGCATGTGTGAAGTCGACATTGTTGTACGGAAGCGAAACATGGCTAGTCTCGAATGCCATCACCCAGAGGCTACAATATTTCGTCAACAAATGCCTTCGAATCATCTGCAGGATATTCTGGTCCACGACAATTAGCAATGACGCGCTGTGGAAGCCTACAAAGGAGGAACCCATTCTGAGGCAAATAAAACGCAGAAAATGGAAATGGATAGGTCATGCACTAAGGAAACCTCCCAACAGCATCACGAGAATGGCACTGGACTGGAACCCGCAAGGAAGTAGAAGTCGGGGTCGACCAAAAAACACCTGGAGAAGGTCGACCCTGCGCGAGCTAGCCGATGCCAATATCACATGGGACGGCGCAAAACAACAGCCCAGAATCGTGTACGATGGAAGAGTCTTGTTGAGGCCCAATGCTCCAATGAGGAGTGAACAAGGAAAAAAAATGTGCACAGGCCCAGGAAACTGCGGAGTCAACCCAAAGAAGAAGTGCTCGAAACAGCGAGCACTTTACACATTATTATGTCGTCGAGGTACACCAGGCACGTCCGCCAATACAGTCCTTTTAGCACGCGTTCCATTAGCCGCTCGAATGTTGCTGGTGCGCTGCAGAGTCAATCCGGCATGACAGTGAACTGCCACAAACCATCGCCAACACTGAAAGCCGTTTTCTCCTTGTCCTTGTCTGCAAGCTCTACCTGCCAATAGCCGCTGCGTTAGTCGAGCGTGGAGAACCACTGCGTGCCTGACAGGGTGTCATCGAACTGAGGTAGTGGATAACTGTCCTTCTTGGTCACATCATTGAGCTTCCGATAGTCCACACAAAACCGGGTACTGCCATCCTTTTTCTTGACCAGCACGACCGGCAAGCACCAGGGGCCCGAAGAAGGCTCTACCTTTTCTTTCCGCATGTTTTCGATCAAATTTGTAACCTCATGTTAAAACCGCTCTTCTTATTACCTCCAGGTGGGCTACTCCCGCAATTGACCACTACTACAGCTTCCTTAATTTTAATTAATAATTAATTGATTGGCACGACAGCCCGCTTACGCGAGACTAAGGCCTAGCTTCCTGCAACCACCCGTGTTGTGCGTGTGAATTTTGTACGCGGGTGGAAGGGACCTACAGTTTTATGTCGGTTCCGAACGGCAGGTTGGGAGCTTTTTCATAGGCAATTTTTACTCTCAGAGGTTTGCCATTTCCAGCTGAGAGGACAGCCACCGAAAGAGAAAACGAGTTTCCCGTTATTATTGTTAGGTGTTACTACATGCAGTATTCGATCTTGCGTCGCTCTGCATGCGACTCGTTGGACCGCGCACTAACCAACTGAGCCACGGCGGCTGTCTACGACTACAGCTTCCTTACACTCGCCAATTACCTTATCATTCCCGACATATCTGGGTGCATTCAGGGGGTTCCGTATTCTGCCGTTCTTAGGTCCCACTAATGTACGTCCGATGATGTTGTCGTGTCCTTGTTTCGGTGCTTCTACAACCCACAGCCGACTTTTCCCATCGTCCTCGTCCACCTTTGCCCACACAATCGCCTCGGAATTCGCTGGTATCTTCCGGTGTTGACGCGATGGAACCTTCCTTACCGCCACGCTTCGCTCATAACCGGTGTGCAGCGGGAATTCAACGTTGGCATATCTCAGCACATGTTCTTTCAGGTCCAACGTAAAACCGTGCCTAATCATGAAATCCACGCCGATAATCACGTCCTCCATTATATCCGCGACGATGAACTCATGTTCCAGGCTGCTGGTGCCGATAGCAATCGTTTTCGTAACTTTTCCTCTTACCGGCGCACGCTCGCCAGTCGCAGTCCGCAGCTGTATGCCATGCAGCGGTTCCCAGTTCTTCAGCAGCTTCCTTTTTATGATCGAATATGACGCTCCCGTATCCAGTGTCAACACGAACAACTTTCCATCTATCTTTCCTTCAATCATCAAGCTGCTGGGTTACCGTTTCAGCTGTGAGACAAGGACGGTGGGGCAGCGGGTTGTGGGGATCAGCTCACGCCCCTTTGGGCTGACCCGTTTTAGTTTAACGACTCCTCGTCCTCAGCCCTGCGCTTGTTGGCTGAGCCTCGATCGTCAGTATTCCTCGCTTCAGGCGATTGCGATCGAGAACGGGAACGCCTCTTTCGTTGGCGACAGTCTCGTGATATGTGACCCTGCTTGCCACATGTCCAGCAAACAACTTTAGAGGAGACCACCCGTGGCCTGCCCGGTGGCTCAGAGCTTATGGCCTGGATCGTAATGTCGGTGTCCGGCTGGATCTGGCGTATACTTGCAAGTGCATACCGAGTGCTCCCAATCCATGTCGCCTCATATGTCATCGCGCTGGTCACCGTCTCCCTAAATGTCGGCTTGCCCATCATCATCAGCGCCGAAGGACGTGTAGCACAGCTGTACGAGCCGCTCAATGTCTGCTGCATATGTCTGCAGCGCCTCGTTGGCTCTTTGCCTGCGGTTCTTCAGCTAACAGTAGTACAGCGTTCTGTTGTGCTCGTCGCTGTATTTGGCTGCCAGCGCCCTTAGGACGGTCTCGTAATAACTTCGTAAATATTCTGGAACTGCTTTGATTACCTCAGCCGCAGCACCTTTAAGAACCAGCGCCAATCTCCGACCTTTCCTTACATCGGTCCACTGATTTTCCAGAGCAGCCAGGTCGAATTGTAGCTTGAATGTATCGAACGGCGTAGTCCCATCATAAGTAGGCACTTCTGCTCGGGTGGAACACTTTCCGGAACCGGCGGCAACCATTCTCGCGGCTGTACCTCCCTAAGCCGCTCGTCCATTTTCCTGTTCATCGAGTCCTCCAGACTATCAACTCGTTTGTTCAGGGAATCATCCAGGTCGTCGACTCGTTTATCCAAGTGCTCTACTCGCGTCTCCAGGTGCTCGACTTTCCCATTAATCCTGTCTGAGATTTCTTCCACTTTCTGCTCCAAGCGCGCAGAATTTTCCTAAAGCTTGACTTCCATTCGCTCTGCCACTTGTGCCGATATTTCATGGGTCGCCGTTTCCATTATCGCTGCCATTTCGCGACGTTTAGTTTCCAGCTTCGCTGCCATTTCTCGATTTGTAGTTTCCAGCTTCGCTGCCATTTATCGATTCGCTGTTTCCATTTGCGCCGACATGCCTTTGAGTACAGCCATTAGTTGGCTCATGTCCAACGCTTGTATTGGCGCAGCCACTGCAGCCGTACTTGGCAGCGACGCAGCAGGCGATTCCTTCACCTTGGCCGACGCCTCTAGCTCCTGCGTTCCGAACTCGTGTACAGTCCAATCGACGCCTCGTGCCTCACATGCCTCTCGCAAGCGCAGCTGCAACTCCACCTTTCCGCCAGCAGTCGGCAAATTCTAAGCAGCCAGCTCCTTCTTTAGCTGGTCCACCTTCAGTTGCTCGAGTTTAACCATGTCCGTGCTTTTATAATTTTATTTATTTAGTTATTTACAATCCCACTTCTGACCCCAAATGTTACGAATGCTAGTTCTAGTAGGCTAGTACGTATCTCTGGAGTGCGTAATTTGAAATAAACAAAACACACTTAGTTTCTCCAACGCAGTCAATGAAAACCAACAATCACTTTATTTCACCAATTTCACACTTCACTGTCTTTACACTTAATTATTTGCTTAAATACTCCGTGTGGCACCTTCACTTGTCTAAACCAAGACTGACTCGCTGCGCCGTACCCGGCTGCCTTTTATACCTGTCCGGTTATCGCGCAGATCGTTCTCGCACATTCCAGAGTGGACTACAGGATTCCATGATGATCGCGGCCATCATTTCCAGGTTGGACTAAAAGTTTCCCGTATTATCGCGGCCATCATTGCCAGGGTGGACTAAAATTTTCCCGTATTATCGCGGCCATCATCGCCAGGTTGGACTAAAAGTTTCCCTTATGATCGCGGCCATCGTTGCCAGATTGAATTATAGCACGGCGCGTAGCGACAGGGTTGCTTTGCACAGCGACAGTCCGTCTTATCGTTGCAATATAGTTAATTTTTCTAACTCTTTTGGTATGTAAGGTTCTGTTTTTTTTTGTTTTTTGTTTTGTTTTCAATTTAAACAGTTTTATGTTTTAAATTTCCGTGATGGTGTGTTTGTTTTCTATTTTATTATTATTTTATTTTATTTTTATTTGTTTTTTTACATATTTTTTGCAATGTCTGTTTAATTCCAAGATTAAAAGTATTACTACTATTAGTACAGTCAAACTTCCCTATAGTGAACTTCTATATAATGAAGTTGTCCGTAAAATGAATTAATTTCAATTCAATTCGTTTTTTTACATATTTTTTGCAATGTTTGTTTAATTCCAAGATTAAAAGTATTACTACTATTAGTACAGTCAAACTTCCCTATAGTGAACTTCTATATAATGAAGTTGTCCGTAAAATGAATTAATTTCAAAGACACAGCTTTATCGTTCTATCCTAAGTGCATTTTGATCTCCTTATAATGAATTTCCATATAGTGAATATTTCTCTACAATGAATACATTTTTTAGTTGAAAACTTCGATTTCATTTGTTTTTGTCTCCATATAATGAATTTTCCAATGCTATTTTCTGTCACGCATATTAAGGGGGAAAGCCACTGTGACGGGTAAAAAAAACACGCAACCAAATATACCACATTTGCGTGAGCCGGAGGTGGAGGGGTTCGCTAATTGATGTCAGGAACAGACGGGGAGCTGACATAGATAGTGACCATGAACTCATCACCGGTGACATAAAGATCAAGCTGAAATTTAGAAAGAAAACTCACACGCAACGCCGATATCAGCGCTTAAATGTACAACTATTGCGCAATGCCGTCACCAGAAAAGAAGTGGCCAGCGCCTTTCGCAGGAAGTTGCTCACAAATCAAAGTAACACTGATTGGGAGGCTACAAATGCCACGTTCAGGCAAGTCGCACAAGAAAAACTTGGGACAGTAAAGCCTACAGGCTCCAAACCTTGGATCTCAGACACTACTTGAGGTATCATCCAGCGCAGAAATGAACTCAAAAGGCAACTTATCAATGACGATGCTGTGAGGCCAGCCTACAGAAAAGCCGCAAAGATAGTCAAGAAATCGGCCAGAAATTATAAGAGAAAGTTCATGGAAAACCTCGCCAGTGATGCCGAAGCGGCAGCACGAGCCAACAATATGAGACAGCTGTATCGCTTAGTTGGGCGCATAATAAACCAACCAAGTAACAGAAACCAGCCAATTAGGGCTCTTAGTGGTGCATTACTAACGTGCAATGATGACCAAGTTCGTAGATGGAATGAACACTTCGAATCAGTCAGCAACATCGCTTCAAACGATGAGGGCAGGTGCGAAGTGGGCAGCACTAAAACCAACAACAAAATAGCAACAACCTGCCCTAGCATAGCGGAGATTAGGGATGCATTAAAGAAGCTGAAACTAAACAAAACTGCGGGTGTAGACGGCATACCATAGCTAATGCCTGCCGACCCCCAAATATCAGCTGAATTCCATCCTCATATTTCTACTGCCTGGGACAGGGAGAAGCTGCTTCCGTCATGGACAAAAGGCATCATTGTAAAGCTGCCGAAGACGGGCGACTTGCGGGACTGCGGCAACTGGAGAGGAATAACCCTACTCAACACCATCTACAAAATAGCCACAATTATACAAGGAAGACTACAATGTGTCGAGAACGCCCTAAGAGATGAGCAAGCTGGCTTTCGGTCTCATCGGAGCTGTGTTGACCAAGCTAACACACTACGCATCATAGTAGAGCAATCAGTTGAGTGGCGCTCCCCGCTGTACACGTTGTTCATCGACTTTAAGAAAGCATTCGACACAATAAATAGAAGCGCAATTTGGCTAGCATTGGATAGAAAGGGGGTTCCCCAGAAACTAATTCGTCTCATCGGAGCGTTGTACGAGAACTCCGAACTGGCAGTACTACATAACGGCAACATCAGTGACCCTTTCACCACCAACGCAGGAGTCAGGCAAGGCTGCACCCTGTCGCCTCTCCTCTTCGCCATCGTGCTAGACGACGTCATGAGCAAACTCACCCTGCACCAACGAGGCATCGTATGGACCTTCACCAGGCATCTCGAGGACTTGGACTTCGCTGATGACATCTGCCTCCTCTCGCATAAATTCTCCGACATGCAATCAAAAGCCGACTGCCTGGTCGCGCTTGTACGCACCGTCGGACTGGAGATCAACATCGCCAAGACCAAGGCCATGAGAGTCAATCATAGCAGCACAAACCATATAATGATTGACGGCTGTGCCGTGGAGTTGGTCGACAGCTTCTGCCACCTTGGCTGCACAATCAAGGCGGACGACGGAGTGGAAGAAGATGCCAACTGCAGACTGAGCAAAGCCAGGGCAGCGTTCGGACGGCTGCATTCAGTATGGGCAAGCTCGCAAATCTCCAGACGCACGAAGCTACGAATATTCAACGCATGTGTGAAGTCGACATTGTTGTACGGAAGCGAAACATGGCTAGTCTCGAATGCCATCACCCAGAGGCTACAATATTTCGTCAACAAATGCCTTCGAATCATCTGCAGGATATTCTGGTCCACGACAATTAGCAATGACGCGCTGTGGAAGCCTACAAAGGAGGAACCCATTCTGAGGCAAATAAAACGCAGAAAATGGAAATGGATAGGTCATGCACTAAGGAAACCTCCCAACAGCATCACGAGAATGGCACTGGACTGGAACCCGCAAGGAAGTAGAAGTCGGGGTCGACCAAAAAACACCTGGAGAAGGTCGACCCTGCGCGAGCTAGCCGATGCCAATATCACATGGGACGGCGCAAAACAACAGCCCAGAATCGTGTACGATGGAAGAGTCTTGTTGAGGCCCAATGCTCCAATGAGGAGTGAACAAGGAAAAAAAATGTGCACAGGCCCAGGAAACTGCGGAGTCAACCCAAAGAAGAAGTGCTCGAAACAGCGAGCACTTTACACATTATTATGTCGTCGAGGTACACCAGGCACGTCCGCCAATACAGTCCTTTTAGCACGCGTTCCATTAGCCGCTCGAATGTTGCTGGTGCGCTGCAGAGTCAATCCGGAATGACAGTGAACTGCCACAAACCATCGCCAACACTGAAAGCCGTTTTCTCCTTGTCCTTGTCTGCAAGCTCTACCTGCCAATAGCCGCTGCGTTAGTCGAGCGTGGAGAACCACTGCGTGCCTGACAGGGTGTCATCGAACTGAGGTAGTGGATAACTGTCCTTCTTGGTCACATCATTGAGCTTCCGATAGTCCACACAAAACCGGGTACTGCCATCCTTTTTCTTGACCAGCACGACCGGCAAGCACCAGGGGCCCGAAGAAGGCTCTACCTTTTCTTTCCGCATGTTTTCGATCAAATTTGTAACCTCATGTTAAAACCGCTCTTCTTATTACCTCCAGGTGGGCTACTCCCGCAATTGACCACTACTACAGCTTCCTTAATTTTAATTAATAATTAATTGATTGGCACGACAGCCCGCTTACGCGAGACTAAGGCCTAGCTTCCTGCAACCACCCGTGTTGTGCGTGTGAATTTTGTACGCGGGTGGAAGGGACCTACAGTTTTATGTCGGTTCCGAACGGCAGGTTGGGAGCTTTTTCATAGGCAATTTTTACTCTCAGAGGTTTGCCATTTCCAGCTGAGAGGACAGCCACCGAAAGAGAAAACGAGTTTCCCGTTATTTTTGTTAGGTGTTACTACATGCAGTATTCGATCTTGCGTCGCTCTGCATGCGACTCGTTGGACCGCGCACTAACCAACTGAGCCACGGCGGCTGTCTACGACTACAGCTTCCTTACACTCGCCAATTACCTTATCATTCCCGACATATCTGGGTGCATTCAGGGGGTTCCGTATTCTGCCGTTCTTAGGTCCCACTAATGTACGTCCGATGATGTTGTCGTGTCCTTGTTTCGGTGCTTCTACAACCCACAGCCGACTTTTCCCATCGTCCTCGTCCACCTTTGCCCACACAATCGCCTCGGAATTCGCTGGTATCTTCCGGTGTTGACGCGATAGAACCTTCCTTACCGCCACGCTTCGCTCATAACCGGTGTGCAGCGGGAATTCAACGTTGGCATATCTCAGCACATGTTCTTTCAGGTCCAACGTAAAACCGTGCCTAATCATGAAATCCACGCCGATAATCACGTCCTCCATTATATCCGCGACGATGAACTCATGTTCCAGGCTGCTGGTGCCGATAGCAATCGTTTTCGTAACTTTTCCTCTTACCGGCGCACGCTCGCCAGTCGCAGTCCGCAGCTGTATGCCATGCAGCGGTTCCCAGTTCTTCAGCAGCTTCCTTTTTATGATCGAATATGACGCTCCCGTATCCAGTGTCAACACGAACAACTTTCCATCTATCTTTCCTTCAATCATCAAGCTGCTGGGTTACCGTTTCAGCTGTGAGACAAGGACGGTGGGGCAGCGGGTTGTGGGGATCAGCTCACGCCCCTTTGGGCTGACCCGTTTTAGTTTAACGACTCCTCGTCCTCAGCCCTGCGCTTGTTGGCTGAGCCTCGATCGTCAGTATTCCTCGCTTCAGGCGATTGCGATCGAGAACGGGAACGCCTCTTTCGTTGGCGACAGTCTCGTGATATGTGACCCTGCTTGCCACATGTCCAGCAAACAACTTTAGAGGAGACCACCCGTGGCCTGCCCGGTGGCTCAGAGCTTATGGCCTGGATCGTAATGTCGGTGTCCGGCTGGATCTGGCGTATACTTGCAAGTGCATACCGAGTGCTCCCAATCCATGTCGCCTCATATGTCATCGCGCTGGTCACCGTCTCCCTAAATGTCGGCTTGCCCATCATCATCAGCGCCGAAGGACGTGTAGCACAGCTGTACGAGCCGCTCAATGTCTGCTGCATATGTCTGCAGCGCCTCGTTGGCTCTTTGCCTGCGGTTCTTCAGCTAACAGTAGTACAGCGTTCTGTTGTGCTCGTCGCTGTATTTGGCTGCCAGCGCCCTTAGGACGGTCTCGTAATAACTTCGTAAATATTCTGGAACTGCTTTGATTACCTCAGCCGCAGCACCTTTAAGAACCAGCGCTAATCTCCGACCTTTCCTTACATCGGTCCACTGATTTTCCAGAGCAGCCAGGTCGAATTGTAGCTTGAATGTATCGAACGGCGTAGTCCCATCATAAGTAGGCACTTCTGCTCGGGTGGAACACTTTCCGGAACCGGCGGCAACCATTCTCGCGGCTGTACCTCCCTAAGCCGCTCGTCCATTTTCCTGTTCATCGAGTCCTCCAGACTATCAACTCGTTTGTTCAGGGAATCATCCAGGTCGTCGACTCGTTTATCCAAGTGCTCTACTCGCGTCTCCAGGCGCTCGACTTTCCCATTAATCCTGTCTGAGATTTCTTCCACTTTCTGCTCCAAGCGCGCAGAATTTTCCTAAAGCTTGACTTCCATTCGCTCTGCCACTTGTGCCGATATTTCATGGGTCGCCGTTTCCATTATCGCTGCCATTTCGCGACGTTTAGTTTCCAGCTTCGCTGCCATTTCTCGATTTGTAGTTTCCAGCTTCGCTGCCATTTATCGATTCGCTGTTTCCATTTGCGCCGACATGCCTTTGAGTACAGCCATTAGTTGGCTCATGTCCAACGCTTGTATTGGCGCAGCCACTGCAGCCGTACTTGGCAGCGACGCAGCAGGCGATTCCTTCACCTTGGCCGACGCCTCTAGCTCCTGCGTTCCGAACTCGTGTACAGTCCAATCGACGCCTCGTGCCTCACATGCCTCTCGCAAGCGCAGCTGCAACTCCACCTTTCCGCCAGCAGTCGGCAAATTCTAAGCAGCCAGCTCCTTCTTTAGCTGGTCCACCTTCAGTTGCTCGAGTTTAACCATGTCCGTGCTTTTATAATTTTATTTATTTAGTTATTTATTTTTTTGTTTATTTTCAATTTTCCACAATCCCACTTCTGACCCCAAATGTTACGAATGCTAGTTCTAGTAGGCTAGTACGTATCTCTGGAGTGCGTAATTTGAAATAAACAAAACACACTTAGTTTCTCCAACGCAGTCAATGAAAACCAACAATCACTTTATTTCACCAATTTCACACTTCACTGTCTTTACACTTAATTATTTGCTTAAATACTCCGTGTGGCACCTTCACTTGTCTAAACCAAGACTGACTCGCTGCGCCGTACCCGGCTGCCTTTTATACCTGTCCGGTTATCGCGCAGATCGTTCTCGCACATTCCAGAGTGGACTACAGGATTCCATGATGATCGCGGCCATCATTTCCAGGTTGGACTAAAAGTTTCCCGTATTATCGCGGCCATCATTGCCAGGGTGGACTAAAATTTTCCCGTATTATCGCGGCCATCATCGCCAGGTTGGACTAAAAGTTTCCCTTATGATCGCGGCCATCGTTGCCAGATTGAATTATAGCACGGCGCGTAGCGACAGGGTTGCTTTGCACAGCGACAGTCCGTCTTATCGTTGCAATATAGTTAATTTTTCTAACTCTTTTGGTATGTAAGGTTCTGTTTTTTTTTGTTTTTTGTTTTGTTTTCAATTTAAACAGTTTTATGTTTTAAATTTCCGTGATGGTGTGTTTGTTTTCTATTTTATTATTATTTTATTTTATTTTTATTTGTTTTTTTACATATTTTTTGCAATGTCTGTTTAATTCCAAGATTAAAAGTATTACTACTATTAGTACAGTCAAACTTCCCTATAGTGAACTTCTATATAATGAAGTTGTCCGTAAAATGAATTAATTTCAATTCAATTCGTTTTTTTACATATTTTTTGCAATGTTTGTTTAATTCCAAGATTAAAAGTATTACTACTATTAGTACAGTCAAACTTCCCTATAGTGAACTTCTATATAATGAAGTTGTCCGTAAAATGAATTAATTTCAAAGACACAGCTTTATCGTTCTATCCTAAGTGCATTTTGATCTCCTTATAATGAATTTCCATATAGTGAATATTTCTCTACAATGAATACATTTTTTAGTTGAAAACTTCGATTTCATTTGTTTTTGTCTCCATATAATGAATTTTCCAATGCTATTTTCTGTCACGCATATTAAGGGGGAAAGCCACTGTGACGGGTAAAAAAAACACGCAACCAAATATACCACATTTGCGTGAGCCGGAGGTGGAGGGGTTCGCTAATTGATGTCAGGAACAGACGGGGAGCTGACATAGATAGTGACCATGAACTCATCACCGGTGACATAAAGATCAAGCTGAAATTTAGAAAGAAAACTCACACGCAACGCCGATATCAGCGCTTAAATGTACAACTATTGCGCAATGCCGTCACCAGAAAAGAAGTGGCCAGCGCCTTTCGCAGGAAGTTGCTCACAAATCAAAGTAACACTGATTGGGAGGCTACAAATGCCACGTTCAGGCAAGTCGCACAAGAAAAACTTGGGACAGTAAAGCCTACAGGCTCCAAACCTTGGATCTCAGACACTACTTGAGGTATCATCCAGCGCAGAAATGAACTCAAAAGGCAACTTATCAATGACGATGATGTGAGGCCAGCCTACAGAAAAGCCGCAAAGATAGTCAAGAAATCGGCCAGAAATTATAAGAGAAAGTTCATGGAAAACCTCGCCAGTGATGCCGAAGCGGCAGCACGAGCCAACAATATGAGACAGCTGTATCGCTTAGTTGGGCGCATAATAAACCAACCAAGTAACAGAAACCAGCCAATTAGGGCTCTTAGTGGTGCATTACTAACGTGCAATGATGACCAAGTTCGTAGATGGAATGAACACTTCGAATCAGTCAGCAACATCGCTTCAAACGATGAGGGCAGGTGCGAAGTGGGCAGCACTAAAACCAACAACAAAATAGCAACAACCTGCCCTAGCATAGCGGAGATTAGGGATGCATTAAAGAAGCTGAAACTAAACAAAACTGCGGGTGTAGACGGCATACCATAGCTAATGCCTGCCGACCCCCAAATATCAGCTGAATTCCATCCTCATATTTCTACTGCCTGGGACAGGGAGAAGCTGCTTCCGTCATGGACAAAAGGCATCATTGTAAAGCTGCCGAAGACGGGCGACTTGCGGGACTGCGGCAACTGGAGAGGAATAACCCTACTCAACACCATCTACAAAATAGCCACAATTATACAAGGAAGACTACAATGTGTCGAGAACGCCCTAAGAGATGAGCAAGCTGGCTTTCGGTCTCATCGGAGCTGTGTTGACCAAGCTAACACACTACGCATCATAGTAGAGCAATCAGTTGAGTGGCGCTCCCCGCTGTACACGTTGTTCATCGACTTTAAGAAAGCATTCGACACAATAAATAGAAGCGCAATTTGGCTAGCATTGGATAGAAAGGGGGTTCCCCAGAAACTAATTCGTCTCATCGGAGCGTTGTACGAGAACTCCGAACTGGCAGTACTACATAACGGCAACATCAGTGACCCTTTCACCACCAACGCAGGAGTCAGGCAAGGCTGCACCCTGTCGCCTCTCCTCTTCGCCATCGTGCTAGACGACGTCATGAGCAAACTCACCCTGCACCAACGAGGCATCGTATGGACCTTCACCAGGCATCTCGAGGACTTGGACTTCGCTGATGACATCTGCCTCCTCTCGCATAAATTCTCCGACATGCAATCAAAAGCCGACTGCCTGGTCGCGCTTGTACGCACCGTCGGACTGGAGATCAACATCGCCAAGACCAAGGCCATGAGAGTCAATCATAGCAGCACAAACCATATAATGATTGACGGCTGTGCCGTGGAGTTGGTCGACAGCTTCTGCCACCTTGGCTGCACAATCAAGGCGGACGACGGAGTGGAAGAAGATGCCAACTGCAGACTGAGCAAAGCCAGGGCAGCGTTCGGACGGCTGCATTCAGTATGGGCAAGCTCGCAAATCTCCAGACGCACGAAGCTACGAATATTCAACGCATGTGTGAAGTCGACATTGTTGTACGGAAGCGAAACATGGCTAGTCTCGAATGCCATCACCCAGAGGCTACAATATTTCGTCAACAAATGCCTTCGAATCATCTGCAGGATATTCTGGTCCACGACAATTAGCAATGACGCGCTGTGGAAGCCTACAAAGGAGGAACCCATTCTGAGGCAAATAAAACGCAGAAAATGGAAATGGATAGGTCATGCACTAAGGAAACCTCCCAACAGCATCACGAGAATGGCACTGGACTGGAACCCGCAAGGAAGTAGAAGTCGGGGTCGACCAAAAAACACCTGGAGAAGGTCGACCCTGCGCGAGCTAGCCGATGCCAATATCACATGGGACGGCGCAAAACAACAGCCCAGAATCGTGTACGATGGAAGAGTCTTGTTGAGGCCCAATGCTCCAATGAGGAGTGAACAAGGAAAAAAAATGTGCACAGGCCCAGGAAACTGCGGAGTCAACCCAAAGAAGAAGTGCTCGAAACAGCGAGCACTTTACACATTATTATGTCGTCGAGGTACACCAGGCACGTCCGCCAATACAGTCCTTTTAGCACGCGTTCCATTAGCCGCTCGAATGTTGCTGGTGCGCTGCAGAGTCAATCCGGCATGACAGTGAACTGCCACAAACCATCGCCAACACTGAAAGCCGTTTTCTCCTTGTCCTTGTCTGCAAGCTCTACCTGCCAATAGCCGCTGCGTTAGTCGAGCGTGGAGAACCACTGCGTGCCTGACAGGGTGTCATCGAACTGAGGTAGTGGATAACTGTCCTTCTTGGTCACATCATTGAGCTTCCGATAGTCCACACAAAACCGGGTACTGCCATCCTTTTTCTTGACCAGCACGACCGGCAAGCACCAGGGGCCCGAAGAAGGCTCTACCTTTTCTTTCCGCATGTTTTCGATCAAATTTGTAACCTCATGTTAAAACCGCTCTTCTTATTACCTCCAGGTGGGCTACTCCCGCAATTGACCACTACTACAGCTTCCTTAATTTTAATTAATAATTAATTGATTGGCACGACAGCCCGCTTACGCGAGACTAAGGCCTAGCTTCCTGCAACCACCCGTGTTGTGCGTGTGAATTTTGTACGCGGGTGGAAGGGACCTACAGTTTTATGCCGGTTCCGAACGGCAGGTTGGGAGCTTTTTCATAGGCAATTTTTACTCTCAGAGGTTTGCCATTTCCAGCTGAGAGGACAGCCACCGAAAGAGAAAACGAGTTTCCCGTTATTTTTGTTAGGTGTTACTACATGCAGTATTCGATCTTGCGTCGCTCTGCATGCGACTCGTTGGACCGCGCACTAACCAACTGAGCCACGGCGGCTGTCTACGACTACAGCTTCCTTACACTCGCCAATTACCTTATCATTCCCGACATATCTGGGTGCATTCAGGGGGTTCCGTATTCTGCCGTTCTTAGGTCCCACTAATGTACGTCCGATGATGTTGTCGTGTCCTTGTTTCGGTGCTTCTACAACCCACAGCCGACTTTTCCCATCGTCCTCGTCCACCTTTGCCCACACAATCGCCTCGGAATTCGCTGGTATCTTCCGGTGTTGACGCGATAGAACCTTCCTTACCGCCACGCTTCGCTCATAACCGGTGTGCAGCGGGAATTCAACGTTGGCATATCTCAGCACATGTTCTTTCAGGTCCAACGTAAAACCGTGCCTAATCATGAAATCCACGCCGATAATCACGTCCTCCATTATATCCGCGACGATGAACTCATGTTCCAGGCTGCTGGTGCCGATAGCAATCGTTTTCGTAACTTTTCCTCTTACCGGCGCACGCTCGCCAGTCGCAGTCCGCAGCTGTATGCCATGCAGCGGTTCCCAGTTCTTCAGCAGCTTCCTTTTTATGATCGAATATGACGCTCCCGTATCCAGTGTCAACACGAACAACTTTCCATCTATCTTTCCTTCAATCATCAAGCTGCTGGGTTACCGTTTCAGCTGTGAGACAAGGACGGTGGGGCAGCGGGTTGTGGGGATCAGCTCACGCCCCTTTGGGCTGACCCGTTTTAGTTTAACGACTCCTCGTCCTCAGCCCTGCGCTTGTTGGCTGAGCCTCGATCGTCACTATTCCTCGCTTCAGGCGATTGCGATCGAGAACGGGAACGCCTCTTTCGCTGGCGACAGTCTCGTGATATGTGACCCTGCTTGCCACATGTCCAGCAAACAACTTTAGAGGAGACCACCCGTGGCCTGCCCGGTGGCTCAGAGCTTATGGCCTGGATCGTAATGTCGGTGTCCGGCTGGATCTGGCGTATACTTGCAAGTGCATACCGAGTGCTCCCAATCCATGTCGCCTCATATGTCATCGCGCTGGTCACCGTCTCCCTAAATGTCGGCTTGCCCATCATCATCAGCGCCGAAGGACGTGTAGCACAGCTGTACGAGCCGCTCAATGTCTGCTGCATATGTCTGCAGCGCCTCGTTGGCTCTTTGCCTGCGGTTCTTCAGCTAACAGTAGTACAGCGTTCTGTTGTGCTCGTCGCTGTATTTGGCTGCCAGCGCCCTTAGGACGGTCTCGTACTAACTTCGTAAATATTCTGGAACTGCTTTGATTACCTCAGCCGCAGCACCTTTAAGAACCAGCGCCAATCTCCGACCTTTCCTTACATCGGTCCACTGATTTTCCAGAGCAGCCAGGTCGAATTGTAGCTTGAATGTATCGAACGGCGTAGTCCCATCATAAGTAGGCACTTCTGCTCGGGTGGAACACTTTCCGGAACCGGCGGCAACCATTCTCGCGGCTGTACCTCCCTAAGCCGCTCGTCCATTTTCCTGTTCATCGAGTCCTCCAGACTATCAACTCGTTTGTTCAGGGAATCATCCAGGTCGTCGACTCGTTTATCCAAGTGCTCTACTCGCGTCTCCAGGTGCTCGACTTTCCCATTAATCCTGTCTGAGATTTCTTCCACTTTCTGCTCCAAGCGCGCAGAATTTTCCTGAAGCTTGACTTCCATTCGCTCTGCCACTTGTGCCGATATTTCATGGGTCGCCGTTTCCATTATCGCTGCCATTTCGCGACGTTTAGTTTCCAGCTTCGCTGCCATTTCTCGATTTGTAGTTTCCAGCTTCGCTGCCATTTATCGATTCGCTGTTTCCATTTGCGCCGACATGCCTTTGAGTACAGCCATTAGTTGGCTCATGTCCAACGCTTGTATTGGCGCAGCCACTGCAGCCGTACTTGGCAGCGACGCAGCAGGCGATTCCTTCACCTTGGCCGACGCCTCTAGCTCCTGCGTTCCGAACTCGTGTACAGTCCAATCGACGCCTCGTGCCTCACATGCCTCTCGCAAGCGCAGCTGCAACTCCACCTTTCCGCCAGCAGTCGGCAAATTCTAAGCAGCCAGCTCCTTCTTTAGCTGGTCCACCTTCAGTTGCTCGAGTTTAACCATGTCCGTGCTTTTATAATTTTATTTATTTAGTTATTTATTTTTTTGTTTATTTTCAATTTTCCACAATCCCACTTCTGACCCCAAATGTTACGAATGCTAGTTCTAGTAGGCTAGTACGTATCTCTGGAGTGCGTAATTTGAAATAAACAAAACACACTTAGTTTCTCCAACGCAGTCAATGAAAACCAACAATCACTTTATTTCACCAATTTCACACTTCACTGTCTTTACACTTAATTATTTGCTTAAATACTCCGTGTGGCACCTTCACTTGTCTAAACCAAGACTGACTCGCTGCGCCGTACCCGGCTGCCTTTTATACCTGTCCGGTTATCGCGCAGATCGTTCTCGCACATTCCAGAGTGGACTACAGGTTTCCATGATGATCGCGGCCATCATTGCCAGGTTGGACTAAAAGTTTCCCGTATTATCGCGGCCATCATTGCCAGGGTGGACTAAAATTTTCCCGTATTATCGCGGCCATCATCGCCAGGTTGGACTAAAAGTTTCCCTTATGATCGCGGCCATCGTTGCCAGATTGAATTATAGCACGGCGCGTAGCGACAGGGTTGCTTTGCACAGCGACAGTCCGTCTTATCGTTGCAATATAGTTAATTTTTCTAACTCTTTTGGTATGTAAGGTTCTGTTTTTTTTTGTTTTTTGTTTTGTTTTCAATTTAAACAGTTTTATGTTTTAAATTTCCGTGATGGTGTGTTTGTTTTCTATTTTATTATTATTTTATTTTATTTTTATTTGTTTTTTTACATATTTTTTGCAATGTCTGTTTAATTCCAAGATTAAAAGTATTACTACTATTAGTACAGTCAAACTTCCCTATAGTGAACTTCTATATAATGAAGTTGTCCGTAAAATGAATTAATTTCAATTCAATTCGTTTTTTTACATATTTTTTGCAATGTTTGTTTAATTCCAAGATTAAAAGTATTACTACTATTAGTACAGTCAAACTTCCCTATAGTGAACTTCTATATAATGAAGTTATCCGTAAAATGAATTAATTTCAAAGACACAGCTTTATCGTTCTATCCTAAGTGCATTTTGATCTCCTTATAATGAATTTCCATATAGTGAATATTTCTCTACAATGAATACATTTTTTAGTTGAAAACTTCGATTTCATTTGTTTTTGTCTCCATATAATGAATTTTCCAATGCTATTTTCTGTCACGCATATTAAGGGGGAAAGCCACTGTGACGGGTAAAAAAAACACGCAACCAAATATACATTTGCGTGAGCCGGAGGTGGAGGGGTTCGCTAATTGATGTCAGGAACAGACGGGGAGCTGACATAGATAGTGACCATGAACTCATCACCGGTGACATAAAGATCAAGCTGAAATTTAGAAAGAAAACTCACACGCAACGCCGATATCAGCGCTTAAATGTACAACTATTGCGCAATGCCGTCACCAGAAAAGAAGTGGCCAGCGCCTTTCGCAGGAAGTTGCTCACAAATCAAAGTAACACTGATTGGGAGGCTACAAAATTAAAAACTTTGCATATTTTCAGGCCCCTAATTTTTTAAGGAAAAAGTATGAAAAGTGATGAAAATCGCGATGGTACATTTTTCCTGTTATTTCGATGCGAATGTGTATTCCGCCAAATAATGTAGCTGTGTTGTATTGCTTGATGTGTCGACTTTCGTTATACACCTAACTCGTTAATTGTTTTACAAAAAATGTGTATGTTTTTGACCATCAAAGAAAACGCCTTAAAATTACATTTTTTCCAACTTTGAGGTCCAATTACCGCGGCATTTTAACATTTATGAAAATAAGTTGCATCGGAAAAGAAGCCGTGCGGTGTTGTTAATGCGATAAGGTGAAAATCATGTGAATCGGTTTTTTGGTTTAGAAACTACGATCGAAAATATGGAAAAAGTAGAGGAAAAACTGAAAAAATGACAGGGTACCTATATCTCACAAACTAGAGCTGCTAGAAAAAATCGGAGGGTAGATTCGGAATCAGCGCACCCAAATTAGTAAGAAACAGTAGAAAAACTCCATGCAACAGAAAAAAAGTGTTTTTTTGTTGCGCTGTGTTATTATTAAATTTGAAGAAGGAGTAACAAAAACAAAAAAGAAATATTGACAAACAGTTTGCTTCTCTTGATATACTTTGAATCTTTGTGGACATGTCCCTAAATGGCTTTGTTGAGGAAGAAAAATGGAAGGGTGTAATCCAAACAAAAATACTTTATTATTTTAAATAAAAGATGAAAAAAATCATAATTTCTATATAATGAAGCTTTTTTCTCGTCCCGTGCGAGTTCATTATAGGGAAGTTCGACTGTATTAGTAGATATACGGTGTAGTTATTGTTTTTGTTTTTAAACTGATTGTTGTTTGCATTCGCCGCGTTGTTGTTTGCTACAATTACTTCCTCTCGGCTTTGGCTTCCGCCCATGATATGTGTTTACGTCAGTTCGGCAAGATCAGAAGCTGTGGTTGGTGGCTGGTAGTATCAGAAGATTTGGTTGGTGTTTGGCAGTATCAGAAGATTCGGTTGGTGTTTGGCAGTATCAAAAGATTTGGTTGGTGTTTGGCAGGATCGCCATGTGGGGTCAAAGAGTTCGGGTGTGTACGTGGATGTATTTTTGGCCTATATATATTCGGCGGGCCGCGCCAATATTGTGTGGCTTCGAAGAGACTATCTTGCGAACTTCTAGTTAAAATAAAATAATGCCACCAGGCATTTTGATTATTGAACAAGAAGTTGAGTTTATTTGGAGTTTTTGATGTTTATATACTAAATTATAACTGTTATACATCTATCGCATTTCCAGGGTTCCGCCTCCCTTTCCACGATATTTTCCGCTTGTCCAATCATCGACCTGGGTCACTTCTTCTGCGTCAGCACATTCGCAATTGGGTCAGTGGCCGGCGCTAAACGGCCTCGCATATCTTCCGATCGCTCCGCATGCCGCCAAAGAGTCGGCATAATGCGCGTTGCAGTATTGGGGCATTGCAATGCGGTAGGTGGCATCGTATGTCACTCCGCTCGCTCAAGTGGTTGCGCATAGCGCACCGTGGCGACTTCAAGTGCAGCCATTTGACACCAGCGAATTTGTGTGCGCAAGTGTAAGGTGATTTGTTTTGGTCGGCATGAGTAGTTGCGTAGTATCACTACATGCAATGTTATGGTCGGCATAGATGGTTAGGTAGTACCACTACAATACTACTTGACTAATTCTTCGTGCAGAGCCTTGGGGTAGAGTAAATTCGGGTAATGCGATATGGTCGAGTAATGTGATATAGTGGCTTATTTCACAAGGGCGTTGTCTTTTTTCAAAATTAGCAACTAAAAAAACTCGTGCTGCATGATTTCGGATGTGTTTTTTTATATTGATTACAGTCCGTGTGATGAAGTGCTTTTAGTTGCTTGCGTATGTTTTTGGTTATAGTTTGAAAGCCCAAAAGGAAAAAAAATATCATTAGAAAGTACTATTTGTGTACAGAAATGTATATATACTTTATTTTATTTATATTTGAAGTGGAATAATCTCGAAAAACTGTTATGGTTTCAAATAAAAAATCCATGAAATCATGTTTCTAGATACAAATTTTTAACCCTTGGTTTACCCCGCCAGATTGTGATTTTCCGACAAAAAATGAGAAACACTTCTCTAATTATTTTTGATTTGGAGTATTTTCACCACGTTTGAAACTAATAGGTGTGTTAAATAACGTTTTTTCGGGTATAACACATTACCCGCCACTTTTATCATATGCCAATATTTGGAAATTTTGATTTGTAATTAACAAACTCGTCAACAGTTTACCATAAAGACTTAATAATCTTAAATATGCTACATAATGTTTCAGTGAGCACTTTGAGACAAAAATAAGTGTATTTTAAGACAAAGTGTGGCGGGAATCGCCGTTAAACAAACATGTGTATCACATTGCCCGAGTTAACTCTACTGCTAGTTTTATTGTAATATAAAAGAAAACTAACAAAAATCTGTCATTTTTTATATTCCACATGAAATGATATGGTAAGAAACTTATTATAAACTTAGAATATATTTGTTCGAGAAAAAAATGGTTTTAAAAAAGTTTATGTAAAAAAATATGTATTTTTCGCTTTTACACAATGTTAGATTAGATTCGATTTAGATTTGGTCTGCACTGAGACCAGTGACGATCTATTGTGCCCCCTAAAATGTTTAGAGAACGTCCCCTAATCCTAATGAAGCTTAGTAACTCACGGGGGAGAAAGTGTTTGACATCCTCTTCTGCAAGCCAGTATTGGTCCAGGTGTAGCCTCCTGCTGCGACAGGAGGAAAACAATATATGTTAGATATATAATTAACCATGCCATCTATCCTTTTTTCGCGGGATACTCCTTTTTTCAGCTTCTAAAAACCAACCTCGCGAAGTTTTTTTCTATATAAATCCTTCTTTTCTCATACAAAATTCCCCCCCAATTGGGCGACAAAAGCTTACGTACGACGCCCCTTTCTGCAATCTGAGAAGTCCAAACCCAAAATGGATTTGTACTGATACCGATCCATATTACCCCTCACAAACACTAAATTCCCTACTCCAGATGCAGCTTCCTTGGACGACCACTGCGCAGTTTATTTTTAACACTTTTGTTATTTTCGTAGTTAAGATGGACTGAACTGTTGATTAAGTTAAATTTAATAACTTTGATATTCATGTCTGTATTTAATGACTAAGTTTCGCAGATAAGTTGATATTTCTTTTCGAGGAGCCATTGTCGTAACCACGCACTTTTGAAATACAACTAAATACAATCAATGCAGTGTCTGCTACCAAGCACAAACGCAAAAATATAGAAAACGGTACTTTCCCGTTATTATCTAGCAATACACAATAACATAAAGCATGAAATGCGTGACGTACGTAGACTTTTGTCATCGCATTTTTTTCGTTTTTTGTGAATAATTTGTTAAGTTTTAAATGAAGGACGTCAAGTTTTGTTATGTATTCATAAAAAAAGATTTAAAACAAAACTGCGTCATTACTTTTTTCTTATTGCTTTTGGACTTCTCAGATAGCAGAAATGGGCATCGTAAGTAGACTTCTGTCGCCCACTGTATATTGTTGAAAAACAAATGACAAGGAGATGGCGCTTCACAGCTTTTGAGTGTTGCCACCATCTTAGCGTCGACTTTCAACCACTTTCATATGCTGCCAGAGATACAGAGGGCACCTTTGGCTTTACAAAACAGATGGGAGGCGTGGTAACACAGTTTTTTGAAATGGTTGCGCATCGGTTTTTGTAAATTTGTTCGCATCAGTTTGTCGTACATTAAAAAAAAACAAATGCCAAAAGAAAAAGGAAAATGCATCTTTAACGCAAACTTTGCGAGAAGTATCCGTTTTTGGAAAAGACGAAGTTAGAAAGTAATATTTGTGCAAAAAATGCCATAGTTATTTCTCCATTGCCGGCGGCGATAATTCAGATATCTTTCGACATATCAAAACGTCGAAACATATCTCTTCTTTGAATACGGCTTCTTTGAGCAAAAGTATTACCACGCATTTTTCATCAGCAGTGGATACACAAAAAAACGGCAATGGAAGGCGTCTGGGCGTATCACACATCCAACGCTAACCACAGTTTTAAGACATCGGATTGTGGAAATATTCCACCATATGTGATGCCAATGCATGTGCGATTGACTTTCAAGACGATCATGACGACGACGCCAACGATGACGTTGTAGCGATGCTAGTTGATATGGATAAATAAAATATGTATTGTTTTTCAGAAAACTTTTAAATTTTGTATTTCCTTTTTTATGCTTTCTTTCCAATTCGATATCCAGCGAAATTGTCAAACGTAGTGGATTTATCCTTATTTTCAACCAAAAAGAGATGGTATGGTTATATATAATGTTGAATATCGATAGGTTTCAAAAATACTTTTTATTTGATAAACATATTTATGGTGTTCACAGTAATATAGCCTATTTCCACTGGTCCATAACTGCAGTTTACGCTTAACTGCAGTTTGACATCGCATTTAAATTCTCAAATTCCCATACAATTGTTTTTGTATCAAAGTGCGTGAACTCACTTTCAAAACTGAGTTAACTCAGTTATGCCATTTACAGATGTCTAACAGAAAATGTTATGTTAAAATAGGGGGGCAATACTCACAAATGTACACATTTTGATAGCATGCTTTCAGGCACTGCAAGAGCCGTACGAACACAAACTAAAGAAGGGATTTGAATTGCGTTCGGTGTGGTAGATTTTTTTGCCAAGACAATTACTTTTTACTACATTTTTCGCAAAAATACATATCGTCTGTCATAATCAAAGTCAAAGCTTCTATTATTTGCAAGTAATAAATGCTGAAAAAGAAAATAAAAAACGTGGAACTTTTCATGAACCCTCATGACATTAAAAATTCAGACAGCTCTGATATCAATCAGCTGACAACTGTCAGAAATAAAATAAACATTGAGAAATTAAATAAATTTTCATAAATGAAATAAATTTTCACAAATATGAAAACGCAGACATTCCTAGACTGTTGAGAGGGAAAGCGGAGTGGTTTTCATGCAGTAGAGGGGCTACAAGAAACCATACATACGTATACAAGGAGAAGGCGGCGATGGGTAAGCTGTGGCTGCCCAGAAATAAGTGCAGAATTTGGTTTGACCAAATAAAAATGTAAACAAAAAACAGCTGTTGCATTTAACTCGATTCCGGTGAAAACGCTTGACAGTTCTCGAATTTAACAGAGCCCTTCACTGCAGTTAAACGCTCAGTGGAAAAAGGCTATTAAGCGGTATCTAGCATGTTTCCCACCTGGCAATTTTCCCGTGGGGTATCTCAGTTGTTTTTGCTTTATATGAAAAACAGAGATACCGGTAACTTCAAAATTTGCCGCACTGCTGAGCATGATTATTGAAATAGTCAAAAGACAAAGTCAAATGATTTTTCGACACAATCTCCGGAGCGAATTTTTTTTAATACTTTATGCCACGATCGGGACGATTTCTTTATTTGATGCTAAAAAGGAATTGTGATTCAAAAATTGAATTTGGAGAACAAAGCGTAAGTGCAAGTAAATTTGTAATAATTTATTAAAACAAATTAGATAATACATTTCTTTCAGATTAAACCCAAGCGTGTGCGTAAGGCACCGTACAGAAAGTGGAGCGAGCAGGACCAGCGGCAGTTGTTGAGCTTCTTGCGAGATTTAGCCTATGGAAAAGCCGACTGCGCAAGTCTTTTACAAGCGTTTTTTTGAGGCACATAACCTCCAACTTGATTGGTCACTGGTTCGCCTCAAAGTGAGACACTTGCGCAAATGCTGCAATAAAGCGCAAAATGGCGAAATAACAAAAAATAATTTTGCATTTGTATCCATTTAATTTTAAATCGGTCTCTTGTTTCTTTTGATTAATCAACACTGTTTTGCCGAATAGGAGTTATAAGCGAAAAATATTTCGTTTTGCACAAATTAAAAAATAATTTCCAAATAAAATCTTTTATTACGTTATTATAAGTTTGCTATCGTATTATAGCCTGTGAAATTCCCTTTACAATGAAATACTGACAATACTAACAATGAATACAATGAAATGCTGTCGGGTGGTTTTCTCAGAGTGTGACCTAGGGGGCATTCCACGCGAAGCGGACAGGTAAAAAAACTCGATGTTTCCGATTTACATAATATTTGAAAATTTAATAATTATTGAAAATATATAATATTGACTTACAAATATTTTTGTTATATAATGACTAGTTAAAGAGTTATGGGGCTTTGAAGTTTTCGACAACCGGTTGGCATGCAGTACTTCAAAGCCGATTATGGAGTAATAAAATTATATATTAAAATAATTAAACCACTAGATTTCTTACTTCATTTACTGAGCTTTTTAATTGTCTTTTTGGAAAAGAACAACAAATTTTTTTCGTAAAACAAAAATTATTAATTGTTTTCCTTGATTTTCACTAAGTTAGACCCTTTCGTTTTTTTATTTGTTTTATATAAATTTCTAATATTAGGTCGGTTTGGCAGAGAATAATTTGTACAAATTTTTACTGGATCCTGTTTGTTGACGCCAAATCTCCAGTAACGAGAGAGAAACTGAGAGCGTAAAGTGACAGTTCATTTCGTGAGAACTTGCAAGTTTTTACTGGAGAAATTTTGTCCAGTAACTTTTTACCAGTAAGAAAAAGAACAAGAAAAACATATGACTGGCTGCCATATGATCGACTGCAAAGAAACATAAATTTTGAAAACATTTGGAGGCAAATGGAAACAGCAAAGAAATTGTGCGTTCGCAAGTCTGCTGACCCACAACCGTCTTGCTCAGCTTTACCCGCTGAAGCGCAAAGGGAAGAAGTGCAGATTGAGCGCAACGAACTATTTGCATTTTGCATTAAAAGTCTGATTTAACTTAATTTTCCCTACCACTTCAAACCTTAAATGAAACTTTTAGATCAGCTGTTTCGTTCTTTAACCCTCCTGTTTACCCCATTTTTACTGTGTAGTGTGAGTGAGCCAAGTCCCAGTGGTGTAACCAAGAGTTAAAACTTGCAAATTCTTACAAATTGCTGTTTATTCACTTTTTTGGATAGTTTCATTTTTGGGAGCGTAAGCTCGCTTACTCTCCTGATATTTTTCACTGGATAATTTTTATTGGAAATCTGGCCAAACAGACCTATTATATAGAACATTGGTGCCAACTTGTATAATGGGCGTGGAAGTGGATTAGGAGCTAGACTGAAAATACTGCCGAAGGGTGGCGTCCAGCGCCACGCCTGTGCCCGCCGCTTGTGCGCGTTTAGTGAAACTGCTCGAGTTTTTTTACATGTCCGCTTCGCGTGGAATGCCCCCTAGGTTAGGTTAGGGTGGCAGCTTAAAGAGATCACATATGCCATATTGCGAACCGTTGTGATACGACGTGAAAGACGTGTGACCTATCCATTTCCATTTTCTACGCTTTGTTTACCTGAGAATGGGTTCCTCATTGGTAATCTTCCACAGCGCGTCGTTACTAATTGTGTAAGGCCAGAAAATCGTGTAGATGATTCGCAAGCATTTGTTGACGAAAGTTTGTAGCCTCTGACTGATGGCATTCGATACTAGCACAGAACAAACAATATACAGAATGCGCATCTGGAGAAAGAAAGAAAATTTTCTTTGCGGATTCCAGCGGTAGGACCCGTTTGTAGATGCGGGGGAAGCAGTAAAAGGGACGAGAACGCACAGAGCGCGAGAGCGTAAGCTGAGAAGCTGCGACCGCGCACCACACACTGTGGTTGTTGGGCAACAAAGCGATGTGCCGCTTGCATGTTGGTGGTCGCTCGTGCTCGCTCTCCGCTTGCTTTTTTACAAACAAGAACAAGAAGTGATCAGGCAGTTTGCATAGAAAAATTGATTGAGCGATCGCCAAGGCACATAAGGTGGTAGCACTACGGGAAAAACTAAAATTCAATGGATTTTATAAGTTCTTTTGGTCTGCTTGTAAAATAGAAGTTGTAAAAAGTACAAATGGCTACAATGAAAATAAATATATGTGTTAAATATTGAAACACCAAAGACGCATTAAGAAAGTAATAATTATTACTTATTATTATAATAAGTGGAAAACTATTGCTACAATGTTCTAATTATCAAAGAAAAAAGTTTAATCAGTTCTGGTCTGCAACTACCTATTGAATTTGCCTTGGCGATCGCTTTGCCAAATCAACCACTATTTCAATGTGCACGAGTAAAGCCAAGCTGGCTTTCTGCGGAAAGCAACAACATTGTTGTTGTCGAAATGAGAATAAAGCCCAAAACCATCGAATCTATGCGTATACAACACATCAATTCGCGCTTACTCTCTCGGTTCCCTTTACATTTTCCTCACCTTTGTTGCTTCCCGCCCGCGTCTGAAATGAAATCGCAAAATAATTTCAGATGCGCCTTCTGTATACTGTTTATTCTGTGATACTAGCCATGTTTCGCTTCTGTTCAACAATGTCGACTTCACAAATGCGTTGAATATTCCTAGCTTCGTGCGTCTGGAGATTTGCGAGCTTGCCCATACTGAATGCAGCCGTCCGAACGCTGCCCTGGCTTTGCTCAGTCTGCAGTTGGCATCTTCTTCCACTCCGTCGTCCGCCTTGATTGTGCAGCCAAGGTGGCAGAAGCTGTCGACCAACTCCACGGCACAGCCGTCAATCATTATATGGTTTGTGCTGCTATGATTGACTCTCATGGCCTTGGTCTTGGCGATGTTGATCTCCAGTCCGACGGTGCGTGCAAGCGCGAGCAGGCTTTCGACTTTTTCTTGCATGTCGGAGAGTTTGTGCGATAGGAGGCAGATGTCATCGGCGAAGTCCAAATCATCGAGAACCCTGGTGAAGGTCCATACGATGCCTCTTTGGTGCAGAGTGAGTTTGCTCATGACGTCTTTCAGTACGATGGCGAAGAGGAGAGACGACAGGAGGCAGCCTTGCCTGACTCCTGCGTTGGTGGTGAAAGGGTCACTGATGTTGCCGTTGTGTAGTACTGCCAGTTCAGAGTTCTCGCACAACGCTCTTATGAGACGAATTAGTTTCTGGGGAACCTCCTTTCTACTCACTGCTAACCAAATTGCGCTTCATTTTATTGTGTCGAATGCTTTCTTAAAGTCGACAAACAACATGTACGGGGAGCGCCACTCAATTGATTGTTCTAATTGGCTGGTTTCTATTACTTGGCTGGTTTATTATGCGCCCAACTAAACGATACAGCTGTCTCATATTATTGGCTCCAGCTACGGCTTCGGCACCACTGGCAAGGTTTTCTACGAACTTTCTCTTATAATTTCTGGCAGATTTCCTGACTAGCTTTGCGGCTTCTCTGTATGCTGGCCGCACATTGTTAAGTTAGACTCTGAGTTCATTTCTGCGCTGGATCATACCCCAAGCAGTGTCTGATATCCAAGGTTTGGAGTCAGTAGGCTTTACTGTGCCAAGTTTTTCTTGTACGATTTTCCTGTACGAGGCATTTGTAACTTTCCAATCGATGTTTCTTTTGTCAACTCCCCGCCTGTTGCTGATATCAAGTATCGAACCCCTCCACATCCGGCTCGCGCAAATGTGGTATATTTGGTTGCGTGTGGTGCCACTAGGAGAAGTCCAAGTGTATTTGTGTATTCCTTTGTGGGAAAGATGGAGCCAACAATGACTAGCTGGAAAGTCTGACACAACTAGATGAGTCTGTCACTATTGTTGTTTCGTGAGCCGCAGCCGTGAACTTCCATGATGTGTTTGAGAGTTATTCCCGATTTTCGCATTCAGGAAGGTAATATCGCCTCTACGCATGGTACTTAGCGTTGTCGTTAAGATCGTGTAGAAGTCATCTTTGAAAGCAAAGCGTCTTTCGTTGGCGCTTAGCATTGCACGATGGTGATGTGCCGAATAAAATATAAAAACGGCTTCGCGGTCAAAAGTATTTCTGCATTCAAATACCTTTTTAGTGGCCGACCTTCAAAAAAATAACCCTCATGGGAGTTACTAAGGCATCAGGGTCAGTAAAGTGCTTACAGTATTTATGTATTCAAATCCTATGATTGCAAAATATCGCGTCTAAGCAATAATCTTTGTAAGCGCCATAAGCCAACATTGCAAACATATTCTTTTTGACTCAATTTAAATATAAAATCATATGTTTTATATTTCATTGTAAAGGACAAATTTATTATTAAGTTATAAGTTTTTTCGAGAAAAAAAAATCCGTTTTTAAAAATTGTATATAAAAAATATTGTTTGCTTATAACTTCTTATTTGTACATATAATATTGTATACCAATGGTATGGAAAAGGCTTTTGGTTTGATGCCCATATCGTGTGAATCGATCAAGTATTGATTGAGATATTTTGATTTAATGGTTTTGATGATTGATTTTGATATATTGATGTAAAAAATATTTTTTTCACATTTTTTAGTTCGTTACATTCAGGAGCCAAACCTCAATATAAAAGCATCCTTATTTATTTCCTTTCAGGAGGGTTCGCTATACTGCATTCAAGCCATAATACAATATTATTGTATCATGCATGTATCAAAATAACTCCATTAACATTGGATCTACAGGATATTGGGGTATTTTCATACCTTTTTATTGATGTACAATATTAGATATGTACAATGAGTTCTAAACGAAACAGCAACACAATTGTAATCATGCGGTACGCTCTATCATACTGTTCACAATTTTTACTTGTAATGCTTATTATCTTTAACATCAAATGCATACTGTAAATTCACATTCTGACCAGCGTTTCGAATTAAAATTCGAATTTAAGAACAGCTAACGAAGATGTTAAGCCTGGAGAATACATATCAACACCGATATTTCCAGTACTTGAACTCCGTTCACAGAAATAAACACTTGTAGGATTGATTCCTTTTCCTTCCAATCCTTTTCAGTTTAAAAAGGAACACGGTACCATATTCACAAGCTTAACCTTTTTTTATTAATGACATTAAGAATTTGTATATTCAGCTCATAACATACCTACAAAATCCGACAAATCGAATTTCTTTTCCAATGATTTAACGCACTTTCTAACGTGAATACAGCAAATTCCAGAGTTGTACATGTTTTCTTTATAAAAAACGTTAATTACGACTACACTTCGAAACCAGTAGGGGAACAGAAAAAACCTCTACTTTTGAAGATCTTGCCATTCATTATTCCCTAAAAACCACTTTAGCATCTTATTAGTATGTTTATATATCTGGTACGAATGAGAACAGAACGTAGGCATCAAGCAAAGCACGTAAAAAAATATTGTAACGATGAGGCACTCTGTCGCTGTGTTATCCATGAATGCTTTTACGGGCATACTTTTAGGCACGCAGTTTAGAGTACGGCCAGCTTGCTATAATTTCGATATGGCAAGGATGGCTCGCGATGATAAAGCTACGTATACCCTGTAGAGAAATATACTGAGAGCTAGAGAAAAATCTCGCCTAGAGAAGTCTATACACTCAGTAGAGCTCTCCACGAGAGCTCGTCACAGTCTCTACCCGAGATTTTTTAGTCGAGAGTTTTTCGTAGTGTAGACACTTTTTTCATTGGCTCTACGAGAACTCTAGCTCTATTGAACACGTTCAATAGAGTTTAGAACAATGGCATCAGCGCCGAAGAAAAAACGTTTCAACTGCTTTCGATGTTCGAGTCAAGGGTCCAGTGGACCCTACGCAAACCAGTAAATGTTGTCCGGGCCCATTACATTGCTTTCCCGTATTAACCTGTTTGAACCTATGAAAATTTTATTTAATAAACTTTAACGTTAATTTTAACGTTTACATACATGTATGTAAAGAATTGTTAAATAACATACAATAAAAAAGACTTTACATATTGATTAGTTACAGTTGGAAATTGACGAAAAGTGTAACATTGGCGTAAAAGAAGTGGCCGCAAAGTGGTACAATCTGCGGTGCCAATATAACGGCGAAGTGAGAAAAATCAAACAAAAGAAAAGTGGGTCTGGTTCTGGCGAGTTGTATGTTTCCCGTTGGGTGTTATTCATTGCTTTCAATTTTGTATCAAAAGCTGGGTCCTGTAACACGATAGTAAAAGTATTTTATTTTATTTATTTAAATGCAAACATTTACCGGACAAAACGCATATAAACAAAGAGTCTAAATACGCGCGTATTGCCATGGAATTTCCCATTCTAAGCTCAAAAAATATTCTTCTCAAAAAATATTTTGAACGTATTTTGCATCTGCGGACGTTTTCCCATGGTTCCCTCTGTGCATTAGTGGTATTTTTTCATTGACTTCATTTCGCCAACTACGAAAACACGCATTAAATTTAGAAATCTTTCAAAACATGTACTATGTATGTACTATATTTACCTGTAGCAAGAAATCGCAAAGTCACTGCCAACATTTCTTCTGCAGGAATTGCTTTGCGCAAATGTGTGTCTTTTTTTACGATTACCGGGGCCACTATTTGTAGCAATGCTTCAAAATTTGTGGATGACATTAAAAAAAAATTGGCATACGCCGCTGCATCACTCTTTTATAATTCACCAAGTAGCTCCCGATAAACACCCGCACTCTGCCGTTTCGCGATCCAATTTCGCACCCAACATTCCCGACTCTTTTTTTTGAATTCTTCTTCAAATAAACTACAACTGCAGCTGTTGCTTGCTTCTGGCGCGCACTCATTTTTCCGAATTTCGTTCGCAAGAATAAAAATTTGCTCTACAGCTCTAGCCGAGAGAAAAAATTTTCATAGTGTATACGTCGAATAGAGTTCATCGTTGTATAGAGTTTATCAAACTCTACGTAGAGTCAAATCTCTAGTAGAGATCCTCTATAGTGTAAACACATTTGATAGACGAGAGTTCGAGAGTAGATAGAGCTCTACCGAAATTTCTCTACAGTGTACACGCAGCTTAATGGGATGTGCGAGAACGATCGAGAGATAGTCCAATTGGATGTGCGAGAACAATCGACGAGATAACCAGACAAGTATAAAAGGCAGCCGGGTGCAGCACAGAGGGTCGAGTCTGATTTGAGCAAGCAAAGGGGAAACATGCAATAGTCAAATCAGTAGTAACAAGTGCAAAGACCAACAAAAGGGAGTGGCAAAAATGGCAAAATTCAACGATGCTTTTGAAGGTGTTTGTAGCAATTGCCGCAAATATGTCAAATAGCCAAAATTGAAATGTGACAAATGTCAGGAAATACTTCGAAAGGAAGACGAAGTACTTTCTGCTCCCAGTGAGCTCTTAATTTTCCACAAAAACTATGAATAAGTGACTGATTTCGGAAACTTGGTTGCCCCTTCCCAATCTTTTCTTGAAGTTGGCAAAAACATTTAATTATTTTTAACAAAATTTTCTCAGAACAACCACAAAAAAGTGGAATTAAAGCCTTTATTATTGATGAATGTGAAAAGGTTACAGCAGATTGGTTTGCTAATGATTGTGCCGATCACAGAATTCAAACATTCGATATTTTTATTTTAGTACTTTTGAGAAAACATTGTTTTTGGGTTAAAAAAAAACACTACAAAAAGAAAACTTAAAATAATTCGCAATTAATTCAATAATTCATGATTGATTAGCAAAGTAAATTTTGTATTTCATTCGTTTTTTCATATGAAGCGCATTTACAAAGAAAAATGAAACTGGATTCTTTATACATAATTCTTTTTTTTTTACTTTTGGATATGCTCCGGTCAAAATTGCTTCGTTGTTCAAAACATGTGGTCAAAATATTTTTTAAGTAGTTTGAATAAATCATTGAAGAACTGCAAACCAATGACTCGTTTCAAATAATTTTTTCAAATAATAATTTTTTTTCATTAAAATGAAATAAATATGAATTGTGAAATCGTACTTCATTTATTTCGTTTTTGTTGTTTCGTATCTCTCTTGCTAAGCGTTCTCATAAACTAAAAATCTTATAGGTCAAGGGGCTATCCTAGTGTAAATGATTTTATTTATTTATTTCGGTCTACAGAACAAATTCTTACAGACTAATTAAAAATAGTGAACAAGTTGAGCTTAAATCTAGCGAGAGATGAATTAAAATCAATGATATTACTAAACTTGTTGCACAGGCGTACGCATCTAGTAATTGGCTCATTATAGGCATAATTAGTTTTGTGAGTAGTGCCAATGAAAAGACGGTTATTCCTCAAGTTTCGTTGGGGAATAAAACGATCAAAAGGATTCGACAAATCTACACAATTTATTTTGCCATTAGTGACATTGTATGCAAAGACTAATGAGGATAATACTGGCTGTCTTTTTAAACATCCCTATGCCAAGCAGTGATGCTCTATCACTACTGTCGTGATGCCAGTTGGGAATGCAGTCGTGATATATTCCATAAATTTATGTGTTAGCACTGCTTTGTTTACGAATGGTTCTGATGCAAGCAAATACTGCAAAATGGACACACAGCAAAAGCGAAAAGGGACTCCGAAAAAATATTAGTATTGCAAACTTTCAATACTATTTTGAGTAATACATGAGTATGCGTCGAGCATGTCTTTGGCATTTTAAAAAATAAATTTCCAATCTTAAGTTACATTGATGTAAAAAACAGGAAACTAGTTAAGCATATAATAATTTCTTGTGTAAATCTTGATAATATAATAACAAGTTCCGAAGGTCCTGGAGAACTGAATTATCAGTATACTGAAAGTCAAACCAATTCCAGAAATGAAACTGTTAACAGCGAAATTCATGTCAATGCATCGTCGATAATAATGATGCGCAGTTTGCGATGCCGATGCGATCGATTGCTCATTGGATGCGTTCACGAACACGATGCATTGTAACACTGTTGCATTTTTTATTTACGAACATGATGCTTTGTACTGTTGCAAAGCAACTGACGTTTAAGAAGGCAACCACTCTTCTATCGGACAACGACTGCAACCCAAGCAATTTGCATCTGCCGATGTAGGATGGAAGACCATCAGGCTAATGCAGCTTGCGCAGAGCGATTCTTGTAAATATTTGTTGAACACTTTCGATTTTATTTGAGTGGACGTCATAATAAGGGTTCCAAATTAATGAGCAGTACTCCAGGCGACTCCTTACCAGAGCTATGTAAAGTGACTTTAAAGTCTGCGGATCTTTGAATTCCGCCGTATTTCTTCTGATAAAGCCAATCATTGCAAAAGATTTTGTGACAATATAGTCGACATGTTTTGAAAAAGAAAGTTTGAAGGCTTTTTCGAATATGTGACACACACACACAACACTTTTTCGTGTTCAAATATAAATGGTTAGTTACGCACCATTGGGCAAAAACATTTATATCTGACTGTAATTTATTACAGTCAGGTAAGTCTCGGACACTTAGAAAAAGTTTAACATCATCTGCAAACATTAGGCAATTAGCAAATTTAAAGTTGCTAGGTAGGTTGTAGGTAGGTCATTGATGAAGATCAGAAATAACAGAGGCCCACAGTGCGTCCCTTGTGGTATGCCTAACGATGCATTGACCAGGGTATTCGATTTGTTGAGACCAATACTAACGAATAGCTTTCTGCCATATAAGAAGCTCGAGAAAAACTTTAGCAGTTTGCCACCAACCCCATAAAATTGTAGTTTTTGGAGGAGGATTGAATGGTCGACTTTATCAAAAGCCTTGGAAAAGTTCGTGTAGATGACGTCAAGCTGAGCTTGATTCTGATCATTTGATTGGTGATTAGAGCTAGATTTGTGCATGTCGATCTACCAGTGAAAAAACCATGCTGACAATCACAAAAAGCCAACTTCAAATGGTCGAATAGTTTGGTCTGTATAATTTGATCGAACAGCTTGGCTAGTGTACTTTGCTTGACGATGGGCCTGTAGTTGCAGACGTCGTTACGGTCACCAGCCTTGAATATCGGGACGATTGAAAACAACTTCCATGGCTCCAAGAAAGTTCCTGTCTTTATGCACTCTTGGAAGAGTAGTGCAATAGGTCCAGCCGCAGCTGCAGCGCAGAGTTTGAAAAACAAAGGCGAAAACCCCTCGATGTCAAATTTCGAGTTGGGTTTCAATTTTGAAATGGCTTAGAGGACGTCATCCTCCGAAATTTGAAATGAAGTAATTGGTTGCAAAGGTGCAGTTTGAAATTTGGGAATGATGGTAGAATCATGCATCACGTAAACCTTCTGGGAAAATTGTGCAAACAAGTTGCAAGAGTCTAAATCGTAAAAATTGCGACCCGTTTTTGGAATTTTGTGATGAACAAGTAGTTGAATATTTTTTATTTACAAACTTCCAAAAATTTGCCTAATTTTTTAAGGTTTAAACCAGCCGATCAAACTAATTTTTTAATAAATGCAACAATTTTAGGCTAGTCTCTTATATATGGGCGGTGAGCTAGCGCACTGAAATTTTTATGGTAGGTAGTTGTTCGTACCACGAATCACGTGCGAATAAATACACGAATGTTGTTCGTTTCCAAACGTTATAAAAAATGTCGTTTAATGCAAAAGTGTTTGTACAATGTAGTGGTTAAATGTTTGTTCTACACAAATTCCTACAATTTATTTCCTGATTTTTACAGCACTATTTGCTCCGTTCCGTTCACATCAAAATCTCAATTCAATTAATTCTCTTCCCTTCATCTTTCCCGTCAAACCGCCATCTTCCCTTTTTTCCTTTTCTCCCCTTCGCCGCTGCACCGAGCTGCCAGATCGCATTCGCTGCACGTCCCTGCCACGCCGTCAGGCATGAACATTATCCTCCGGCCTTGAGACTCGTGAGATCCCCACGTGGCTCAATCGGTTCCAACGGCAACAAACACAAACGTTGAATAGGTCGTGTCAGCGAACCATTGCCAGTCCACACAGTAACATTGCGCACCACACCATCCTTCCCGGGGTGTAGTTCAGAAATGCGTGCGGTTCGCCAAAGGGCCGGCGGCGTTGACTCTCGCTTTATTATAACCAAGTCTCCCACATTGAAACCCGGCCGCACTTTGCGCCACCTTGGGCGCTGCTGCCGCTCGTGTAAATAGCTATCTTGCCACAATTTCCAAAAACGTTGCGCAATAGCCTGTCGCTGCTGCCAATAGTTTAAACGATCGCAATTGGCCTCAGGCGCAATGCATTCGCCCACCATTGGTACCAAGGGCTCCCCAATGAGCAAATGGCCGGGAGTAAGGAAGCTCATATCCTTGGGTCCATACTGAGAGCACTTAAGGGCCGGGAGTTAAGTATCGCAGAAATCTCAGCCAACAGCGTCTGCATCGCCTCGACCGTCAATGTACGTGAACCCATTACGCGACGAAGATGATGTTTCATCGCCTTTACCGCGGCCTCCCACAGACCACCTTGATGGGGCGCAGAGGGGGTGATGAAATGCCACTGCGTCCGGCGCTGTACCAGCTGATCGTAAAGATCCGAAGCCTCCCAACTACGGAGCATTTGCGCCAGGTCGCGCTCAGCACCCACAAGGTTGGTACCGTTGTCGCTCCACAGATGTGAACAATGCCCGAAGCGTGAGGTGAAGCGGGTGAATGCCATGAGGAATGCGTTGGTAAAAAGATCCGAAAGAAACTCGAGATGCACCGCCTTCGTCACCATACACACAAATAAGGCGATGTAACCCTTCATCAGAGTCCTGCCCCGGCCACTATGAGGTCTGACCCAAATGGGCCCAGTATAGTCCACGCCCGTACATAGCAAGGGGCGAGCGGGCCGCACCCGACATGCGGGCAAATCGCCCATGATCTGCTGAGCCACCTTGCCCTGGCTTTTCTCACAAACGATGCAGTCTCACTATCGTCCTCGCCAACCTTCTTCCATTGACTATCCAAAATCGCTGCCGCATGACTGCTAGCAGCTGCTACGCGCCACAATGATGGAGTCTCAGGTGCGTCTCTCTAGCGATGAGCCATGCGAGGCGCCCCTTCCCAGGTACAATTATGGGATTGCGTTGGTCAAACGGAAGATCTGCTTCCTGGAGACGGCTACGCATGCGTAAAATGCCATCGTGCACGAACGGGGCGAGCGTCGCAATTTCAGCTGCCAAGCGAACGCGTGATAATTGCTGCCCATCCTTCTGAGCCCGCACAAGGCATTGTAGGTCCCTAGCATAGTTATCCATCTGTTCCCGTTTGATCCACCATAGAAGAGCTCCATCGACTTCTTCGGGGTTCAGAGAGCCAGTGCGGCTGCCTGACTGCGGCTTCCTTGCGTTGTAGACAAACCTTAACACCCACACCGTCACTCGCTGCAAGGACGACAATCGAAAGAGAATTGATTCACCATCTCGCTGAAGTGCCGAAGTGCAAATCAGGCAGCTCCCCTGCGCCACCTCGTCCTTTCGTCTGGCCTTGCATCTAGCATGCGCCTTACATTCCTCCAATATGCGCACGGCATCCGATCGCGCCTCCTTGATGGGAGGCCAGGCTGAACCCGGCTGCCGGATGAACTCCGGCCCGTGCCACCACAATTCCGATGCGGCCAGTTCATCCACTGAGGTGCCTCTCGAAATTAAGTCTGCTGGGTTCCGATCTGTCGGTACATGCCTCCATTCGCATTCTGCAGTGGTCTCCTTAATCTTCCGGACCCTGTTTGCCACATACTGTTTCAAGCTATCAACCGGACGGTTTAACCAACCCAGCACCACCATCGAATCCGTCCAACAGAATGCACTGAATTCTAAGTCTTCGTTCTCATCTCGTAGATTATTTCGTATGCGCTCGATTAGTTGACTCAGTAGGAGCGCCGCACATAGCTCTAGCCTCAGTATTGATTGCGATTGAATTGGTGGCTGCTCATCGCTCATGGCTAGCAGGTAACCTGATATCGCCTTCGTGCACCCGTCACTAACAGGGCCACCAACTGCCAGAATGGCGGCCTTTGTTCGTACAGTTGGGATATTATGCCTCGTCACATACTCGCTCGAAATCAAATTTGCTTGTGAACCCGTGTCGCAAATCGCTCGGACAGGTCCAAACATCTTGCCCTGCACCGGGTGTCGCACCATCGCTGTTGCCAATAACGGACGATGTACGTCTACGTGATTAACCCCGTCAGGGAGTGACCTGGGCACCGACTGGCTGCTGTTCGTGGACACTCCGAGGCGAATGTCCATGCTGCTCAATAATTGCTAATCTTGCTGGAATGTCGTCGGCGCTGCATCATCTGAACTCCGCTCTATGCCCGCTGCTGCTGAGATCATCCTTGCCTTAGGGCAGATGAGACTGTTATGTAATGTTCGATTACACCTTGGACAACCCGGCGATATACAACGCGCAGTTGGATGCCCACGACGCAAACAATTGTGGCAGACGCCAAGTCCGTTCAGTCGTTGTACCCGCTCCTCGCGAGTCAGCCTAGAAAACATGCTACAGCGGAATAAAGGATGATTTCCCCCACAGACGAAACATCTTAACGCCCCTGCTCTAGCTGTTCTCTGCAATTGCACCCTCTGCTGCTGGTGCTTCTGCCGAGGTGCGCTGCTACCTTGTGACAATAAACCGCTAGCGCGGCGCTCCAACCACTCCAAGAAATCGCCGTGCAACGCGGGAATACCGTTGATGGGTCTCGCCATTTCCCATTGCGCTCTAGATTCGGAATCAAGACGTGACTAGCAAATGTAATACCATCAGATCGCGCTGCTCCCAGCGCTCAGCCTATTATCCATCAGGCGCAATGTGTTGCGTGCAGTGTCCAGCATGGCCCGAATGTCCAAGTGACTCGCTCGTTCTATCTTAGGCAACCCGGGTTGGCCGCGACATGCGCCGTCAGCGTCAAAAAAATGTTGTCATAAGCCGTGCACAAGCTCCGCCAGGCCCCGTCAAAACTCTCATCTCTTTGTGGCCAAAAAACATGAACGCGCGCGGCCGAGCCGCGAACACAGTTCAGGAGCCTGCGTAGTCTTTGCACATTAGTAAGTCTTTGATTATCAATCACCTCAGCCGTAAATGTATCACGGAAGCTGTCCCATCCCTGCCGATCGCCGTTGAAGACGGGAAGCCGATCCTCCGGAAGATATTCGCCGTACCAAGCCTGCACGGGTGGCGCCTCATGTGCATTACCTGCCCCCTCCTCCGGCCCCTGCTCCTTCAAGGCCTGCCTTATGGCTGCGGCAGCCTAAATATATATGTTCTCGACCTCAACTCGCCTCACCCCGCAAGATTCTTCGCGTAACCCACCCTGTCGCCATAAATCAATATTTTCCTCGAAGCGACTCCTAGAAGCTCGAGTCTGCCATGCAAGATCTCACCCGCTGGAAAATCGTTGCCAGCATCGCTCAACCAATCCGCCTGGCGCTGTATCCCTTCCACCGCCTGCTCTATCCTGGCCATGATTCGCTCCCGTGCACCGCTCCCTCCTGGCTCAGCCGAAACCCTCTTGGGTAGGCCTACTGCCACTCTGCCGGCCTTTCGTTTTCCGCGCCCCAACTGTTCCACACACTGCTCTGGAAGCCCTGACACCTCAGGTATCGGCTCCTGCAATTCCTCGATGGGCCCCGTCCGCGCCCTCTGCTTGCGCTGACTCATCATAAACCTAGTAATAAGAGGTTATTAATAATACATGCATCCGCTGCTAGACCAAGAGAAGCAACATCCTGCTAATTAAGCTCGCTGTTGAGCTGATATCAATGAAGGCTCGCTGTTGAGCTCCTACCAACCGCACGCTCGCTGCTGAGCTGATATCAATGAAGGCTCGCTGTTAAGCTGATATCAAACTACGGCCCGCTGCAACCAACCGAATGCTCGCTGCTGAGCTCCACCAACCGTACGCTCGCTGCTGCGCTGATATCAATGAAGGTTCGCTGTTGAGCTGATATCAAACTACGGCCCGCTGCTACCAACCGAATGCTCGCTGCTGAGCTCCTACCAACCGTACGCTCGCTGCTGAGTTGATATCGATGAAGGCTCGCTGTTGAGCTGATATCAAACTACGGCCCGCTGCTACCAACCGAATGCTCGCTGCTGAGCTCCTACCAACCGTACGCTCGCTGCTGAGTTGATATCGATGAAGGCTCGCTGTTGAGCTGATATCAAACTACGGCCCGCTGTTACCAACCGAGTGCTCGCTGCTGAGCTCCACCAACCGTACGCTCGCTGCTGAGCTGATATCAATGAAGGCTCGGTGTTGAGCTGATATCAAACTACGGCCCGCTGCTACCAACCGAGTGCTCGCTGCTGAGCTCCACCAACCGTACGCTCGCTGCTGAGCTGATATCAATGAAGGCTCGCTGTTGAGCTGATATCAAACTACGGCCCGTTGCTACCAACCGAATGCTCGCTGCTGAGCTCCACCAACCGTACGCTCGCTGCTGAGCTGATATCAATGAAGGCTCGCTGTTGAGCTGATATCAAACTACGGCCCGCTGCTACCAACCGAATGCTCGCTGCTGAGCTCCACCAACCGTACGCTCGCTGCTGAGCTGATATCAATGAAGGCTCGCTGTTGAGCTGATATCAAACTACGGCCCGCTGCTACCAACCGAATGCTCGCTGCTGAGCTCCACCAACCGTACGCTCGCTGCTGAGCTGATATCGATGAAGGTTCGCTGTCGAATGGTCTGCAAACTAACACTAACTTATACCACGCCTGCACCGAGCCCAAATGTAACCTATTTTCCATTGTTCGCACATAACCTAACATAATACTCGCAACACGTGCGAGCCCTGTGCTGTTCAACCAAACCCCCCAACCACATAATCACACCGTCCCACCAAACGACAATGAAGCCCCACCGCGATCCACAGCCAGCTCCTCCGCTCATACTCACACCCAAACTGCACCACTAACATATCACTCCTTGAGCTCTCCAATATTCGGTTCGATGGACCAAAAATGTTCGTACCACGAATCACGTGCGAATAAATACACGAATGTTGTTCGTTTCCAAACGTTATAAAAAATGTCGTTTAATGCAAAAGTGTTTGTACAATGTAGTGGTTAAATGTTTGTTCTACACAAATTCCTACAATTTATTTCCTGATTTTTACAGCACTATTTGCTCCGTTCCGTTCACATCAAAATCTCAATTCAATTAATTCTCTTCCCTTCATCTTTCCCGTCAAACCGCCATCTTCCCTTTTTTCCTTTTCTCCCCTTCGCCGCTGCACCGAGCTGCCAGATCGCATTCGCTGCACGTCCCTGCCACGCCGTCAGGCATGAACATTATCCTCCGGCCTTGAGACTCGTGAGATCCCCACGTGGCTCAATCGGTTCCAACGGCAACAAACACAAACGTTGAATAGGTCGTGTCAGCGAACCATTGCCAGTCCACACAGTAACATTGCGCACCACACCATCCTTCCCGGGGTGTAGTTCAGAAATGCGTGCGGTTCGCCAAAGGGCCGGCGGCGTTGACTCTCGCTTTATTATAACCAAGTCTCCCACATTGAAACCCGGCCGCACTTTGCGCCACCTTGGGCGCTGCTGCCGCTCGTGTAAATAGCTATCTTGCCACAATTTCCAAAAACGTTGCGCAATAGCCTGTCGCTGCTGCCAATAGTTTAAACGATCGCAATTGGCCTCAGGCGCAATGCATTCGCCCACCATTGGTACCAAGGGCTCCCCAATGAGCAAATGGCCGGGAGTAAGGAAGCTCATATCCTTGGGTCCATACTGAGAGCACTTAAGGGCCGGGAGTTAAGTATCGCAGAAATCTCAGCCAACAGCGTCTGCATCGCCTCGACCGTCAATGTACGTGAACCCATTACGCGACGAAGATGATGTTTCATCGCCTTTACCGCGGCCTCCCACAGACCACCTTGATGGGGCGCAGAGGGGGTGATGAAATGCCACTGCGTCCGGCGCTGTACCAGCTGATCGTAAAGATCCGAAGCCTCCCAACTACGAAGCATTTGCGCCAGGTCGCGCTCAGCACCCACAAGGTTGGTACCGTTGTCGCTCCACAGATGTGAACAATGCCCGAAGCGTGAGGTGAAGCGGGTGAATGCCATGAGGAATGCGTTGGTAAAAAGATCCGAAAGAAACTCGAGATGCACCGCCTTCGTCACCATACACACAAATAAGGCGATGTAACCCTTCATCAGAGTCCTGCCCCGGCCACTATGAGGTCTGACCCAAATGGGCCCAGTATAGTCCACGCCCGTACATAGCAAGGGGCGAGCGGGCCGCACCCGACATGTGGGCAAATCGCCCATGATCTGCTGAGCCACCTTGCCCTGGCTTTTCTCACAAACGATGCAGTCTCACTATCGTCCTCGCCAACCTTCTTCCATTGACTATCCAAAATCGCTGCCGCATGACTGCTAGCAGCTGCTACGCGCCACAATGATGGAGTCTCAGGTGCGTCTCTCTAGCGATGAGCCATGCGAGGCGCCCCTTCCCAGGTACAATTATGGGATTGCGTTGGTCAAACGGAAGATCTGCTTCCTGGAGACGGCTACGCATGCGTAAAATGCCATCGTGCACGAACGGGGCGAGCGTCGCAATTTCAGCTGCCAAGCGAACGCGTGATAATTGCTGCCCATCCTTCTGAGCCCGCACAAGGCATTGTAGGTCCCTAGCATAGTTATCCATCTGTTCCCGTTTGATCCACCATAGAAGAGCTCCATCGACTTCTTCGGGGTTCAGAGAGCCAGTGCGGCTGCCTGACTGCGGCTTCCTTGCGTTGTAGACAAACCTTAACACCCACACCGTCACTCGCTGCAAGGACGACAATCGAAAGAGAATTGATTCACCATCTCGCTGAAGTGCCGAAGTGCAAATCAGGCAGCTCCCCTGCGCCACCTCGTCCTTTCGTCTGGCCTTGCATCTAGCATGCGCCTTACATTCCTCCAATATGCGCACGGCATCCGATCGCGCCTCCTTGATGGGAGGCCAGGCTGAACCCGGCTGCCGGATGAACTCCGGCCCGTGCCACCACAATTCCGATGCGGCCAGTTCATCCACTGAGGTGCCTCTCGAAATTAAGTCTGCTGGGTTCCGATCTGTCGGTACATGCCTCCATTCGCATTCTGCAGTGGTCTCCTTAATCTTCCGGACCCTGTTTGCCACATACTGTTTCAAGCTATCAACCGGACGGTTTAACCAACCCAGCACCACCATCGAATCCGTCCAACAGAATGCACTGAATTCTAAGTCTTCGTTCTCATCTCGTAGATTATTTCGTATGCGCTCGATTAGTTGACTCAGTAGGAGCGCCGCACATAGCTCTAGCCTCAGTATTGATTGCGATTGAATTGGTGGCTGCTCATCGCTCATGGCTAGCAGGTAACCTGATATCGCCTTCGTGCACCCGTCACTAACAGGGCCACCAACTGCCAGAATGGCGGCCTTTGTTCGTACAGTTGGGATATTATGCCTCGTCACATACTCGCTCGAAATCAAATTTGCTTGTGAACCCGTGTCGCAAATCGCTCGGACAGGTCCAAACATCTTGCCCTGCACCGGGTGTCGCACCATCGCTGTTGCCAATAACGGACGATGTACGTCTACGTGATTAACCCCGTCAGGGAGTGACCTGGGCACCGACTGGCTGCTGTTCGTGGACACTCCGAGGCGAATGTCCATGCTGCTCAATAATTGCTAATCTTGCTGGAATGTCGTCGGCGCTGCATCATCTGAACTCCGCTCTATGCCCGCTGCTGCTGAGATCATCCTTGCCTTAGGGCAGATGAGACTGTTATGTAATGTTCGATTACACCTTGGACAACCCGGCGATATACAACGCGCAGTTGGATGCCCACGACGCAAACAATTGTGGCAGACGCCAAGTCCGTTCAGTCGTTGTACCCGCTCCTCGCGAGTCAGCCTAGAAAACATGCTACAGCGGAATAAAGGATGATTTCCCCCACAGACGAAACATCTTAACGCCCCTGCTCTAGCTGTTCTCTGCAATTGCACCCTCTGCTGCTGGTGCTTCTGCCGAGGTGCGCTGCTACCTTGTGACAATAAACCGCTAGCGCGGCGCTCCAACCACTCCAAGAAATCGCCGTGCAACGCGGGAATACCGTTGATGGGTCTCGCCATTTCCCATTGCGCTCTAGATTCGGAATCAAGACGTGACTAGCAAATGTAATACCATCAGATCGCGCTGCTCCCAGCGCTCAGCCTATTATCCATCAGGCGCAATGTGTTGCGTGCAGTGTCCAGCATGGCCCGAATGTCCAAGTGACTCGCTCGTTCTATCTTAGGCAACCCGGGTTGGCCGCGACATGCGCCGTCAGCGTCAAAAAAATGTTGTCATAAGCCGTGCACAAGCTCCGCCAGGCCCCGTCAAAACTCTCATCTCTTTGTGGCCAAAAAACATGAACGCGCGCGGCCGAGCCGCGAACACAGTTCAGGAGCCTGCGTAGTCTTTGCACATTAGTAAGTCTTTGATTATCAATCACCTCAGCCGTAAATGTATCACGGAAGCTGTCCCATCCCTGCCGATCGCCGTTGAAGACGGGAAGCCGATCCTCTGGAAGATATTCGCCGTACCAAGCCTGCACGGGTGGCGCCTCATGTGCATTACCTGCCCCCTCCTCCGGCCCCTGCTCCTTCAAGGCCTGCCTTATGGCTGCGGCAGCCTAAATATATATGTTCTCGACCTCAACTCGCCTCACCCCGCAAGATTCTTCGCGTAACCCACCCTGTCGCCATAAATCAATATTTTCCTCGAAGCGACTCCTAGAAGCTCGAGTCTGCCATGCAAGATCTCACCCGCTGGAAAATCGTTGCCAGCATCGCTCAACCAATCCGCCTGGCGCTGTATCCCTTCCACCGCCTGCTCTATCCTGGCCATGATTCGCTCCCGTGCACCGCTCCCTCCTGGCTCAGCCGAAACCCTCTTGGGTAGGCCTACTGCCACTCTGCCGGCCTTTCGTTTTCCGCGCCCCAACTGTTCCACACGCTGCTCTGGAAGCCCTGACACCTCAGGTATCGGCTCCTGCAATTCCTCGATGGGCCCCGTCCGCGCCCTCTGCTTGCGCTGACTCATCATAAACCTAGTAATAAGAGGTTATTAATAATACATGCATCCGCTGCTAGACCAAGAGAAGCAACATCCTGCTAATTAAGCTCGCTGTTGAGCTGATATCAATGAAGGCTCGCTGTTGAGCTCCTACCAACCGCACGCTCGCTGCTGAGCTGATATCAATGAAGGCTCGCTGTTAAGCTGATATCAAACTACGGCCCGCTGCAACCAACCGAATGCTCGCTGCTGAGCTCCACCAACCGTACGCTCGCTGCTGCGCTGATATCAATGAAGGTTCGCTGTTGAGCTGATATCAAACTACGGCCCGCTGCTACCAACCGAATGCTCGCTGCTGAGCTCCTACCAACCGTACGCTCGCTGCTGAGTTGATATCGATGAAGGCTCGCTGTTGAGCTGATATCAAACTACGGCCCGCTGCTACCAACCGAATGCTCGCTGCTGAGCTCCTACCAACCGTACGCTCGCTGCTGAGTTGATATCGATGAAGGCTCGCTGTTGAGCTGATATCAAACTACGGCCCGCTGTTACCAACCGAGTGCTCGCTGCTGAGCTCCACCAACCGTACGCTCGCTGCTGAGCTGATATCAATGAAGGCTCGGTGTTGAGCTGATATCAAACTACGGCCCGCTGCTACCAACCGAGTGCTCGCTGCTGAGCTCCACCAACCGTACGCTCGCTGCTGAGCTGATATCAATGAAGGCTCGCTGTTGAGCTGATATCAAACTACGGCCCGTTGCTACCAACCGAATGCTCGCTGCTGAGCTCCACCAACCGTACGCTCGCTGCTGAGCTGATATCAATGAAGGCTCGCTGTTGAGCTGATATCAAACTACGGCCCGCTGCTACCAACCGAATGCTCGCTGCTGAGCTCCACCAACCGTACGCTCGCTGCTGAGCTGATATCAATGAAGGCTCGCTGTTGAGCTGATATCAAACTACGGCCCGCTGCTACCAACCGAATGCTCGCTGCTGAGCTCCACCAACCGTACGCTCGCTGCTGAGCTGATATCGATGAAGGTTCGCTGTCGAATGGTCTGCAAACTAACACTAACTTATACCACGCCTGCACCGAGCCCAAATGTAACCTATTTTCCATTGTTCGCACATAACCTAACATAATACTCGCAACACGTGCGAGCCCTGTGCTGTTCAACCAAACCCCCCAACCACATAATCACACCGTCCCACCAAACGACAATGAAGCCCCACCGCGATCCACAGCCAGGCTCGCTGTTGAGCTGATATCAAACTACGGCCCGCTGCTACCAACCGAATGCTCGCTGCTGAGCTCCTACCAACCGTACGCTCGCTGCTGAGTTGATATCGATGAAGGCTCGCTGTTGAGCTGATATCAAACTACGGCCCGCTGTTACCAACCGAGTGCTCGCTGCTGAGCTCCACCAACCGTACGCTCGCTGCTGAGCTGATATCAATGAAGGCTCGGTGTTGAGCTGATATCAAACTACGGCCCGCTGCTACCAACCGAGTGCTCGCTGCTGAGCTCCACCAACCGTACGCTCGCTGCTGAGCTGATATCAATGAAGGCTCGCTGTTGAGCTGATATCAAACTACGGCCCGTTGCTACCAACCGAATGCTCGCTGCTGAGCTCCACCAACCGTACGCTCGCTGCTGAGCTGATATCAATGAAGGCTCGCTGTTGAGCTGATATCAAACTACGGCCCGCTGCTACCAACCGAATGCTCGCTGCTGAGCTCCACCAACCGTACGCTCGCTGCTGAGCTGATATCAATGAAGGCTCGCTGTTGAGCTGATATCAAACTACGGCCCGCTGCTACCAACCGAATGCTCGCTGCTGAGCTCCACCAACCGTACGCTCGCTGCTGAGCTGATATCGATGAAGGTTCGCTGTCGAATGGTCTGCAAACTAACACTAACTTATACCACGCCTGCACCGAGCCCAAATGTAACCTATTTTCCATTGTTCGCACATAACCTAACATAATACTCGCAACACGTGCGAGCCCTGTGCTGTTCAACCAAACCCCCCAACCACATAATCACACCGTCCCACCAAACGACAATGAAGCCCCACCGCGATCCACAGCCAGCTCCTCCGCTCATACTCACACCCAAACTGCACCACTAACATATCACTCCTTGAGCTCTCCAATATTCGGCTCGATGGACCAAAAATGTTCGTACCACGAATCACGTGCGAATAAATACACGAATGTTGTTCGTTTCCAAACGTTATAAAAAATGTCGTTTAATGCAAAAGTGTTTGTACAATGTAGTGGTTAAATGTTTGTTCTACGCAAATTCCTACAATTTATTTCCTGATTTTTACAGCACTATTTGCTCCGTTCCGTTCACATCAAAATCTCAATTCAATTAATTCTCTTCCCTTCATCTTTCCCGTCAAACCGCCATCTTCCCTTTTTTCCTTTTCTCCCCTTCGCCGCTGCACGTCCCTGCCACGCCGTCAGGCGTGAAAAGTAGTATTCACTAATAAACGAGTAATTTTAAATTTTTAGTCGTCGGAGTTCTCTAGTTTTAAGTTATTAGTTTTTAAAAATTACAAAAATCGCCTCGCAATTTGACACTTTTTCTTCCACTCCATACAACTGGCATTCACAATAGCAAAAAAGGTGAAGAAATATTGGCAGCATTGTCATATTGAAATGTTTAAATTCAGTATAAATGTACATTTTATTCATGAATTTATGCAAAAATACTGTTAGTACTTTACTGATGCTCCGGCACACTAGTTGCTCCTATGAGGGCTATTTTTCAAGCGCCCGGCCGAAGGCCGGCCACACAAAAGGAGTTTGAATACAGAAATACTGTTAGCACATTACTGATGCTCCGGCACACTAGTTGCTCCTATGAGGGTTATTTTTCAAGCGCCCGGCCGAAAGCCGGCCACACAAAAGGAGTTTGAATACAGAAATACTGTAAATATTTGACTGAATCTGAAGCCCTACTTACACTTAAGAGGATTATTACCCCTCTCCCCTCTTTTTCCACCTAACTACTCCACCTTATTGGCAAGTAATTACGAGTTTTCTCGATTCGAAGGTAAAATTTAAAAAATTAATTTAAAAAAAACTATACATTTCCGACGGTTTTCCTTTCAAGGGGGATATATGGGGACCGCCCTCCTACCCCCCGCAAAATTTTAGCCCCCTCCTCAACCGCCCATATATAAGAGTCCTTCCCAATTTTATTTTTCCTATATGCTCTTATCATTGTTTTCCTCATATTGAAGCACGCTATAGCCCACTCACTCTCGTTAGAAATTCAGATATATTTTACAATCACTCTCTTCTCGAGCTGCAAAACTATCGATAGTTTTCATTTTCACTTCACCATCGATGGTTTTCGTTACTATCGATTCGCTGCCATCTGTGTTTTCGATCAGGAAAACACGAGTGTTGCCGCTTTGGTGGAATTCTACCAAACTTTGTGGATTTATGTTTGAATTTTTTTTTTTTATTAAATATTAAAAAAGTAATACAATTACTTACTTACTTACTTACTTAACTGGCCATAACAACCCGTTATCGGGTTACGGCCTGCCGCAAAACTTCTCTCCAGGCGCCTCTGCTTCGCGCGCGCCTTCTCCAGTTGGTCACACCAAGAGATACCAGGGCCTCTTCCACTTGGTCCTTCCACCGGAGACACGGCCTCCCTCTTCGCCGTCGACCTCCAACCATCGCATCGAATACCTTTTTCGCCGGAGCTTCGTCGTCCATGCGGCAGACATGACCGAGCCAGCGTAGCCGCTGGATGTTAATTCGCTGCGCTACGTCCATGTCCTTATACAGCTCATACAGCTCGTTATTGGTTCGTATGCGACAGTCGTCACCAACCCGAACAGGGCCGAAGATTTTGCGAAGCACCTTCCTCTCGAACACTCCAAGGGCCGCTATGTCGTTTCGTGTCATTGTCCATGATTCAGCGCCATAGAGGAGCACGGGCAAGATAAGCGTCCTATAGAGGAAAGTTTTGTCGGTCGAGAGAGGTCTCTACTTCTCAATTGCCTACCGAGACCGTAGTAGCACCTGTTGGCAAGAGTTATCCTTCGCTTTATCTCCAGACTGACATCATTGCTGCTGTTGATAGCGGTGCCAAGGTAGACGAATTCCTTGACAACTTCAAAAGCATACCTGTCGGCCTCGACGTGAGACCTTAGCCGCTGCGAGTCCCTGCGTGTAGACAGCATATACTTCGTCTTGCCCTCATTTACCACCAGACCCATTTTGGCAGATTCTCTTTCGATATGCCGCAAAGGCAGCGGTGACATCTCGCTTGTTACGTCCGATGACATCAATATCATCAGCGTAAGCAAGGAGCTGGACACTTTTGTTGAAAATTGTGCCATTACGATGTACACCGGCCTTGCGCAGAACACTCTCCATGGTGAAGTTGAAGAGGTCGCAGGACAAAGGATCGCCCTGTCTGAAACCTCGAACGGTATCAAAGGGGTCGGAGAGGTCACTTCCAACCTTGACGGAGCTGCGCGTATTGCTCAACGTCGCTCTGCAAAGTCTAACGAGCTTTGCAGGGATACCAAGTTCAGACAATGCGGCATATAGGCGATCCCTTATCGGGCTATCGAATGCTGCCTTGTAATCGATGAAGAGATGGTGTGTATCGATTTGGTTCTCATGGGTCTTCTCCAGGATTTGGCGTAGAGTGAATATCTGGTCGATGGTGGACTTACCAGGTCTAAAGCCGCACTGATAAGGTCCAATCAGCGCCTTGGCGAGTGGCTTTAGTCTTTCACATAATACGCTCGTCAGGACCTTGTATGCAATGGGAAGTAGGCTGATACCCCTGTAGTTGGCGCATATTGTTGGGTCGCCTTTCTTCAGCACAGGGCAAAGGGCACTGAGGTTCCAATCCTTGGGCATTCGTTCCTCCAGCCATATTTTGCAAATGAGTAATACAATACAAAAAAAGTAATACAATTACAATTATAATATATAAGGAATATAGCAACTGGCAACTGAGGCCTACGGCTATCTTAGTGAATAAATAATGTTAAATGATAAAAGTATATCTAATTTAACTAGAAGGTATGTGAATTTGTTGATGTTGCTGGCTGATACTGTTGAAATAAGTTGGTCTATTGCAGGAATATTGAGAGCTGTTCTTAGTCTTTGTATTTCATTGCAGTGGTGAATTAAATGTTGCAGGCTTGATGATTCTTGGTGGCAGTGTTGGCATATGGGTGGAGGTTGATGTTGAAAAAGATATTGATGAGTGAGGCGAGTGTGTTCCAGTCTGAAGCGAGTGTACGCTATTATTTTTCTTCGGCTTATTGAAATTGGGTACTGTGGGGGAGTTTGGGAAGGGTTAATGGTTTTGTAATGGTGGGTATAATCAGTCCATGTTTTTTTGTTTACCTCCAAAATAGTTGCGTTGACAGCATGGTGGAAGTCGCGCTTGTTGGATGTTGCGATGGTGAGTTTAGCAGCAAGATCAGCGGCGGTGTTTCCGTTTATGCCAATGTGTCCTGGGACCCAAAGTAGTTTGATGGTTGATGTATTTATTAATATATCACGGATTTGAGAAATGGTGGAATTATTGTGGTTATTGTTGCTTACAGCTTGAAGGGTGGATAGCGAGTCTGAGCATATGATGTGTTTAGTTTTTTCTTCTGTGCTATCTTTATTGCATGTAAGATTGCTTCGGCTTCGGCGGTAAATACAGATGAATACCAGGGAAGTAGCCAAGGTACAAAACTGTTCCATCGTCTTTGACTACACTCAATGCTGTATTCCCGTCTGATTTTGATCCGTCAGTGTATATCATTTTCCAGTCACGGTAGTTGTTTCGCAGTTCAAGAAATTTTTGGAGAAATACATTTGGGATGGTTTCTTTCTTTGACCATTCGTGTAGATCAAGAATTAAGCTAGTTGCTTATAGTTGCCAAGGTGGTAGAATAGAATAGATACGGGAGCCGAGCATCAACTGCCCGATACACTGCGTCCAAAGAGAACTATTGTGTCGTATCCCTTATTCTTTATTGGAGGAGTTCATCTCCCCCAATACTGTCCAGGAACTCCTTGATTTTTCCCAGATTGGTTCCAGACAGCTCTCTTGTCTGAATTAGTTCCCTTCCCAGTATACGCTTCCTTGCGTGTAAGAGAGCGGGACACTCTGTTATGATGTGCACGGATGTTTCATCATCTTCCATGCAGAATCTGCATAGTTCGCTATCTGTTAATCCCAGTCGCGCTTTATGCATATTTAGCAGGCAGTGCCCACTCAGGATTCCCGTCATGAACTTAAGCTCCTTTCTGCTTAGGTCCAATAGGTATTTCGATTTTCCTTCCGAATAGGCCGGAAAGAATAGCTTGGAACAGCGCTGTCCCACCGTATTGGACCATTTCTGGTTGGCCCGATTTTTGAATTCCTGTTTGACACAATGCCTGAAATGAGCTCTGCTAACACCTATGATTGGCTCAGGTCCATAGGGTCGTTTTGCCGCCCCTTCCTTGGAGAACATTCGCTGTCTCCCAGACTATTTTGGAGTCAAACGTCGTCGAGCTCAGAGCTTTTATTGCAGCCTGGCTGTCGGACATTATGATTATCCTCTTTCTCCTGACATTGAGGGTCAGTATCTTTCTGGCACACTCGTTTATGGCAAAGACCTCAGCCTGGAAGACTGTGGCCGTGTCTCCCAGACTGACTGCTGATTGGGAGCTAGTATTAAATATTCCAGCTCCCGTTCCGCCTTCCATCTTTGAGCCATCGGTGTACCAGACAATGTCATCACACGTGAGACTGATTCTATTGGCAGCCCAGTCTTCCCTATGCGGTATGTACGTAGCGTAGTTCTTCCTGAAGAGGTGTCTTGGTGGCATCAGATCCAGAGGCATCCAGAAGCCTCCATCTCGCCTCCTATCCTTCAACAGGGATAGGTGACCGATTGCATGTGCATCCCTATGTATGGATCCACTATGCATTAGTCTGTGTGCGCTGATGGTTGCAACCATTTGCACATTTAGTTCCAGCGGCAGAATCCCCAATATAACATTTAGGGCTGCCGTTGGTGTAGTACTGAGACATCCCGTTATACAGGTATTCGCTAGTCTTTGAAGTTTTCCCAGCTTAGTCACAGTTGTTATTTCCGTGGTTTTTCTCCACCACACTATTGCCCCGTAGGTGATAGTCGGCAGAACTATTAGGGAGTATAAACTCTGAAGCCACTTCGGTCTCAGTCCCCAATTTTTTCCACAGATTCTTTTGCAACTCCAGAGAGCATTGCCTGCCCTCTTTATGATGCGATCAACATGAGGTTTCCAGTTCAATTTGCTGTCCAGGATTACCCCTAAATACTTAACTTCCCTCGAGAAGATCAGTTCTTTTCCAAAGATCATAATCTGTCTAAGGTCGATCTTCCTTTTATGTGTAAAAGGGACTATGATTGTCTTGTCTGGATTCACAGACAGTTTCTGTCTAATACACCAGTGCTCGACTATCCTCAGCGCGCTCTGAAGCAGGTCTGAGACGGTATGTCCGTCTCTGCCTCTGACCACAATGACTAAATCGTCTGCATATGCGATGACTTCATGTCCCTGCTCTTCAAGAGAGCGGATTAGTCCGTCAACGACTACAGACCACAGCAGGGGGGATAGTACTCCCCCTTGAGGACATCCTCGCGCTGTGCTTGCTGACAGCTCTGCCTCCCCTAAGTTGGATTGAATCACCCTGCTCTCCAGCATTGATGATATCCATCTTATAAGGGTGGCAGGCGCCTGTAGTCCTTCTAGCGCCGTTTCTATCGCTTCGAAGGTTGTGTAGTTGAAAGCCCCTTCTATGTCCAGGAAACCTACTAGACAGATTTCCTTTTCCGCCAGGGACTTCTCTATCTTGCCTACCAGCGCCGATAGGGCCGTTTCCGTGGATTTACCTTTCTGGTAGGCATGTTGGTTCGTGCTCAGAGGATGCTGAGTGAGTATTTCCTCCCTCAGATACCGGTCAACGACCTTTTCCGAGCCTTTAAGCACAAAAGACATCAGACTTATTGGCCTGAAAGATTTTGGGTCCTTTTTATCAGCTCTTCCAGGTTTCGGGAGATAGATCACGTTAACTATTCTCCAGGCTTCTGGAATGTACCCAAAAGCTATACTACATACGTAGATTTTGGTTAAAATGGGCGTTAGTATTGTCATTCCCTTCTGTAAGAGCGCTGGGAAAATACCATCTTTTCCCGGCGCCTTGTAGGGAGAGAATGATTCCAGCGCCCATTTTACTACCGGCGCATTACACACAGCTTTGGCAGTTTTCCAGTCTTCCCTACCTGGACGACGCACCTGTCCAGTACTGCCTGTCAGAGGATCATTTGTGTATACTGACCCCGGGAAGTGGGTATTGGTGAGTAGGACAAGTGTTTCCTTTTCACATTTTGTGGCTGACCCATTTCCATCCACTAATGTTCCTATCGGACAGGATTTTTCCATCGAGAGAACCTTATGAAGCCTGTAGCTGGAGGACAGATCTGATACGTCCTCACAGAACCGCTTGAAGGATTCCCTCTTGGCCTTCCTGATTTCTTGGTTGTATTTGGTGAGAGTCTGGGAGTAGGTCTGCCAGTCGTTGTTGCGCTTGGCTCTATTAAATAGTTTCCTTACTTCCCTTCTCAGTTTGTTAAGATGACTACTCCACCACGGTGTCTGTTTCCTACAAGTTTTGGTCTTGAGTGGACAGTTTTCTTCATAGGCATTCAGAACGGAATCTCTAAAAATTGTAGAGGCCCTTTCTAGTCTGTCTATGGTATCTATCCTACTCTCGATTTGAGTTGGGACGTCCTGTCCTAACTGGAAGCAATAGCTGTTCCAGTCAGTCTGTCGTTTTGGTCTGAATGTCACCACGGTTGGCATCTGATTCCCTAGCGTGAATCTTATCTGCCTATGATCTGAGCACGACGGCTCGTCAGACACCCGCCAATTGCTGACAAGGTCTTTTGTCATTGAGGTTGTCAAGGTCATATCCAAGACTTCCTCTCTGACTCTAGTTACAAATGTGGGGCTGTTCCCAATATTGCAAATACTTAGGTCTAAGGAAAGTATATAATTAAATAGTGGCTCACCTCTAGGATTTATGTCCGTGCTCCCCCACATGGTGTGATGGGCGTTCGCATCACAGCCCATTACGAGCTCCATGTGGTTGCCCCTAGCATAGGCAATGAGCTGTTCTGCTATTCGGGGTGGACAGTGGACGTCGTCTCCAGGGAAGTATGCGGAGGCAATAATGATTTCCCTGGAGTTCCAGGTAATCTTACCCGCGCATAGATCCGGCGTAACGAAATCTGTTAACGGGAAGAAAGATATGTTATTAAACACGATGCAGGCCCTGGCTCTAGTTGTGGTTGATTGACAACATAATACCTTACCTGCCTGGGATAGCCCTCTGACTTGACCGTTGGTGCTGGTCCATGGTTCCTGCACCAGGGCTATACTAGGACCCAAGGTGTTCATGGTCCTAGTTAGGACAGCCGAGGCTGCCGACGCTTTATGGAGATTGACTTGTACAATCTCCATAGTTACGCCTTTGGTCCCTTCGTGTGGGTTCCCGCACGCTTACCCCCTCTGCCCCTCGTCTGCACCCGTTCATTGCTGCTCGGTGTGTGTGCAGACCTATCCAGCAGGCTCAGTCGTCTGGATGGATTCGCCAACCCAGTCAGCCGAGTCTGCCGGACTGGCTTAGATGAGGTAGGCTTTGCGGGCCCAACCGATGCCTGTCCTGGCGTCTTGTCACTGGTCCGTTCGGTCCGAGTGACGGCTTGCGTCCGTCCACTTGTAGGTGGACAGTCCTCGCATGCCTTCGCCAGTGCTTGCTTGCTGGTGGAGGGTCTGTTATCTTCCACCACTGTCTTTGGCGTCCTCGTCTCCGTGCCGGCCCGGCTGGTCACCGACGACTTCATCCCCTAATCAGTCCGCACCCTGAACTGAACTCTCCCCAACTCGAAGAAGGGAAGGTCCTTCAGCTCAGAGAGCCTACCTACTGAGGTGTCGTCGATGGCCAACGTCAACGTTGTTCCCTGCGCCGCGACAGATCTATTCAGTACCTTCCAGTTTCCTGTCGGTATTGAACGGTTCTGCGTACGAAGCATTCGAAGAATATCTTCGGCCGGGAGGGAGCAGCCAGGAAAGAATGCGGTGGCCACACTGGGTTTGGGAATGTCTTTTCCCTCCACCAGTTTCACCTTCATTCCCGGCAGCTGGGTTTTTGTCATGACCTCCCTTAGCCAGTTCCTCGATGCCTCGTCGGCGCAGTTTACAATAATCCATCCTGGCTTGAACGAGCATCCTTGGAACCTGATCTGAGGTCCATCCACGGGGAGCTTACGCAGCTCCGCTTTGATCAGCCCTTCGATCGTCCTCTGCTCCTCCAAACCCAGATGGACAGCCGGGAATTCGTCCGGTAGAATTCCAACTTTGATGGCCGCAGCAGCGTCAGCAAAGGACGGACTAAACTTCGTCCTTTTTGGTACGGGTTTAGCCGTATCCGCTCTGCTGCTGCCACCAGTTTCGTCCGTCTTTGTCGGCTCTTCCAGCACAGTCTTGAGTGCATCATCGTATGATTTACCCGACGCCATTAGTCTCCTCAGCCACTTCTTTTGAGAAGTCGTCAGCCGCTTTCTCTTAAGAGAGATGGCCTCGGTGGCTTCTACCAGCGCGGGTACGCCAAGCGAGGGTGCCTCCTCAACTGCGATGGTTGACATGGTTGTCACACTCGTATGGGAGCATTCGCTGTTCCCCCTACTTCTTCTTGTCGGTCGGTCTATCCAACCGCTTACTGTCAGTTCAGCAGTGTGCTGATCAGTGGCGTCAGTCTGTTCGACGTCCTTACCATCCGAGGCGCGTGTTTGAGAGCTCATCATCTGGTTCTTTCGGCCACCTACTCCGACGAGGCTTTTCGGTGGCCTTTTCAAGTTGTGGGGAAAGGAGGTCGCCCATGACAGAGCCCCATGCCATGGGAAGTCCAGAAATACTACCCGAGGTGGACAGGTATCGGGTAGGCTCCGTGATATTACAGCCGGTATACCCCCTGGCTGCAAACCATCCAATGGGCACGGGTCGCATAACACCCTGGATTAGGGGGGGGAGGGGATGTGGGGCAGAGAGGATACCAGGTATAGGCAGTTGGATATAGGAAGTGACTAGTTAGCCAGCCACACAGGGTAAGACAAGACCATACCCCGGTGGCTGTTTCCAGCGGCCACCACGAGGAGGTCTAGTCACATTCCGCCAGCCCTTCAACCCCCGCCAGCTGGACATCCTAGCTAGCAGTGGCTGAAGAGTAGGCAGCAGACCACAGACCACCAAAGCTTATTAAGTAAAGCATTTCATTTACATTGAAAAGATTTTTGTGCAAATCAATATAAATTGATTAGATTTTATTTATTTATATTTTTTTGATTGTTTAAATTATTAAAAATAATTATAAAATGGATTGTTTAAGTAATTTGTAATGAATAAATAGATTTTATTATAGTTGATTAGTAACGTGAGTGAATATTGAAATATTTTGAAAAATTTTTATTTTATAAGAAGATTTAATTTATCGTACCTTGTGTATCAGGGTTTATTAAGGGGGGAGTACACTTTGATTTTTCAAAAAAATGTATTTTTTTTTTTTTGGCTTAAAATGTTCCTTGGGATGTATACTTTAATTTAGAAAAGACTCCAAGTCCGCCAGAATATTCCTTACCGCTTTACGAAGCGATTTCCTAAAACATGTACCGGCGCGCTGAGAGAGCATTTTATCTTTAAACGCGTTTATCTCGAAACGGGGCTTTTCAAACTGGCGTGGGAAATAACTCTAACCAGTTATTATTAAATTTGGATATCGCCTAGGTTTTCTTGTTTAGAATTAAATTCTGCTTAGAAATACGTATCCACATTTTCGATTTTGTCAAAAATGGATTTTTAATCCACGATTTTGTAAGCATTTTTAGGGTTAAAAAATGGACTTTTTTTCCTAAGGCCACAACTTTTGAAAACAATTAATTTAAAAAAAATCGGAATACGTATTTCTAACCCGAATTTCATTACTTATCAGGATTTTGTTCGATTTATGTTCCAGGATCACATGGGAAGGAGTATTTTCTCACGCCGTTTTCCGATTTCCGCGCGAGGACGCCCGCGCGACCTGGTGCACCGGCCACGGGGGGACGCCAATCGAGTTCAAAAAAATACAAATTGTAGTTCGAAGGATGAGTAATAAATGGGTTATAACATATTTGCCCTCCCTGAGTGTTTTATTGCTTAAAAAAATTAACGAAAATGCCTTACTTTTTGGACGTTCAAAGTGTACTCCCCCCTTAAGTAAACAATAATTATTTATTTTTCTCGATTTTATAAGGGTTAATAATTTATTAAAGTTAATGTATCAAAATTATTTTGAATAAATTATTAGGAATGAAATGTTATTCGTTTATAAAGGTATCTAGTTCTTTTAGAAATAAATTTAATTTAGTAATTTTAAATTTTTTGTTTATTTATATTAAGTAAAAAATTTTTTAATTATAATTTCCTAGGGGATAAGCTTTAGGGAAAATTATTAAAAGTTAATAATTATTTTATGAGATGTATGTATAGAATTTGCAACCATTTTTAAGTTTGTTATAAATTATTTTATTATTTATATTATTTATTTAGCTTTAATTATCTATAAAAGTTTTTATTTTAATTTTAAGAAATTAAGTAATAATGATAGAATTAGTATATTTTATTGTAAATGTAATTTTATGTGAAAAGTTTACTTAAAGAATTCGGCAAAATTTATGCCCGCCTGTTTAACAAAAACATGTCTTTTTGAGTTATTTTTAAAGTCTGACCTGCCCAATGAATAAATTGAATGGCCGCAGTATACTAACTGTGCAAAGGTAGCATAATCATTAGTCTTTTAATTGGAGGCTGGTATGAATGGTTGGACAAGGTATAAACTGTTTCATTTAAATTTTTAATAGAATTTTATATTTTAGTCAAAAAGCTAAAATTTTTTTAAAAGACGAGAAGACCCTATAAATCTTTATATTTTGTTTTATTTAAATTTTTAAGATTTTTTTTATTTTTATAATTTAAAATATTTTATTGGGGTGATATTAAAATTTAAATAACTTTTAATATTTTATAACATTAATTTATGAATATAAGTTTAAGTTACTTTAGGGATAACAGCGTAATTTTTTTGGAGAGTTCATATCGATAAAAAAGATTGCGACCTCGATGTTGGATTAAGATATAATTTTAGGTGAAGCCGCTTAAATTTTGAGTCTGTTCGACTTTTAAATTCTTACATGATCTGAGTTCAGACCGGCGTAAGCCAGGTTGGTTTCTATCTTTAATAAGGTATAATATTTTAGTACGAAAGGACCAAATATTAGAATTATTTAATTTTTGTTAAGAATATGATTAATTGCTATTTTGGCAGATTAGTGCAATAAATTTAGAATTTATTTATGTAATTTATATTACAAATAGTACTTGATTTTTATAGAATTAATTTTATTTTTTGTGGGTAGTTTAATTTTAGTTATTTGTGTTCTTGTTAGAGTTGCCTTTCTTACTTTACTGGAGCGAAAGGTTCTTGGTTACATCCAAATTCGTAAAGGACCAAATAAAGTGGGTTTAATGGGGATTCCTCAACCTTTTTGTGATGCAATTAAATTATTTACTAGGGAGCAGACTTACCCTTTGTTATCTAATTATATTTCTTATTATTTTTCTCCTATTTTTTCTTTATTTTTTTCTTTGGTAGTTTGACTATGTATACCTATATTTGTAAAGTTATTTTCTTTTAATTTAGGTTTATTATTTTTTTTATGTTGTACTAGTTTAGGGGTTTATACTGTTATGGTAGCTGGATGATCTTCTAACTCAAATTATGCTTTGTTAGGGGGTTTACGAGCTGTTGCTCAAACAATTTCTTATGAAGTTAGAATAGCTCTGGTTTTACTTTGTTTTATTTTTTTAATTGGAGGGTATAACATTGTAGGGTTTTATTATTATCAGAGTCATATCTGATTTTTTTTATTTTGTTTCCTTTAGCTTTAGTTTGATTAATAATTTGTTTAGCTGAAACTAATCGAACTCCTTTTGATTTTGCTGAAGGTGAATCTGAATTAGTATCTGGGTTTAATGTAGAATACAGAAGTGGAGGGTTTGCTTTAATTTTTATAGCTGAATATGCGAGTATTTTATTTATGAGTATATTATTTTGTGTAATTTTTTTGGGTTGTGATTTATTTAATTTTATATTTTATCTTAAGTTGACATTTATTTCTTTTGTCTTTATTTGAGCTCGGGGGACCCTCCCTCGGTTTCGTTATGATAAATTAATATATTTAGCTTGAAAATGTTTTTTACCTTTTTCTTTAAATTCTTTATTATTTTTTATTGGGTTGAAGGTGTCATTGATTTTTTTGATGTTATGAATTCTTTATAGTAAAGTTTATAGAAAGGGATTGTTTCTATCTCATGTTTTCAAAACATGTGCTTGTTCAAGCTCATAAACTAGTTAATTAATTTATCTCATCATTTGATTACTAGTGGGTTAATTAAGTAATAGAGGAAGTAAATAACAGTCAAGATTTGTCCAATTAGAACATAGGGATCTTCTACTGGTCGGGCTCCAATTCATGTTAGTAGAATAACTGTGATTACTATTGTTCAAAATAAAATTTTATTGATTGGATAAAATTGGATTCCTCGAAATTTTCTTAAGTGGTAGAATGGAAGAATTGCAAGAATTGCAATTGATAACACTAGAGCAATTACTCCCCCTAATTTGTTAGGGATAGACCGTAAAATAGCATAAGCAAATAAGAAATACCATTCTGGTTGAATGTGTACAGGGGTTACTAGGGGGTTAGCTGGGATAAAATTGTCTGGGTCTCCTAGTAAATAAGGGTTTATTAGAGTTAGTATAACTAAAGCTGCAATTATAACCACAAATCCTACAATGTCCCTGTATGTAAAATATGGGTGGAATGGGATTTTGTCTAGGTTAGAGTTTACACCTATTGGGTTATTAGAACCTGTTTGGTGGAGGAATAATAGGTGAATTAGGGTTATTGCTAGTACGATAAATGGAAGAATAAAATGAAAAGTGAAAAATCGTGTTAGAGTTGCATTATCTACTGCGAATCCTCCTCATACTCATTGGACTAAATCAATTCCTAAGTAAGGTACAGCGGATAATAAATTAGTAATTACTGTTGCCCCTCAGAAAGATATCTGTCCTCAAGGCAATACGTAACCTATAAATGCTGTTGCTATTACTAAGAATAGAATAATTACACCGATTAATCATGTAGTAATCATCAGAAATCAGTAATCATGTAAATAAATACAAATGAAGAAGAATGATGCTCCATTAGCATGTAAAGTTCGTAATAATCAACCATAATTTACGTCTCGACAGATGTGATTTACTCTATTAAATGCTATATTGATGTCTGCCGTATAGTGTATAGCTAAAAATAATCCAGTTAAAATTTGAATAATTAAACATAATCCTAATAGTGACCCGAAATTTCATCAGGCTGAGATGTTAATAGGTGCAGGTAAATCAACTAGTGCATTATTTGCAATTTTTATTAAGGGGTGTTGGGTTCGTAAAGGTTTGTTCATTAGTTTATTAGTCGTAAAGGACCATAGAATAAATTAGTAATTTTTACAATTGCAATTAGGGTTACTAATAGATAGTTTATTAGTAGAATTGTTATTAAGTTAGTTGGTATATTATACAGTTTTTGTAAACTTAATACATTTTCTGTAAAGTATGAATATGAATTGAAAATTGATTCTATTTCATTATTTTGGTAGAATCAGATTGATGATGTTTTGTCAATAAATATTGATGTAATCATTAAAATGATAATAATATAATTGAAATAGTTGTTAGTTTTAATGATAGTGAAAATATTTCATTTGAAGCTAGGGAAGTAACGTAAATAAATAGAACTAGCATTCCTCCTAGGAAAATTAAGATCAGAATATACGAGAATCAGAATCTTTTAGCTGTTAGTCCTGTTAGTAAACAAATTATTAAGGTTTGGACTAGAAGTAGTAACCCTATAGCTAGGGGGTGATTTATTTGGACGAAGATTAATCTGAAAATAAAAGTTAAGATATAAAGAGTTCTTTGTATAATATCAAGAGGTAGTTTATAAAAAATATTAATTTTGGGGATTAATGAAAGGAATTTTTTCTTTCTCTTGAAGTTTTAAAAGATAGTTTCTTATTTTTGATTTACAAGACCAATGTTTTTATTAAACTATTAAAACTAATGTTAATAATTTTATATTGAGGATTGCCTAGTATTTTGTTTTTAATAGGTATTTTTGTTTTTGTGTCTAATCGTAAACATTTATTATCGATGTTGTTGAGATTAGAATATATTGTACTTAGATTATTCTTTTTTTTATTTTTATATTTAAGTTTGTTAGATTATAGAGGATTTTTTAGAATGATATTCTTAACTTTCAGTGTTTGTGAAGGGGCTTTAGGTTTATCAATTTTGGTTTCTATAATTCGTACTCATGGTAATGATTATTTTCAATCTTTTAATATCTTATAATGTTAAAGTTAATTTTTATACTTTTGTTTGTTATTCCTATTTGTTTTATAAATAATATATTTTGAATGGTACAGTGTATATTGTTTATAATTAGTTTTTTTTCATTATTTTTAACTATTATGCTAATTTTTTTGTAAATATTTCTTATTTTTTAGGTTGTGATATAATCTCTTATGGTTTAATTTTGTTAAGACTATGAATTTGTTCTTTAATACTTACTTCTAGAGAGTCTGTTGTTAAGTATAATAATTATCAAAATTTATTTTTGATTAATGTTTTGTTTTTAGTAATTTTTTTAGTTTTGACTTTTGGTAGAATGAATTTATTTTTATTTTATTTATTCTTTGAAAGTAGCTTAATCCCTACACTGTTTCTTATTATAGGTTGGGGGTACCAACCTGAACGTCTTCAAGCTGGGGTGTACCTACTTTTTTATACTTTATTAGTCTCTTTACCTATATTAGTTGGTATTTTTTATTTATACGTTGAAACTGGAGTAATGAATTTTTATTTACTTAGAAATTATTTATTTAATTACGAATTGTTATACTTTTCTTTAATCTTAGCTTTTTTAGTTAAGATACCTATATTTTTAGTTCATTTATGACTTCCTAAGGCTCATGTTGAAGCTCCAGTATCAGGGTCTATAATTTTGGCAGGAATTATGCTTAAGTTAGGGGGTTATGGTTTGTTACGTGTTTTTTCTTTTTTGCAATTTGTAGCAATGAAATTTAATTTTGTATGAATTAGAATTAGATTAGTCGGAGGAGTTTTAATTAGTTTAGTTTGTTTGCGGCAGACTGATCTAAAGGCTTTAATTGCTTATTCTTCTGTTGCTCATATGGGTATCGTATTAGGTGGGTTTATAACGCTAACTTATTGAGGTCTTTGTGGTTCGTATACTTTTATAACTGCTCACGGTCTCTGTTCTTCTGGTTTATTCTGTTGGCCAATATTACCTACGAACGATTAGGTAGACGAAGCCTTTTAATTAATAAGGGTTTACTGAATTTTATGCCTTCTATAGCTTTATGATGATTTTTGCTTAGTGCATGTAATATAGCTGCTCCTCCTTCTTTAAACTTACTTGGTGAAATTTCTTTATTTAATAGATTAGTAAGTTGATCTTGAGTAACTATAGTTTCTTTAGCTTTTTTATCTTTTTTTAGTGCTGCTTATACTTTGTATTTATATGCCTATAGTCAGCATGGTAAGGTATTCTCTGGAGTTTACTCTTAGAGGGGGTAAAATTCGTGAATTTTTACTATTATTTTTGCATTGGTTTCCTTTAAATTTATTAATTATGAAAAGAGATATATGTATACTTTGATTGTATCTAGGTAGTTTAAAAAAAATATTGATTTGTGGTGTCAGTGATATAATTTGTTATCTTAGATCGTGAAAAATTTATCAATTTGTAGAATTAGTTTTTTAGTTCTTTTTTGTTTAAGTTCAAGTTTTTTTGTTATAAGTTTATGGTTTTTATTAAATGATTTATGTTATTTTTTAGAGTGGGAAGTTGTTTCTTTAAATTCCATAAGTATTGTAATAACATTTTTATTTGACTGGATAAGTTTAACTTTTTAAGTAACTTTTTATGTCCTTTGTTTTATTAATTTCTTCTTTAGTAATCTTTTACAGAAAGGAATATATATCTTCTGATGAAAATATTAATCGGTTTATTATATTAGTTTTAGCCTCTGTAGCTTCTATGATATTAGAATTCTTTTGGGTTGGGATGGCCTTGGACTTGTTTCTTATTGTTTAGTTATTTATTTTCAAAATGTTAAGTCTTATAATGCAGGTATACTTACTGCTTTGTCTAACCGAATTGGGGATGTTGCTTTATTACTAGCTATTGCTTGAATATTAAATTATGGAAGATGAAATTATATTTTTTATTTGGAAATGATGAAAACTGACTGAGAGATGATATTAATTGGAGGTTTGGTTACTCTTGCAGCTATAACTAAAAGTGCTCAAATCCCTTTTTCTTCTTGATTGCCAGCAGCTATAGCTGCTCCTATACCAGTTTCTGCTTTAGTTCATTCTTCGACTTTGGTTACAGCTGGAGTTTATTTATTGATTCGATTTAATTTTTTGTTATTTGAGTCTTTCAGAGGACAACTACTGCTTTTATCATCTGGTTTAACTATATTTATGGCTGGGTTGGGGGCTAATTATGAGTTTGATTTAAAGAAAATTATTGCTTTATCTACTTTGAGTCAACTTGGATTAATAATGAGAATTCTTTCTATAGGGTTTTATAAGTTGGCTTTTTTTCACTTATTAACTCATGCATTATTTAAGGCTTTACTATTTATGTGTGCTGGAGCTATTATTCATAATATAAATAATTCTCAGGATATTCGTTTGATAGGTGGACTAGGAATTCATATACCTTTGACTAGAACTTGTTTTAATGTAGCAAATTTGGCTTTGTGTGGGATACCTTTTTTAGCAGGGTTTTATTCTAAGGATATAATTTTTGAAGTTGTTTCTTTGAGTTATGTTAATACCTTTTCTTTTTTTCTTTATTTTTTTTCTACTGGGTTGACTGTTTGTTACTCATTCCGTTTAGTTTATTACACAATAACTGGTGATCTGAACTGTGGGGCTTTGAACCTATTAAATGATGAAGGATGGGTAATGTTACGCGGGATATTAGGCTTGTTAATAATGAGAATTATTGGGGGTAATATATTAAGATGATTAATTTTTCCAACTCCTTTAATAGTTTGTTTACCTTATTATTTGAAGTTTCTTACGTTATTTGTTTGTATTGTGGGGGGTGTCACAGGTTATTTAATTTCTAATGTATCCCTTTTTTACACAAATAAGTCAATAGATAATTATTTAAGAAGATACTATTTTGGTTCAATATGATTTATACCTTATATTTCAACTTATGGTATTATTAATTATCCTTTAATAATGGGTAGAACTGTTGTTAAGTCTTTTGATCAAGGTTGATCAGAATTTTGAGGGGGTCAAGGGATTTACAATAAATTAATTCGTTATTCTCAATTATGTCATATAGCACAAAATAATAACTTAAAAATTTATTTATTAGTATTTGTTTTATGGGTTACCTTTGTATTTAGTTTTTTTTCTATTATTTTATTCAAATAGCTTAAATTAGAGAGTATAACATTGAAGATGTTAGGGTGGTTAAGGAACCTTTGAATATAGTGAACTAAAATAAGTAATTTATAAAAAAAATAATTTTATTTTTACAATGAAAATGTAATGTTTTTATTAAACTATATAAATAGAAGTATAAATGGAGTTTAACCATTAAAAGATAAAAGTTAGCAGCTTTTTCTTGAGCGTCATACTTCCTTAATTGGAGGAACCCTCAGTTCTATCATTAACAGTGATAAGCCTCTTTTTGGCTTCAATTAACAGAATAAGGGTAAAATTACCTAAGATTAGGTCGAAACTAATTGCGATATATCGCTTCTTATTCAAGGTAGATTGATAAATCAATACTTTTTGAATGCAAATCAAATGTTATAATTAACTACAACCCTAGTTTGATCAGTTAAGTATTCCTTGATTTCATTCGTGGTACAATCCTACAATTAAGATAATAATAAATAGAATTGATGTGAATGATCAAATTATTAGATTTGAATAATTTACAATAATAATTATTGGGAGGATTAACGCGATTTCTACATCAAAAATTAAGAAAATAATTGTAATTAAAAAGAACCGAAGGGAAAAGGTAGACGGGAGGAGGATTTGGGGTCAAACCCGCATTCAAATGGTGATCTTTTTTCTCGGTCAGCTATTGCCTTTTTAGACAAAATTGAAGCTAGAGATATCACTACAATTGTGATGATGAATAAAACTATTGATATTAAGATAATTGAAAAAATTATCTATACTATTAATAATAGACCTTATGATTGGAAGTCATATATACTTTTATACTATATAGATTTAGTTTATCCTCCTCATCAATAAATTGATACATAGAGGAATAATCAGACAATGTCTACAAAATGTCAGTATCAGGCAGCTGCTTCAAAACCGAAGTGATGTGTTTTAGAAAAGTGATTATTTAAGTGTCGGCCTAAACATACTATAAGAAATGTTGTTCCAATTAACACATGTAGTCCATGAAACCCTGTAGCTATAAAGAAGGTAGACCCATAAACTGCGTCAGCGATTGTGAATGGGGCTTCAATATATTCATAAGCTTGTAAAATTGTAAAATACACTCGTAGTAATACTGTAAAAAATAGTCCTTGAGTTGCTTGAGAATGATTTCCTTCTATTAATCTATGGTGGGCTCAAGTTACAGTTACCCCTGAAGCTAATAAAATAGCTGTATTAAGAAGGGGGATTTGAAATGGGTTAAATGGAATAATTCCAGCGGGGGGTCAAGAGGCTCCTAATTCAATTGCTGGGGATAGACTACTATGAAAGAATGCCCAAAAGAAAGAAACAAAAAATAGTACTTCTGATAAAATAAATAGGATTATTCCTCATCGTAAACCAATTGTTACGGGGTATGTATGAAGTCCTTGATAAGTACCTTCACGAGAGACATCCCGTCATCATTGATAAACAGTTAAAATTGTAATAATATTACCTAGAGTAAATAATGAAATATCATATTGATGAAATCATTTAACTAGTCCTGCAACTGTTGTTATAGCTCCAATAGCTCCTGTAAGTGGTCATGGGCTATAATCTACTAGATGGAATGGGTGATTAGCATGTGTTGACATTAATTAACTTCTCTAGAGTATAGAGTTCTTAGAACAGCGAAAACATATGACTGAATAATTGCAACTGCTGACTCAAGTACTAAAAGTGCAATTTGGCCAATTACTAATAAGCTTACTATTACATGTGATATTGATACACTAGTATTTCCTATAAGGGTTAATAGTAAATGACCTGCAATTATATTAGCAGCAAGTCGTACTGCTAATGTTCCTGGTCGGATTACATTTCTGATAGTTTCAATACATACCATAAAAGGTATAAGTACTGCAGGGGTCCCTTGTGGGACATACAAACATATGTTGTGTATGATTAATTCATCCATAAATTATAAAACATAATCATAAAGGTAAGGCTAAAGCAAGTGTTAAAGTTAAGTGGCTTGTACTTGTAAAAATATATGGGAATAGCCCTATGAAATTATTAAATAAAATTAATCTAAATAAAGATACAAAGATAAATGTTGACCCATAGTGGCCAGAGGGAGGGTAGGGTCTTGAATTCTTTATGTAGAGTTAGTAAAATTGAATTTCATAAAATGTGGTGACGTGATGGTATAAGTCAGTACGCTGATGGAATTAATAATAACCCGATGAAAGTTCTTAATCAATTTAAAGAAAGATTAAAAATACTTGATGATGGGTCGAATACAGAGAATAAATTAGTTATCATTTTCAGTTAAGTGAATTAGCCCCTTTTCTTTGGGATACCTTAGATTTAGGTGAAGAAGGAATTGTTGTATAATAATTTATGATGTTAAATAAAATAAAAATAATTGAGAATGTAATAAATAAACTTAATCAACCGATTGGTGCTATTTGTGGAATTAAAAAATATTAATAGATTAATAATTTTAGTTTGACATACTAATGTTATAATTTTAACTAATTTTTTCATTAGAAGTAAGTGCTAATTTACTATAAAGTGGTTTAAGAGACCAATACTTGCTTTCAGTCATCTAATGATGAATTAACATTGTTAGTAATTCATTTAATGAAGTAATTTACAGGGATTCTTTCGATTACAATAGGTATAAAACTGTGGTTAGCCCCACAAATTTCTGAACATTGCCCATAGAATAAACCAGGACGGTTAATTAAAAAGTTAGTTTGATTTAACCGCCCAGGGGTTCCATCCACCTTTACACCTAAAGAAGGTACAGTTCATGAATGGATTACATCTGCTGCTGTGAACTACTAGAATACGGATTTGTGAATTTATCGGAAGAACTACTCGGTTATCAACATCAAGAAGTCGAAATCCATCTGTAGGTAATTCATTGGTGGGGACTATATAAGAGTAAAATTCTACATTTACGAAATCAGAATACTCATAGGATCAATATCATTGGTGTCCAATTGACTTTAAAGTGATAGAAGGTTCGTTGATTTCATCTAGTAAATATAATAACCGAAGGGAAGGAAATGCAATGAATAAAAGAACGATTGCGGGTAGAATAGTTCAAATTACTTCGATAGTTTGTCCGTGTAAAAGATTACGGTTAGTGTAAGAATTGAAAAAATGTATAAATATTAAATATCCTACTAAAACTGTAATTATTACTAGAATTATTAGTGTATGGTCATGAAAAAATGTTAGTTGTTCTATTAGGGGTGAAGCACTATCTTGAAGTCCTAGAGCTGCTCATGTTGTCATTATTTTCTAATAAAAGTAAAATCCTTTATATATGGAGCTTAAATCCATTGCACTAATCTGCCATATTAGAAATTAGTTAATAAAGGAAGCTCTGAATAACTATGTTCTGCAGGCGGTGTATTTTGGTATCATTCGATAGAGGAACTAAGTTGTATAGGGAAAATTACTTGTCGTTGGGTTACTATACTTTCTCAAATAATAAAAAGAAAGAACAGAATTCCTAGTAACGAAATTGATGAACCAATAGTCGATACTACATTTCATGTTGTATAGGCATCTGGATAGTCTGAATAACGTCGGGGTATCCCAGCTAATCCAAGGAAATGTTGAGGGAAGAAAGTTAGATTTACTCCAATAAATATAATAATGAATTGACTTTTTAATCAGTTTGGGTTTAATGTTAAGCCAGTAAATAGTGGGTATCAATGAACAAACCCTGCCATGATTGCGAAGACTGCTCCTATTGAGAGAACATAATGGAAATGAGCAACTACATAATAAGTGAAGTGAAGTGAATAAGTGAAGAAGAAGAATTCGCGTGGGCAGACGTGCCCTTTCGTTGCTCCGCGGTTTTTTAATGTTTTTATGTGTGTGCGCGTGCTAAATATATATATAAATGTTCCGAGTGTCGCGTATTGTCCGTCCGTCACTGCTATCGCGTTGTGGCCCACTAAAATCGCGCGGCCACATCAATAAATATTTAAATTAATTAAACGCGTTATGCATTTGCAAACGCCCAACTGCAGTGCTAGTGCCGTTATATTCGCCGTGCGCCACTTCGACCTCCGTCCGCGTTGTGTTGTTGCTGTGTTTTTTTTCCCGTGTTGTCTTTTTCCTCCGTCCGTTTCTAGTAGCGCTACATGCGGTCCTGTTCGACACTGGGAAATTGACTGCTCTGTGGTAAAGGCATAACACTTACCACAGGGCAACATCAACTTTTCAGTGCGTTCAGATCGCATTTCCGACTGCTTTCCTTGTCCTTTAACCCACCCAGGTCATGGTGCTGGACAAATTTCGTATAGCCTTCTGCAACGTGCGCGGGCTCAGGGCGAACTTTTTCGCAATATACGCGTATGTAAATCTCCACAAACCCCATGTAATGGCACTAGGTGAGACCCAGGTGTGTGAGGATGCAGATCCACTGGATTTTCACATCCCAGGGTACCACCTACTGCCATTATTCTCTCCCCACAGGGGTCTTGCCCTTTATGTGTGCAGTAATGTTGCGTACCAGTGCCAGCAACAATTATACACGACGGATGCCGAATTTAGCTCCATGTGGGTTAAATTCAATATCCAGTCGCACATTCTGCACTTCTGCTTTCTGTACAGAAGCCCGAATTCAGGGAGAGATTTTACTTATAACAAGTTTGATCTTCTCTCTGATTCTATTTCCCATATCCTGGAATCGTATCCGAATAGTGAAATTGTAGTTGCTGGTGATTTCAATATTCATAATTCCAATTGGCTACGCCATTCCAGCCACACAACTCCTGAAGGCTTGTATGTCGAGCTCTTTGCCGAGTCTAATAATTTGACTCAAATAGTGCATGAACCAACGCATATCCCCTGCGTTGCGGGGCAAGCTCTCAATACTCTAGACCTTTTTCTCACTTCACATCATGAAAAATATGATGTTGAAATGCACGCACCTCTTGGAAACTCGGACCATTGCACCATTTTGGCGTCTTTTTCATACTCTTCTATCCGCAACGCTTCGCCTTTAGCCCCGAAGCGCTTAATGTGGAAGTATGACAAAGCTAACTGGAGTGGACTTAATGATTTTTTCACCCACTTCAACTGGAAATTGTGTTTTCTTGATAGAAACATAAATGCCGCAGCCAAAATGGTTGAAGAAATTATATTATTAGGAATGCGGTCCTTCATCCCTAATAAGCTGGTTTGCATTAAACCCAAGGACAATATCTGGTTTAATGAGACATGCAGAATTGCTGTCAGGTCCAAAGAGGAAGCTTTCAGAACATGGCAGGCAAATAAAAATGCCGCCACTGAACAGCTGCGTAAACAGGCTAGAAATCAATGCAATGCCATCCTAAAGCGCCAAAAGTTTCTGCACGAACAGCGCCAAAGGAAAAAAGTTCTTCAATGCCAGCGTGGTAGTAAGAACTTCTGGTCATTCGTTAAGAAGGTGAAGAATCAAACATCGTCTTCAATTCCAACTCTCCTTAACAATGATCAAATCATCACTCACTCGGTTGATAAAGCTAATTTGTTGGCTAAAATTTTCGCAGAGAATTCCTCTCTGCCCCCCAGCGATCAACCACTACCCGTAGTCGAGAACGTATCTTGCTCTATGCCAGAAATTCATTTTCGGACACGGGTAGTTAAAAGAGTGCTTGCAAATCTCGATGTAAATAAGGCTTCAGGGCCGGACGGCATTCCAGCCCTTGTTTTGCAAAAGTGCGCTACCTCACTGGCTTGTCCATTACGCAAACTTTTCAACATGTCATACACCACAGGTGTATTTCCGACATGCTGGAAGGTGGCAAATGTTCAACCAGTTCCTAAAAAAGGCAAGACTACTGACCCTGCGAACTACCGACCTATAGCAATCTGTTCGGTGCTTTCCAAAGTAATGGAAAGCATTATTAACTTCAACCTTGTGAAATATTTGGAGCACAATAGACTGCTAAGTGACCGCCAATACGGCTTTCGAAGACAGCGATCGACGGGAGACCTTATGGCGGTCCTCACCGAGAAATGGAACCATAGCATTCTAAACCTCGGTGAAAGCAAGGTTGTTGCACTGGATATTTCTAAGGCCTTTGACCGGGTGTGGCATAAAGCACTCGTGTCTAAATTGATTGCCTATGGCGTCGGTAGTATCTTCTCTCGTTGGATTACGAGTTTCCTCTATGATCGCTCTATTCGTGTTGTAATAGACGGCATAGCCTCGGAAAAACATTCCCTTAGCGCGGGAGTGCCGCAGGGTTCGGTCCTTTCTCCAACCCTTTTCCTTATCTTCATCAACGACCTATTGTCGTCGACGAAGAATCCCATCTACTCGTTTGCGGATGACAGCACCATTTGTCATTCATACTCCTTCAAAAAGCGCCCCAGCTCTGTGGAGATTGAGAGAGAACGGCGCCGTATGAATGACACACTTAATAGCGACCTACAAACAATCTCCAAGTGGGGTCAAGCGAACAGGGTCGATTTTAATCCTCGCAAGACCCAATGTTGCCTGTTATCCCACAAGCGAGTTTCCCAACATTCCAACAGATCCCTGGTTATGGATGGTGTGAGTATTGCGGAATCGGCAGCTCTTGATGTTCTGGGCATGTCCATTAAGAATGATCTTCGTTGGAACGATCATATTTTTGGCGTGTCGAAAGAAGCAGCCAAGTGCCTCGGCTTCTTAAAGCGGTGCAAAAAATATTTCACCCCGTCCGATCTCCGCATTATTTATACCACCTATATCCGACCTAAAATGGAGTTTAACTCGCACCTATGGGCAGGGGCTTCAAAACCCCATTTGGAGCTCCTGGATCGGGTGCAAAACCGTGCGATTAAACTTATAGGGGACAGTTCTATTGACTCCTTGGAGCATCGTCGAAACGTGGCATGTGTGGTGTTATTCTACCGATACTTTTTCGGTAATTGCTCAGTGGAGATGAGCAGCTTGATGCCATCACTCCGGGTATTCCCACGGGCAACCCGTTTGAACACTGGCGCCCACGCATTCCACGTCGAAACGATGTTCCAGCGCACTACGCACTACAGGGAAAGTTCGTTTCTGGCCCGTTCAGCGCGATTGTGGAATGGTCTCCCTGCAGATGTTTTCCCCAGCACCTATGATCTTGATGGATTCAAGGCAAGAGTCCATAAATTCTTCACCCAACTTCCCTTCTCCCAACCTATATATCCTTCCTGAACCAGCGCAATGCCTACTATGAAAGAATGCCCAAAAGAAAGAAACAAAAAATAGTACTTCTGATAAAATAAATAGGATTATTCCTCATCGTAAACCAATTGTTACGGGGTATGTATGAAGTCCTTGATAAGTACCTTCACGAGAGACATCCCGTCATCATTGATAAACAGTTAAAATTGTAATAATATTACCTAGAGTAAATAATGAAATATCATATTGATGAAATCATTTAACTAGTCCTGCAACTGTTGTTATAGCTCCAATAGCTCCTGTAAGTGGTCATGGGCTATAATCTACTAGATGGAATGGGTGATTAGCATGTGTTGACATTAATTAACTTCTCTAGAGTATAGAGTTCTTAGAACAGCGAAAACATATGACTGAATAATTGCAACTGCTGACTCAAGTACTAAAAGTGCAATTTGGCCAATTACTAATAAGCTTACTATTACATGTGATATTGATACACTAGTATTTCCTATAAGGGTTAATAGTAAATGACCTGCAATTATATTAGCAGCAAGTCGTACTGCTAATGTTCCTGGTCGGATTACATTTCTGATAGTTTCAATACATACCATAAAAGGTATAAGTACTGCAGGGGTCCCTTGTGGGACATACAAACATATGTTGTGTATGATTAATTCATCCATAAATTATAAAACATAATCATAAAGGTAAGGCTAAAGCAAGTGTTAAAGTTAAGTGGCTTGTACTTGTAAAAATATATGGGAATAGCCCTATGAAATTATTAAATAAAATTAATCTAAATAAAGATACAAAGATAAATGTTGACCCATAGTGGCCAGAGGGAGGGTAGGGTCTTGAATTCTTTATGTAGAGTTAGTAAAATTGAATTTCATAAAATGTGGTGACGTGATGGTATAAGTCAGTACGCTGATGGAATTAATAATAACCCGATGAAAGTTCTTAATCAATTTAAAGAAAGATTAAAAATACTTGATGATGGGTCGAATACAGAGAATAAATTAGTTATCATTTTCAGTTAAGTGAATTAGCCCCTTTTCTTTGGGATACCTTAGATTTAGGTGAAGAAGGAATTGTTGTATAATAATTTATGATGTTAAATAAAATAAAAATAATTGAGAATGTAATAAATAAACTTAATCAACCGATTGGTGCTATTTGTGGAATTAAAAAATATTAATAGATTAATAATTTTAGTTTGACATACTAATGTTATAATTTTAACTAATTTTTTCATTAGAAGTAAGTGCTAATTTACTATAAAGTGGTTTAAGAGACCAATACTTGCTTTCAGTCATCTAATGATGAATTAACATTGTTAGTAATTCATTTAATGAAGTAATTTACAGGGATTCTTTCGATTACAATAGGTATAAAACTGTGGTTAGCCCCACAAATTTCTGAACATTGCCCATAGAATAAACCAGGACGGTTAATTAAAAAGTTAGTTTGATTTAACCGCCCAGGGGTTCCATCCACCTTTACACCTAAAGAAGGTACAGTTCATGAATGGATTACATCTGCTGCTGTGAACTACTAGAATACGGATTTGTGAATTTATCGGAAGAACTACTCGGTTATCAACATCAAGAAGTCGAAATCCATCTGTAGGTAATTCATTGGTGGGGACTATATAAGAGTAAAATTCTACATTTACGAAATCAGAATACTCATAGGATCAATATCATTGGTGTCCAATTGACTTTAAAGTGATAGAAGGTTCGTTGATTTCATCTAGTAAATATAATAACCGAAGGGAAGGAAATGCAATGAATAAAAGAACGATTGCGGGTAGAATAGTTCAAATTACTTCGATAGTTTGTCCGTGTAAAAGATTACGGTTAGTGTAAGAATTGAAAAAATGTATAAATATTAAATATCCTACTAAAACTGTAATTATTACTAGAATTATTAGTGTATGGTCATGAAAAAATGTTAGTTGTTCTATTAGGGGTGAAGCACTATCTTGAAGTCCTAGAGCTGCTCATGTTGTCATTATTTTCTAATAAAAGTAAAATCCTTTATATATGGAGCTTAAATCCATTGCACTAATCTGCCATATTAGAAATTAGTTAATAAAGGAAGCTCTGAATAACTATGTTCTGCAGGCGGTGTATTTTGGTATCATTCGATAGAGGAACTAAGTTGTATAGGGAAAATTACTTGTCGTTGGGTTACTATACTTTCTCAAATAATAAAAAGAAAGAACAGAATTCCTAGTAACGAAATTGATGAACCAATAGTCGATACTACATTTCATGTTGTATAGGCATCTGGATAGTCTGAATAACGTCGGGGTATCCCAGCTAATCCAAGGAAATGTTGAGGGAAGAAAGTTAGATTTACTCCAATAAATATAATAATGAATTGACTTTTTAATCAGTTTGGGTTTAATGTTAAGCCAGTAAATAGTGGGTATCAATGAACAAACCCTGCCATGATTGCGAAGACTGCTCCTATTGAGAGAACATAATGGAAATGAGCAACTACATAATAAGTGAAGTGAAGTGAATAAGTGAAGAAGAAGAATTCGCGTGGGCAGACGTGCCCTTTCGTTGCTCCGCGGTTTTTTAATGTTTTTATGTGTGTGCGCGTGCTAAATATATATATAAATGTTCCGAGTGTCGCGTATTGTCCGTCCGTCACTGCTATCGCGTTGTGGCCCACTAAAATCGCGCGGCCACATCAATAAATATTTAAATTAATTAAACGCGTTATGCATTTGCAAACGCCCAACTGCAGTGCTAGTGCCGTTATATTCGCCGTGCGCCACTTCGACCTCCGTCCGCGTTGTGTTGTTGCTGTGTTTTTTTTCCCGTGTTGTCTTTTTCCTCCGTCCGTTTCTAGTAGCGCTACATGCGGTCCTGTTCGACACTGGGAAATTGACTGCTCTGTGGTAAAGGCATAACACTTACCACAGGGCAACATCAACTTTTCAGTGCGTTCAGATCGCATTTCCGACTGCTTTCCTTGTCCTTTAACCCACCCAGGTCATGGTGCTGGACAAATTTCGTATAGCCTTCTGCAACGTGCGCGGGCTCAGGGCGAACTTTTTCGCAATATACGCGTATGTAAATCTCCACAAACCCCATGTAATGGCACTAGGTGAGACCCAGGTGTGTGAGGATGCAGATCCACTGGATTTTCACATCCCAGGGTACCACCTACTGCCATTATTCTCTCCCCACAGGGGTCTTGCCCTTTATGTGTGCAGTAATGTTGCGTACCAGTGCCAGCAACAATTATACACGACGGATGCCGAATTTAGCTCCATGTGGGTTAAATTCAATATCCAGTCGCACATTCTGCACTTCTGCTTTCTGTACAGAAGCCCGAATTCAGGGAGAGATTTTACTTATAACAAGTTTGATCTTCTCTCTGATTCTATTTCCCATATCCTGGAATCGTATCCGAATAGTGAAATTGTAGTTGCTGGTGATTTCAATATTCATAATTCCAATTGGCTACGCCATTCCAGCCACACAACTCCTGAAGGCTTGTATGTCGAGCTCTTTGCCGAGTCTAATAATTTGACTCAAATAGTGCATGAACCAACGCATATCCCCTGCGTTGCGGGGCAAGCTCTCAATACTCTAGACCTTTTTCTCACTTCACATCATGAAAAATATGATGTTGAAATGCACGCACCTCTTGGAAACTCGGACCATTGCACCATTTTGGCGTCTTTTTCATACTCTTCTATCCGCAACGCTTCGCCTTTAGCCCCGAAGCGCTTAATGTGGAAGTATGACAAAGCTAACTGGAGTGGACTTAATGATTTTTTCACCCACTTCAACTGGAAATTGTGTTTTCTTGATAGAAACATAAATGCCGCAGCCAAAATGGTTGAAGAAATTATATTATTAGGAATGCGGTCCTTCATCCCTAATAAGCTGGTTTGCATTAAACCCAAGGACAATATCTGGTTTAATGAGACATGCAGAATTGCTGTCAGGTCCAAAGAGGAAGCTTTCAGAACATGGCAGGCAAATAAAAATGCCGCCACTGAACAGCTGCGTAAACAGGCTAGAAATCAATGCAATGCCATCCTAAAGCGCCAAAAGTTTCTGCACGAACAGCGCCAAAGGAAAAAAGTTCTTCAATGCCAGCGTGGTAGTAAGAACTTCTGGTCATTCGTTAAGAAGGTGAAGAATCAAACATCGTCTTCAATTCCAACTCTCCTTAACAATGATCAAATCATCACTCACTCGGTTGATAAAGCTAATTTGTTGGCTAAAAATTTCGCAGAGAATTCCTATCTGCCCCCCAGCGATCAACCACTACCCGTAGTCGAGAACGTATCTTGCTCTATGCCAGAAATTCATTTTCGGACACGGGTAGTTAAAAGAGTGCTTGCAAATCTCGATGTAAATAAGGCTTCAGGGCCGGACGGCATTCCAGCCCTTGTTTTGCAAAAGTGCGCTACCTCACTGGCTTGTCCATTACGCAAACTTTTCAACATGTCATACACCACAGGTGTATTTCCGACATGCTGGAAGGTGGCAAATGTTCAACCAGTTCCTAAAAAAGGCAAGACTACTGACCCTGCGAACTACCGACCTATAGCAATCTGTTCGGTGCTTTCCAAAGTAATGGAAAGCATTATTAACTTCAACCTTGTGAAATATTTGGAGCACAATAGACTGCTAAGTGACCGCCAATACGGCTTTCGAAGACAGCGATCGACGGGAGACCTTATGGCGGTCCTCACCGAGAAATGGAACCATAGCATTCTAAACCTCGGTGAAAGCAAGGTTGTTGCACTGGATATTTCTAAGGCCTTTGACCGGGTGTGGCATAAAGCACTCGTGTCTAAATTGATTGCCTATGGCGTCGGTAGTATCTTCTCTCGTTGGATTACGAGTTTCCTCTATGATCGCTCTATTCGTGTTGTAATAGACGGCATAGCCTCGGAAAAACATTCCCTTAGCGCGGGAGTGCCGCAGGGTTCGGTCCTTTCTCCAACCCTTTTCCTTATCTTCATCAACGACCTATTGTCGTCGACGAAGAATCCCATCTACTCGTTTGCGGATGACAGCACCATTTGTCATTCATACTCCTTCAAAAAGCGCCCCAGCTCTGTGGAGATTGAGAGAGAACGGCGCCGTATGAATGACACACTTAATAGCGACCTACAAACAATCTCCAAGTGGGGTCAAGCGAACAGGGTCGATTTTAATCCTCGCAAGACCCAATGTTGCCTGTTATCCCACAAGCGAGTTTCCCAACATTCCAACAGATCCCTGGTTATGGATGGTGTGAGTATTGCGGAATCGGCAGCTCTTGATGTTCTGGGCATGTCCATTAAGAATGATCTTCGTTGGAACGATCATATTTTTGGCGTGTCGAAAGAAGCAGCCAAGTGCCTCGGCTTCTTAAAGCGGTGCAAAAAATATTTCACCCCGTCCGATCTCCGCATTATTTATACCACCTATATCCGACCTAAAATGGAGTTTAACTCGCACCTATGGGCAGGGGCTTCAAAACCCCATTTGGAGCTCCTGGATCGGGTGCAAAACCGTGCGATTAAACTTATAGGGGACAGTTCTATTGACTCCTTGGAGCATCGTCGAAACGTGGCATGTGTGGTGTTATTCTACCGATACTTTTTCGGTAATTGCTCAGTGGAGATGAGCAGCTTGATGCCATCACTCCGGGTATTCCCACGGGCAACCCGTTTGAACACTGGCGCCCACGCATTCCACGTCGAAACGATGTTCCAGCGCACTACGCACTACAGGGAAAGTTCGTTTCTGGCCCGTTCAGCGCGATTGTGGAATGGTCTCCCTGCAGATGTTTTCCCCAGCACCTATGATCTTGATGGATTCAAGGCAAGAGTCCATAAATTCTTCACCCAACTTCCCTTCTCCCAACCTATATATCCTTCCTGAACCAGCGCAATGCCTCGCATTTATAGGGGTCATCCCCTGCGCGTTGGCTCGTTTTAAAAAAAAAAAAAAAAAAAAAAAAAAAGTGTCATGAAGAATAATATCAAGTGAAGAATTAACTAATACAACCCCTGTTAATCCTCCTACTGTAAAAAGAAACACAAATCCAAGAGCTCAACATATTGCTGGTGAGTAAATTAATTGGGTTCCGTGTAGGGTAGCTAGTCAACTGAAAATTTTAATTCCAGTTGGTACTGCAATAATTATTGTGGCAGAAGTGAAATATGCTCGTGTATCTACATCTATTCCTACTGTAAATATGTGATGGTCTCAAACAATAAACCCTAGTAATCCAATTGCTAGTATAGCATAAATTATACCTAAAGACCCAAATGTTTCCTTTTTCCCTGATTCTTGGCTAATAATATGTGAAATTATTCCAAATCCAGGGAGAATTAGAATGTAAACTTCAGGGTGCCCAAAAAATCAGAATAGGTGTTGGTATAAAATTGGGTCTCCCCCACCTGCTGGGTCAAAAAATGATGTATTTAGATTTCGATCTGTTAAAAGTATTGTGATAGCTCCTGCTAGAACTGGAAGTGAAAGAAGTAGTAGCAGAGCTGTAATAACAACTGACCATACAAATAAGGGTATTCGGTCGAAAGAAATTCCTGTTGATCGTATGTTAATAACTGTTGTAATAAAATTTACTGCTCCTAAAATAGAAGATACCCCTGCTAAATGTAGGGAGAAGATTGCTAAATCAACAGAAGCACCTCCGTGGGCGATCACGGAAGATAGAGGAGGGTAAACAGTTCAACCAGTTCCAGCTCCGTTTTCTACTATACTACTTACTAACAGGAGAGTCAAAGAAGGAGGAAGTAGTCAAAATCTTATATTATTTATTCGTGGGAATGCCATATCAGGGGCTCCTAGTATTAGTGGAACTAATCAATTTCCAAACCCTCCAATTATAATGGGTATAACTATGAAGAAAATTATTACGAAAGCATGAGCTGTAACAATTACATTATAAATTTGGTCATCTCCGATTAAAGCTCCGGGATGCCCTAATTCTGCTCGAATTAGAATTCTAAGGGAAGTCCCTACTATTCCTGCTCAAGCACCAAAAATGAAATAAAGAGTACCAATATCTTTATGATTTGTAGAAAATAGCCATTGTCGCGATTAGATGGCTGAAGTTTAGGCGATAGACTGTAAATCTATATATAAGAAATATTCTTTCTAATCAAGGCCTTGTAGTCAATAATGACATTAGACTGCAATTCTAAAGGAGTAAAATTTACTAAGGCTTAAAAGATTTTCTTATATTGACAGCTTTGAAGGCTATTAGTTTTTTTAGCTTAAAGCCTTTAGCTATACAGATTTAGTCTAGATGAAAGTAAAAATTATTGAAACAAATATTAACCCTGTCGTTGAAATGAATGAAAGAATTAAAAGTAATTTAAACGAGAAGTTATTTATTTGTACAGAAATAACTCAGTTATTCTCGTAGTAGTTTAGTATGAAGGCGGCAAAGCCTAATCGTAGATAAAAGAAGAGTGTAACTAAGGTTATTACTGTAAGGATAGTCATTAATATAAATTGGTTGTTTGATACTAATAATTGAATTACTAGCCATTTTGGGAGAAACCCTAAGAATGGGGGTAACCCTCCTAAAGATAATAAATTAAAGAATAAAACGAATTTTATAACCTTTGAATTAAAGAAAGAAGAGAACAGCTGATTAATATGTGAAATTTTGAAGGTATTAAATATAAAAATTAATCTAAATGATAGAAGGGAATAGAATACAAAATATACAAGCCATAGAGATTCTCTTGCTTGTATAGCTGCTAGTATCCAGCCTAAGTGATTAATTGATGAAAAAGCCATTAATTTACGTAAAGAGGTTTGATTTAACCCTCCTAGTGACCCAACAATTACTGATAAAATAATTGAGGTATTTAGGAATAGAGGGCATATTACGATACTAACATTAGTGGTGCAATTTTTTGTCATGTTATTAAAATTAGCGAGTTAGTCCCAATAACCCTTCTATAACATTAGGAAACCAGAAATGAAAAGGGGCTGCTCCTCTTTTTATTAATAAAGCAGATAAAATAATTGTTTTAGTATAGTACGAATTTTGGTCTGTTGGGTGGTTATTTAATAATAGTAATAATTGCGAACAATAAAACAGCTGAAGCTAAAGCTTGAGTTAGGAAGTACTTTAATGAGGCTTCTGTTGATATTAAATTGTTATTGTCTCTTATTAAGGGGATAAAAGCCAATAAATTAATTTCTAAACCTATTCAAGCACCTAATCAAGAGTTAGATGAAACTGTAATTATTGTTTCTCTTATTAAAATTAAGAAAAATATAATTGTTGATGTATTATTAAAAATTAAAAAGAAAAGGACTTGGACCTTTATAAATGGGGTATGAACCCAGTAGCTTAATTAGCTTATCTTTTTATATTTTGGTGTATGAAGCACAAAAGTTTTTGATACTTTAGGGAACAGTTTAATTCTGTTAAATATAATGAATGTAATTTTAATTACATAATTTACCCTATCAAGGTAACCCTTTTGTCAGGCAATTCATTAGAATGAATTTTTATCTTTTAGAATTTACATAATAAGTATTCTATTACGCGAATTTTTTTTTTTTATTGTAAGTTTTATTAAGCTTTAATTATTTATTAATGTCTAGTTTAATATATTAAGATAATTTTATTTAATTAATAAAATTTTACTTGATTTTACACTATTAGTGTACTTAAAAAGCCTATATAGATATAACAGAGAGTTAAAAGTACAACTTTATATAGATATAAATAAATAAATAATAAATTGATAAACTTTTAATAATTTATATAAATAAATAAGAATAATAGAACCTTTATATGTATATAAATGTTTAATAAGTGCGTAATTATTTATAAACCCCGAAATTTTTTTTGTATAATATATAGATATTTATATGCATATTAAATATTTATATTATATAGAAATTTTAATATATATGATCTATATGTATATTAAACATTTATATACATATAAATATTTATAAACTCCAAAATTTATTATTTTTATAATTTAACGACTTATAAAAATTATTGAAAAGATGAATTTTAACTTATATTAATTTAAATTTTTTATATAAAAAAAAAAAAAAAACTTTGAGTTACATTGTTTTATTAATAATTAATTTACTTAATCATAATTTTTCTATTTTATTTTATTGATTATTTTTATTTATTAATAGGAATTATATATTTAATGCTTTCATTAATTGATCTATTTTGTTTATACCTATAAATAACGAAAATAATTTTTTATGAATTACTGGTTTAATTTTATTTCTAGGTACTTCTCAAGGTTAAGGGGACCTTCGGGGAGATGATGGGAGGAATTACGAAGTGATATTATTGAGGGTTAATAATTAGTTATTTTATAATTTTGATTTATTTTAGTTATTTATTTATATTTTATTAAAGTTCTTTTAAATTTTTACTTTTATCTTATTGTATTTGTAAAATTTTATCTTGGCTTTAAAGTTTGTTATTAGATTATTTTATATGTAAGTTTTAGCGTGAGTTATTATTTATTTGAATAATAAATAGTTTTTATTGGAGCCGCAGTAGTTAGTATTATTAATTAAAGGAATTTAGAAATAGTAATTTTATTACAGTATTGGCTAAATTTGTGCCAGCAGCCGCGGTTATACTTATGATACAAATAACAGGGCTATTCTGGCAAAGACTGTTAAAACACTTTCAAAAGATTATTGAAAGATAGTTTGAAAGACTGAATGAAAGATTTTGGCTATTCCAACGAAAAAATCTTTCGGAAAAAGCTCTAAAATTCAACACTCGAGTTGAAAAGCTGTTTGAATTGAATTGAATTGAACCGTCTGTCGTAAAATAAAAAATTCAAACGTAATTTCAAAAATCTCAAAAAATGGCAAAGTAAGTAAAAATTAAAAAGAAATTGCATTCTTTTATAACATATGTCCATATTTATTTCATAGGCATACAAAGGCTGAGCGGACGACTCCCGAGCAGCTGAAATATTTCGTGGAGTTTTGCGCTGAAAACCCATTAATGACGATCGGGCGCAACAATCCGCGGACGCCTAAGGGAATTCAGCACTTGTGGGATGAATTGGCTGGCGCTCTCAACGCTATGAGAGGGCCAACCAAAACGGCCGCGCAGTGGAAAGATGTAAGTTGTACCAATCTTCTTGTTTTTGTTTTTCTTATCCCATTCTCACTTCTAGACGTTGGTGCATTGGAAGAATATGGTGCGATCGCGTGCACGGCAAGCCGCGGTCGATTCAAAAGCGACGGGTGGTGGACCACGAACAGCGGCTCCCTTGAGCGATCTCGAAGAAAGGGCAGTGTGTGTTTTCGGCGTTGCTGCTGTTGTTGGCCGAACTAAAGTGCCGACAATGGGGTTTATGGAGAATTCGGCATCGCCACAGGTGACAAGGCCGGATTCCTCATTGGCGGAGAGTTCGACATCGTCATCTGTCATAATGCTGGAGCCTTCAGTGGAGGAGATTCCGGCAACGCCACCTGTGATGATGCCGGAATCTTCATCGGTGGAGACTTCAGCATCCGCACAGGTGACAAGGCCGGAGAGTTTGCCAATAGAGAATTCGGCATCATCACCGCTGACGATGCCGGAATTTTCATCGGTGGCGAATGCGGCATCGTCACCTGTGGCAAAACGAAAGCGCGTTGACATGGATGCCGAAGTTTTGTCACTTTTAAGAGACTCTGTCGCTCAACGCCAACGCATAGAGGAGCGAAATATTGAGGCTCAGTTAAAAACGGCGGCTGCCATTAGCGAAATGGCTTCAGCTGTTTTGGCTTTGAGCCAAGCTGTAACATCGCTAATAAATAAAAGTAACTAAAAATAACTGTGTAACATATAGTCATTTATTTCACTTTGGATAGTTTTTTCAACATTTGGATTAGATTTTTGTTGATTATACATGCAATGATGTTGTATATACTCCTCGAATTCGTGCGCCTTCTCTGAAAAGTGATGTTGTAATAAGAGCATTCTCTACATTATCACTGCCACAGACGTCTTCGGCTTCCTCTTCCGATGGGTCCAAATCAATTCCTCGTTTTAGTAGAATATTGTGCAAAATTGCACAAGCATATATTATCGTAGCCGCTCGCTCATGGCTATAATGGAGCACACGCTCCTTTGAAAGGCACCTGAAACGCCCTTTCAATATTCCAAATGCTCTTTCAATAGTATTTCTGGCCCTTGCATGCATCCTATTAAACTTCCTCTCCTTCGCTGTGGTAGGCGTTGAAAATGGAGTGAGCAACCAAGGTTCAAGTGGATAGCCTTGGTCACCCAAAAGCCATCTTGATACTCCAGGGCGGTGACTAGTTAAGAGATGAATTCGCGCCGGAGAAGTAGTCCAAATTCCGGAGTCATGACAAGACCCTGGAAATTTTGCATTGAGTGAAGTAAAGATCATGCGATGATCACATATCTAAAATATTAGGCTTACAAAATTTATGTTTTTATTTACATATACGTTAATTATATGTTACCGCTTCAACGTTAATGCTGTAAAATCCTTTACGGTTCATGTAAAGCGATACAGGATTTTCACTGTCGGCAGATGATGGAGTGATGATTGACACATGGGTGCAATCTAGTGCGCCTATCGTACTTTTGATGTCGAAATGTTGATGAAAACTGAAAGCGCCAGCATTATGAATGTGCACTCGATGCATAATACATTTTTCTCGACTATTTACCCTAATTTTGCCGCAGCTTGTTCAGAATTGGTTTGGGGAAAGCGAATTTCGCTACCTTTGTGCTGCACTATCAATGCCGCAATCGCATGGATGCTGCGTGACACTGACGATTGGCTCATTGCAGTTTCAAAAGAATTTCCAATACACTGCTGGTCAGAGCCGTGGCTGAAAAAATGCATTGCTGCCAAAAAGCGTGTTGTGAACGAAATTTGAGATTGTTGCACATCAAATGGTTCCAACTCGGCGATGAGTGCAGCACAAAGATTTTTTGGCAGTCTGTAATTTTTCCGAAATGACTCCTCCGTCACAGCAAACGGATCACATCTTTCACGGAGCTGCCTTAAGCGTCGTCGCTTCTCTAAAATGCGACGCCGCCTGGAGTTCTTCATCACCAATACGCTTATGAACAATTCTTCCATCGTATTTATTTTATTTTCAGAACACAAACCCAACGCACGTACTTTTTTCAAGCTGAAAGACGACCCCAACAGCACATCTTTCAAACTGTCTTTCATGATACGGAAAAAAGCTTTCAAGATAGTTGCCAGAATAGCAAATTGTCTTTCGAAAGATTTTTGTACTTCGAAAGATTGAGGTGAGTTGAAAGATAGTTGCCAGAATAGCCCTGTAAATTTGTTTCAGTAGAAGTTAAATCTTTGTTTATAAAATGAAATTGAATTTATTAGGTAAAATTTTAAATTCATTAATTTTTTGTATTTAGTTAATTGAAGCTTATAAATTTTAGTATAAAACTAGGATTAGATACCCTATTATTTAAAATGTAATTGATTTACTAAGGTAGTAATAGCTATGTTCTTGAAACTTAAAAGATTTGGCGGTACTTTAGTCTATTCAGAGGAACTTGTCCTGTAATCGATAATCCACGATGGACCTCACTTAAGTTTGTTTTTCAGTTTGTATACCGTCGTTATTAGAATATTTTATTAGAATAATAATTTTCTAGATTTTGTATCATAATACATATCAGATCAAGGTGTAGCTAATATTTAAGTAGAGATGAGTTACAATAAATTTATTTAAACGGAATTAAATGTGAAATGTTTAATGAAGGTGGATTTGATAGTAAAATTAAACAGATTATTAATTTGATTTTAGCTCTAAAGTATGCACACATCGCCCGTCGCTCTTATTACACAGTACAACAATTTTGCGGTTTTCAAAAAACCCGCGGAGTTTCTCAACTGTTCCTTATATTTTCGGAGTCGCTGAACCCGAATATGTAATTATTTTTTTCGGGTCACCTCTAGTTTGGGTTTTACAGGGTCTTGAAGTTACAAGCTACACCCCAATTAAAAAAATTAATTTAAATGGTTGAACTTATCCTGGTCTAACAATATTAGTATCAAAAGAAAGAGAATTATGTCTCCAACTCAAATCAAATAATTTTGTTGTAATTATCCTGGCGAAAGAATATAAAAATGTCCTTTTAAGAATGTATGCTTAAGTATCCTGGAAGTTTTTCTACAAAAAAAATTAAAAAAAATATATTTTAAAACCCTTACCATGCACCAACACATTGTGAAATTTCATGTTAATCAGTCCATTGGTTCAGCTGAAAAAAATGGTTGAAGTTTATTTCAACTCAAAAATTTAAATTATTCCAAAATTTTTCACAGTGCAAACAATTTCAGCTCTTCACAAAACCCGCCCAGTTTCTGAACTGTTCCTTATAATTCCGGAGCCGCTGATTACGAATATGTAATTTGTTTTTTTGGGTCACCTCTAGTTTGGTTTTTACAAGGCCTTGAAGTTGCCAGCAACACCCACCTTAAAAACGAATTTAAGTTGTTGAACTCATCTTAGTCCAACAATATTAGTATCAAATTAAAGGGAATCAATTCTTTTGCCCAAAGCCATGTCAATGTCAACTTTACGTTGCATTTTGAACTTGGAAAACGAATTTAAATTGAATTAAACTCATCTTAGTCCAACAATATTGGTTAGAATAGCCTGAGAAAAATTTCTGATCGAAAATCTAACAAGCGTTGAATAGAAAATGTTATTGCTGAAGCTCTGGTTGCGAAAAACAGAATAATTCTCCTCTCTTTTCATCTCGAGTTTGGTGCCGTGAAAAATTTAATTAAGGCTTTGGGCTAAGCTGGTAAAGGTTTTCAGTACATAAGAAGTAATTTCCATTGGATTAGTGATGCGAAGATTAAAGAAGGTAAACACAAATTAAGTAAATTGTTTATCGTATTTTGATTAAAACTTTAATCTTATATGTAGATATCTCAATTTGTAAAAATAACATATTTTGTGTTTATGTAGATCTGTAGGTGTTTAAATTTGTCCAAATATACGCGCTTTACTTAAAGAGTATTTGAGAGCAAACTAAGCCAGAAGGAGAGAAGAGCATAGCTGTGTTTCAAAGAGGGTAAAGAGAATTTCTTGGGCAACCACAAATCAAAAGATTATGAAGAATTAGTAAAACGAATGATTTCAGCATTCGCAGATATGAACGTACTCATGTCGTTGAAAATTCATATGTTCCATAATCATATCGGGTTTTTTCCTTCAAATATGGGAGAATTATCAGATCAACATGGCAAGGAATTCCATCAGGAAATGCTTCAAATGGAAACTAGATATAAGGGAAAGAGTTTACATGCCATGGTTGCAGAATACTGCTGGAGTGTGAAGCAAGATGACTTGAAAGATGAATACAGCCGTTGTGTCAAAAGGACGAAATAATTAAACTACAATACTTTCTTGCTTTCCACACAACGGTCCTATCCTATCCTATCCTTCACACTCCAGAACTTTTCCCTTACATCTAGTTTCCATTTGGAGCATTTTCTGGTGGAATCCTGCTAGTCTGATCAGATAATTCGTCCATATTTAAACGGAAAACCCAGATATGGTTATGGAACATATGAATTTTCAACTATATGAGTACGCTAATATCTGTGAATGCAGAAATTATTCTTTGTACTAATTCTTTATAGTCTTTTGATTTGTGGCTGGCTATGAAATTTTATTTTAACATCTTTAATTCCTGAGAAAACCACATATACAAAGACGGCAGCAAACTTGAAACAGATGACTGCGGCTCGGACTTCATCGTTCTTTTCTTTTCTCTAAAAAACGCTGAAAGAAGCACATGTTCACAAGCACAATTCTAAAAATTAATATACTGTTAGCTTACCAAATAAGTGTAGTACCAAATTACTTGTCCTTGTATTGTATTATATTAAATAAACACGACTAATGCAATATTTTCTAGTTTAAAAATAGTTCAAAATATAACGTAAAATTGACATTGACATGGCTTTGGGCAAAATAATTGATTCCCTTTAATTTGATACTAATATTGTTGGACTAAGATGAGTTCAACAACTTAAATTCGTTTTTAAGGTGGGTGTTGCTGGCAACTTCAAGGCCTTGTAAAAACCAAACTAGAGGTGACCCAAAAAAACAAATTACATATTCGTAATCAGCGGCTCCGGAATTATAAGGAACAGTTCAGAAACTGGGCGGGTTTTGTGAAGAGCTGAAATTGTTTGCACTGTGAAAAATTTTGGAATAATTTAAGTTTTTGAGTTGAAATAAACTTCAACCATTTTTTTCAGCTGAACCAATGGACTGATTAACATGAAATTTCACAATGTGTTGGTGCATGGTAAGGGTTTTATAATATATTTTTTTAAATTTTTTTTGTAGAAAAACTTCCAGGATACTTAAGCATACATTCTTAAAAGGACATTTTTATATCCTTTCGCCAGGATAATTACAACAAAATTATTTGATTTGAGTTGGAGACATAATTCTCTTTCTTTTGATACTAATATTGTTAGACCAGGATAAGTTCAACCATTTAAATTAATTTTTTTAATTGGGGTGTAGCTTGTAACTTCAAGACCCTGTAAAACCCAAACTAGAGGTGACCCGAAAAAATAATTACATATTCGTGTTCAGCGACTCCGAAAATATAAGGAACAGTTGAGAAACTCCGCGGGTTTTTTTTACTGTTGTACTGTGTTATTAAGGTAAGATAAGTCGTAACATAGTAGATGTACCGGAAGGTGTATCTAGAATGACAATTTAAAGCTTATTAAGATTAAGTTTGGGTAGCGGGAGTCGAGCACTACCTGCCCGAGACACTGCGTCCAGTGTTGAACTATTGTGTCACGTCCCTTTATCTTACTGGAGGAGTTCGTATCCTCCAATATTATCCAGGAACTCTTTTATTTTCCTTAGATCAAATTCAGACAGATCCTTTGTCTGTATCAGTTCCCTCCCAATACCCGCTTTCTTGCGTGTATGAGGGCGGGACATTCCGTTATGATGTGTACATAAGTCTCCTCGTCTTCCATACAAAATCTGCATAGTTCGTTGTCCGTGATTCCCAGTCGCGCTCTATGAATATTTAGCAGACAGTGTCCGTTTAGGATCCCCGTCATGAATCTAAGCTCTGCTCGGCTTAGCTCCAAGAGGTAATTAGATTTCTTTGCAGAGTAAACTGGAAAGAAGAGCTTGGAACAGCGTTGTCCCACTGTGTTCGACCATTTGTGATTAGCTCGATTTAGAAATTCCTGTTTTACACAATGTCTGTAATGAGTCTTGCTAACACTTATGATTGGTTCAGGTCCGTAGGGTCGTCTTGCTGCCCCCTCCTTTGCCAATCTGTCCGCCTCCTCATTACCATCGTGTCCACAGTGCGCAGGTACCCAGTGTATTATCACTTGGTTGTCCTTAGAAAGATCTTGGAGGACAGCGACTATCTCCCAGACCAGTTTAGAGTCAAAAGTCGTCGAGTTCAGAGCTTTGATTGCAGCCTGACTGTCAGACATTATGAATATCCTCTTCCTTTTAAAGTTAAGTGTTAGTATTGTCCTGGCACATTCATTAATGGCATAGACCTCAGCCTGGAAGACTGTGGCCTTGTCCCCAAGACTGACTGAAAGTTGGGAGCCAGAGCTATAAATTCCCGCTCCTGTTCCTTCTTCCGTCTTGGACCCATCAGTGTACCATACAATATCATCACACATCGGACTGATTCTATTATCAGCCCAGTCCTTCCTGTGCGGTATGTACGTTTTGTACCTTCTTCTGAAGAGGTGCTTCTGAGGCATCAGATCAAGGGGCATCCAAAAGCCTCCATCTCGCCTCCTGTCCGTCAGCAGTGATAAGTGACCGATTGCCTTCGGTATAGATCCACTATGCACCAGTCTGTGAGTGCTGGCTATTGCAGCCATTTGCACTTTGAGTTCCAGCGGCATCGCCCCCAATATAACATTAAGGGCTGCCGTCGGAGTCGTCCTGAGACATCCTGTTATGCAGGTATTTGCTAGTCGTTGTAGTTTCTCTAGCTTAGTCGCAGTTGTTACTTCTGTGGTCTTCCTCCACCAAACTATCGCCCCGTAGGTTATCGTTGGCAGAACTACCAGGGAGTATAGTTTTTGAAGCCACTTCGGTCTCAATCCCCAGTTTTCACCACAGATTCTTTTGCAACTCCAGAGGGCATTGCCTGCTCTCTTGATAGTGCGATCAACGTGGGGTTTCCAGTTCAATTTACTGTCTAGAGTTACCCCTAGGTACTTGACCTCATTCGAGATGTTCAGCACCTTACCAAAGATCTCCATCTGTCCAAGGTCAAATTTCCTTTTAAAGGTAAAAGGCACAATAATTGTTTTGTCCGGGTTCACAGACAGTTTCTGTCTTACACACCAGCGCTCCACAATTTTCATCGCGTTCTGTAGCAAGTCCGAGACTGTATGTCCGTCTTTGCCCCTGACCGCAATGACTAGGTCATCTGCATAGGCGATGACTTCATATCCCTGCTCCGTAAGTGAGCGGATTAGTCCATCAACGACCACAGACCACAGCAGTGGGGATAGTACCCCTCCCTGGGGACATCCCCTCCCTGTTCTTGCAGATAGCTCACCGCCCCTAAGTTGGACTGAATCATCCTACTTTCAAGCATGGATGATATCCATCTTATAAGAGTGGTAGGCACCTGAAATTCTTCTAGCGCCCTTTCAATCGCTTCGAAGGTCGTGTAGTTGAAGGCCCCTTCTATGTCTAGGAAACCTGCCAGACAGATTTCCTTTTCCTACAGGGACTTCTCTATCTTGCCTACCAGCGCCGATAGGGCCGTTTCAGTGGATCTACCTTTCTGGTAGGCATGTTGGTTTGCGCTTAGGGGGCATCGAGGAAGAATGTCTTCTCTCAGGAAGCGGTCAACGGCCTTTTCCAAGCCCTTTAGCACGAATGACATCAAGTTTATCGGCCTGAAGGATTTTGGGTCCTTTTTGTTGGATCTTCCAGGCTTGGGGAGATAGACCACGTTCACTGCTCTCCACACCTCTGGAATATGCCCAAAAGCTAAGCTACATGAGTAGATTTTTGTTAAAATAGGCGCTAATATATCAATTCCCTTTTGCAGAAGTGCCGGGAAAATGCCATCTTTTCCCGGCGCTTTGTAAGGGGAGAACGATTCCAGCGCCCATTTCACTATTGGCGTGCTACACACCGCTCTGGCAACCCTCCAGTCTTCCCTACTTGGACAATATGTCTGTCCTGTACTGTTTGTCAGAGGTACGGTTGCTGATATTATCGATCCCGGGAAGTGGGTGTTAGTGAGTAGGACGAGTGATTCCATTTCACTACTTGTGGACGACCCGTTAACATCCACCAGTGTTCCAATAGGATAGGTTTTCTCCTTCGAGAGGACCCTTTGAAGTCTGAAACTGGAGGACAGGTCTGACACGTCCTCACAGAACCGTCTAAAGGACTCTCTCTTGGCCTTCCTAATCTCATGGTTGTAGTTGGTGAGGGTCAGGGAGTAGGTCTGCCAGTCGTTATTCCGCTTGGCCTTATTAAATAGTTTCCTAACCTCCTTCCTTAGCTTGCTAAGATGACCACTCCACCATGGCGTCTGTTTCCTAAAGGTTTTAGTCTTGAGGGGACAGTTGTCTTCATAGGCATTTAGAACGGATTCCTTGAGAGTTGTGGTGGCCCTTTCTAATCTGTCTATGGTATCTATTCTGTTCTCTATTCGAGCTAGAGTATCTTGTCCTAACTGGTTGCAATAACTGCTCCAGTCGGTCTGTCTTTTAGGTCTAAATGACACTTCAGAAAGCATTTGATTCCCTAACGTGAATCTTATATGCCTGTGGTCTGAGCAGGACGGCTCATCAGATACTCGCCAGTTGCTGACAAGATCTTTTGTCATTGAGGTCGTCAAGGTCATATCCAAGACTTCCTCTCTGATTCTAGTAACAAACGTGGGACTATTCCCAATGTTGCATATGTTTAAATCTAGGGAGAGTATGACGTTGAAAAGTGACTCACCTCTAGGATTCACATCCGAGCTTCCCCACATGTTGTGATGGGCGTTCGCATCACAGCCAAGTACTAGCTCCAGCTGCTTGCCCCTAGCATAATCAATCAACTGTTCTGCTATTTGTGGAGGGCAGTGTTCGTCGTCCCCAGGGAAGTATGCTGAGGCTATGATAACCTCCCTGGAGTTCAACACGATTTTTCCCGCGCAGAGATCAGGCGTCACGTAATCTGTCAACGGGAAGAAGGAAACATTATTAAATATAATGCAGGCTCTTGCTCTTGTTGACGACTGGCAACAAAGTACCTTACCTGCCTGAGTTAGCCCCCGGATTTGGCCGTTGGTGCTGGTCCATGGCTCCTGCACCAGGGCTATGCTGGGACCCAAGGAATTTAGGGTCCTGGTGAGGACAGCCGAGGCTGCCGACGCTCTATGGAGATTGATCTGTACAATCTCCATATTACGCCTGCGGTCCCTTGGTGTGGGAACCCTTACCTCCTCTACCCCTTGTCTGCACCCGGTCACTACTGCCCGGAGTATGTGTAGACTTATCCAGCAGGCTCAGTTGTCTGGGCGGATTTGCCATCCCAGTCAGCCGTGTCTGTCGGACGGGTTTAGCTGAAGCGCTTTGCGGGTCCCACTGATGTTGGTCCTGGCGTCTTGTCACTCGTCCGTTCGGTCGTCTTGTCAGTCCGAGTGACGGTTAGCGTCCGCCCGCTAGTACGCGGCCGGTCCTCGCTCACCTTTGCCAGTGCCTGTCTACTGGTGGAGGGTCTCTCCTCATCCACCCTTACGTTGGACGTCTTCGTCTCCGTACCGCCTCCGCCGGTCACCAACGACTTGGCCCCCTGCTCTCGACGCAACCTGAACTGAACCCTTCCCAACTCAAAGAAGGGAAGGTTCTTCAGTGCAGAGAGCTGAGTCACTGAGGGATCGTCGATGGCCAGCGTCAACGTTGTTCCCTGCGCCGCGACAGACCTGTTCAGTACCTTCCAGTTTCCTGTCGGTAGTGAACGGTTCTGCGTTCGAAGCATTCGAAGGATATCTTCGGCCGGTAGGGAGCAGCCTGGGAAAAACGCGGTGGCTACGCTGGGTTTGGGAATTTCGTTTCCCTCTACCAGTTTCACCTTCTTTTCCACCAGCTGGGTCTTCGTCATTATCCCTTCCAGCCAATTCTTCGACGCCTCATCGGCGCAGTTTACAATGATCCACCCTGGCTTGAAGGAGCATCCCTGGAACCTGATTTGAGGTCCATCAAAGGGGAGCTTACGCAGCTCCTCCTTGATGGCCCCCTCAATTGCCCTCTGCTCCTCCAAGTTTAGGTGGACAGCCGGGAATTCGTCCGGTACAATTCCCACCTTGATGGCCGCTGCAGCTTCAGCGAAGGACGGGCTAAACTTCGTCCTTTTCGATACGGGTTGCGCCGTATCTCTTTTGCTGCCACCATCGGTCTCGTCCGTGTTAGTCGGCTCTTCTAGGACAGTTTTTAGAGCCTCATCGTAGGTCTTACCTGCCGCCATCAGCTTCCTCAGCCTCTTCTTCTGAGAAGTCGTTAGCCGCTTTCTCTTTAGAGAGATGGCCTCGGTAGCTTCTACCAGTGCAGGTAATCCTATCGATGAAGCCCCTCCAACCGCCATAGTTGACGCTGTGGTCACACTTACGTGTGAGCAATCACTGCTCACACTACTCCTAGCCGATCGGTCTCTCCGATCGCTAGTCATAGTTTCAGCCATCTGCTGATCGTTAACGTCAGTCTGTCCGACGTCTTTTCCATCCGAGGCATGTGTTAGGGAACTCATCTCATCTGGTTCGTTGGCCACCTACTCCGACGAGGCTTTTCGGTGGCCTATCAATAAGTGGGGTCGGGGAGGTCACCCATGGCAGAGCCCCATGCCATAGGAAGTCCAGAAATACTACCCGAGGTGGACAGGTATCGGGTAGGCTCCGTAGTAATACAGCCGGTATACCCCCTGGCTGCAAACCATCCAATGGGCACGGGTCGCATGACACCCTGGATTAGGGGGTGGGGGAGGAAGTATGGATAGATGGGACTCAGGTGTAAGGGGATATTGGAAATGGGACGTGACTAGTTAGCCAGCCACCAAGGGTATAGACAAGACCGTACCCCGGTGGCTGTTTCCAGCGGCCACCACGAGGAGGTCTAGTCACATTCCGCCAGTTCATCCACCACCGCCAGCTGGTCTACCCGGCTGGTAGTAGCGGAAGAGTAGGCAGCAGACCGTTCCAAGGTGGTGCTCTGAGACAGTATTTTTTTGTTGTATTTGTTATAATGCTGTTTTTTTCGGCATACTGAATTACGCGTTGTAGAGTTGATACTTTCCTTGGGATATGCTTCCGCTTTATTAGCTTATTTACTAGCTCGTGTAGTTGACATCTTTCAGGGTTGGCTATCTTGAATTTTTATTTTATGCAGATTGGTACATTATATTTGCATTTGGTCGATTTCGGAAAACTTTATGTGTCTTCTTCAATTCGTGAAATAAAAACAAAAGTCTGACAAGATTGCAAAGAAATGTTTAGCATGACCGGTGCTATAAATATTTGAAGCGAAACGTGAGAAGCTGACATACTAGTATTTGTTATTTGGGGATTCTACTGTTTCAGTGGCGCCGCCATTTGATGATATTTTTAGATAGATTGACCGAAAATAAATCGAAAATGAATAATACAATTTTTCGATATCTCGCTTCGTTTTCGAGATATCGAGGTTCAAAGTTGAATTCGCAATGAATATGAATTCAATGTATATAACTGTAGATTTACTGTTATATGCAATCTTACGCGAACGATATCACAGAATTATGAAGGTTTTGCTTAAGAACGATCTTTTGCTATGAAAGGATTTGATCAAAAAATACTGTGCACACCTGACTGCTGCCTGATGTGGTGGTGACTCCCATGAGGGTCATTTTTTTAGCGCCCGGCCGAAGGCCGGCCACCTGGAAAAAACTGATTGCCAAAAAACTATGGCTTGGAACTATGGATTTGACCAAAAAATACTGTGTTGTTGCCTGATGTGGTGGTGACTCCCATGAGAATTATTTTTTTAGCGTCCGGCCGAAGGCCGGCCACTCGGGAAAAACTTATAGCCAAGAAAACTATGGCTTTCGGGAAAACTGTATTCACCTCTGGGATTGCGAAAAAAAGCGCTGATCTGGTAAGATTGCATTCTGATTGTAACCCGTACCAACGAAAAGCAGAAATAAATTATTTCTTATGCTAAAGTCAGCAGATACTCGGTTGCTTTTTCCTTCAGCTCATGTCTCATTTAGTTTGCCGTTTCTAGTGCAGCAAGAAACAGTGATGGCAAGTTAAACTCTTTTCAAACGCATAGCTGCAACTCAAGCAATTCAGACGTTAAGGCTTTGAGGGCAGTCAGCAAATACTGAAGTAAAATCATATTAAAACACATTGCAACATACTTATGATGTTTTTCAGCAACAACGTTTTTTGCAATCAATTTCCTATAAACGTACTACAGAATGAAAGCAAAAAAAGAACGAATTATTTTATTTGCAAATAAACATCGAATGCATAGAGAATTTGTATGGAGAATTTTCTTTACGAACCCTTATAAACTCTGGGGTCTGGTTTGACCGAATTTGCGACTCTGGGGCCTGGTTTTAACGAATTAGCAACCGGGACCCCTCTCAGTCTCGTGTCATATAGTCATTGCATTGAGGAAACAAAAATATTATGCAATAGTAAAAAGAAGAAAAACGAAACCAAGTCTAATACTACGTTTACATTGAGCCCAAATGCGTGATTTGGGCAAAAATTCTCAAATGCGAAGCCAAATCACGCATTTCCCCATACAAATTGAAATTGACGAAATGGCTCATTTCAACTAAACGACGAAGCAAATGCGATAAAACATGACCAATTTCATTGAACGCATCACAAAATGAAAGCTCTTTCAAAAGCTTCAAAAGCTTTTGTCCTTTTTGACAGTTCAAAATCAAAACAAACGAAAATTATCAAAATGGAAATTTTGAATGGAAATTTTCGTCTGCTTCAAATATGTAGAATATGCTTAGCATGTAAGGTATGTAGTATATTTGTATTCAAATATCGCAGTGTGTAGAACATAGAGGCAGCAAAAAAGAAACAAATGATTTAGTCAGAAGCCGGAGAAGAGCTGATCTATGAGCTGCGGCAAGAGGACATGAGCATTGAGCATTTGACATTAGCTGCCAAACAAAATGAAATGCAATGCAAATGAGGCAATGTAAACACTTTGAAATGACTCATTTGAAACTACGCATTTGGGTTCAATGTAAACGTAGTATAACATGTGCAGATATGGTCATGACCGGATATCATTGCAATTTGCGCACGGCCGAAAATATCGATTCTCTTACTGAAAGTCTGGCGAATTTGTCGACTCCACGACGTTCTCAACAATTGGGCCTACCTTACGGCTCATTATGGCGTATTTTGCATTCGGATTGGTACCTCCATCCACATAAAGTTCAACAGTTAAAGCCGGCTGACCATTCACAACGCCGTAGATATGCTGATTGGGTGCTAGATCAACAGGGTTTCAATGCTGATTTCTCGAACAAAATTTTCTTTAGTGATGAAGCTCATTTCTTACTCGGTGGTTAAGTCAGCAAGCAAAATTGTCGCATATGGAGATCGGAGAACCCAAAAGTGATTGTGGAAAAGCCATTGCATCCAGAAAAAGTGACTGTTTGGTGCGCATTATGGTCTGCAGGTGTCATTGGGCCGTATTTTTTCGAAAATGACGCTGGAAGAACTATTACCGTTAATTCTGATTGCTATGGTCGTATGATAACCAACCTTTTTGGCCTGCAATTAAGGATTATGAACTAGGCGATAACAGTGTAAGCGACGTCAATTGTCCACCAAGATTATGCGATTTGATGCCGTTAGACTTTTTTGTGGGGTATGTCAAAGTCCGTGCCTACGCGGATAATCCCCTAACGTTGGAGCATTTGAAAACCAACGGTGGTTGAAAACTACATCTAGAGGCGGTCATTCAAATTACATTATATTTCATACGTAATGGCAAGGTCCAAGCATTACAGCCCGACAGCCCGATTACGAGACTAAGGCCTAGCTACCCGCAGCCATCCGTGTTGTGCGTGCGAATTTGTTCAGGGTTGGAAGGGACCCACCGTTTAATGCCGATTCCGAAGAGCTTCGGAGCTTTGCCATTTCCTGCTGAGAGGACAGACGCCGAAAGAAACATTTTAGTTTTTATTTCTATTTTTATTTTTTATTATTTTTCGGTATTAATGCAACGGAGTATTGAACTCGCGGAGTCTTGACTCGCGGCCCAACGCACTAGCCAGCTGAGCTACGGCGGCTGCACAGGGTGTCCAAAAAAATACAGGTAGTTTCCAAAAAAAAGTCAAGAAGAAAATTTAAAAATGAGAAACAAATTTTATCTACTATTTTTGCCATAGGGCTGCCAGTTTACGGTTATCAATTTATGTAGTAACGTATTATAACAATAATATTAAAACTAATAATAATAATATTAATTGTAATTGTTAGAAATGTAAGAACACATTTGTCTTATATGTACGAGTGTGGGTAGGGAGTAAAAGGCAGTTTGTAAGCGCTGTTTATTGTCGTAGTGCTCGGCGCATGCGTGTCGTGGTGGTGCCTTGGCCTTGGTGCTGGATGAAGGTGGTGCTTTTAAGTTGTAATTTTTTTCATTTTATTTTATAGTATTTCTTGCTTTTTTTTTCTTTTGGCCTGCCATTGAAATAATAATAATAAAACTAATTGACTGGCACGACAGCCCGCTTTCGCGAGACTAAGGCCTAGCTTCCCGCAACCACCCGTGTTGTGCGTGTGAATTTTGTACGCGGGTGGAAGGGACCTACAGTTTTATGCCGGTTCCGAACGGCAGGTTGGGAGCTTTTTCATAGTCAATTTTTACTCTCAGAGGTTTGCCATTTCCAGCTGAGAGGACAGCCACCGAAAGAGAAAACGAGTTTCCCGTTATTTTTTTTAGGTGTTATTACAGGTAGTATTTGAACCTGCGGTTGCCGTGCGTTGTCCAACGCACGGCCACGGTGAGCCACGGCGGCTGCTTGCTGCGATTGAAATACCGTATTTTAAAATACGTTCTTCCTACAAAGAAGCATTTTTTAACATCCAATCTCATCTCGATATGTGACGGTTTGAATATTAAATTTGACATATAATTTGAAGCAGTTGTTAAAGAATCACCATTTGCTTTTACAAAAACTGCATTCAAATTTTCTGAAAGACCCATAAATGTTGAATTTGGTGGTACTGTGTGTTACTCAATATGCTCATTTCTGCAAGTTCTGCTGAAATTCTAAAACAACTTCCTTATAAAGCTGTAACAGCGCTAACTGACATCTTGAATGCAGTTCTGAAACTGAGATATATTCCAGCACTCTGGAATGTATCTGAAGTGTGATGATAGGAAACCTCCCCAGGACGCATCTTCATACAGGCCAATTTCATTGTTGCCAAATCTGTAAAAATTACTGAAAAAGCTTCTAATCAGACGTTTAGATTAATTATAAATTAAAAGAAATTAATACCAACTCATCAGTGTGGATTTCGACGCGGTCATTTAGCACTAGATCAAGTATACAGAATCACAAACAGGAAGTGTTAGTTTATTTAGATATTTCGAAAGCCTTTGATAAAGTCTGGCATACTGGAATGCTAACCAAAATCATGGAGATCTTGCCACGCCAATACTGCGATATACTAGAGTCGTATTTAACTAGGCGCTACTTTCGAGTTAAGCAAATGGACGCGTATTCCGAGCTGAAGGAAATCAAAGCGGGTCTCCCGCAAGGTAGTGTTTTTGGGCCACTGCTGTATCTTATCTACACCCGTGATCTGCCCGTTTGCCAACCCTATACCACAGCTATATTTGCAGATGACACAGCACTCACTGCTGTTGGAAAAACGGAGCATGATACCACGAACACCATACAAAACGCAGTGAATGACTTTGCCAAATGGGCAATCAAATGGCGTGTAATGATAAATAGCAGCAAAACAATCAATGTTGTCTACACATACAAACAAGTCCGATACTTACCCCTGTATCTAAACGGTGTGCAGATTCCACATGAGAACGTCGCCAAATACTTCGGCTTAACACTTAATGCCAAGCTCCGTTGGAATGAGCACATCAAAAAGCAAAAACTTGAACTCGATGCTAAATACCGGAACCTACATTGGCTAATAAGGTGCTTAACATAATTATAAGACACTCAGAAAATTTCACTTTGCAGCTTCGTCAAATCTAAACAGTATTTTTTTTAGAAAAGCAAAAATGCAGAATAATTTTGTGAAGTATCAGTTTTAATTTAAGGCACAACTTAATATTCCTAGAAATTCCTGTCAAATATACCACTAGCTTTTATGAAAATGAGTAATATTTTGGGTACCTGCAATCGTAACAAAATCGATCGAGCAGATCGATTTTTTTTATTTAGGCGTTGATTTCGAGATTTAATTCCATTAATTTGAACTAAAATGCCTGTTGGTAAATTACTATCTGAAAAGGAACAAGGCAAAATTACTCATTTTAACGTTGCCGGGCTTAGGGTAAACGAAATTTTAAAAGAAATCGGTCGTTCTCGGTGTGCTATTGCCGGATTTCTACGCGATCCACATAATTAAGCCAAACGACGAAGTACTGGTCGAAAACAAAAGCTCTCTGACCATGAAAACCGCAGAATTTTGTTCAAAGCGATCAATTCGTTTGCCTCTTGTTCGCAGCTCGCAGTCTTTAGCAGCCGGCCAGGGTCTAAAATGACATTTGGCGTTTGTTAAACAACTTGGAACATATTGTCCGAGCTGTTATGAACACGGCTCCGACACTCCTACCGCGCCACAAAGCTGCACGACTCCGATTTGCGCGAAATAATCTGGATACTTGCTGGGACATGGTAAACATATGTATTTTAATATGTTAACTTATATGACTACAAATGCACACTTTGTTCCAAAAGGTTATCTTTTCTGATGAAAAGAAATTTAATTTGGATGGACCAGATGGTTGTCGATGCTACTGGAGGGTTTTCAGTAAGGTGCCCGTCCAATTTTCTAAAAGAAATTTTAGTGGCGGATCTGTGATGGTGTGTATTTCACCAACATGATACGGTCGATTTCCGCTTCACGAGCTGAAGGATGGACAGTACAGAATATACTGGAATGTTGGATCACAGCCTTCTTCTATTTTGATTAGAAAATAGAAAAAACACATTTTTATTCAAGATAACGCGGCCATGGACTTTGAAAGCATATCCAGCTATTTGCAATTGTTAAATGAGCAGTGGGTGAGATTCAACCTAGCACAAGATGGCGTCGAAGCCTCATGTGGCGCTGAAAATTTCGAAATGGAAGAAGAATCCCGCGTACAGGCCGAATCTTGGTATTCTACGGCGTTAGAAAATTTCAATCGATCAAAACAAGTGTTAGCTATACCCGTAGCAGGTAGTGAAACCGCTAGACAAGTGTGTGCATCAATTCGATTGCCAAAAATGGAGTTGCCAACCTTTTCGGGTGACTCCACCGAGTGGATACCATTCCACGATGCATTTCAATCGCTCGTTGACTCAAATGGCAATTTGACAAATGGTCAAAAACTCCATTATCTTCGAAGTTGTTTGAAGGGAGAAGCTTTGCAAATCATAAGCAGTTTTAAAATTTGCGACGCCAACTATGACGAAGCATGGAACTTGCTGAAGTCACGTTACAAGGTAATGCGTGTAATCGTTGAGAATCATTTTCGCGCATTGTCCGTGTGGCAGCACTGATCTATGTGGGGAGATTGAGTACAGGTGGCAACATGATGTAGAGCGATTATTGTTTCGTTGAATTGCAGTGGCTGACAAGTAATGTGTATTTTGTGCCTTACTAAAGAAATTGAATAAACTAAATAAAAGACATTAAATATAAAATAAACTGTGTTGTACAACTTGTTTCTGTGGAGTATTACAGTCCGCAATAAACAAGGCGAGTAATGATTCTGCCGCCACTATCAAGCAAGTTCTCGACACAACACTGCAGCATACGCGCGCTCTAAAAGCGCTAGGGCGCCCTGTCGAATTTTGGGATGACTGGCTTGTTCACCTGTCAGTCAGTAAGCTTGCATATGAGACACGAAAACAGTGGGAATTGTCATTAGAGAGTGATGAGCCACCAACCTTCGAACAGTTGAAAATTTTTTTGGAGACACGATGTCGCTCTCTCGCTATGCTTTCGGCAGTCAACCCTACAACAAACGTGCTCTCAAACAAATATTCCGCTAGAAGTACAACAAAACAGTTTACGAATGCGCTTCATGTAGTAGAAGAACACAAAAGTACCGCGCTGTGTTGCACATACTGCAACGGCGATCACAAAATTTATGATTGCAAGAAATTTTCATGCTCGAATGTTAATGACAGAATTCAGTGGGTTAAAGAGAACAACGCATGCTTAACAACGAATTTGCCAACAACGTCAGCATACACTTATTCACTCTCCCGGTAATACCGTTACTGCTAAACCCACGGCTGGTGAAGCCACGACCGCTTTCGCTCACGTGACTGTTGGAGATTCTCTGTACGCTGCCGACACCGTTCCCTCTGATAAAGACCGCGCTGCCTCTCTCGCCCACCTCAGACACATTCGCCACTAAGTCGTTCTTTGACACCACTGTGGCTACCGCTGATGCTAGTTCATGTCATGAAGCAAAAAAGGCTTCTTCTAGCTACCGCCGTAGTACAAGTTCAGGACTGTGCCGGCCGATGGCAAACTGCTCGATTGTTTGATACAGGTTCGCACGCTTCATTCGTCACCGATTCGTGCGTTCAACGCTTACGCTTGCCACGGAAATCATCAGTTGTGTTAATTACGGGAATTGCGTCCGCTAATGGTGGACATACCAAGGGAGAGGAGTCACTTTCGTTGTCATCACGTTTTTCGACTCAGCAGTACAAAATTAATGCACTCATTCTTTCAAAAATTACGAACGACTTGCCAACAACTATCATTCCAGTTTCGACGTGGGCTCATTTGAGAAATATTCCGCTTGCTGATCCGCAGTTTATGAAGCCTGGTGTTATAGATATATTAATTGGAATGGATTACATGGATCAATTTATCACTCCCGAAATCCGTAAAGGTGATCCTGGCACACCAATGGCACAAAGCACCGTGTTTGGCTGGCTGCTGTTTGGCCACGTGAGTTGTGACAACGCTGCCGTCGCGCACGCACATATAAATTTACACTGCGACATTCAATTGGTAAGAGCACTTAGTAAATTATGGGAGTTAGAAGAAGCGCCAACAAAGAAATATCTTACCGCTGAAGAACAGTTTTGTGAGGATCATTTTGAGACTTCATATCAACGCGCACCTGATGGCCGCTTCATCGTTGAGCTTCCACTCAAGAAAAACATAACGTTAGGTGAGTCGCGCAATCTCGCTGTTCGCAGCCTATTACGAATGGAGAGACGGTTTCTTGTTGACGACGATCTCCGCGTCCGTTATTGTAATTTTATGCAAGAACTCATACAAATGAAACACATGGCGGTTGCAAGTGATTCGCCATCAAATTGTTATTACATGCCACATCATTCGGTATTAAAGGAATCAAGCGCTACAACTAAGCTTACAGTTGTCTTTAACGCTTCAGCGAAAACGTCAACTGGGTACTCACTGAATGATGCCTTAATGGTTGGGCCTCAATTACAACAAGATCTCTTCTCAATTTTGATACGATTTAGATCGCATCGCAACGCTCTAACAGCCGACGTGGCGAAAATGTATAGACAGGTGTATGTCTCGAAGAAACATACTGATTTGCAACGTATTGTATGGCGCTCTGATCCTTCGCTACCTATTCAGGACTACTGCATGCTGCGTGTTACTTATGGGGTAGCTGCTGCGTCGCATTTAGCTATAAAAGCCCTACAACAAACTGCAAAGGACGCCTATAATGACCACACGGAGGCAGCCAAAGTAATTTTGAGCGATTTTTACATGGACGATTTATTAACTGGTTCGTCAAGTATAGAAGAGCTCAAAATTCTGCAACGAGAAATATCCACTGTTCTGTATAGTAGTGGGTTTGAATTAAGAAAATGGGCTTCTAATTGTTCCGAAATAACTAACTGCCACACTTTAAACACTTTGAAGAAAATTTACCATTACATCGCGGAGGGTAAGGAAGTGCACGCCTTGGGATTGATCTGGAATACCGAACACGATTTTTTGACGTTCGACGTAAATTTAAAGAAGCCACCGGCATTTCTTTCAAAACGTGCATTCTTATCGGATGCAAGCACTCTATTCGACCCACTAGGGCTCTTATCGCCTTGTACAATTAAATCAAAAATATGGTTCCAAGATACTTGGCGTTCTAATGCCGACTGGGACGAAGCAGTACCGAGTCGCATAGCGGAATTTTGGATTTCTCACCGACGTGGGATAATGTGGTTCTCTCAACTGAAACTCAGCCGATGGCTTGGCCATGGTACAATAATATTCAGGTAATTTCATTCGATCAAATTTAAAAGTCAGTTGCCTTTTTGACAAATAAGAAGAAAATTTTAATGATGCAGAAAAAAGTATGAATGGTAGGAAATTTATTCAGAAATAGTAGTTGGTAGTAGTTGTAGTTAATTTTAACAGTTGATGCGATCAAATAATGGATAACTGCTGTAATTTTGTTCTGCAAATTGAACATTACAACTGATGCGGTAAATTTCATGAATTTCGGTATTAAGTTATTAAAATGTTGTGATTTTTAAAAGACTAAACTACAAACTTACGTTGTGGTTTGTCATGCAAATTATGGACATTGCAGACGTACATTATATGGGCACTATAATATTGAAAGTATGGTCAAACTAGTGGTGTACAATGAGTTCATTTCTGAAGTGCTTCCTCAAAGCTCTAGGCCAACTGAATGATTTAAGACAATTTAAAGCTGTATGTTTTTACGCAACGAACGTCTGCCAAATTTAATGTCGAAAAGTAAAAGTGAGTCAACGTATTAATATTACGTATTAATATGAGCTGTGCAATCAAAAAGTGCAATAACACCAAATATAACTGCAATGGCGGTAGTGTGCGGTTCTTTGCTTTCCCAAGCAACAGATTCATGCGGGAAAAGTGGTTTGCTGCATACGAAGTACGGGAGGAAGACTTATCAAAGTCGTCGTTAGTATGCTCGATGCACTTTTTGCCGAGGGACGTGGGCGTTACAAATAAAATATACCCCTCAATCAAAATGCAGTACCTGTCATAGGTGCTGGCGTGCAACGGTAATGCAAATTATTTTCATTTGTATTCTTTTTACTAATTAAACCCACTTTTCAGGAGAGAGGCGATCCACGAGTAGACGAAGTACCAACTACAGGTGCTTTCGCGCAACGGTAATGTATGCTCGCCTGCACCTAGCACCACGACTCGCCTGCATCTAGCACCACAACTCGCCTGCGCCAAGCAGCAAGAGCACCGCCACGACTCGCCTGCACTAGCACAACTCGCCTGCGCCGAGCAGCAAGAGCACCGCCACGACTCGCACATTTAGTCTATTAGAACCACGCAAATCGTGCACCCGCAAGATAAGTTGTTAATTGAAGGTTAAAGATCTATTCTTTTCCTCAATCACTTTATTAAAGGACGGAGTCGTGAATCGACTGCCGCCCGAGACTGGTGTATCCAGAATGCCAGTTTTGTGGATCACTCTACAACTTCGACTACCTGCTATTTCTTACTTAATAAAAGACACCACCACGCTTCAACCCAAAAACCTGCCTTCTTTTTTCTGTCGGTCACCGCGCAAACATTTAGAAAACACATTGGTGCATAATCATAGTCCCGCATAAAAGCCGGCTTTTGTTAGCAAAAGACTAAAAAGATAAAGTCGACTTTAATTTTTCAGTTACCATAGTCAGTTTAGAACATGCTTCTACGTAGCAGCGACTTTTTGAAACAGCAAACGAAAGAAACGGCAACTCTGCAAAAACTAGCGATTCGAAGTTACAAATGAGAATATATTTTCGGAATTATGCCCATACCGATTTATTTTGTAATCAATTATTTTGTAATATTTGTTTTCCTGAACACTAATTAGCAGTTAAAAATAAACGACTACGGTCGGCTACTTGTGAAAAACAGACGGCAGCCTAAAAAAATCGACTGCACAACTTTCCGAGGATTAATTTGCCCATCTCTGACATAAACAAAACAAACAAACAGCTGATCGATATGAAAATTGTTGCCTACTTTACGGGGTAAAGAAAACAATTGTATTCTATTGCCGCTTGGTTCTTGAATGTTCAAATCAAAACATCAATTGCAAACTGAGCAGCAACTTTATCGACCGGTAACGACTATAGAAGTCTTCGTCATCGAACTCGAAGGGATCCATCCGGCTTTTATATTCTTTTCGCCGTCTCAGCACAATGACGTCGTTCATAATATTGAAACCTCTTTCAATTTCCTAGAAATGAAACATTTGACATTTTTTTTAGATTTATTTCGTTTTTTGAATTTAAAGTATTTTTAAAAAGTGACATTTCTGCTCATTTTGACTCATTGCTAACTGGTTTAGCAACAGCTTTTGCTTGTCTTAAAGTTAGAGTGTACTTTAAGCGTTAAAGTATGCTCTAACTCGACTATGATTGACTTAGAGCCTACTTTATTTAAAAGTATACTTTATTGAACTTAAAGTGCACTTTATTTCCAGTATGACTATGCGCCATTAATTCTTAAAGCATTTTTATGATACGTTACTACATAAACTGATAGCCACAAATTTACAGCCCTATGGCGAAAATGAAAAGAGTAGTAGAACAAATTTATTTCTCATTTGTCAATTTTCTTCTTATCTGTCTTTATGAAACTACCTATATTTTATTGTATCATGGGCTTGGCTCTGGTGCAACAGGTTCATATACAGAATTACACATCTTCGCTGATGCGTCAGAGCGCGCGTACGCCGCCGTTATGTATGCGCGAACAGTTCAACCTGATGGTGCAATTATCATTGCCCTTGTCACTGCCAAAACGAAAGTAGCACCGCTCAAAGTAAGGACGTTGCCCCGCCTGGAATTGTGCACCTCGCCGCGAAGCTTGCGAGAAGCGTCACACCTAGCTGGTCTACACTTAACTATCCGTTATATGCTTGGACCGACTCCACCATCACACTTGCTTGGTTGCAAGCCCATCCTAGTCGATGGGTGACTTTTATTGCAAACCGAGTTGCTGATACTCAAGAAGTTTTACCACCAGAAAGCTGGAATCATATTCGCTCTGAACACAATCCCGCCGATTGTGCTTCAAGAGGCATTACTCCCAACGAATTGCTTCATCATCAACTATGGTGGACTGGGCCACCTTTTCTTAAAACTGCAGACGAGTTTTGGAAGTATCGCACGCCGGTACCGCACACTACTGAGTTAGAACTACGATCAAGTAAGCTTGACGTTCATGTCGCCGACTCAAACGAACATTGGTCGTTAATAACAAAGTTCTCGTCATACGCCAAACTGAAACGAGTAACTGCCTATGTCCTGCGTTTCCGAACTAATGCTCGTCTAAACTCAAAGTCTATTATGGAAAGGAGAACTGGATTTTTAAGCTGCAAAGAGATCGTCGAAGCTGAACTTGCTCTGATTAAGTATACACAAAATTTCTATTTTTCTAATGAAATATCTCATTGCAGTGCGAAGAAGACGTTACCACTGCGTAGTAGCCTTCTACGCCTGCAGCCCTTCCTCGATGAGAATGAAATTCTACGTGTAGGAGGCCGACTCAAGAACGCTACCGCTACGAGTGATGTGAAACACCCAATCATCCTACCCAAAAATTCACCGCTAGCGAAATTGATAGTAGCAGACGTTCATGCGCGTACCCTTCATGCTGGTCCCCAAATCATGCAAGCTGTTTTGCAGCGCCGGTTTTGGGTTATAGCTGCCCGAAGCTTGATTCGAAACCTTTACCATAAGTGTGTGAGGTGTACACGCTTGAATAGAAACTTGGCTAGTCAATCAATGGCGGACTTGCCAAATAGCCGTGTCACGTACGCTCGCTGCTTCCTGTGTAGCGCTGTCGATTTTGCCGGACCGTATGCGTTCAAATTTTCCCATGGTAGAGGTGCGAAGTCTACTAAAGGCTACATTTGCTCGTTTTTCTGCATGAGCACGGGTGCTATGCACTTAGAGTTTGTAGGAGACCTGTCAGCCGCGTTTCATAAATAGGCGTGGCTACTGCAGTGTTATGTACTCCGACAATGGCACAAATTTCGTTGGTGCCGAAAAGGAACTGCGGAACATGTTTAATCGTTGCATGGCTGATGATAAACTTCAATCTTTTTTCGCTGAGTCCAGCATTACTTGGCACTTCAATCCACCTAATGCGCCCCACATGGAGGTTATTGGGAAATCGGCATAAAACGAATAAAGTATCACCTCAAACGGAAATCGAAGCCTGCATAAATTCACGGCCTTTATGCACCCAGGCAGCAGATGCTAGCGACCTGGAAATCCTCACACCTGGTCACTTCATTGTTGGTGAGCCTTTAAAGACGTTACCGGAGCCCGAAGTTCAAGATTTCAAGGGAAATTTACACCAGCGCTGGCACGCAATTTCGTCGATGAGGCAACATTTCTGGCGACGGTGGTGCAATGAATACCTCCTAAGTTTACAGCGCCGCACCAAATGGTTTCGTTCTTCGACCAATCTAGCAAAAAATGATGTCGTTGCTGTAATGAATGAGTCTACACCTCCAGCGAAATGGAAACTTGCAAAGCTCATAAAATGACACCCGGGGAACGATGGGCGTGTTCGAGTCGTTACATTAAAAACAGGCGATGGAGTATTTGTACGACCGGTAGTCAAGCTTTGTTTATTACCTACCAAATCCGATATTTTTTCGAAGGATACATCTGGTTAGATTAATTAAATAAGTTATATGCCTCTGTAACTTGTTCTAACCTTTTTGCTACTTAAATATGTTTTTTTTTTAATTTGAAATTGTATTTATGTTGAACGTATTTAAATCGTTCAAGGGCGGCGGTATGTTGCTGTCATATATGTCTCTTTACATAGTTTTACATATGTTGTAAACCTCGCCCATTGTGTATTAGCATAATGGCGTTATGTACCGTACGGGAAAAGTAGTAATAAACGAGTTGTCAAACGAACCGCACGCGTCTTTCTTTTTTACGCAACAAAATCTCAGGTTTTGTAAATCACCGCATCACCACAGTTATTCTGCGTTTATGCTTTTCTAAAAAAAATTACTGTTTAGATTTGGCGAAGCTACAAAGTGAAATTTTCTGAGTGTCTTATAATTATGTTACGCACCTTAGGTAAAAGATCTATTTTATCCATACAAAACAAAATTACTATCTACAAACAAGCCTGTTTAGATCGCTAAACACTGCCGGCCACGCAGCTCTTAGAAGCTCATATTTGTCAATAATATTGTATTGTGTTTGTCCATTTATGTGTTTATATGTACGGATGGTAACCCTGGCCATCCCGAAGGGAGCTTGCGCGGCCTGCATGCACTCGACGTACGAACTCCGGTGAATCAACATTGATCAACCCCGACCCATATGAAAATTAACATTACATACATATATAGTTTACATTTAACTTTTATGTATCTTTAAACAAACACTGAAAGCGTAATAAAACCCTACACAAAAAAAACCACACAAAACCTTAACTTTTTTTATTTTAAATGCGTTTGCGCAATCGTCGCTCCTCTGAGCTTTTCGAACAAAGCCCTAATACCAGTATGGACGTATGGATGTCAACTTTGGGGTTGAGATTTTAGAATAAAGTGCTGCGAGGTTTTTAAAATGCACCACATTCGCAACATCGATATTTATCGCGATCTTCAAGTAGAGACTATGAAAATGCAGAAGCTTCCCTCCTTCAATATTCGTTCGTACCAGAAAGGAAACTAAACAGAATAAGGCCCAGCGATCTTTTAAAATAAAATAAATGTCCGATGTTCGAATTCCAGTCAAATGTTAAATTGTTCTAAAATATAAATTTTATCTTCAACTATTATGCCATACGTAAATTGCTAGTTAGTTTTATTTTCTTTTGTACGCAAGTCTTAAATAAAAAAAAAAAATTAAATAAATTTATGTAAGTTCATCACACATTTCGTCTTGATATGTATGTACTTCACTTTCTTTTCAGTTGGTTTGGGTATCGTCGAGAAGTTGTTTAAACGCGTCTTGCGAGATAACAGTATTTATATGGTTCTCCAAACCAATGTTAAGTAAATCAGTATCAGTCGTCTCGACGTTGCTTTTGAGCAAAGTATATTTTCATTTCGACCTGTATTTAAAACAATGGCTAGCAAGTTATATCGTTATTTAAATATTGTAACGATAAGACAGTCTGTCGCTGTGCAAAGCAACCCTGTCGCTACGCGTCGTGCTATACTTCAATCTGGCAACGACGGCTGCGATGATAAGGGAAACTTTTAAGCCAACCTGGCAATGATGGAAACTTTTAGTCCAACCTGGCAATGATGGTCGCGATCATCATGGAAACCTTTAGTCCACTCCGGAATGTGCGAGAACGATCTGCGCGATGGCCGGACAGGTATAAAAGGCGGCCGGATGCGGTGCAGAGATCAGTCTGATTTTGACTAGTGAAGGTGCCACACGGAGTAATTAAGCAAATAATTAAGTGTAAAGACCGTGAAGTGTAAATCTGTGAAATAAAGTGATTATTGGTTCTTATTGACTGCGTTTGGATAGTTAAAGTTGTTTGATTTTCAAATTGCACAATCCAGTGATACGTAACAGCCCACTAGACGTAGTATTCGTAACATTTGGTGTCAGAAGTGGGATTGTGGAAAATTTAAAGTAAACAAAGAAAATTATAAAAGCACGGACATGGTTAAACTCGAGCTGCTGAAGGTAGACCAGCTGAAGAAGGAGCTGGCTGCCTGGAATTTGCCGACTGCTGGCTGAAAGGTGGAGTTGCAGTTGCGCTTGCGAGAAGCATGTGAGGCACGAGGCGTCGATTGGACTGTGCACGAGTTCGGAGCGCAAGAACTAGAGGCGTCGGCCAAGGTGGAGGAGTCGCCTGCTGGTGCTGCTTCGCTACAGAGTACAGCTGCAGCGGCTGCACCAATACAAGCGTTGGACATGAGCCATCAATGGCTGCACTCAAAGGCATGTCGGCGCAAATGGAAACGGCGAATCGAGAAATGGCAGCGAAGCTGGAAACTACAAATCGGGAAATGGCAGCGAAAATGGAAACGGCGACCCATGAAATATCGGCGCAAATCGCAGCGAAGCTGGAAACTACGAATCTCGAAATTTCTGCAAAAATCGAGACTACAAATCAGGAAATAGCTAAAATGGAACCGGCGAACCGGGAAATGTCAGCAAAACTGGAAAATGCAAATCGGGAGTTGTCCAACAAACTTCAGGAAAATTCTGCGCGCTTAGAGAAGAAGGTGGAGGAAATCGCAGACAGGATTAATGGGAAAGTCGAGCACCTGGAGACGCGGGTAGAGCACTTAGATAAGTGAGTCGACGACCTGGATGATTCCCTGAACAAACGAGTTGGCGACCTGGATGATTCCCTGAACAAACGTGTTGACGATCTTGATGATTCCCTGAACACACGCGTTGATAGTCTGGAAGATTCGATGAACGGAAAGATGGACGAGCGGCTTAGGGAGGTACACCCGCAAGAATGGTTGCCGCCGGTTCCGGAAAATGTTGCCACCCGAGCAGAAGTGCCTACTTATGATGGGACTACGCCGTTCGATACCTTCCAGCTACAATTCGATCTGGCTGCTCTGGAAAATCAGTGGACCGATGTAAGGAAAGGAGATTGGCGCTGGCTCTTAAAGGTGCTGCGGCTGAGGTAATAAAATCAGTTCCAGAATGTTTAAGAAGTGAGTATGAGACCGTCATAAGGGCGATGGCAGCCAAATACAGCGACGAGCACATCAGAACGCTGTACTACTGTGAGCTGAAGAATCGCAGGCAAAGAGCCAACGAGACGCTGCAGACATATGCAGCAGACATTGAGCGGCTCGTGCAGCTGTGCTACCCGTCCTTCGGCGCTGATGATCTCGAAAGGATGAAGATAGAGGCGTTTATTGAAGGTCTTCATGATCCGGAGACACGTCGCAGTGCGTTGATGATGGGCAAGCCGACATTTAGGGAGACGGTGACCAGAGCGATGACATATGAGGCGACATGGATTGGGAGCACTCGGTATGCACCTGCAAGGATACGCCAAATCCAGCCAGACAACGACATTACCATCCAGGCCATAAGCTCTGAGCCACCGGACAGGCCACGGGTGGTCTCCTCTAAAGCTGTTTGCTGGGTATGTGGCAAGCAGGGCCACATATCACGAGACTGCCGCCAACGAAAGAGGCGTTCCCGTTCTCGATCGCAATCGCCTGAAGCGAGGAGTGCTGACAATCGAGGCTCAGCTAACAAGCGCAGGGCTGAGGACGAGGAGCCGTTAAACTAAACCGGGTCAGCCGAAAGGGGCGTGAGCTGATCCCCACAATCTGCCGCCCCACCATCCTTGTCTCACAGCTGAAACGACAGCCCAGCAGCTTGACAATTGAAGGAAGGATAGATGGAAACTTGTTCGTGTTGACACTGGATACTGGGGCGTCATAATCGATCATAAAAAGGAAGCTGCTGAAGAACTGGGAACCGCTGCATGGCATACAGCTGCGGACTGCGACTGGCGAGCGCGCGCCGGTAAGAGGGAAAGTTACAAAAAAAATTGCTATCGGCACCAGCAGCCTGGAACATGAGTTCATCGTCGCGGATATAATGGACGACGTGATTATTGGCGTGAATTTCATGATTAGGCACGGTTTTACGCTGGACCTGAAGGAAAATGTGCTGAGATATGCCAACGTTGAATTCCCGTTGCACACCGGCTATGAGCGAAGCGTGGCGGTAAGGAAGGTTGTATCGTGTCAACACAGGAGGATACCAGCGAATTCCGAGGCGATTGTGTGGGCAAAGGTGGACGAGGACGATGGGACGAGTCGGCTGTGGATTGTAGAAGCACCGAAACAAGGACACGACAACATCATCATCGGACGTACATAAGTGGAACCTAAAAATGGCAGAACACCAGTCAGAATACTGAACCCCCTGAATGCACCCAGATATGTCGGCAAAGATGAGTTAATTGGCGAGTGTAAGGAAGCTGTAGCAGTGGTCAATTGCGAGAGTAGCCCGCCTGGAGGTAATAAGAAGAGCGGTTTTAACATGGACGCCATACCGCAGGAGAACCAGTGGAGCAGCGAGTTGACGGCCAAGCAGAACCAGAAGGCGAGGTCACTCCTGCAGCACTATGGGTAAATTTTTGCGGCAGAAGCAGACGGAAGAACAGCCATAGTGAAGCACAACATCGACACCGGAAGTGCAAAACCGATTCGCCAACCGCCAAGACGAGTTCCTCTGGCCAAGAGGGAAGAGGTCACAAATTTGATCAAAAACATGCGGAAAGAAAAGGTCATAGAGCCTTCTTCGGGCCCCCGGTGCTCGCCGGTCGTGCTAGTCAAGAAAAAGGATGGCAGTACCCGATTTTGTGTGGATTATCAGAAGCTCAATGATGTGACCAAGAAGGACAGTTATCCACTACCTCGGATCGATGACACCCTGGACACACTGTCGGGCACACAGTGGTTCTCCACACTCGACTTACGCAGCGGCTATTGGCAGGTAGAACTTGCAGCCAAGGACAAGGAGAAAACGGCTTTCAGTGTTGGCGATCGTTTGTGGCAGTTCACCGTCATGCCGTTTGGACTCTGCAACGCACCAGCGACACTCGAGCGGCTAATGGAACGCGTGCTAAAAGGGCTGCATTGGCGGACGTGTCTGGTGTACCTCGACGACATAATCGTGATGGGTAAAAACTTCGACGACCACCTGTGAAAGCTAAAAGAGGTATTCGAGCGGATACGAGAAGCCGGGCTTAAACTCAACCCAAAGAAGTGCTCGCTGTTTCAAAAGGAGGTCAAGTATCTGGGTCATACGGTTTCCGCCCGCGGAGTACATACGGATGAAGGCAAAATCACGGCGGTGAAGGAGTGGCCCCGGCCACGCAATCTACATGAACTCCGCAGTTCCCTGGGCTTGTGCACATACTACCACCGATTTGTTCCGGGATTCGCGAACATAGCCAGCAGCTTGCACAAACTGACGAAAAAGAGCCAAGCTTTCGAGTGGAACGAGGAGCAGGAACAGGCTTTTGCACGTCTGAAGGAAAAACTGTGCAGTGCTCCAATTCTGGCCTTCCCCGTGACTGGGGAGATGTTTGTGCTGGATACCGATACAAGCGGGAATAGTATTGGCGGTGTGCTATCGCAGATAATAGACGGCCAGGAACAAGTGATAGCGTTCTACAGTAGGGTTCTATCGAAACCGGAACGCAACTACTGTGTGACACGGAGAGAACTGCTGGCGGTATTGGACTGCGTAAAACACTTCCACAAATATCTGTATGGACAAAGGTTTCGCCTGCGCACAGATCATGCGGCATTGAGATGGCTCCTGAACTTTAAGGATCCTGAAGGGCAGAGCTACGACTACACGATAGAGCATCGTAAGGGCAGTAGCCATGGAAATGCCGATGCCCTGTCACGTCGTCCGTGCAAAGTCGAATGCAGGCCGTGCTCGCGAGCCGAAGGCAAAGAACAGATAGTGGACGTCCGGTTGGTAAGCGTTATGCCAGAGGAAGAGTGGTCTGCGGAGAGACTACAAAAAGACCAGCGTGAGGATGCGGATCTTGCAAAAATCATCGAAGGCAAGGAGCAAGGCTCACGTCCAGACTGGCAGGAGTTGGCCGGTGAAAGCCCAATCGCTAAGGCTTACTGGGCACAGTGGAAAAGTGTGCGGCTGAAGGAAGGATGCCTGTACCGCGAATGGGAGAGCGCGGATGGTCGGACCAGCAACTCCCTAATGGTAGTGCCGAAATGCAGAATCAACGAGGTCATCGAGGCATACCATAACGACTCTAGTGGAGGGCACCTGGGTATCACCAAAACCGTCGCTAAAATAAAAAGACGATTCTACTGGGTAGGATGTCAGGAGTCTGTAGCCGAGTGGATTAAGAGCTGCGACCGATGTTCAGCCGCGAAAGGGCCGACAAGAAAATCTCGAGGCCGCATGCAGCAGTACAACGTGGGAGCGCCCTTTGAGCGGATTGCTATGAACGTCCCCGGGCCATTCCCAACCAGTACTCAAGGCAACAAATACGTGCTGGTGGTAATGGATTACTTCAGCAAATGGCCCGAATTGTACCCTATTCCTAACCAGGAAGCCACTACGATCTCGGAAAAGCTGGTAAACAACTGGGTAGCCAGGTTCGGAGTTCCGTTGGAGTTGCACTCAGATCAAGGCCGGAATTTCGAGTCTGCGGTATTCAAGGAAGTGTGTGAGCTGCTGGGGATAAAGAAAACTCGTACCACTCCTTTGCACCCACAGTCCGACGGCATGGTGGAACGCTTTAACCGGACACTGGAGGAATACCTGCGGAAAGTGGTAGGCAGGAATAAAAAGGATTGGGACACGCATATCCCCTTGTTCCTGATGGCGTATAGGTCAGCCCCGCACGACACGACATCATTCACTCCAGCCCGAGCAGTGTTCGGCACAGAGGTGCGGTTACCCGCTGACTTGAAGTACGGGGACTACGTGGCCAATAAGCGGGCGGAACTGGAGGAAATTCACCAGTTTATAAGGAGCCGCACCAAACTGTTCAGCGATAAGGCGAAAGCCAGATATGATCTACGGGCCAACTCAGTAGGGTTCCAAGAAGGCGATCTGGTAATGCTCTACAACCCGCAGCGGAGGAAAGGTTTGTCTCCGAAACTTCAAGCGTCATGGGAAGGACCTTACGAAGTCATGACTAGGATAAACGACGTGGTATACAGGATTCAACGTTGTAGCAATAAAGGCGCTAAGCTGAAGGTAGTCCATTTGGAGCGCCTGGCGCCTTATCACAGCGGAACCTCGGCACTTGTTCGGGACGAACAAGTCTAAGTGGTGGGCAGTGTAACGATAACACAGTCTGTCGCTGTGCAAAGCACCCCTGTCGCTATGCGTCGTGCTATAATTCAATCTGGCAACGACGGCCGCGATGATAAGGGAAACTTTTAGGCCAACCTGGCAATGATGGAAACTTTTAGTCCAACCTGGCAATGATGGTCGCGATCATCATGGAAACCTTTAGTCCACTCCGGAATGTGCGAGAACGATCTGCGCGATGGCCGGACAGGTATAAAAGGCGGCCAGATGCGGCGCAGCGAGTCAGTCTGATTTTGACTAGTGAAGGTGGCACACGGAGTAATTAAGCAAATAATTAAGTGTAAAGACAGTGAAGTGTAAATCTGTGAAATAAAGTGATTGTTGGTTCTTATTGACTGCGTTTGGATAGTTAAAGTTGTTTGATTTTCAAATTGCACAATCCAGTGGTACGTAACAGCCCACTAGACCTAGTATTCGTAACAATATGTAAATACCAACCTACTATTTCTGAATAAATTTCCTACCAGTCATACGTTGGAACAAACGCAGTATAGCGAGCCCTCACGAAAAACAACGAAAAATTGGACCATATAGCTTATTTTTGTGAATCTAACGAACTAAAAATGTTGCCTGGGAAACGCCCACAAAAGGCGTGGCTCAAATTCGAAACGGCAAACTCCCCCTTTCGTTTCAAACGTTTCGCCCCCCGCAGGATGGGGTTCGACCAAAGCGTTAGCTTGACGCGGTCAATATGCACAGAAATCGATTGCAACCGCAGCCACTCGCATTTCCTCATTGCATCCCCCCCCCCCATACCATAATCCTTGAGTGCACCCGTCCTGAGTCAGTCGCCATTCCCGTGCGACCTGTCCTAAGCCCCTTCACTCTTCCGACGGTAACTCAAGTGAAACCTATCGTTTGACAAACCGCTTACACCCCACACAAACGATGCCAACATCATTTCTCACAACCGACATCTCCTCTTTTACAGATCCAGCGCTAGCGACCACCGCAGCAGTTGCCTCTCAGACTGCCTTGCACGTCCGCACCGAGCATCACCCACACCTGCTGTATTCCGTGATCCGTCGATCCCATCACTAATCCCAATCTTTCTTATGTTCCCTTATTTTCTGCTCCCCGGCTTCGACCGTTTGTATCGTTTAACGTTAATTGTGACACTTGTCACTCGATGTTCATACCTCCATGAATAAACATCACCCTAAACCCGAACCACCGCCTTTTATTCATCCGCACCACCGCTAAACGAAACACTCACAATTGACAACTGCCACAGTCCCTCTAAATTCGCCAACTACATCTTTTCCACATATCTAGGTGTGTTTAGATGAGTGATCCATCACTCCCATCCCTAATCCCAATCTTTTCTTTTCCTTTTGTACTTATGTTCTCCTATTTTCGGCCGTTTGTATCGTTTAATGTTTACTGTATACTATTTGTCATTAGATTATCGCACGTATCTGTGCCCAGAACGTAGGTCTGGACACGAATCTATGGCGAATATTCTTTAACCAAAGATGTATCGGTTGTCAATAAAGAAGTCGGTGCACACTGGGTGGGCGGGTATGTATCATCATGCCGCGATCGATCGAATGCACGATGCTTAGAAAATTCTGTACTCAAGATGTCAATGCGGTTAAAATAAAGTACTGGGTTGGTGGGAACAGCGGCGAAACTATAATAGTAACGGCCTACCTGCCGTATGACTCTATACTTCCTCCTCCATCGAGGGAGTTAATGGAAATCGTCCAGTATGCTGAATCCAGGGGTTTAGGACACATAGTGGGCTGTGGAATCCATTATGTCGGCTGATCTGGTGGTTCAGAACATTGATAACAAACCAACATTTGTGACCAGCCGGACATGGACGTATCACAGCGAATTAACATCCAGCGGCTGCGCTGGCTCGGCCATGTCTGCCGTATGGACGACGAAGCTCCGGCGAAAAAGGTGTTCGATGCCAAGTTGAAGAGGCCCTGTTATCTCTTGGTGTGACCAACTGGAGAAGACGCGCACAAAGCAGAGGCGCCTGGAGAGAAGTTTTACGGCAGACCGTATCCCGATAACGAGTTCTTATGGCCAGTTAAGTAAGTAAGCATGGTATGTACGTTACGAAATTAGCAAAAAAGTCCTTTCTATCTAAGAAAATAATAACAGAACCTTTTTTGGCAAAACCGATTTTTTTAATTGTTCCCTTCAGGCTCAAAACAACGATTTAAGTAATTTAATACCATGTCTAATGAGTATTTTAGATCGTCAGCGGGCATGTCCATCAGGATGTCCTCAAAACGCTTTTTTTCATCGGCAATCATTGTTTGACTAAGATGATATAGAAGTAGAGGTAAACGACGAACGAGGATCGAAAATGAATCGACCGACGATGATTTAGTAACTTCGTCTAGTGATAGTCCGTTTTTCGAAAAAGGGCTAACATTAACGATTTCTTTTGCGACTATGGAAATACTTAAAATAAAATGTCCGAAAGCTTAATATCGGCTGTTTGTTAGATGCACATCTTTGTACCGATGACACAAACATAGTTTCACTTCAGACGGAATAACTTTGCTTCCATTGAACCAGATTTCGTGAAATTTTTACTTAAAATCGGGAAAAAAAATTTTCATTTCCAAGGCTCTAAGTCACATGTATGTAGATGACACCACCACAAAATGACCTGTTTGAAATGTGCAGTTTAATTTAAAAGGCACGTAATAATAGATTGGCAAACACATTTTTTTTAATCCCCTCCATGTCTAAGTTCTGGCTACGCCTATGCTTTACTTGTACCTTGTTTTTTTAAGTAAGTCTTTGGGCCGTTTCTCATGAGCACGGTGCGGAATTGTGCTGCTTCATTCCAAACTGGCTAGGGATGACAATCCGAAGCAAATTGTTGCTCTGGAGGTCCCTAAGGGGAAAGAGTGTTGGCAGAGACCGCGGCTGCCGGCGATGGCTTGTCTCCTGATGTCAGCATAGCGGACATCGGGATCCCGACCAGAGCATGTGGCTGAGTCAATCGCCTCTCCCTCTGAGAAGGTTTTTACTTAAGTGGCGCGTCGTGCGGTACGCCTTACACCACGCCCACTTCGAATCCAGCTGCTGCCTCGTCGGTTGGTGGAGTGAGCAAAAGGGCAGTCAGTCACGTGACGTGCTCTCCAGCGCCAGTGACTCGCCGGCAAACCCCACCAAAAGACGAGGTGGCTACGAGACTTCTCACTGGATAACGGTTGCATCACATCGGGGGTGTGGGATGTGTGACACGGCTTCCTTATGGTCGAGACGCCTGGCACGAGCCCACGGGTACGCGGCAAGCGAGGCAAAAGGAAGAGGAAGAAGGCTCGGACCAACGGACCCTTCTTCTACTCTTCGGAGGGCTGACGAGGTCGAGCTGACTTCTTCTGTCGCTCCTATGACAGCAACTTCTGAGGCTGTGGTCTCAGTCACGTGCAGCAACCCCCATCGTGCCTTGGAGCAAAAGCGCTGCGGATGCACCAAAGGCGGTGACAACACCAGTCAAGAACACCCTCCCTGGGCCCAAAGTCTGTGATCAGGCAGCCAGAGGGGATGGGCCTTCGACGTCCTCGGCGGCCGCAAAGGCCCGCGCATGGAACCCAGTAAGGGTTTGCCTGCGCATGCACGTAAGAGCATACCAAAACCACATGCTGGCAGCGGTCACCACTTGATAAGTGCAACCAGATGGTTGTTATCTTGTGGTGCCGTTGCAAATTTCAACATATTGCCCCCATTGAAAAGAGTTGCCTTTCAACATTAAACATGCTGTTTTCTTAACCTCCTAAATATTAGAGCTAGGGCAGCAGCGGGCAGCGATGTTGACCTCAGCTTCCTGAGCTTCCAAGCGCCGGCTGGATACTGCTGGTGTTACTGCTGGAACTGCTAGTTGTCAAGTGTGATCTGCGATCTCTTCACTATTTAAATTTTGCATCTTAACTCCAGCTACTTGAACACTGGCAGCTACGCGCTGATGTCGATTGTGCGCGTCGCAAGTCACGTCTGCTTCCTTCAGATCACCATTTTCCGGCTGCGGTCGTTTCACTGCATAAAATTGCAATATGCCTTGTCCCTCTAAAGAGATGGCTCGACAGTCATTTTCACCTGGGCTGGTTGTCTCACGCTTCTGCGCGATCCTAAAGTTTCTCAATTTCTCGTTGATGAGCTTCAACGATCCTCTTTGCGTTAAGGTACCTGCCACACAACGAATTCGCGCTGACAGGACGGCTCCAGTTGCTCTCACGCAGGCGATTGTCCACCTTGGTGGGAATCTTTTCGCCCTCAATGTTGTCAAGTTTACCGTACTTGGGATCAATTGGAAGACAAACTTCTTCATCCTTCTGAGTTTGTTCGGCACCCCACCATATTCCTCTAGCTTTGCGCCTTTTGAGGTTACAGCCTTTTTAGGAATTGGTTTCTGCTACATCTTTTGGGTCAGACGATGTCCTTCAAATTCATATAGCGTTACGCTTGCGCTCACTGCCCTTGTAGCTGCATTCTTTCAATGACCAATAACATAGCCCGTCAATGCGAGACGACATCAGTACCAGCGTTGCCGTTTTGCTTATTTTTAACCAAAAATCGTTATTGTTATTTTTGAAAATGGATTTTGGTTATTTGGTGATTTTTGATGAAATTTGGTTATTTTTTTAGAACATTGCCCATTGATGACAAAATGTATATTTTAGAATATAGCACACTGATACAAAATGTATCTTAAATATCAATGAGCACAATATTATTGGGAGTGGCAATAATATTGATACTGATTGATAGTGGCAACTCATAGTCATTGCTTTTTCTCGTAAAAGTGTCAGCAGCATTTTTTAATTCGATAACTACAGTCGTGTCTGGATATAGTGAACTAATTATAGCAAGGCTTGCTCACAGTATTGAAGTTGTTCACAATATCAAGGTTAGAATTTTTGTTTAAAAACTCGTTTTATTTGCTCAAACTACACTGTGTGTATATAAATTTAAAAGATCATTAAAATAAAAATTAAAACCCGTACTTTCAACCACAATCGGTTTGTACTCGACAAAAAACATTACCACTAAGGTCAAGAAACAGCTGATTTTGTAACAATCAAGAGCAAAAATACAAATTAGGGGAATACCCTCTTTCATTTTTGATTCATTCTTGGGTTTTTTGTTACTTTTTGCTTGAAATTGCTTTAATTTTTTTCACTATTTAGAGGTTTCCGTTTGTTCACTATTTAGAGTACTCCATGTAAAAATTTTATTGTTCACTTAATCGAGGTGTTCACTATATAGGGTGTTCACTATATAGGGTGTTCACTATACCCAAACACGACTGTATGTTTTAAAAGAGTCATCAACACTTTTTTACGATTACTTTTTGTAAAAGTATTGTTTTCTTGTAAAAGTAAAGTAGTTGTTTATGTCAAATAAACATTTTGGTTATTTTTGTTACATTTTGGTTATTTTTATTTCTGTTCCTGGTTATTAATTAGTTTTTATTGTGGCAACGCTGATCAGTACGTACAGCAATTTTTTTTACTTCTTCTTAGATGTCCTCTGAAGTATATTCCACGTCACGTTAAAGTTCGCACCACGCACCACCACCTGAGTGATCAACCAACCTTAACGCCTTACCCCTTAAATATGATTTCAGCGCAATCATTTTATGGGTCTCTCCAAAATTTTTGTGAAGGAATATTTCCGTGAGAATATCCGTAAAGGATACCCACTAATCACCACTAAATATGAGGGTCTGAATTTGAGACAGGCTACAGTCCCTGTTCATCGAATTATGACCGATGAAAAAATTTCGAAATTTCTACTTCCATCATCGATAAAACAAAAACTAATTAAGTAAAAACAACAAATTAGGTATCAATTTATTCGTTGGAAAGTTATGTGCTGTAAGGATTTAATTTCGCCTTCAATAAAAACACGTCTGGCTTCAACCAACGCCAGTGATGACGTGATACGAAACTGGCAGGGGAAGCGAATTTGTTAACCATTTTTTGCATTTCACATACACAATCAGTGTGGCCGTTTTGGTCCAATTGGACCAAAATTGGTAGCTTCGTTTCCTAAATTAAGGCTTTGGTAGGTTGGTTGGTTTGTTGTGATTTTCAAGGAATTTTGGTAGGGAACACACTGCATTAATACATTTTCTATTAATTTTTTTATGATTTTAAAATCTCTGCTTTCGATATGCATTTATGTGCCAACCCAGTATTTGAGGAAGGATGTAAAAAATAAAAAAGCAAAATGTTAGAAAAATCCATTTACACGAAGGCTTTTCCCCCTGCGTTTTTTTTCAATGCTCTTTTGAAGTTGCTGCGTAAGTCTTCATGCATTTACATGAAGACTTTTTACTTGCAACTTTGCTTGACTTTTTTTGACGTTTAAGCGGCATTTTTACGTAGTTTTTGATATTGTCATTATTAAAAAAAGGTTTAAACAAAGAAGAAATTATTGAATATTAGCGCTTTTATTCATTCTGTAAAAAAGGTCCTGTGCAAGAAAGACAAATCATGGACAGGAAATTTATTTGCAAAAGTTTTTATGAAGAAAATATTAATTTTTATTAAATTTTAAATTTATTTTGGTAAGCTGAGATTGATTTTGGACCAATTTTGGTAGGAGAACAAAATTATTAGTTGCAACACTGTACACAATCTGTGTGAGGTGTCATGGCCCTGTAGGAAATGGGACTGGTTGAACCATGTAGTTTTTCAACTGGTTGCTTGTCAGTCATAGCTGTCTTCAGAACCGACTCGTTTCCTTGGAGCAAACTTACCCTTTTAACGTGGCGTCGTTGACAGTCACTTGAACAAGTAAATTTACTTACAAAAAAACAGTTGAAAAACCAATAAATTTTGGGAACCAGTTGTCTCAGGTCCGACAGGGGTGGGGCAGTGATTGGTTCAACAGTGTGGTCGCTTTGAAGTTAGAACAAAGCGCAAAGTTGCAATTTAGACGTAGCTTGTCTTTCGTATTTTTTAGAAAAAGGCGTATTAATACGATGCATGTTATTATTTTCATAATTGTCAATCATTTCAATAGAAAAGACTTACATTTTCTCGATGCATGTTATTATTTTCATAATTGTCAATTATTTCAATAAATAATGCATACATTTTCTAAACATTGTTATGTTTTTATGTTATTTGTTTTGTTATTATGTGCAGCTGCACATTTAGCAGCCATCCAGGGTCAACCCGATTTGCGTTTCGCAAATTAAACACCAAATCATCGGAGTTCAGAGAGGCTTTTGGTGTAAAATGCACTGTTCTAGACACAAGTGTGATTTTTGATAATGAGTCAATGAAAACTTAAATAATGACATGTAAGAGACATATTCAAACGATGTTATTATATTTGTAAGCAGTTATAGAATTTTATATTCATTTTTCTATAAACATGTCACAGAACTCTGTGCAAAAAATAAATTAATGTTCTATGCAATTAAAAATGAACCACAACGATAACCCTTACACATGAAAACTGACAAGCACAACAACCCTCCATTTTGGAATTGACCAACACAACAACCCTCCATTTTCAGTTTGTATGGAGTCAGGAATATCAGCTGTTGGGCCGGAGTATCAGCTGTGGGGCCGGAGTATCAGCTGTTATGTGAGAGTATTGGTGAATTTTATGTGTGTATTGCGGCTTTTCTCACACATCTACTCTCACTTTCGCGTTACGTAGTCACTGCTACACAGTACCAAAATATGTAAATTATAGTTTGTAATATCTAATATTTTATCTTTCCACCCTTAGCTTTTAGAACTGCCTCTATTCGTTGAGGCATGCTTGTTGATGGCTTTACTACTTATTCATAGAAAAACTCTTTTGTTGAAGGTTTACAACTAATTTATTTAAACTTTATTTCCCCTGACAATCGGTCGACGTCCGACTTCGTCGACGGCTTCTTAACGACCACGCTTCCCTTCCAAATTCCAAAAACCAAAAGCAAATTATAAACGTGTATAGGCCTGTGTTGCGTGTGTGTGTAGGCCTGTGTTGCGTGTGTGCCTATGTGTGGGTTCAAATTCTGGTGTGTACTCTGCCCTTGAACTTCAAACTGAACGATCCACAGAGTCCACACAAATAATTAGGGCCTGGCAACACTTGCAAATTATACGCAGTATAAGGCTCGTACACATTTTTCGGCGACATCCCACCCCGCAGTGAATTCTTACAGGGATTCACAAACTTCCAAAGCGGCTAGCTTGTTGGCTGGTCGTCGATTAATTCCTTGGCTGGTGCGGACTGTAGCGGAACGAACCTGTCCATCGTTGGCTTTGTTGACGTCAATTATTTTCCCCTTCACCCATTGGCTTCTTGGCAGGCTCAAGTCGCAGATGATTACAAGTTGTCCTGGTTGCAAAGGCTTAGCGGTTTCTCACCATTTTGAGCGGCGTAGTAGCGAAGACAGCCGCCGTGGCTCAGTTGGTTAGTGCGCGGTCCAACGAGTCGCATGCAGAGCGACGCATGATCGAATACTGCATGTAGTAACACCTAAAAAAAAAAAAAATAACGGGAAACTCGTTTTCTCTTTCGGTGGCTGTCCTCTCAGCTGGAAATGGCAAACCTCTGAGAGTAAAAAAATTGCCTATGAAAAAGCTCCCAACCTGCCGTTCGGAACCGGCATAAAACTGTAGGTCCCTTCCACCCGCGTACAAAATTCACACGCACAACACGGGTGGTTGCGGGAAGCTAGGCCTTAGTCTCGCGTAAGCGGGCTGTCGTGCCAATCAATTATTATTATTAATTATTATTATTATCAGGTGTACAACTTTGCTTCCGCCGTTTTTTCCAAAATTAAAAGCTTTATTGCGAAAAAGTGCTTACAGATGTTATATTCAAAGTATTGTCCGTCGCTAGCGACAACTTTCTCCCATCTTTCCGGCAATTTTCGGATCCCGGCTCGAAAAAAGGAGTCCTCTTTTGACGCTATCCATGAAGCAATCCATTTTTCCAATTCTTCGAAGGATTGAAAAAGTTGATCTGCCAGGCCGTGTGCCATCGAACGGAATAGGTGGAAGTCAGAAGGGGCGACATCTGGGGAATACGGCGGGTGGGGCAAGACTTCCCATTTCAGCGTTTCCAGGTACTTTTTGACCACTTTTGCGACGTGAGGCCGAGCATTGTCGTGTTGGAGGATGACTTTGTCATGTTTGTTGTTTGTCTTCGACATCGAAATCACCATTTTTAAAACGTTGAAACCACTCCCGACACGTTCTTTCACTCAGAGCAGCATCACCGTAAGTTTCTGAGAGCATTCGATGCGCTTCAGCTGCATTTTTTTCGAATTGTAACAGAAAAGTAAAACTTCCCGCAAATGGCGAGAATTGGGCACATAAACGGACATTTTCGAGCGTGAATAATACGAAAACAAGAACAACTGTCACTGAAACGGCGATGACAATTCGTTAGGCACTGTCCACACTCACTTTAAAGGCATTACCATCTATGTATTTCAACCAGCCTCAGCCGGTACAGCCACCTATCGGAAAACGGCGGAAGCAAAGTTGTACACCTGATATTATTATTATTATTATTAATTATTATTATTAATTATTAGTAGCGAAGGCAAGTATTCGACGGTCCGTCGCTTCCACATGCGGTCTTTAAGTGCTTGGGCAATTCTCCACTGCTTCCGTAGGCAAATATTCTCCTCTTCTTGACTAGGTGTTTGGGTGGAATTAAGATAACCCAACAAGAAGTGGTTAGGTGTCAGCGGGTCTTCATCTTGATGCGAAACTGGAATATCTGTAAGTTGACGACTGTTTATTATATTCTCAGCCTCAATTAGTACACTTCTGAACGTTTCCAAGCGCGGCGCTGTTTCGTTAAGAACTCGTTGCAGAAGGCGCTCGACGCACTGCACCAATCTTTCCCAGCAACAACCCGCTGATGGATTGGCAGGACAGTTAAACAGCCATTCTATGCCCTGCTTGGCAACATCTCGCTCAATACGGTCGAAGTCCCACAGTCTTTTGTCGGTGTGGAGTAGCTTCTGTGCGCCAATGAAATTGGTGCCGTTGTCGCTCCGCAATCTTACAGGCACGCCTCGTCGGTTAACAAAATTTCGTAGGCACACAAAAACGCATCGGTGGACAAGTCCGCCGCTATCTCCAGGTGCACGGCACGCACCGTAAGGCACGTGAACAGTGCCACCCACCGCTTCTCGTGACGACGACCAATAGTAATAACAAATGGGCCGCAGTAATCAACCCCGGTGTAACTAAACGGACGTACGTACGGCGTCAGTCGATCCACAGGCAGCTGACCCATTAACGGCGTAGTTGGCTTGGCGACGTGGGCGATACATACGTGGCAATGCTTTTTAACTGATTTCAGCACTGATCGTATGTGCGGTACCCAAAACTTCTGCCGTATCTCGTTCAGCGTTAGGCAATCGTTTTGATGGTGCAACTTCCTGTGCCAGTGTCTAACTATAAGACGCGTGACGTGATGGTGCTGCGGCATGATGATTGGAAGACGAGCTGATATTGGTAGGCAATCGGCGGCATCAATTCGACCGTTGATTTTGATGAGACCATCATCGTCCAACATCGGTGTTAACTGGTATAATGTGCTGGACTTTGGCAACCGCTGCTCTGTACGCAGCAGTTGCAATTCGGGGGCATACACTTCTTCTTGCACGTGGCGGCAGACCACTTTCTCTGCCCCCACGATTTCGGCTGCTGTTAGCTCCCCTGAACGACGACTGCGGCTTCTTGCGTTGCGAGCAAAACACCAGACCCAACTCATCACCCTGAGTAAAGTCAAAAAAGATGAAAATTTAACAAATTTCAAAGCATAATCGCCGGATGTTGGCAAGACCTGAAAACAGTTCTCCTTCTCTTCAGCGGCACAATGGGTTGATGTAAGCGGCGAGGGTTCTACTGGCCACTCGGTTTCTTGTTGGCGTAAAAATGCTGGCCCAGTAATCCAGCGGCAACTTGATCGGACTGCAGATATTGGCTTGGCTCTTGTGGCATCGTCGGCGGCATTTGCTGAGGTTGGCAACCAGCGCCATTGCGATGGTTGGGTGCTCCCGAGGATTTCTGATATTCTGCTGGCGACGAATTGTTTGTATTCCCTGGTGGTGGAACGAATCCAGAGCAGTACAGTTTTGTAGTCACTCCAAAATACCACTCGACGTATAGGAAAATCGTGACACTCCCTCACAGATCTTTCCAAGCGGCAACCAAGAATTGCGGCCTGCAATTCCAAACGTGGTATAGTCATTCCCTTCAAAGGCGCGCAACGCGCTTTAGCGGCGACGAAAGCGATGTTAACCTCCGCCCCTTTTGCCACGCGTAGGTAAGCTACCGCTGCATAAGCACTGGAGCTGGCATCCACGAACACATGCAATTGAATTTCATCTGCTGACACCAGGAGTGGTGAGTAGCAACGCGGAACCGAAAAATTTGTTACATTTTGAAAGCTCTCCCACCATGCTGACCATTGCATGTGCAGCTGGTGAGGAAGTGGCTCGTCCCACTCGATCTGGCGTTTCCACAAAGACTGCATAAGTAGTTTCATGCAAACGGTAACGTTAGCGAGAAGTCCAAACGGATCGTAAATCGCCATGATGATACCCAAAAGTTCTCTTTTTGTCGGCGGTCGTGCACAACTCAACACATCTCGGGCGATTTTATGAAATGGTATGTGAAATTCAAACGAATCCGTAGCCGTATTCCAAAAGAAACCTAATACCTTGTCAACAGTTGACTTTCGCTCCTTATTCATGACGTCTGCTACTTCGCGAATACCAGCGCACAACCTGGCTTGGAGGACTTTGTCGTTGGAAATTAACTTTCTCTATCTGAATCCAGCCTCTGCGTTGATTGCGATGATTTCGCTCGTTACGTCTTCTGCTTCTTTATGGCTGCTGAAGCTGACGACCAAGTCGTCGATATACATATTGTTCACCACAGCTGCAACCCCTCGAGGCATGACGGACTCATATTTGGCGGCGTTAATATTTTTAATATATTCGGCGCAGCATGGCGAACAAATGGCTCCGAAAATCATCGATGACATGACATATGTGCGGACTGGACTGACAGGATCCCATCGCGCCACAAGAAGCACTGCGAATCTTGGTCGGCAGATCTGATGCCAACCTGCGAAGACATTTCTTGAATATCAGCGGCGACGGCAACTACCCCTTGGCGAAATTTGTGCATGATTGTTATCAGCGATTGGGCATGCTCCGGCCCCTTTAACAGGGCTGAGTTTAGCGAAGGAAGGGAGCGGACATACCAGGTAAAGTCTCTGATTGCGTTCAACCTGGCGAACGCCAGAACGATCCTTGTCCCTGTCCAATTCAAGCTGATGCACAGCCTCCGCACGGCCCTTCTGGATAGCTATTTGGCATCCGCTGAATAGTGAACTAATGTGTGCAGCGAGTCCTATCCCCAGGACTTAAAATTTGGGTTGTGCGCAGGGTTTGGTGCCCGCCACGGAAAACCAAATACCAATGAAAGCCAAAAAGCAAGCCTCGGAAGGAACCCACAATGTTGACGACCACAGCAAACGATTCAAGGACCATGATTTGAGGATATGCACCTGGAATGTCCGGACCCTCTATAGGGAAGGTGCTTCTATCCAACTGGCGGAAGCCCTCACGAAATGTAAGGCTGACATCGCCGCCATCCAGGAAATGCGATGGACAGGACAAGGTTGCTCCAAGCGAGCAGACTGCGATATCTACTACAGCTGCCATGCGGAGAAGCACGAATTTGGCTGCGGATTTGTGGTCAGCAAGAGACTTCGCCACCACGTCTCTCGGTTCACTCCGGTGAACGAACGGCTGGCTTCGATCCGCATCAAAGCTAAATACTTTAGCATCAGCCTGATTTGCGCGCACGCCCCGACGGAAGAGAAGGACGATGCGACCAAGGATGCCTTCTATGCGAAGCTCAAGGACGTCTACGACAGGTGCCCGGCCCATGACGTCAAAATGGTCCTCGGGGCTTCAACGCAAAGGTCGGGCGAGAAGGCATCTTTGGCCCCACAGTCGGGCAGTTCAGCCTCCATGGGACCACTTCAAACAACGGTCTGAAGCTGATCGATTTCGCCGCGGCACGAAACATGGTAGTTAGTAGCACCAGATTCCAGCACCTCGATATCCACAAGGCCACCTGGTTATCCCCCGATCAATCAACCCGCAACCAGATTGATCACATTGTGATTGATGGAAGGCATGCTTCTAGCATTCTAGATGTGCGCACGTTCCGAGGACCCAACATCGACTCGGACCACTACCTTGTTGCAGCCAAGGTACGCATGCGTCTTTGCGCAGCGAAGACCGCACAACCTAGTTTGCGAAGAAAGCTGGACATCAGTAAGCTGCGATCACAAGGGGTAGCCGAAGCCTACTCCGCTCAACTCTCCAACCAGCTCGGTCGCTCCCCCTCTCCACCTGATGACATCGGCGGATTATGGGCTCACTTATCCCACTCTATGCGCGCCGCCGCAGAAAATGTCCTTGGTTTTCGACGCCCACCACCAAAAAACCAATGGTACGATGAAGAGTGTAGCGCAGCCACTGCAGTGAAGAATGCTGCATACAAGAAGACCCTGCAGTCGGCCGCCACGCGAGCCATGACAGAAAAATACCGGGAGGAGAGGAAGAAAGAGAGGTGCCTTTTTAGACGCAAGAAACGGGAGCAAGAAAGGCGCGAGCGTGAGGAAATCGAGCAGTGCAGGAGCAGGAATGACGCCCGAAAATTCTTCCAAAAAGTTAAGCGTGTTACGGAAGGATTTAAGCCTGGGGCATCTTCTCAGAGACGAAAACGGGGATCTGGTTACGGATGCGCAGGGTGTGCTGAGGTTGTGGAAGGAGCACTTCACCAAGCTGCTCGCAGGCGACGAAAGGAACAATACCACCAGTGGTGAAGATGTCCAGATGGCACCAATCGACGACGACGGTGTGGATGTGCCACCGCCCAGCCATGACGAGGTCCGGGTCGCTATCCAGCGACTCAAGAACAACAAAGCTGCAGGGCCGGATGGGCTACCAGCTGAATTGTTCAAGGCCGGCGGCGGTGAGCTGATTGGGTGCATGCATCAGCTCATTTGCAAAATATGGCTGGAGGAACGAATGCCCAACGATTGGAACCTCAGTGCCCTTTGTCCTGTGCTGAAGAAAGGCGACCCAACAATATGCGCCAACTACAGGGGTATCAGCCTACTTCCCATTGCATACAAGGTCCTGACGAGCGTATTATGTGAAAGATTAAAGCCACTCGCCAAGGCGCTGATTGGACCTTATCAGTGCGGCTTTAGACCAGGGTGCGGAAAAATTCGCTCGCGAACGATCGAAAATTCGATCTTCTCATATTAGCTCGTTTTGCGATTGTATTTTATCGCGAGAAATACTTGAGCAAACGAGCGGTTGCGAATGATTTTCTGCATGAGCGTTCTTCCCACGACCGATCGCTTTCGTACGCTCGTTCGTTTGAAATGTGTATACATAAACTCGCTGCATACGATCTCTCACGAACGAATACGTAGGCAATGCATTCGCAACCGCTCGTTTGCTCAAGTATTGTGAAATAACTTTCGATCAGCCTTCTTAGATACATAGGGATGCTTCTCATTCTTAGAATTTCTGTGATTTGTGCCCATGTTCACAAACACATGCTTGCACAGTGTACCAAGCTGAAGCTTACGCCATCGACTCAGCTTTGTCATGGGCTTCAAGTCAATTTTAAAATTTAATATACTGTTAGCTTACCAAAAAAGTTTAGTACCAATTACTTGTCCTTGTATTATATTAAATAAACACGACTGTTGCAATGTTTTCTAGTTCAAAAATTGTACAAAATATAACGTAATATTGACATTGACATGGATTTGGGCTAAAGACTTGATTCTCCTTAATTTGATACTAATATTGTTAGACTAAGATGAGTTCAACAATTGAAATTCGTTTTCAAGGTGGGTGTTGTTGGCAACTTCAAGGCCTTGTAAAAACCAAACTAGAGGTGACCCAAAAAAAAAAATTACATATTCGTGATCAGCAGCTCCGGGATTATAAGGAACAGTTCAGAAACTGGGCGGGTTTTTGTGAAGAGTTGAAATTGTTTGCACTGTGAAAAATTTTGGAATGATTTAAGTTTTTGAGTTGAAATAAACTTCAACAATTTTTTTCAGCCGAACCAATGGACTGATCAACATGAAATTTCACAATGTGTTGGTGCATGGTAAGGGTTTTGTAATATATTTTTCTCAAATTTTTTGGCAGAAAAACTTCCAGGATAATAAAGGATACATTCTTAAAAGGACATTTTTATATCCTTCCGCCAGGATAATTACAACAAAATTATTTGATTTGAGTTGGAGATATAATTCCCTTTCTTTTGATACCAATATTGTTAGACTAGGTTAAGTTCAACCATTTAAATTAATTTTTTTAGTTGGGGTGTAGCCTGTAACTTCAAGACCCTGTAAAACCCAAACTAGAGGTGACCCGAAAAAAATAATTACATATTCGTGATCAGCGACTCCGAAAATATAAGGAACAGTTGAGAAACTGCGCGGGTTTTTTGAAAATCGCAAAATTGTTGTACTGTGTTATTAATGGGGTAATACTTTTCATACACTCTCTGAAAAAAATGTGCAAATAGATTGCAGGAGTCGACTGTATTTTCAGATACAGTATGATCATAGACGAAACTAGTTGGGTAGCCGTTTGTTTTGCGTTTGAAATCAATGTAATGCCAAAATACACTGGGATTAGCTCTCAATTTTTACTCTACTTTTAACAAATGCTGCTTGAATAGAAATTTATGCAGATAATCGAATTCCTTTCTTAATCGAAGAAAATTTTGATGATCGGTAAATAGATTCGATTTTCTATATTTTAAGCCTTATTTTTAACGTTTTTTAAGTTACATAATCTTTAGTTAAACCAAGTAGGTTTATTACGAAGGGGTAAATTCTTAACTGGAACATAACTTGTTATAATGCTTGAAATTCGATTACATAATGTATTATTGCGACTTGCGACTGTTTCTCAAATACATAAAACTTAAAATTAAATACGAGTACGCTGTGATGGGGTGTTTTGTTCGAAATAGAAGAAAAACATTCCTTACAAGATGCATTCAACCCGGCAGAAGTAAATACTAAATCTAATATTCTATTACCATCATTCAAGACAGAGTTTATTTAGTTAAAACCATACGATAATAGCGTGCTAGTAACAAGTAAGTCAATGTCAGACCTTATATTTGATGGTAAGAGAATATTATTATCGGATACCCATGTAATATTACTAAGATTGAAATCGCCAAGAAATATTATTTCGTCAGCATCATTGGCGCTATCAGTTATATCTGTTAAATTACGCAAATGCTTATCATAGATATCAACATTGCTATTAGGTGGGATGTAAGATACCAATATAAATAATGATTTATCATTAGCAAATTTAACTCTAATACAGATTTGTTCAACTAAATTATCACTTAAATCTAAAGTAACAACATTACTACAGAGATCAGCTCTTATTGCAATTAATACTCCACCGCCTCTCCCAAGCCCTGTTGCGGTCGGACAGCGATCAAAGCGGTAGACCTGGTAGAAGTCATCGAAAAACTCAGACGTAAATATATTGTCATTTAGCCAAGTTTCAGTGATGGCTATGATATCGTATATTCGTGAAAAGATAAATCGCGTCGAAATTTCATAGATTTACTGCGCATGCCACTTACATTTTGATAGTAAATACTGTAACTGGTCTTATCATCTTTTATTTGGGATAATGATTTGTCATTGCTTCGGAGACGTTTCTTCGGTTTTTTGAAAAAAGTGAAATGGTCTTACTCTTACGCCAGCTGGCCACAACTCTTCATTTAGGAGCTTATTATATAGCGTCGGCGGAACACCCAGCTTAAAATTTACTCTCTTTAGAGTTTCATCTTTTTTTATTAGTTTAAAGCAAGAGATAATTCTACTATCGATTTGCATATGTTTCGCCACGTAATTGGCGATATCATCTGCATTGACAGATGGTTTGAATGAAAAGAGGTGTACCCACTTCTTACGTACGCGGCATCCAACTCACCACCCACGTTCGTTCCAACAACAACGTGACGGGTTCTCTTCACGATGTTAACACGTGGCGGCAAATAAATAGTAGATTCTGTGTTATGAGCATCTAATGAGGGAGCTTCATTATCAACGACAGCAGCAACATCAGCATACGAAGCACAACACGTCCTCTGCAAAGAACTCATTGAACTCGAACTTCAGATCTGTCACACGGTCCTCGAACTTTTGCAACCGTGACAGGTCTTTCCATCCCATCTGGATGCGTTCGTGACACCTTTTCAATTCTTTTAAGGTGCCCTGAAATTTCGCCTGAACCGATGCGGCTTGGTCCCTTTGACGCTCCACCGATACCGATTTGCCTGTACTGTCAGTTCGCACTTCCATATTTTCCAATGGAGAACTGACCGCGTCCTTTCCTATTCTTGCCTCCAATTTAATTACTCGTTTAATTGCACTTTCGTACAGTGCCTGAACTTTCTGTAGTACTCAATATTTCTTCTCGAAATACACCTTGTACTCCCTCAGCGCTTGCTTGGGAGTTAAAATGAAGTTAAGTGATTCGCTGTTAACTCCTCGAACAACGAATTCAACTGCATCTGAAGCACTTCATTCCGGCCCTCAGTGTTCAGCTGGTTGCATATGCTAAAAAAAGCTTTGCCAAGCTCTTCCTGCTTTTGAATAATTTCTTTTGCCCATTAGTAACTATTATTTATTTTTCTTAACAATATGTTTAATTAATTTAAATTTTACTTACTTACTTGTTTCCCTAGCAGTAGGTCCGTGGCAGCCGCTGCGACGCTTGAACCCAGGTTCAAGACTCCGTTGCGTTAACACCAAAAAAAAAGAAAAACAACAATTTTTCTTTCGGCGGCTGTCCTCTCAGCAGGAAATGGCAAACCTCTGAGAGTAAAATTGCCTATGAAAAAGCTCCCAATTCGCCGTTCGGAATCGGCATAAGACCGTAGGTCCCTTCCAACCTTGTAAAAATTCACACGCACAACACGGGTGGTTGCGGGTAGCTAGGCCGTGTTCGCGGTATCGGGGTGTCGTGCCGGTGGATTATTAATTTAATTAGGTCTGTGTCCTGGGGTCACCAATAATCATCCGCTGAAGGCCGGTCGATCTGAAGGCTAAAGACTTAAACACTGTGAAAAAATACAATAGTTTTTGTATTTACGTTGCTTCTTTCGCGTTCACGTTACAACTGGTCCGTGAACCAAAATGTATTCCTTTTATAATGATCTTTACAACTGTACTCTCTTTGGAGTTCATAAACAACAATAAGCGGTACAATAGAAGCGGTGAGTAAGTACAATTTGAGCGGTAAGTACATACAATAACATCGGTAAGTAAATTGTGTTACATACATAATTATGCTGATCTTTAACAGTTTTTCTAATTCAATTCAATTTCAGTTCAATTTCAATTCTAATACAATTCAACTTATTTTGCTATAACATTCTTTTAAATAATTCAACTTATAAATTAGCAATAATATAATATAATTTTGTAATTTCATAATAATCGTGCATCGTCTGACGCAACACCGGCCACCTTGCCGAGTCCGACTCAAGTGCTCTCGCTGATGGGAAGGACCGCAACTTTGTGAATAGGGCGTCGTAGGCTTCCTCCACTTGTTTTAATTTCTACGACCCGAACCCTTCCGTCTTTATCAGCTACTACGTCCTGTACTTTGCCCAGCTTCCACTGTTAAGGAGGTATGTTGTCCTCATGGACGAAGACGAGATCTCAGACGACTACGTTGTGGTAGTAACCATTTGTTGCGTTGCTGCAAGGTCAGGAGATAGTTCCTTGACCACTCCCGCCAGAACTGCGGGTTAACAATTTTGGTTTCTACCGAAAGCAATGTGTGCAGTTTCGCACGGTTTTCTACATGCTTCCTGCGCGTTAACTAGCCAAATTCTCTCTCGGAGAATCGCCATAACCGCTTTTGGTCCTTTTTGGAAGTGTATGGTATATGCCGTAAATATGTTTCTGTAAAATGTGAATTTTTTGGCACCAGCAGTGGAAATTTGAAGCAATTTGAAATTCAGTGGGCCATCTGAATACTCATGTATAAATGGGTTTAATTTCTGTATGTTAGTAGGGAATGGCTATTTTCCTCCCAATTTTCTAATTTCCTTGGCAAATTCTTTATGTTGTTCTAGTTGAATTAATTTTAAAAAGCTTCAAGTAAGATCTTTTACTGTCGGGGTTATTTCGTCTTCCTTTGGCTTAAGGGGGAAAGCCACTGTGACGGGTAAAAAAATTAGTGATTTTAAACATTTTTTTGACCGAGTAAATATAGGAATTTTTGGATCGGGTTTTTTTTATTTTATTAAGCAGACATATAATAATATTTCCACAAATTTGTATTAAAAAATATTAAATAGTTTAAACAATAGAGATGATCCCGTAGCGCTTGAAAAAAAATTCCCCCTCCATGGCGGCATCGATTTCTCAAAAACCCGTACTCAGAAAAAAAAATAAAATTTTATTGTAATCTGTATGAATGTAGCTATCTTTGTACGTAGCCGTTTTTTTTATTTTGATTTTTCACAAAATGGCGACCGATTGAAAATATTTCCATGTTTTCGACCTTGTTTTTTTGGTTTTGAGACAGTTTAAAAAATAGTAAAAAACAAAATTTTCCAAATCGGCTACGCTTAACCTTAACCACTACTAAGACGAACAAAACAAAAAAAAAATTAGAAATCGGTTCATAATTGTTCGAGTTATTGATGCCGCCAGTTCAAAAAAAGTCGTTTCGAGAAAAACGCGTTTAAAGTTTTGAGTCCATTTCTCTCGTAATGAAATCATGTATCTTTTAAAATTTTAAAATAGTTGTAACTTAGTCAATTTTTGAAATTATGACTTGAAATTTTGTACACATATTTGTGAATATACAAGCTTTGATTTAAAACATTGATTAAAACATTTGATTTTTTTTTCCCGTCACAGTGGCTTTCCCCCTTAAGGGGGGAACTACCTTTAGAGGCCGAAAAAAGGTAATTTTTACAGTCGATTTACAGGGAAATGAAAACAGTTCTTTTCAAATCAATACAATATATATTTACAGTGATGTCTGAGGTAAAACAAAAAAAATTTTTGTAAAAGTGAAAACAGAAATTTAACAAATTTTGCAATGATTCTGTAAGTCATATCGCCGCTGACATCGTAAATTGTGTAAGTGATGCTGGCCGCAATTTTAGTCTGCAATAAAAAACCAAACATTTTCTTACTCGAGAGGGTTTTCTATCGTCGATGAACTAAAATTTTTACGAAATTCGAAAATTAACCCTCTAAAACAGGCTTCACAAAAAAAATTAGGATTTTCACAAGAAATCTTGTTATATATGCAGTCAAAAAATGTCTAAAAATGGTTTGTTTTTTAAATCTTTAGTTTAGATAGAACAATTTTTTATGCTCTTTAAAATGAATGCTAGATAATGAAAATCTGTTCATTAGTAATTTTATTATCACTTACACAATTTTGAAAAACATGGTTTCGAGAAAATGCCGTTTAAAGTTTAAAGTTTGCGCTCGGCGAGCTCGGCGCCAGTCATTTCCGGGATGCATCTCTTCCACAATTTCGAGAATTACCTTTTGAAACTTTGACACGATATTCTAAGGCAATATACCTATCGATTAAAACAATAAAAAAAAATCGATTTTTTGAAGTGTCTAAAGGTAGTTTCCCCCTTCATTTTTGCGATTCTGTACCAATGAATGAATAAATGCGAAAATACGTACAATTTTTTTATGACAAGAAAAGTCGCGTATGCATATCGCTTTGAAGTACTGTTTGGCACAAAACTTGTTCTCAGCGCTGGAGAAAGGCGGTAACCCCGAAGAGACCTTCCTAAAACTCGTCCATCTGGGAGAGGGGGAGCAGTTAACGCCCAGTGTGGTGAGATTATGCCCCGCCGCAGGTATCTAACGGTTTGATCCCTGATCGATCGGAATGGACCAACAATTACTGGAAGGGCTTCACGCCTTATACAGCAGTGGTGTACACGGATGGGTTACTGATGGACACTGGCTCTGGTGCTGGAGTTCACTTTGACACTGACAACATTCATATTTCCTTCCTGCTTGGCAATCACCCTTCTGTCTTCCAGGCGGAAGTGTTTGCCATATCTATAGCAGCGCTTGAGCTGCGGCGGAGGGGAAGGTCTGGGTGTGACATATATATTTTCTTAGATAGCCGAGCGGCTGGTAAGGCTTGCTCAGCAATGCAGACAAAATCCAAAATTGTGCGGGAGGCTGTCAGCAGACTGAGCATTGACAATGTCTTCACACTTCTGTGGGTGCCTAGGCATTCTGATGTCGAAGGTAATGAAAAGGCGGATGTTCTCGCTCTGGATCCTTGGCCCGTTTCTTAGGACCTGAACCAGCGATTGGCTGCGGCTTATCTGAGCTCAACACCTCGACTACTGGCGTAGTCTTACGACATCTAGACAGTCGAGGATGTTCATTGTTGCGCCTAGGCTTAACAGAACGGGCTACCTGTTGAGCTTAGGCAAGAGTGACTTGAGAACTATCATAGGGCTCGTCACAGGGTTTATTCCTTTTAACGAGTACCTCAATAGGATTGGGGTTAAAAACTCGGCTTTATGTGACATGTGCCTTGAGGACGACTAAAAACTAAACTAAAAACTACGGTGCACTTCATTTGTGAGTGCCCGGCTTTCTGGCGGCTCAGGCATATGTGCTTCGGCAGTATGATCCTTCGGAAAGAGAAGCTCAAGAACCTCAAGTTGTCGGACGTGCTCAGCTTTGCGAAAGCCACGCTCCGTCTGAGATCCAGAGCTTATGGGAGCCTTCTTAGCGCGACTGCAAACCTGAATACAATAGGTCACTGCAGACAGGTTCTGTCTCGTGACAGTATTGAGTTGAGTATTTCATAGAAATGGGCCCTTCTGGCTTGGCGAAGCTTTAATAATAATGAGTACGGTGAAAGGTTTCACCAACAAGTTGAGCTACTTGAAGAAAGTAGCAATGCTCGCTGAGTGCGTTTGGAATTTAAATCGCAATATGGACCCATCTTAGCATTGCCGTAAAACGAAAGCGTCGAAATCATAAAGATTGTTTATTTTATTAAATGGGGATTTCTTAGGGTTTCAATGTTTGGAGGCCACCTGAACACATTTGCAATGGCAAACATTTTTTTTGTAAGCAGAGCATGCACTGTATGAAAAATGTATTAAATGAAGGTTTCGTGTTTAAGACTTTTTCGTTTTTTTGGGAAGGTTTTGAGAAAGTTTTTTTGTTTGAAAAACCTTATAAATTTTAAATTTTTTGCAATATTTTACTTAAAACAACTTTATATGAAAAAATTGTCCAAAAAACATACAAAAGGGTAAGGAAAGGGGAAGGGGGGTTAATGCGAATACAAAATATATTCACATTTTTAATGCGAACAACTTTGTCCTAGACATCGTAGCTCTAGCTCTTAGGTTTATATATTGTTACGAAAATCTCAAGTTTCCCAAGGTTCGTTTTGATTGTATTTGAAAATAAAACAACTTCAGTTATTCAGCGCAACGTAGTCAAAACTAACAATCACTTTATTTACAGATCTACACTTGTTACCACCTTGCTTGCTCAACACAGACTCGACCCCTTGCGCTGCCACTGCTGCTTTTATACCAGTTTTCTTATCGCGCCGAAGTTTCTTGCAACTTCCAATTGGAAAGCGCTCAACCATTCTCGCACAGCCCATTTCTTCGAGAACCATCCTTGCCATATCGGACTATACCAAGCGAATTTATACCAGTTTTGCAGTACTTCAAAGTGCATGCCTAAAAGTATGCTTGCAAAAGCGTTCATGCACAGCACAGAGTGCCTTTTCGTTTCACTGCCCATCACTTAGACTTGTTCGTCTCGAACAAGTACCGAGGCTCCGCCGGAGTAAGACGCCAGGCGCTCCAAATGGACTACTTTCAACCTGGCGTTTCTGTTGCCGAAGCGTTGAACCCTGTACACCACGTCATTAATCCTGGTCACGACCTTGTACGGTCCTTCCCGTGACGTTTGAAGCTTTGGAGACAAATCTTTCCTCCACTGCGGGTTGTAAAGCATTACTAGATCGCCTTCTTGGAACCCCGCTGTGTTAGCTCGTAGATCATATCTGGCTTTCATCTTATCGCTGACCAGTTGGATACGGTCCCTTATAAACTGGTGGATTTCTTCCAGCTCCGATCGCTTATTAACTGCGTAATCCGTCTTAGCGCCTTCCGCCGTGCGGACCACTCCCAACTTCAAGTCAGCAGGCAACCTCAGCTCCGTGCCGAACACTGCTCGTGCTGGAGTGAGTGATGTCGTATCGTGCGGGGCTGACCTATACGCCATCAAGAATAGCGGAATATGCGTGTTCCAATCCTTTTGATTCCTGCCTACTACTTTCCGCAGATATTCCTCCAGCGTTCGATTGAATCGTTCCACCATGCCGTCGGACTGGGGATGCACAGGACAGGTGCGCGTTTTCCTTATTCCTAGTAGCTCACACACTTCCTTTAATACCAGAGACTCGAAATTCCGGCCTTGATCCGAGTGCAACTCCAGTGGAACTCCAAATCTGGCCACCCAGTTGTTTACCAGCATTTCCGCGACCGTGGAAGCCTCCTGGTTAGGAATAGGATTCACTTCGGGCCATTTGCTGAAATAGTCCATTACCACCAGCACAAATTTGTTGCCTTGAGTGCTAAGTGGGAATGGCCCGGCGACGTCCATAGCAATTCGCTCAAAGGGTGCTCCCATGTTGTACTACTGCATGCGGCCCCGAGATCTTCTTGTTGGCCCTTTCGCAGCCGAACATCGATCACAGCTCTTAATCCAATCGGCGACAGACTCCTGGCATCCTACCCAGTAGAATCGTCTTTTTATTTTGGCGACAGTTTTTGTGATGCCTAGGTGGCTTCCGCTGGAGTCGTTATGGTATGCCTCGATTACCTCGTTGATCCTGCATTTCGGGACTACAATTAGGGAATTGCTGGTCCGGCCATCCTCACTCTCCTCCTCACTCCCCGCTCGCGGTATAGGCAGCCATCAGACAGCCGCAGACTTTGCCACTGTGCCCAGTAAGCCTTCGCGATCGGGCTCTCACCGGCCATCTCCTGCCAGTCTGGACGAGCGCCTTGCTCCTTGCCTTCAATGATTTTTTTAAGATCCGTATCCTCGCGCTGGTCCCTTTGTATCCTCTCCGCAGACCACTCCTCCTCTGGCATAACGCTGACCAATCGTACATCCACTATCTGCTCTTTGCTTTCGGCTCGCGAACAATGCCTGCATTCGGTTTTGCACGGACGGCGTGTCAAGGCATCGGCATTTCCATGGCGGCTACCCTTGCGATGCTCTACCGTGTAGTCGTAGCTCTGCAGCCGCTCGATCCACCGCGCCAATTGGCCATCCGGATCCTTAAAGTTCAGTAGCCATTTCAATGCCGCATGATCTGTGCGCAGGCGAAACTTCTGTCCATACAGGTATTTGTGGAAGTGTTTCACGCATTCCAATACTGCGAGCAACTCTCTTCGTGTCACACACTAGTTTCGTTCAGGCTTTGACAAAATTTTGCTGTAGTAGGCTATCACTTGTTCTTGGCCATCTATTATCTGTGACAGCACACCGCCAATACTATGCTCACTTGCATCTGTATCCAGCACAAACATCTCTCCAGGCACGAGGAAGGCCAGAATTGGAGCAGTGCACAATTTTTCCTTCAGTCGTGCAAAAGCCTGCTCCTGCTCTTCGCCCCACGCTAAGCTGCAAGCTGCCAGCTATGTTCGCAAATCCAGGAACGAATCTTCGGTAGTATGTGCACAGGCGCAGGAAACTGCGGAGTTCATGTAGATTGCGTGGCCGGGGCCACTCCTTCACCGCCGTGATTTTGCCTTCATCCGTATGTACTCCGCGGGCGGAAACCGTGTGACCCAGATACTTGACCTCCTTTTGAAACAGCGAGCACTTCTTTGGGTTGAGTTTAAGCCCAGCTTTCTGTATTCGCTCGAATACCTCCTTTAGCTTTCCCAGGTGGTCGTCAAAGCTTTTACCCATCACGATTATGTCGTCCAGGTAGACCAGACATGTCCGCCAATGCAGCCCTTTTAGCACACGTTCCATTAGCCGCTCGAATGTCGCTGGTGCGTTGCAGAGTCCAAACGGCATGACCGTGAACTGCCACAAACCGTCGCCAACACTAAAAGCCGTTTTCTCCTTGTCCTTGTCTGCAAGCTCCACCTGCCAATAGCCGCTGCGTAAGTCGAGTGTGAAAAACCACTGAGTGCCTGACAGTGTGTCCAGGGTGTCATCGATCCGAGGTAGTGGATTGCTGTCCTTTTTAGTCACGTCATTGAGCTTTCGATAGTCCACACAAAATCGGGTACTGCCATCCATTTTCTTGACTAGCACGACCGGCGAACACCAAGGGCCCGACAACGGCTCTATGACCTTTTCTTTACCCATGTTTTCGATTAAAGTTGCGACCTCCTCCCTCTTGGCCAGAGGAACTCGTCTTGACGGTTGGCGGATTGGTTTTGCACTTCCGGTGTCGATGTTGTGTTTCACTATGGCTGTTCTTCCGCCCGCTTCCGTTGCAAATATTGTCGCATAGTGCTGTAGGAGTGACCATGTCTTCTGTTTCTGCTCGGCTGTCAATTCGCTGCTCCACTGGTGCTGCGGTATGGCGTCCATGTTAGAACCGCTTTTCTTACTTCCTCCGGGTGGACTGCTTTCGCAATTGACAACTGCTTCAGCCTCTCTACACTCGCCAATGACCGCATCTTTTCCGACATATCGGGGTGTGATCAGTGGGTTGAGTATCCTGACTGGTATTTTGCCATTTTTTGGTTCCACTAATGTACGTCCGATAATTATGTTGTCGTATCCTTGTTTTGGCGCTTCTACAACCCACAGCCGACTTGTCTTATCGTCCTCGTCCACCTTTGCCCACACAATCGCCTCGGAATTCGCTGGTATCTTCTGGTGTTGACACGAGACAACTTTCCTTACCGCCACGCTTCGGTCATAGCCAGTGTGCAGGGGGAATTCAACATTGGCATACCTCAGCACATTTTCTTTCAGGTCCAGCGTAAAACCGTGCCTAATCATGAAATCCACGCCGATAATCACGTCGTCCATTATATCCGCGACGATGAACTCATGCTCCAGGCTGCTGGTGCCGATGGCAATTTTTTTTTGTTACTTTTCCTCTTACCGGCGCACGCTCGCCAGTCGCAGTCCTCAGCTGTATGCCATGCAGCGGTTCCCAGTTCTTCAGCAGCTTCCTTTTTATGATCGAATATGACGCTCCAGTATCCAGTGTCAACACGAACAACTTTTCATCTATCTTTCCTTCAATCGTCAAGCTGCTGGGTTGCCGTTTCAGCTGTGAGACAAGGACGGTGGGGCAGCGGGTTGTGGGGATCAGTTCACGCCCCTTTGGGCTGACCCGTTTTAGTTTAACGACTCCTCGTCCTCAGCCCTGCGCTTGTTGGCTGAGCCTCGATCGTCAGTATTCCTCGCTTCAGGCGATTGCGATCGAGAACGGGAACGCCTCTTTCGTTGGCGGCAGTCTCGTGATATGTGACCCTGCTTGCCACATGTCCAGCAAACCACTTTAGAGGAGACAACCCGTGGCCTGCCCGGTGTCTCAGAGCTTAAGGCCTGGATCGAAATGTCGTTGTCCGGCTGGATTTGGCGTATCCTTGCAGGTGCATACCGAGTGCCTCCAATCCATGTCGCCTCATATGTCATCGCGCTGGTCACCGTTTCCTTGAATGTCGGCTTGCCCATCATCAACGCACTGCGACGTGTCTCCGGATCATGAAGACCTTCAATGAACGACTCAATCTTCATCCTCTCGAGATCATCAGCGCCGAATTTTGGGTAGCACAACTGTACAAGCTGTTCAATGTCTGCTGCATATGTCTGCAGCGCCTCGCTGGCTCTTTGCCTGCGGTTCTTCAGCTCACAGTAGTATAGCCTATGGTTGTGCTCGTTGCTGTACTTCGCTGCCAACGCTCTCCTGACGGCCTCATAATCGCTTCTCGAACATTCCGGAACTGATTTCATTACCTCAGCCGCAAGACCTTTCAGCGCTAGTGCCAATCTCCGACCCTTCCTGATATCGGTCCACTGATTTTCCAAAGCAGCTAAGTCGAATTGCAGTTTAAATGTACCGAACGGCGTAGCACCATCATAAGTAGGCACTTCTGTTCGGGTGGCGAAACTTTCCGGAACCGGCGGCAAACATTCTCGTGGCTGTACTTCTCTAAGCCGCTCATCGATTTTCCTGTTTACCGAATCCTCCAGACTGTCAACTCGTTTGTCCCACTTGTCCATTCGCGTCTCAAGATGCTCAACTTTCCCGTTCAGTCTATCGGAAATTTCCTCCACCTTCTGCTCTATGCGCGCAGAATTTGTCGCCATTTCTCGGTTGCACGCTTCCATTTGCTCCGATATTTCACGGGTCGCCGTTTCCATTCTTGCTATTTCTAGATTTGTCGTTTCGATTTTCGTTGCCATTTGCGACGACATTTCGCGATTTTCACGACTTACACTCTCAATTTTCGCAGAAGTTTCCTGAAACATGCCCCTCATTGCAACCATAAGCTGGCTCATGTTCAGTGCTTGTGGTGGCGCAGCCGCTGCAGCCGTACTTTGCATCGACGCAGCACCCGCAGGCGATTCCTCCACTTTGGCCGACGCCTCTTGTTCCTGCATTCCGAACTCGTGTTCAGTAACACAATCCGAACTTCTGACACCAAATGTTACGAAAATCTCAAGTTTTCCAAGGTTCGTTTTGATTGTATTTGAAAATAAAACAACTTCAGTTATTCAGCGCAACGTAGTCAAAACTAACAATCACTTTATTTACAGATCTACACTTGTTATCACCTTGCTTGCTCAACACAGACTCGACCCCTTGCGCTGCCACTGCTGCTTTTATACCAGTTTTCTTATCGCGCCGAAGTTTCTTGCAACTTCCAATTCGAAAGCGCTCGACCATTCTCGCACAGCCCATTTCTTCGAGAACCATCCTTGCCATATCGGACTATACCAAGCGAATTTATACCAGTTTTGCAGTACTTCAAAGTGCATGCCTAAAAGTATGCTTGCAAAAGCGTTCATGCACAGCACAGACTGCCTTTTCGTTTCAATATTTTCCGTGTACTATTTATGGGGACCCCTTTAACCTTTATGTGCAAATAACAAAAACTCAGACGTGGTGGAATATTACTTTGTTCGGCAAAAATGATCTGTACAACGTCCTGTTTCAGAAGTATACGGTTTTTACCCTGTTGCAGAAATACTGTTGTACAGGGTAATTATTGTTTTAATCTCCTTTTTTAGCAATAACTTTGAAAAAATTCTGATTTCGAAAAAATGAAAAAATCGTAGCCCTTGCGCTATTTTGCTGCAGTGTCATACAGTGTCAACACAGCTACGCGTAGGCAGACGTGCCTTTTTGTTCTCCCGGTTTTTGAATGTTTTTATTCGTCTCGCGCGAGTTACGTTCTCGAAAATTACCCGAGGAATTTTCTACGCCAAAATTACGTGTCGAATTAAACTCGGAAAATTTCCTGAATTGAACTTTGTTCAATCAATTTGGTCTTAGATTAGATTTATTTTTCTCGCTTAACTCTAACTTGGCTTCCCTGGTCGTGCTCAATTATGCTGAGCTAGCGTAAGCAGTGCCGGGGTCGTTGATACCGTTCATCGACCGCCGAAACGCTACGTATGTCGACTCAGCTGTTTGTCAATTGTTATTCGATACAAAGTTGGAAGGTTTGTTCAACTTTGTATCGAATATTTGTTTGTGTGTATGTGTATGTAGGTTAGGTTAGGTTAGGTAGGGAAGGGTGTGTGCGTCCCAAGGGCAGCGCTTCCACTCGGAGGCCAAAATGACCCATTGTGAATCCCTTCATGGAAGATTCTGGAGCTAACCAGCGGCTCTCAGTTCGGGGCAAACCAATTCGACCTCTTGATGAAGGAGAGTAGATCCGATATTTCAACTACTGCTGCGCAGGTCAAGCCTACCAGGAACCTTGACCCCAAAGTACGGAGTCGGCGTTCCTGCAGAGCCGGGCAGTGGCACAGGTAGTGTTGGATCGGAGGGAGCACAGAGTTATCCACTTCGGTGAGAGGCAGGGCGACCCCCTTTCTTGCCATCTCATCCGCTGCCTCGTTTCCTGCCACTCCAGAGTGGCGCGGAGCCCAGCAGAGAGTGACTCGGTGATGTCCGATGCCGCGAAGTGCAGTGCGACAACTCTGCACTACCTTTGATTTCACAGTCGCCGATTCCAGCGCTTTAAGGGCTGCCTGACTATCCACACAGATTGTGATATCCGTGGGTGATAATCCGCTATCGCGGATTAATTCAACAGCTTTCCAGATTGCATAAATCTCCGCCTGAAAGATGCTACAGAGGTCCGGGAGTCTGAAAGACCGTTGAGCCCCTAGTACATCTGAGTGGAGACCAGCTCCTGTACCTTCCCCCATCTTAGAACCATCTGTGAAGATGGTGATGGAGGCGTATCTTGTCACACTTGTAAGTCCCCATTCTTCCCTTGAGGGAAAGGAGGTAAGTGCGCGTGAATCAAAATCCAGGTATGGAATCAGATAGTCCGTACAGGAATCTAATTGATGTTCCGTACCTGGCCTCTTAAATGACCTTAGAATCCCAGAGTGTCCATAAGCGTGCTCTTCCCACAAGTTTGCCTCTCTCAGCCTGAGAGCGCCTTTAGCGGCACAGCACTTAATGAACTGCTCTATTGGATGGAGATGTAAAATCATCTCTAGGCCTGCCTGGGGGGTGCTTTTGACGGTTCCTGCTATTCCCATAGCCGCCAGTCTCTGCACTTTCATCAGTTGCGTCGCCAAGGACCTGGTGTCCGTGGCCGGCCACCAGACAATGGCTCCGTAACATAAGATCGGCCGTATGTTACTCCTCCACCCTTTGATTGGTGACAATCCTGAGTCACCATTTTTATATAAGTTTGTGTGTCTTAATAGTACCAAAGAATATGAAGTAATATAGAACGCGCATGTGGGCACACAAGTGTTTTCGGTTGCTATGATGCGAGCGGGAAGAGCGAAGCGTAGGCATTTGAAAATGTTAGGTTCATAACATTTTCTGTTAGATTTGCGTAGGACAACAGCAAAAAGCTATGTTATTGTTCGCAACGGCTTCACTCGTGTACATTGAAGTGGTGGTTGTTGCAGCGTAGTGTTCGCTCAATCATTTTTTGCATGCATGTTTCTTGATCTTGTTTGCCGAAGCGCAAACAAAAAACAAACAACGAACGAAGGCATCGTCATCATCGTTTCAGCGAAGATGACTCGGGATTCGCTAATGTTTTTGTTGTTGTTGTTTATTGTATGCTTTTTGGTTTTGCTGTAATGTCACTATCAATCGAAGATTTGTGGTGTATGGCTGTTTGCTCAAATGCTGCGCTTTGATTGATTTTTAAAACCTGCAAATATTTAGACGTGGTTGAATCCAATTTGAAATTTTCACAAATATTTTTACGTGGCGAGTTCCAAGTAAAATCATTTGTTTATATTTTGACGTGGTTGATACCAATTTTGAACCTTTTGCAGCGGTTTTTTTTTGACGTGGTTGAATCCAATTTGAAATTTTCACAAATATTTTTACGTGGCGAGTTCCAAGTAAAATCATTTGTTTATATTTTGACGTGGTTGATACCAATTTTGAACCTTTTGCAGCGTTTTTTTTTTTGACGTGGTTGAATCCAATTTGAAATTTCTACAAATATTTTTACGTGGCGCATTCCAAGTAAAATTATTTGTTTATATTTTGACGTGGTTGATACCAATTTTGAATTTTTTTAAGAAGTATTTTAACGCCATTGTCCAACATTGTAATTCTATTTTGTGTTTCGGTTTGTTACAATATGGCTACAAATATAAAGACAAATAGAAATTCCTCAACGTCTGGAATTCAATGTTGTGTTCGCAGTTGCAAAAAATCGAGACGACAATGCGAGAATCTTAGATTATTTAGATTCCCCGCTGCTGATTTCGTGTTTGGCCAAATTTGGCGCGAAAAATGCAATATATCTTATGACGACTATAACCGAAAACTGTATATTAGTGAAAATCATTTCTCCAGTACTTATGTAGGAAAAAGGTTTCTAAAAAAGGATGCGATTCCAACCTTAAACTTAGACGAAGATCATGAGATTTCGGATGAAGAATTTTTAGAACCAGATTCTTCATTGAAACGACCACGTTATGATGACATAGTATGCAGTAATTGCGAAAAAAACGTCAAAATAACCCATTATTACAAAAAGAAATACAGCGACCTATTAAAAAAATTCAAAAAAATTAACGAAAAATTGCGAAAAGAAAAGCGCTTTATTTGAAAATCCAAGAATTGTTGTTCAAAGACTTTAAAAAATTCAATTGATTCTTTAAAACATATCAACTTGGAATCCAAAACATTTTGTAAACTTTTACTTAGCACCCGGCCAAAAGAATATTCTGACGAAGTGAAATATTTAGCGCAAAATATTTTTTATATTTCACAATCAACATATTCTTTCCTAAGAGATAAGTTAAATTTCAATTTGCCACATATCAGCACCTTAAATCGGTGGGCTCCAATAAAGTTCCTTCAGCCCGGTATCAACAATGTGGCTTTTGAATTCATTAAAAAGATGTGCTTAGAGTTGGAGGAAAAAAATGAAAATAATATGGTTCTTTTAATGGACGAAATGGCAATACGTAGAGAATTACGATACAATCAAAAACTAGATTTAATTGACGGATTTGAATGCACAGGCTTCGAAAGAACAAAAAAAATTGGTAAGCAAGTATGTGTATTTATGTTGAAGTCCATGTTCTCGAGTTGGTGTTCAATTTTAAACTATTTTGTGTCAGAGAATGGATTAACAGCAGATACGTTGTGCAAAATAATTAAAGAAAATCTTAAAATTTTAAGCAATTTTGGTATAGTAGTGAACGTTTTGGTTTGTGATCAGGGGTCTTCTAATAGAAAGTGTTTCTCCGACTTAGGCGTATGTATAGAGAAACCATACTTTCACTTTCAAAATCAAAAAATTTATTGCATGTTCGATTTCCCACATTTAATCAAGTCATTGCGAAATGGTTGGCTTAAATGCGACTTGAAAACGCCTGATGGTTTAGTTAGCTTTAAAGTAGTTCAAGAGCTTTGGGAGAGGGAAGAAAATTGTAAAACCAAAATGTGCCCAAAATTGACTAGACAACACATATTTCCAAATTCATTTGAAAAATGCGTGTTAAATTTGCCACGCAAGTGTTCAGTAAATCAGTTGAAGCTGCTATCAGAACAATTTCAGACATAATAATTAATAATTAATAATTGATTGGCACGACAGCCCGCTTACGCGAGACTAAGGCCTAGCTTCCCGCAACCACCCGTGTTGTGCGTGTGAATTTTGTACGCGGGTGGAAGGGACCTACAGTTTTATGCCGGTTCCGAACGGCAGGTTGGGAGCTTTTTCATAGGCAATTTTTACTCTCAGAGGTTTGCCATTTCCAGCTGAGAGGACAGCCACCGAAAGAGAAAACGAGTTTCCCGTTATTTCAGACATAAGTGGATTTAAAAAAATCACACAAGAGGTAGCGTTATCCACAGCTGATTTGCAAAAATTGATCAAATATTTGATTGCATGAATAGTGGATCTTTGTATGCAGATAACTGCTACCGATCTGCTCTTCAGATTAAGAAAGAATCGCACACATTTATTCAAACATTTTTATATTATCTAGAGGAAGTGAAATTTGTTGATGAAAAAAAACGAGTTTTCTTCCTAGATGGCATGAAACTATCCTTAAAATCGGTCCTTCTACTTGTAGATGAAATATTAAAAGATAATTCGGACAAGTTTTTTATTATGACAAAGGCCTTTAACCAGGACAAGTTGGAGAATACGTTTGCTGTGTTAAGGCAAAAAGGAGGTAATAATTGTAACCCCTCTGTAGCTGAACTTAATAATATCTTAGCCAGGTTATTAGCCTTTAAAATAATAAAGTTTAGCTCCTCTACCAATTGTGAAGAGACGCAAGATTCAATGACTAATTTAATTTCAAGCGCTTCTTTTAATGAGGATGTTTTGCAGGCTAATGGCGATGATAATGACAATGAAATCCTGGAAAATCTTGATCTAAGTAGTGAGATGCACGAGGCGTATTTTGTAGGTGACACCTTTTGTAATCTGAAAGATATTAACTTAGAGCTGGTTTCCATGAGGTATTTTGTTGGATACGTAGCGTACAAAATCATTCCTAAATTAAATTGTGAAAAATGCGGTGACGAATTGAGAAAAAGGGATGAAGTTTTGACTGCTCCAAGTGAAATTTTTATTTTTCACAAAAATTATCAGTCAATTTCTGATTTTGGTAATCTTTTTGCTCCTTCCAATTCCCTAATGAATGTATGCATAAAACATATTTTAATTTTTCATAAAATCTTCGAAGCAGAACCTGAAAAAATTGGTATTAACCCATTAAAACCTGACCCCAGAAGGGCTTGTGCGATTTCCATAAAATTTTGCACAATCTTAGTAATTGACCTAATCAAGAAAAAAAATCAAGAAAATAATTCATACCCCCACCCCCTGAACCAGGAGGGTACGTTGCGCAAACGCAATTTGGGCCTTAGTCACATACAAAACATAAAATTAAAAAAAAAATAAAATTTGTTTAAACTTATTTTTAAATAGTTTAGCATTACAAAATGCAGCCCACAAAGGGATTTTGATAGGTTTGAAGAATAAGTATTTTTAATTGAATTTCAAAAATTCCCCAAAAAAAAACCTTTGACTTTGGATCGAAAAAAATAAAATAAATAAAAAATAAATAAAAAATATTTAAAAAATTTTGAAATTTCGGTATGACAGAATCTAAAACGATCAATTCGAATCCAATTCTACCCATTTTCAAGTCTTATATCTTTATGAATTACTTAATGTAGCGAAATTCCCAAACGTTGCGCAAACGCAACGCTCAGGGCTTAATGGGTTAAGGCACATGTTTTACAATCTTGTAAAAATGCTACACCTGAATGGTTCCATGGTGAGTGCTGTAACCATAGAGTCCAAATTTTAGATTTTCTTATTTTAGTTCTTCTACGAAAACACTGCATGTGGGCTGTGCAAAAAGGAAGTTCGAAAGAACGAAAATTGAAAATAATTGTTGACAAATAAAAAAATTCTTATTAAAAATTATTATTTATGAAAGATAAATTTAAACGAAAGTAAAACAATAAACATAAAACCTTACAATAATATTCTTAATAAATAACTATAAACGCTCTTGTGCAACATGTTTGCACCCATATTTTACTACACCAAGTTCACGCATTTTTTTTGCTAATTGTAATTTGCTTGTGATTATAAAAAAGAAAGCAGAAATAACGACGCAACAATTACCAACAACATCAATGCTATCCCGCCTGCACGGCACAGCGCAAAAAACAGTATACCGCTAACTTTTTTTGTTTGCCAATATTATAATGCTATTCCCCGCGACAACAAAAGCAGCGTTCATCGTCATGTTTATCAAGTGGCGCAACAGCAGCGAGAATACGAATGAGTACAGAAACGACTTCAATTCACATGTTACGCCGAAGTTACAGAGATTTCTGCTGTTAGTAACAGAGATTTCTGCTGTCAATAACAGAGGGTACTACCAGCAGTACCCAAGTACAACGCGTTTGCTTGTATGAGATGCGCGTTCTATATTACTTCATATTCTTTGATAGTACTTAGGTGTAAATTAACTATTGATACCGTACTTAATTTTTAACATTTCAATTTCTTCTGAATTGGGGTTTTCGTACCGCTTCATCTAACTTTCTTTAAATTCGGTGTCAAGTGGTACGCGTGGGCAGACGTGCCGTTTTGTGCTCCGCGGCTTATATTGTTTCTGTCCATCCCTCGCGTATTTAAATGTTCGACTGACATGTCCAGTTTGTTGCTCCGCCGCGTGTGCTCAATAACTAAATATTCAATAATAATATTAATAAATAATAACAAATAATAAAAACTAAAAATGCAAACGCAATAAAATATAAACTGCCCTTAATTTTTTTCTCGCTGTCCGCTGCATTGACCTCTGCGTTGTGTTTGTTATGGTTCTTTTTCCGTGTCTCCCTCCTCCGTCCGTATTCAGTGGCGCTACATGCGGTCTTGTTCGACACTGAGAAATTGACTGTTCTGTGGTAACGGCATAACACTTACCACAGAGCATAATCAATTTCTTAGTGCGGCAGATCGGCAATCCCGGCTACTTTCCTTGTCCTTTAACCCACTCAGGCCATGGTGCTGGACAAATTTCGCATAGCCTTCTGCAACGTGCGCGGTTCAGGGCGAACTTTTTTGCTGTATGTTATACGCGTTTGTTAAACTTCATAAACCCCATGTAATGGCACTAACTGAGACCCAGGTGTGTGGGGATGCAGATCCACTGGATTTCCACATCCCTGGTTACCACTTACTGCCATTATTCTCTCCTCACAGGGGTCTTGCCATTTATGTGGGTTAAATTCAATATCCAGTCGCATATTCTGCACTTCTGCTTTCTGTATAGAAGCCCGAATTCAGGGAGAGATTCTACTTACAACAAGTTTACATTTCTTATATTTTGGAATCGTATCCGAATAGTGAAATTGTAGTTGCTGGTGATTTCAATATTCATAATTCCAATTGGCTACGCCATTCCAGCCACACAACTCCTGAAGGCTTATTTGTCGAGCTCTTTGCCGAGTCTAATAACTTGACTCAAATAGTGCATGAACCTACACATATCCCCTGCGTTGAGGGGCAAGCTCTCAATACTCTAGACTTTTTTCTCACTTCACATCATGAACAATATAATGTTGAAATGCACGCACCTCTTGGAAACTGAGACCATTGCACCATTTTGGCGTCTTTCTCATACTCTTCTATCCGCAATGCTTCGCCCTTAGCCCCGAAGCGCTTAATGTGGATGTATGATAAAGCTAACTGGAGTGAACTTAACGATTTTTTCGCCCACTTCAATTGGAAATTGTGTTTTCTTGATAGAAACATAAACATAATGCCGCAGCCAAGATGGTTGAAGAAATAATATTATTGGGAATGCGGTTCTTCATCCCTAATAAGAAAATTTGCATTAAACCGAAGGACAATCTCTGGTTTAATGAGACATGCAGAATTGCTGTCAGGTCTAAAGAGGAAGCTTTCAGAGCATGGCAGGCAAATAAAAATGCCACCACTGAACAGCTGCGTAAACAGGCTAGAAATCGATGCAATGCCATCCTAAGGCGCCAAAAGTTTCTGCATGAACAGCGCCAAAGGAAAAAAGTTCTTCAATGCCAGCGTGGTAGTAAGAACTTTTGGTCATTCGTTAAGAAGGTGAAGAACCAAACATCGTCTTCAATCCCAACTCTTCTTAACAATGATCAAATCATCACTCACTCGGTTGATAAAGCTAATTTGTTGGCTCAAATTTTCTCTATGCCAGAAATTCATTTTCGGACACGGGTAGTTAAAAGAGTGCTTGCAAATCTCGATGTAAATAAGGCTTCAGGGCCGGACGGCATTCCAGCCCTTGTTTTGCAAAAGTGCGCTACCTCACTGGCTTGTCCGTTACGCGAACTTTTCAACATGTCATACACCACAGGTGTATTTCCGACATGTTGGAAGGTAGCAAATGTTCAACCAGTTCCTAAAAAAGGCAAGACTACTGACCCTGCGAACTACCGACCTATAGCAATCTGTTCGGTGCTTTCCAAGGTAATGGAAAGCATTGTTAACTTCAACCTTGTGAAATTTCTGGAGCACAATAGACTGCTAAGTGACCGCCAATACGGCTTCCGAAGACAGCGATCGACGGGAGACCTTATGGCGGTCCTCACCGAGAAATGGAACCATAGCATTCTAAACCTCGGTGAAAGCAAGGTTGTTGCATTAGATATTTCCAAGGCCTTTGACCGGGTGTGGCATAAAGCACTCGTGTCAAAATTGATTGCCTATGGTGTCGGTAGTATCTTCTCTCGTTGGATAACGAGTTTCCTCTATGATCGCTCTATTCGTGTTGTAATAGACGGCATAGCCTCGGAAAAGCATTCCCTTAGCACGGGAGTGCCGCAGGGTTCGGTCCTTTCTCCAACCCTTTTCCTGATCTTCATCAACGACCTGTTGTCGGCGACGAAGAATCCCATCTACTCGTTTGCGGATGACAGCACCATTTGTCATTCATACTCTTTCACAAAGCGTCCCAGCTCTGTGGAGATTGAGAGAGAACGGCGCCGTATGAATGACACACTTAATAGCGACGTACAAACAATCTCCAAGTGGGGTCAATTTTACAGGGTGGATTTTAATCCCCGCAAGACCCAATGTTGCCCGTTATCCCACAAACGAGTCTCTTCACATCCCAACACATCCCTGGTTATGGTTGGTGTGAGTATTGCGGAATCGGCAGCTCTTGATGTTCTGGGCATTGACATTAAGAACGATCTTCGTGGGAACGATCATATTTTTGGCGTGTCGAAAGAAGCAGCCAAGTGCCTCGGCTTCCTAAAGCGGTGCAAAAAATATTTCACTCCGTCTGATCTCCGCATCATTTAATTAATTTAATTGATTGGCACGACAGCCCGCTTACGCGAGACTAAGGCCTAGCTTCCCGCAACCACCCGTGTTGTGCGTGTGAATTTTGTACGCGGGTGGAAGGGACCTACAGTTTTATGCCGGTTCTGAACGGCAGGTTGGGAGCTTTTTCATAGGCAATTTTTACTCTTAGAGGTTTGCCATTTCCAGCTGAGAGGACAGCCACCTAAAGAGAAAACGAGTTTCCCGTTATTTTTTTTAGGTGTTACTACATGCAGAATTCGAACTTGCGTCGCTCTGCATGCGACTCGTTGGACCGCGCACTAACCAACTGAGCCACGGCGGCTGTCATCCGCATGATTTACACTACCTATATCCGACCTAAAATTGAGTTTAACTCGCACCTCTGGGCGGGGGCTTCAAAAACCCATTTGGAGTTCCTCGATCGGGTGCAAAACCGTGCGATTAAACAGTAGAGTATCCAGCTCTATTGACTCCCTGGAGCATTGTCGAAACGTGGCATGTGTGGTGTTATTTTACCGGTACTTTTTCGGTAACTGGTCAGTGGAGATGACCAGCATGATGCCATCACTCCGGGTATTCCCCCGGGCAACCCGTTTGAACACTGGCGCCCATGCATTCCACGTTGAAACTATGTTCCAGCGCACTACGCACTACAGGGAGAGTTCATTTCTGGCCCGTACAGCGCGGCTGTGGTCTCCCTGCGGATATTTTCCCCAGCACTTATGATCTCGATGGGTTCAAGGCAAGAGCCCATAAACACTTTACTCATAACCCTATCTCCTAACCTTTATATCCTTCCTGAACCAACGCAATGTTTCGCATTAATAGGGGTCATCCCCTGCGCGTTTGTTCCTGTTAAAAAAAAAAATGCATTATTTACCTTAATTTTTAACTGTTTTTGTTTCTGACAAACTTTTAATATTACAACTACTATTATTAGGGTAAAAGGTTCGGTTGTGGGCATAGTTCGGTTGTGGGCACCCCTTCGTATCTTTTGATAGAAAGCAGGCTGGGTTTTTTGACTAAGGCCTTTTGTTCATTATGGAACCACGATCTTTTTGTGCTAAATACTGAGTCGAACAGACACGCCTGCTTTGGGCTGGGACCATATATATCTTTCTGTGCTTAAAAAATAAGACACAAATTTTTTTAAACATTTTAAATGGTGTCATAAATCGAAGTTAATCCATCGAGAAAGCGAGTAAAATGCATTTTTATTTAGTTATTTTATTATACTTTGTGATCCAATATTGATTAGAACCAATATGTTTACCCCGAACAAATTTTTCACTACTTCTCAAAATGGCTGCCAAATTCGGTTGTGGGCACTGCAATTAGTTCGGTTGTGGGCACCCGTCTTTTAGTGATTTGGTAAGTTTTGGTAAGTTATTTCATCGAAAATGGTCTTTTAACGCATTTTTTGGTTGTTTTAGCTACATCTTCCGAGGGTAAATAACAAAAATCCTCCGATATTTTTTCAATGTGCTGGATGTAATTTAACATTGTTCTGCAGATAAGCTAACCACAAAATCGACTGCTGCAGCGTATGCGATTTCCCAAACCAATCGCCAACGCTACAAAAAGAAGGTGGAAGAAAATTTCGGAGACATCAAAGCTGTCGACGGTGGTGTTTTCTTCTTTTCGTGGATGTTGTCGAATCAGGTTGAATGGTGTTTTCCACCTTCTTCACGTCACAGCACTTGAAGAGTGTTGACTAATTAGGTTGAATTTCATTTTACTTTAGGTCTTCTTGACAGCCCAGGAGAATGACTTGGTCACTTACATTTTGAAATGCCCGTCCATCTAAAATGTGCCGACATGCGTACATGCGTGCATTGTGCTTCAAATATGATAATTAAAACTTAATATTTTTCTATATTCGTGTTGGTTTTTCTTAATATTTCCCCGTTTCCAGCAGATTTTCCAAGGGTGCCCACGACCGAACCAAAAAAATTTTTTGTTAAAAATGACTACAAAATTTAAAAAAAAAAATTTCTATTTGACGGAATCGATTACTTTTGTCATTACTTGTTAGCTAAGGTTTCTAGCTTTCCATAGATGTCCATATGTCCGATTAAGAAGAACTTGGTAAAAAGTTATGAGCCAAAAACAAAAAGGTGCCCACAACCGGACCCATTCCCCTACTAGCATTATACAGGGTGCGCCATCTAAATGTGGTTGATGGAAATATTGAATAACGTGAACAATTCTCAATCGATTTTGGAAAACTATTTATTTTTATAAAATTTGAAGCTTTACAATTTTTTCCATTCAGTTTCCAAAAACAGCGGATACAAAATTCAGCTCTTTTTCTGGCATTTTCCATGACATTTGCCAGCATCTCGGGTGATATCGCAGTGATTTCGGCTCGAATATTGTCCTTAAGCTCGTCTAAAGTCTTTGGTTTGTTGGCATACACTTTGCTTTTTGAAAATCCCCACAAAAAAAGTCCGGTGCCGTTAAATCGGGCGATCTCGGTGGCCTTTGACGATACGCACGCTGTGTTGCAACAACTGAACGATTACATTTACTGAACATTGTTACTATTTCCGCGCGTTCTTTGGGCGTGAATCGATTCATGGTTAAAATTGTAATGCAATAACCTTTCCGAAATGTTTTCGATGACGTCAATCGGTGTAAATCTGTCAAAGTTATTCAATATTTCCATCGACCACATTTAGATGGCGCACCTTGTAGTAGTAACGGTGCCTAGCCCATAGTTTACAGAATTGTGAAATTTAAGCTCTTTAATCGCCTTGATATTTTCTTCTTGAGTTAGTGCGATTTCGTCAAAAGAGAGTTCTTCTTCCACTGTAAATGACGTGTTTTTCTGTGGAATTACGAATTTTTCTTTGTAACATATATGAAAATTTTGTGGCAGCCGCCGTGGCTCAGTTGGTTAGTGCGCGGTCCAGCGAGTCGAATGCAGAGCGACGCAAGTTCGAATACTGCATGTAGTAACACCTAAAAAAAAAAAAAATAACGGGAAACTCGTTTTCTCTTTCGGTGGCTGTCCTCTCAGCTGGAAATGGCAAACCTCTGAGAGTAAAAATTGCCTATGAAAAAGCTCCCAACCTGCCGTTCGGAACCGGCATAAAACTGTAGGTCCCTTCCACCCGCGTACAAATTCACACGCACAACACGGGTGGCTGCGGGAAGCTAGGCCTTAGTCTCGCGTAAGCGGGCTGTCGTGCCAATCAATTATTATTATTAATTATTATTATATGAAAATTTTGTTTGTATATTGGTTATTGGCTATATTAATCGAACAATTATTAAAAGTTATAAAGTGGTTTCCATTGAGATCTAATTTTCTCTCGGCACAAGTACTGTTTAATGGTTTATTTTTTGCATTTTTAATAATTATCATGTTGTTCTTCGCTTCAATTATTTCATCTTTTGTATTTCTTTTTAGGAAGCATTTTCCTTGATAGATACAGGTTTTGCTAAGTTTAACTTCATAGACTGACTTGTTTTCTTCCCATTTATAAACCTTGTCTTTTATTTTAATAACATATTCCATATCTGATATGATCTCTTTAGCTTCTTTGTTCATAATTGGTACTATTAATTTCTTTTCTACTTGGATGGTTTCTATTGGTATTTTTATTGCAAGGATTATGTTTCTGGTTTTGTATGTAGCTACTCCTAGTTTTATGTTTGATAGTTTTTTGAAATCTATATTGTAGGTTTTAATCTCGGCTTTCGTAAGTATGTTATATGTATTTGGCTGTAAGATTTCTGTTCGAGCAGATGTTAAATATTGTAACGATGAGCCAGTCTGTCGCGGTGCAAAGCAACCCTGCCGCTACGTGCCGTGCCATAACCCAATCTGGCAACGACGGCCGCGATAGTAACTTTTAGCCCAACCTGGCAACGATGGTCGCGGTCATCAGGGAAACTTCTAGTCCAATCTGGCAACGTACGAGAACGATCTGCGCGACGGCCGGACAGAGTATAAAAGGTGGCCAGATGCGGTACAGCGAGCCAGTCTGGTTTTGACAAGTGAAGTTGCCACACGGAATAATCAAGCAAATACTTAAGTGTACGAACAGTAAAGTGTAAACTGTGAATAATAAAGTGACTGTTGGTGTATTTTATTGTCTGCGTTTAAGAAACTGACTGTGTTTTATTTTCAAATCACACAATCCAGAGATACGTGACAGCCCTCTAGACTTAATATTCGTAACAATATTTAATTTAAACTAATTGATTCTTAAGCCTATTTCCGACTGTTTCCAGTATAGGGATGTGGTCATGTAAATCCTCTTCTTGTGAATGAGCTGTTTGTCTGTCGATTGACTCATTGTCATTAATTTCTTCTATTCTATTTGTAACGCTTATTCTAGCTATGTAGTTAATTTCATTTGCATCAATGTTTAGTCTACTTAAGAAATCTGCAATTTTATTATCGGTACCCTTAACCTTCACACTGTCACCATTAACATATGTTAATATTTCAAATTTTGATTTTGCTATAACTTTTTAGTTTTAAGTCTGATTCTCATGCGGCTTCGGCTCAGTGGCCATTTTATCAAGCTCTTTCTAAATATGTAATCAGAAAACTAAAAATTTTATTTTTTCCATCTTTTTTTTACAAATGAAAATTTTTACCCCTATTTTGGTTACAATTAACATATTCAAAATTCAATGTTCAAATTTCGATATGTTATGTGATGTGGAATTACCTAACAATGTTAAATACAAAATTTTGTGAGAATATCTTTGAAAATGCACTTTGTATGGCATTTCTTTAAAAAAAGCAACAAATTCGCCCACATTGTGGGGGCTGAAACCCCATACATCCCTTTTTCCCCTTCAACATTTGAACCTAAAATCTCTTAAGCACCGTCCATTTTACGTTTTTGCTTACCAACTTAGCTCAAAAAATGAAAACTGTCTTTATAAAACGGATGAAAAGAAAAATATTAACATATGTTAATAGTGACAGTGTGAAGGTTAATATAACCTATCTTAGCGTCATATTCTCCTAACTGAATGAGCCATCCATGGCTGAACTACAAGGTTGTAGCAAGCCACCGGCTGATCGTTTATCGCTTTTGTCAAAATCGTCGGTGTGCTGTGTTGCCGCATCGGTTGAAATGAAAATACCTGACTGAAAACAACTGACCTGAGCACTTTTCCCGTTTTTTTACTCAAATACAGCACCGTCTGGCAACAATCAGTTTTGTTTGTTTTCAGTTTCTCCCTCTTTCGTCGGAAAATATCAGCTGATTTTGACAATAGCGATAAACGATCCTACCAACAAAATACATGTGGTTTTTGGTGTTGCGAGGATGCTATTACCTTATTCTTGTGCCATGGAGCCATCTTTGCAGTCTAGGATTAATGTCTTTTCCACAGTTCTTACTTTGGAGCCACTTAAGTGGTTGGTGATCTGTGTGCAAGTCAAACTCTTTGCCATATAAGTATGGTCTGAAGTATTTACGCCCCCATACTACTGCTAATAGCTCCTTTTCTATTGTAGAATAGCGCTTTTCGTGATCATTGAGTGTACGAGAAGCATAGCATATCGGATGCCCATCTTGAGTGAGGACTGCCCCCAGTGCGAAATTACTAGCGTCTGTTATAAGTCTGAATCTTTTATTGTAATTTGGGTACTGTAAAATTGGGTGATCCGTTATAATTTCTTTATTTCGTTTTTCGAAGGAGGATATGTAATTAGGGTCGTTGCTGTTAATTTTCGCATCCTTCTTCAAGTACTTAATCATGGGGCTTGCAATCTTTGCGTAATCTTTAATAAACTTTCTGTAGAAGCCGGTTGCTCCTAAACATGCTTTTATCTGTTTTTGTGTTGTTGGTAATTTTAAATTTTTGATAGCTTTTATTTTTTTTTTGGATTCGGTTTGAAACCATTTTGTGTTAGTATGTGCCCTAAATACTCGGTTTCTTTCTTTAAGAAACTGCACTTATCGATTTGTATTTTGAGTCCCACTTTTTGCAATGTTTGAAAGATTTTTCTTAGGTTGGTTATGTGTTCTTGCAAGGATGTACTAAATATTAGGATGTCGTCTAAGTAGATTTGACGCAGATTTTGTTGATGTACTATTTTAATATCGAATTCATAATGGCCAAACGGAGTCGAAAACGCTGTTTTCTTTCTATCCTCAGGCTTCACCAAAATTTTATGAAACCCTTTTGCCAAATCAATCGTTGAGAAATATTGAGCTTTCCCCAATTTGTCTAATATAGAGTCTATATTAGGAATTGGGTACTTGTCGCTGATAGTACATTGGTTTAGTTTTCTGTAATCAGCCACTATCCTCCACTTCTTATTTCCAGAGCTATCAGTTTTTTTTGGAACGATCCAAAGAGGGCTATTGTAGTGTGAATTGCTTTCAGTTATAATCCCCTGTTGCAACATTTCACTTATTTGTCGGTCTATTTTTTCTTCGTGTATCTTAGGGTATCTGTAAATTTTTGCGGATATTGGTCTATCATTTTCCGTGATAATTTCGTGTTGGATTTCATGGATAAATTTCAGTGAATCTCCTACCCTAAAAAATGTGGTTTTGAATTCTTATAGTAGTTTCCGTACCTGTTGCTTCTCTTCGGTGTTTAAGTGATCTAATTTTATTTTCTCTAAGAAATTATTTTCGAGTGGTTGTAATGAATGTATACTGTCGGTTGCGAATGGAAAGTGGCTATTGATGAAAAAAATTTTGGTTTGTTTTATCTGTAAATATTTCGATTCTAAATCTATTTTTGCGTCAAATTTGGTTAGGACATTTTGCCCAATAATGGCGTGGTATTTTCTGTTACGTAAGTCAACTACATTCCAAGATATGGTTCCCTCTGTGTCAAATTCTTTTGGAATTTGTGTTGTAATCTTTTCTGTAATTCTATTAATCCCATTTATTGTCGCGAAAAACTTCGGGTTTTGTAGAGAAAACATGGGGAATTTTTCCCTAGCATTAGTATTAATAATACTCGTTGTTGAGCCTGTGCCTATAAGACAGTTAAATTTACAATCTTCTATATTTAGCTTAACTATTGGTAATGTGGTTCCCGAGGCTCGTTGGTAAAATTTACATCTTCTTCAACGTTGCCTATTTCCATCGGTTCTACATGTTGTTGGTTGTACTGTCCACCGCCACTATTGTTTTGTCCGTCGCGGTTAGTATTATTATTGTTTCGGTATCGACTAGAGTTGTTTGTATTGTTATTGTAATTTCTGTATTGAACTGAATCGTTTGTATTATTATTATTGTAATTTCTGTATTGAGCCGAATTGTTTGTATTATTATTCCGATTCCGGCTATTGATATTGTCATCATTAGTTCGATATTGATTAGGAGGTCTATAACTTTGACGTTCTACAATACTACTTCTATATTGGCCAGAATTTTTTATTATTTTGGTATTGATTGGGATTATTCCAGCTTTGTCGTTCGATTGTGTTAGTGTTATTTGTGTATTGACCAGATTGATTAACACCGTGCTGACCGGAGTTCTCCCTATTTCGGTATTCGTTGTTCCGCGGATTTCCTGGTCTTTGGGTCGGTTTCCTACGTTTGTAATCTATTGCCCTACTGTCGTCTAACAGCCCAAGCTTCGTATATCTATTAGAGAGCTGCATCGGATAACTTTTTACTGCATATGAGAAGTTTGTTGTCGGATACGTATGCTTCACTTACTCGAGCGCCGTCGAGTATGTATACTGCTCTGACTCGCTCTCTCGCTCATGCGTAGAGAAGAGAAGAGAAGCACAGAATTTCGGATAACAACGAGAAGGAAGCCGCGAAAAGGCGGAAGCCGAAAAATCGGAACATGAAAAAATAGGAACATCTAAAAATAGGAACATAATAGCAAAACTTCCGCGAGTATGAGGTACCTTACTACGGAAGCTCGAGTATTTTTGCAGCTTCAAGGTCAACGGCAGACCAGATATTGCTGCTGCTAGTGGCGTTGTGGTTGAAGTTAGAATGTTAATGCAGTAAATTGATTTAAAATCTTCAAATATAGTTATATATTTACTATAGTTATATTATTAATTATTAATTAATTTTTTAATATTTATTATAATTAAATATTTTTAAATCTTTTGTATATAAATCTAAATTAAAATATTTATTTATTATTTATTTATTACGCGTGGAAGCTAAATTCAATGGATGTTGTCAATGTGGGAAGGGAAAGGTGATGGAGATGTTTTCGTTTAATTATATATCTGAACGGAATGAGTTTGCACGTATGAGGGGCACTCTGTGCATTGGTGAAAAATGCTTTTAAGTAATAGGCTCAGAAACAGCGGAGTAAAGGAGAGTACTAAGATGTTTTTGGTTGCTTTTCTAACTTTTTTTACACTGTTTCGATTCTTCAAAGTCAAGCTCATAATGTTACCCTACGAAGGTAAAAGTAAAGAAATAATAGTAAGGGAGAGGGCTGGGTTGTGAACCGGGTTTTATTTTTTGGCTCTAACTTTTCGCAAAATAAAGATATCGAAAAATCGAAGATACCGTTGGAAAGGTACATATATAACGTAACTTTGTTATGAAGACAGATTACCGTTTTGATTGAAATTTAACTCTCTACGTCCAATTGTCTAAGAACGTGATTTTTCGCTTTTTCAAAAAAGTGGCTGGGTTGTGAACCATCTGGAAAATCCCTATTAAATTCGGAAAATACGAAGAAAACACCCATAATTTTTAAGTACATTGAGAATTTATTTAATCAGGAAGCCTCAAGAGGTGAAAAAAAGTTATAATGACGCCTCTTAGGCCAAAAAATCGCAATGAATGAAACTGCTCAATTTTTTTAAATTTTCATCCTAATCTGTGTCGGAATGTTTGCATGTGAAATACGAACGTGTTCTCGTATTGGCTCACTTCAAGTGAACACAACGAAATCGAGTGAAATTATATAAAATGACTTTATTTTTATATATCCGTCCATATTTGACAGTGTTAGAACAAATGTAGTACGAAAAACAGGTGGTTCATAACCCAGCCACCTCAGTGGTTCACAGCCCAACCACGATGCCATTTTGGAAACTTTAAAATTAACGACACTTCCAATCATAATTCGACATAAACAAATATTGCATCGTAAAATAGAATCAAAACACTAAATAAACATGTATTACACAGACTTTTTGCAATAAGCTCAGTCACTAAGATAGCACTTTAAAAAAAAGCCAACAAGTTTTCGCAGTCGATTTTCAAACACGATGTCTTTCAAACTCGATTGCTGCCACAAGCAATACGTGTTTGTACTTCGGTGTAACCACAAAAGCAGACAAAAGCATATCATAAGACAAAATTGACAGTTGAAAGATTGGCGATATGTCAATTAGGGAAAGAAAAAACGGCAATGGTTCACACCCCAGCCTGGTTCACAACCCAGCCCTTACTAGCCGAATTCAATTCACAACATAGTTTTTTATTCAACGAAATATTTCAATAGTTTAGCAAAAAAACTTAAACTTAAATAAATTATATCTAATTCCTTTTATAATCGGCCTTATGCTGAATGTCGTCTCACTCATCGTTGACGATCGTCTATGTGTATCGTCAAATCTATCGTTTCGTCGACACTTCGGTATGCTGTACAAGCAACGTAGACGAAACGTTGTGCACTGAATAAACACGGCAACTCTATGAGTGGGAAATTTTTTGTTTTGGGTATTTCACGTGGGAAATTCTGTTACTTCAAATGATTTGTGTGTTTATTTGAAAAATAAATGGATTACGAGCTGTTTTTTTTCAAGCGACGAGGAAGAAAATAAATCTTTGACGGTGCAGCGGAGGCTGTTAATGCAAACAGTGGACTTATTTGCGTTGCCTGAAACCAAGTAATTTATTTTTCTTTGACCAATGCAAGTGGAGCCCCCACTGGGAGGAAGGATGCGGCCTCGGTAAGCAGCGTTCTGCTCTGGCGAGTTCGCCCACCTCGCAGTGGCCTACTATACCTTGTGCCCTGGCACCCAAAATAATGAGACGTTGGAGCCTTTAGCTAGGGTGATTAAGAATTTTTGGAAGTCCAAGACAAGCCTAGATGAGGTGGTCGCCTCCGCGAGCGGCTTGATGGCTGCCTGACTGTCCGAGTATATGTGGACATCCGCTTTGTACGCGTTTTCGCAGATAAGTCATATAGAAACCTGGTAAATGGCCATTACTTCTGCCTGGAAGACACTGCAATGATCAGGTGGAAGGAAAAGCTGGGGCTTCGCTTCGCTGACTGCAGAAAATACCACAGCCAACCTTGTTACCTATGTTACCACCACACTACGCTCCCTTCCCTGGAAAAGGGAAGCCATTGGGAAACGGGAGATCCCAATTTTATTTCAGTATCGTTTTAGTTTCGTCAGCAAAATTTCCGACGATGGAAATATTCGTCGATAGACGAAAGGCGATAACGATGACGAGCATAGCACTCCGTCGTCAGCTGACGATACGACGATGAGCAGCAGTATCGTCATTTTTTCAGACGATGACGATATTCAGCATAAGGCCGAATAAAGCACATCATATACTTAAAATATATAATAAAACAAAAAGTACAACAGCAATAAGCAAACAAAAAATTAACTTCCAAACTTACATACTTATAAAATTAATCAACTGCTGCATCCAATTCACAATGAATATCAGTTTTAGCAATATTAAAATTTAAGAACATTATTTGGTTGACTGTGGCACAGTTCGTTCCAATTTAAGACCTTTTTTCTGAAATTAAATTTCTTGCCATTGAAAAAATTCTCTCAGAAGCTGCACTACTTGCTGGAGTGGCTAATAGCAAAGAATATAGAATATAAAGAATACGCATCTTCAAAACTTTGTCAAGCGTGTTTCTTGATGCGGGCGGGAAGAGATGAGCGGAGGCATAGCTTCCGGGAAATTTGCTCGCGCTCAACAGTTTGCGATCATTTTCGTCGAAGCGCAAGCGAAGAGTAAACAACGAACCAAAGCATCGTCATCGTCGTTTCAACGAAGATGATTTGGGATTCGCTAATGTTTTTGGTGTTGTCGTTTATTGTGTGTATGCTTTTTTGTGTTGTGATTGATTTTGCTGCAATGTCACCAGCAATCGAATGTTTGTGGTGTATGGCTTTTTGCTGGCCAATGCTTTGATTAATTTAAAAATTTGGTGGTTGATCCCAATTTAAAATGTTTGCAAATATTTTTACGTGGCGAGTTCGAAGTAAAATTATTTGTTTATATTTTCACATGCTTGATTACAATTTTGAAAATATGGGAAAACTACGAAAAAAAATGAACTGATAGGCATATTGACTTCAAAATTCGTGAAACACTTGAAATTAAAAATAATTAGATGCGTGTTTTAATTTTTTTTTTTAATCGAAATCTAACAGAGGGTTAGAAGATTGTATGGAAAACCATAATTTAATAGGTCTATTGACTTTCAATAGGGCGAAAGCACTACTAAAGCACTAAATAAAGAAAAAATAAGACAAGTATTTTGTCATAAGAAAATTGTATTACGGCATGCCTACGTTTAAAAATAGTTTAAATGTTCTACACCTGAATGATTCCATGGCGAATGATGTGATCATAAATTTACAATATTAGATTTTCTTATTTTAGTTCTTTTAAACAAGCATTATATGTGGGCCGTAAGAAAAGTTCCAAAGAACGAGACGGAAAATTATTACGGGTTATAAAGACGTTTTCTTTTCTTTCCAATTCCATTTTTATTGATTACTTATTATTTATTTTTTAATTGCCTTTAGCGATCATATAGGTCGCCATGCCAGCCATATTTTATTTTCTTTTCTATGATTTTGCGCACACTACAGTCGGCAGTGAGTTCAGGAGCAATATGCGACGCCGTGCAGGCTTATAGAAGAAGAACAGAAGCCAGCCAGAAAATATAAATCGTTTTACAATTTCAGCTTTTCGCCAGCGCAACAACAGCACATCGTCTTCCTCCTCTTCGGACAATTGAGCGAGAATGAACGAGTGAGCACAGACGCGGCATTCGTGTTTTTATGATTTGCGCTCAGAGCATTGTGCTGTCATTTCAAGTGTTTCCTCTTGTTGTCTACCCCCCCGCATCCAGAAGACGGGTGGCGATATCAGCACCCGCATTCAAATTTTTGCTTGTATGAGATGCACACTCTTTATGTTTCATACTTTTTGCTAATAGTCTGCAGCTCACTTTATATAGAAGTGGAAATTCAGCTTGATGTGAATTCCACCACTGCAAGATGTTAAAGGCATCATGAAATCCTACATTTGTATTTTCATATAAGCGGATTTCATGATCGATTTTATCATCGGTGCTTAATGCAGCCGACTCTTGTAGGAAGTCAGTAAGAAGCTCTGAATTAAGTGTTGACATTTTGGATGTTGAAGGAATGTTATCATCTTCTTCACTAATATTTTCGATATAACTTCTCATTAACTTCTTACATTCAGCTATAACAACAGTTTTTTCTTCCTCGGTAAATTGTTTTAACTTATTAGTTGGTGGGAAAAGAAATAGGGCAATCTTATGATAAATAGTAACATTTTTAAGCACCAATTCTATTAAATAGAAGTGTAATTTTTCTTTAAAACTTTTTATGACGTCATGGCCTTCTTGATTAACAACACAAATTTTATTTAATCTATGAATATGAATATATACCCAATGCAAAGTTGCATAATTTTCACCCCCCAACTTATTGGATGTTTCTTCAAATGAACTTAAAAGTTTAACAACAGCATGAATATAAATTAAATTAACATTATCAATTTTCTGCATTTCATTTTTGGCTTGTAAGATAGATGTTATTTCCGCCCAATTTTGTTCTACTGAACTTAGTAAATACAAAATGGTATTCCAGCGAGTTGGACAAAAACTCTTTAAAGAAGAGTGCAACTTTGAATTAATACCGGATTTTTTAAAATATTTTACAAGTTTTGTACATGTATTACTTAACTCAGCGATTTCGAGTGTTTCCTTTATAGATTTTTCTACAGCATTATTCAACAAATGATTGATGCAATATATGTGGTTGCACATACGAAAAGCAGAAATCATATTGGAGCCTCGACCCGTAACAACAATTGCGTTCGCACTCAAATCACAACCAAAATCTCGTAGAGTTTTCAAAACTTTTAATTTAATGTTTTCGCCTAAAAAAATAAATAAATAAGTATATATTAGTACACAAAAATGATGCTATTTTAATATAAAAATCAGTTAAAGTAGCAGTAATAAGAGTATATTGCCTAATAAAGGTTTTTTTCTCACCGGTTGATTTTTCACCATCCATCGACTTAAGTCCAAGAAGTCTGCATTCCAAATTTCCATGCTGCACGTAGTGAATCGTGACGGCAAGGTAAGACATTTTCAAATAGTTGTCTGTCCATAGGTCGGTTGTAACTCCGTAGCCATTCCTGATGTCAAGTTTAGTTTTTACTGCGATGTAATATTTGTCATAAAGCTGCGCTACATTCCTTGATACAGTTGTTGGATGAGGCAGCAAATTTTCGACGTCCACATTTTCGCCATAATCAGCACCGACTTTTACAAGAAATTTCGCGAATTTTTTTAATCCCGAGTCATCCATCATTTTAAAAGAGCGGCAATTTTCGACTATCCACTTTGTAACGACACAAACACATTCTTTTTTAGTTTGAGCATCCACCTCTAAAGCAGCGGTTCTATCACTTCGGGATGCTCTTGATACAAGGTAGCACTTATGTTTCAGCAAATTGGACGTACTCTTTTTATTTAATTGAAAAATGTTTTTGCATTTCATGCACGCCACAATGTTTTCAATTTCTTCATCGTTTTCATTTCGGACTGCTGTGTATATTTCCCACACTTTGCTTTTCCACATTTGTTAAAGAGCTTGTATTCACCATTTATTATTTTTGTTTTAATGGCTTTATGTGCGTTGTCATTACTGGAGCTTAAATCCTCACTCACAGACAAAACACTGGAAACTGAAGCCTAGCAAAAAAAAAAAAATTGAATTAATATTATGCTATTACTAAATAAAAATTTAGGAACTTACTTCATTGCTATCCATTTTCAATTTTTTTTTTCAAATTTTAAGTCAACTTCACACCACAAACGAATAAGTACAAGTGAAAGTTTTAAAGTTTTATTTTATATTCTGTACTTTTAGTATATTTAGTTGTTCTAGGATGCTCTACTGCTATTTACTTAATACATAGTAATTATCATTTACCGACCAGGCAAAAATTATAGTTAACCGCAATCGGACATTTCTATTCCTCAGACATACTCTTACATAAACAAATGCACATATGCATTCGCATTAATCGGTATTCCCTAATCATCGCCGCCTGCCAAAATAAGGGTACAGACCTTTCCATTTCCGCACATACGAAAACATGCATTAATTTGTATATGACACAATAAAAGGCAAATTCTTGCGCCCACAAGAAGAAAGAAAAGAATCCGAAATGGGTTTTGTTTATATTTTATGCCTGCCAGCTTGAATCTGCCTGCCTAAACGTTGCGTCTACAATTTTTGGATAAGAATTTCTTCCTTAGTCTTCGATTGGTAATAACGATTTGGTACCTGCATATGTATGTATGCATGTATGTACATTTGCATTTATTTACATTTGTTTAGAAAAAGGAGTATGTACATATAAAACCCGCAAATATGTATGTATGTATATATATGTATGTTTACTACAGCGAATAGTTTGAATAAGTTTTCATAAATAATGTTTATTTTACATTAAACTTAATTATATTAAATTCCACTCATTTTCATTTTCACTCCATATTCTATGCGAATGTCCTGCACTCAGCAGAAAGAGATTTCTCCAGTTTGGTCAGGCGTCTATACCGCCATCAACCATCTGGAAACTACAACCCCAAAAAGTGCTAAAATTTATAAAAAGCCTTAACTTGGACGGTTAAAACAAAGGCTGCACAAAAGATCAAATTGGTCGTAGTGCACTATAGCCTATACGTATAATAATAATAATAATATTAAATTAAATCTCTACTGAATAGTTTTTAAAAAAGTCATATAATAAGAAATTAAGTTTATTATTGCATATATCGATCACTTTATGGGTACAATGTTCATCAGCAATCCAAAAAATCAAAAAAATATATGCTTCGCGCAATGCGCGCAATGCTTCGCAACATTCCTTTGAAGCACATTCAACTCAAGCTTCACTTAGCATTTGCGCTTCCTCATGCAGTTCAAACCTTCCGACATACTCGACACCTTCCGCGAGCATTTGCGCTTCCTCATGCAGTTTAAACCTTCCGACATACTCGACAGCTTCCGCGAGTAATTGCGTAGCAACGAGAAGGAAGTTTGCTAGCGTCGATTCGCAACGAGAAGCTGCTCGCTCAGCGTCGAGTAACAACGTGCAGTTACTCGACAATTTAGAGGTACCGAAAAATGAGTACCTTTTTTTCGGCTTCTCTTCGGATACGTGTTCCGTTTTTAAAACTGCACGTGAAGGCATCGAGTATAAATGGATTTATGCAGATCTTTAATATCTATCAACAATTTTATTTAAAGAAGTTTCTTCGATTAGGTGGGCTCGAAACTGACCATCTATTTTTTCTAATAAAATCTCCGTTAGGTCCCTGTCCACATTTTCGGGTTTATAGATTTGTGGTTTTCTTTCGTCATATTCGTACATTTCGTTTATTTCATATATAGCCTTTGTGATCTCGTCAAATAGTTCTCTTAAAGTACTAATCTTAATATTTCTACACCACCTCTGCATACGTTTTCTTTGGTTGGAATTGCTGCTTCAGTTTTTCTTTAACGTCTGTCCAGGTTGCGTTTTCTCCCAGTTGGCGTATACAACTCCCTGCTTCGGCTACTATCTTCTCGTTGATCACTATCTGTATTCCATATAAGGCCTGGTTGGTTCCGCATAATTCGATTGTCCTTTCCACAGACTTAACAGAATTGTTCAATTATGTGGTGGGGACTCATTAATAATGTTTGTTGAACATTCTGTTGCTGGCTACTCCGTTGTTTTTGTGCCAGTTGCTGCTGCTGTGTCAGTTGTTGCTTCTGGTTTTCAATAATTCTCTCCTGCTGGTACAGCGCTGCTTCGAGTTGTTCGATTTTTGTCTGCAGATCCTCCATTGAGCTGTCCTCTATTGGGCGATCTGTGTCAAAGGCTTGTTTCCGACTCATATAGATGATCGCTGATTTTCTTTCCTGCCCTTTTTCTTTGTTTAGATGTATTTGATTTTTCCACTTTATTTCACTTTGGAACTCGGTTCCCTTTTCTTTACGATTCTTCAGACTCGCAAAATACCGACTGCGCCAGTTACGTTCTCGAAAATTACCCGAGGAATTTCCTACGCCAAAATTACGTGTCAAATAAAACTCGGAAAATTTCCTGAATTGAACTTTATTCAATCAATTTGGTCTTGAGACTAAATTTATTTTTCTCGCTTAACTCTAACTTGGCTTCGCTGGTCGTGCTCAATTATGCTGAGCTAGCGTAAGCAATGCCGGGGTCGCTGATACCGTTCATCGCAGTGTTGATAAATGAGTTTTCCCATTTTGTACCAAGAGGCCAAAAAAAATGTACTAAAGTAGACAAAAAAGTACCAAATCTTTTTATTAACAAATGCATTTTTATAATTCAATATTTATTTCCAGTATTAATCCAATTTTAAAGAATTTTAATCTTAAAATGCAAAAAATGAATTCATACAAGGAACATTTAAATACTTATTTGCACATTGAGTTTAAGAACTCATTCGTTTCTTTGAGATCATTTGGTATTTCAACTTCAAGTAAATCTTTCGATTTTTATACAAAACCATGGAATGATTTGTGAATCATTTACACAATATTTTAAAATGTTCAATGCCTCGAATGGCAGGTTGTGCATTTCTCAAATGCATTTGAAATACTAACGCATCAGAATCGCTTAGGGTCACATTGACTGCTTTTGAATTGCTATTTTCGGGCAGTGCTAGTCGCCTATCGCTGCTTTCAATTTTGCACCTATGTACATGTAATAATTGCATACATTACCTTTATAAAAATTGTTTAATTCCAATGTGAGCGTCCAACTTCTTTTACTTAGTGAAATTCAAAATGTATGCAAATAAATTGGCACCACGCACTAATGATGAAACGATAGCCCCATGAGGTTGAAAAGGACAACTAGATATCTAATAGCTATCCTTATCTTTAAGTTTTAAGATAATCCGTAACTACTTGAAATCGAGTTTCTCGAGAATAATGTTGCCATTTTACCAAAATGTACCAAATAAATCAATGTAGTACCAATGTACTTTTTAATTTCAAAATGTATCAAAAAAGTACAATTGTACCAACAATATCAACACTGGTTCATCGACCGCCGAAACGCTACGTATGTCGACTCAGCTGTTTGCCAATTGTTATTCGATACAAAGTTGGAAGGTTTGTTTAACTTTGTATCGAATATTTGTTTGTGTGTGTGTATGTAACTCGCGTGTATTAATGTTCGTCCGCCAGTTGTGTTTGTCTTTTTACCCGGTGCCTGAACTAAATGTTAAATAAATATATGTATAAATTAAAAACGCAATGAAATCGAAAATCATCAAATGCCGTTAACTCACCGTCCGCCGCATTAAACTCTGCTCGCGTTGTGTTGTTTGTGGTTCATTTTCCGTGTCTCCCTCCTCCGTCCGTATTCAGTTCGACACTGAGAAATTGACTGTTCTGTAGTAAAGGCATAACACTTACCCCAGGGCATATTGAATTTCTTAGTGCGGCAGATCGCATTCCTGGCTACTTTCCTTGTCTTTTGACCCAACCAGGTCATGTTGCTGGACAAATTTCGCATAGCCTTCTGCAACGTGCGCGGCTCAGGGCGAACTTTTTTGCTGTATACGCGTTTGTTAACCTTCACCAACCCCATGTAATAGCACTAAGTGTGTGGGGATGCAGATCCACTGGATTTTCACATCCCTAATTACCACTTACTGCCATTATTCTCTCCTCATAGGGGTCTTGCCCTTTATGTGTGCAGTAATGTTGCGTACCAGTGCCAGCAACAACTATACACGACGGATGCCGAATTTAGCTCCATGTGGGTTAAATTCAATATTCAGTTGAACATTCTGTACTTTTGCTTTCTGTATAAAAGCCCGAATTCAGGGAGAGATTTTACTTACAACAAATTTGATCTTCTCTCTGATTCTATTTCTCATATTCTGGAATCGTATCCGAATAGTGAAATTGTGGGTGCTGGTGATTTCAATATTCATAATTCCAATTGGCTACGACATTCCAGCCACACAACTCCTGAATGCTTATTTGTTGAGCTCTTTGCCGAGTCTAATAACTTGACTCAAATAGTGCATGAACCAATGCATATCCCCTGCGTTGCGGGGCAAGCTCTCAATACTCTAGACCTTTTTCTCACTTCACATCATGAAAAATACCATGTTGAAATGCACGCACCTCTTGGAAACTCGGACCATTGTACCATCTTGGCGTCTTTCTCGTACTCTTCCATCCGCAATGCTTCGCCCTTAACCCCGAAGCGCCTAATGTGGATGTACGATAAAGCTAACTGGAGTGGACTTAACGATTTTTTCGCTCACTTCAATTGGAAATTGTGTTTTCTTGATAGAAACATAAACATAATGCCGCAGCCAAAATGATTGAAGAAATAATATTATTGGGAATAGGGTCCTTCATCCCTAATAAGAAAATTTGCATTAAACCTAAGGACAATCTCTGGTTTAATGAGACATGCAGAATTGCTGTCAGGTCTAAAGAGGAAGCTTTCAGAGCATGGCAGGCAAATAAAAATGCCACCACTGAACAGCTGCGTAAACAGGCTAGAAATCGATGCAATGCCATCCTAAAGCGCCAAAAGTTTCTGCATGAACAGCGCCAAAGGAAAAAAGTTCTTCAATGCCAGCGTGGTAGTAAGAACTTTTGGTCATTCGTTAAGAAGGTGAAGAACCAAACATCGTCTTCAATCCCAACTCTTTTTAACAATGATCAAATCATCACTCACTCGGTTGATAAAGCTAATTTGTTGGCTAAAATTTTCGCAGAGAATTCCTCTCTGCCCCCCAGCGATCAACCACTGCCCGTAGTCGAAAACGTATCTTGCTCTATGCCAGAAATTCATTTTCGGACACGGGTAGTTAAAAGAGTGCTTGCAAATCTCGATGTAAATAAGGCTTCAGGGCCGGACGGCACTCCAGCCCTTGTTTTGCAAAAGTGCGCTACCTCACTGGCTTGTCCGTTACGCGAACTTTTCAACATGTCATACACCACAGGTGTATTTCCGACATGTTGGAAGGTAGCAAATGTTCAACCAGTTCCTAAAAAAGGCAAGACTACTGACCCTGCGAACTACCGACCTATAGCAATCTGTTCGGTGCTTTCCAAGGTAATGGAAAGCATTGTTAACTTCAACCTTGTGAAATTTCTGGAGCACAATAGACTGCTAAGTGACCGCCAATACGGCTTCCGAAGACAGCGATTGACGGGAGACCTTATGGCGGTCCTCACCGAGAAATGGAACCATAGCATTCTAAACCTTGGTGAAAGCAAGGTTGTTGCACTGGATATTTCTAAGGCCTTTGACCGAGTATGGCATAAAGCACTCGTGTCTAAATTGATTGCCTATGGCGTCGGTAGTATCTTCTCTCGTTGGATTACGAGCTTCCTCTATGATCGCTCTATTCGTGTTGTAATAGACGCTACAGCCTCGGAAAAGCATTCCCTTTGCGCGGGAGTGCCGCAGGGTTCGGTCCTTTCTCCAACCCTTTTCCTTATCTTCATCAACGACCTGTTGTCGGCGAAGAAGAATCCCATCTACTCGTTTGCGGATGACAGCTCCATTTGTCATTCATACTCCTTTACAAAGCGCCCCAGCTCTGTGGAGATTGAGAGAGAACGGCTCCCCACATACCAATACATCCCTGATTATGGGTGGTGTGGGTATTGCCGAATCGGCAGCTCTTGATGTTCTAGGCATGTCCAGAACGATCTTCGTTGGAACGATCATATTTTTGGCGTGTCGAAAGAACCAGCCAAGTGCCTCGGCTTCCTAAAGCGGTGAAACAAATATTTCACTCCGTCTGATCTCGGTATTATTTATACCACCTATATCTGACCTAAAATGGAGTTTAACTCGCACCTATGGGCGGGGGCTTCAAAAACCCATTTGGAGCTCCTGTTCCGGGTGCAAAACCGTGCGATCACGCTTATAGGGGACAGTAGGGCATCCAGCTCTATTGACTCCTTAGAACATCGTCGAAATGTGGCGTGTGTGGTGTTATTTTACTGATACTTCTTCGGTAATTGCTCAGTGGAGATGAATAAGTACGAAATAAACACTTAAACACATTTTCAGTTTTGGCTTAATTCTGGCGTTCAAGTTAATTTCTGAGCTTTGATGTATCCAGAGACCTATAGTAGAATGTTATGGCGAATATTTTCGTGGTGAATGTTGTCCTTAAAAAGTCCTGTTTTACAGGACATTTTAGGCATTTTAGAAAAAAAGGGTCAAATTGACCCATACAAATAGGAGTTACAGGGTTAAAATGCTCCACAAAAATGTTCTTCGTAGTATTTTACATTAAATTGCTGAACACATCACATACCTAAGATGTGAAGTTACATAGTTTTCGTATGCCGAATCACCATAAGAATGAGCAAAAAGGGGAAAACTTTGACCCCCCCTAAAAAAAATTCAGACGTAAACTTTCAAAACGCCGATACACGTATATTGTTTTTTGGTCCCCTCTACCAGAATCCGTTGTCAGAACCTTGTTATTTTAAAAAAAGTTTGATTTTGTTCTGCAGTGTAATGGATGGAGGGAAGTATACTGTTTTCCAAATTATATCGGTGTGATAGACTGCACACATGTAAGAGTTCCGAAATTAGGAGCATTTGGTAACGAGTACGACAACAGAATAGAATTTACAAGCTTAAACGTGAAGGCTACTTGTAATGAAAAAGAAGTATTTACAAGTGTGGATTGCCAGTGGCCCAGCACCGTGCATGACAGTATCTGTGCAGAAATCCAATAACACTTGAGCAGCAACATTACAACAAAGTCTATTGCAGCGAACGAGTTGTAATTGAACGATGTTACGGACAGTTAAAATCAGGTTACCGATATTACAATATAAAGTTCGCAGCAAAATTAAAAGCAGCCGTTGATACATACGTGGGCAGTCCGATAGCACTTAGCCCCACCGCCCGATGGTGCCACTATCGTAAGAGAAATTAACTATCGTGTAGTACATCCTCGTAGACGGCTACTGTCAAAATTTCAGTCATATTGTATTTGTAGTTTTGTTTTGACCGCGTGTGGAAACGAACGTGTCCGCGGATTTTAGAAAAATGGAAAAAAAGCAATATCGGTCGGTGATTCGTGAAATTGGTCGCATTAGGCTACGAATAGCTGCCCCAAACTTGAAAAAGTCACTCGCCGGGCAGAAATTTTAGTCGAATGAGGAAGTTATCGCCGCCACGGAGGCCTCCAGAATACGTATTTTTTAGACGGGTTAAAGAAGTTGCAGCATCGCTGGGTCTAGTGTACGAGTTGAAAGGAGACTACGTTGAGAAATAAATCGCCACTTTTCCAAAATTTTTGTTTTTCTTTTGTAGGCTAAGTACTTATCGGACCACCCACGTACTCGCATGTGTTGCCTAGCAACGGTCTAGCAAAAGCTTAAACTGGATAGCAAGAGCAGCAATGACTTAAACTGTTGTTCATAAAAAAAAAAGCAATTGATTTTTCGTTCAAGCAATTGCTCTTACTAGTCAGCAATTGCTTGTTAGCAATTGCTTAATTTTTATTCATTAGGCCCATTAATCTAAACAGATTGCTAGTTTTATTAGAAGTATGTGATTTTTTCAATCCATTCGTCCATGTTGAACGTTGCCAAATTGGTATTATCTGCATCCTTTTCCTTAAAAATGTCTGAAATGTATAAAGTATAGAAATTAAAACATGCACATACCATTGAACAAAAAATCTTTCACTTTACCAATAAAAGTTCTTATCTTAATTGCGCACGTAAGAAAATCGTCAAATGAAATGCTTCCATCGCGAGAGCTATAACGATGTGCCAAAGCGTTGAGAATATGGTTGTTTAAGTGGTATCCAGCAGAGCCAAGTGCATCTCGAAGGTTAAAGCCGTTAATGCTTCCGACATTCTCGGTGTCATAATTCTTGAATACAGCTTTCCACCTTGCTATGTCTGTCAGTAATACTTCAAATTCCTCAAAGCCCAATTTTCCTGAATGGTCCGTGTCCATCATTGCTACCATTGATCTACAGACATCTTTTGAAAATCCGCCATTCTCTTCGAGCAGTACAAATAAAAGATATATTTTAATATATGGTTTGGGTAAATATCATTAAATTAATATATATTATATTAAAAATCGTCTCTGGCCCTAAGTATTTACACATTGCACTATATTCGGCTTTCAACTTTATCGTGAAATGCATGAATTTTATTGAAAAAGTTAAGGATTGAAAAGAAAAACGAAATAGTTCGAATACACACACGAAACTTAGGAAATAAACTCCAATCTTGTGTATATTAATTAATAGTTATTTCGTGAATAATGGATACTAGTAGGGCTCTGCGGCTTTGCACGCAGTCAATGTTGAAGTCAATGGGCCCAATAAATCAAGTTTCTTCATACTACACTCTATGGGCGATGCCACGCCTCATTTATGTAATGCCCAATCCATCTTCCAGTCGAAGAGTGTGACCCGGTTTCATTGATATGCAACTTTCAGTTCCAAGTTACGCGGAAAATTTCAGTCGCAAAAAATATGCCGCGCCCCTTGTTCAACGCCCATAATATTTTGCCAGTAGAATGACACATCTATGGGACGATGGTATACAAAACTTCAAAGCTTTCCAACTTATTGTGCCGAAGATATTCCACATTACAAATTTTGGTTCCTACTCTCCCTGTCGAAGGGCACGTCGAAATCGTAAGTATGTGCCAAATATCTTGATGTGTGAATTGCAGTGATGTGTGATTGAAAACAATAGGGTCGCTTAAAAAGTACCACGCCCCTTTTCCAACGCCCATACAATTTAACCACTTGAACGACAAGTCTATATCAAATTTCAATGCTGGTCGACTCATAATTCCGAAGATATTTCATATTAAAAACTTGGGTTGTGTGGGCAGTGTCAGGCCCCCTCGTCCGATACCCACCCCATTCCCCATGTCGAAGGGCACATCTAAGTCGTAAGCTTGTGTCAAATCTCTTTATTGTGCGATTTGAAGTTCCAAAGTTATTCAAAACATTTGAGTTGCTTAAAAAGTGCCACGCCCCTTGTCCAACGCTCACAAACTTTTACCAGTGAAACGGCACATCTAAACGGTGGCCCCGCACCAAATTGTAATGCTACCCTATTTCTCATTCCGAAGATATTCCATATTAAAAATTTAAGTTGTATGGGCGGTGCCACGCCCCCTTTTCAAAAACCCAACCAATTCCCCCTATCGAATCGCTAAATCTTTTGACCCCCATATTGCTGTGACAAATATATCATGGCTGATTTGTTATTATAGTGGGCGTGGCAAGAAGGCGTATTAGGTAGGTGTGGTCAATCTTATATATCCTATGTTACCATCAACACAACACGGAATCAGTTGATATTAATACTGATTTGCGGACATGTACGGTAACTTCGTTTCGTTAGTTGAGCGGGCACAGAAATTGGGCGTGGCCGATTATATTATAGCCTATGTTTGCGGCAATGGCGTGGCAATGCGGCGTGGTCAATCTTAAATATCCTATGTTAACATGTTCCATATGGAAAATTTAAATTGTATGGGAGGTGCCACGCCTACCTATCGAGACGTGTTCCCACTATGTAGTTTACCGAGACTTACTCAAGATGAACAATCCGTGAAAAATACAACTAATCGGCTGTCAAGTTGACTTTTAGTTTCGTGGGACCAACAAACAAACATACATTCATTTTTAAATACTTATACAACATATAGATATTTGCTGCAGTGACTCGCAAAATTTTTTTATATCCATATTGTTTTGCACAAATATACCACAGTTAATTTCATCATAATGGGTATTGCAGGAAGGCGTAAAAGGTAGGCGTGGTCAACCTTATACAGCTTATGTTTACCGCTATGAAACATCGAATCATTTTACATCAACATTAATTTTCAGACATTTACCGTAGCTTTGTTTTGTTAGTTTAGTGGGCGCGGAAAGTGGATGTGGCCGATTATATTATGTTATAGCCTATGTTTGCCGCAATGACACGCTGAATCGTCTGATACTCATATTGCTATGACAAATATACCATGACTGATTTGTTATTAGAGTGGGCGTGCTGAGAAGGCATATCAGGTGGGCGTGGTCAATCTTATATATCCTATGTTAATATCAATGAAACACGGAATCATCTATATATTTATTTGAATAAGGGCGCTGAGATTTGGCTATCCACACATCTTACAATATCATATGATACATAGTTTTAAAGCTCTTGATGAGCATATTTGCACAAACTTTTCAAAATGCAGATTGATAAAGCCTATCTCGAGATACTTGCATCGAAAGTTGCATTAATTTCCCTATTAGAAACAGCATTGCTCTTTACGTTTATCAAATCCATTCAGAAAGCTGTGCGCTTGAGCGAGAAGATGGAAATAAGCAAACAAATAAGATCGTGAATGTAACCAAAGAAAAGAAACATAACACAATCAGTGTGCTTACTTAATTTTTCATTTATGTGGTAGACCCAGTGAAAAAAATGTGGTAGATTTGAATGAAATGTGGTAGATTTTTTGTATTGTCTATTAATTGTATTTTATTGCATTTGTAAATTTATTGTATTTCATTGTATTTGCACATTAATTGTATTTTACGTTCTTCTATGCACTTTAACCTGTGCCGGGTTTCTTCTCATTGTTTTTTGTATTGTTGATGGGCCAGTTACTCATGACACAGAACATAAACTTAACCATAAACATAAACTTAGAAAATTTGAGCGATTACTCAAAACTTTATTTCCGTAAACATAAACTTAAAAATCAACTGATTTTCCGCGACAATATTGCCACTTCGATTTCTCCATCTCGTGAACAATCAAATTCAAACTTTTCGCGACATTTTTTTACTTGCTATTATTAAATGTTTGAGCATCCAACGACTAAAACTATTAATATATTTACGAAACTAATAAAAATTGCAATCCATTTTTTATATGTTACAAATTATTTTAATTTGTTTACTTTTCAATTCATTCCGAAGAGAGTGGCAACAATTTTTGCGTTTTCCGTAAACATAAACTTAGAAACCAAAACGAAACAGATTTCCAAGTTTACGGTTAAGTACTAAGTTTATGTTCTATGTCTCGGGTAACCAGTTGTACAGTTTTCGGGTATGCCAGGTCGTGCTAGCTGACAAGTAAAACTAACAGAGCTATTCTGGCAAAGACTGTTGAAACACTTTCAAAAGATTACACTGAGCAACAGCCAAAATTTTTCCGAGTTCTAGTAAACCTTTTCTAAAGGATTTTTGGACGCTGATCACAACTGCGTACTTAGTTTTTTGATTGTTTGAGCGGTTTGTAAGTTATTGGTGGTTTTTGCTAGGAGGTGTTTTACACGTTTTTTCATCTTTGAATTTTTATTGCATTTGTAATATGTTGAAAAACACGATAATTTTTTTATGACACAATAACGAATCCTCAAGCTATAATTCTGACCATAGTCGATTTCGATTGGTCAAGGATTAACATGGCTATGGCCCTTCAAAGTTCAATTTTCGCGAATTTTTCATAAAAATTCATTAAAAATCGGTGTTGCAATTTTCAACTAGGAGTTAGTGTGCAATGTATAGTGTAAGGTTGTAACTTAAACTTATAGAACAGATTTTTTGCATTGTATGTGCCATTCTCGGCCTATGCTCGTTAGAGTGTAAATGCGACTTCATCTTCTGAACACGTGTTTGTATTGAAATCCCCTAATGCTTTTCGCGTCATTGACGAAAGTAGCTAAAGTATTTTCGCAAGCGTCAATATTTGTCTTTTCAAGGGCATCAACAAAATTTGAATTGGTTCGTTACTGTAGGAGATATTCTAAAAAGAGTTGCATCACACAAGTAAAAATTTCAACCAAACACACTTAGCAAACTACTTGCTGTTTTTCCATATTTCACTGCGACATATTTTTAGGGCGCTAGAAAAATCAAAATCAAAGCTGAAAATTTTATGAATCAAGAGCATTTGATGAATGTGAGCATTTTCATACTGCTGCCTAAAAGTGTGCTCCGATATTATAGCTCAAAAGTAAATCCTTGCTTTTGTTGCTGAATTTATTAATGCAGAACTTACATATTTGTACACCTACTCTATTACAAACATCGTATTTCAAAAATTTATTTTTTAATTGAAAGCCCCAACATTCTTCTTTCACTATATGACAATATATATTTTTTGTAAGAAAAATTCTTTTGTGTATTCGCAATCTTGCAAAGTAACTGAAAATTTGACTTTGCAAATGAATAACTCTTGCAAATTTGAACCGATTTTAATGTTTTAAATTTGAAATACATAGTTAGAGTATTGTTAATCTATGTTAAAAAAATGGCATTTTAGACTTCAGGTTTGTAGAAGCTGCATACGTATAATGGTCAAAAAACATGGAAAACGCCCTCCGAGGAAAACCATCAATATTTCTTAAGCCGCTCAAACAATCAAAAAACTAAGTACGCAGTTGTGATCAGCGTCCAAAAAGAAGCGTCCTTTAGAAAAGTATGGTTTGATTTCAGAAAAAAAAAATAATGTCGATTTTGTTGCTCTATGTTATTGAAAGATAGTTTGAAAGACTGAATGAAAGATTTTAGCTATTCCAACGAAAAAATCTTTCGGGAAAAGCTCTAAAATTCAACACTGGAGTTGAAAAGCTGTTTTCAGCGAACAGCATTGCCAGCCAACTCTTTTTCTGTGAAATTTGAAGCATTTTTGCAATGATGAAAGAAAATAATTTTTCCAATTTTCGTTATGATTTTCTTTTTAATTACAGATGTGCTTATCAGGGTTATTTTGCAGTTACGTATTTCTTTTTAGAAAAGACAAGAACTGGTGTAAAAATATGAATTCAAATTGATTGTTTTATTTTTTATGTGATGTTAATGATGTTGTCAGATTAAACCTTAAGGGGAGGTTCTTTCAAATTTTTTTGAAAAAATGTTTTTTTTGTTTTTACACATAAAATGAAAGCTGTATGTCCGTAGAATATGTGTACGAAAGGATTTTTCGATACGATCGCCTTGTCCGCACACGAGTTTGTTTCTTCTACAGTGTTTTCCCCAGTTTTTTCCCGGAGCTGCTATCTTTCAACGCGTTTTTCTCGGAACCACGTTTTCCATCTGAATTTCAAGGATATCTCTTGATCTATTGTTCTAATTTCCTTAATCTAAAGCATGTTTGAAAGGTGATCATTTTCTGTATGGCTTATACCTAAAACGAGCATAAGTTACTATTAAATTGTAATTTATAATTAAGGTTTAATAACAAAAAAAGTGGCAAAAAAAATTTTCGATCGTTCACATTTCAGTGAATTTTTGGCCAAAAATCATTATAGTTAGGTATAAGCCATAGAAAATTTCATCTACTTTCATTTAAAAAAACCATTTTAATTTCAGATTACTACAAGAGGCTGTAGGCTTGAAATTCGGAGACTAGATTTTTCAGGCAGTGATCGACGAAAGCCGCCATAGTTCAGCCGCCATTTTGAATCCGTCAAAAACCGTCAAAACCGGATGTTTCTATGTTTTTTCATCAGGCCACAAATCATTTCCAAACTTAGGCCTTTTTTTGGCCAAATTTGAAAGAACCTCCCCTTAAGGCAATGAACAGCACATGAAGACAAACACTTTGGGCCAATTTATATTATGTACTTTTGCTGTTAATTGGTGTATTTTTACGTTTTCTTTCATCCTTCATAAAAATCTCACATTTGTAAACCAAGTGCTCTGTTCGATGCTGGCAATACTGTTGGCAAACGAACCGTCCGTCGTGAAATGAAAAATTCAAACAAAATTTCAAAAATTTCAATCAATGGCTGAAGAAATCAAGCTGAAGTAAAAATTAAAAAAGTAATTGCATTCTTTTATAAACTATGTCCATATATATTATATATATCCGTATATCGTTTCTTTTCATAACACAAACACAACGCACGTACTTTTTGCAAGCTGAAAGACGACCCCAAAAGCACATCTTTCAAACTGTCTTTCATGTTACGGAAAAAAGCTTTCAAGATAGTTGCTAGAATAGCAAATTGTCTTTCGAAAGATTTTTGTACTTCGAAAGATTGAGGTGGGTTGAAAGATAGTTGCCAGAATAGCCCTGTAAGTTATGTCATGAGCAGAGCGGATAGAAATGCCTTTTTGCCTAGAGCCTAGGCATTTTACCTATTTTCATGTTTTTTTGCCCATCGGGACTTTTTTGCAAATTTAAGCCTAACGAGCCTAAAATCAACATTTTTTTGGAAATTTCACAATGATGAGTACAGCGAAGCATGTTTCGTTTTGTAATTGTTTGTTTTCTTTATCTTTTTTCCGAGAATGCAAACCGTTTCGAGTGCAAATTCCGAGTGAGAATTCGTCGCAGTAAGCGAGCATTTCTGTTACATACAGCTGTTTCACACTCAAATCATAACAGTATTTCTGAGGCTTGCATTTTGGAATATGTCTTTGTTCGCACTTGTACAATACATTTGATTTTCATTTGTGTATCGATATTCATCGAGTCTTGATCGCATTAAGTGAAAACGAAGTGAGGCTCAAAAAATGGGTAAAACCAAAGAAAATAATCGCGAGTTCTGTTCACGAATGGTTAAAGAATTTACTGGTACATTTCGCACCGATGGACGAATTTTATTTTGTAATTTTTGTGAGAGCTCATTTGCCGGTGCAAGCAAAATTTCACATGTGAAACAACACATCGCTTCAGAGAAACACAAATCAAAGATTCAGGGAAAAAATGAAGCAAGCACCAGTGGTCCTTCCCGTCAAACTCTGATTACAGAGCATCAACAAACAAGTGCCCAACCAAAAAATGACGAGTTTAGCATGAACCTCTGCAAAATGTTCCTTGAAGCGAACATCCCATTGAAAAAGTTAAGTCATTCATCTGTGATTAATTTCATGAAGAAATACACAGACAATAACATGCCCAGTGAATCAACGATACGACAAAAATACGTACCATATTTATACAATGAATGCATGCAAAATCTCCGTGAAAAAGTGACGGATAAAAGCATTTGGGTGTCCATTGATGAGACGACTGACAGCGAAAACCGTTTTGTTTGCAATTTCATTTTTGGTATTCTGGTCGACGATGAAAATGACCCGGAGAGAGGAAAGTGCTATCTCTTAAACATGGATGTCGTTGAGAAGACCAACGCAAGCACTATGGCCGCATTTTTAAACAATTCGTTGCTGTTGCTATGGCCGGACGGTAGGTATTTTTTAGGCACTGAAAAATCACGCCCGTATTCCCATCGTACTGACAATTACGCCCGTGTTCGCCTCGAACTGCAAATTCAGCCTGTACGACAAAAGCCTACTTTGCGGCCTCGGTACACAATCTACTATAACAAATGACTTTCCATAGGTATTCGATACGAGAAGGTGCTCGCTGTTCTAACTGATGCTGCTCCATATATGAAAGCAGCAATGCACTCCTTGAAAATATTATTTCCAAAAATGTTACATTTGACGTGTTTCTCGCATGGTTTACATCGCGTCGCAGAATTTGTTCGCGATCAATTTCCCAGGGTCAATCAATTGATATCAAAATGCAAAGCAGTGTTCGTGAAGGTAAAACTTTCTTGTACTTTCTATTAAGATGAAAAAATTCACAAATATGTAAATTTATTAGGCACCATCCCGCCGGAAGAAGTTTAAAGACCATTGGCCGGGTGTACCATTGCCTCCTGAACCGATAATAACTCGCTGGACTACATGGCTGAAGGCGGCGATCTACTACTGTGAACATTTTGAAGCTGTTAAATCGGTCATTGATACATTTGACAACAGCGACGCCGAATCCATAGGAATCACAAAGCAACTGCTTGCCGATCAGCAAATAAAGGTCGATTTGGCGTATATAAAAACTAGTTTTGCTAGTTTAGTCCCAGCAACAGTTGAGCTCGAGACGCAAGGATTGGAATTGAGCAGAAGTGTCGAAATTATTACATCCATTCGTACTTCATTAAAGTCTTTACGAAAAGAGGAATTCAGCAAAAAAATGGAAGCAGTGCTCAAAAATAATCCTGGGTTCAATACTATTATTGATATAAACAATGCTTTGAATGAACGATTGCAACCAACGCAAGAATTTGTTTTGAATCTATCGCCTATTGAGCTGGCTTCTTACAAGTATTGCCCCACAACATCAGCTGATGTTGAGCGATCTTTTTCAATGTTCAAGAGCGTTCTGACAGAGAAGCGTAGAACTTTTTTGTTCGAAAATTTGAAGCAGCATTGTATTGTACTTTGCAATCGTGAAAAATAATAATATTTGTTATGAAACTCTTGAAAACGTGTGTGTTTTCTTTGCATTTTTTGTATTTTTTACGAGACTTTTCCAGAGACTTTTTTGCATATAAGAGCCTATTTTCAGAACTATTTTCGCAATTTTTCAGGACTTTTTAGGCGCCTAAACTCGACTTTTTGCGAGACTTTTTTATCCGCTCTGGTCATGAGTAACTGGCCCATGACTGTATTTTTTTCTTTTTTGGGAGCGCGGACTCGCAAATTTCAGCAGCAGGTACAACTTCGCGTCGTAAAACTTCGTCCCGTCCAAGCGCATTGCCATCGCCATACGATATTCTTAACAACTAAACGTTACTAAAAAATAAAGGCAAAAATTAACTTCAACTTCAACTTTTTTAGAAATTTTTCCATTTCAATTGCACCTGCCGCCAAAACAATTGTTAAACTGTCAACTATTTGTAGTGCACTGCTTTCGAAGTGATGAGAGTGCTACCACATACGTTTTTTTTTTGCACATTTTCACTTATAATGTTCAATGCAGCCCTAAATACATTTTACAACAAAAAGCTCTAATTTACTTGAAGTAATAGGTTGGTTAAGAGAAAAATGTATGTTCCACAAAAATGTGGTAGATTTTAAGCCCTCCGTGGTAGAAACTTGATTTTAAAAATAATTGTGGTAGATCTACCACATATGTGGTAGAAGTAAGCACACTGAACACAATGCGCATGCTCAAAAATATGGCGGGTTCCAACATTGGAACCCGCACTCTGTTCTCACAGATCACGTATGTGGTGAGAGCGTTGCTTTACAAGCGAGAATGTAGTTTTACGTGTTGCGTTCTTTCGTTGCGCTCACTGCAGCGAGGCTGCGTTAGCTCACTGCTGCGGCGCACTGTGGCTCAATTTGTCATTTCAGGTTTCAAAATTAATAACTTCTGAACGAATAGAGATAATTGGAAAATCTTTTTTGCTGTTGATTAGAAATTCATCAGGCTATTGTATTCCAAAAAATAAACTCAATCGAGGTACAGGGTACTACGTAATACTTTGCCAAAGTTCGGCTTACTGTAAATAAGAATAATGCGAGCAACAATGTTAACTTTTAGTTGCAAAATTAATGAAAATTCATTAAAAAAGATGAAAAGTAATAAGAAATTTAAAAAATAAGCTGAAAGAGTCAAATTTAAAGATAAAAATTCATAAATTTCGCTTTCAAAATTAGAACCACAATTCGAAAAATTTACATAAAAAGTAAATTTTTCTTTATACAAAAACAATGCTAAAGTTTTATTATGGCTATATTTGATTGGCACATTGGGTGGAGTGGGAATACTGTGTTTTATTCTTTTAACACAACGCGGGCTTGTGGGTAAAACTCCTTTTCTCCTGATCCTTATTTTATTTTATGATCAAAGCTTCCTTTTTTATTAAATGACGCACAGTCTTGAATTGACTAGTTCGGCATTCCTTTTGCCGCCTTTGATGTCGATGGTTGGTCATCGCTTATGCTATATGCATCTCCTGCATCGAAGTATATTATTTTTTCCAACCACTCCTCATTACTCTGGACAAAATTGAATTTGGTACAGTTTGCCGCAATCCATTTCAACTTTGTAGTGCGTTAAGTCCTGGATATCTTCTCTTTAGTCGTAGATATGTTGGCTGCAGGCAAACTTCCTTCGACGTAACCTATTTCTTTAGTGACAGCCAGAACGAACTTTTCCTTTGTCTTCGAAATAGTAAATATTTTAAACAGCTTCGAATTTTTCAAAAACATCCTTGCGCTTCTTCTTCGGTTTAGTTCCAGTGGCGGAGTTGAAGTGATGTTTAGTTCAAATTAAATTCGAAACTAACTTCACTTACTCCAAACTCCTTTATTTATTTAGTTATTTACTACAAATGCCTTCTTTTACGATGCTGGTGCAAAAAGTTTCAATTAATTTGCTCCTTTCCGTATTTTAAAACTTCAACTTTGCCGAAAAAGTGCAAATTGGTGATATTATTTCACACTCTAAAAATTGCTCAACTTTGCGGCGTGGGATGATTGAGAGGTTAAGACGATGTGTTGTTGTTGTTGCGCTGGTGAAAAGCTGAAATTGTAAAAAAATTTCTATTTTCTGGCTGGTTTTTGTTTTTCTTGTATAAACTTGCACGACGTCGCATTTTGCACTAGATTCACTGCTGACTGTAGTGCGCACAAAACCATAGAAAAGAAAATAAAATATGGTTGGCATGGCGGCATATATGATCGCTACGAGCAATAAAAAATAAATAATAAGAAGTAATCAACAAAAACAATTACAAAAGGAAATGGAGGGGAAAACTTTTTATTACCCCGCAATAATTTTTAAAGTCCCGATGCCTGGAACTTTTTTTACGGCCCACATATAATTTTTTCGTAAAAGAACTAAAATAAGAAAATCTAGGATTTTAAATTTATTGTCCCATTATTCGTCACTAAACCATTCTGAAGTAAAATTCTTGCATTAGTCGGATATATGTACATATATGCCTCAATACCAACTTTTTTAGGTTCCGACTGAAAGGTTGTGAAAAAAACAATCAGCAACACAAAAAAGCATGCACACAAAAACTACAAGAACAAAATCATTAGCGTTATTTTGAATCACGTTCGTTGAAACGACGATCGTTGCGCTGGCAAAGTGATGTCCCTTTGCTGGCGACAAATAAATGTGTACACAGGTGAAGCGGCACTTTCATTTCATGTGTGGTTGTTGGGCAAGTGTGCTTCAGCTTGCACAACTAATGAGCGCAAACTGAAGCGCTCGCTCTCCTGGTGGCACCGCTCTCTCCTCTTTTGTGGCTTCCGCACGCTCTATGAAGCTCGCAAACAAAAATTTGAATTTTTGAGCTCAGATGCGCCTTCTATACACTTCATATTCTTTGATGGAACCCACACGCACCACACCAGTGTTGTCACTAAGAATTTTTTTCACTACCAAAATTGGTCTAAAATCAATCTCAGCCTACAAAAACAAATTTGTTGAACAAAAATCAGTTTAAAATCATTAAACCAGGGAGTGTGTTGTCTATCAAAATTCCTTGAAAATCACAACAAATCAACCAACCTACCAAAACCTTAATTTATGAAACGAAGCTACCAATTATGGTCCAATTAGACCAAAACGGCAACACTGTTCTACACACGCATGTGGTGAGAGCGCTACTTTACATGCCACAGCGTTGTTTTATTTGCGCTCTTTGTTTGCGTACACCGCAGCGAGTTTGCGAAAGCACATCGCCGTGGCGGGGAATGATTATGAGGAGAAAATGATATGCTGTTGTTGTTCTTCTTGCGCCGTCGAAAGGCTGAAATTTCGATTTTCTTTTGTTCTTTAGTTTTGTTCTTCTTTGATGCTAGCCAGTGTTGCTATGTCCCAAATTTTGAATTTTATGTGTAGTTTTGATCACGTTATTTTTAAGAGTCCATTTCAAATCTTACAAAAGAGTAGTTAGAGTTCTTTTTGAAAAATGGCAACATTGACTACAAATAGAAGAAACAAAATCTTAACGAAGGGAGGAAGTTTGTTGCTATAATTAAAAATTAACTACATCGGTGGCTTGACCAGTGTATGTTCACATTGTAAAGCCAAGCTTTTTGTATCCGATGTGAGGTAAAGACGATATGATGTTGTTGTTGTTGCTGTGGCGAAAGGCTATAAGTGTAAAACGATTTCTATTTTCTGGCAAGCTTTTGTTCTTCTTTAAGGCTAGCCAGTGCTGCTATGTTCCAAATTTCGCATTTTTATGTTTTGTTTTGATCATTATTATTCTTACGTTATTCTTAAGAGTCCAATTCAAATTTTACAAAAAAGCAATTTAAATTTTTCTTGAAAAATGGCAAGATCAACAAACAAAAGAAAAATAAGTTTGACTGAACGCGGAGGACTCTGCAGATGCAGTAAGGTATCCCATGGAAATTTTGAATTCACTTAACTTTAGTGGGATTGCACCACATGAATTAAAATTGAAAATAGGAACAATGGTGATGCTAATCCGGAACCTCAACACATTAGAGGGGTTAGTGAATGTTACTCGAATAATAATTAACAACAAACAACAATTAATTAACAATTAACAAATCGCAAGGTCAGACAAGGGTTGGAGTCTTTTTAAAAGAGGATTGCTTCGCTCATGGCCAATCGTATGTAGCGTTAAGTCGGATGCGATCATCATTAGACATAAGATTGCACTTATTGACAAATAAATTAAACACTACGGCGAATGTAGTATTTCACGAAGTACTACAATGCAAAAAATATACATTACATAAACGAAATGGTAGTTTTTTCTTTACACCCGAATTTCGGGGGTTACTGATTGGCGTGGGCGTGGCTGATTGTAATATAGCCTATGTTTGCCGCAATGACACGCTGAATCGTTTGATACCCATATTGCCTTACAAAAGCATACCATATATGACTTTTGTTACCATAGTGGGCGTAAGAAGGGGGCGTGGCCATTCTCATATAGCCTATGTACCATTCTTCTTCTTCTTCTTGACTGGCACGACAGCCCGATTACGAGACTAAGGCCTAGCTACCATCCGTGTTGTGCGTGCGAATTTGTACACGGATGGAAAAGACCTACAGTTTTATGCCGATTTCGAACGGTGAGTTGGGAGCTTTTTCATAGGCAATTTTACTCTCAGAGGTTTGCCATTTCCTGCTGAGAGGACAGCCGCCGAAAGAAAAATTTTTGTTTTTTTTTTCTTTTTTCGGTGTTAGCGCAACGGAGTATTGAACCTGTGTTCAAGCGTCGCATTTGACTCGCGGCCCAACGTACTAGCCCCCTGAGCTACGACGGCTGCCTGTACCATTCCCCCAGAAAAAAAATGTTTGGTGCTTATTTCGTCTAAATCGGTTCAGTGGTTTTTGCCTGATTGTGGCCCAACAAACGTCGCACTTGTTTTTATATAACCCTTTCGGTTATTCTATGCCATATGGCATAGCCTCTTTTCAGTGCCTGTTTTAAGTCAAAAATTTGTGGATACTGTATTTTAAATATTAAATATATTTTTGTATTTTTCTCTGAAGGTTTTTATACCAAATAATGAAAAAAATATTTTGATTAGTGTACCAAGTAAATTGTAGGGGTTCAGAAAGTTCGCAGTCCTATCGAGCTGCGTATTTTACAAAAAGAAGTCACTTCGTACTTGTATTTATTCTATTACAAAAATCAATTTATTTCATAGGTTTATATAAGTAATCTAGTAGGTATTTATTGCTTTAGTAACTGTAAAAAAAGTTAGATCCCAAATAAAGCTCACTAAGGCTGTACGAGGCCGACAGGTATGCTTTTGAAGTTGTCAAGGAATTCGTCTACCTTGGCACCGCCATCAACAGCAGCAATGATGTCAGTCTGGAGATAAAGCGAAGGATAACTCTTGCCAACAGGTGCTACTACGGTCTCGGTAGGCAATTGAGAAGTAGAGACCTCTCTCGACCGACAAAACTTTCACTCTATAGGACTCTTATCTTGCCCGTGCTCCTCTATGGCGCTGAAGCATGGACACATGGCACAAAATGCCAGTTTTATCTCTATTCGAAAAACAAACCTCTAAAAAAAACACCCTATATATGTAGACACATGTTTTTCAGACAAATTTTGAATCGCACACTAAAAATTGTCAAACGTTAAATTTTTTCTTGGTCGACATGAAAATACGTTCACATAAAGGCAAGGAAAAATTATAATTTGTTTGTGAATTATCTGGGTGTCATTATGCGTGTTCTAGATAAGTCTCGAATCTGTGTTGCGTGTACGCAACGTTGGCGCGTTGTTCGACAAATGAATTTAAATTAAAATGAAATTATATAAAATAAGTTTTTTAAGAATAACTGATAGCATATATATCGATTTTACTTGAATAATAATTTTTTTCGCAAAAACGGCGAAAATGGGTTAACTATTAAAGTTAGAAGAACGAAATTCGAGGATGTGGTAGTGTACATATTAGTCCTTAAGATATATTTTTTTCAAAAGTGAAGTTTACACGCAGTGAAGGACGTGTAGCGGTCACATACGTCATTTTTATGTAAAACCAAAAAAACTATGTAAAGTTCAATAATGAATGATAACATTACAAAAAACTGCTTCCCGAAATCATTTGTAGTTTTCTAGTAATCAATTTTTGAATATAGCGCTCGGAAATGAGGTATTACATAGTAAGACACCCTTAATAGATTTTATGATAGGTGGAAGCAAGTTCCACAAACAAATTATACTAACAAAGAACATTCGAGACGAGGCAATATACACAAACTTCGGGACGTTGAGTTTTAAAGTACGTGTACTCTGGCAAAATTTTAGGTGATTAAATAAATACGCCGGCTGTCGAGAATAAATCAGCTAATGTAAGAACATAAGATTTCTTATTTTGAAGAAAATATAAACTTTGTAGCCAATTATTTGTTTTGAAATTCCAAATTTCCTTTTAGAAAATACAAACCGCGCAGGGTTCTTTCAAAGAAGTTGTAGTTTGTTTTTCGACAGCGCATCTAGATTCCCATATACAAGTTCTCCGTACGTAATTTGAGGCAATATAAAAGTTTTAACTAGTTTAAGCTTCGTGTCCCGGGGCAACAAATAAGCCTTAAGGTAAAGGTTTCTTAGTGCATTATAAGCATTTCCGATAGTGAAATTAATATAGTCCGTGCAGGTCATAGAAAAGTTAATCTTAAATCCTAGGCTTGTCACTACATTATGAAATAATATTTTATTTTAGTGACACTATGACAGCACGCTACAATATCATTAATAAACATGCTACACAAAATTGGTCCTACGACGGATCTTTGAAGTACTCCGGATTTAATGAGCTTTAAACTAGAAATGCTTTTACCACATTGCACTTGCTGATAACGTTCGGAAAGATAGCATTTCATAAGTTTTAACACGCATCCGTCGTTAGCAAAAAGTTACGAAACAGTCGTTTGTATGTCAATTTGACACAACATCAAAAAATATCAATACAACGTAGTAGTTAAAAAGGCAGGGTTCAGAAAGCAGCACTCCACAGTAGATAACATATATAATTTAACATCAATAGTTCAAATTAAATCTGCAGAAAAAAAGAAAGTGTACGCGTTTTTTGTAGACTTTAAGGCTGCGTTTGATAAGGTCCCTAGAAATCTTTTGATTTATAAACTGCATAACTTGGGGATTTCAACTATGGTAAAGTTCATTGAAATTATGTACAAACATACAGACTCGGTAATATGGACTGGTAGTGCAATTTCAAATAAATTTGATATTACAACAGGTTTGAGGCAAGGGTGTTTGATGTCGCCACTATTATTTTCTATTTACCTGAATGATTTACATGACAGTCTGTGAGGGGGAATTTGGATAGAAGACTTAAATGTGCGATTACTACTATATGCTGACGATATAGTTTTGCTCTCTGATAGTGTCGAAGATCTGCAAGGAATGATATATAAATTAGAACACTACTGTAATTTGTGGAGCATGGAAGTGAAATCAAAATCAGCCATTATGGTTTTTCGACAAGAAGGCAAGTAGTACAGTAAATGGGTATATTTTACTAAAAAAAAATACTTAATGGCTGAAATTTTGAGGGTATGTTCGGGGGCATGTCCTGAGTCTAAAACTGAGTTTTCGTATTCGAGGGGGTGGGGGAAGATACTACCCTCTGCTTATTTAGGGGTGAGTTCGTTTTAATTCCTTATCTCCGGTGCTATTGCTTGTACCGACATGTCCGAGGGATCAAATTTGTGGGGAATAAAATTATCTATCAAGTGATAATAAAATCGAGGTCATAGGTCGATTAGGTGAATCGCAATGGCCGGTCAAAGGTCAAAAGTGAGGCATAGTTTTCGTTTTTCGTGAATACCGTGAAACCGGTAGGTTTTTTCGCATACTGCTTCGATACCATTTTAAAGTACTTGAAATTACCTACAAAATGAATGCTCGAACACTCATCTACTATAAATAGTTTGCCGTCAATCCAACGACCAAGTTGACCGCGCGCGCCGATGTTGAGCCGCGCACGGCGCGAGAAGTACTCATTGCGCATACATTGCACTCTCTACGTGTTCGCACGTACAGCGCGCGCGGTCAACATCGGCGCACGCGGTAAACTTGGTCGTTGGATTGACGGCAAACTATTTATAGTAGATGAGTGTTCGAGCACTCATTTTGTATTATTATTATTATTATTTTTATTAATTATAATTAAAATTATAATTAACTTAAGCTCTAGCTGCCAGGGCTATCGGCTTAAGAAGAAAATGTGTAAAATCTAAACTATATATTAAATTTGGTTTTGTACATTAATTTTTTGAAGAAAATTATAAATTTTTATAATGTTATCGTGGGAGGGTGAGGAGAGTATGTTGTAGGGATCTAGTGAAGCAAAGGAGGATTGGTGTGCTAGCGCGAGTGAGGGGCAGGATTTAAGGATATGGGGTAAAGTTAAGGGAGCTGAGTTGCAAAATTGGCATGTCGGCTGAGGATCCTTTACCATTAGATGACCATGTGTAAGTTTAGTGTGTGTTAGGCGGAGTCTGGTGAAGCATTTGTTCATTGCTGTTGTAGTGGAGGTAGGTAAACGTGTTGCGGATCTGGATGGATTGAGAGTTTTGTAAATGTGGTTGTAGGTATTCCAGTTGCTCATGATCTCTTCCATAATGTTCCTAGTGGCAACTTTAATTGTGGTTCTTTTCGTGTGAGGCGTAAAGGTGTGGAGCGGTAGGTTGATTGCTGCTTTCGCAGCTGCGTCGGCAAGTTCGTTTCCTGTGACTCCGACGTGGCCTGGTATCCACATTATTTTGAGCACTCATTTTGTAGGTAATTTCAAGTACTTTAAAATGGTATCGAAGCAGTATGCGAAAAACCTACCGGTTTCACGGTATTCACGAAAAACGAAAACTATCCCTCACTTTTGACCTTTGACCGGCCGTTGCGATTCACCTAATCGACCTATGACCTCGATTTTATTATCATTAGATAGATAATTTTATTCCCCACAAATTTGATCCCTCGGACTTGTCGGTACGAGCAATAGCACCGGAGATAAGGAGTTAAAACGAGCTCACCCCTAAATAAGCAGGGGGTAGTATCTTCCCCCACCCCCTCGAATACGAAAACTCAGTTTTAGACTCAGGACATGCCCCCGAACACACCCTCAAAATTTCAGCCATTAAGTATTTTTTTTTAGTAAATGTGATTTATTTGTCTCTATTTACTGTACTAAAGCTAGCAGCTAAAGAAAAATGGAAGTTTAAAGGCCAAAATATTCCGATAACGGCGGAGTACAATTATCTCGGTGTAAAATTGACTCCAAAGTTAAGTTTTAAGAAACATGTAGAGAATAGAAACTGTATAGCAAAAAATAGCATAAATGCAACTTGGCGTTCATTTTTAGTAAAAAATAACATCAAACTGTCGTCTAAATGGAAATTGTTTCTAGCAGTAATCAGGGCTACACAGAGTTATGCTGCGGAAGTCTGGGGCTATGAAATGTTTGAGGAGGTGGACAAAATTCAGTTTTATTTTTTGAAGAAAATTTTGCATTTACCAACAAACGCACCCTCTTATTGCATTTTATTAGAAACAGACATTCCGAACTGTCATCTTTATACTTTGCGGCTTCATCTTAGGTACATTTCGAAAACTTTATTTGAGTATGATGACAGCAGATTGCCGCATAGGCTCTCAAAACTTATATTGGAAAGAAAAGTATTCTGGGTCAAAGCAATTGAAATTTTAAAAGAAAAATTTAATATTAGTTGGGATTACAACATTTTAGGCAGGATAAATTGGAATAGAAACATAGAGTCACTATTATCTGTTATGAGTTTGACAAATAGGCAGAAATTGTGGGACAGGGCTCTCAAAAGCGCACGCATATACAAAGAATTAGACCATAACATAGGTAAAAGTTATTTAAATGACAGTCTCGGGAAACATAAAATAATGTGGATTTTAAAGGCTAGATGTGATATGATATACCTTGGCGGTCACAGAAATTTAAACTGCACTATTTGTAACTTGAACGAGTTAGAAACTTTAACTCATTTTTTGGGTAGGTGTCCAATTTTGAAAAGAATTAAATGTAGATATTTGGGCAGTATGTTCTTAAATGACGATGAAATTGTGAATGTGTTAAATGGAATAGGTCTAAATGGTTGGAATTGTCTTGTTTTGTATGTCACTGATGCTTTGAAATACAGGAATCTGATTGTAAATGAATATTGTTAACTCTCTATATATGTATGAACGATTGCCTATTATTGTAAAGTTAATTATTTTTCCGACAGACGACTTTTTAAAGTCATTGTCGTACATTCTTTATTATTGTTATTTGAAAATTTAATAAAGAATCAATCTATCTATCTATCTATCTATCTAGTAGTTAAAAAGGAAAAGGAGTGGGAAGTTTATTGTAGTAGTTGTGTTTTGCCTGACGCAATATATGCAGAAAGAAATAGACATAGTTTAATTTGTTTTCAGTATGTTTTAATAATTTAATTGTTATACAATGCCAAAAAATGAATGAGAACTGAGTGGAATTAGATAAGTTATTGCGATTAACATGTTTCTCATATAATGAAACGGTGCTCCGGACAAACTTTATTTTTGCATTTGTCGCATTCGACGGAATGAATACTGGCATTCCGCACTTGCGGACATATGTGACACCCCGCGCGCTTCTTAGCCTAGGCGTATACGGAGACTCAGGCCGCGCAACACAGCACAGGGCAGCGCAACGCAAATTAAACTGTATTACGCAGCAAATGTTTGAACAGCGTATACGAATCTCGGAAAACCAGCACACGTGTTCCGTATTCATTCCATAAACCCAGTAATATGAGTTATTTGTCTGAATTAGACTTGTAATAATATTGTAATATTGGCTGTCCACGCACTTTTTCAATTTATTCTTCAATTTTTGCAAGAGAACGTGTCGGCTGCGCGTAGGAAACTGTATTTCAACTACAACGCGACGCAGTTGTGCGCAGGCACGTCTCTCCGCCGCACGCGACTATGTCGCTGTATACGCTATCATATGGTACTGCATTATTTACAAAAAATTTAACTACGCTGAGCTGTGCTGCGTGTCTGTATACGCCTAGGCTTAGACGGCGTATGATGCGCCAAGCAGTGCAGCGATGGTCCAAGTGTTTCCGGAAGCTGTTGTGATTGTGGTGGAACAACACGAATTTGATTTACCACCGACATGACAGACCCACTTCTGGGTGTGCGTTCTCGCTACTCCACCTGTGGTACCACAAGCGAATGGCTCAGTTCGAGCAAAAACAAGCGTCTACGATAGTTTTTTTTGGATTCGATAGTGGATTCAAATCGATGAATAACACAAATGCATTCAACGCCGAGATGTCGAGCATGTTACAAAAGACTGCAACGCACAGTGGGGCGTCCGTGGCCAAAAATAAAAAAAACCAAATCTTGATTTTGAAAAAAATAAGTAGGCACGATCGAAGCTAAATCTCCAACTAAGCTTTATCATAAGGAATTTTAAAAAAATTTTAAGTTTTGTAGTCTCACGAAGGTTTTAAACATTAAATATTGCGTAAACAGAAATTTAAGGGAAAATAGGCATTTAACCTTGCGAAACTGAAGATGTTTTTTCTTATGGTTAAAGATATTATTTTAATATATCTGAATTTTTATTTTGTGTGTTAGGTTTTTACAGTCTGGCAATGCCGTTTTTTTTGTTTTAGTTATTACTGTTCGCTAACTACCGTTATTTGAACGTAGAGTCATTTTGAGCCCTAGTAAAAGTTTAAGTGCAAACTTCAAAATTCAATATCTCGAAAAGCCCTAGGGAGCCTTTCCAATTTTGATTGTTTCACTAAATTACAAGTATGTAGAACACGTGTGCAAAGTTTCAGCTGCAGAGGCCTGCAGACCCGCATGTAATTCAATTTATATAGTGGCACCTCTTATACAAATTCGTGAGCTGTTCTATGTGTGGCTGCCTGGCGTTAAGATTCGACACACGATGGACACAATGCCATCGACTCAAATAAGCATTTGAACGCAACAACTCTGCGTGGCTTAATACAGCGCTTAGTATGCAACCGAGAGAAAAAAATGCGGTATGCAAGAGAAAAGTGTTTACATTGTAGTTGTAGGAATTTAGCAAGTGTCAAGTCCCACTAACAATTTCATTGTTAAATGTCGTTTTGTCTTACATGTATTTTCTTTGCAAAATTATTTAAAATGCATTGAACAAAATGTGGGTTTAGGTGCCATGCACGAGCAGAGGAAGGCCAAATGTCGAATACGAAGCGGCTTCAAGTAGAACTAAGAGACGCAGAATTGAAGAATTGGTTTAATCAAAATCACCAGAAGATGTTCTAATAGCAGCAAAAAAGATAGAAAAATCATTGGAACAGGTTGGCATGAATACTGAAAAACGTCTCTCAGTTAATGATGTTGATATAATATCTTGCGATCAGTAGTGAACTCTATACACAAGGATTGTTTTCCAAGCTATTATGCATTAAAGCATGCTAAAAAGAAATTACTTCCGCAACCAATTTTAGTTACAGAAATTTCGGCTGATATACCACTTCAAAATCTTTTAAATAAAACCACATCAAGTTTGCTGGAATTGAGCTCCCTTGAAAAAGAAGAGGAAACAAGAATCAATTTGCTTTTAGAGTGTAAATGGGGGTTCGATGGAAGATCCGGCCATAGCCGATATAAGCAGAAATTTTCTGAAGTTTCGAGTTCTGATGAATTTCTTGTTGTTGCTGCAATGGTACCTCTTCGTATTGTCAATGTAGGTAATGGGAGGGAAATGCGGTTAAATGCTTCTTCACCTAGATTTTGCCGCCTAATCAGTGATGTTAACTTTTTTATTTTAAATCCCTACGCGACTTACAAAAAAAAATCCCTACTTTTCCCTACGCTGTCCAGCAATTTTCCCTACGAAACTCCCTACACTTATTTTCCAAGTATTTTGTAATATTTAAGGTTTTTTTAATTTTTTGTGAATAAAAGTCGCAAAAGTAAAAACCATAACATTTATTAATTCTTCTTTTAATTCATTTGCAACATGAAAACAACAAAACAAAGTTGTGCTTTGTACTGAGATACGATTTAAAACATGGAAACATAACAACATAAAAAAAATTGTGCTTTGCACTGAGATACCATTTCATCACATTAAAAAATTCAGTACAAAAATTACACTAAGACTAATTATTTATGGTCATACTACTCAGTGTATGCAATTTTTTTAAAGTGCTGTTCTTTACATTGAAAATTTACACAGGTGATATCTTCGTCTTCTAAGTAAGAGCGAATTATACAAATTGAAGTCAAATTGTCATAGCTTGATGTGTTCCTTTTTTGTTCGAAAATATTCTTACAGAGTCTGCATTAGAATGTGCCGAAACATATTTGGCCAACTTTGACAAATTGGGAAACAACATTTGATTATTAAAATTTTCAGTTTGACTAATTTGACTTCAAAATTTTCCATAACCAGGGTTGTTTGAAAATTCCCTACATTTAGTGAATTTTAAAAAATCTGTCCTTTTTTTCCCTACGCACACAATTTTCGCTAAAATTCCCTACATGTAGGGAATTTTCCCTACAGTTAACATCACTGCGCCTAATACGCGCCTTCGAATCAAACATACAAAAACAAATAAATGAGCTTCTTCCATTTAGATTTCGCATTGGTGCAAAACAGGTGTGCGTCAATTTGAAAATTATGTCAACAATGATAGACGGTGCTGTTATCAATGTCCTAACAGTCAACCCTAAATTGGAGCGTCAGCGGCAAGCAACTGTCAAAATTGCTTTATGCCCATACAAATTGTATGGGGCAAACCGCAATTGAAACGCTCTGACGCTGAGCTATTCGAATTTCCAATTTTGACAGCGCGTTAGCAGTTGAAGTTGGCTGCGACAAACAAAAACGCCTGTGATTTATATTTAATTTGATTTAAATTGTGAGGAATTTATTCAAATAAGAGCTAAGTTTTGCAAAATAATATTAGTTTGTTGGTTTTTTGGCAACTAAACAGATATTTTTTTGACATTTGTTTTCATTTCATGATTTTGACAATCCCAACGCAACGCTTCAATTTCGGTATGCCGCACTGAGCGAGAGCGTTGCGTCAGAAAACGCAACGCTTGACTGTAAGTGATAATAATAGCGGTTCTGTATGTTATTTGTGTGGGGCTAAGCCAACTGAAATGAATCCGTTGGAAACTAAAGAAAGACCTGTCAACGAAGATTATTGCAAATATGGTCTCTCAACTTTACATGCACACATACAATTTTTTGAATGTTTGCTGCATATTTCGTACAGGCTACCTTTAAAATGCTGAAGGGTGAGTGGGGAGCAGAATAAAAAAACATTTAACGAAAATAAGGAAAGAATTAAAGATGAATTTAAAAACCAAACTGGCTTAATTGTTGATGCAGTTAAAACCGGCTATGGAACAAATAATGACGGAAATACTGCTAGGCGTTTTTTTAAGCATGCTGAAGTTTCTGCTAACATTACAAATATTGACTTAAATTTAATTAAAAATTTTGATAAAATATTACGTATTATATCTTGTGGAAAACGTGTAAATCTCAGCACATTTCAAGAATTGCTCAATGAAACTCTTGAAATGTAGTTGGATTTATATCTTTGGTATTACATGCCCAGTACAGTCCATAAAATTCGTATACATGGGTGCCTCGTTGTGAACAGTTTTGAAATACCAATGGGACTTTTATCAGAGGAAGCTATTGAGAGTAAGCATAAGGAAATTCGAAAATGGTGAGTACAAAATATAATTGAAAAATCTTTTTTAGTTTTGGAGTTATTTCAAATTTAAATATTTTTCAATGGGAGGTGGGCGTGGCCGTGTTCCGTTCTTGAACATTTTCGGTTATCATTAACATTTTGTCTTTAAAATCATTTGCAGAAAATTTCGTTTCCTATTGTCAACCCTAAAAAAAAATGCGACCCTGCCACCGACTTGCAACCCACGCGGAAACCGATGATGGCGTCTAGTTCCGGGAAGCGAGCAAGGAAGCGAACAAGCGCGTGCGGCGTCGGCCAATTTTCTAAATAAACTTTTGTCCGTATCTTGAAACGAAATCAATCGTCAATAAAATTTATTTGCTCTATAAACCGAATCTGTATACGTGTCAACTTTAGAAGTGGAATCGCTACCCACCGCTACTTACGCCGAGTAAGAACCGCATCGTGCGAGTCACATCGGGGCTCCGTCGGCATACGGCCGGAGAACTCATACAAACATTTTCGTGCGGAATTCCGTTTAGCGCTCCGCTGGCATACGGCCGGAGAACTCATACAAACATTTTCGTGCGGAATTCCGTTTAGCGCTCCGCTGGCATACGGCCGGAGAACTCATACAAATATTTTCGTGCGGAATTCCTAGTAGCGCTCCGCTGGCATACGGCCGGAGAACGCGTACGGACACTCTTAGCGCTCCGCTGGCATACGGCCATTTTGTACGGTACGGACATGTTGTGTGTGTGTGAATTTTTTTTTTAGAGCTTCGCTGGTATACAACACGAACCTTGAGACACCGCGGACACGGAACCGTTAGAACCGTTAAATTCGATTTTGTAGTTTTGTCGTAGCCACTGCAAGCCACTGGCGCATCACGTGATTGTGCACGAAAATGTCTCGCTCGCTCTTACGCGTGTGGTAGGAATTACACGAGGCGAATTCATACAGGCAACGAATCGTGTCGCGCATGGCACAACATAAACAACAACAAAGCTGTCAGCAAGTAGGCTTCGGAAGAGGAAGAATGCATGATAATCAAAACATATTTAAATAAATGAAACCGAAAATTGAATAGTGCCTGCAGCGAAAGAAGTGTAAGACGAAGACAAAACGTAATCAAAACAAAGTGGAAATGTCGCTTCACAAAAGCAAGTTGAGCGACTTGAAAAATATGTGTGCGGAAGTCGGCCTGCCAACTTCAGGCAATAAGAACCAGTTGATCGAGCGCCTCCAAATGCATCGGGATGGCGAGTCGATTGACAGCGACAATGAAGAGCCCACAGTTGTGCAACGACTTACGCAGCTCGAAAAAACCATAACCGATTTCATTCGATCGCAACGTGACGTGAGCGCGCGTGAACCAATTTATCCTGTGTCGGAAAATTTTGCGCCGTTGTTATCGTCCTCACCGGTACGCGTAGTGTACACGTCCGCATTCGACTCGCAGCCTGCTGTGTCAGTGACAGCCTATCCGGCAATTGCACCGCAACGGCAAGTAGTAAGCGCTCCAAATCCGAATCCGTATATGCATCCTGCTCCCACTACGTCTGCATATCCTAACGTGATTGTGCCGCCGCAAACGTGTCCGCAAGTTTTTCCCAGCAGTGTACCACAATTCATACCGCGACAACCCAGTGTACCCATGTCACAATTCCACACAATGGCAACCGTCCCTCAAACACCATCTACCAATATACGCGATATAGTCGAGTTGCTACCGTTTTTCAATCCATCGTCAGATCAATCACTCAATGCACAACAGTTTGTTAAACGTGTCGAAATGTTAAAAAGAGCATATAATTGGAACGAGGATGTTCTAATTATCGCAATCCAACAAAAAATGCGTGGGCCGGCAAAGTTGTGGACGGATTCGCAAAGAGATGTTTTTGTTACTTGGCCGCAATTCGTTAGTAAATTTTTGTGTGATTTTCCGTGTGTGGAAAATGAAGCTGATATACATTTGAAGCTAGCGCGTGCAAAACGTCAAGGTACCGAAACACCTGTTGACTACTACTACCGTATGTTAGCTTTGGGAACGAAAGGTGGATTACCGGAATCCAGTATTGCACGACATATCATTAACGGCATCAATGATTTTGATTTGAAGAAACAAATTTCGAATGAATACGGGCGGTGTCAAGATTTGCTTCGTGACATTATCAACTACACCATATATAATGATTTAAAGCCGAATACTTATAAGCCGAAATGCGCGGATGGACCGAAGTGCGATCTTAATATAAACCCGAATAATCCTGTGGTTGTCCCTACCGGTGGACAGCCGCGCCAAAAGCAAATGCAAGACGTGAAATGTTTTAACTGTCATAAGTTTGGACGTTCAACGTACTACGCACGCAACGGAAGCGTGCCCTACGACGCCGAAAAATAACGTAAATAAAATTCTGGATTCTGTCCCGCGGTCTAACGATTCCGATATTATTAAAGAAGTCGCTGTTAATGGGGTTAAAACAAAATCCTTCGTCGATCCTGGTAGCAGCCGAACCCTTATTCGAAAGTCGTTTGCCGAGAGAATCGGACAAGCGCAGGAATACGTCACAGTGTTACGAGGGTTCGCGGGCGGGGAATACCTCTGCACGGAAAAAGTTACCGGTCTAATTGAAATAGATAAAAACGAATTTGAACTAGATTTACTCGTAATCGACGATAAACTAATATGTGAAAACGTATTACTCGGCAAAGACGCATTGTGTCGCACGGGAAATCGATTAGTCATCGAAGGTGATAAGTGTCGCGTAGAACAGGTCCGAAATATTGGTGTGGTAGCTGTGATGAGTACCCAACAACGTCTTGAACTCGCACAACTATTAATAAAATATGAACAGGTATTTGCAAGCGGTATCGCCGATATCGGTAAGTGCTCAGTTTCCAAGATGGAAATACATTTAAACACCGATGTACCCATCCGTTTGAAACCGTATCGCGTTGCGTTCGCAAAACGACCAATAATTTCACAAATAATCAGAGACTTAATGAAAAATGATGTTATACGCCCCAGCAAATCATCGTATGCATCTCCAGTGGTCCTGGTTGAAAAAAAGAATGGCGAGCACCGGCTCTGTGTTGACTACCGCGTTTTAAACAAAATCACGATTAAGCAACCATATCCCATGCCGAACATGGAAGAACAATTCGCGCAATTAGCCGGAAATAAATCCTTGACCTGCGGATGGGGTACCACCAGATTGAAATTGTTGAGTCGTCAAAAAAATATACCGCGTTCGTGACGACAGACGGACATTTTGAATATAATCGTATGCCATTCGGGCTCGTCAACGCTCCTGCAGTTTTCCAGTCAGTGATGAACAAAATTGCGTCGAAAATGCAAATCGGTGAAGTGCTCGTATATCTTGACGACGTAATAATACCGAGTAAAACGATTGCCGAAGGGGTATATCGGCTGGAGAAGTTCCTGGCTTTATTAAAAGAATTTGGCTTAACCCTTCGTCTCGATAAGTGTAATTTCTTGCGAACTCAAATTGAGTACTTGGGGCATGTTGTTAACGCGAACGGAATCACGCCTGGTGAAAATAAAATAACTGCCATAAAGAATTTTCCGGTGCCCAAAAACGTTACCGAAGTAAGAAGATTCCTAGGCCTGACAGGGTTCTTCCGAAAATTCGTATCCGACTACTCATTAACGGCAAAACCGCTTACGAAACTGTTGCACAAAGCAAATTTAAATAATTTTGTGTGGGGCGATGAACAACAAAACTCTTTCGATAAACTTATCAGTTTTCTAACAAATAAACCGACACTCGCTTTGTATGATAGTAATGCTGAACATGAAGTTCATACTGACGCAAGCAGCATCGGCCTGGCTGGTGTTTTGTTGCAGGCAACTGACGGTAAAACGTGGCACCCTGTATTTTATTATAGCCGCCATTGCTCCGAGGTGGAGAGTCGGTATCATAGTTACGAACTGGAGGTTCTCGCCGTCGTAGAGACCCTAGAACGTTTTCGTATATACTTACTCGGTAAACCGTTTCGCCTCGTTACTGATTGTTCCGCGATCGCGCATGTAAAAGAAACCAAAGAACTAAAATCCAAGATCGCTCGCTGGTGGCTGAAATTACTCGAATTCGATTTTGAAGCCATCCACCGACAAAGTACGCGGCTCCAGCACGTCGACGCACTTAGTCGGATGCCCGAGCAACCGGCAAAGGAAACTGAACCAGTTGGTTTCGTACTCAAAGTAACCGCCGACGTAGACGACTGGTTACTCACGATGCAGCTGCAAGATGATGTGGTACGGGAAAATATCGCAATTTTGAACGGATCGGTAAAATCGCCAAAAGAAGCTATCGTGAGAGCAGAATATCAACTTCGAAATCATCGGTTGTTTCGGACCGGACCTGACGGACCAAAATTCGTCGTGCCCAAAGCAGTTCGCTGGCACGTCGTTCAACATTGCCACGACAAAATGGGACATTTCGCGCTCGAAAAGACACTCGACCGGGTGAAACAAACATTTTGGTTTCCTAAAATGAGAAAATACGTCAAGGACTATATCGCCGCTTGTATAGAGTGCTGCTACCAAAAGCAACGACCCGGAAAAGCTGAAGGTCGACTACACTTCAGTTCTACCGAGCCGATTCCTTTCCGGAAAATTCACATCGACCATATGGGTCCATTCATACGCAGCAAGCGAGGTAATTGTTATGTGCTGGCGATTTCAGATGCCTTCAGCAAATTTTTAGTTGTCAAGCCCGTCCGCGACACGAAGACGACGCCCGTCATTAACGTCCTAAACGAAATCACCAGCTATTTCGGCCTACCGGCTCACATCGTTAGTGACCGCGGTACGGCCTTCACCTCTAAGGCCTTTGAAACATTCTGCGAGCAAAATGGCATACAGCACACAAAGACCGCCGTTCGCACCCCTCGCGCCAATGGCCAAGTGGAGCGAGCGAACCAGACTATTCTCAACTTCATCCGTACGACCACCGACGACGCGAAGAACTGGGACCAGACACTCAGAGATCTGCAGTGGTCCATCAACACACAACAAAACGCGACGACCGGGTTCAGCCCCAACGAATTAGTCTTCGATTTCGACCTCCGAGACGTAGTGCATAATCGAATGCTAGCCGCAGTACACGACGACGTAGACGGTGAGACTAAAACACCCACAACCGCAGAAAAACGCATCCTGGCTGCCGAGAACATTGAACGAGAGCGCACTAGATGGAAGGAACGGTTTGACCGTAAGCATTTCACCCCGAAAAACTACAAAGAGGACGACCTCGTTGTTATCGAAAACGAGCCAGCCGCGACCGGGGAGTCCCGTAAGCTTGAGCCAAAATACCGCGGGCCCTACATCGTCAGCAAAATCCTGGGCAATGACCGTTATTTAGTCGAGGACATACCCGGGGTACAACTAACAAATCGGAAGTTTTGCTCTGTTTTCTCGGCCGGTAAAATGAAGCCATGGTGTTGCAGTGCGCCTGATCTCGACGAGGATGACGGCAATGCGGAAATCGGGGACGATTCCAGTCAGGATTGGCCGAATTGTCAACCCTAAAAAAAATGCGACCCTGCCACCGACTTGCAACCCACGCGGAAACCGATGATGGCGTCTAGTTCCGGGAAGCGAGCAAGGAAGCGAACAAGCGCGTGCGGCGTCGGCCAATTTTCTAAATAAACTTTTGTCCGTATCTTGAAACGAAATCAATCGTCAATAAAATTTATTTGCTCTATAAACCGAATCTGTGTACGTGTCACTATTTTTGCCTGCATTAAGTACTGGATCGCCACATTTTTAACGCATTGTGTCCGGCTGGCACCACAAATGCATGGAAATATTTGTGGAAAATAAACTTAGAAGCGAATTGAACAAGGGCCAACAGGAAAAACATCGAAAACTTAAAAAAATGGGAAAATATTCCGATTAATTAATTTTTGGCAGAATTGTAGACTATATCCTAATGATATTTTGTATAAAATTTCATCTCTCTAGTGTTAACAGTGGCCAAGTTATCGAATAAAAAATATTTTCTCAATATGGGGGTGGGCGTGGCAGTGGTCCAATTTTCACAATTTTTCATATTTTTCTTAATTAAGAAAGTGTCGCAAGTCACATTCCTTCCATTCAGCATGTATGTGAGTTGCAAAACAACCCGTTTAGCCTGATCTACCTCCTGAGCACAATTACGGTTTCGACCAATGTAAACCTCTATAGCATAAACATAAGGCTTGATTACACGTAACGAGTCGAGTGACGAGACATCAAAATGGTACTAGGCCGAAAGAATTGGGATAGCGAGCAAAAGCGACGAGTTGTTCAAACGTATTTCGACACGCGGCGAGTCAGTTCGGTTTTACAATGCACAAAATGAACTAAGCAACTCGCGCAAATAAACTCAACTGAGCGAGAAGTGGTGTGTGACGCATACCGCATGTCACGAGCGATTGCGCGAATCGCTGCGAAAAGAGAAAAATATAACGGTAAAGTAGTGGTCGCTCGGCCTAGCAAACAAAATGTGATTCTAGTGGCTCTCTCGCCACTTTCATCGGTGACTGACTCAATCAAGAACTCGCCTTACCGTTTAGACGAAACGAGTACTCGTTCGAGTTGCTGTCTTCTCACTCTACTCGTTACGTGTAATCAAGCCTATAATATGATGCAGCATCACAGATGTTTGATGTCATATTTGCAAGGCTTCAAAGGAAGGTATCGAGTGAATGGACAGCGACCACGATAAGGCAACAATTGCTCATCAACCGTCACATTTGCATCTGGTTTATATGCAAATTTTAGCCGGTTGTGTATGTACTGTATGTGCTCTAAGTCTTAAACGGTTGGAGATCACGTTTTAATTTTTTTTTGTGGAGAATAAGTACATTTAAAGCTTTAATTTAAGTTAAAACAATTAAAAAAAAAGTGTCGCAGTTTTTCAAACATCGATTTGAAATTTTCACTTCCGGTTTACTATACGTAAAAAAAATTAAAATTTAGAATTCGACAAAAACAAAAAAACAACAACTTTTTTACTATGAGAAACAATACTTTTTAGTGTTTTTTACAAATTAATTGATACAGATAATAACCATTGAAAAATTCATGACTTTATTCTTAGTGAATTTTTTAATGCTCATAACTCAGCAAAAAAACATCATACGGAAAAAAAATTGGGTTTACACATCCACGTCTACTATAAGTTTAACTGACCAGAATAAAAACAAATTTCACGACCTCACTTTTTTTTGGTTGTCCGCTTGACGTGAAATGCCCCATATGTCAAATTGACACACTAGCGACTCTTTCGTAACTTTTTTTGTTGGCACGCCCCTAAGCATGTAAAAACTTCGGGCATATGATTTTACGAAATTTCGTCGAAAATTAATTAGTGAGCCAAAATCTCATTCGATTTCGTGAAAAACTAAAGGCGCAGTGACAGTTTGAATTCGAAAATTGTGTCAAATTGACACAAACGACGGATGAACAAGAACTGAAACCGAAATTATGTTGTAATTTTAGTAAAAGTAATCCGTGATCAACCATGTCAAATGCCTTGGTAAAATCTAGAAGCACCAAAATTGTCAGCTCATTATTATCATACGCAGGTCATAAAACCTCAAATATCTTTAACATAGCCGTGACACAACTATGACCACATCTAAATCCTGACTGAAATTCCGAGAGCAAATTGTTTTCATTCAAGTGGCTAGTTATTTGTTTCGATAGAAATTTTTTATACACTTTCGATAAGGCAGACAATATGCTTATCGGTCTAAAATATTGCACAGAGTCAGGAGTCGTAGTTTTAGGAATTGGGATTATGTTCGCTAATTCCCACTCGCGAGGAACCACACACGACGTAATAGAAAAGTTTACTACATGGGTAAGTGCAGGAATGACAAATGGAAGGATCAATTTAATAAATCTTAAGCTCACTCCATCAATACTAATAGTATTGGATTTTATTGCAAATATTGCATTGACTATATCGTTTTCAGTCGCCATGGAGAAATCAAATTGAGTATTTCTTTTGTATTTTTCATTACCTAGAACCACCGCACCCGAGTTACTTTGAGGAATAGGAATATTCACGAAATATTCATTCATTACCTCAGCATCAAGGTTGCACTGAACCCTCTCTTTGCCAGATATTCCCAGGGATCTTAGGTAACTCCAGAGAGCTCTAGGAGACAGATTTGTATCTAATTTGTTATTTAAATATGGTCTTTTTGCATGACGCACAGACACGACGACCTTGTTACGCAGAAGACGATATTTTCCCAACATTCCTGATTCTGATTATTTTTCCATTGTATATATAAGGGAGAGGGCTGGGTTGTGAACCAGGCTGGGTTGTGAACCATTACTGTTTTTTCTGTCCCTAATTGACATATCGCCAATCTTTCAACTGTCAAGTTTGTCTTATGATATGACTCTGCTTTTGTGGTTACACTGAAGTACAAACACGTATTGCTTGTGGCAGCAATCGAGTTTGAAAGACATCGTGTTTGAAAATCGACTCCGAAAACTTGTTTGCTTTTTTTAAAGTGCTATCCAAGTGACTGAAGTTATTGCAAAAATGTAAGTGTAACACATATTTATTTAGGGTATTGATTCTATTTTACGACCCAATATTTGTTTATGTTGAAATATGATTGGAAGTGTCGTTATTTTAAAAGTTTACAAAATGGCATCGTGGTTGGGCTGTGAACCACTGTGGGGGCTGGGTTATGAACCACCTGGTTTTCGAACTACATTTGCACTAGGACGGTCAAATATCGCCGGATTTATTAAAATAAAGTAATTTTATGTAATGTCACTCGATTTCGGTGAGTTCACTTGAAGTGGACCAATGCGAGAACGCGTTCGTATTTCATATGCAAACATTGCGACGCCGATTAGGACGAAAAAAAACAAATATTGAGCACTTGCAATCATTGCGATTTTTTGGCCTAAGTGGCGTCATTATAACCTTTTTTCACGTCTTGAGGCTTCCTGATTAAATAAATTTTCAACTTATTTCAAAATTATGGGTGTATTCTTCGTATTTTTTGACTTTAATTGCGATTTGCCAGATGGTTCACAACCCAGCCACTTTTTTGGAAAAGCGAAAAATCACATCCTTAAAAAATTGGATGTAGAGAGTTAAATGTTAATCAAAACGGTAATCTGTCTTCATAACAAATTTGCGCGTTATATTTACCTTTCCAACGGTATCTTCGATTTTTCGATATATTTATTCTGTGAAAAGTTGGAGCCAAAAAACAAAACCCGGTTCACACCCCAGCCCTCTCCCTTACTATATTGCGTTTTTTATCAAACGTAGGATTTCAGTTGTAAGGCAAGGATTCCTGTGACCACGAATTTTATCTGTTCTTAAAGGAACGTGATGATCAAAAAGATAGTTAACCAACTTGTTAACCCTGCTGTTAGGTTAGAAAAGGGACCATTTGTTCCATACTGCAATTTTTGTACAAAACAACAATTTATTCAAATTTTTGGTATTTATTTTGGTTCATTTATTCTTTACTGAACATAACTGATGTAAAAAATAGTTAATAGTTAAATAGTTAGTCAAAAATTACAAAGGAAACAAGCCAAAGATTGGACCAAATGGGCTTAACCTAACAGCAGGGTTAAGATGTTCTATTTTTTTATCAACACTTAACGCAGCTTCTTTGTATAATTCTTCAAGGTTAATATTTTTAAAGTCTCTGAACGATAGTTCAGAATTACGTTTAATCCTATCAAACTTCAATCTATAAGATAAGAACAGAAGTTCCTGGTCCGAGATTTCACCCAAAGGAAGCTGGTCTGTATGGATAACATCGTCAATGTTATTGACACATGGTAAATCCAGTAAGCTAAATTTAGAATTTGGGGCAAAACGAGTAGCGTATTGATTAATAACGTTAATGCCATAAGAACGAAAATTATTAAGCTGATTCTTGGAACGAGAGTCAGTACAGAGAAGGTCACCAAAAAGTCCCCACAAACAATGATATGCTCATATTCAAGCATGTATTCTGCTAGCTTGCTAAAAATATTTGAAAGGTCATTTGTTCTATTCGGGATATAAACACAAGCAACAAAACATTTTAATGCCGAGCCACCTACCTTAACAAAGATACATTCTACTTCACAAGAACTATCAGACTTATAGTATATGGCAACACATCCGCCACACATATTGCACGTTCTATCATTTCGTAGCAACACATAATTACACAACGTATAGGAACTATCATCGAGACAAGACTTAAACCAAGTTTCAGTTATACAAATCATATCAAGTCAAACCATCAAACACATAATTAAAGTAGTCAAGTTTCTCAGCAGTAAGACGCGAGCATTCAAATGGCACATTTCAAACCCATTATGATTATCACAGATATGCTTTAGAATCGTGAGTTTTAAGTGCGTTGCACATAACAGTTGGGCTGAAAAGTTCGTATCGTTTCTATGAGATGGCGCCACTAGAATAAAATCCGTATCATTTTTAGGTAGTACCAACCCATGATTGCAGCCGCCGTGGCTCAGTTGGTTAGTGCGCGGTCCAACGAGTCGCATGCAGAGCGACGCAAGATCGAATACTGCATGTAGTAACACCTAAAAAAAATAACGGGAAACTCGTTTTCTCTTTCGGTGGCTGCCCTCTCAGCTGGAAATGGCAAACCTCTGAGAGTAAAAATTGCCTATGAAAAAGCTCCCAACCTGCCGTTCGGAACCGGCATAAAATTGTAGGTCCCTTCCACCCGCGTACAAAATTCACACGCACAACACGGGTGGTTGCGGGAAGCTAGGCCTTAGTCTCGCGTAAGCGGGCTGTCGTGCCAATCAATTATTATTAATTATTAATTATTACCAACCCATGATACAATTAAAAGCTGTCAACTCGATGCCTTATTGAATTTGAAATGTAAAAAAATTTTGCTTTTTTATCGTTTGCTTACGTGCACAGGTATTGATAGGCACACGAAAAAAATTTTCGTGGGCAAATAGTAATATATGTGTGTTAATTTTTTTAATCACAATATATCCATCTAAAGGTCCATAACTTATCTTGTCTTACTTACAGGGCATTTTAAAATACGAATTTTTCCCCTATTTGTGAAAATGTCCCCATCATTATAAGCAACACTCTGTATAAGGCATTGTCTTTCTGCCTTTCTCCCGGAATACACTACCTTTATAATTGTATCATGGTACCAACCTTCAAAAGAAACGTGTGTAAATTTAAAAGCGGTCTGCATTTTGAGTGAAGCAACTTTTGTTATTTTGAAAAAAAAGTGGATAAAAAGGAATTTCGTGTTTTAATGAAACACTATTTTTTGATGAAAAAAAGTGCTGCTGATACGAAAAAGTGGCTTGATGATTGTTATCCTGACTCTGCGCCGGGCGAAGCAACCATTCGTAAGTGGTTTGCTAAATTCCGTACAGGCCATATGAGCACCGAAGACGATGAACGCAGTGGACGTCCAAAAGAGGCTGTTACGGACGAAAACATCAAAAAAATGATTTTGGAAGATCGTAAATTGAGGTTGATTTGTATAGCTGACACTCTAAAGATATCAAAGGAACGTGTTGGACATATTTTTCATGAATATTTGGGTATGCGAAAGCTGGTGTGCAAAGTGGGTGCCGCGCGAGCTCACAATCGACCAAAAACAAGAACGTGTCGATGCTTCAGAGCAATGTTCAAAAATAGTATTGAAAAGTTGGAAGATCGCTATAATCGGTGTATCGCCCTCGTTGGCAACTATGTTGAATAATAAAATCGAATTTAGCCAAAAAAATGTGTTTTTCTATAAAACGATACGAACTTTTCAGCCCAACTGTTATGTATGTATTTTTACAATTTCATATGTTCGATGTTTCTGATGATGCAGTAACAGGGATAAAGTTGCAAAGTAGAAAGAGTGGGGTGAAAACAGGGGGTGACAGTGACAGTCAGTGGAACATATACTGTAGAGTTTACAGTAAAGAGATAAACAAACCGAACAGAAACAATTTGAAGGGTATACATATACCTAACTATGACTAGAATATAGAACTATAAGCTTAAGATAATGATACGATTTAATATTCCTCATGTGTTGTTGCTTGCTGCCCATCGTTCAACGCTCGCTTTACTAAGGACCTTTACTGCTTCACTTTGTGAACGAACTCGAATGTAGAATTGCCCACGAATAGAAAATGCAGCCGTGAGACGCTTTTGCTTTTTAAGCTGAGTAGCGAGCTGCATAATCTCACGGTTATTCTTTGTGAGGCAGTCATGTACAAATAGTCTCCCGTTTTCATGCCCTTCATACCCCATGTCAAACAATGCAAGCGCCCTTCTATTCGCTTTGTAGAAACTAGCAATTGCGCTGAATAACAAAGAGCGATCGTAGGGAGAGACAAGATTCACTATAACGGACGCAGAATTTGTTTACCTTTCGCACCCGAAAAGCAGCTCGAATTGGCGGAACATTCAGCTGAATTGCGCGACAAAGCTGAGCGAACATCTCGCCCAGGTTCTCATTATGTGTGTGAGGAATCTCACTAATAATGAAATTCGTTGACACCACATTGTTTTCACATTCATTTAGCTACGCTGCCAAAACACCCATATCGCTTAACAGCTGTTTAGGTTTGGTTAGGTTAGGGTGGCAGCTAGAAGAGCTCACTTAGACCATAATACGGCCCGTTGTGGTACCACGAGAAGGACGTGGCCGCCCTTCAGGCTAACACACCCCCCCGGGGCGGGCAATGCGGCCGATGATGGGTCCTGTAAGGTCGGCCAGACCGCTGAAGAACGGCGCTCCCAGCACCCGGAGTCGCCTCTTCGCTAGTGTTGGGCAGTGGCACATCAGGTGCTCAACGCTCTCCTCCTCGCCCGCATCGTCGCAGCTGCGGTAATGTTCGTTGAAGGGGAGACCGAGTCTCCTGGCGTGTTCGCCGTTCGTCCAGTGTCCCGTCAGCACAGAAATTGTGGAGTGGATGGAATTCCGCTTTAGTCGCAGTAATTCGCGTGTTCTGCCATGGTTAAGCGACAGCCAGGTTTCTCTGGAGATCCTGCAGAGGCTCTCCTCCGCCCAGAGTCGATTAGCCAGGCGGAGATACGCCTGCCTGACCATCAGTTTGACGGTCGCAAGGGGGATGCTACATTGCGTAGTAGGTGCTGGGAGTAGAGTGCCTTTTCTGGCCAACTCGTCCGCCACGCAGTTGCCAGAGATGCCGCTATGCCCAGGGACCCAACTCAGGTGAACCCTGGCATGCTCCGCTAGGTCATTCAGAGCGGCCCGGCACTTTGCTACCAGTACCAGTACCTTTCAAGGATTTTATTGCAGCCTGGCTATCCAAGAAAATACATATAGCCGAGGGAATGGGGGTTGCGATCGCAACAGATCCAGCTCGAGGATTCTAGAGTGGCCTAAGTCCGCCCGTGCCCAACTGCGTATGGCATTCAACCGTACAGCGGTAATTTTGGCGGACTGCCTTACTAGTAGCGTCGAGGGACCCAATTGAGTATTGTGAAAAGCGCCTTGGTATGCGTGGAGCGGATGGCTCCTGTTATGAGAGTGGCAGCAAGTCTCTTGACTCTGTCGAGCTGTTTCAGGTTAGCTCGGCTAGCCGCCGCAGGCCACCATACAACAGCGCCATAGAGGCGGATGGGCTCTACCACTGCCTTATAAAGCCACGTGATAACGCGAGGCTGAAGCCCCCATCTTGAACCCACTGCCCGCTTACAACAGCAGATGGCCCTGGAGGCTCGTTTCGCCCTTTCAGCAATGTTTGCGCTCCAGGTTAGCCTGGAGTCTAGTATGAGCCCCAGGTATTTCACCTTCTTACTCAATTTGAGCGGGGTTCCATTTAGGGCGGGAAGTCTGAAAGACGGGACCTTATATCTCCTTGTGAAAAGAACAAGATCCGTCTTTTCCGGGTTGGCCGTGAGGCCGCAGGAGTTGCTCCAAGCGGAGAGGATGCCCAGGAAGTGATTCATCCGCAGGTTGACAAGCAGTCTGTTCAGGGTTAGATTCCACAGGAGTGGCGACAGAACGCCCCCCTGGGGAGTTCCCCTGGTGACTGACTTGCGAAGATGCGCCGTCCACAACGTGGAGTTAATGCAACGGCTGCTGAGAAGGGCGCTGATGAAGTTTACCAATTTACTATCGACGCCGAGATCTGAAAGATCCACCCCTATGGCAAGAGGGCAGACATTATTAAATGCGCCCTCTATGTCAATAAAAGACACCAGGGTGTACTCCTTGTATGTTAGCGACTTGTCTATGTAGTCGACTAGGGAAAGCAATGCAGATTCAACCGACCTACCCCTTGTGTAGGCATGTTGCGACTCAGAAAGGACTGGGTTAATAAGGCTCCTGATATGGACGTCGAGTATCCTCTCGAGGGTCTTCAGGAGAAACGATGTCAGGCTTATTGGCCTGAAGTCCTTTGCCTTGACGTGCGAGGTCTTCCTGGCCTTGGGAATGAAGACGACACCCACCTCCCGCCATGGGAGGGGATGGAACCCCATTGAATGACGCCGTCCGGTCCCGGAGATTTATAAGGCTCGAAGGAGGTAATAGCCCACGTAACCATGGTGTTATCAATGCGGACGTCCGTTAAGGACCATGAGTGTGATTCCTCCGGAATTACCGCTTCGGCAGAAAGGGGGGTGCTCCCCGGGAAGTGCGCGTATACTAACACTTCTAGGGTTTCCTCACAGGACTCCATCCAGTCACTGCTTGCCTTCTGAATGGTGGTGGGAATGGACGGGGAGCTGCTGAGAATCTTGCGGAGTCCGTCGATGTCAGAGACTTTTTCGATACCGCCGCAGAAGGATTCCCACGATTCGCTCTTTGCCCGCCAGACCTCCTGCTTAAGGGGGGAACTACCTTTAGAGGCCGAAAAAAGGTCATTTTTACAGTCGATTTACAGGGAAATTAAAACAGTTCTTTTCAAATCAATATAATATATATTTACAGTGATGTCTGAGGTAAAACAAAAAAAATTTTTGTAAAAGTGAAAACAGAAATTTAACAAATTTTTCAATGATTCTGTAAGTCATATCGCCGCTGACATCGTAAATTGTGTAAGTGATGCTGGCCGCAATTTTAGTCTGAAATAAAAAAACCAAACATTTTCTTACTCGAGAGGGTTTTCTATCGTCGATGAACTAAAATTTTTACGAAATTCGAAAATTAACCCTCTAAAACAGGCTTCACAAAAAAAATTAAGATTTTCACAAGAAATTTTGTTATATATGCAGTCAAAAAATGTTTTGTTTTTTAAATCTTTAGTTTAGATAGAACAATTTTTTATGCTCTTTAAAATGAATGCTAGATAATGAAAATCTGTTCATTAGTAATTTTATTATCACTTACACAATTTTGAAAAACATGGTTTCGAGAAAATGCCGTTTAAAGTTTAAAGTTTGCGCTCGGCGAGCTCGGCGCCAGTCATTTCCGGGATGCATCTCTTCCACAATTTCGAGAATTACCTTTTGAAACTTTGACACGATATTCTAAGGCAATATACCTATCGATTAAAACAATAAAAAAAAAATCGATTTTTTGAAGTGTCTAAATGTAGTTCCCCCCTTAAAGGCTCTGAGGTCGGATCTGTACGCGTCCCAAGTGTTATCCCTCTTGGCCGCGTTAAAAGAGCGTCTGCATGCATGCCGTAATCTAGCGATTTCGGCGTTCCACCAAGGTGATTTTGTCTTGCCCCGGTATGTCCTAGGCTTACAAGCAGCAGACGAAGCACGACTAAGTGAATCAGTTAATGTGGCCACCGCGGTCTCAATGTCTCCAGGACACAGGAGCCGCAGGGGAGATAAGGACAAACTAACTAGTAACAGCTGTTTAATCTGGGCACAATTTTTTGCAATGCAATTTTAAATTTGCCAAATTTGACACCATTTCGCCAATCCTCTGCATGACCCGCGCTTCTGACTCTCTCACACACGCCGCCAATTGCTCCACGATGCTTTCCTTTTGCGCCTCTATTCTCACGATCCAAGCTGAAGAGAGTGGACTCTCAATCTTCGCAGCTTCACTCAACAAAGTTGGAGTTTTTTGAGAAGAAGAAATTGCTGCGCGCGTGGATTTTATTCTTGTTGTCAGTTTAGCAGAACAATCACCAAATTTATTTATTTATTCGTTTTATATTGTTTGCGGTTTGTATTATTTACCCCGGGTAGAGAAAAAGTTCACCAAAACTTTTGCGGAGTCGTTTTTGTGAATCAAACGGTGGAATTTAAGTAAAGAATTACTGATTTGCAGCAATTTAAAAACACGTCTACTCTGAACTTAGCATCGCTCTTCTTCTTTCAGTCTCCGACATTTGGGAAATAGCAAACATAATACCTGTTGCGAAGAAGAATAACCCCATTTGCAACACTTGCCAAAGTGCTTCTGTACGTCTATGCGCAGATGATGCGCACATTATCTCTCTGCACCCATAGGTCTAATCCAAGTTGATACACAGCCTCCACGTGGCTCTCCTGGAGAGCTATTTGGCACCCGCTGAATAGTGAACTAAGGACTTGAAATTTGGGTTTGGTGCCTGCCAAATAAAGTAAAGCAACTAATTAAAATTTTAAAAAGTCTTGGAAGGAAACCACTTAGTTCACGACCACAGCAAACAATTTACGGATTATGATTTAAGGATATGCACCTGGAATGTCCGGACCCTCTATAGGGAAGGTGCCTCTATTCATTTGACGGAAGCCCTCATAAAATGTAACGCTGACATCACCGCCATCCAGAAAATTATATGGACAGTTGCTCCAAGCGAGCATACTGCGACATCTACTACAGTTGCCATGCGGAGAAGCGCGCATTTGGCTGCGGATTTGTGGTCAGCAAGGGACTTCGCCACCACGTCTCATGGTTCATTCCGGTGAACGAACGGCTAGCCTCGATGCACATCAAGGCTAAATACTTTAGCATCAGGCAGCTCAGTCTGCATGCAACCACTTCGAATAACGATCTGAGGCTGATCGATTTCGCTACGGCACGAAACATGGTAGTTAGTAGTACCAGATTTCAGCACCTCGATATCCACAAGGCCACCTGGTTATCCCCCGATCAATCCACCCGCAACTAGATTGATTACATTGTGATTATTGGATATGCATTCTAGATGTGCGCACGTTCCCAGGACCGAACATCGACCCGGACCACTACCTTGTTGCTGCCAAGGTACGTATGCGTCTTTGCGCAGCGAAGGCCGCACAGCTTAGCTTGCGAAGAAAGCTGGACATCAGTAAGCTTCGATCACAAGGGACTCAGTCGCTCCCCCTCCTATATTCCACTCTATGCGCGCCGCCGCAGAAAATGTCTTTAGTTTCCGACGCCCACCACAGAAAACCAATGGTACAACAAAGAGTGTCGCGCATCCACTGCCAGGAGGAGAAATAGAAAGAGAGGTGCCTTTTTAGAAGCAAGAAACGGGAGCAAGAAAGGTGCGAGCGTGAAGAAATCGAGGAGTGCAGGAGCAGAAACGACGCCCGACAATTTTTTCAGAAAGTCATTTTAGCTCAGAGCATCATCCTGCAGAGGCGAAAACGGGGATCTGGTTACAGATGCACAGGGTGCACTGAGGTTATGAAAAGAGCACTTCACCAAGCTGCTCGTAGGCGCAATACCGCAAGTGGTGATGTGCAGACGGCACCAATCAATAACGACGGTGTGGACATGCCACTTCCAGCTATGACGACTGTTGTGGCGAGACGTGAGTTAGCTAAACAGTATTTTCAGCAGCAATTTCAACGTGTGCTAAAATCTGTAATTTATTTGTCCAATATTAATTTATTTGTCGTAAATATGCTTACAATCTTAACTTACACTTGTGTTTTGGCTTGATAAACAAAAGGAGCGCCTAACCACAAATTATATATCCAGCTAGCAGTTCTGCACCGCTCGGCATCCAAATCCAAAAAGAAAGAGTTAACCGAAAACATATTGGCAGCTACGAGGAAAGTAGAAAGCGCAAGAATGCGCGATAACATATGTAAAGGAGGAGCGAAACTCAGAGCCGTCGCGCTGCTAAGCAACGGCGTATATTACTACGTATGTGGTTTACCCTTTCACGTCGAGTTTCGCGAGTTTCTCAGCAGGCCTGTTTAGCAAACCATTAATCAATTTTACTTCTGCGCTTCGCACCTCTCCATCGCGTCCCATGTTTACGTCGACTAGAAGTCCCTTCTGCCAAGAGTTTCGCTTGGCGTTTTCATCGACTACCAGAACCACGTCATTCACTGTGATCGGGTCTGCTGCATTTTGATGCCATTTCTCTCGCCTAGTCAAGCATGGCAAATACTCCCGGATCCACCGTCTCCAAAATCAATTCGCTATCTTAAAGTCCTTCCTTAGCGCGAGACCGTCGATACCTTCAATTCCATAATCCCGCGACCCGCTCGAATTGCCCAGAAGAAAGTGATTCGGTGTTATCGCCTCTGCATCTGCCGAATCTAGAGGGACATAAGTTAGCGGCCTATAATTGAAAATAAACTCCACGTCAGCTAGTGCTGCTCTTAGCATTTCTTCTCGCAAGCCAGTTTCAGGCAGAATATCCATTAGAATAGATTTGACGGAACGCACCATCCGTTCCCAACAGCCTCCCATATGAAGCGCCGCTGGAGGAAGAAAACGCCACTTAATGTCAAGGACGCGTTGTTTGAGCTCATTTTTCGACAATCGCTGAATCTCATCTCCCAGGACGCGGCACGCTCCTCGAAAGTTAGTACCATTATCCGACCATATATATTTCGGCACCCCTCGGCGAGATGTAAACTGCTTCAATACGAGTAGAAATGAGTCTGTTGGTGAAATCTCAATGTCAACCGCACGGACGGTGAGGCATGTGAAAAGTACGCCCCATCGTTTCTCTCGACGCCTTCCAATAGCAACTTCAAACGGCCTGAAGTAATCGACGCCAGTATTGGTAAATGGCCTTGTAAAAGTAGAAAGTCTTTGCAGTGGCAGACTCCCCATTTCGGGGGGCAGCGGGGTCGCTCGACGATTGCGCAAAGTTGGCAACTTTTGGTAGTTGCTCTCACCAATGCCCTGGTATCCAATACCGTTGACCCAACTCGTTCACTACAATTTCATTATGATGGTGATGAAACTTACGATGGTAAAATTCTACAATAAGATCTGTCACCCGCGTGTCCCACGGCTCGTGCGTGATCGCGTCGATTCTGCCCCTCACTCTCAGAAGCCCTGCCTCGTCTAAATACGGCGAGCTCTTAAAGAGATTGCCTCTGCGTTGCACTCCCTTGCCCATCGTCAGGCACTTTATTTCTTCATCGTAAACCTCCTGCTGACAGTTGCGGATTATGACGCGCTCCGCATCATCAACTTCGAATTCGCCCACCAGTCCGGTGAGTTTCGCTGACAGCGAACTTCTTCGTAATATGATATGTAGAAATCGCTGTACATACCTTTGCGAATTACGCAGCTTTTCCCATTTACTAAAGCGCTGGGGGTCCGGGCTTACGACTTCTAGAGATGGTGCAGCTGTCTGCTGCATGTCCACGTGGAAAATTTGCTCATCGTCAATGGTAGTAGCTTTTCCAATATCATTTTTTGGCCAGACGTTCTCCGTCTGACTTAAAAACATTGGCCCAACAAACCAGCGCGAGTCGGCGCTGAATTCAGGCTCCTTTGACCATTTAGTGCCCTCGTCTGCAACGTTGTCCGCTGATGGCACCCACCTCCATTCGTCAGCTCGAGAGTCTTCCAAAATTTCCCCTATACGTACTGCAACAAATTGTTGAAATTTCCGAGCATCCGAATTTATCCAGCACAAGACGTTTTTGAATTTGACCAAAATACTCGGCGAAAAACAACCGATGACTCGTCCGCTATAAACTTTGCCAGACGTAGGCCCAGGATGGCAGCCATCAACTCCAGCCTAGGAATAGATATCGGCTTAAGGGGAGCCACCCGTGTTTTTGCAGCTATCAAACAACACTGAACCTCACCATTATAATCGGCGGGTAGATACGAAGTTGCTGCATATGCGTTGACACTAGCATCTACGAATGTTTGCAGTTGGAGTATGCTAGCATAACATACCAGGGGATAGCAGCGTGGGATCCGAATTTCGGTTATAGTACGTAGACGACGTACCCAGTGCGACCACTTGTCGCGTACTTCTGTGTCGACAGGCTCATCCCACGAAACGCCAGACCTCTTGCAACAGCACCTTCGCGTAGATCATGAAAAATCCCAAAAAGCCCAGGGGATCAAACACCGTCATAATAACCCGTAGCATTTGACGCTTGGTTACAGCTCTCCTTTCGTCGAAAACTTCTGCTGGAAATTTCTCGAAAAACGTTAAAATGTCACCGCCAGGTGACCACCATATGCCCAACACCTTTTCTTGTTTAGTGTGAGGTTCCTCAATAAATTTGGCAACTTGATTGGTTTGCCCGGACAGGGCCAGTAAAACATTCTTAGAGTTGGATATCCAATGGCGCACAATGCTATTGGCCTCTCGCGGAAGCGAATCAGCACGCCGACCAACGATTTTAATAAATCGGGACCTTTAAGGAGCACGGAGTTCAAAGCTGCGTTGTTAATGGCGGCTGCGGTATCCCAGACCAATCGCGTCTTATTCTTATTGATGTTGGTAACCGTGAACATAGGAATGTACCAAGACTTGCCGCCGGATGTAACTTGTTGTTGAGTCAGCCTTCTGACGTAGCCTTTGTGTTCGTAATCTCGAATAGTATTCGTGAGAAAAAGCTTTATGTTAGGATCTCGAGCCATCTTTGCCTCCAGACACTGAAGCCTGCGCTGAGCCATCGGTCGCGAATCGCGCAGTTCAATATGGTCATGTCTCCATAGTAGGCCAGTCTCCCATCGCTTCTCCAGTGGAAGATATTTTGTGGTGGACTCCATTATCTGACGATAACGCTCATCTTCCTTCGATACTAAAGGGGTCACTGCACGAATACCTACGGCGTCCAAAGAGAAATATGACTTTAGCAATGTCTCAAGCCGATCGTCAGAACAGTCGCAGATATGCCGAAGTTCTGCTGCTAGGTCATGCTCGATGAGTGTGCACGCCGAGCCCTCGTCGATAAAGGCGTACGTGTCAACCGTTGTATCCTTCCCATGAACCGTCACGGCTATACATCTAAACAGAATGTGTATATTTCCTTTGGCATGGAATAGAATTGTCTAGTTCGACATGTTGCCGGCTTCAACTGCTGATATCGATGACCTTGAGGCGGCCTTATGACGCGGCATATGTAGCAATGAATTGTGTATCATTGTGCAGCCATCTACTCCACATTCTCTTTTTGAACTGCAGCGACGTACAAAATGTGTTCCAAAACAACAAATACATAGCTTCTTTTCCCTTACGAGGCCCCACCTCGTGTCTTTACCCATAGCGCCGAAACCGTCGCAATTCATCAGGTGATGCTCCTTAGCACAATTTGGGCAGATGCGCCTTTCAATGCTTTTGTCCATGACATCATGTAGCATCAGGGTATACACCCTTTACCGCCGCTGTCTGCGGCCACTTCTCGTTTCATCAGTTGAGACGGAAGTCGTAGATGTATACCCTTGTGGTGTTATTTGGCTTACGCACATGGCCAAATTAAACAGCCACTCGTCGAAGACCTGTATGCTGACATGTCCGCGTGCCACGCGGAAGCGCCCCCAGTCCAATTTTAAATCACAGGGTAATTTACTTAAAAGTTCATTCAGCAACATTGGATCATTCAAATAACCGCCTAAGCCCATGGCCTGTATTGTCGCCCTGTAGTTCTGCACTGCTAAAGCTAGATCTATTAATGTTTCCATTTTTTCCATTCTTACATTAGGCTGTTGTCTCAGCTTGCTCTGAAGTGTCTGGTGTATCACGTCTGGCCGACCGTACAGCATCCGTAAAGTTTCAATCGCAAACGATACTGTGCTTGGCATCATCAATTTTCCCCGCACAGCTGCCAGAGCAGGGCCCTTTAAACATTTTTTCAGGCGAATGAGATTTTCCTGATCAGTGAATCCACATCGTTCCGTTGACTGGTCATAATTGGTTATGAACAACGGCCATTCCTCAGGATTGCGATAAAATATGGGTCACTTGCCGGGCTGCAACCTGCGAAGACGACAACGTTATGTCCGCTTGCGAAGTCTGTGGAAACGAAATATTTGTATTCAACGTATTAGGGTGATTGAATGCTGTAGGCGCAGTATAACCAAACGAGCCGAAGTTTGAAAAAAGCTTCGGAACCGCTGTTGATGAAAACACGTTCGTTCGCTGGCCTGCTCCCGTTAATGCCACCCGAGCGGCCCGCACGTCGGATACTGCTTCCTTAGATGTGCCTGAAGCTTCGTCCTCACGATGTTCCATCTCGATCAGATTGCATCAGTCAATTGTCAATTGAGGTTATGCTGCCACGTTGACAGTCAAAGATGCCACGTTGCTAGTTAAATTCAACACGTGTAGTGATGCCAAAGTCGACACTATTCTGCCGCAGTATTTTCGCACAAAGAATGATATTTTAGGTGGTCGCCGACTTGTACAAGTGTTTTAGGCTGTTGCCGACTTGCACAAGTAACAATTATTTTAGGATGTTGTGGCGAGGCGTGAGTTAGCTAAACAGTATTTTCAGCAGCAATTTCAACGTGTGCTAAAATCTGTAATTTATTTGTCCAATATAAATTCAGTCTTAAATATGATTACAATCTTAACTTACACTTGTGTTTTGGCTTGATAAACAAAAGGAGCGCCTAACCACAAATTATATAAACCTAAAGGTGTACTAATACTTAAGTATCCAATATCCAGCTCGCAGTTTCTGCACCGCTCGGCATCCAAATCCAAAAAGAAAGAGTTAACCGAAAACATATTGGCAGCTCCCGTATCGAGGAAAGTAGAAAGCGCAAGAATGCGCGATGACATATGTATGTAAAGGAGGAGCGATACTCAGAGCCGTCGCGCTACTAAGCAACGGTGTTGCGCATGCAGACGGCGCAACAACGACAATAAAGCTGCAGGGCCAGACGGGCTACCAGGCCGGCGGCGGGTAAGGCCTGTATCAGCTCATCTACAAATTATGGATGGAAGTACAAATGCCCAACGATTGAAACCTCAGTGCCCTTTGCCCTGTGCGGAAGAAAAGCTACCCAACGCTATGCGCCAACTACAGAGGTATAAGCATACTTCCAATCGCGTATAAGGTTCTGACGAGCGTATTTTCTGAAAGATTGAAGCCACTTGCCAAGGCGCTGATTGGACTTTATCAGTGCGGTCTTAGACCTGAAAAGTCCACCATTGACCAGTATTCACTTTACGCTAAATCCTGGAGAAGACCCACGAGCGTCAAATCGATACATACCATCTCTTTATCGGTTACAAGGCAGTATTCGATAGCCCGATTGGTATCCCTGCAAAGTTCGTGAGACTTTGCAGAGCGACGTTGAGCAATACGCGCAGCTCCGTAAAGGTTGGAAGCGACCTCTCCGACACAGCGGCCCTAGGGGTGTTCGAGAGGAACGTACTTCGCAAAATCGTCGGCCCTGTTCGTATCGGCAACGACCATCGTATGCGAACCAACAACGAGCAGTATGAGCTGTATAAAGACATAGACGTAGCACAGCGAATTAACATCGAGCGGCTACGCTGGCTTGGCCATGTCTGCCGTATGGACGATGAAGCTCCGGTGCAAAAGGTGTTCGATGCGGTAGTTGGAGGTCGACGAAGAGGGAAGGCCGTGTCTCTGGTGGAAGGACCAAGTTGAAGAGGCCCTGTTATCTCTTGGTGTGACCAACTGAAAAAGGCGCGCGCAAAGCAGAGGCGCCTAAAGAGAGCTTTTGCCGTCGGTTGTAACCAGGTAACGGGTTGTTATGGCCAGTTAAGTAAGTAAGTAACCCACAGGTCTTGCGTAGGATATAATACAGAGAAAAAATGATGATTTGAGCTCAATGTTTTCATTGTCTAGACATAGCAATATAACTTTAAATGCATCCAAGACTAAAGCAATTACTATAACCCATTATCCTCATGATTTGAACAATTTCTTATCCATTACATGGAAGGTACTGTTATCAAACACTTTATGATCAAAAAGGAACGGGAATTTAAAAAAATCTAAAATTCAATTTTAATAAATTTCTTTATTATCTCCTTCAAAATACTCTCCTCCTGCGTTAACATGTGTATGCCAACGTTTGATCCAGCATTCCATACATTTTTTATAGGCCGTCAAACGTATGGCCTTCAGCTTACGCAACAACTTCTCTTTTATGGTCTCAAAACTACCTAGTTTCTCCCAATGGCAATTTGAGTTTGGGAAATAGAAAAAAGTTACACGGGGCCATGTCTAGACTGTATTTTTCACCAAAAATTCCTAAATAATCAAGGCCACATGAGATGGCGCATTATCGTGGTGTAATATCCATGAATTGATCTTCCACAAATCGAGCCTTTTTTGCGAGTGGCTTCACGCAATCGACGCATAACGCCTAAATAGTATTCTTTATTGACCGTTTGTCCCTCTGGAAGGAATTCGTAGTGCACCACACCACGAATATCGAAGAAAACCGTCAGCAAAGCTTTGATTTTAGACCGACTTCGGACCTTTCTCTTCGGCTTTGGCTCATTTTCGAAGCACCATTCAGACGATCGTTGTTTGGTCGGCATATCAAATTCATAAACCCATGTTTCGTCACCAATAATGATGCGTTCGATTAACTTTGGGTCGCTGTCTGCGTTGGAAATCAACTCTTTGGCCACATCAACACGATGTTGTTTTTGAATGAAATTCAGCATTTTTGGCACCAGCCGAGAAGCGACGCGTCTCATGCCCAAAATATCAGTTAAAATGTGTTCACAACACAACACAGCAATCTTTCTTATCGATACACAACGATTTTCCAACACGATTTGCTTCGCCGATTCGATTTTTTCTTCGGTAACAGACATCGATGGCCGTCCAGGGATCTCATTGTGCTCTAAGCTCTCTCGGCCGCGTTTGACCTTTTATACCATTCGTATGCTTGTTTTTCGACATACACGCTTCACCACTGCCTTTTGTAACATTTTTAACAGAAAATTTTAAGGCACGCGCGATGCGTCAAAATTTGACAGAACACCAATAAAAGTATTACCAACGATGAGAAAATACAAAATTTCCGATTGGTTTTGCGCGGAAATTCAAAATTCAAATATTTTTTTGATCATAAGGTATGAGAAGGTTTTTACTCGTCTTGGATTAAAAATGAATTAAACCTTGACATACCTTGATCACGGTAATTGTTCGGTCAGCAAGATGCATAATGTACTTAGGCAACTTTGCAAAACTGCTAGATTTTTTTCTCAAGATACAAAACTAAAACTTTATAAATCCAATAATATCGTATCAGGAATTATTATATAGTCACCCTGATAATGCGTCTCTGCGTAAGTTGCAACGATTAGTCACTACTGCAGCTAGATATGTATATTCTAAAGAAAGTTTGACTCCATCTCTAAATTCTCTATAAATATGCTGGACTGCAGTTAGTATATACTCATATTTCGATCGTCGCTCTTTACTATTTTGCACAAACCAATTCATACTCTTTGTCCAAGCTATCTTTCTCAAAACTGAACTTTGCACAATCTAGTCGCCCATGCAACCTCATATTGCCACATACAAATTTAGTCACTTCATAAAAAATGTTCTTCGATAGAGCTGCACAGTTATGGAACTCGTTACCGAATGACTTAGAGACCGAATCTAATTTACGGCACGTCCTCTCTCTATTCTTCTATTCTATATTTTATTATTATTATTTCATTTACTGCTTTAAACGTATCGTTTGTAGCAGGGGTTTCACTTAAAGAACTATTAAGCAGGTATAGTGCAAAAAGATGTCGGAACAATAAGATATGAAATAATTTACATGATATGAAGTACTTTACAAGGTATATATACAACAAAAGCGGCCTTTAGACGGTCGCACATGTCCGCAATCATGTGCGGCGCGACGAGAAGAATGACCGTGTAAACGCAAGAAATTCGTGTCGTCGGACATGTGCGACGGTTATCAAAATTTTTTGATTTTTCTGTCGGCGCGACGCACATGTGCGACCGTGTAAACGGCTGTGTGACACACATAGTGAGGATGGCGTCGCAAAAAAAATGAAATATTGTGGAAGGAGTTCTTTGAGGTGTATAGACACAATCCCGAACTGTGAGAACTAAAAGGTGAAGATTATAAAAATAAAAATTAAAAGAAACGCAGCATAGAGGTGCTTTTATGCAAATTGAAAGAAATTGATGCGAAAGCGCATACCATGTTGCTTCGTTGGCAGCAGCGAGACAACTGAAGTGTGCACACATGTTTGACCGTGTAAACGCTCATCGCACATTTCCCCCATCGCACATGATTGCAAACATGTGCGACCGTCTAAAGGCCGCTAAAGTGAAATATATGGTACAACAATATGGTAGTCGTATTTACAACAATATGGTTTGGCATAATATAGATGTTTGTGTAATGTTATTCATTTAACAAGGTTGCTCTTAATCTAAGGCTGTTTACAATATAATAGTACAACATTTTGATCGGGTACGGGTCATAGCAATTTGCCAATGCATTTAAGTGGTCATTTGTTTGGGCAAGGTAGCTCTGTACGTATCGCCTTCTAATTTGAAGGAAACTCGGATACTCTAGGAGAAAATGTAGAGTTTCAAAAGTATTTAGGTTGCACAACTTACAAATATTATTTTGATCAATTTTATAAATTAAGCCTTTAATGTAAAACCTTAGAACGTATTTGGTTGACAAGCGAAGTTGGGCGAAAACCTTGCTCATATAAAATTGGTTGCGGTGAAATAAGTAAGCTGCTACCTTATCATCAAGTGCCCTAAGTAACTTACAGTTAAGAGAAGAAGTACTTGCGCAGCTGAGTACATCTTGAAATTTCAGGTGGCGGTCGAAGCGCTCGAAAGCAACTGGTTTCATGCTTAGGCAGTTTTCTGCATTTAGAGATTCCCACATATTTTTTAAACCAATTTTATCCAGGAAACAGTTAAACTGAGTAACCCAGTTGTATTCCATTTGTGCCACTGAGGACTGATGGAGATGAAATAATCTAAGAAGGGCGATTTTTGGTAAACGGTTTTGATCCATTTGAAGCACTTTGATAATGTAGTTCCAGGCGGCTTTAAAAATCTTTGAGGCAACTTTATATAGACCCAGCTCAAGTCTTAGATGTGCATTTGGAGTAGCTTTTGGTAATGCAAGAAGTTTTTTGAAGTACGTAGTTTGGACAATCTCCAATTGGTCGGTGTACCTTAAGCCCCAGATTGGGCCGCGTATAGAAGAGACGAAGAGATAACATTATCAAAGAGTTTGACTCTTCCATCCCAAGAATCCGCTTTGCAATTGCTTAAGGTCTGAAGAGCCGCGCCTAATGCAACTCTACCCTTTTTGATGGCCGAATCAGTCGCGCATTTCCCTAGTGCCGAGCTGGAAAAAGTTACTCCTAGATACGTGTAGTTCTTTACTATATCCAGCTTTTGTTTATGAAAGTAGAAGTTTTCTGATGAGGATTTCCCTCCTTTCCTGAAATGAATAATTTGGGTTTTTTTTGTATTTAACAGGAGCTGATTTTTTTCGCAGTATATCTCTAGAGCAACTAGGATTTTTCTTAAGATTACTGGGGACCTTGCGAGTGCCACAGCATCGTCCGCAAAAAGCAGTAAAAGTAGGTCAGTTACCCCGTCAATGTTTATGCCTTCTATACCTCTCTCCCGCAGAGCTTCCTCAAAATCCGAGATAAAAAGAATGAAGAGAAGGGGACTAAGAATTTCACCCTGAAGTACGCCTTCAGTTATTGGAATGGATTTTGAGTCAATTCCGTTTTTTCTAATCACAAACGAGGCACGATCGTATATCGCTTTTACTATATGGATAAATCTCGCGCTAACTCCTTTTGCATAGAGTTTTTGCCATAATAAATCATGTTTAACTGAATCGAAGGCTCGCCGGAAGTCAATGAATAGAGCAGACTTTTTTGGTGCCTCAGATGGAGCTGAATAGCAGATTGCAAGACGAAGATGTTGTCGATACAACTTCTTTTGCTTCGAAAACCGTTCTGCGATTCCGGAATTGCCCCTTTTATATTTGCCCAAGCGGCAAGCCTCTTGGATAAAATTTGCGTGAAAATTTTGGCTATGGAGTTACAGAGCGCAATGCCTCTGTAGTTTAAAGGTATGTTTTGATCCCCGTTTTTATGGAATAGAACCAGTGACGAGCACGACCACGCATCTGGAGTTATTCCGTAAGTTAGTACGTTATTGAAGAAACGGTGGAGGAAACTTATGCCTTCAGGGGGTAGGAATTTGTAAAACTACTTTTAACCATGTCGAGACCGGGGGATTTATTGTTTTTGCAGCCCTGTAAAGCAAGTATAATCTCAGCGTGCGTAATTTCCGAGTCTAGGGAGGGGTCGAACGTACCACAGAAGGATAGGTGCGTGTCAACACGGGGCGGATAAATGCTAGCATAAAATTTTTCCCAATCCGATAGCTTTATCGGGTTGGGTATAAACTGTCTTTTGTTACATGACCGGATTACACCCCAGAAATCCGTCGGGTTCTTGACATTAGCAAATTTGTTTTCTAGGTCTGCATAGTAATCTTCCTTTTTGCTGAGAAGACGTTTTTTATAATGGCGCTTTAGGGAGTATAAGATTGATGCCTTTTCTGGATCAAAATTTGATTCTTTGCACGATTTTAGAGAATTTTTTAAATCTTTTTTTCTGTTAAGAAGCTCCTGGTCAAACCATGGGCTCTTAAAAATTTTTGAGTGCCTAGTAGGTACGTGTTTAATAAGGTCTAGCTCTTTGGCAGCATTTTTTATGTGTACTAAAAGATGGTCGTTTTGTCTGTTTATTAGTGTAAAAGGACTGTCACCAGGAAGAACAGGGGGAAAACGTAGTTCTTTTAATAATATGGCATACCCAGACGCTTTTTGGGCATTCCACTTCATCACCTGTCTACTAGCGCCTTTCGGCTGCATCGAGCTCCCGGAACCAGGATCATTCCTTACGTTAGGGAACGAAAGCCTGAGCACTATGGGAAAGTGATCTGAGCCCGTTGCTTCATATATGACCTGGAGGTTGGATATGACGGGTAGGGCAGCTAAATTTGCCCAAACTAGGTCTATGGTGCTCGTACCGTTGCTGTTTGAGAATGTAAAGTTTCCTGAATAATCGCCCGGGGTATGACCATTTAGTAGAAATAAGTTGTTTTTTTCCATAAAGTTACATACAAGTTTGCCGCGCGCAATTAAGATTTTATCTTGGGAATCTCTTATTTTGTGTAGGTTGCAATCTAATTCCGGAAAGGCGTCGCCATTTGATTCCAAGCCCACTCGCGCGTTGAAATCACCCCCAATAATGATTGGAATGGTACCATGTTTGACTGATAGCTCATCGATAAGAGTTTCTAGTGATTCAAGTACAATAGCAATATCGTATGATGGCTTAAAATATACCGACCCGATCAAAACTTTACAACTGCTTATAATAATTGAGGAAAAAATCCAATAGGAAGAAATTACTTCTGCAGTAAACTTAACGTTTTTATGAAAAAGACTGAGCAGGCCACCGCTGGCCCTGCCTGTTGACTTCTCCCTTGTTGCAATAGATGATAGGCGGTTGAAACCATTCCATGGAGAGGCTAGGTGTACAGGATCTGACTCGAGCCAAGTTTCACTGAGACCGACGAACTGCACATCTTCAAGAGCGAGAGTTTCGGGAGTTTCATTAAGGAGGTTTGATATGCCATGGACATTCCAGAAAGCAATCTTAAGGCCAGGACTGAACATCTGTTTTTTGGGAGGGCTTTCAATAGCAGTTGGTTAAAATCGGTGCATATATGCTGATAACAAGTTTCGTATAATTGTTTTAGTAGATACATTGCGTCTTCGCGACCAGAAACTAGCTTCTTTTCACTGTTCCATCTTAGCCAGTTGTTAGCAATTCTAATACGATCTTCTCTTACAATTACGCTGTGGAGCGAGCTCACTGATTGTATTTCTTTCTTTAGTTGCAACATCGCTTTCTTGTTTAGCTGTTTATCGCCATTTAGATCACGTTCGATATAGACCGCTGAGCCAGATAATTTACTCGTGTTTTTGAGGATATACTCAATGGATTCCTCCGAGTCGAATTCAGCTATGACCGCCAGTTTCCCATTTCGCTCAAATAACTTCCTTACTGTTTTAATAGCGCTGGGTACCTGAAGGGATAACATGCCATTGACTACACGCTTTACTTCAGACAGGGGTGACTTATTCTATTCTATAACTCTTTTCTTCTTTTTCTTCCCATCTTTCTTCCTTTCTAAATTTTTAGTAAGCAAAAATTGTTATTAGCCTATAGATATGTTGTACAATATTAGCTTCAATTGCGTATATTAATATAAGTCTTTGTAAAGCACTGTAAAAGATGAAGTCTTAATTGTGCAATGATTTTAAACGAATAAACAACAAACAAATAAACAAATTTTCACTTAGTTATCAACAAATTTGGAATGTACTTGTAATTAATAATTTTAATTGATTGGCACGACAGCCCGCTTACGTGAGACTAAGGCCTAGCTACCCGCAACCAACCGTGTCGTGCGTGCGAATTTGTACACGGATGGAAGGGACCTACAGTTTTACACGGTGTTTTAACAAGATGAGTTCCACGTGAAAGGAGGCACTTGAAACCGTATTACTTTGTCTACACCCTAGAGGGTCGTAAATGTCAGGTTTAGCTGCAGAAAAATATATGAAGAAGTCGAAGTCATTTGTAACGAGGTGGACGAATCGGTATATGGAAGCAAAAATTGTCGATGATTTCGCTGGGCGGTTCCATGAAAAAAGACCTCTCTAAAACAGGACAAGAAAATCATTGATTTGTTTATGACGAAGCCCGGATTATTATTGCGTAAAACTAAAGCAGTTTAAGAGAAAAGTGGTGTTCAAATATCAAAACAGGCGATTCGAGGGCGTTTAATATCTAATTACATTAAATACCGGAGATCTTTGAAAAAACTGTTGCTCTCATCATCTCACGTTCAAAAACGGCTTGCCTGGGCTTCTGCCTATTCAGATCGGAATTGGAATAATGTAATATTCACGGATGAATCCTATTTTTCGGTAAATAGTAGCATAAATCGATCTTGGTGTACCGCTAACAACCGATTGATCCAACGAACTGTTAAGGACCCAGTAAAGGTCCATGTTTGGGGCTGTTTCTCAGAAAAAGGCTTTGGGCGACTTTTCGTTATAACCACCAACTTGAACGCGGTTTGATGAATAAAATAGTTTGACGTCGTACCGTGCGGACGTGTTTTTTCTAATCTCTCTGTTGATCATAATTATACAAACACTCGTGTTTTAGTGGGTCGATCATCCTGCTGACTATCGTCATGCCATGCGTATGTGGCCTTAAGGTCGACCGTGGCCAGCTTAAAGTACAATGTGCCAAGTGCAGTGACATTTTTCATCCAAAATGTGTAAAGTTATTATCGGTCGACATTGAATATATGCAAAAAGTGAACAAGCCATATTGTTGTACTCAATGCACAAAAGCGCGCCGAAATTGTATTCTATCGTCTCCTCGCATTTCTGCAACCTCAAAACACAATAAGCGGGCGCCTGCTCTGGGCTCAACGACACCGGCTCTTTCCTCTGCTCCATCTATCTCTTATGCTGCTGCTGCTGCCGCCGCTGCCCCCCCTACAGCCCATGCTGCCGATGCCGTTAACAGTTCTTCTGCTTCGCGGTGCCCTGCGCCGCCAACGTTGCTGCTATCCCATAGCAACCAGACAGCACAGCTGAACAACGATGACGTCTTCATAACTGCTGGCGCTAAGAACAAAAGAGCAAAACGGAATGCGAATAACACTGTTGTTGGCCGCAATGCAAGCCGCGAGTTGGATGTAATTGTCAATCTAAAGTGGGTACATTTGTCTTATTTCAATCCCACTGTGACCACTGAAAGCATTATTGACTACGTACATACTCATGCTGCATAGATAAGAGCGATCTTTCATGCTACATTTTAGTAAAGAAAGACTCTGTAATCGAAGGACTGAAGAGGGTATCGTTCAAACTTGGCGTAGCAGAAAAGTACTACGACAAAATCTTCGACCCTTCTCTTTGGCAGGAGAATATAAGAGTACGGCCGTTTACAAATTTTCCAAGAGAAGAGGCGAAACCACTGCAGTCCTAGCGTGCGCTGACGCTGTTATTAACTCTACAAATGCTACAGAATCCCTATTGTATTACACTGTGCGACAATTTCGGGGTCATGGAATCTAACCCGGATCCGACTAATACTAATCGATAGTACTCTTATAAAGTAACAAAACCCTAGCTGGGTTTTGCAAAGTTAGTTGCCGTTTACAAGTTACAGCCGTGTAAAGTTTCTGTGTATTAGGGTTTTTTCAACCAGTTTTTTCTTAAGATATTCAAAATTGTGTATTGCTGTCTTCAGCAAACTTGCTGCTAATACTTAGATGAACAAATTCTCTGAACACTGTGTAACAAAATTATTACACCCTATCGAAATTTTGGGGGTCAATGTTAAAAAAATCGACTTTTTTTGATTGTAATAAAAAAAAACCTGTTTTTTATTCTTTTAATATTAATGCAAAAACGCCAAAAATAAAAAAAATATGCGGAACCCTCTAACTTCACAAAGACATGGTTTTTTGCAAAATAAAGTGAAAAAATCTTCAACTCTAAATTTGAAATTTTATTGTATACATATTTTTTTTTTATTTTAACGAGGAGGAAGCATCAAAAGCCGAACCCCGTCAGTGTGTGACTTTAACACACTAAACCTCCTCATGTCGCAGACCGGAATCCCCTCCGGACTACCGTTAAGTATTACGTCAGAGGGCGGTTTTGAGCGCTCGGCTCACAGTATCGTTTTGCTGTCAGTGCAGTTAGTCGCTAGTTGCACTTACTAGGCTCCCCCACCGTATGTCGTAAATAGCTCCCTCCCTATATTGTATACATATGTATTTCAGTGTGTTCGAAAAGTTTTGTGCGACGCTTAAACTGGTCGTTTTCTCCTAAGAATCCTCCGGTTGCGTTTGCTGGCTACACCAACAAATTTCCGCCAGTATGGCTTCAGGAGATTTCTTGCCTTTGTATCTGAGCAAATAAATTCGCTTTTTACAATACAAATTGTAATTAATTAAAACATATGTTTATGGTAAGTACCTTATCTCAAACGGAAGCGCGGTCTGATGATATCGCTCGCCATGTTCGTCTGATTCTGTTGGAAGTTGTTGACTGAAGTAAAGCAGTAGATGATGCAAGTAGTGGATTTTTAGCGACATGTGAACGCCTATATTTGCATATGCATCCATCATGCGCTGTACTGAACTTTCATAGTTTTCAGATCGATTTTTGCCCAAAAATCCAGCAATAACTTGTTTAGTCGACTGCCATGCCTTCAATTCCTCACCAACTAACACCAGATCAAATGTCTCTGATTTAGTTAACTTTCGTATATCTGGACCATTAACAACTCCTGTAGTTAATACAAATACACTTTTTATGCTCTATATATATTTCTACCACACATCAGGTATAAAATACATTTACCATTCAACAACTTTTGTTTGCTTATGTTTGGGAAAATACCGCTTAAGCAACGAAATACTTCATCTCTCTTAGCAATACATTTTAAAAATTTTTTAACTATACCCAGCTTTATGTGAAGGAATGGCATTAAAATTGTTTCGAACGCTACAAGTGGTTCGCGTATAAAGTTTGCTTGCTTGAATTCGCTTTCATTCCGAGCTTTCCAGTCATGCTTAGCGTATTGGTCACCAGTGTATCGGGTATTCCAGTCGCATAAAAAACACATGTGCTTGACATAACCTCCTTGCATGCCACAGAGTACTGCCACTACCTTTAAATCGCAGCAAATACGCCATTGATTTTCGTTATAGTGAATAACTTCGAAAATGTTCTGGAAGTTTTCATACGTTTCAATTGTATTTGTGTTATAAGCTATTGGGACTAGGGGTTTAGTATTTGTCTTGTGCAGTAATACGGCTTTTAGACTATACTTAGAGCTGTCTAAGAACAAACGCCAATCGTCTTTTTCATAAGTAATCCCCATTACTTTCATTAAGTTTCCAATATCATTGCAATACGCAAATGTTTTTTCATCATTGACACTGAAATAACTTTGCATATCTGCTTTGCGATTTCTATACGCTGTAACTTTCGTTCCTGGTGCCAACAAATTATTAGAATTTAAAAATGAAGAAAGTATTTCTGATTTTCGCTGCGATAGCTCCAACTTGACCACAATTTGATTCAATTTCTCTTGTGTAATTAGAATTGGCTGGCCCGACGATGATTGTGGAGGAAAATATTCGGAGAATACGGTCGTACTTTCCCTTCGTGTATATTCCGTTACAATATCGGGGCTTGGGCATGTTGGTTGCGGGATGCTATCACAGTGCTGAACATTTGAAACTCCAGTATAAATCTTTTGTTTTGTTTTTTTTTTGTTCATTCCAACCTCACTATTGACACATACGTAACAATTTTCCGCTTCATGATTTCCTGGATCGAACCATAGCATCGGTACTCCGAAACGCAAAGAGCCAATTCTTTTCTTCTTCCAGCTCAAAACATTGGTATAACATGTTTAACACAAATGTTTCGGAGCCCATGATACGTTAAAAATTATTTTCTGGTTAAAATACAATTCGTATGCTTTTGAGAAATCTGCGGTAAGTGGCCTAACTTTGGCACTTTTTGTTCTAGGCATAAAGTGGCCGCAAACGTAGCAAAAATTGTTAATATTTCCCTTGCAACTACTCATTTTTCAAATTTTTTAAACGATTTCGTATATTTCGATTTACACTTCGTATATTTAGACTTCGCGATCACGAGAACAATAAAAGTTCCCCTGATAGAATACTCGGTGCGAACTCGAAAAAAACACAGACAGTACTTTTACAATTTTCTTATGCAAAAGGCAAGTTTCGATACCGCGAGTAGTTTAGGTGTTATAAAATAGTCATTTAGTAAACTTTTACTTTCAAAAAATATGCATACAATACCAGACTGAAATATGTATACAATAAAATTTCAAATTTAGAGTTGAACAGAATCAGATGGCGAGCGATATCATCAGACCGCGCTTCCGTTTGAGATAAGGTACTTACCATAAACATATGTTTTAATTAATTACAATTTGTATTGTAAAAAGCGAATTTATTTGCTCAGATACAAAGGCAAGAAATCTCCTGAAGCCATACTGGCGGAAATTTGTTGGTGTAGCCAGCAAACGCAACCGGAGGATTCTTAGGAGAAAACGACCAGTTTAAGCGTCGCACAAAACTTTTCGAACACACTGAAATACATATGTATACAATATAGGGAGGGAGCTATTTACGACATACGGTGGGGGAGCCTAGTAAGTGCAACTAGCGACTAACTGCACTGACAGCAAAACGATACTGTGAGCCGAGCGCTCAAAACCGCCCTCTGACGTAATACTTAACGGTAGTCCGGAGGGGATTCCGGTCTGCGACATGAGGAGGTTTAGTGTGTTAAAGTCACACACTGACGGGGTTCGGCTTTTGATGCTTCCTCCTCGTTAAAATAAAAAAAAAAAATATGTATACAATAAAATTTCAAATTTAGAGTTGAAGATTTTTTCACTTTATTTTGCAAAAAACCATGTCTTTGTGAAGTTAGAGGGTTCCGCATATTTTTTTTATTTTTGGCGATACAAATGCGTTTTTGCATTAATATTAAAAGAATAAAAAACAGGTTTTTTTTTATTACAATCAAAAAAAGTCGATTTTTTTAACATTGACCCCCAAAATTTCGATAGGGTGTAATAATTTTGTTACACAGTGTTCAGAGAATTTGTTCATCTAAGTATTAGCAGCAAGTTTGCTGAAGACAGCAATACACAATTTTGAATATCTTAAGAAAAAACTGGTTGAAAAAACCCTAATACACAGAAACTTTACACGGCTGTAACTTGTAAACGGCAACTAACTTTGCAAAACCCAGCTAGGGTTTTGTTACTTTATAAGAGTACTATCGGTTGGTATTGGTTTGTTCTGGGTTAGAAAAAGCTGTCGCACAGTGTTATCAGAATGCTGGCGGGATAAGAACCAAAATGCTACCGCTGCTGCTTTTTTCTTCATCGTCTCTCTACGATATCATAATTTTAACAGAAACTTGGCTCTCGGAATGCCATCATACTGCCGAAATGTTCGATTGCCAACTATATAATGTATTTCGCAAAGACAGATGCTACCGCACTACCGGTCTCTCTAAAGGCGGCGGCGTACTTGCCGCTGTTCGTTCGAGTTTGCCCAGTACGCAAATTACCCTATCCTCTGATACGTGCTTGGATCAGGGTCTTTTAGATATTGATCAAATAATTGTTAAAATTGTCATAGAAAAATCTCATGGATCTTAACCTGGAATCGAAATTGACAATAACACAGATAGCAAAGCATTTGTCTTTAAAGGTTTACATCTCTCAGTTGAAGAAGTTTTAGGTGGCCTTTCGACCTTGCCAAACAACCCAACTTCAGGAGAAGATGGTTTTCCACCTATTTTATTAAAAAATTGTGCACAAGCCTTAGCCCTACCATTGTCAATAATCTTTAACGAATCCCTGCGGTGTGGGGAGTTTTTACAGGACTGGAAAAAAATCCTTTATTATGCCTATCCATAAGTCTGGGAGCAAGTCAGACATTTTAAATTATCGTCCGATCTGCAAAATCTCAAGTATACCTAAACTTTTCGAGAAACTTGTTTATGATAAGATTTTCTTCCATATTTCAGAGCTCATATCGCCTTATCAGCACGGCTTTATAAAGGGTAAATCCACTTCTACAAACTTGGCCTTATTCTCTAATTTTGTCTTAAAACAATTCGAAACAGGTCAACAATGCGACGTCATACACCGACTATTCGAAAGCCTTCGACAGGGTTAGTCACAAAATCCTTCTTGCAAAGTTGGAATCAATTGGATTTCATTCAAGTCTGCTTAAGTGGTTTGCATCGTACCTAACCGATAGGACCCAATTTGTTCGTATAAACAATACAAAATCGGATATCATTAACGTTACCTCAGGTGTGCCTCAAGGCAGCCATCTTGGGCCGTTACGTTTCCTGATCTTTATTAATGATATTCCGGACGTCTTCTTGACATCGCGTTGTCTGATGTACGCAGATGACTTGAAAATATACAGTCGCATAGAGAACGTATCTGACTGCATTAAACTTCAAGAGGACTTATCAAAACTGCATTCTTGGTGTGATGCTAACTCTTTGCCACTTAAGGGGAGGTTCTCCTCTTTTTTTTTTCAAAAAATCAATTTTTTTTTTTTGATGAAATGAAAGGTATGAATGTCGAGAATATGTGTGCAAAAGGATTTTTCGATCCGCAGCATATTTATCGCATAGGAGCGTCTCTGATGCGTCGAACTTTCGCGCGCGGAGGAACGCTCCGGTGCTATTTTACTGCGCGGCCAAAGATGTTTACGCGTTTATCTCAAAACCATTTTTTTCATCCTAACGTCAAGCGTAACTCATGATCTACTTATCCGAGTTACTTCATCTATAGCATTTCTTAAAGGGTATGATTTTTTATATGACTTATACCTAAAACAAATATAAACAAATGTGTAATAATAGTCTTTTAACAAAAGAAAAGTCGAAAAAAAGATGGTAAAAATTGAACTTTTTCTATGATTATGCATAAATTAGATGATTTTTTATAAAAATTATTCAAAAATAGGTATAAGTCATAGGGAATTTAATATTCTTTACTATAAAAAAAAAATTTTTGATTTCAGTTCACTACAAGTGGCTACAGCCTTGACGTTTCCGAACAATGTCTCGCTTGCAGAGGTTGACAAGACCCGCCATTTTTGGGCCGCCATATTGGATTTTGTAAAAAAAAATTGTTTTCTTGTATTTTAGAAAGATGGCTTAATAAATCATCAAAACCGTCTATTCGTGAGTCGTTTCATTATCCGACAGTAAATGAAAGAATTTCGCTTTATTTTCGGCCGAAAAGAGGAGAACCTCCCCTTAATGTTGGTAAATGCCAGTGTCTGTCTTTCAGTAGACGTAAAGTCGCGATTAATTTCCATTACAAGATAAGCACTGCTACCCTTACAAAAATTGACGAAAAGAAAGATTTGGGGGTCATCTTCTCCTCGAAAATGTCCTTTTCGAAACATATAGATTTTATGATTACCATATCTAGGTCCATGCTCGGCTTTGTAATGAGACATTCGAATGAATTCCAGGATGTTTTTACTCTCAAGAGTTTGTATTTTGCATTCGTAAGATCGAACCTAGAATATTGCAGCATCATTTGGGATCCATTCTATTCGGGTTATTCCTTAAGGATCGAGAAGATTCAGAAACGCTTTACTCGATATGCTATTCACTCTCTCCGTTGGAAAAGTATTATGCCTGAATATAAAAGTAGATGCCTTTTGCTAGCTTTGCCGAGATTAGAAATGCGAAGAAAAATTTCCTCAGTAATGTTTATTAGAGACATAGTCACGAGCCATATCAAATGCCACTTCTTGCTTGAGTTAATACTTTTCAATTGTCCTGCACGTGGCCTCAGATTTAGCAACATGTTCTACCTAACATACCTTGTCATAAAACTAACTTTAGTCTTAGCGAACCGCTTACACGCTGCCTAAGGCAGACAAACCAATTCTGTAAAAATTTAGATATATTCTGTAATTCTAGAGAGAGCTTTAAGTCCAAACTAATTCTGCTGTCACATTTTTTGAGTTGCGATTAATTGTAATTAACATATTTACCTATGTACATAATATATATACTTTAGCTTTTAGTAATCTATCTGAGTTGTACTCTAATTGATGAATTTAAATAAATAAATAAAATTAAATTAAATTTATGGAAAAGCTTTATTACTATCAGCTGCGAAGATGTTCAGGAGAAGAGGACTCTTTTGGATTATGCAAGAAGACGTCGACTCCAAACATCACAGCCGAATGTGTGCTGAGTGGAAACAGTAAAATGGGGTAGAGGTGTTACATTGACCCTCATACTCGCCTGATGCCAACCCGATAGAAAATGTGTACGAAATAGTAAAGCAGGAATTCAGAAGAAAACTATATAGACAGCAAAATCGTTATAGAGAAAAATTCGGCTAATTTGGAGTCGATTGCCTCGGCAACTTGCTCAGAACTTAGCGCAAAGTATGGGTCGGAGGTTTGAGGCCATAACAGCGAATGGCGGCGACTATACCTGTTATTAAAAATATTTCGTAGAATAAATATTATAAACGTATAAAATGCAGTTTGTTTGAAACGAATCGGACAAATAGTTTCCAAGTTACGACGATCACGCTTCCGCTGGACAGACTGTACATTCTGACTGTAAAAGTCTATAGGAACCATTTCAAGCTTTCTGTGGATATTAAAAAACTAGCAAGTTGTTCTTTTACTTTGTTCGGCAAAAATTATCTGTACGATGTCCGCTTTCAGAAATATACGATGGTTACTCTGTTGCAGAAATCCTTCAATTGTGTATTTGGTATTTGGTTGCAATTTGACGTTTTTCACAACTATTAATAGAGCGGTTGCCTTAAACATAATCTTACCAGTGGGAACTGAGGAACCCGTAGACTTTAATTGATTCATGCTCGTTGAGTTCTGCTGATCATTTGAAAATGCATCCTCAAACGGAGTACCCTTGCAAAATGGACCACAAAGTAACGTCAGCAGATTCATACCGCTTCCACTGGGATTTGCACCATTCACACCTGGTCCATTGGTCTCGGTAGTTGAACCGCGTGGAATATATAAGTTGCTGTTCACATTTTTTGGCACATCTGTTTCAATGTATTATGATATGAACATTTGGAAATTGAGATAGACGTATTTAAATCACATATTAAAAAAACTATAAAAATATATTCTTAGAAACAACTACAAATGTACGAGTATGTACCAAACTACTATTTACATGACTAGCCACTCCTGATAATATTTTACCGAGAAACGAAGTTCGCAGCGAACGTCTGTGTGATGTATAGGTTAGGTTCCAGCCAGCAGTAACATATTGCTCAAGATGGAAACATGCTTTGCACCTTGACAAAACGTAATTAGTGAAACTATCGATAGCTTCGATCTACTGCAAATGTTATTGTGAATTCGTGCTTAATTGCTTTTTTGGAACAAAGAAGGCAGTACTCTTCCACATTTCATGGAGCACGAGGATTACAGCCGTTTTTTATGTTTGGTGAATAGCGACAACCGGCCTGTAGCGAATTTTAACATTTCAGGTGTATGCATATCTCAGAATCATTGCCGTTATAACGAAGGCGTCGCACATATTTAAATTTAATGGTTTTTTACATTATACTTAGATTTATTGGCGTTGTTATAAAATATTTGATCGACATGCCACGCCTTCCCTACATACACATTTTTTTTAAATAATGGATGAAAAAATATCACACTAGTTTTTTATTATAATAAAATTCGTTTAGATCTGTTAACAAATCAATTGCCACTTCCCATGTAGTGGTTCTTATTACGACAGAAAAAACTTTTTGTTACACAATTTTAATTTTAAAGTGTTTCGTTTAATTGTTAAAGTAGACAAAGTTAGATACTGCTAGTAAATCAATGTAACGCGAGTTTTTAGCATTGACCGCAAAATACAGGAACGAGCATAACATAACAAGATACTGTACTTCTACAAGCTGAAAGATAGGCAAATATACGCTGCCGTAGATGTTTTTAGAGGCTCGATTTTGAGATGATTTAACGGGCGTAAAAAAAACAGTAATCATATTAACTATCCATGTTTTTTATTGATACTTTTTGAGCTATTATACATTAGTTTAAAAAACTTCCAAATTGAAGTCAGTAGAAGCCGCCAAAGAGGGAACTCAAAAAAAGTGTATTCTGTTTAACTTGATTCCAATCCAATGAAACATAAAAATAATGCTAATTCTTATTAACCCGAATCAGCCCACTTTTGCCATATGGCAACGCACGATAGACATATTTGTAAATGAGCATAACTTACAAACGAATATAGATACCGTTACTTTGAAACACATTCTGAACGCGGAATTGTTTTGTTTAAGTATTTGAGGAAGGGAGTAACGTCTCATAAGTGGGCTTTTTTTAAGTTTTGTGTGCGTGTGGCCATATGGCAACGCTGAGCGGGCTAGGAGACTGATTTCTAGTATAATGATTTTGTTTTGTTTTCTTGTTGTTTGTTTTATTTTTAAATATTTGAAATATATTATATATACCTAGGTAAAAATCCAAAGTCGGATCTAAAATATAAGGAAAAATTCGGCACTTGCGTGACACTTCTTCTATGCATGATAGACAATTTTTCGGAAGATGTACAAAAAGTCCAATTTGCATTTTATTTCGACAAACACTTCACTGGTGTAGTGGTACCGCGTGACCACTAATGCAAACACAGTAGCGCACAAGCCAATCAGCAAGACCGACGTGCATCGCACTGTGCGCGCGCCGCTTTGTTTACATTGCAAGTGACAAATGTCGCATGCAAAAGAACGCCGGCGTCACTCAAGTGGCCTGCACTTGCACAAGCGACACATGTCACAACACATGTGGGCACTTGCACCGATCGCGCATGCAACTCGACCCGACCTACCGCAGGTCAACGCAGAGCGCTGGCCCACTTTGGGAAAGTGCCGCGTCGTCGGATCTGACCCGCGCTGTGATTGGTGCGATGCGAATGAACTGGAAATAGAGGGAGGAGCACTGGAACTGCCCCTCCGTATAACAGTTTGTGAATTTAGTATATAAGAGACAAATTTTGGAAAATAAAATCAGCTTTATGACAAAAGGCAAACTGCTCGTTTCCTTCTTAAAATATTGCTATAAACGTCGGCTCTTTAGCCACTGGAAATTGGCGCGGCTCGCCTTCATAATAAGCCAACCCGAACTGCCAATTACATACTTGACTATCTCGGACCATACACTTTTCCTCCACATGGCGATCCTGCTACACCGACTTTGACTTCTGACTATTCTACACATCCGACTTCGCAATGATGACAATGCAATCACCGATGACAATGGCACCGACCACCCTCTTATGGACAACCATGATGGCCCAATGCTCATGAATTGACAGACAGCAAAACGTGCCGCAAACAGCTTACCACACAAGTTGCGCACCTGATGAAACCCCATCAAAACCGCCCAGACGCAAAGGTTCTATATATAATTCGTCACCACAGGGAATCAACTAAGGCGCCGCCAGATCCAAAAAAAAATTGCACCTAAATCATCAACAACAGTTTCCTATACATTTACAATTATTTTCATAATTTTACAATACAAAAATAAAAACAAAAAAATAAATTAATAAATATGTACACAAGAATAAGTAATAACAACATTATAACAACACTTATAACATCAAACTCAACAAACACACCCGAAAACATTTGCAACTTGTTATTACATTACATCATACATTAAGAACCAAAATCAAAACCAGAACGACAGAAACCAATACTACCAAAACAACAACCAAAGCAACAGAAGCAATTCACCATACACCAACAGCAATCGAAATGCTTACCAAAATAATAATATTAATAATACAGGGAAACGAGGGCGACCCGGAGGAACAGAATTCGACTCCTCCGGGGGAGGAAGAACAAACAATAAACGAATATATTTAATAATAGACAACTTAACCAATTATTTCACATTCAAATGCAGTCAATTCTGTAAACCCATGACATTTCTCATTGACACCGGAGCAGACGTATCAATTTGCAAAGTAAACAACGACGACAGTTTCGACATTAATACAGAAAACAAGTGCAAATTAACAGGAATATCACCAGCAGAAATCAACTCACTAAGAACATTTAAATAGACATTTCCCCTAAGAGACGCAAAAACCGAACTAACTTTTCAAATGGTCAACGACGATTTTCCAATTATCACAGATGGAATTTTAGGAAGAGATTTTCTACTCAAATACATGTGTAAAATAGATTACGAAACCCTCACTTTAACAATTATTATAAACGAAATTGAACACGTATTCCCCATTACAACAAAAACCCCACACAACAAAACACACACAATTCCACCCAGATGTGAAGTCATATTCGGCCTTATGCTGAATGTCGTCTCACTCATCGTTGACGATCGTCTATGTGTATCGTCAAATCTATCGTTTCGTCGACACTTCGGTATGCTGTACAAGCAACGTAGACGAAACGTTGTGCACTGAATAAACACGGCAACTCTATGAGTGGGAAATTTTTTGTTTTGGGTATTTCACGTGGGAAATTCTGTTACTTCAAATGATTTGTGTGTTTATTTGAAAAATAAATGGATTACGAGCTGTTTTTTTTCAAGCGACGAGGAAGAAAATAAATCTTTGACGGTGCAGCGGAGGCTGTTAATGCAAACAGTGGACTTATTTGCGTTGCCTGAAACCAAGTAATTTATTTTTCTTTGACCAATGCAAGTGGAGCCCCCACTGGGAGGAAGGATGCGGCCTCGGTAAGCAGCGTTCTGCTCCGGCGAGTTCGCCCACCTCGCAGTGGCCTACGATACCTTGTGCCCTGGCACCCAAAATAATGAGACGTTGGAGCCTTTAGCTAGGGTGATTAAGAATTTTTGGAAGTCCAAGACGAGCCTAGATGAGGTAATCGCCTCCGCGAGCGGCTTGATGGCTGCCTGACTGTCCGAGTATATGTGGACATCCGCTTTGTACGCGTTTTCGCAGATAAGTCATATAGAAACCTGGTAAATGGCCATTACTTCTGCCTGGAAGACACTGCAATGATCAGGTGGAAGGAAAAGCTGGGGCTTCGCTTCGCTGACTGCAGAAAATACCACAGCCAACCTTGTTACCTATGTTACCACCACACTACGCTCCCTTCCCTGGAAAAGGGAAGCCATTGGGAAACGGGAGATCCCAATTTTATTTCAGTATCGTTTTAGTTTCGTCAGCAAAATTTCCGACGATGGAAATATTCGTCGATAGACGAAAGGCGAAGGCGATAACGATGACGAGCATAGCACTCCGTCGTCAGCTGACGATACGACGATGAGCAGCATACGAAAGTTGCCGTATCGTCATTTTTTCAGACGATGACGATATTCAGCATAAGGCCGATAGAAGAAGACACCGTCATTTTAAATAAAGAACTCACAAACGGAGTATTCTTAGCCAACTCCATTGCACCAGCAAAAGGCAATTGTCACATCAAAATTATTAATACAACAAACAAAACAGTCACAATAAAATACATAGATCCACAAATAGAAAAACTGTCAAATTACACAATATTAAGAAACAACACAAAAACGAATGCAAGTTAAGGAAATTTAAGGTTTATTTCCGAAAACAACCATGATTTTAGCCTTTAGTTCTGACTTTATTCGTAGTACAACTGCAACTGCCTTAATGCTATCTTACACTTTCGCTTAACACCTACGTTTTCCTTATTTTGCTACTGTCAGGAATTTACCAATTTGCAGTGTGCGGATATTTGCACCAGTGCGCTGGCCGCTAGTGACCCAGTTAGCGATTTCGCTTATTGCCGAAATTGCGCAGGTGATGGAATTAATTGCGCTGGCCGCTAGTCGCTGAGTTAGCGATTTCGCTTATTACCGCATTTTGTGGAGTTAATGGGATTACATGGGAAGTTAAGTGCACTGGCCGCTAGTGGCCTAGTTAATGAAACGGGAAGTCAGGTGCACTGGCCGCTAGTGGCCTAGTTAATGATTTCGCTATTGCTGAAACAGGAAATCAGGTGCACTGGCCGCTAGTGGCCTAGTTAATGATTTCGCCTATTGCTGGATTTGTGGGGTTAATGGAATTAAACAGGAAGCTAAGTGCAGTGGCTCAGACGCTGAGTTAGTGACTTCGTTTAATGCCATTACCCGGAAGGTTTAGAGCGCTGACCGCGTTAACTTGCACAAACAATAACAGATTTAAAAAACTCATAGCCATGCTAGACTCTAGCTAAAGCTAGATACTTTTGACCCACAAATTAAACAAGAACTAACAGACATTTTTAGATGGTACCAATCAATATTTCATTTGGAAGGAGAAGAACTCACTACAAACAACTTTTATGAACAGCACCTAAATCTAGAAAAAAACAACACCAGTTTATATAAAGAATTACAGGCTACCACAAACACAACAAGTAGAGATAAAACAACAGGTACAGAAACTAATAGACAGCGACATAATAGAACCTTCAACAAGCCCCTATAATGCACCTTTGCTATTAGTACCGAAAAAGAGTGATGATAACACAAAGAAATGGCGACTAGTTGTGGACTACAGAAAACTCAATGACAAAATAATTAACGACAAATTTCCACTCACACGACTAGAAGACGTTCTAGACGTCCTAGGAAGAGAAAAATACTTTTCAACTTTGGACATGACCAGTTCTTTTCACCAAATCCCTTTAGCACCAAGTTCAAGACCACCCACAGCATTTGCAACTCAAGATGGACACTATCAATTTAAAAGACTCCCTTTTGGACTTAAAATATCCTCCAATAGTTTCCAAAAAATGTTAACAATAGCTCTCAGCGGATTAAACTCAGAAGCATTCTTATACGTTGATGACATTCTTGTGTTTGGATGCTCACTGAAGCATCACAACGCAAACTTAATCAAAGTATTTGACCGATTACAATACAACCTGAAGCTAAACGCAAGCAAATGCCACTTTCTTAGACCAGAAGTTATTTATTTAGGCCATTTAATCACCGACAAAGGTGTTAAGACAGATCCAACCAAATGCGAGGCAGTTATGAAATACCCCACGCCAAAAAACGCAGATTACGTACGAAGATTCATTGCCTTCTGCAATTATTACAGACGTTTCATACCTGACTTTGCAAATATCGTTAAATGTTTAAACTCTCTACTCAAGAAAGGGACACCTTGCATTTGGTGAGACGAGTGCGAACGTGCCTTTAAATATTTAACCCTTATTCTCATACCCGGGTACCCGGGTGCCCACTGCGATGTATTTTCGTGAAAAAAACTGACAAATAATGAAAATTTTTTTTTTACCTTCCGGATCCTCGTTATTTAGGTGAAAAGCGAACAAATCATATATTTCAAAAATTTTGTTTTTTAATTAACAAAATATTGGAAAATTAAAAATTTCATGAAATGGGTACCCGGGTACCCCGGGTGCCAAACGACGTTAGTAAGTTTGGGTATGAGAATAAGGGTTAAAAGAAAAATTAGTCAATCCACCTGTACTACAATATCCAGATTTTAACAAACCCTTCATACTAACGACAGACGCCTCAGACTTTGCACTAGGAGCAGTACTATCACAAGGTGAAATAGGACATGACTTACCAATCTCTTATGCAAGCAAGTCACTGCAGAAACACTATATAAATAAACCAATTATAGAAAAAGAACTCTTAGCAATACACTGGGGAATAATTTATTTCAGATTATATCTCTACGGTAGAAAATTCATTGTAGTAACTGACCATAGACCACTAGTTTCACTATTTTCCCAAAAAAACATCGTCATAAATGACTAGAATTAGACTAGATTTATCCGATTATGATTTCGAAATCATCTACAAACAAGGCAAAATTAATACGAACGCAGATGCACTATCACGCATCAAGCTAGACAGTGACGACTTAAAAGCAATGATACCGACACAAGAAGTACTAGCTATAACACGAAGTAAGACAACAAAAATAGGAATACAAGAACAAATTGAAAAAGGGCAAAATAAGAAGAAAGAAGTAAATACACGTATCTCCAAAGGAGCCTGATCAACTCCATATTTGGGAATGTACCTCTATGACTGACGTGAAGAATATGAAAAGATTGAATTTTATTATCAAAAAGCGTCGGCCGACGATCAAAATATGTAATAATGAAGTGCACGTGACTTGTAGTGATGACCCTTTGGAACTAGATCCAATGTTGGAGAAGCTACACAGTTCACTAAGTAAGCTGCATATAAAGGAGCTAGCCCTTTGCAGACAAAACTTTAAATTTGAAAATATTGAAATTAATGAGTTCAAAACAAAGTATAATGAACTACCTGTAAACAAATATTCGCCCATAAAAATACTAATTTACGACACTCCACTCCAAATACTAAGCCCAATACAACAGTATAAACTAATTGCCGAATTCCATAACTCATGCACAGCCGGACACTTGGGTATAAGAAAAACCATACTAAAACTAAAACAAAGATACGTGTGGAAAAATATGAGACAAATTGTGGTGTTAATGAAGAAGAGTGGATGGCAGGATCGCCATGTGGTGGATTTAGTATAAGTCCGTGATAGTCAATTGGCTTATTATGGGCGAGCCGCGCCAATTTCTGGTGGCTAGAAAGCCGACGTTATGAGCAGTGAAAACAAGTGGTTTGACTCTTGTTACAAAGCTGATTTTATTTCCTGAGTTTTGTGTCTTAAATACTAAAAATGTAACTGTTATACGGCTCAGCATTTCCAATGCTCCGCCCATTTTTCCAGCGCACAATTTCGCCGACCTATCCCGTGGTCAGGGATCAAAATAGCTGATCTTGCACATTTCCGTTGGGAACAGTGCGCTGCGGTAGGTAGCGTTGAACTCGCTCGGCCGCCGCCACAATAGTACAGTAAATAGAGACAAATAAATCACATTTACTAAAAAAAAATACTTAATGGCTGAAATTTTGAGGGTATGTTCGGGGGCATGTCCTGAATCTCAAACAGAGTTTTCGTATTCGAGGGGGTGGGGGAAGATACTACCTCCTGCTTATTTAGGGGTGAGTTCGTTTTAATTCCTTATCTCCGGTGCTATTGCTTTTACCGACAAGTCCGAGGGATCAAATTTGTGGGGAATAAAATTATCTATCTAATGATAATAAAATCGAGGTCATAGGTCGATTAGGTCGATCACCCCTGAATCACAATGGCCGGTCAAAGGTCAAAAGTGAGGGATAGTTTTCGTTTTTCGTGAATACCTTGAAACCGGTAGGGTTTTTCGCATACTGCTTCGATACCATTTTAAAGTACTTGAAATTACCTACAAAATGAGTGCTCGAACACTCATCTACTATAAATAGTTTGCCGTCAATCCAACGACCAAGTTGACCGCGTGCGCCGATGTTGACCGCGCGCGCTGTACGTGCGTGCACGTAGAGAGTGCAATGTATGCGCAATGAGTACTTCTCGCGCCGTGCGCGGCTCAACATCGTCGCGCGCGGTCAACTTGGTCGTTGGATTGACGGCAAACTATTTATAGTAGATGAGTGTTCGAGCACTCATTTTGTAGGTAATTTCAAGTACTTTAAAATGGTATCGAAGCAATATGCGAAAAACCCTACCGGTTTCAAGGTATTCACGAAAAACGAAAACTATCCCTCACTTTTGACCTTTGACCGGCCATTGTGATTCACCTAATCGACCTATGACCTCGATTTTATTATCATTAGATAGATAATTTTATTCCCCACACATTTGATCCCTCGGACTTGTCGGTAAGAGCAATAGCACCGGAGATAAGGAATTAAAACGAACTCACCCCTAAATAAGCAGGAGGTAGTATCTTCCCCCACCCCCTCGAATACGAAAACTCAGTTTGAGATTCAGGACATGCCCCCGAACATACCCTCAAAATTTCAGCCATTAAGTATTTTTTTTTAGTAAAATATACCTTTTTACTGTACTACAAGTGCTGACTTGCTTTGTTTACAAGTGTGGCGCGCGCGTCGAGTGGCAACTTGACACCAGTGCACAACGGAATGCGTAATTGCACAAACAGGCAAATAGTGTCGGTGTTGGTGACCAAGTGATACCACTACAAAATGGTTAAAGAGTTTGTAAACAACTGTTCGAATGCACAGCAAACAAAATAACGAGACACACAAAAGAAGCACTGACTAAAACAGACACACCAGTAACAAGCTTTGAAACAATAACAATTGACAGTCGGACCGTTACGTATATCAAACGGATACCGATACATACTGACAATGCAATGTGACCTTACGAAATTCGTCATAGCACACCCAATAGAAACAAAAGACGCAGAAACAATAGCAAAAACACTGGTAGAACAATTCATACTCAAGTACGGTTGCTTCGCCGGCCTCGATAGTCAAGCGGGTAGCGCGCTGGCTTCTCATACCAAAGGCTCCAGGTTCGATTCCTGGCTCGGGCTGGTGAACAACTCATCTACTTCTATCGCTATCCACATGAAGGGAATGAGAATTACAAGAATCGCACAAGTGCGCTCTTGGCAGGCAATGGCAAAACCTCCAAGTGTGAGCGAAAAACTGCCAATCGCCGCTCGGATTCGGCATTAAACTGTAGGTCCCCCCTTTCCCCATCCGCTTGAAATGTGTGCTGTAACATATGTTGGCAAAACAGTGTTGCATACACAGTTCAAAAACGGGTGAAATATGTGGTATCACAATGGGCCTTTCAGGCCTCCGAGTGTGTCTCTTATAGAGGCAGCCACCGCAACCTAACCTAACCTAACGGGTGCTTCAACACGTTGAAATCGGACAGAGGCACCGAATTTACAAACGAACTAATGCAACACATATGCAAGTTACTTGACACACGACAAATTTTTTCGACGCCTTACCACCACCAAACAATTGGCGCACTTGAACGCACCCTGTGGGAAATCGGACTGGTCCAAGTCTAGTTTTTCAACTGGTCGCTTGACAGTCATATATGACCTCAGAATCGATTCGTTTTCTTGTAGAAAACTCTAAAAGGGTGAGTGTCATAACATGGCGATGTCCTAGGCGAGGGTCAATTGTCCCCGTTTACATCCATTTGCAACTAGTCCAAGGTTAGTCCGAAGCAACCAGTTTTCAAACCAGTTGCAAAGCGATTAGTTTGCGAACTAGTTTATTCTGGATAAGTTTTCTAACCACTCGATTTTTATGGAGATATGGAGAATAAAACAGCTCATTTTTTAATTAATTATTTTATTTTAAAAATATTTAAAAATAATAACAAAAAATCATCGCGAATAAAAAAATATTGGTGCACGTAAAGATGAACTTCGACTGACGCAGTTCAACATCCTGACTTCGCCTGCAATTAATAAAAAAATAAATTAATTAATAAATGATTACATAAACATAATTACATAAATTGTTTAATACATACCATTCGACTGCTGCTGCAATTCGTTGCTTCACGCAACCACGCAAAATTCTAACTGAAATTATTCAAGACAAAACGTGCAAATTGAGCGAACTTCGAGTCATAGAAACAAAAAGAAAGAAACATTTGTACGTTGTTGTTGTAAAAAAAACATCGCAAGATCATCCGTAACAGAATCATGTTGATTATTTCACCCAGGGGCGTAGCCAGAACTTGGTCATGGGAGGGGTTTTAAAAAAAATTCTTTGCCAATTTAGCAATTTAGTGGTACTCGCGATTTAAAAACGAATGCCAGGACATAAATGATCCACCGCACATTTCATCAAAACTTAGCGGTAATTGGATTTAACTTCGCTTTAATTATACCCACCCGGGTTATCTTTTTCATTATTCATGTTCAACATCTGCCAGAGTATTTATCCAATGTAGTTATTATTTTGACGTACTGAACAAATTAGAAAGTACATAGTTTTCAATAACATGAGCAAAAAAAATTGTTTTGGAAATATTATTCATGTTTTTTGTTATTTTGTATACCAAACACCTACACGATCCCAGGCGCTTCCGCCACAACTTTGAATAAAACTCACACAATTTTTCTTACGTACGTCAGTATGTGTTCAATAGGTCTCAGTGCACATTTCCCCTTTCAAATCTATCTACGTGTTCAATGAACCATTTGGAAAGAAATCTTCAAATATTTTTCATAGTCGCAAAATAAATCTTTAATGTTAGGCTTTTTCCCGAAAAACGGACTAGATTGGTTGGGGCTAGACATTGGCTGTCTATGGCACTGCGTTCATTTTGAACTATTGTGCCTTACCCAAATTCAGTACTGGAAGAGACTATTTCCTCCTATTTTCTCAAAGAACATTTTGATTCTTGCGAGATCAATTTCAGACAAATGAGTAGTCTGTAATAGTTCCTTGCCTAGTACTTGCTTTCTTGCATGAACTAAGGCCGGGCATTCAGTGATCAGGTGTATGGAAGTCTCGTCATCCTCCATACAAAATCTACATATTTCACTGTCTGTTAGTTTCAGACGGGTCTTATGTTTGTTTAGCAGACAATGTCCGCTGATTACCCCTGTCATTAGTTTTAGTTCCGCTCTGCTCAAGCGCAAGAGAAATTTTGCATTTCTGCTCGAGTATCGCGGGTAAAAGGCCTTGGTACATTCCATGCCACTTGATTTTGACCATCTGGCATTTGCTTTGATCAAGTATTCTTGCTTAATACAACCTTTGTAATAAGATTTGCTGACACCTAAGATCGGTTCGGATCCAAATGGTCGCTTTCCAGCTCCCTCCCTTGCCAATCTGTCTGCGTCCTCATTACCGTCATAGCCGCAATGCGCTGGGATCCAGTGTATTATCACCCGATTCCCTGTTGACAGTTGTTGGAGAAGATTAGCTGTCTCCCATACCAACTTAGAAGAAAATGTCGACGCGTGCAAGGCTCTTATTGCGGCCTGACTGTCTGACATTATGATAATCCTTTTCCGATGAGGGTGAAGGTTCAAGATTTCTATGGCACACTGATGGATAGCACAGACTTCCGCTTGTAAGACGGTTGCTAAACTACCAAGGCTGACTGACATTTGGGTATTGGAACTGTATATCCCAGATCCTGTGCCTTCTTCAGTCTTAGATCCATCAGTGTGCCAGATAATGTCATCACAGGTAAGACTGATTTTTGAATTGTCCCAGTCTACTCTGTTAGGTATATGTGTCTTATATTTCCTGTTAAAGATATGTCGCGGAGGCATTGAGTCAAGAGGCAACCAAAAGTTTCCGTCTCGCCTCCGTTCCTTAACAATGGAGCGGTGACCGCTTGCATGTAGATCCTGTGGTATGAATCCACTATGCATCAGTCTATGTGTACTAATAACCGCAGTCATTTGTACGGTTAGGTCCAACGGCAAAACTCCCAATATAACATTGAGAGCAGCTGTTGGTGTTGTTCGAAGGCAGCCAGTGATGCAGGAGTTAATTACTCTTTGCAACCGTTCCAGCCTGTTTGCAGTCGTTTTCTCTGTGGTTTTTTTCCACCATACTATCGTCCCATAGGTAATGATGGGGAGGATGACTAGGGTGTACATTTTTTGAAGCCATATCGGTTTCGTTCCCCAGTTTTTGCCACAGATTCGTTTACAAGTCCAGAGTGCGTTGCCCGCCTTCTGAAGAGTACGATCTATGTGAGGTTTCCAGTTCAATTTACTGTCTAGAGTTACCCCAAGGTATTTGGCTTCTTTTACGAAGCCTACATCTTTTCCAAAAACCTTTATCGGTCTCAGGTCATATTCTCTTTTGAGTGTGAACGGTACGAAGATCGTCTTATCAGGGTTTACTGATAGACTCTGCTGGGCGCACCAATTTTCTACAATTCTTATTGCACCCTGTAGTAGATCAGAGACGGTCTGCCCGTCTTTGCCTCTAACCGCAATAACTAGGTCATCAGCATAGGCAATAACGTCGTAACCTCGATCCGAAAGGATGCGGATTAATCCGTTTATTACCATGGACCAGAGTAGAGGAGATAGTACGCCCCCCTGGGGACAGCCCCGGAACCATACTGGCTATGATCTTGATGCCATGTAAGCTGGATTCTATTAGCCTGCTTTTGAGCATCATGGAGATCCATCTTGTAAGTGCAGTTGGCACTTGAAATACCTCTAAAGCCGATCCTATAGCTTCATAGGTGGTGTTGTTGAAAGCCCCCTCTATGTCTAGGAAACCTACTAAACAGATTTCTTTCTCGTCAAGGGATTTTTCGATTTTGCTGACCAGGGCAGATAAGGCTGTTTCCGTAGACCTGCCTTTTCGGTAAGCATGTTGGTGTGCACTTAGAGGATTTCGGATAAGGACTTCGTCTCTGAGGTATCTCTCTATTACCTTCTCCATACCCTTAAGTACACATGACATCAGGCTTATAGGTCTGAAGGACTTCGGATCCTTTTTGTTTGACTTACCGGCTTTAGGAAGGTATACAACATTCACTGTTCTCCATACCTCCGGAATGTAGCCGAAAGCCAAACTGCATGTGTATAATTTCGAAAGGATGGGCAACAGACTGTCTACTCCTCTTTGTAACAGCGCCGGGAAGATTTTATCCTTTCCCGCCGCCTTGTACGGGGAGAACGTTCCTATCGCCCATTCTACAATCGAGCGTTCGCAGATGAGATTGGCCAATCTCCAATCTTGCCTACTGGGACAGTGTGACTGCCAACTGCTATGGGTATTATGATCGGGGTCGTCTATTATTTCTGATCCCGGAAAGTGGACTTTAGTAAGCAGGGCTAATGTATCATGCGCACTATTTGTGACTTCCCCCTGTTCGTTAGACAGGGATCCAATCGTACAGGGTTTATCGGTTGACAGAATCTTTTGCAGCCTACAGCCTGAGTTCGCGTCGTTCACGTCCTCGCAGAAGCGTCTAAAAGATTCCCTCTTGGCTTTCTTTATTTCCTTATTGTAATTGGTGAGTAGGTCTGCCAGTCGTTATTCCGCTTGGCCCTATTGAATAGTTTCCGTACTCCCTTCCTTAGCGCGCTAAGATGACTGCTCCACCAAGGTGTCTGTCTTTTAAAGGTTTTAGTCTAGGACAGTTTTCTTCATAGGCGTTCACTACGGCTTCCTGCAGTTTTTTAGAAGCCCCTTCCAGCCTAACTATTGTGTCAACTCTGTTTCCAAGTTGTGTAGTGATGTGCCTTAACTGGTGATAATAGCTGTCCCAGTCAGTCTGTCTTTTTGGCCTAAAGGACACGGCAGTCAGTGACTTGTCACCTAACCTAAACCTTATATGTCTATGGTCAGAACAAGAGGGCTCTTCGGATACTCGCCAATTGCTGACAAGTGATTTCGATAGAGAAGTAGTTAGGGTGAGATCTAGCACCTCTTCCCTGGTTCTAGTTATGAACGTCGGACTATCTCCTACGTTACATATACTTAAGTCTAGTGAGAGAATATAGTCGAATAGTGACTCACCGCTAGCGTTGGTATCCGTGCTTCCCCAGATAGTGTGATGGGCGTTCGCGTCACACCCTAGGACCAGCTCCAGACGATTGTCCCTAGCATAAGCAACAAGCTGTTCTGCTATCGTCGTGGGACATTCAGGTACATCTCCAGGGAAGTATGCTGACGCTATGATCAGTTCTCTGGAGTTGCAACTGATCTTGGCCGGAAAAACGGACTATCACGATTACAAAAATCGTTTGTAAGGCGAAAGTTAAGCATCTCAAAAACAAACATTATCGCATTTTAACTGAACAGTTTGGCTATCAAAGGACGAAATCTCATCCATAGACAATTGTGACTGATTTTTTGACTAAAAGCCTTATTTTAACCATCAACCACTCCTCGTTTTCAACTGATGGGGCATGGTGCGACTTTCACCTTAAAAAAACGAAGGCGTTTTGAGGACGTAGAAGCCATTCAAAAGGCTTGTACCGACACCCTGAAGGACATTTCAGCCGACGATTTAAAACCCTCATTAAACATGCTTTTAGATCATGCAAATAGCTGTACTGAGCCTGAGGGAACTTTTTAAAAATATCATATCGGGTTCACCAAAAAATTTGTTAATATTCTTTTAAATGTTTAAAGGTGAAAAGATCTTCTTTGTGGAAACGTATATACCATGCATAGTGATTGAAAATTTTAAATAATTATAGGCCTTGGGGGGGGGTTCTGACACCCAAATCCCCTCCCTTGGCTACGCCCCTGATTTCACCTCTGTTTCGTCTTTCGTTTCGTTTCGTATTTTTATGTTTCTTCTCGCCTATGAACGCGCACGCAGAACGTGAACGATTAGACGCGAACTGACCGACTTCTGCATCCGCTGACAGTCACTTGGACAACCAGTTGCCCAACTGACTACAAAAAACCAGTTGAAAGACCAATGAATTTTGGGAACTAGTTGTCTCAGGTCCGACAGGGCAACCACAGAACCTTACACGAATACTTACTTGCTTTTACGAACGATTATGAATGGGACAAGTGGGTATGGTACTACACATTCGCGTACAACACGACACCACATGTCGAATCCCTATATTCACCGTATGAACTAGTGTTTGGTAAATTGCCACAATTGCCAAGTGACAAAATAAACAGAAATGAAAAAACGTATGACATTGAAAATTATGCAAAAGAGCTAAAAATTAGGTTACGAACATCAATAAATAAGGCTAGGAATATGATAGAATTACCAAAGATAAAAGAAAACTAAAATACGACACGTACATTAATATAACAAACTTAGAAGTAGGAGATTTAGTATATGTAAAGTTAGAGACACGTAAGAAACTACAAAGTCCATACCACGGACCATACAAAACAGTTGAAAGGAAAGGAGTAAATACAGTAATAGATATTAATGGAAAACACAAAGAATTACATAACAACAATTTAAAAAAATACTTAGGAGATAAACAATAAATGTAAAGACTAAATATAGACATTAATCTAACACAACAAAAATAAAATACATTTTAAGAAAACATACAATTATTATTAGAATATAAATTAACTACATAACCAATACGCTATACAAAAAAAAAAAAATCAACAAAATCAAACTCGTTTTATAAGATCAATATCATATTGTAAATTTATTTGATAACAGCTACTACAACATTGTAAAGCAATTCCAATGCCCCCCCGAAATTCTAAAAATTGTTCAAAGGAATAATTTTTCGCTTAAGGGTAAGGATGTAGTGGTACCGCGTGACCACTAATGCCAACACAGTAGCGCACAAGCCAATCAGCAAGACCGACGTGCATCGCACTGTGCGCGCGTCGCTTTGTTTACATTGCAAGTGTCAAATGTCGCATGCACAAGAACGCCGGCGTCACTCAAGTGGTCTGCACTTGCACAAGCGACACATGTCACAACACATGTGGGCACTTGCACCGATCGCGCATGCAACTCGACCCGACCTACCGCAGGTCAACGCAGAGGCCCAATTTGGGAAAGTGCCGCGTCGTCGGATCTGACCCGCGCTGTGATTGGTACGATGCGAATGAACTGGAAATAGAGGGAGGAGCACTGGAATTGCCCCTCCGTATAACAGTTTGTGAATTTAGTATATAAGAGACAAATTTTGGAAAATAAAATCAGCTTTATGATAAAAGGCAAACTGCTCGTTTCCTTCTTGAAATATTGCTATAAACGTCGGCTCTTTAGCCACTGGAAATTGGCGCGGCTCGTCTTTATAATAAGCCAACCCGAACTGTCAATTACATACTTGACTATCTCGGACCATACACTTTTCCTCCACACTGGAATACTATTACTTACTTATCTGAGCAACCAAGGCCGACGCTTCTGGACAAGTCGAGAAAATCGAATTCCTAAGAGCTGTCCAATCCCCCATAAAAATGATTTACGCGAAGAACAACGAGGTTATTATCAAAGTGTCAATATCAAAGAAACCGGATTTCCCTTGACTATATGCTGAACCGAAATCAACCACCTCTACTGTAACGCAGTAAACTAAAAAGGAAAATATCAGCCCCACAACCATGCGTTGTAAGCGAGTACAACAAATATATGGCCGGTGTTGATTAAAATGTTTCAGGAACTCGCATAGCTTTCCGAGGTAAAAAATGTTGGCTTTGCATTTTTACTTGGCTAATCGATGCGAGTATTCAGAGTATGTGGCTCTTTCATGGACATGATGGTCAAAATAAAAAACTAATGGAGTTCAAGCGAGATGTTGGTATGTAATACTGCAAGCACTGCTGTAATGAGCAAAAATCTTTAACAGACCGTCGGAGATACAATTGAATTCTGTAAAAAAAATACTCTCTCTACGACAGAATCGATCACCTCCTTATTCTAATAGAAAAGAAGAGGCGTTGCGGAGGAGATACAAGTCTATTGTACGTACAGCTTGTAGCAAATTGCATTTAGGACTCTGTTTGCCATGCTTCAAGTTATATCATACAAAACTTTAGAAAATATTTATCTAGGTTATCTCAACACAAATGTAAAACAAATTTTTGCTATTTCCCGTTTCGAATGAACACCAAAACAACTTTATTTTTGTTTTTTCAAAGACTAAAAGCGGGTTTGCTTATATATGTAAACCAGTCCCCTAGCCCGCCCAGCGTTGCCATATGGCAACAGGACATTCCGCGCGTTCTGTGGGCAGGATTAAAAAACTATTGATGCAGTTTTTTTATTTTGCATATAAAGAGTATGTTCCTAAAATATATTTTGAAATTTGAAAAACTGTGATACACTGTGATATACACCATAGGTCTGGAGGAGGGCAAAGATTGTCATTGTATCGATGGTCGGATAGAAGGATCCTCTTTCAGACCAATCTAACCTCATTTGTACTAAAAACTCAAGATAAAGTTGTAGATAACAACGTAAAGATGGCAATACTAATAGACAACACGTTACATACATGGCAGCACGCGTACAGGTAGGACTGAAACTGCTCTGTATCAGCTAACAAGCAAAAAGTAAATGTACTTAAAGGTTTGTGATGAGGCTTTGCGAATTCGCTACGTTGACGCAACTCACCCTGATGCAAGTCATGACGCTCTAATATGAAGAGTAAGTGAACTCAATTCGTATATGGAAGCTCAATACTTGCACGGTGAAGAAAATGCATGGCTTTTAGGAATTTGGATAGAATTACAAACAATAATTTGTATTTTTTTTTTTTTAATTTTACTTATAAAATTCGTATATACTCGCATTTTTATTCCAATCAGGTGATGCACGATACTCGTTGGGGCATTGGTTGCTGACACCTCACCGAACCTGTAGTGAAGGTGAAGGATTAAAAATGCTTATAAGCATTGCCGAACCATTATTTAAAGAGTTAATGCTCTTTTAAAAAGCAGATGGAGATATTTATTAGGTGCTGAAGAATTGCACTACAGCCCTTTCAAAGCTATAAAAATCACAAAGGTATGTTGTGCACTCCACAACATTTATCTTAATTTCAAAGTCGAACCAGTCATCAGATTTAAACGAAGTAGTCAATGAAGAGGTATTAGATTAGAGTCAACAAATTGTTGTGTTGTGGATCTTTATTCTTTGCCGTACGTATAACAAGTAACAGAGAATACAAGAAACGTTAAACGATACGAACGGCCGAAGCCGGGAGGCAGAAAATAGGGGGAACATTAGCACAAGAGGAGAAGGAAAGATTGGGATTAGTTAGTAAATACAGCACAGTACATGTGAACACACATGGTTGGTTGGTTGGTTCAAGTGGCGATGTTCCAACATCCAATTAGCGCGTTAGCGCCGTTTTGATACCACTATTTCCGGTAGGTACCCTAAGGTATATTGTGTGGTGTCATCTGGACTTATATGTATCTATCCATACATATATCCATACATATTTATATCCAGTCCGAGAGGTTAATGAAAGAGAGTAGTGAGTTTACTCTACACTTTGCTATCTCTTCGAAAGTCTGAAATATCGGTTTTCCCAGCGTTTTCCATCACCTTCTTGGTGAGGCCGGGCAGGCGCAGAGGAAATGGTGGACGGTTTCCTTTTCATCCGGGTTTTCACAACTGTGACAGCTGGTGTTATAAGGAATCCCCATTTTTGGCTCCCCAGTGGCTAGTGATGACCAGTGTTGTGACAATATATTAAAGTAGTGTAACTAATTACGTAGTATATTACTTTTGTTTTAAATATGTAGTGTAACTAGTTACTTTTCCCATAAGTAATCACCTTCAGTAATATTACTACTTTTTTTCAATTTACTTATTACAATATTACTTTTCAGTCAAAAAAGTTCTAACTTTCATGTAAAACAGCAGCACTGATAACATAATTAAGATGTATTACAATTATACAACGCTGCACTTGTTCAAACTAAACATAGCTCGCGTGTTTCATTTCCAACTGAGTTTGGTAATGGAGAAACAATTAACATTTTCAAGCAAATTCAAGCGGTTTTAACAAAAAAGGTAGCGAAATTCAAATTGTAATTCAAAATGAAATAAACATTAAACCTCATTGTTTTTTTGCAGAATGACTACTTTTAATAGCTGGAAATTCCGCAAATATTTCGATTTGTTGACGGAAAATAATATATGTATTACTTTTTGTTATACATTACTTCACATTTCCAGTAATAAGTAATGTAACGATATTACTTTCAAATGTCAGTAATGTGTAATAAGTAATATGTTACTGTCAAAAGTAATAAGTCCCAACACTGGTGATGACTGCCGTCAGTCTTGCCACATCCCGTCGACCGTTGTTCAAGAGCTCCGCGTTTCTTTTCTTGTCGTATGTTGGCCACAGTGATCTGCTGATCTTATAGGATTCCGTCCTCTGCCATCTTGTGTTAGCTTTGGCGAAGAAGTCCTTCGAGACCTCGCCCTTGATAGAGCCCAGTGGAGCGTGAACCATCAGCGCCTCGTTCTCATCAAAAGCGGAGCCTCTTCAAGCTAGCTCATCGGCAGTTATTGTGCCCTGGCACCCATATCAGGGTAACTCTGAACCTCTGAGCTAGCTCTATCAGGAGCTTCCTGCATTCCCGCACTAGTTTTGACGATAGAATCGACGATTGGAGTGCTTTGACCGTAGATAGGCTGTCGGAAAGTGTTGTAATCTGGCTTTTGTAGGATGTGTCCACCAATGCTATCCTGCACGCTTCCCTAATAGCGAGCACTTCCGCCTGGAAAACGCTTGCTGTGTTGGGGAGACGGAAAGACACGTTTATCTTTAGATGTTCGGAGAAAGCTCCTGCTCCTACCCCGCATTCCATTTTGGAGCCATCAGTGTAGATTGTGATACTCAGGTTATTTTGGATGTTCCCTCTCTTCCATTCTAGACGAGAGGGGATACGGATATCGTAATTTTTCCCGAAGACCATGGTAGGAATTACATAATCCGTCGTTGTAGGCAGGCACCTTTGCCCTTGTGATAACAGACTGCCGTGGCCATACGGTCTGTCCTTCCAGCAACCTGTTTCTCTCAGCCTAAGAGCACTAAGAGTTGCGGCCTTCATAATATGCAGATCGACGGGAAGCAGGTGCGTCAGCACGTTAAGCGCCTCTCCAGGGCAGGATCTAATCGCTCCCGTAGTTCCGGTACAAGCTGGTCTTTGTAGTCTACCGAGTTTGGTCATGTTGTATTCCCTCCTGAGGGCTTTCCACCAGACCAGAGCTCCGTATGATAATATTGGACGAACAACCATCTTGAACATCCATAGCATTAGACTTGGTCGGAGGCCCCACCTCCTTGCTATCATTTTCCTACAGGAGTATAGTGCAAATCCTGCTTTGTTTATTCTGTGCTCTATGTTTAGCCTCCAGTTCAGTTTAGGGTCCAGAATTACCCCGAGATATCTGGCACTGGACGAAAGGGGTAGTGTTATATTCTCAAGATGAGGTCGTCTAAAAGTTGGTATCTTAGTACGAGTGGTAAACAGCATCAGTTCAGTTTTGCTGGGGTTAATGCTTAGTCCACGTCCTGTGCACCAAGCGATTAACCTATCCAGGCCACCCTGAAGGATTCCACTAATCACGTCAGGGCACATCCCTGATGCCATTAAAACCACGTCGTCAGCATACGCAACCGTTTTGACTCCTCTCTGGTTAAGTTCTGTTAAAGTGTTGTTGAGGGCACAAACCTACAGAAGAGGCGACAGTACCCCCGCCCCCCCTGTGGTGTGCCCCTGCTTACAAATTTTGTAAGGTGGGTGTTCCCTAGCGTCGCGCTCACCACCCTCGATTGGAGCTCATCGGCCCTTTCGTTCCCGTCAATGTTATTGTGCCCTGGCACCCATATCAGGGTAACTCTGAACCTCTGAGCTAGCTCTATCAGGAGCTTCCTGCATTCCCGCACTAGTTTTGACGATAGAATCGAATCGATTCCAGTGCCTTGACCGTAGATAGGCTGTCGGAAAGTATTGTAATGTGGCTTTTGTAGGATGTGTCCATCAATGCCATCCTACACGCTTCCCTAATAGCGAGCACTTCCGCCTGGAAAACGCTTGCCGTATTGGGGAGGCGGAAAGACACGTTTATCTTAAGATGTTGGAAGAAGACTCCTGCTCCTACTCCGCATTCCATTTTGGAGCCATCAGTGTAGATTGTGGTACTCAGGTTATTTAGGATGTTTCCTCTCTTCCATTCTAGACGAGAGGGGATACGGATATCGTAATTTTTCCCAAAGACCATGGTAGGAATTACATAATCCGTCGTTGTAGGCAGGCACCTTTGCCCTTGTGATAACAGACTGCCGTGGCCATACGGTCTGTCCTTCCAGCAACCTGTTTCTCTCAGCCTAAGAGCACTAAGAGTTGCGGCCTTCATAATATGCAGATCGACGGGAAGCAGGTGCGTCAGCACGTTAAGCGCCTCTCCAGGGCAGTATCTAATAGCTCCCGTAGTTCCGGTACAAGCTGCTCTTTGTAGTCTACCGAGTTTGGTAATGTTGTATTCCCTCCTGAGGGCTTTTCACCAGACCAGAGCTCCGTATGATAGTGTTGGACGTACAACCATCTTGAACATCCATAGCATTAAACTTGGTCGGAGGCCCCACTTCCTCCCTTTTATTTTTCTGCAGAAGTAGAGTGCAAATCCTGCTTTGTTTATTCTGTGCTCTATGTTAAGCCTCCAGTTCAGTTTAGGGTCTAGAACACACATACTTACACAGTTTGTGTATGCTGGCAGTTATCAGCTCTTCACTGTTTTCGCTCTTTTCCCGATATTTAAACTATTAAAACTAATATGCCGCCAGTTTCCTTTCAATTATTTGCTTTTTAAAGTATGTTCTCATTAATTTTCTGCATTAAATACACAACATATAAACTTTTTTGGTTTCTTATGTAAATATTACTGAAAAATATACCAAAAACCACAAAGCTAAATGCGTTGAATATGACAGGGTCAAGTGCCGTCCTCTTTATTTCGTATTTCTTGATTTAGCGAATCTCTAACACAGGGTTGGCAATTAGATCAGATAAGGTGCTAAATGGTGCTTTGGTGCTAAATGCTCTAGTTCGAACGCAGGACTGTTTTTTTTGGATGCTGTTATGTGTATGCGTGTGTCGATCCTATGTGGCATGCCCCACGTTCGTAGCGACCCCACGTTGGCGCCACTTTCTGTTATATGCAAATCGGTATGTACATCTGGCCTCACGTTGAGCGCTAAGTTCGGTCCTATGTACATAGGTGTTGGTTTCCGCCCTTTTGTTTCTGCTGCCGCTGCACCTCCACAGTCCTTGTGGCAGGTCACCGCTAGTCGTCCTCATGTTGCATGTATGCCGGCACCCTACATTCGATTGGTGAGCACGAGTATGACTACGGGGCCAGCGGGTTTTGTTGGACTCGTGCATCTGGCTTTGGTTATCCCGTAGCTTCAGCTGGCGTGGGTTCCACTCCAACAAATCCGCTCAGTAGCCATACCGCCTCACCTACAGCCATTTGGATCTACACCAGCAAACACCGCAACGACGGCCTAGCAGCCTACAACCGGAAAATCATAACAAAAGATACATACACACATACACTAACATACAATTATTTTATGCACACGTTTTAACTCCTGACATAACGGACGGACATGGTAGCAAGTACCATTGCTGCTGTTGTTCCGATTTCTCAGCATCGCCTCATTGAATGGGATGCTCTTAACCCGCCCTACCTTTGTTTCCTATGATGGAATTTGGAAACCCAAAGGAAAAATTACCCCTCCTTACCCCACTTCAGTGACAGACCAAACATTATTTAAGCTTAAGCAATCATACTAACAATTTTATTTCCATAATCTTAACCTAATACAAAATCAATATTCTTAATCTAATTTTCAAACTATTTTTCATAATCAAATAATATTTGTAAATTTTCACAATTTTGTTCATTAAATTTCTAGAGAAAAAAATAGTATAAAAAAAAACACTTGGCTATGAAATTAAATTATACCAGAAAGATAATTAAATTTGCTTAGTAAATAACGCTTTTAGAACTAAGCCAAATATTTTCATGGAAAAATAAATTAACCAAAATTGCATCAAGAAGAAACAAAATCATACTTTCAAACAAAAAGAAAATCCTTTTCATTTCAGGATTTTTCCTCCCACTTAATTACTAAATTTTCAAAAAAAAAATCTCATAAATTTTTTTTTGTTTCGTTTCTTTGTTCTTTTTTCTCAAATTAACGCACGAATACCACATTTTTAATACCACATACCCACATTTAAAAAAATATATAAAAATTTTATTGGTTCACTCACGGTTTTTCTCGCTCCATCGCACAGTGTTTCGTCTAGAACAAGCTAGCTGGACAAAAACGACATCTTTATTTTTTGATTTTTCTGTTATATAGTCAATATAAATATTCATACATTAGGATCTATGTGAAAATAACACATCGGCACCTTTTATATAGTGAGAAATATCGCCGAATATATCGGATAACCGAAAATTTTAATAATTCCTTTGCATAGTTGGTCTGAAGTGTTTTATATAAATAAGTTCCTGTCAAAAGTCGGTGGCATTTTTCTTTATTAGGGAATCTGAGCTTAAGGGTGAGTAGTATTTTTGCAATATCTTGTATTAGCAATTAAGCTATATTTAATAGTTGTACGTGCCATGATTAAGAAAGAAAGCAATTTTTCCCCAAAATTTTTAACTTCAAAGGTGAAAAGTTAAGATGTCTCCTCATGTCACCTCTGCAATTTTTATATATATTCTTCTCATAAGTGCCTACTAAAAGATGAAACAAAAAACCATTGCGAATTTTTTGCACATCTATTTTATTTTATTTTTTATAGATATGTTTACAAGCATAACAAAATTTATGTTTTTTGAAATTTGGTTGGAACACTCAAGTGAAACGAGAAACGAAGAGATAATGGAACACATTTTATCAGTGGTGACACTGATGAATTTTCATTAAATCTCTTGCAATTGCGGGATGATGAAGGTAATATTGTTTGGCAGAATCCTCCACCGTCTTCTACCAGGTTTTGTCATCCTATAAAGTTTATTTTTTCCAAAGATTTTATTGTTTCTGAAACGAACAAAGTTTTGGAAGAGATAAGCTTTATAGTACAAAGAGCATGCTGGAAGAATTTGAAGTTTATTTCCAACATAATATGCTTCTAACCATGATTGGGAAAGTTTGTAATGCTTTGATCGAAATGTCTTCTACTCGAAGTAAATCCAAAAATAATGAATGACGAGACACAGGAGCTTGTACCCAACCGAGAAAATCTTGGTTTTGGTTTATCCACACTGCAGGCTTGGATTAGGTGTTTTGAATGTCTGCTTCACATTAGCTACCGTCTTTATATAAAAAAGTGGCAGCTTGAGGACGTTGATGCCTACTAGTGTTAATGAACCAATTGGTACCCCTGCTGTATCTAGTTTTCATGGTTCTGTGACTCATAGTAATGACTAATTGATAAATGATTCATCCGATAACAGTGATGATAATGTCTGAGAGAATTATGAAAACTGTCCGTAGGTAATAAACTGACAAGAACTTTCTGTTGTGCTAAGACTAGATGTTAAAAAGTTTAATCTAAAACTGCTTGAACTTTACTTTTAGCGTTTTATTCACATCAATTTGCTCTGGATAACAAGCAGCTTTTGCCTTTGTAATACTATTATTTGCCGGAAATACCTTATGACCAGTTTGGACCCCACTTCCGAGTCCTTTTGAATGCATGACTAGTCGATTGGCTATCTACATAGTATACTAAAGCTTCTTCACTACTCAAACATCTAGCACTTTGTTTCAAATTTTTTTTCGTTCAGAGATTCTTGAGTTTCACTTTTCGCAGTTTTGATAACACTTGCTGAATTTCTCCAGTGGACAACCGTACAGATATCTACGCAGCATAAATCAACTTATCAGTATATCTGGTATGTTTTAGGTCATCTATTTTTCTCCGTTTAGTCCTCAGACCGGAACTATTAAATTCCTTAATATATATATGCATATATATGTATATGTACATACATTCCTATATGTATATAGTTATCAAAAAACCATATAAAACTAAAAAAATATATGTATCTGAAATAATAAGCCGCATATGAAACGAAAAATCCTGAAAAATATTTTTGTCCAGCTAGCTTGTTCTACACGAAACACTGTGCATCGATGCGTTGGGCCCAGCGACATGATGCGCGTTTTCAGGAACAGGACGTGCTAGATAGGGTTTTGTGGAAAGAAAATTTGTTATAGGTGTAAGTGCGTTTTTTTTCTTTTCCCCGATGTAACCAATTTTATTTAGATTATATTTTTTTCTTCACTTTTACCTAATTTTACTTTCTTGTATTTATTCTTCCGCTTTTAAAATCATGGTATATTTTGTTAGTCTTTTGAAAACCAAATTTTTAATTAGCGTAATTTCATATTGAAAAAAAATTCCTTTTTTTTCTAGCTAACTTTGTGTAGTTTTAATTTTTAACTAGCAAAAAAATCTTAAGAATAAAAATAAAAAAAAAAATTTCTATCTTAGCAATAATTTCCATATTTTTTTTTTTTGTTTTAACTAGATAATTCCAATTTTATACCAAACTTTTAATATTAATATTTTTAATTAATAAGATTATTAATAACTTTTCCCCTTTTTATTCCCCAAATAGATATGGAAAAAGAAGAAATATGACGCACATATTTAAAAAAATTTTAATTATTGTAGTTTTGAACATCCTGGTATGATTCTCGCAGCTTCTAGAGACTCCAACGACGACTGGTAACCCTCATTCTCGGTATTCTCGGCAGTATTTACAGGCAGCAGCAACATTCCTTTTAAGCACTCAATTTCGTTTCGACTTTTCACACATAGTTTATTTTGTTTTTCTCCTTTTGCATACTTTAAAATAGTAATTTGGCGTACCTTTATTCAGGTTTAGATAGTGCAATTATTTAGTTTTTAGCACACGTTTAGTAGTAGTTTTTCCTTTTTAAACATTGTCATTTTTGCGGTCTGAACAACGGCGGAAATTTTGGCTGGTTTTGGCGTTTTGCATTTTTAGTGCCGTACTTCATAATAGTTTTAGTACAGGAACCACATTTGTTTTAAAAAGTTTGCCTTGCGCGTGTTGTGTTAACTGAGTCTTCTTTATTAATGCGCTTTTCATTTTACATCTAGCTCTTAAGTAGGGTTGCATGTTCAAGTACTATTTTATATAAATTACATAGGTGCATGGAATAGTAGTAAGGTATACATTTTGTATTAGTATTGTATAGTATTATATAGTATTATTAATATGGTATTAGTTTATTTATAACATTAAAATATTATTACAACTTCTTCCTTTTTTTTGTTTTTGTTTTTTTTGTTTTTGTACTATTGGTACTGTAAACGTGATGGAGGATTTACTTTCCTTCCTTTCTTTGTAATAGTTATATTTATTGTCTAGATTATTTTCAATATCTATATCATCACTTTTGTTTTTTTAAATTTCATCTTCATTCTCTTTAGCTACAATAGATTTTTTAATTTCAATTTCATCTTCATTTTCTTTAGCTACAATAGTTTTTCGTTTCTCAACTTCATTTTCTTTCGTTGTAATAACTCTTTGTTCTGGTTTTTTGAGTATATGCTCCCTGTTTCTACGATAAACTGCACCTTCAGAATCTTGAACTATATAAGATCGAGGTTCTTTGCAATTATTTAAGATTGTTCCTGGAAACCAAACCGAAGAGGGATTTCTTTTGAACATTACATTTTCTCCTTGCAATACAGGCTTTAAATTTTTTGTTCGTTTATTATAGTTAATTTGTGTTTTGATCATTTGAGAATTCCTTTGATGTTCATACTGGCTATCATTTATAATTTTAGGTTTAAGATTTTTTAATATGGTTGGAATTTTAGTTTTCAGTTCCGCGACATTAATAGTTCAGCGAGGCTGGGCATATTTTCTTTACGTGTGTTTCTATAATTGAGTAAAGCGATATAAGGATCAGTTTGACTTTATTGGCATTTGATTAACATTTTTGTAATCGTTTGTATGGTACGCTCGGCTAACCCATTCGATCTGGCGACATATGGACTCGATGTGTTATGATCAATATTCCATTGGCTACAAAAATCTTTGAATTCTTTTGAGTTATATGGTCGTTGTCCGAAATAAATATATGAGGTATGCCATGTCTGGCAAAAATTGATTTTAATTTTGTTTTAACTTCTGTGCTAGTGAAACCATTGTTAAGCAACTCAATTTCAACATATTTAGAATAATAGTCAACTACCAATAAATATTTCTTCTTACTGAACTCGAAAATGTCACATCCGACCTTAAACCACGTTATATTAACTATATCATGTGGCATAAGTTCTTCTTTAGCATTTGAATTTTGATACTTCATATTATTTCAAAAATTATCAAAAATTCCACACGATCTTCTCTAGATAATGTTATTGTTAAGATCCAGTCAAAATTTTAAGTCAAAATATTGAAAATTGTTCGAGTTGTGCCGCGTGCCATTTTGAAAAATCGTGTTTCGAGAAAAACGCGTTCAAAGTTTTAGGAATGGTTTTCTATGGGCATAACTGAAAAATTCGAGATGCAAAAATTGTTTACCATTAGTCGGCAATGCCAGGACCATAGAGCTGGCCTTCAAGGTTCAAAAATGCCTCATTCGCCTCCTTCCTGACTGATTTATTGAGCGAGCGCGCCTCTTTCGCCGCGTCGCTGAAAGCGGAAAAGTTCGCGGAAGCGAGAACGTCCCATACACCCGCTTCGGCATACGCGTGACGCGCTTGGCGGTAACCTCGTATTTCGCATACAATTTTTTTATTTTATGCATAAAACGTTTTGTTTCTTATTCTATAGGGTTCAAACTATTTTTTAAGCCAATAAAAAAAAAAATCGATTTTTTTTTAATTTTACAGTGGCGTAACCCCTTAAACAAAATACCATCTATGACGCTCAACTCGTCTTTAATCTTAAAATATGGCTTTATATTACCTTCTACTAATCTCCTATTTTGTGGCCAACCGTTGTGTATGTCAGAGAACTGCACGAGTGCCTATTTTTATGACTCTGAGTATACTCGCCTTAAAAGCGGTTGCGGTGTGATCGCCACCGCATTGATTTTGTATGAGTATTTACCATACCCATGTCGATTTGAGTATTGGTGCGTTTAAGCTACTAGCATACTCAAGCATATGATTTCGCGGTATCTGCTTTACTTTGCTTCGTAATTTTTTTTATCACATTCGGCAATCGTACCCGACGAGTACGATGACTAGTATGAGTGCTACTCGTACTTCGTGTGCACAACATAAATAATATGTATATGTATAAGAGAATGCAGAGATACATATTGGGCAAAGTGAATATGAGTGAACTCAGTAGCAAATCAGAATAACTATGCAGCCGGCCGCAAAATTGACACCGCGATGTTACTGTTTTTGTTTGTAGCATTCTCATATAACGGTAAACGGCCTATTTAGCGTTATCAATGATTGTGCGTATATTGATGATTCTGTTTCTTACTGAGAAAAAAGTCAATTGTTGCAAAAAGTTTATTAGTTTTGAAGTGTTACTGCAAGCAGTTGGAAAAATTTCGGCATGGCGTCAAACAATGATTTGGTTGCTGAATATATTGCGAATGGAACTTACTCCCTGTCACCAAAACGCTCGTTCTTAATGGCCCTCGTAGACGATTTTTATTTGCATGTATTGAATTTTTTTCGATATTCAGTCGCGCAAAAGATACATATCGCACACGCACTACAAAAGTGACACAACTCAACATTTTTATTTTTCGGGTTTATGTGTTAATACTGTGCACAATGCATTGATCTACAAATAAAAGCTCAGTATATTTTGTTGTTGTTTACTGTTGCAAAAATACAGTTAGATCTCTTTTCATGTCAGAAGTTTGATGCTATTTGATCGCTGCAGCTCAATGCAAAAGAGTCCTAACTCAAATTGTGACACTTTAAACGAAATAAATTTTTGTTGAAGTTAATTTTAAATGGTTAGGTTTTTATAAAATTTTAACCATTTTTGTATATATTTTTAATTATTAAAACTAACTATGAATTTTCAAAATTTTTCTTTCAACTTTTTAAGTGTCATTTATAATTATTAAATTCAGAAAAAGTGGCATAACTTGAAATAATTCGGTAATTATTGAATTAAAATATCATCGAAACAGTCACAACTAACAATTTTGGATTTTCTTTTGCAAAATAAAACAAAATTCTTGTAACTTATCCTAAAGCATAATCTGTAGAATTTTCAATTAAACGGTATATACTTTATTTAAAAAAAAATGTTTATTTAGCTCATACAGTTCTTTGCGTTTCCTGAAAAATCAAAAATGTTTAGTTGTGTCACTTTTGTAGTGCGTGAGCAATATACGCGCTATGTGTAGAAGCTGAGTAGGCTCGTCACCCACAAGTCGAGCGCGAGCCGAAGTTGTGTAGGTGTTACGAGCTAGCATTGTTCCTGCAGGTAAAGCGCAGAACGAAATATTAAAAACAAGCTTGAGTGCGAAAACGCACATTACTCAAAATTTCGCTCATGCTGGTTACGGTATTTACTGGTACTGTTTTTTGCGCTCATTGCTTTTACATAGTAGAAATATGAACAGAACGAAAAGTATTGAGTATGTTATGATCGCATGAGGCTCTCAGCAAATGAACGACGAGTAAAATCAACACCGCACAATTTCTTTTGCGGTGTTTATGGCACTCGAGTATACAAAATACAGAGTATGTATGCGGTGTACTTGTTGTTGCGGTGCACTCGTGCCGTTCTCTGGTGTATGTATTCAAAAAGTTTCTGAAACGTATCGTTTTCTTTTGTATATTCTTTTATTCTGTTCATTTCAACAGTGGAAATATAAATTTTTTGTCTTAGTAAATCACAATGCAACGTTAGTTTTTCTTCAAACTCAACTAAACTAGGTTCCCGCAGGGGTGCTCTCGAAAGCGTGTCGGCTATAAACATATACTTTCCTGGCTTGTATTCCACTTCTAGATCATATAATTGTAGCCGCAACATAAATCTTTGCAGCCTAGCTGGCATTTTATAAAGAGGCTTTTTAAATAAGGGTACTAACGGCTTATGATTAGTTTCTACTAAAATTTTTTGTCCATAGACATACTGATGAAAGCGAGTGCAGCCGAACAAAACTGCAAATAGTTCCTTTTCAATTTGTGCATAATTAATCTGTGTTTCCGTTAAGGATGCAGATGCGTATGCAATTGGGTTTTCGCCGTGCAATATAGTTGCACCTAAAGCATATTTGGATGCATCGACAGACAATGTTATTTTCTTATTACAATCAAAGTATGTAAGAACTGGTGCTATCGACAATTCATTTTTTAAACTATTAAATTCCTTCTCTTGTATTGAACTCCAGTGCCACTGCACATTATTTTTTAGTAAGTCTCTCAAATGTTTGTTTCTTGATGATAAATTTTCAATAAATGGTCGTAAGTAATTGACCATTCCTAAGAAACGTTGCAATTCAGTAACTGTGGTTGGTGCCGGCATTTCTAAAATGGATTTTATTTTGTCTTCGTCAGGAGTAACACCATTTTTGTCGAAAATATGACCAATAAATTTAATTTTTTCTTGAAAAATTTTTGACTTTTCTTTGTTAAACTTAATGCCTACCATTTTAGCCCTTTCCAAAACTTTAGATAAAATATTATTATGCTCTTCAACGCTGGATGCATAAATTAAAAAATCGTCAATGTAAATAACTAACCCGTTTATGTCATCAAAGAGTTTGACCATTTCCGAATGAAATATTTCGGGGGCGGCATTAATACCAAAAGGAAGTCTCAAAAATCTAAAACGACCATAGGGTGTATTAAAATTGCACAATTTTGATGATTTCTCATCCAGAGGGACCATCCAAATTCCACAGTTAGCATCTAACGAACTGAAAAATTTAGAACCTGCTAATTTAGCTTTACATTCTTCTACATTTGGAAATGGAGTGTGGTCTGAGTATGACCTTATGCAAATTTTGTGGATCTAGGCACAATCTTAATTTTCCATTTGGCTTTTTTACCAAAACTATCGAATTCACCCATTCGGTAGGCTCATTTTCAGGCACAATTACTTTCATGATACAAAAATATACAGGTAGTTTCAATGCGACAGATAAAAATAAAATTGACAATTGGAAAACAATATTTGTTTACAAATATTGTACTACTATTTTCATTTGTGCTGCAGAGCTGCAATTCCGCACAATCAGTTTATGTAGTATATCATTCAGTTTCTGTATTTTTTACTTGTTTTTGCACCCTTAAAATTTTATTTTTATTTGTCAAAAAAGCAAATGACTTAATTTTGCTCGATTGAATCTACCTGTATATAGGGATGGCAGCGATTAATCATTTGATTAAAATAATCGATTATTTTTGTGTAATTTTCGATTTAATTGTATCGTAAAAATCTTTCGGATTAATCGAGTATTAATCGATTAATAGCACAATAATCGCTAACTACATTTTGAAATTTAATATATTCTATAAAAAATCTAAGTTGTCGCAAGGCGGGCAGTCGAATTAGTAGCAAATGAATGTAAACGCTGCACAATGGGGTAAACATGCCAGAAACCCGCGCATTGCCTATTTTATGCTGTAGGTTCTAAACGGATAAAGATAAATACCTCAAATTTGGACACCTTCAAAACTCTTCAGAGATTGGCCCACTATAACTTTTTTTTATTTATTGTACCGTGCACCGCCACCCTACAGTCGGCAATTAGGCATTTTTAAAATCGTCATTAGTGAAAACAAAACCAAAGTTATAGTATTTAAATCGACCCAAACTGACTAATGAATACTCTAGATTGTAGCCACGCCCCAATTTTTCGCCTCCTTTCATAAAATATCCACATAAAATACAATCATGTAGGGTAACTCGTATTTAAACAAAAACCATTTGATACGGGTTGATACGGCTCATAACGGGCTAATGGGGAGTATCACGCCCACTTACCGTTATAAATAAGCACAAAAGTGCAGATGACGTTGGTTAGTATATAAATATAATAAATTTTCCCAATTTAACAAAGTATGCTTATATGGCAACCCTACGTAAGAGTAGGCGTACCATGCCCATTTTTACGTCAGAGTTTAGTTAAGCCACTTGTAAATTCCTTACAAAGTTTTATTGAAATATATAGCCTTTTTCAAGAACATCCTGCGTACCAGCTGAAAAAATTTATAAAAAATATTTTGTTTTAGCATATTTATTAATTCAGGTGATAAATCACATCAATTTTTATTTATTTATTTTTTTTAATACTACATATATGCACCAAGTGTTATAAACGTACCGACCCATACGCGCGTTAAAAAGTTTTCAGTTCATATATATTTGTTTTCTTACTAAGAGACGTGAATAAAAGAATAAATAAATAGATAAAATAAATATCTAACCATTCCGCAGCTTTCCGCAGACAAGTTGGGTACCATTTTTTTTATGAAGGTTCCCACTTATCTTCCTTAAAGATTTTCGATGATCCATGATGAACTATAAAAGTTATACACCACGAAAGTAAGACATTTTCCTAAAAAATCGTCGTTTTTGCCCAAACTTTGAGAACTTATATCTTTACAAGAAAATGTGCCATGTAAAAGAATTATACGTCAAATTAATTGTAGGAATATGCTTATTATGTGTGCTAAAAATGATTTGATTATATTTATAAACAACGATTTTATTGAGATTTTTGCACACCCATCAAAAAAGTTATGTCGACGAAATGAAATTGAGTATAAAAACACCCAACTTTGAATGGCCATATGCAAAAAGCGTTTTCTGACTGATACATGCATGTAGATTACAAAAAATCCCCAAAAGAAGTTAGGCCCGTAACTTTAAGATTAGCCGTAATGCGCGGGTTTTCAGCATGTTTATCCCATTGTGCGCTGTAGACAATTGCGATATGCACTCATGATGCAATTATAAAGGTGAGATCTTCCTTGACAGCTCGTTTTTGACACTGTCTTATAGAACGAGAACCAATGTTGTCTGGTACGCATTCAAAAGAAAGGGAAAAACGACTAAGTAAATTAAAAGTTTCAAATACAAATTAATAAATAGTGATTGCAGCAAAAGGTTAAAGTGACAGAATTTAGCGCGATTTTGAAGTGCGCTGTGGCACAATGAGCAGCTAGAGCTTGGAATTTTTTAAAATTTGCACAACGGTTTGAAAAATCTGATGTTTTTTGACAATTGAAATGACAGTGATACCAAATTTCAAAGTCAATAAAACGATTAAAGGAAAGCACAATTGTTATTAGTATCGCCTATAGAAATATATGCTGAAATTGTTCCCCCCTTTTTTTTTTTAAGAAAAAATACAACATTCTTTTCATCGACGTTTCTAAAAGATAGAATGTCAATAAATTTTTTCAGTTTTCTGTCAATGAAGAACTCACCTTTATAATTTCATCATGATATGCACTGATGTAGACGTAGTTTAATATCCACAAAACTAAATGTTGGCAACACAACATATTCATATGCATACTGAAAATGCAACCATGCAAATGTAAATAAAAGACACCCTGATGACGCTTCAAATTGAAACAGTTATTTTTCTGCGTAAAAACTGTGTTCGGACGTGCTTTTTTATTTATTTATTTATTTAGCCAATGAACATTTTGATCTTACTGACTATAGGAACAATAAAGGAACACAAGTAAAGATGTTCAGCTTAATTTAAACAATATTAAATTTAACAATCAGTCTGCGATTACCGGTCACAGTGATAAGACGTAAATAACTTAAACCTTGGAGAAATCAACCGAAAGAAAAAAAGAAAGAATTTCTAAGAGTGCCATTGAACACAATAACAAATCAGTGAAAGAACAAACCTTGCAGTGATACAAAAATAAAAAGAAAAAATAAAATAAAACAAAACTTTAACCAAAAACAATCAACATGAATGAACCACCTGACGTTCAACACACAAATGTCTCACCCCACCTCTCCTTTGAAATGGACAACAGTAAAGAATTTCCGACTAAAACGAACGGACCAAAACACCTGATCATAAAAAGAAACAACAGTGAGGAGTCACTCGCAAAAACCTCTCCATTCCTAATCAAAAAGGTGATCGACGCTGTATGCGGCGAAGTAAGCTCATGCACTAAAACAAACAACGGCATCCTACACGTTAAAACAAAAACAGCAGCACAAGCAAAGAAACTATACAAACTCACCTCACTCTCCCCAACAATTGAAGTAGAAGTTTCAGAAAACACAACACTCAACTACACAAAAGGGGTTATATACAACAACGATTTAAGAGGAGTAAGCGAGGAAGAAATATTAGAAGAATTGAGAGCACAAAACATAACCAGCGTCAACAAAATATTAAAAAAACACAACAACACTTTAACTGAGACAGGATTGATAATTCTCACATTCTCAGCACTGGATTTGCCTGAACACATATTTATTGGCTACCAAAAAACATACATACGTCCATACATCCCCCTCCCGCTGCGATGTAAAAATTGTCACCGCTTCGGTCACCCAACCAAATACTGTAAAAGTGCAAAACTCTGCCCCAACTGTGGTGAAACATATCACACAAACGACGAAAATGAAGAAAAATGCGACAAAAACCCAACATGTAACAACTGTGTAACAAACAACAATAACGAAACCACACACTCCACCTACAACAAAACCTGCCCAGTATTCATAATGCAAAAAGAAATTCAAGCGATTAAAACTATACATAAAGTCGACTATAAAAAAGCTACAGAAATGTACAAACAAAGAAACAACCACACATATAATAAAGCTGTCCGAACGCAAATAACATACAAAACAACAGAAGACACTCAACTGCTCCACCAACAAAATTTAAATAAAGAAGGTTATACAACAACAAATACATCTAATAAAGAAACATCGATTAGCACAAACCATAACACAAAGGACAACGAAAGATCAGAAAATAACATAACAAAAAGTAACAACTTCATCCAACATACCGAAGAGCCAACAACAAGCAACTACACCAATAACAAACAGAGTAAAATACAGATTCTCCCACGCAATACACCGAAACGGTTACGCACTCAACTTAAAGCGAAAACGACCAAAAGGAACACAGCAAAATCAACAATACCCAACACACCAAATTTCGACTCCGATAGTGAAGTCGACTTTCTCATGGAACCATAAATAGGAACATGCACCACCTAAACATCCTACAATGGAACATTAAAGGATACGTAAACAATTATATAGACTTGCAATTACTAATTAAAAAACACAACTGTAAAATAATCTCACTACAAGAAACTCATATTCAGTCACTAACAAACCTACCTATACCTATTAACTTTAATCTATAAACATCAACAGCCAAAACCAACTCATTTGGAGGATCGGCATTACTAATCCACCAATCGATTTAACATGAACTACTAACCTTAAATAACAACTTTGATAGTTTAGCGATTAAAATACATTCAAAACTAAAATTTACTATCTACTCGACTTACATCCCACCTAGCAAAAAATTTTCCTTAACGGACCTAAACAACCTTTACAGCCCCCCCGAACCTCACAGATTAATAACAGGAGACTTCAACAGCTGGCACTCCAGCTGGGGATCTAAAACAGACAACTCAAGAGGAAAAATAATATCAAATTTCATATCTAATTCTAATATCATCGTACTAAACGATGGCTCACCTACTCACTACTCAACACGACATACCCTAACTCACATTGACCTAACTCTAGCATCCCCTAACTTAGCTCTATACACATCCTGGAAAACCGACTCAAACCTATCAGGAAGTGACCACTACCCAATTATTATACAACTATTCCCCACCAACAATATTATTCACCAAATAACGCGCCCAAAATTTAACATACACAGAGCCAAATGGGAGAAATTCCATGATATGGCAAATAAAATAAATTCCCAATATCCTGAAAGCAACAACATAAATAAAGAAGCCGCAAACATAAAAAAAATCATACTACATAGTGCCAACGAAACTATCCCCCAATACAACCTCCAAAAAAATAAAAACATTACTCCTTGGTGGAACAAAACACTGGAAAACCTTAAGAAAGAAAAACAACGACTCTTTAACAAATTAAACAGAGACATTACAACAGAAAACATTCTAAAATTCAAACGAGCTAACGCAATATATAGAAGAGAAATAAAAATAGCAAAACGAAAAGCCCTTACTGCCCTAACAACCGAGATCAACCCTTCGTCCTCACAGGAAAAAATCTGGGCAAATATAAGGAAACTGTGTGGAATAAAACCAAAATTACCCATCCACTGTTTAAATGTTGCAAACGAACAAAGCACACTAATAAACAAAACCGAGATTGCTAACAGATTAGCCAAAGAATGGTCCGAACAATCAGACAACAGTGCGTTCCCCAAACAATTTAATCACCATAAAAATATAGCTTTGACGACATCACCAAACCTTATACCTAGCCGGTCAGCACTCGTAATCGAACAAGATATATCCCCCCTCGAAATTACAATAGCCATTAACACCCTAAAAGGAAAAACACCAGGCATCGACAGAATATCATATCCGATGATCAAAAATCTTCCCACCGCGACAAAAAACCGAATCACTTCTTTCTATAACAAAATATTCAATAGCTACATCCCACAGATGTACAAAACCAGTCTCGTTATCCCAATTTTGAAACCAAACCAAAACAAAACATCCCCAAACTCATATAGACCAATCTCACTAAATCCATGCTTGTCTAAGCTTTTAGACAAGATTATGGCTAACCGTTTATGGTGGTGGGTCAAAACGAATAAATTTGTACATGCTAATCAAATAGGTTTTCAAAAAGGAAAACCTATATCTGATTCGCTACTTTACCTAGATCACCAAATCATGCAATCCCTCTCCACCAGGAAACATATTTCTATTATATCTTTAGACTTCTGTAAAGCCTACGATAAAATAGGAATTCACATAATCCTTAACCAATTGCAAAAATGGAATACCGGACCAAAGATGTACAACTATGTTAAAAACTATATGTCGAACAGGAAGATCATTGTAAAAGTTGACAACACCTACTCCAACATGTACCCACTAACGAACGGCATACCACAAGGTTCACCAATCTCCGTCATACTTTTCCTAATAGCATACAATAAATTGGCTGAAACCATCTCACTTTGCAAAGAAATCGACTTCATTGCCTACGCAGACGATTTTGTAATTATAAAGAAACTAAATAAATATAAAAACCCAAACATAGACATCTCTACCTTAATCAATAACATACTAAAGTGGTGCGAATATTCAGGCGCCGTACTCTCAGTCCCTAAGTCTAACCATCTCCATATATGCAGAAAACACTCATGCAACCCAAAACTCCAATGCAATAATCTCTCCATTAACCAAGTAGACAACCTTAAAATTCTGGGAATTACATTTAATAAACGATACCGATGGAACTCACACATCGAGTACATAACCAAAGCAATATCAAAACGCTTAAACATTATAAAATGCTTAGCATCACGAAAATTTAACTGCAACACTCACACCCTTACTTCAATAGTTCATGCCTTAATCAAAGCCAAGATAGATTACGGTATTTATTTGTACGGCAACGCTCCAAAGACAGTAATGAACAAAATTCACACAACTTACAATGCAGCCATACGAATATCCCTCGGCGCTCTCAAAACAACACCAATAAACTCATTGCTTGTAGAAGCAAAAATGATGTCACTACCTAACAGCACAGAATTCGCAACAGCAAAATTAGCCACAACCATTACTTTTAGAAACACCTCACCCCTAGGTAAAACTATAACTAAATACAGAAAATCTAAAAAGACAGTACCTTCAATAATAGACAAATTGATATCAATCTCCTCCCTTTCAAATATACCAATAGGACACACGAATACCCAAAACGACAAACTACCAATATGGCTATTCAACCCTGATTCAATTAACTTATCACTAGAGCGCTTCAAAAAATCCTCTACACCAAACTCAATGTACATACAAAAATTCTACGAACTAAAAGAACAATTAAAAAATTACACTTTCATATACACCGACGGCTCTAAAAATAACGAACATACCAGCTTTAGCATAACAAAAGACAAAACAATTATCAAATCTGCACTATTACCCCATTACAGTTCCACCTATAGTGCTGAACTCATAGCAATATTTGAAGCAACCACATACACATCCAAACTGAACGGGAAATATGCAATATGTTCCGACTCATTAGCATCAATTAAAAAAATTAAAAACCTAAACAATAATGAACATTATTCAAATAACATACGAAACCTGTTAATACGAACTTATCCAAGAATAAAATTAATTTGGGTACCTGGTCACGCTCAAATACCAGGCAATGAATTTGCCGACCAAACCGCAAAAAACGCACTGACGAGACCTTTGCTCACTGTACCTAACTTTAACCCAGATGACATAAAAAAATATTTCAAAAAAATTCAATGGGCCAAACATAACAATCTAACAGATAATATGTCAACCTGGAGGAAAAAAATATGTTCAAATACATCAAATATATCGGACGTACTCAAACACATACAAAATACTGAAATTCCCAGAAAAGACCAAATTATAATAACTAGAATCCGACTAGGCCACAGCAGAATCACCCACGAACACATATTAAACAAAAACAAAAGCAGAATATGTAAATTCTGCAACTCACACCCCATAGACATCGACCATATCCTAAACTCCTGCCCAACATTCCACCCACAAAGACAATGCTTTTTTTTAAACAATCACCCAGTTGACCTTCTAAAAAACATTAGCAAGGACAATATCCAAATTATTTTAAATTTTATTAAAGCCTGTAATTTAACGGATCAAATATAAAACTATGTAAATTTCAACACCTAGATATATAAGATATTCCACACAAGTACATACAGTTTATGAGTTAATTAAAAACTAAAATCAAAACACAAATAATCAACATATAACCAATACTTTTAGAATAACTAAGCATAAGGCCTTAGATGCCAAAGCTTACAATTCCAATTACAGTATAATTATGTTAATATTGTAATTGTATTAAATAAATAAATAAAAATAAATAAATTTAACAATGTCTCCTTGGGAAACGAAATGTCAAAGTCGGTTACACTATTTAGTTCCGCAAGGGCTCTACTCAGAGGCGCATTCCTCGCATAGTTCGACCTGTAAAAACTGAGGTAGAAAGTCCCTATGTGCCGTAGGTTACGTGTAGGGACATTGAAAGCCACTTTACTCAAAAGGGGCGGGCAATTAATAGACCCCTTTAATAACCCAACAATGAAAGAACACGCAAGATAGGTTCGCCTAGCGTTTAGACTTAATAAGTTTATAAGGCGACAGCGGGAAAGATATGAAGGCAACGGTTCAGTAAAGTTCAGCGACCTTAGGGCGAACCGCATAAAAACCTTCTGGATGCGCTCAATGCGATTAATGTGAGTCATTTGATATGGCCTCCATATAAATGAAGCATATTCCAGCCTTGATCTGACGAAAGCCGTGAACAACAGTTTGAACGTATATGGGTCAGAGAATGACGTACTATTCCGACGAACGAACCCCAACATGGCATATGCTTTGGAAATAATGAAAGCAGCTGCTTTTAATTCTTTGAAGAAAAATGGCGCCGGTAAAAAGCGAAGTTTGGAAATATTTCATAAAAATCAACGACAAGTGCGTAAAATGTGAACTGTGCGGCAAAAGTTTGAAATTTTCAAACACCACAAATATGTCGCAGCATTTAAAATTAAAGCATGAAAACAGAAGCATCCAAATTGATGGTAAGCTATAAAAATATTCGCCAGTACTATATTTGACAAATTTTCATACATATATATAAATATATACGTTAGACGCCGAGTGCAAAGAGTAAGGACAACAATTTCTTAAGCCTTAGTGATGAAAGCAGAGAAACTGTCATTAAAAAGCCAAGTTGCAGCAGCAAGAAAGCAAATGAGAATAGTTTGTGTGAGCAGCCTAACCTTAACAACAAAAATCCACAACCGCTTATTTCTAAAGCTTTTCAAAACATCGAAAACTTTTCGTTCAACGGTTCAAAGAGCCAAAAGCTGACGAATGGCATCGTGGAAATGGTTATCATAGATAATCTGCCTTTTGACTTCGTTGAAGGTATTTTAAAATACATAATGAAATAAATTGACAATTAATGACCCCTTTTGCTTACATTTGTTAAAGGTATAGGCTTTTTGAGTTTCATCAAGCAACATTTCCCTTTATATAAGGTCCCAACAAGAAACACAATTAAAACGCAAATTGAAAAAATGTATGATGTAGAAAAGGAAAAATGTCTAGTGATGCTTAAAAGCCTTACATATTTGAGCGTGACGACAGATATCTGGACGGATGTGGAAATGAATAGTATGCTTGGTGTCACCATCCATGGTTTAAATGGTACTAAGCAGTTTAATGGAACTATTGGCGTTTATAAATTAACAGAAGCGCATACAGCATCACACATTTCAGAGGTTCTCCTTGCTGCTCTGAAAGACTTTTCTATTGATAAAAATCAGGTAATGGCTGTAGTGACCGACAATGCGGCAAACATTGTAAAAGCAGTGCATGATACATATGGCAGAAAACGTCATATTCCTTGTTTTGCATACACCCTTAATTTGGTCTGTGAAAACTCCCTGAACATTCCTGAAACAGAAACAATTGTTGCTAAATGTAGACAAATCGTTAAGTGGCTAAAAAGAAGTGTTAAAGCTAATAATGATTTTCGAAAAATGCAAATTTCTGCTGGTAGTGAAGGCAAAATGCTCAAACCAATACTAGACGTAAAAACAAGATGGAATTCTACGTACTACATGCTCGAACGGTTTGTCAAACTAGGTTCATATATCAGCCAAGTATTGCTTAATTATTCTGACGCACCGATAATGATAACATCAAAAGAAAAAGATGATATAACGGAAATTCTAAGTATATTGCGACCTTTGGAAGCAATGACTGTACAACTAAGTGGCGAACATCGCGCAACGTTAAGCCAGGTTATTCCATTAATGCATTGTGGTCGCGAACAAATAGTTAGAGTACCAGTTAAACAGCCAGGAAGGATGACGATTGTGCTCACCCACACGATGAGATGAGTTTTTATTTAAATTGTCAAGTCTTAGAATTAAACCGAAACATTATTGATGCATGGGACGAAATGAAAACAGTATACCCAAAACTTTACGCGCTTTCAAAAAAATATTGCCATTAAGTCGGTACTTCAGTTCCAGCAGAACGCCTCTTTTCAAAAGCTGGTGCAACGGCTACCGAAAACCGCAACCGTTTAACAACAAAACGACTGTCAAAATTATTGTTTCTGCAAACTTGGTTGAACAATAAATAATTTTTATTAACTCCAACAACTCTTGTTTTATTTTATTTAAGCTCAATTCCACATTTTTCAAAAATAAGCATTGCACAATTTAACAAAATGATTTGAATATATTTGAATAAATAGATTAATAATCGATTATTTTACATTAATTGCAATTAATTGCAATTATTTTTTTTTGTGTTGCGATTAATCATATGATTAATTAATCGATTAAATTTTTGTTTCTGCCATCCCTACCTGTATATTTTTGTATCATGATTACTTTCAACTCTTATCATCCGTTCCAATTCACTTTTCAAATCTTTGTACAATGTGTATGGTATTTTCCTTGGTGGATTTATAACCGGTTCACAATTTTCTTTCAGCTTTAAACTGCATTTGTTTTTTAAAAGTCCTAAGCCCTCAAACTTACTTACTTACTTACTTAACTGGCCATAACAACCCGTTATCGGGTTACGGCCTGCCGCAAAACTTCTCTCCAGGCGCCTCTGCTTCGCGCGCGCCTTCTCCAGTTGGTCACACCAAGAGATACCAGGGCCTCTTCCACTTGGTCCTTCCACCGGAGACACGGCCTCCCTCTTCGCCGTCGACCTCCAACCATCGCATCGAAAACCTTGACATGACCGAGCCAGCGTAGCCGCTGGATGTTAATTCGCTGCGCTACGTCCATGTCCTTATACAGCTCATACAGCTCGTTATTGGTTCGTATGCGATAGTCGTCACCAACCCGAACAGGGCCGAAGATTTTGCGAAGCACCTTCCTCTCGAACACTCCAAGGGCCGCTATGTCGTTTCGTGTCATTGTCCATGCTTCAGCGCCATAGAGGAGCATGGGCAAGATAAGCGTCCTATAGAGTGAAAGTTTTGTCGGTCGAGAGAGGTCTCTACTTCTCAATTGCCTACCGAGACCGTAGTAGCACCTGTTGGCAAGAGTTATCCTTCGCTTTATCTCCAGACTGACATCATTGCTGCTGTTGATGGCGATGCCAAGGTAGACGAATTCCTTGACAACTTCAAAAGCATACCTGTCGGCCTCGACGTGAGACCCTAGCCGCTGCGAGTCCCTGCGTGTAGACAGCATATACTTCGTCTTGCCCTCATTTACCACCAGACCCATTTTGGCAGATTCTCTTTCGATAGCCGCAAAGGCAGCGGTGACATCTCGCTTGTTACGTCCGATGACATCAATATCATCAGCGTAAGCAAGGAGCTGGACACTTTTGTTGAAAATTGTGCCATTACGATGTACACCGGCCTTGCGCAGAACACTCTCCATGGTGAAGTTGAAGAGGTCGCAGGACAAAGGATCGCCCTGTCTGAAACCTCGAACGGTATCAAAGGGGTCGGAGAGGTCACTTCCAACCTTGACGGAGCTGCGCGTATTGCTCAACGTCGCTCTGCAAAGTCTAACGAGCTTTGCAGGGATACCAAGTTCAGACAATGCGGCATATAGGCGATCCCTTATCGGGCTATCGAATGCTGCCTTGCAATCGATGAAGAGATGGTGTGTATCGATTTGGTTCTCATGGGTCTTCTCCAGGATTTGGCGTAGAGTGAATATCTGGTCGATGGTGGACTTACCAGGTCTAAAGCCGCACTGATAAGGTCCAATCAGCGCCTTGGCGAGTGGCTTTAGTCTTTCACATAATACGCTCGTCAGGACCTTGTATGCAATGGGAAGTAGGCTGATACCCCTGTAGTTGGCGCATATTGTTGGGTCGCCTTTCTTCAGCACAGGACAAAGGGCACTGAGGTTCCAATCGTTGGGCATTCGTTCCTCCAGCCATATTTTGCAAATGAGCTGATGCATGCACCCAATCAGCTCACCGCCGCCGGCCTTGAACAATTCAGCTGGTAGCCCATCCGGCCCTGCAGCTTTGTTGTTCTTGAGTCGCTGGATAGCGACCCGGACCTCGTCATGGCTGGGCGGTGGCACATCCACACCGTCGTCGTCGATTGGTGCCATCTGGACATCTTCACCACTGGCGGTATTGTTCCTTTCGTCGCCTGCGAGCAGCTTGGTGAAGTGCTCCTTCCACAACCTCAGCACACCCTGCGCATCCGTAACCAGATCCCCGTTTTCGTCTCTGCAAGAAGATGCCCCAGGCTTAAATCCTTCCGTAAGACGCTTAACTTTTTGGAAGAATTTTCGGCATCGAGGAGTGCAGGAGCAGGAACTGCACTCCTCGATTTCCTCACGCTCGCGCCTTTCTTGCTCCCGTTTCTTGCGTCTAAAAAGGGACCTCTCTTTCTTTCTCTCCTCCCGGTATTTTTCTGTCATGGCTCGCGTGGCGGCCGACTGCAGGGTCTTCTTGTATGCAGCATTCTTCACTGCAGTGGCTGCGCGACACTCTTCATCGTACCATTGGTTTTTTGGTGGTGGGCGTCGAAAACCAAGGACATTTTCTGCGGCGGCGCGCATAGAGTGGGATAAGTGAGCCCATAATCCACCGATGTCATCAGGTGGAGAGGGGGAGCGACCGAGCTGGTTGGAGAGTTGAGCGGAGTAGGCTTCGGCTACCCCTTGTGATCGCAGCTTACCGATGTCCAGCTTTCTTCGCAAACTAGGTTGTGCGGTCTTCGCTGCGCAAAGACGCATGCGTACCTTGGCTGCAACAAGGTAGTGGTCCGAGTCGATGTTGGGTCCTCGGAACGTGCGCACATCTAGAATGCTAGAAGCATGCCTTCCATCAATCACAATGTGATCAATCTGGTTGCGGGTGGATTGATCGGGGGATAACCAGGTGGCCTTGTGGATATCGAGGTGCTGGAATCTGGTGCTACTACCATGTTTCGTGCCGCGGCGAAATCGATCAGCCTCAGACCGTTGTTCGAAGTGGTCCCATGGAGGCTGAACTGCCCGACTGTGGGACCAAAGATGCCTTCTCGCCCGACCTTTGCGTTGAAGTCCCCGAGGACAATTTTGACGTCATGGGCCGGGCACCTGTCGTAGACGTCCTCGAGCTTCGCATAGAAGGCATCCTTGGTCGCATCGTCCTTCTCTTCCGTCGGGGCGTGCGCGCAAATCAGGCTGATGCTAAAGTATTTAGCTTTGATGCGGATCGAAGCCAGCCGTTCGTTCACCGGAGTGAACCGAGAGACGTGGTAGCGAAGTCTCTTGCTGACCACAAATCCGCAGCCAAATTCGCGCTTCTCCGCATGGCAGCTGTAGTAGATATCGCAGTCTGCTCGCTTGGAGCAACCTTGTCCTGTCCATCGCATTTCCTGGATGGCGGTGATGTCAGCCTTACATTTCGTGAGGGCTTCCGCCAGTTGGATAGAGGCACCTTCCCTATAGAGGGTCCGGACATTCCAGGTGCATATCCTCAAATCATGGTCCTTGAATCGTTTGCTGTGGTCGTCAGCATTGTGGGTTCCTTCCGAGGCTTGCTTTTTGGCTTTCATTGGTATTTGGTTTTCCGTGGCGGGCACCAAACCCTGCGCACAACCCAAATTTTAAGTCCTGGGGATAGGACTCGCTGCACACATTAGTTCACTATTCAGCGGATGCCAAATAGCTATCCAGAAGGGCCGCGCGGAGGCTGTGCATCAGCTTGGATTGGACAGGGACAAGGATCGTTCTGGCGTTCGCCAGGTTGAACGCAATCAGTGACTTTACCTTGTATGTCCGCTCCCTTGCCCTCAAACACCTCGGAATAATCATCAATAACCTTACATGAAATTACATTAATCTCTTTAATTAAATTCAATGTCATTGCTGTGGCTAGGCCGATAACATTTTTACACTTCATGTTTACAATAGAACACAGAAATCAACTCACTCTTGCAACGCGAAAACCAGACAAGACGACGGCTAAAAAGGAATCGACCATGTGACCTATTGTCCCTAAACTAAAAATCTGTTACCTAAATATTAAGAAACAATTGTAAATTCCAATCCTGACTGTATCGCTCTAGGCACTGGCCTTATTGTGATGTTTTTATTGATCTTCCTACCTAAATGTTTAACCAAATACTTGATGTCAACGACAGTTGTATAAATAAATGGGAAATAAAAAAAAAAATGTTTACAATATGAAATATGCAATTAAATTTCTTATTTTCAAGAATTACATCTGTATTTACTATACCAATAAGAGGTAGTTTTTCACCACTAAATGTTAATAAGCTTGAGCTTGTCTGTCTAAGATTTTTATTCAAATTTAAATATGATGCTGTTGTAAGTGATAAAATATTGGCTTGCGCGCCGGTATCGATAACACAATTCACATCGCACTTATTGATTTTGATTCTTAAGCGGCCTTTAGACGGTCGCACATGTCCGCAATCATGTGCGGCGCGACGAGAAGAATGACCGTGTAAACGCAAGAAATTCGTGTCGTCGGACATGTGCGACGGTTTTCAAAATTTTTTGATTTCCCTGTCGGCGCGACGCACATGTGCGACCGTGTAAACGGCTGTGTGACACACACATAGTGCATTTTTTCATTCGATCGGTGGACAGCGAGCAGTGAGGATGGCGTCGCAAAAAAATGAAATATTGTGGAAGGAGTTCTTTGAGGTGTATAGACACAATCCCGAACTGTGAGAACTAAAAGGTGAAGATTATAAAAATAAAAATTAAAAGAAACGCAGCATAGAGGTGCTTTTATGCAAATTTAAAGAAATTGATGCGAAAGCGCATACCATGTTGCTTCGTTGGCAGCAGCGAGACAACTGAAGTGTGCGCACATGTGTGACCGTGTAAACGCTCATCGTACATTTCCCCCATCGCACATGATTGCAAACATGTGCGACCGTCTAAAGGCCGCTTTACTGTCCATTCTTTTGTGTTTCTGCAATTCCTTCTTCCATTGTCGTTGACCGTTTCGCAAATCTGTCTGCACTGCTAGCGGTCTGTTGCTTTCCCTTTTTGCATGTATGTTTCTTCTCGTACCATTCCTAGGAAGAGTTCACCTGCGCCGTTATCTTCATCGTATGATTTATGTACTTGTACTTCGTTTACATATTTATTGTGTGGTGTCTTTTGTTGTTGCTTGTTACTATATTTGTTGTTGCTGTGATGCATCTTGTATTGTTGTTGTTTACTGTAGCACATTATAGCAAAATGATATTTTTTATTACATAAGTAACAAGTTGCTGCTTGCGCTGGACATTTATTTCGGTGCATTTGACCACATTTTTTACACACTGACTCTTTTTGGAAGTTTTTGGTTAAATAGTCTTTTTTGACTACATCAACATGGCTGTTATATGTATGTCACTCATATTTTTTAGCTTATTTGAATTTTCTTTTGCTAGTTCCATATTTTTGGCAATTGTGATGGCGTTTTCTAGCTTAATATTTCCTTCTGAGAGGAGTCTTTCTTTTATTTGTGAAAAATTTGAAGCTAAACCACAAACAAATATGTCTCTAATAAGGTCTTCCCGAATATTGCCGAATTCACATGTCAAACTTAAATTTTTTAGCTGAGTAATGTACTCATCAATAGTTTCGTCTAAATTTTGTTTTTTGGAAAAAAATTTGTGTCTTTCCATGACTATGTTGACTTTCGGTATAAAATAATCATCAAATTTTTTAAGTAAGTCACTGTATTTGATCGCGTCTAAATTTTCATTAAACGAATTGTAAATTAGTAAGCACTCCGGACCGAGATGGTGTAATAAAAGCGCAACTTTCGTTTTTCATTTTGTTCCTCAAGCCCTGAAGCACGCATAAATATCATAAAATGGCTTTTCCAGCTTTGCCATGCCGCTGCCAAATTTGAGGCTTTTAAATCTATTGGCGTTATAGTTGTTGCGATCGACATAACCTGACTTTGTTGTTGCGACCAAAGCACGTGATGCTTTTTCGTCATCCAGCATTTTAGCATATATATTTTCTTTATATATCCCGAGCGTGCGTTTAGTTTTTTACACTTGACACCATGTTGTGTTAACTGAGTCTTCTTTATTAATGCGCTTTTCATTTTACATCTAGCTCTTAAGTAGGGTTGCATGTTTAAGTACTATTTTATATAAATTACATAGTTGCATGGAATAGTAGTAAGGTATACATTTTGTATTAGTATTGTGTAGTATAATATAGTATTATTAATATGGTATTAGTTTATTTATAACATTAAAATATTATTACAACAGCGCGTTTTTAAATAAACAAAACGTTCACACGCACTTGGCACTAGATAATTATTTGTTCCCAATTAGGCCATGGTCTTAGCCACTAGGTCCACGCACTTTACCACTTTTTTTTTCTGTTACACAAAAGTCTATACCACCATTGGACCGCGCGCACGTTTCACAAGCCAACTTCAAAGGCCACAGTCGAACCGCCACTATCACGCGCTGACCGACTCTCCGCACCAAACTCCTGAGGCTAATTCCTCCTCATCGACTTATCAATGGCTTCCCAACGACTTCCCAGATCTTACTGCGGCGCCCGCTTATAAAGGCAAATTTTGCCGCAACAGCGCATAATCGCCTGATCTTCCAAATTCCAGCAGATCACCCCACTTCTTTGCAGAAATGCGACAAAATTTGGTGCATGGGGTGACCTTTACGTGGTTGGTGGAATGCAGTAGCCATAACGGCAAAGACTTCACCAGCTGCACGACACAACAACACCATGCTTGGAATAGCAAGTGCCAGCAGCCGAAATGCATCCTACCAACACTTTGCGCAAGGTCATAAAGTGCAGCCCAGCCGAAGTGCACTACCACCGCCACACCCCACTATCTGCTGGATACGCAGATTCGATTTAAGAGCGCCGCGCTAGCGCAGTACGAACGCACAGCAAAAGAGAATGCGCAAGTGCAGCGCGAAAGTTCTACGCTCACCTTCGCCAGCGTGGGTGGCTCAGCATGACAACAACAACAACCATGTTGGCTGCCGAGTGTGTATACGAGCACTAGCTAGCGCTCACTCGTTCACTGCTGAACAAGTCTAGCTTGATTACCGCTAGGCTGATTAGCGCTAGTGATTAGTGCAGTGCGTCGCATTAATACGCGGCCCTGTTTTACGTATCTGAGTCTTTATATTGTAACGATAAGGCAGTCTGTCGCTGTGCAAAGCAACCCTGCCGCTACGTGCCGTGCTATAATCCAATCTGGCAACGACGGCCGCGATAGCAACTGTTAGTCCAATCTGGCAACGACGGAGACTTTTAGTCCACTCCGGAATGTGCGGGAACGATCTGGGCGATGGCCGGACAGAGTATAAAAGGCGGCCGGATGCGGCGCAGCGAGTCAGTCTGGTTTTGACAAGTGAAGTTGCCACACGGAGTAATTAAGCAAATAATTAAGTGTAAAGACAGTGAAGTGTAAATCTGTGAAATAAAGTGATTGTTGGTTCTTATTGACTGCGTTGGAACAATTAAAGTTGTTTCATTTTCAAATTACACAATCCAGTGATACGTAACAGCCCACTAGAACTAGTATTCGTAACATTTGGTGTCAGAAGTGGGATTGTGGAAAATTGAAAGTAAACAAATAAATAAATAAAATTATAAAAGCACGGACATGGTTAAACTCGAGCTGCTGAAGGTAGACCAGCTGAAGAAGGAGCTGGCTGCCTGGAATTTACCGACTGCTGGCGGTAAAGTGGAGTTGCAGCTGCGCTTGCGAGAGGCGTGTGAGGCACGAGGCATCGATTGGGCTGCGCACGAGTTCGGAACGCAGGAGCTAGAGGCGTCGGCCAAAGTGAAGGAATCGCCTGCGGGTGCGGCGTCAATGCAAAGTACGGCTGCAGCGGCTGCGCCACCACAAGCAATGGACATGAGCCAGCTTATGGTTGCAATGAGAGGCATGTTTCAGGAAACGTCTGCGAAAATCGAGAATGCCAAAGGCATGTTCGAGACTTCCAATCGTGAAATGTCGGCGCAAATTGCAGCGAAACTAGAAACTACAAATAGGGAGTTGTCCAGCAATCTTCAGCAAAATTCTGCGCGCTTGGAGCAGAAGGTGGAGGAAATCTCAGACAGGATTAATGGGAAAATCGATCACCTGGAGACGCGGGTAGAGCACTTGGATAAGCGAGTCGACGACCTGGATGATTCCCTGAACAAACGAGTTGGCGACCTGGATGATTCCCTGAACAAACGTGTTGACGATCTTGATGATTCCCTGAACAAACGAGTTGATAGTCTGGAAGATTCGATGAACAGAAAGATGGACGAGCGGCTTAGGGAGGTACACCCGCGAGAATGGTTGCCGCCGGTTCCGGAAAATGTTGCCATCCGAGCAGAAGTGCCTACTTATGATGGGACTACGCCGTTCGATACCTTCAAGCTACAATTCGACCTGGCTGCTCTGGAAAATCAGTGGACCGATGTAAGGAAGGGTCGGAGATTGGCGCTGGCTCTTAAAGGTGCTGCGGCCGAGGTAATAAAATCAGTTCCAGAATGTTTACGAAGTGAGTACGAGACCGTCATAAGGTCGCTGGCAGCCAAATACAGCGACGAGCACAACAGAACGCTATACTACTGCGAGCTGAAGAACCGCAGGCAAAGTTCCAACGAGGCGCTGCAAACATATGCAGCAGACATTGAGCGGCTCGTGCAGCTGTGTTACCCGTCCTTCGGCGCTGATGATCTCGAAAGGATGAAGATAGAGGCGTTTATTGAAGGTCTTCATGATCCGGAGACACGTCGCAGTGCGTTGATGATGGGCAAGCCGACATTTAGGGAGACGGTGACCAGAGCGATGACATATGAGGCGACATGGATTGGGAGCACTCGGTATGCACCTGCAAGGATACGCCAGATCCAACCAGACAACGACATTACGATCCAGGCCATAAGCTCTGAGCCACCGGACAGGCCACGGGTGGTCTCCTCTAAAGCTGTTTGCTGGGTATGTGGCAAGCAGGGCCACATATCACGAGACTGCCGCCAACGAAAGAGGCGTTCCCGTTCTCGATCGCAATCGCCTGAAGCGAGGAGTGCTGACAATCGAGGCTCAGCTAACAAGCGCAGGGCTGAGGACGAGGAGCCGTTAAACTAAACCGGGTCAGCCGAAAGGGGCGTGAGCTGATCCCCACAATCTGCCGCCCACCATCCTTGTCTCACAGCTGAAACGACAGCCCAGCAGCTTGACAATTGAAGGAAGGATAGACGGAAAGTTGTTCGTGTTGACACTGGATACTGGAGCGTCATATTCGATCATAAAAAGGAAGCTGCTGAAGAACTGGGAACCGCTGCATGGCATACAGCTGCGGACTGCGACGGGCGAGCGCGCGCCGGTAAGAGGGAAAGTTACAAAAACGATTGCTATCGGCACCAGCAGCCTGGAACATGAGTTCATCGTCGCGGATATAATGGACGACGTGATTATCGGCGTGGATTTCATGATTAGGCACAGTTTTACGCTGGACCTGAAGGAAAATGTGCAGAGATATGCCAACGTTGAATTCCCGCTGCACACCGGCTACGAACGAAGCGTGGCGGTAAGGAAGGTTGTATCGTGTCAACACAGGAGGATACCAGCGAATTCTGAGGCAATTTTGTGGGCAAAGGTGGACGAGGACGATGGGACGAGTCGGCTGTGGGTGGTAGAAGCACCGAAACAAGGACACGACAACATCATCATCGGACGTACATTAGTGGAACCTAAAAATGGCAGAATACCAGTCAGAATACTGAACCCCCTGAATGCACCCAGATATGTCGGGAAAGATGAGGTAATTGGCGAGTGTAAGGAAGCTGTAGCAGTGGTCAATTGCGAGAGTAGGCCGCCTGGAGGTAATAAAAAGAGCGGTTTTAACATGAACCGCAGGAGAACAAGTGGAGCAGCGAGTTGACGGCCAAGCAGAAACAGAAGGCGAGGTCACTCCTGCAGCACTTTGGGTCAATATTTGCGGCGGAAGCAGGCGGAAGAACAGCCATAGTGAAGCACAACATCGACACCGGAAGTGCAAAACCGATTCGCCAACCGCCAAGACGAGTTCCTCTGGCCAAGAGGGAGGAGGTCACAAATTTGATCCAGAACATGCGGAAAGACAAGGTCATAGAGCCGTATTCGGGCCCCTGGTGCTCGCCGGTCGTGCTAGTCAAGAAAAAAGATGGCAGTACCCGGTTTTGTGTGGACTATCGGAAGCTCAATGATGTGACCAAGAAGGACAGTTACACTGACACTGTCAGGCACGCAGTGGTTCTCCACACTCGACTTACGCAGCGGCTATTGGCAGGTAGAGCTTGCAGACAAGGACAAGGAGAAAACGGCTTTCAGTGTTGGCGATGGTTTGTGGCAGTTCACCGTCATGCCGTTTGGACTCTGCAACGCACCAGCAACATTCGAGCGGCTAATGGAACGCGTGCTAAAAGGGCTGCATTGGCGGACGTGCCTGGTGTACCTCGACGACATAATCGTGATGGGTAAAAGCTTCGACGACCACCTGGGAAAGCTGGAGGAGGTATTCGAGCGGATACAAAAAGCTGGGCTTAAACTCAACCCAAAGAAGTGCTCGCTGTTCCAAAAGGAGGTCAAGTATCTGGGTCATACGGTTTCCGCCCGCGGAGTACATACGGATGAAGGCAAAATCACGGCGGTGAAGGAGTGGCCCCGGCCACGCAATCTACACGAACTCCGCAGTTTCCTGGGCCTGTGTACATACTACCGCCGATTTGTTCCGGGATTCGCGAACATAGCCAGCAGCCTGCACAAACTGACGAAAAGGAGCCAAGCTTTCGAGTGGAACGAGGATCAGGAACAGGCTTTTGCACGTCTGAAGGAAAAACTGTGCAGTGCTCCAATTCTCGCCTTCCCCGTGCCTGGGGAGATGTTTGTGCTGGATACAGATGCAAGCGGGAATAGTATTGGCGGTGTTCTATCACAGATAATAGACGGCCAGGAACAAGTGAAAGCGTACTACAGTAGGGTCCTATCGAAACTGGAACGTAACTACTGTGTGACACGGAGAGAACTGCTGGCGGTATTGGACTGCGTAAAACACTTCCACAAATACCTGTATGGACAAAGGTTTCGCCTGCGCACAGATCATGCGGCACTGAAATGGCTCCTTAACTTTAAAGATCCTGAAGGGCAATTGGCGCGGTGGATCGAGCGACTGCAGAGCTACAACTACACGATAGAGCATCGCAAAGGCAGTCGCCATGGAAATGCCGATGCCTTGCCCGCCGTCCGTGCAAAGTCGAATGCAGGCAGTGCTCGCGAGCCGAAAGCAAAGAACAGATAGTGGACGTCCGGTTGGTAAGCGTTATGCCAGAGGAAGAGTGGTCGGCGGAGAGGCTACAAAAAGACCAGCGTGAGGATGCGGATATTGCAAAAATCATCGAAGGCAAGGAGCAAGGCGCACGTCCAGACTGGCAGGAGATGGCCGGTGAAAGCCTGATCGCTGAGGCTTACTGGCACAGTGGAAAAGTCTGCGACTGAAAGAAGGATGCCTGTACCGCGAATGGGAGAGCGCGGATGGTCGGACCAGCAACTCCCTAATGGTAGTGCCGAAATGCAGAATCAACGAGGTCATTGAGGCATACCATAACGACTCCAGTGGAGGGCACCTGGGCATCACCAAAACTGCCGCCAAAATAAAAAGACGATTCTACATGGTAGGATGTCAGGAGTCTGTAGCCGAGTGGATTAAGAGCTGCGACCGATGTTCAGCCGCGAAAGGGCCGACAAGAAAATCTCGAGGCCGCATGCAGCAGTACAACGTGGGAGCGCCCTTCGAGCGGATTGCTATGGCCGTCGCCAGCCCATTCCCAACTAGCACTCAAGGCAACAAATATGTGCTGGTGGTAATGGATTACTTCAGCAAATGGGCCAAAGTGTACCCTATTCCTAACCAGGAGGCCACTACGATCTCGGAAAAGCTGGTAAACAACTGGGTAGCCAGGTTCGGAGTTCCGTTGGAGTTGCACTCAGATCAAGGCCGGAATTTCTGGAATCTGCGGTATTCAAGGAAGTGTGTGAACTGCTGGGGATAAAGAAAACTCGTACCACTCCTTTGCACCCACAGTCCGACGGCATGGTGGAACGCTTTAACCGGACACTGGAGGAATACCTGTTCCTGATGGCGTATAGGTCAGCCCCGCACGACACGACATCACTCACTCCAGCCCAAGCAGTGTCCGGCACAGAGTTGCGGTTACCCGCTGACTTGAAGTTCGGCGTAGTCAGCACAACGGGAGGCGCTAAGACGGACTACGTGGCCAATAAGCGGGCGGAACTGGAGGCAATTCACCAGTTTATAAGGAGCCGCACCAAACTGGTCAGCGATAAGGCGAAAGCCAGATATGGTCTACGGGCCAACTCAGCAGGGTTCCAAGAAGGCGATCTGGTAATGCTCTACAACCGCAGCGGAGGAAAGGTTTGTCTCCGAAACTTCAAGCGTCATGGGAAGGACCGTACGAAGTCGTGACTAGGATTAAAGACGTGGTATACAGGATTCAACGTTGCAGCAATAGAGGCGCTAAGCTGAAGGTAGTCCATTTGGAGCGCCTGGCGCCTCATCACAGCGGAGCCTCGGCACTTGTTCGGGACGAACAAGTCTAAGTGGTGGGCAGTGTAACGGTGAGACAGTCTGTCGCTGTGCAAAGCAACCCTGCCGCTACGTGCCGTGCTATAATCCAATCTGGCAACGACGGCCGCGATAGCAACTGTTAGTCCAATCTGGCAACGACGGAAACTTTTAGTCCACTCCGGAATGTGCGGGAACGATCTGCGCGATGGCCGGACAGAGTATAAAAGGCGGCCGGATGCGGCGCAGCGAGTCAGTCTGGTTTTGACAAGTGAAGTTGCCACACGGAGTAATCAAGCAAATACTTAAGTGTACGAACAGTAAAGTGTAAAACTGTGAATAATAAAGTGACTATTGGTTTTGAATTGGCTGCGTTGGAATAATTAAAGTTGTTTCATTTTCAAATTACACAATCCAGTGATACGTAACAGCCCACTAGAACTAGTATTCGTAACAATATGCAGCCCAGTACAACACAAAAATTGCGGCACAGCTGCAAGTTTTGGAAAAGGGATGCGAATTAAACTTTCCTTTCCTGTATGTCTTTCCTATGGTAAATCTCTCGCTTCCCTGTTTCTTCATCTTCCAACTCGTACATATTGTTACCTTTCTTGCCTATAACTTTCGCCTTTAGGAATTTGGGCGCAAACTTAGCACAAAATCGTTTGCTTGCATCGCTAAGAACAAAATTACGCGTAAATACTGTGTCGCCTATCTCGAACTGTTTTGTCGAACTACGCAAATTGTAACGATTTGCAGAACTCTCGTAAGCTTTAGCAATATTTGCGCTTAAAGCTTCGCGTATTAGCTTGATTTTCTGCCTTTCTATCACCGTATCATCAAATGATTGCAGTTTTCGCAACAATTCATAGTCGCGTCCGTGCCACAACATTTGTTGGCCCGTCAATGCAAAATATGGCGAGCAGCCGATAGTTTGATGATAAGCGCAATGCTTCTGCTATATTAGCCAAATTTCGGTCCCAAGTCGTTTGGTCTTTGCCAATATATGACCGGATGCCTACCAGAATGGATCTATTAACACGCTCGCGTGCGTTCGCTTGTGGACTATACAGCGCAGTGTACATGTGCCGTATGCCTCGCTCTTTTAAGAATTCGTTGAAATGTGTCGACTTGAATTGTTTACCATTGTCAGTTAAAATTATTTCGGGCGTTCCGAATATACTGAAAACATTTTCGCGCAGATAATCGCAAATAACGTTGGAGTTGGCTTTCCTAATCGCTTTCAACAGCGGAAATTTTGTCAAATGATCGAGGACAATTAGTATAGCCACATTGCCTTGTTGCGAACGCTGATAAGGACCTAACAAATCACTATAAAATATTTAAAAAGGACGTTGCGTACTGAATTGGCCAGACATCGGTGGACGTAGAATTCGGTTTGGAGCTTTACTCTGCCCACAAACTGTACATTTGCCAATAAAGTCTTTGACGTCGGCAACCATATTCGGCCAAAACAAATTTTTTCGCAAGTGCTCTAGAGTTTTGCCTATACCACCGTGACATTTATTTGGAGGACAATGAGCACTACTAATTGCTTCTGCAATTAATTCTTTTGGTAGCTTCCAATGTGATACTTCCCGTTCAGGGTTACCATCTGCGAATTCATTGCGTTTGTAAACGTGTTTGCCAACAATACGCAAATCCGGCAATCGTGCTTCGTTTTCAGTAATTCGCTTCTTTAAATCAAGGTAATCAGCGGACTCAAACGCTGGAGATTCCAAGTCAACAATTGGTAGAGCGTCGATTTCGCATTTTTGATTGTCAAATTCTTGACGCGACAAGCAATCAGGCACAACATTTTGGGAGCCACGTCGGTGCTCAATTTTAAATTTGAAACCCTGAAGCTTCAAAGACCAGCGTGCGAGCCTACCAGACAAATCCGACTGTCGCATGAGCCACTGCAAACTTGCATGGTCCGTCACAATAGTGAATTCCTGGCCTTCAACATACGCTCGGAATTTCTTCAAGCTCAACAGTGCAGCGAGACATTCTAGCTCTGTAACGCTATAGTTACTCTGCGCTTTGTTCAGTTTGCGCGAGAAATACCAATCGGTACTTCGACTCCTTCAGCATTTTTCTGAGCTAAAACGGCTCCTAACCCTAGCGTCGCATTGTATAGGGTGTTTTTTTTTAGAGGTATAGAACTTCGAATTGAAATAAAACACAAGAAAATCGTTTTAATGTCCATCAATTTGGCTTTATTGGAAGGATAATTTTATGCCATTAATGTTTAAATATGATTTCCGGCATGTGGCCGGCTCGAATAAAGCCAATTCTACAGGTCCAATTTTTAAAGTTGATGGACAAAGCTCCAATTGCTGTGCACGGTGGCGAATCGATTCATTAGGGTCCTCTTCAACATTTTGCTCTACAGCGGCAATTGTTTCTTCGGTGCGCACTGTTCGACGTCTCTGCGGATGCGTATTATCACATAGAGTAAACGTAGTGCGAAAACGACCCATGGTTAACCGATGGATGGACCGATTTTGCTCTGATGGACGATTTTGTCGACCATAAAATGGACGGAGCTTGCGGTAAACTTCGCGAACTGAACCATTATTTTCGAAATAAATTTGCACGATTTTCAAGCGTTGTTCTTTTGTCAACCTGTTCATGATGAAATGGCAAACCAAACTGAACATAAATGACATTAGAGTTGCCAGATTTGACCACAAAATGCCAGTTTTATCTCTATTCGAAAAACAAACCTCTAAAAAAAACACCCTATATTATAAATGGCTTTTTGTAGTCCGGATTGGCTAACACTGGCGCGGATGTTAGTTTTTCTTTTAACACATCAAACGCGACCTGAGCTTCTGCTGACCAATCGAATCCTTTACCTTTCTTTAAAAGATTGGTAAGCGGAGTTGTTATGGCTGCGTAATTGTCAATGAAACGCCGATTTTTAGGTATGACTGGCTGGTATCATACCTAAAAATCGGCGCAAACTTTTCACTGTAGTTGGTGGCGGATAATCGTGTATGGCTGACACTTTCTCCGGGTCAGTACGAAGTGTACCATCACCTACAATGTAGCCCAAATATTTTACTTCCTTTATGCAGAACTTGCTTTTGTCAATATTAATCGTCAAGCCTGCTTTTCTTAAGTGATGCGCTACATCAGCGAGAACAGACAGATGATCAGCGAAAGTTTCAGACACAATTAAAAGGTCATATAAATACACAAAAACTTGGTCTTTCAGTTGAGGAGGGATTACTCGATCCATCAAATGACACAGTGCTTGTGGCGCATTGCACAAGCCAAGAGGCATAACGCAATAACGATATACCATAAAGGACGATTTGGCACCGTTAAACAAGTGTAATCGCGGGACGATTCAGCTAAAGGAATTTGCCAAAATGCACGACGAAGGTCGAGCGAAGATATGAATTTGGCTTTTGGCAATCTGCTCAAAATACCTTCAATATGTGGTAGCGGATATGCGTCCTTGATTGTGCCTGCATTGAATTTTCGCGAATCTAGACACAGACGGACTTTTTTTCCCTTGCGGACTAACACGACAGGACTGGACCACGGACTATTAGGGGACTCTTCTATTACACCAAGGCTCAACATTTCGTCAATCTCCTTGTGCACTAACTTCTCAATTGCCGGAGAAATCGGAAAGTATCTCTGCTTAATCGGACGGACATTCGGCTCAACTTCGATTATGTGTTCCATGAGGGTTGTTTTTCCTAACCCCTCAACTTCACATGATGGAAATGACTTCTTTACTGTCTTCAAATTTCTCTTCTGCTGATCTGTCAAAACAATCAAATACTCATCTGCCTTCTTCTCGTTTGCGCAGATATCAATTTGAGCTATGACATCTGGCGCAATCTGAAACGCTCTCCAAAAATCTACGCCCAAGATAAGTTCTTGAGATAAATTTGGTACTACATAAAAATTAATAAGTGCTTTCTGCGCCTTAAATTGGATTTCAATTGGGAAAATTCCAAAAACTACTTGTTTTCTGCCATCAGCAGTTTTTACTGTTGTTTTGTGTTGCCTAAACTCTTTCCTTCCACAAAATTCTTCCGCTAGCGAACCGCCTATGCATGAAACTTGCGCACCACTGTCAAGCAAACCAAGATGTGATTTGTCAAGAAGCTTGATTTTGACATATGGACGCGAATCGAATGGCTTATGCTCAATCGCACAAATATTGGCAACATGTCTTCGTTGTTGCTTCACCTTCTGCCAAAAATTACGCATACGCGTTGATGTTCTTCGCGGGAGTGCTGTCTCTGCTACTGACTCACTGTTAAAAATTCGATTTCGTATTGCTTCATATTTTTCTGACCTATCTTCATAAGGAATAATTTCATTACGCTTACATTCATCTAGCTTAGTTTCTATTGGATCCTCGTGAGGAGGTGGCATATGCGATACATTTATTTCCGTTGATTTACGTCGTAGCGCGGACTCGCATACCGATCCTCGCTCGCTTTCGCGTTTCCCGGATTGCATTTCTTACAATTTGGCTTGTATTCGCCTACCGCACCACATCCATAACAAAATATCGAACGAGCTTCTAAACAATCAAAATATCTGTGACCGTCCTTGCGGCAATTCCAATAAACTAATTTTAAAATACTACGTCTGGTTACTTCTTCTATTTCCATTTTGACTTCATTGTCATCTAAATCTGCCATATCTAACTCATTATCAATATCAACTTCATTTACTTGGCGACGCGGAAAATTACCTCACGGATTCGGTAAAGAATGTGCAACGCTCGACTTTGCAATTTCGTTTTGCAGACTTTCGCCTTTTAGACAAAGTCGACGCAACTCGGCCATTGAGTTAATGTTGACGTACAGCAACTGCTGTCGAATACGCGATCGTAAGCCTCTTTGCAAAATTTCCACCAGCTCAGATTCAGATATCGGTGAATTAAGGTTTTCAGATATTCGCAAAACCGCGTTTCGATATTCATCGAATGATTCAGCGGCGCCTTGGCGTCGGCTGCGCATGGCCTCTTTGATATCTGTATCTGTCTTGTGCTCACCAAAATGAGTACGCAGAGCTTGACATAACGACGACCATTCGATCCTGTCTACTTAACGCCGGTATCTCCAATACCAATCCTTGGCCTCGTTAATAAACAAACTAAAATCCCCACCTAGGGTATCTATAACCTGCAATTCAATCCTAAAGATAAAATTCTCTACTGACAATTTAGGATCACCATTAAACTTGATGTCCCAACTCGCGATAAGATGCGCAATTTTGCCTGAATTGGTGACGGTCGATCCGTCACTGACGCGGAACGGTACCGGAACCTGACCATCACGGTTGTTGTTGTTGTTGTTGTGTGCATACGACAACTCTTGCGGAAATGTTGGGGTTGAATCGTGAGCTGAAAATTGGTTGTGTTCAGGTTGTGCACCTTGCAAATTCAACCTGCTCAAAACGTTACTCAAGCTAGCCTCTAGCCTTCCCTCAATCAGCTGTGTCACTCGTGATTCCAAACCATCCAGAATTGTGGCTTGCCTAGCTGACACAATAGCTCCCACCACGCTTCTGATTCGGCTTTCGTCTGAAAGGTCACTTGCCACATTGGCTGCTGCATCGGCAACCGCATTACTGGATCGAGTTGGCGTGCCCGACATCTGCGCTGCTGCGGCTGCTGCTTGCGATGTGGATGGACAAGGGCCTTCCGCTTCCTCAGACGGATTTGCTTGCGATCGCGTTTGCATACCAGTAGACTTGGCTGAAGCTTTCACAAATTCTCGACTGCTACACGCAGCTCGACATTGCGGACACGACGAATTGCGCTTCAGGTAATTTAAAAGACACGATGTGTGGAAAGTATGACTACACGCCGTCCGTAATACATCACTGCCTTCAATAAAAATCGCACGGCATAATGTGCAAACCGATTGCATAGGCAAATTGTCAGTACTGTGTCTCAGCGACAACTTTTTTTATTAAAAAAAAATTTGTTTTGTACCACAAAAAAAATTAAAAACAAATCAAATCCAAAAATTCATCAACAAAAAGAAAAAATAGCACCAGCCAAAAGTTTATCCAAAAAAATATAGCACCAGCCAAAAATTCACAAAGCCAAACCAAAAAAATCAAACCGCAAAAGAAATAAAGATAAAGATATCATATTAGTACCAACAAACTCTCAAAATGTACCAACAAGATAAAGATCAAAATCATCAATCGCAAAAAAAATCACCAAAAAAAAAATTAATCAAACGATATAACTTTCAAGTTTGGTCTGTATGAAGGGTTTAAGGAGATTTTCCGGAGGAAAATGAAACAACTAACAGCTCGCTTCAACGATCAAATGCATTTACAATGAGGTTATAAGCTAATACCACGAGCTAAAAAAAATCTGCACTGCAAAACTATCGAAAAACGAAAATTCAACAACATTTAATAAAAATGAAAAAAATATGGTGACTCAAGCATATCGGTTTTCCCTCAGCATTCGTGCCGGTTAGCTCAACTAACATTTAGTTGAAGCTGTGCTAAGAATCCAAAGCATGAAGCTAATAAAGAAAAATATCCGATTGCAAAAAAAAAATCTTTTCGAAGCGATTCAACGTTCGTAGGCAGTGGTAAGAAGTTATAGTATTGAACCAAAACATCAAAAATCCAAGCATGCCTAACAAACGCAATGCTTCAAAAAGCTAAACGGACCGACGGACAATTACCCTATGGTAAAATTCGGCCCCACTTACGTAGCGGCCCCACGTTGGGCGCCATTTCTGTTATGTGTATGCGTGTGTCGATCCTATGTGGCATGCCCCACGTTCGTAGCGACCCCACGTTGGCGCCACTTTCTGTTATATGCAAATCGGTATGTACATCTGGCCTCACGTTGAGCGCTAAGTTCGGTCCTATGTACATAGGTGTTGGTTTCCGCCCTTTTGTTTCTGCTGCCGCTGCACCTCCACAGTCCTTGTGGCAGGTCACCGCTAGTCGTCCTCATGTTGCATGTATGCCGGCACCCTACATTCGATCGGTGAGCACGAGTATGACTACAGGGCCAGCGGGTTTTGTTGGACTCGTGCATCTGGCTTTGGTTATCCCGTAGCTTCAGCTGGCGTGGGTTCCACTCCAACAAATCCGCTCAGTAGCCATACCGCCTCACCTACAGCCATTTGGATCTACACCAGCAAACACCGCAACGACGGCCTAGCAGCCTACAACCGGAAAATCATAACAAAAGATACATACACACATACACTAACATACAATTATTTTATGCACACGCTTTAACTCCTGACATAACGGACGGACATGGTAGCAAGTACCATTGCTGCTGTTGTTCCGATTCCTCAGCATCGCCTCATTGAACGGGATGCTCTTAACCCGCCCTACCTTTGTTTCCTATGATGGAATTTGGAAACCCAAAGGAAAAATTACCCCTCCTTACCCCACTTCAGTGACAGACCAAACATTATTTAAGCTTAAGCAATCATAATAACAATTTTATTTCCATAACACCGGCACACAAAAAAAACAAAGTGGTCTGTACATTTGACTAGACCCACCTATCCTTATGTATTTCGGTGCGCTGAAACCGAATCCGAGGTCAGTTTTGTCCGTACACCCTCAAAATTTTGAGTAAATTGCAAAAAACTGTCATTATTTGCGATTTTTAGCCATTTTTTGCAGTTTACTCAAAATCTTGAGGGTGTACGGACCAAACTGACCTCGGATTCGGTTTCAGCGCACCGAAATACATAAGGATAGGTGGGTCTAGTCAAATGTACAGACCACTTTTTTTTTGGTATGCCAGTGTAATGACAGTTTTGTGACAATTATTTAGTTTTTAGCACACGTTTAGTAGTAGTTTTTCCTTTTTAAACATTGTCATTTTTGCGCTCTGAACAACGGCGGAAATTTTGGCTGGTTTTGGCGTTTTGCAGTTTTAGCCGTACTTCAAAATAGTTTTAGTACAGGAACCACATTTGTTTTAAAAAGTTTGCCTTGCGCGTTTTTAAATAAAAAAAACGTTCACGCGCACTTGGCACTAGATAATTATTTGTTCCCAATTAGGCCATGGTCTTAGCCACTAGGTCCACGCACTTTACCACTTTTTTTTTCTGTTACACAAAAGTCTATACCACCATTGGACCGCGCGCACGTTTCACAAGCCAACTTCAAAGGCCACAGTCGAACCGCCACTATCACGCGCTGACCGACTCTCCGCACCAAACTCCTGAGGCTAATTCCTCCTCATCGACTTATCAATGGCTTCCCAACGACTTCCCAGATCTTACTGCGGCGCCCGCTTATAAAGGCAAATTTTGCCGCAACAGCGCATAATCGCCTGATCTTCCAAATTCCAGCAGATCACCCCACTTATTTGCAGAAATGCGACAAAATTTGGTGCATGGGGTGACCTTTACGTGGTTGGTGGAATGCAGTAGCCATAACGGCAAAGACTTCACCAGCTGCACGACACAACAACACCATGCTTGGAATAGCAAGTGCCAGCAGCCGAAATGCATCCTACCAACACTTTGCGCAAGGTCATAAAGTGCAGCGCAGCCGAAGTGCACTACCACCGCCACACCCCACTATCTGCTGGATACGCAGATTCGATTTAAGAGCGCCGCGCTAGCGCAGTACGAACGCACAGCAAAAGAGAATGCGCAAGTGCAGCGCGAAAGTTCTACGCTCACCTTCGCCAGCGTGGGTGGCTCAGCATGACAACAACAACAACCATGTTGGCTGCCGAGTGTGTATACGAGCACTAGCTAGCGCTCACTCGTTCACTGCTGAACAAGTCTAGCTTGATTAGCGCTAGGCTGATTAGCGCTAGTGATTAGTGCAGTGCGTCGCATTAATACGCGGCCCTGTTTTACGTATCTGAGTCTTTATATGTAGCCCAGTACAATGCGGCTTATAAAACCTTAACCCTCTAGCAGGCCAATTTTTTTTTTCGATGAAAAAATTATAAACGGGCTAGTTTTGGATCAGAAAAGTCGAAAATGAAATTATTTTTTCTATTTGATGAATAGTTTAGCTTTCAGATGAGAAAAAAAAGTACCCCAGCTGTAGGCCGGCTTAGGAGTGAAAAATTGATTTAAATTTGGTTTATTATGATACAACAAATAAAAAAGTGTAAAGAGAAAAGTCAGCCGTCGAAATGTTATTTTCTGCTAAATTATAGTTATTTACAAATTTAGTACTAACTAACTAAATTTACAAATATAGTTAGTTGCAAATTATTGTTGTGTACTGTGAAAACTATGGAAACACGTGGTACGTGTTTTCGTAAAGCATAAGTTCAGTTTACATTTCGTGCAAATTACTTTGGTTTCCTTTTTACACCCAGGGGTTTTGCACATTCGTTTACCCCTACGATCCAAAAAATCGGGTAAATGTTTATATCCGTCAAACCGTACATCCGAAGGCGGTCTGTAAGTCCTCTTTGGTGGCGGAGACCGGTCGTTTGAAATCTTTTTGGAAGGCCTACCGGAGGGTTTACGTTGTCCTTGCAGTTTCTGAAAAAGGACTGCCGTTACTTCTCTGCGAAATTTAGGAAGTTCGAACACGGTTTCCCCATGAATACGTCGATGCAGTAGATACGGTACATTTGGTTGTAATTGCTGATGAATGACTGATGGTGAAGTAGCTACTGAAGATATATTGCTTAGGTTACTGATATTCAAACTTTTGTATACCACATTACAGAGCAAATCAATCTGATGGAATGCTGTCTACCGCAATGCATTGATCAATTTCATATTCAATTCAATTTAATTACTTCCTCGTCGCGACATATCTAAACAAATTAAAGGCCAATATGAGCAACAAAGATCGTAAAATGTTGCGTAGCCCGGCAGGTCCGCCTGTAGGCGGGCAATGAATAGAAGAATTTTTTGTAACACTTTTGTTAAAAACGCCGTTGGATTAAGAACACTCAAGCAATTCAAACGTTAAGGCTTTGAGAGCAGTGAGCAAATACTGAAGTAAAATCATATTAAAACACATTACAACATACTTAGGACGTTTTTCAGCAACAACGTTTTTAAGCAATCAATTTCCTATGAACGTACTACAGAATGAAAGCAAACAAAGAACCAATTATTTTATTTGCAAATAAACATCGAACGCAACAGCAGCCCTGGCTTTTGTATGGAGAATTTGCTTTACGAACCCTAATACACTCTGGGGCCTAGCTTGACCGAATTTGCGACTCTGGGCCTGGTTTCAACGAATTAGCAACCGTGACCTCTCTCAGTTTCGCGTCATATAGTCATTGTATTAGCAAAATTCCATAAGAAATTTTTTAATTTTTACACCAGCACCCTGTGCTTTAGAGTGTTCTTCTATGAGAGCAACCACATCGTTGTGGCTGTAATAATTACTTAAACACAAAACAAAACGTCAAATTAAAAATTTCTCTAACTTTTTTCCGCTTCTTCTTCCATTACTATGTCAAGATCTACCATTAAATAAACGTGCATACTTCTCTTCTTTAAACCAGGGACTATTATAAGTTTTTTAAGATATTATGTTAATTGGAAGGTAACTATTATAATGCAACATAAATTTTTTTTAATTATTATTTGCGACAATTAATTTTGACGTTGCATAATAACTGTTATGAGAAATTAATATTTTTTTCATTCTCGATAATTATTATTTTGGGATTTTGTTTATTTACGTTGCCTCATGACTTTTTTTTTTTTACGCTACCGATAACTATTATTTTGAGAAAATTTTTTTTACGTTGCTTCATAACTTTTGTTTTTAATTTTTTTTTTCATTTACGTTGCCGATAACTATTATTTGAAAGAAAATATTTTTTATGTTGCCTCATAACTTTTATGAAAGAAATTTTTTTTATTTACGTTGCCTTACCACATTTTGAGTAAGAATTGATTTTTAATTGTTTATTTGTTGGTGGAAATTAGGTTTCTGCAGTTAATCAAAACAATTAAAAATTAATTCATATCCAAAATGTAGTAATTCAACGTAAAAAATTTTGTTTTCAAAATAATAGTTATCGGCAACGTAAATGAAAAAAAAATCATAAATAAAAGTTATGAGACAACGTAAAAAAAGAAATTTCTCAAAATAATAGTTATCGGTAACGTAAATTAAAAAAGTCATAAGTAAAAGTTATGAAGCAATGTAAAAAACAAAAATCCCAAAATAATTATTATCGACAACGAAAAATATACTTATTACTTATAAGAGTTATTATGCAACTCGAAAATATTAATTACATAATAATAGTTATAGGCGACGTAAAAAATTTCTTATTAGGAATAACTTTATAATAGTTATTCCCAATAACAATATTTTTAGAAATTCCTTAAATTAAGGCAATTTTTTTATTCCCAAAAATATGAATAATAATTATTTTAGGTCTCTGCTTTAAACTTAAATACTCAGTTTATTAATTTCGTATTTTTTCTAAAACTATAAGCTATTCTAAAGACCACCAAAAATTTATTCTTGCATACATAGAGGATGCAGACGTCCACAAAGTCGCATGTTGCCATATGGTAACAAAATAGCGAAAGGGTTAAGATCATTTTTGTATTCTTCTTAAACTGTACTTTGTTTACTGATTTGTCATGGATGCAGGAATACTGCTGTCCCCTCTCGCTGGAATCCCATTTCGGTCAATGTCGATTTTCAATATTTACTTTCAATTCAATTTTTCGCTACTATACTATATATGTGGCAACACTGAGCTTGGCAGCACTGATCTTAGTGATGCCGGGTGCCAGGTGGCACCCCTGCACAATAACCGAATTTCTTCTTCCTTCTTTTCGTTCTGGAGCTAGTAGAAAGCGGACGTCGGTTCTTTTCGATTAATTAATAAATAAAGGCTAAGTTCCCAAAACTGGTGACCCCGACGTGATCAACACCGCCGCCAATGTCGATTGAGGACTCCACGCCCGGGATGCCGGCGATAAAAGTTGATTCAGCGCAAAACGACGACGGCAATCAGGCCGGCGTGATCTCGGCGCTTCGCCTACCCTTGCCAACGCTTTGCGAAAGCGATATAGAGTCTTTTTTCTACTCGTTGGAGTTCTGGCTGGAAGCATCCGGCGTCACTGGCGACTCCCGCCGGTTCAACCTGGTGTTGGCCTGCGTCCCGCAGAGCAGGATTCTCGAGCCTAAGTTCATCATTGAAGCAGCGCCGCCAACAAAAAAGTACGACTACCTCAAGCAGAAACTTATCGAGCATTTCGCCGACAGCGAACTAGTACAGTAAATGGGTATATTTTACTAAAAAAAAATACTTAATGGCTGAAATTTTGAGGGTATGTTCGGGGGCATGTCCTGAGTCTAAAACTGAGTTTTCGTATTCGAGGGGGTGGGGGAAGATACTACCCTCTGCTTATTTAGGGGTGAGTTCGTTTTAATTCCTTATCTCCGGTGCTATTGCTTGTACCGACATGTCCGAGGGATCAAATTTGTGGGGAATAAAATTATCTATCAAGTGATAATAAAATCGAGGTCATAGGTCGATTAGGTGAATCGCAATGGCCGGTCAAAGGTCAAAAGTGAGGCATAGTTTTCGTTTTTCGTGAATACCGTGAAACCGGTAGGTTTTTTCGCATACTGCTTCGATACCATTTTAAAGTACTTGAAATTACCTACAAAATGAATGCTCGAACACTCATCTACTATAAATAGTTTGCCGTCAATCCAACGACCAAGTTGACCGCGCGCGCCGATGTTGAGCCGCGCACGGCGCGAGAAGTACTCATTGCGCATACATTGCACTCTCTACGTGTTCGCACGTACAGCGCGCGCGGTCAACATCGGCGCACGCGGTAAACTTGGTCGTTGGATTGACGGCAAACTATTTATAGTAGATGAGTGTTCGAGCACTCATTTTGTATTATTATTATTATTATTTTTATTAATTATAATTAAAATTATAATTAACTTAAGCTCTAGCTGCCAGGGCTATCGGCTTAAGAAGAAAATGTGTAAAATCTAAACTATATATTAAATTTGGTTTTGTACATTAATTTTTTGAAGAAAATTATAAATTTTTATAATGTTATCGTGGGAGGGTGAGGAGAGTATGTTGTAGGGATCTAGTGAAGCAAAGGAGGATTGGTGTGCTAGCGCGAGTGAGGGGCAGGATTTAAGGATATGGGGTAAAGTTAAGGGAGCTGAGTTGCAAAATTGGCATGTCGGCTGAGGATCCTTTACCATTAGATGACCATGTGTAAGTTTAGTGTGTGTTAGGCGGAGTCTGGTGAAGCATTTGTTCATTGCTGTTGTAGTGGAGGTAGGTAAACGTGTTGCGGATCTGGATGGATTGAGAGTTTTGTAAATGTGGTTGTAGGTATTCCAGTTGCTCATGATCTCTTCCATAATGTTCCTAGTGGCAACTTTAATTGTGGTTCTTTTCGTGTGAGGCGTAAAGGTGTGGAGCGGTAGGTTGATTGCTGCTTTCGCAGCTGCGTCGGCAAGTTCGTTTCCTGTGACTCCGACGTGGCCTGGTATCCACATTATTTTGAGCACTCATTTTGTAGGTAATTTCAAGTACTTTAAAATGGTATCGAAGCAGTATGCGAAAAACCTACCGGTTTCACGGTATTCACGAAAAACGAAAACTATCCCTCACTTTTGACCTTTGACCGGCCGTTGCGATTCACCTAATCGACCTATGACCTCGATTTTATTATCATTAGATAGATAATTTTATTCCCCACAAATTTGATCCCTCGGACTTGTCGGTACGAGCAATAGCACCGGAGATAAGGAGTTAAAACGAGCTCACCCCTAAATAAGCAGGGGGTAGTATCTTCCCCCACCCCCTCGAATACGAAAACTCAGTTTTAGACTCAGGACATGCCCCCGAACACACCCTCAAAATTTCAGCCATTAAGTATTTTTTTTTAGTAAATGTGATTTATTTGTCTCTATTTACTGTACTAAACAGCGACGGCTCCAACGCGTCCTGTCAGAGATGCAGCTTGGTAGCCGCAAGCCAAGCGAGCTTGTTCACGAAATGAAGCGCGTAGCTGGCGGTTCGGTTACCGACAGCTTTCTCATTAACCTCTGGGTGAGTCGACTGCCAGTGTATGCACAAGGTGCGGTGATCGCTTCTAGGGCAGAGTTAGCTCAACGTCTTCAAATCGCGGACTCGATAGCCGACGCGTTGAACATCAGCGGCAGTCGAGTGAACGCGGTTGGCTGCGAGGATGTCGTTTCCGACCTCAAACACGAGGTCGCGCAGTTGTCGCAAGAAGTTCGTAATCTGGTGCGACGTCCATCCCTTTCCAGGCGTCGTGTCCGCTCGCCTACACCTGGGTGATCATCAGGCAACCTCTGCTGGTACCACGCCAAATTTGGGGGCGCTGCAAAGAAGTGTCGGGAGCCTTGTGACCGCGCGCACACACTTCAATGACATCTCACCTGCGGCGTTGCACGTGTACGTCCACAGCGTGGAACGCCGCAATCACTTCGCTTACGGGTTCACGACACGTCAACCAATTTAACCTTTCTTGTTGACACCGGAGCCGACGTTTCCGTGATCCCTAATCGGGCAAATCTAGCACACACCAAACCGACAGAGATGAAACTATTCGCAGCGAACAATACTGAGATCAACGTTTACGGACAGACACTTTTGAAACTTAACCTAGGTCTACGTCGCGATTTTTTTTGGGACTTTCTCATCGCTGATGTGACACAACCAATTATAGGCGCCGATTTTTTGGCCCATCACCAGCTCTTGGTCGACCTCAACAACAAATGCCTGGTTGATAGTACAACAAAGCTGCGATCGAATTGCGTAATTGACTGTGCTTGCACACCATCCATTAAAGCTTTCACAGCATCTTCCATTTTTTTAAATATACTGACTGAGTTTCCGCAATTAGTGCGCAATGCCGCGACGGGTAGCAAAACTAACTCCCCTACCCAACATCGGATCGAGACAACCGGTCAGCCTGTTTTCGCTCGCCCAAGGAGACTTTCACCAGACAAGCTGGCTGCCACACGCGCAGACTTCGAGTCGCTTATGCAATTGGGAATTTGTCGTCCTTCCAAGAGCAGCTGGGCGAGTCCACTCCATTTAGTGAGAAAAGCAGATGGGTCCTGGAGGCCTTGCGGCGACTACCGCGCTCTCAATTCCGTGACCGTGCCGGACCGCTACCCGCTACCGTACTTGCAAGACTTTTCCTCGATCTTGGCGGGCAAGAGCGTGTTTTCCAAAATTGATCTTCGAAAGGCATTCCACCAGGTGCCCATCTATCCAGATGACATACCCAAAACTGCGATCATTACGCCGTTCGGATTGTTTGAGTTTACTCACATGACATTCGGGCTTCGCAACGCGGCACAGACTTTTCAACGACTAATACATGACGTTCTACGCGGATTAGACTTTGTATTCGCCTACTTGGACGACGTCTGCATCGCGTCCACCACCACCGAGGAACATTGCGACCATCTTCGTCAAGTATTCCAGCGTATTAGTGAGAACAACCTGACGATTAACGCAGCAAAATCGATTTTCGGCGTTAGCCAGCTGGATTTCTTGGGCCACAGAATCACAAGCAAAGGAATCCATCCACTACCAGAACGGGTAGACGCTATCCTGAAGGTTGCACGACCAGAGGTCGCAAAAGATCTCAAACGTTTTCTAGCCACGATTAACTTTTACCGCCGCTTCCTACCCTCCGCCATGCAAACTCAGGCACCGCTCTTCGACATGATCAAGGGAAACATAAAAAACGATAAGAGTCCCCTCGTCTGGACCAAGGAGACAGAGCGCTGTTTTCTCGCATGCAAGAAGCAGTTAGCTAACTGCGCGCTGCTTGCTCATCCCGTGCCATACGCTGAGCTGTCCTTGTGGGTAGACGCATCCAATCACGCAGCAGGAGCGGCTCTACATCAAATCGTCAACGGTTCTCCGGAACCCCTCGGATTCTTTTCCAAAAAATTCACTGACACGGAAGCTCGCTACAGCACTTACGACAGGGAGCTCGCTGCCATTTTCCACGCAGTTCGACACTTTCGTTACCTAATCGAAGGGCGAAAGTGCCATATCTACACGGATCACAAGCCGCTCATCTTTGCATTTCAACAGAAGGTGGAGAAAGCATCAGACCGTCAAGTGCGCCAGCTTGATTTCATTGGTCAGATAACGACTGACATTCGACACGTCGAGGGCAAAGAGAACATAGTAGCGGACACGCTTTCGAGAATTCAGCAAATTAACGCGGCCCCAATCAATTTCGACCAGCTGGCCGTAGACCAGCAAAGCGACGCCGAGCTCCAAGCTTTTCTTACAGGTGAGAAACCTTGCTCCTTAAAACTAAAACGTTTCTCTTTTCCGATGGGCAAGGAGATGCTTTACTGCGACGACTCCACCGACCGGATTCGTCCGTTCGTCACGCAAAAGTTTCGGCAGCAATTTCTGCATGCTACCCACGACTTATCGCATCCAGGCGCAAAGGCGACAGCAAGACTCATGAGCGAACGATTCGTCTGGCCGGGAATACAGCGCGACAGTGCGAGATTTGCGCGCACGTGTATTCACTGCCAGCGCAACAAAATCGTCAGGCACACCTCGGCACCGCTTTGCAGGAGAGCCGTACCTTCGCAACGATTTGCGCATCTGAACATCGACATCGTCGGGCCGTTCCCGGAAGCAGATGGCTGCCGTTATTGCTTGACAGTAATTGACCGCTTTACGCGTTGGCCAGACGCATTTCCCATTGCTGACATGACTGCTCCTACCGTCGCTCGAGCGCTCATCAGTGGATGGATCTCCAGGTTTGGCGTACCAGCTGACATAACAACTGATCTCGGCCGGCAGTTTACCAGTAACCTGTTTCAAGAACTAGTTCGCTGCCTCGGCACACAACACCTGCGTACGACCCCATATCACCCTCAATGCAACGGGATCATCGAACGTTGACACCGCACGGTAAAATCAGCCATTCTCTGCCATGTTTCGCACCTCTGGACAACGTACCTGCCTCTCATTCTGCTGGGGTTACGCTGCACCTTTAAAGAAGACCTGAAATGCACTCCAGCAGAGTTAGTCTACGGCGCCTCTCTCAGGCTTCCATCCGAGTTTTTCGGCGAGCAAAACGTAATCACAGAAACGCAGACTCTTAAGCAACTTCGACAAGTGATGCGGAACTTGCGGCCGGTGCAAACTTCATGGCATTCGCCGAAAAAGATCTTCGTGCACTCGGAGCTCCGTACGTGCGATCAGGTGTTTCTGCGTGACGATTCAGTGCGACCATCTCTGACGGCACCCTACACCGGACCGTACCAAGTAGTGCAGCGCCTCGACAAATACTTCATCATAAACGTAAAAGGAAGGCACGTCAAGGTTTCGCTCGACCGGTTGAAACCAGCATTTACCACATTGTAGTCACCTCTACAAGGGGGGTACTGTGGCAACACTGAGCTTGGCAGCACTGATCTTAGTGATGCCGGGTGCCAGGTGGCACCCCTGCACAATAACCGAATTTCTTCTTCCTTCTTTTCGTTCTGGAGCTAGTAGAAAGCGGACGTCGGTTCTTTTAGATTAATTAATAAATAAAGGCTAAGTTCCCAAATATATTTCCTGTATTGCTAAATAGTTTTTGCGGCGATCCTTACTTTGTTCGGCTTGTATTTCTGCACTATGTGATCGGTGAATTTTTCCAGGGATTTGTAGTCCACCATTGCTTTCAGTTAGAATTTTCGTGTTGTCCTTCGAAGTTTCAAGAAATTGCTTCACGATGTCCGAAATATTTTCTACTGCACATTTTGTTTTTTTGATGAAATCCTGTATAGTATTTGCACGCGTCCTCTTTCTTGACATTGAACTAGGAGCTTGTCGGCTACACACTATATTATCAAGCTCTGCAATCTCATCATTGGATGAATAACTTAAGACGAAGTCAGCATTTTCTCTGACACCAATAGCACTGTTTCTAGGAATTGCTTCCACAGATGTGTAAATACCACAAATTCGCACTATGATCTCTTTAGCAGCTGTTAATACAAACTTATTGTGTTTGCCTCCTCCAGTTACTTTATTCTCGTATTTATTGTTGTTCACGTCGTTGCAAGCCGCCACCGCCCACCACCTACAATTATAACATTACTTACCATATCTTGCTCATACTTACCTCATACATATATATATGCCTTACCCCTACTTACCATCATCCGTTATCCTCTCTCTTATACAATCCTTGTATATTTACCCTATGTACTCACTTATGTACTCACCAACGGCATCCCTCGCTGTTCTAAACGGTGCTTGCGCGGCTAAACACTTATCATCCGACCTCAATCGAGCACACCCAGCGATCCGCGACGCGCCAACATATTTTCTACCATCACTACATTGGGCAGAATTCACAACCATGTTTTACACTTTAAACTAAAAAACCAAAACAATCAACATTGTAATTACATGTAAATTGTACACATTGTACTTATAAACGGAATTATAATTATTATACAACACTCACTGAATTGCCACGAAATACATTATTTATAACGTTTACAAAGTTCACTGTGCCTTCACTATTTAGTGCGCGACGCAGAGTTTTTTCTCGGCATTAACCTAGGTCCTTTTAGCCGCTTAGAAAGACCCAGCGGGAAACAAAATCAGTGCTTTCTGAAAGGAGGCAGAACATAAGGTAAAGTGAAAAAAAGGAAAAAAATTTATAAAATAATAGAAACGAAAAAAGGAAACTGCTTTCCTACTGTTTGACCAGAAAAAGAAAATCAGTGACTAGAAAATCAAGTGACAAAGAAAATCAGTAACAAGAAAATCAAGTGACAAAAAGAAAACCCACCAACCTGGAAAAATAAACTGTATTACAAAGTGCAACAAAACCGTGATAAACCGAAGAATACTTACCCAAGTGGAATTTAAAAAAAAGAAAATTTACACATTCTTACTCAAACCTGAAAAAAGGAAAAGCAAAATCTAAAATTGCAACAATACCATAAAGTGAAATATACTTACCCAAGTGTGAAAGAAAAATTGGAAAGTGGAAATTCGTGAAAACGAAAACCCTTACTTGAAATAAAATCAATGAAGATAAACTACCTGTGACAAATTACCTAAACGAAAAAAGAAAGAAAAAAGCACAAATTAAAGGAAACATTAAATTCAACTTAACTTACCGAAATCCAAAGAAAAAGGTTAATGTAAAGTGAAGTGTGTGCCAAAACACAAAAGCGCGCGCTAAAACAAGAACAGCGTAAACATCTGCAACAATCGTACGGCCCAACACAAACAACCACACAGCAAATGGCGCATACATTGGCGCAGACGACAGCAGTGAGCAGTGGGGCAGCAGCATATTCGACAGCAGCGAACACTACGCGGGATCAACAAAATACATTGTCTACCCCCTAGGCAATTACGTGAGTCGTTCAAATTTTACATAATATATTTTAACGGCTGGAAAAATCGTCTCTCTATATATCATCAATATATAGAGCTAACCCGGTAGCCCTACAAAGTGGTCTTGTGTATGTACACTACAAAAATGGTGAAAATCTTGCAGTCACAGTTCGCAAAACTAAAGCAGTTTTGGGTCGTCGTGAAGCACCTTGTCGGACCGCAATACAGAAATTGGTGGAACAATTCGAGCTGTTGGCACAAGTTAGTGATGTGAAGAATAAACCCGTGCACGTCGCTCAAGAACAACTGAGAATATTGCTGCTACAGCCCAAAGTGTTGAAGAAAACCCAGGTTTCTCGATTCCTCGTCGTTCTTTGGAATAGGGCATTCCAAAGACGTCATTACACCGTATCTTGCATAAAGACTTGGGTCTTAAGGCTTATAAAGTTCAGTTAACACAAGAACTCAAGCCAACCGGTCATCAACAACGTCGTGTCTTTGCTGATTGGGTCCTTGAAATGCATGAAAATGATCCGGAATTCCATCGAAAAATCATCTTGACTGATGAGGCCCATTTCCACCTCGGTGGCTACGCCAAAAACAAAATTGTCGCATCTGGGGCTCGGAAAACCCAAGAGTTATTGTTGAGAAGCCTCTCCATCCTCAACGTGTGACTGTTTGGTGCGGTTTATGGTCCGGCGGGGTCATTGGACCTTACTTTTTCGAAAATTAGGTTGGATCAGAATATAATAGAATTGATTAGAGTAAACTGCACTGAGACCAGGATTGATCTATTGTAATAATTAATAATTGATTGGCACGACAGCCCGCTTACGCGAGACTAAGGCCTAGCTTCCCGCAACCACCCGTGTTGTGCGTGTGAATTTTGTACGCGGGTGGAAGGGACCTACAGTTTTATGCCGGTTCCGAACGGCAGGTTGGGAGCTTTTTCATAGGCAATTTTTACTCTCAGAGGTTTGCCATTTCCAGCTGAGAGGACAGCCACCGAAAGAGAAAACGAGTTTCCCGTTATTTTTTTTAGGTGTTACTACATGCAGAATTCGATCTTGCGTCGCTCTGCATGCGACTCGTTGGACCGCGCACTAACCAACTAAGCCACGGCGGCTGCCGTCGCCTATATTTAAAAATGGAATATTTCCTTTTACTAAAAGTTGTTCAACAGTATTTATTTCTGTATTAGATAAAATGTAAGAATTTATGATGTTAGCTTTTGCCCAATGAATGGCAGAGGCTATATTAACTATTTCTTCTTTAAGAATTTCTAGCTTATATTTTAATTTTAAAATTATTTCGCTCTAGACATCTCTATTCTTTTCTAACATCGTTTTAAATATGTTTGTAAAATTAGCAGGGGAAGGGATAGTAAGGATTTTCGTGATTCCTACGAGTTCTCACGAGCAGTTCGATGTCGTCGACTATCCATTTGTATTTGTTGATATTTATGGTATGAATAGTTTTGAATGTGCCATTTTGTCGTCTAGCGTTTCCTGTATTTACCGTTATTAGTTGGGCGTTAGTGTAGTCCAAGACTTTAGTAGTCCAAGAGTTAGTACCTAGGCGTTTATTTACTTTTATAAATATACCTTGTCCGGGTAAGTAGTTTTTAATTTCCTGTCTACCCTTATTGTGGTATTGTAGATCCTGATGTTGTTTTCGAGTTAGTTTCGCTATGTTACTCTGTCTAGTTCTTTCGTAGTCGTCGGGGGTAAAAGTAACGGTCCTTCTAAAGAATGAATCAACTGGTCTTTTGTTCGTAACTGAGTGTATTGAATGGTTGCATTCGGATACTGCGCGCTCTAATAACTCTTCAAAGTTTCTGTGGCCTCCGTTCTTCTTCAGACAGCGCATTATTTTTGTTAGCGTAAAATGGAAGCGTTCTACTTGGTTTCTACTGGGGTAGGTCGGTAATGGGGTTCGCTTAGTTTGGGATTATTGGGACGTCTGTCATACTTATTCTGCTTGCGTGTGGAGCAATGAACTGTTAGTTGTTTTACTGTATTCACCATTCCAGGAAAAAAAAATGTTCAATGATGTGAGCCTTATTTTCGTTAACATTCCTGTGTGCGCGAGTTATGGACATGTCCGCGTACGATAATGTTTAGTGCACCAAGCAAACATATGCAGTGCACTAAACAAACAATAGAAAGAAAAGGTGCCAGCAGAAAATATTACGCTGCACCGATAACAAGCCCAAACATAATAATCATTAACTAGCCCTCAGAGACGCAAACAGTGCCTGCACCGCACTAAGCGATAAGCAATTGCGCATTAGTATTAAGATACAAACAGTGCCTGCGCTGCACTGATAGCAAGTAAGAATTAGGCAGTTGAAGTTGTTGAGTGCAGTTTTGATGTACAAAACTGTCACTCTGGATTTACCAGTTCTGAGATACGGTTGATCTACGGCCTAATATTTGTGCGCAATAAAACTCATTACAAAACCTTAAAAGAATCGGTCTTTCAATTACAAAAATAACTCGCACTTGTGGGTTTCACCTATAATATTGTTACGAATACTACGTCTAGTGGGCTGTTACGTATCACTGGATTGTGCAATTTGAAGATAAAACACACTCAGTTTCTTAAACGCAGACAATAAAATAAACCAACAGTCACTTTATTATTCAGAGTTTTATACTTTACTGTTCGTACACTTAAGTATTTGCTTAATTACTCCGTGTGGCAACTTCACTTCTCAAAATCAGACTGACAGGCTGCGCCGCATCCGGCTGCCTTTTATACCTCTCAGGCCATCGCTCAGATCGTTCCCGCACATTCCGGAGTGTACTAAAAGTTTCCATCATTGCCAGGTTGGACTAAAAGTTATTATCGCGCCCGTCGCTGCCAGATTGGAATAAAAGTTACTATCGCGGCCGTCGTTGCCAGATTGGATTATAGCACGGCACGTAGCGGCAGGGTTGCTTTGCACAGCGACAGACTGTCTCATCGTTACACTGCCCACCACTTAGGGCCGTTTTCTCATCTTCACGTTAAAGTGACCGGTAGCTAAAGTGAACTTTAGCTAAAGGTCACTTTAAAGTGGCCGGTAAATATTTTCGTTTTCTCATCTTCCTGATAAATATAAATTTAACAGGTCTGATTTTTTGGCATCACTGGTCAGCATTGGGCAGCACTTGGCGACGCAATCAGCTGTTTGTGAAAAATTATAATTATTTTTTAAGGAAAAAATAAAAATTTTGCCTGGCAAAATCTTGTTGATGCTTTTACTGGCAAATGGGGCGTGTCCCGACGTTGGAAATCGTTGAGGGACAAGTTTGACAGCTTCAAGCGTAAGTCCAAGCTGGAACTTGCAGCGCAGAAGAGCGAGACGTATCGCACAGGTGGCGGCCCAGCAGCGATTGGACATGTCAGCAGTGCAAAGCAGTGAAATAGTCCAATTGGCTGTTATATGTTATATTTGCCGCATTTTGTGACTCCGTACTTTCAAAAGCGTCTTCCAGTGCATGAATTTAAGAAACACGCCTATTTTCCATACCGAAAGATCTCAAATTCAAATTTCATTTCAAATTGTACTTTCATTATCAGCTGTTTTTTGTTTGTAAACAAACATATGCATGTACTTGGCACCATTTCCACTTAAAGTTCACTTTAAAGTTTAACAGGCACTCAATCCTCCCGGTAAATTTTATCGGGAGGATAGCTTAACGGGCAGATGAGAAAACGAAAATGCGTTTATCGGCCCGTTAAAGTGAACTTTAAAGTTAACGGGAAGATGAGAAAACGGCCCTTAGACTTGTTCGTCCCGAACAAGTGCCGAGGCTCCGCTGTGATAAGACGCCAGGCGCTCCAAATGGACTACCTTCAGCTTAGCGCCTCTATTGCTGCAACGTTGAATCCTGTATACCACGTCGTTAATCCTAGTCACGACTTCGTAAGGTCCTTCCCATGACGCTTGAAGTTTCGGAGACAAACCTTTCCTCCGCTGCGGGTTGTAGAGCATTACCAGATCGCCTTCTTGGAACCCTGCTGAGTTGGCCCGTAGACCATATCTGGCTTTCGCCTTATCGCTGACCAGTTTGGTGCGGCTCCTTATAAACTGGTGAATTTCCTCCAGTTCCGCCCGCTTATTGACCACGTAGTCCGTCTTAGCGCCTCCCGTTGTGCTGACTACGCCGAACTTCAAGTCAGCGGGTAACCGCAACTCTGTGCCGGACACTGCTTGGGCTGGAGTGAGTGATGTCGTGTCGTGCGGGGCTGACTTATACGCCATCAGGAACAGGTATTCCTCCAGTGTCCGGTTAAAGCGTTCCACCATGCCGTCGGACTGTGGGTGCAAAGGAGTGGTACGCGTTTTCTTTATCCCCAGCAGCTCACACACTTCCTTGAATACCGCAGATTCGAAATTCCGGCCTTGATCTGAGTGCAATTCCAACGGAACTCCGAACCTGGCTACCCAGTTGTTTACCAGCTTTTGCGAGATCGTAGTGGCCTCCTGGTTAGGAATAGGGTACACTTCGGGCCATTTGCTGAAGTAATCCATTACCACCAGCACATATTTGTTGCCTTGAGTGCTAGTTGGGAATGGGCTGGCGACGTCCATAGCAATCCGCTCGAAGGGCGCTCCCACGTTGTACTGCTGCATGCGGCCTCGAGATTTTCTTGTCGGCCCTTTCGCGGCTGAACATCGGTCGCAGCTCTTAATCCACTCGGCTACAGACTCCTGACATCCTACCCAGTAGAATCGTCTTTTTATTTTGGCGACGGTTTTGGTGATGCCCAGGTGCCCTCCACTGGATTCGTTATGGTATGCCTCCCTGACCTCGTTGATTCTGCATTTCGGCACTACCATTAGGGAGTTGCTGGTCCGACCATCCGGACGTGCGCCTTGCTCCTTGCCTTCGACGATTTTTGCAAGATCCGCATCCTCACGCTGGTCTTTTTGTAGCCTCTCCGCCGACTACCCTTCCTCTGGGATAACGCTTACCAACCGGACGTCCACTATCTGTTCTTTGCTTTCGGCTCGCGAGCACTGCCTGCATTCGAATTTGCACGGACGGCGGGACAAGGCATCGGCATTTCCATGGCTACTGCCTTTGCGATGCTCTATCGTGTAGTCGTAGCTCTGCAGTCGCTCGATCCACCGCGCCAATTGCCCTTCAGGATCTTTAAAGTTAAGGAGCCATTTCAATGCCGCATGATCTGTGCGCAGGCAAAACCTTTGTCCATACAGATATTTGTGGAAGTGTTTTACGCAGTCCAATACCGCCAGCAGTTCTCTCCGTGTCACACAGTAGTTGCGTTCCGGTTTCGATAGAACCCTACTGTAGTACGCTATCACTTGTTCCTGGCCGTTTATTATTTGTGATAGCATACTATTCCCGCTTGCATCTGTATCCAGCACAAACATCTCCCCAGGCACGGGGAAGGCCAGAATTGGAGCACTGCACAGTTTTTCCTTCAGACGTGCAAAAGCCTGTTCCTGATCCTCGTTCCACTCGAAAGCTTGGCCCTTTTTCGTCAGTTTGTGCAGGGATGCTGGCTATGTTCGCGAATCCCGGAACAAATCGGCGGTAGTATGTGCACAGGAAACTGCGGAGTTCGTGTAGATTGCGTGGCCGGGGCCACTCCTTCACCGCCGTGATCTTGCCTTCATCCGTATGTACTCCGCGGGCGGAAACCGTATGGCCCAGATACTTGACCTCCTTTTGGAACAGCGAGCACTTCTTTGGGTTGAGTCTAAGCCCAGCTTTTTGTATCCGCTCAAATACCTCCTTCAGCTTTTCCAGGTGGTCGTCGAAGCTTTTGCCCATCACGATTATGTCGTCGAGGTACACCAGACACGTCCGCCAATGCAGCCCTTTTAGCACGCGTTCCATTAGCCGCTCGAATGTTGCTGGTGCGTTGCAGAGTCCAAACGACATGACGGTGAACTGCCACAAACCATCGCCAACACTGAAAGCCGTTTTCTCCTTGTCCTTGTCTGCAAGCTCTACCTGCCAATAGCCGCTGCGTAAGTCGAGCGTGGAGAACCACTGCGTGCCTGACAGTGTGTCCAGGGTGTCATCGATCCGAGGTAGTGGATAACTGTCCTTCTTGGTCACATCATTGAGCTTCCGATAGTCCACACAAAACCGGGTACTGCCATCTCTTTTCTTGACTAGCACGACCGGCGAGCACCAGGGGCCCGAATACGGCTCTATGACCTTGTCTTTCCGCATGTTCTCGATCAAATTTGTGACCTCCTCCCTCTTGGCCAGAGGAACTCGTCTTGGCGGTTGGCGAATCGGTTTTGCACTTCCGGTGTCGATGTTGTGCTTCACTATGGCTGTTCTTCCGCCTGCTTTTGCCGCAAATATTGACCCATAGTGCTGCAGGAGTGACCTCGCCTTCTGTTTCTGCTTGGCCGTCAACTCGCTGCTCCACTGGTTCTCCTGCGGTATGGCGTCCATGTTAAAGCCGCTCTTCTTATTACCTCCAGGCGGGCTACTCTCGCAATTGACCACTGCTACAGCTTCCTTACACTCGCCAATTACCTCATCTTTCCCGACATATCTGGGTGCATTCAGGGGGTTCAGTATTCTGACTGGTATTCTGCCATTTTTAGGTTCCACTAATGTACGTCCGATGATGATGTTGTCGTGACCTTGTTTCGGTGCTTGTACTACCTACAGCCGACTCGTCCCATCGTCCTCGTCCACCTTTGCCCACACAATCGCCTCGGAATTCGCTGGTATCCTCCTGTGTTGACACGATACAACCTTCCTTACCACCACCCTTCGCTCATAGCCGGTGTGCAGCGGGAATTCAACGTTGGCATATCTCAGTACATTTCCCTTCAGGTCCAGCGTGAAACCGTGCCTTATCATGAAATCCACGCCGATAATCACGTCGTCCATTAAATCCGCGACGATGAACTCATGTTCCAGGCTGCTGGTGCCGATAGCAATCGTTTTTGTAACTTTCCCTCTCACCGGCGCACGCTCGCCAGTCGCAGTCCGTAGCTGTACGCCATGCAGCGGTTCCCAGTTCTTCAGCAGCTTCCTTTTTATGATCGAATATGACGCTCCAGTATCCAGTGTCAACACGAACAACTTTCCGTCTATCCTTCCTTCCATTGTCAAGCTGCTGGGCTGTCGTTTCAGTTGAGACAAGGACGGTGGGGCGGCAGATTGTGGGGGTCAGCTCACGCCCCTTTGGGCTGACCCGTTTTAGTTTAACGACTCCATGTCGCCTCGTATGTCATCGCGCTGGTCACCGTCTCAGCTGTACGAGCCGCTCAATGTCTGCTGCATATGTCTGCAGCGCCTCGTTGGCTCTTTGCCTGCGATTCTTCAGCTCACAGTAGTACAGCGTTCTGTTGTGCTCGTCGCTGTATTTGGCTGCCAGCGCCCTTATGACGGTCTCGTACTCACTTCGTAAACATTTTGGAACTGATTTTATTACCTCAGCCGCAGCACCTTTAAGAGCCAGCGCCAATCTCCGACCTTTTCTTACATCGGTCCACTGATTTTCCAGAGCAGCCAGGTCGAATTGCAGCTTGAATGTGTCGAACGGCTTAGTCCCATCATAACTCGGCACTTCTGCTCGGGGGGGCAACACTTTTCGGAACCGGCGGCAACCATTCTCGCGGCTGTACCTCCCTAAGCCGCTCGTCCATCTTTTTGTTCATCGAGTCTTCCAGACTATGAACTCGTTTGTTCAGGGAATCATCTAGGTCGTCGACTCGTTTATCCAAGTGCTCTACCCCCGTGTCCAGGTGCTCGACTTTCCCATTAATCCTATCTGAGATTTCCTCCACTTTCTGCTCCAAGCGCGCAGAATTTTCCTGAAGCTTGCTAGACAACTCCCGATTTGCATTTTCAAGTTTTGCTGACATTTCCCGATTTGCAGTCTCGACTTTTGCCGAAATTTCGAGAATCGTAGTTTCCAGCTTCGCTGCCATTTCTCGATTCGTAGTTTCCAGCTTCGCTGCCATTTCTCGATTCGTAGTTTCCAGCTTCGCTGCCATTTCTCGATTCGCTGTTTCCATTTGCGCCGACATGCCTTTGAGTGCAGCCATTAGTTGGCTCATGTCCAACGCTTGTATTGGTGCAGCCGCTGCAGCTGTACTCTATAGCGAAGCATCACGAGCAGGCGACTCCTCCACCTTGGCCGACGCCTCCAGTTCTTGCGCTCCGAACTCGTGCACAGTCCAATCGACGGCTCGTGCCTCACATGCTTCTCGCAAGCGCAACTGCAACTCCACCTTTCAGCCAGCAGTCGGCAAATTCCAGGCAGCCAGCTCCTTCTTCAGCTGGTCTACCTTCAGCAGCTCGAGTTTAACCATGTCCGTGCTTTTATAATTTTCTTTGTTTACTTTCAATTTTCCACAATCCCACTTCTGACACCAAATGTGACGAATACTACGTCTAGTGGGCTGTTACGTATCACTGGATTGTGCAATTTGAAAATAAAACACACTCAGTTTCTTAAACGCAGACAATAAAATAAACCAACAGTCACTTTATTATTCACAGTTTACACTTTACTGTTCGTACACTTAAGTATTTGCTTAATTACTCCGTGTGGCAACTTCACTTGTCAAAACCAGACTGACTCGCTGCGACGCATCCGGCTGCTTTTTATACCTCTCAGGCCATCGCGCAGATCGTTCCCGCACATTCCGGAGTGTACTAAAAGTTTCCATCATTGCCAGGTTGGACTAAAAGTTATTATCGCGGCCGTCGCTGCCAGATTGGACTAAAAGTTACTATCGCGGCCGTCGTTGCCAGATTGGATTATAGCACGGCACGTAGCGGCAGGGTTGCTTTGCACAGCGACAGACTGTCTCATCGTTACAATATTTTCTTGTTCTTGTTCATTTGTAATGTCCAGCAATTGTTTTTGAGTATATCGGGTTTTAAAGTTACTAAAATGATTAGGGTAAAAATTTTGAATAATACCCATAAGATTTTCGGTTGAGTGAATACCATTTATGACAAATGACTTAGGTATCTTTTAGATATGATATCAACTTTTCTTCGGAGAAGTGTGGTTAAATAATAATGTGTTGGTGGTAACCCGGGAATATGATTTGAAATTAATAACTACCAGTTTCTCCTTGCTTTAGAAATATTTCATTCTTAAAGTTATTTATGGGTGCTTCTGTACTCGGATTTGATTGGAGCTTTCGTCGCTATGAACAGTGGGTTTCAGTGAATTTATCTCTGTCGGTATTCGGGATTTAGATAATAGATATTCGGGATTCAGGTTTATAGATAAGATCATAGTTATACTCTTTCCATCTCTTCATTTTACAATTTGTATTTTTACTACGCATAAGTTAGTGGTTGGTGATCGGTGAAAATGTGTATTTTCTTAGAACCGTACAAATAGTTTCGAAGGGAAGTAAGCGCCTAGATTATGACGAGCATTTCTTTCTCGTTGGTCGCATAATTTTCCTGTCTTTGAAAGTGCTCTAGAAATAAATTTAATCGTTTTTTCCCCTGTGAGAGGACGACACCTATTGCATAATTAGAATCGTCCGTCGTAAGTTCGAAAGGAATTTGTCTTTGCATGGATCGCTTCCTCGCTAATATCGAGGAAAGCAATTTTATGCAAGATCTACGAGAGATGCGGATATACTTGCCCAGGTTCAATACTCCGTTGCGTTAAAACCGAAAAAAAAGAAAAACAACAATTTTTCATCCGGTGGCTGTCCTTTCAGCAGGAAATGGCAAACCTCTGAGAATAAAATTGCTTATGAAAAAGCTCCCAACTCACCGTTCGGAATCGGCATAAAACTGTACGTCCCTTCCAACCTTGTAAAAAATCACACGCACAACAAGTATGGTTGTGGGTAGCTACTTAGGCCTTAGTCTCGTACTCGAACTGTCCTGCCAGTCACGAAGAGAAGAATCAGTTTTGGTATTCAAGTGTACCAATGTCCCGTTTATCAGAATAATACATCATGAGGCACTTCCTTCCCTGCAAGGACAGTGACCATCATTTGATCAATCATATGACAATCACATGTGATGAAATTTCGATCACAATCTCCATCATTTTTCCACTAGCAGTGTGAAAAATGTGATGGGTATTTTTGTGTCCATGTGATTCTGCATCACCTTCGTACACAGGCGATTTAAAACGTGGTCCAACATATAGTTGTCTCGCTCACTCTAATCAGCAATGATCAAATCCCAATCACGTGTGATTAGTCACTGCTGATAAAATGTCTATCATCAGTGATATCAAAAGGCATCACATTTGACGCATAAACCTATCACAGCTGATTGAAAATAAAACAGCCTTGGCATTTTATTATTTCATGTGTTTATTTTTATAAAAAAGGTTTTATTATTCAAAAATCATTAATTTACACAGTTATAGTACGAACCAAAGTAATTAAATTATTAAAAATTTTGCAAATGTAAGGAAATTAAATTGACCCTCAGTCCACGACATTTTTGAGGTTAGGAGCGCTAGCGCTGAACACAATCTACAAAGATTCAATGAAAAGAACGCTAACATTAGGCAAACAATTCTTTTTATACGCTTCTCATCTATTTTTAATAAAATTTAGTTAACATATTTATTACAAAAATAATAAACAATTGTACTTATCTTTTATTAAATTTTCCACCGCTGACTTGTTTTTGACACACTTTTATTTCACTTTTCACAATTTGACAATTGCGTCATGGGCGCAAGCGTCATAACGGCACGTGCCGTATGTACATATAGTGCCATCTCGTTTTCTCATACAGGGAAATTTTGTGTACTGAAACTTCTTTTTCCCGCTTGCATGGAACATACTTAAAAATTTCCTTTGTAAATGTTTATGTGTTAGTTTCAGCGAGCATTTTTGTAAATGTGTTGGAGTTTCAATCACACGCGTCTGGCAGGGTTATTTTGGGCCAATCAAGTGGAACTCAGTATGACTCCAAAGCAGCGTCGCCATCGCCAACAATTTTATGTCGAATCCTATGCAAGATAGCATAATATTTGGGGGAATGTTTTAGGCTTAGGAAGGAAGGGAGTGGATATACAAGATAAAGACTCTGATTGCGTTCAACCTGGCGAAAGCCTGGTCCCTGTCCCGGCCCTTCTGGATAGCTTTTTGGCACCCGCTGTATAGTGAACTAATGTGTGCAGCGTATCCAATCCCCAGCACTTGAAATTTGGGTTGTGCGCAGGGTTTGGTGCCCGCCACATAAAATCTACTACCAATGAAAGCCAAAAAGCAAGCCTCGGAAGGAACCCAAAATGTTGACGACCACAGCAAACGATTTAAGGACCACGATTTGAGGATATGCACCTGGAATATCCGAACCCTCTATAAGGAAGATGCCTCTATCCGACTGGCAGAAGCCCTCACAAAATGTAAGACCGCCATCCAGGAAATGCGATGGACAGGACAAGGGTGCTCCAAGCGAACAGACTGCGACAGAGATGTACTTTCGCTTATAACCTTGAGCAGTTTTGTTCCCCGCGACGTCCTGTAGGTGGGTGACAACAGAAATTTTGCCTCAACGTTGTGTTGCCGGATGTAGTACCGTGTAGCGCAGTGTATTAAAAATATTTAAAATTGTCGAAATTATTAAACGTGGATGGAGAACCAAAAACAAAAATAATATTTAGAAATCACTCAATTGAAACTAGTAACTGTTTGCTGATAGAGACAGCCGAATTTAACACATGTGCAAAACAAACTGTGTTTACTAAGCTTCACCAGCTGACCCACTCGGACAGTTGTTTGAAGTACTACTGTATGTTCAAAACATTTTCCACTGCATTATCGAACAAAAGGTCGAATACTTTTGAAAATCAGGCGACAGTTTAAAAAAATCGATTGCACAATTTTCTGAGGATCCCTGAATTGTTTATTACATCCCTGAAATAAACAAACAGCTGATTGATTTGAAAATTGTTGATTACTTTACGAGTCAAAAGGAACAATTGTATTTAAGTTTTTTGTGAGCCACCAATATCAGTTTAATAAACATTATTTACAAGAAATACTGGAAGGTCTCTATTGCTGATTGGTTCAATAACAAATTAAGCGACTTCATCGAACTCGAAGGGGTCGATCCGGATTTTATATACACTCGCCCGAAAAAGTCTACGTACAAAGCATGCTAAACGTTTGAACGAAGCAAAGTCAAAATTAAATATGACAAAGATTATGAAAATATGCTTTCGATGTTTGATGTTGATAATTACCAACAATTTCACAACATTTCAATTATCATAGATCTCTAAATATTTTGCTATCGATATTTAACCAAAAATACCCAGTATGGCAGCTCAGAAAAAGTTTACGTACAAGAAGAAGATGTCAATTACCGTTACCTAAATTCAAGTTTATTGCGTAGAAAACTTACAATTTCTCTTACTTGTGTTGAGAACAAATAGTTCTTATTGCAGCCTTAAAGAAATAATTACTTTAAAAGTAAATTACTCAATGGAGGTAAAAAGAAAAGAAATAAGTCCTTCCAAAAGGGAAATCATAGTTAAACTATGGAAAGAAAAAAAACTTACCGCGGAATTGGCAAAATAGTGGGCAGAACACATTCCTCGATCCAAGCAGTGGTAAATAATTATAAATTAACTGGAACATTTGAACAGTGCGGAAAATTCTGAAAAGGGCTGGTTACCATGGTCGCGTGGCACGTAAGAAGCCATTTTTTTCGGTGACCAATAGACAGAAGCGTCGTGCCTTCGCCAGAGAATATGTAAATAAATCGCCTTTCTTTTGGAAACAAGTCATTTTTTCGGACGAAAGTAAGTTTTGTATTTTCGGTATCAAGGGACGAAAGTTAGTGTGGAGAAAACCTGGCACATCGCTCAATAAAGCCAACCTCACAGCAACTGAAAAACACGGAGAAGGTGGTGTGATGATTTGGGGTGCATGGCCAGTAAAGGAGTGGGTCGAATGCAATTTATTGAGCCAACGATGGATAGAATGGTATATTTAAACCTTTTAAAAGCCAACTTAAAGCAGCGTGTCGAGGAATTGGGTCTAGTCGGGGGTTTCTACTTTCAACAAGATAATGGCCCAAAGCACACTGCCGAAATTGTTAAGCTTTGGTTATTATATAATGTTCCCAAACAGTTACGAACGCCACCCCAATCACCGGATCTTAATCCAATTGAGCATCTGTGGGATTTTTTGGAGCGTAAAATCCGTCAGCACTCCATAACCTCCAAAACAATGCTCAAAGATGTGTTAAGCGAGGAGTGGAACAAAATTTCATCAGATGAAACTTCAAAGTTGGTCGAATCCATGCCAAGACGCTTGGCTGAAGTTATAAAACGTAAAGGATACCCAACTAGTTACTAACTTCTTCAGAATTATCATTTACAAAAATTTTTATAATGTTTATTTTACTTGTACGTACACTTTTTCTGATGAATATTTTGTATATTTTTGTGTTTTGTTACTATTACAACGTTATGTTTGCAAGTGCAAGTGTACATATTTTTCGCCATCTCAGCACACGGTCGTCGTTCAAAATATTAAAATTTTTTTCAATTTCTTCAAACCGAAAGACTCACTTAATTTTCTTTCCATTTTACACAAAAAACACATTCACGACGAACTGAGTGTTTTATAAAATTGACATTTCTTTTCATTTTGACTCATTGCTAACTGGCTTAGCAACAGCTTTTGCTTGTTTTAAAGTTAGAGTATACTTTAAGCGTTAAAGTATACTATAGATCATGACATTCTATTGCGCAAGTTGTTTTTAATTGGTGTAAGGAATATTGAATTGGAATGGTTTAGAAATTTTTTGAAAAATCAGATGCAGAAAACAGTTATAGTTCCTCTGTGTCTTACAATATGAAAGTAAAAACTGGTCTGTCGCAAGGTTCTGTTTTAGCTCAATTTTTAAACATTTATATAAATGACTAGCTGGGCCCCGCGGCTTCGCACGCAAGCTCTCTAGTTTCACCCGATACAAATTTTGACCGCATTGTTGACCCCGTCAGATTTTGATTAAAAAAAAACATATGTCTATTATCTTTGATGTCAAGTGGTTCTAAAAACTGTGAAGTCAAAAGGCCTTTAAATCATGAGTTTTCACATTTACTCTAAACAAATTCTTAACCCTTAGTTTACCACGGTAGATTTCGATTTTCAAAAATATGAGAAGCACATTTTAATTATTTCCCGATTGAAGTGCTTTTTGTCTAAGTTTGAAGTCAAAAGGACCAATAAATCGTGTTTCTTCATACAAACTGTTAACCCATTGTTTACCCCGTTAGATTTTGATTTTCAAAAAAGTGAAAACACATGTGAAATTATTTTTCACTTAGAGTACTTTCACAAAGTTTGAAGTCAGTGGCCCCATTAATTCATGGTTTTTTACAGTTTCGCCATACAAACTTTTAACCGGTCGTTGACCCCGCCCTATTTTAATATTCGGAAAAAATGAAAAACACGTATCGAGTTATTTTACATTTGAAGTTCTTTCACCAAGTGTGAAGTCAAAAGGCTAAAAAAAATTTGTTTCTCCATACATACTTTTAACCCGTCGTTGATCCAGTTAGATTTCGATTTAGAAAATAATGAGAAACGCGTGTATGATTTTTTGGTTTCAAGTATTTTTACAATTTTTTAAGTCAATAGGCCTATCGGTTCACGTTGTTTTTCGAATCTACCCTTAAACAAGTCTTAACCCATTATTGGTCCAGTTAAATTTTGATTTTCGAAAAATTATAAAATGCGTGTCAAATTATTTTTGGTATAGAGTTGGCTAAATGTGTTCGTTCCCGTGTTCTGTGGATCCTGCACAACTCCAATCCTCTCCCTTCCAATTCCCCTTTGTATTTATGTTCCACTTTCCAGATCCACCGGCTCCGGCCGTTTGTGTTGTCCAATGTATTCTTTATTGTCATTCGTGTTTTAATACCGAAATAAAATGCACGCATAATCCGCACAATCCCGCGTTATTTCTTTTAAGCGTTCCGCCGACGGCTCAATTAGAGATCTTTTGTTTATGGTCCTTCGAGCCACCGCGAACCAGCGATAAAACATAAAAACATTCAAACAAACAAGTGACACAAACCGAACACAACAGTGACACAAAACAGTGAAATATATCACAAAACAGTGAACAACATACCAAAGTGAACAAAATACAGCAACGAAAAAAAAAAACTATGAGATAATAATAACAAGAAATAAAGTGAAAAGTGAGCCCCGTACAAAAGAAAAAAATAAAAAAAACCATCCTCCGCCCCTCTATTCGAAACAAAAAACAAAAGCCATCCCCGGCTCCCCTTGAAAAAAAAAAGAAAAGAAAAAGAAATACAAATTAAAGTGCAGTTCGAAAACAAACATAAAGTGCATTGCAGTGCGGCAGCAATAGCAACACGGAAAAACGCCACAACAACAAAATACACCCAACGAAGACGAAGAAGAAAGCACTCAAGGCAGACAAAAGCAGTGGAACAACACAACGTTGGACGGACATTAACGACACAAAGAGGAGATCCCCATACTCGGCACTGGGCCCAATAAGATAAGCCCAAAAAATTGATTATAATTAACATTCATACTAACATCCACATACACATATATTTTACAAATAACAAAAATTTTGTAAGGCACATTTTAAATTCCCATATACTTACCCGCCCGATTATTAAAGTGCGAGTTATTTCCATACATACATACATACATTTTACGGATTTACACAATTTTTTGCGTTCAATATTGTATATATATCGTATATATATACAATATTCAACAGGATCGAAAGTCCCGCAAAAAGCAGTTCCGCTACTGCCTATATGCACATTTCCCCTGCGCATAAAATTTCCCATTTTCGCGCCTCTCCGTGTGCGCACACACTCCAATTTCGCTCCTTTTCTTTGTGCTTCGCACAAAAAATCAGCAGCAAACTGCCCAGCTGCTTTCCACTTCTGCACATATTCGCGCACTTTTCCTTGTGCACTTTGTCTTTGCGCTTGTACATAAGACCAGCAGCGACAGCCCAGCTGCTGTGTACATTCTGCGCACCCACGTCTGCACATAGTTCCGTATTTCCCTTTGTGTTATATCCGCACGCACTTGGCAGCACGCAATTCAGCTGCTTGGCCCAAGTGCATATATATATACATAAACAAGAAAGCACAAAGCGGGTACAGTGGGACAAGTTGCACATTTTCACGGCACATTGAAAATGTTCTTCAACTTAGAAAATTTTCAATCGTGCATATATATACAAACATATACATATATACACCCATACACAATACACACATACACGTTATTTCATACAGTGGGACAACAAGACCCGTCCCAAGTCGACATTTTCTAAGCCGAAAATTTTCAATTGTACATAACAAACGTTCACTGCGCATACACTATACATACATACAGTGGGACAAAGAGATCCCACCTGTGCTCAAAATTAAAAATTGTTTTCTCTCCCTCATACAATAATAATACAATTAAACGCAGCTTAAGGGGGCACTTTAGACACTTCAAAAAATCGATTTTTTTTTATTGTTTTAATCGATAGGTATATTGCCTTAGAATATCGTGTCAAAGTTTCAAAAGGTAATTCTCGAAATTGTGGAAGAGATGCATCCCGGAAATGACTGGCGCCGAGCTCGCCGAGCGCAAACTTTAAACTTTAAACGGCATTTTCTCGAAACAATGTTTTTCAACATTGTGTAAGTGATAATAAAATTACTAATGAACAGATTTTCATTATCTAGCATTCATTTTAAAGAGCATAAAAAATTGTTCTATCTAAACTAAAGATTTAAAAAACAAAACATTTTTAGACATTTTTTGACTGCATATATAACAAAATTTCTTGTGAAAATCCTAATTTTTTTTTGTGAAGCCTGTTTTAGAGGGTTAATTTTCGAATTTCGTAAAAATTTTAGTTCATCGACGATAGAAAACCCTCTCGAGTAAGAAAATGTTTGGTTTTTTTATTTCAGACTGAAATTGCGGCCAGCATCACTTACACAATTTACGATGTCAGCGGCGATATGACTTACAGAATCATTGAAAAATTTGTTAAATTTCTGTTTTCACTTTTACAAAAATGTTTTTTTTACCTCAGACATCACTGTAAATATATATTATATTGATTTGAAAAGAACTGTTTTCATTTCCCTGTAAATCGACTGTAAAAATGACCTTTTTTTCGGCCTCTAAAGGTAGTTCCCCCTTAATAAACACACTAACAACTAACAAATATATTATATTTTGACAGACACTTGCACTCACATATACACATACCCATACGTATTTATTTTTCCTTTTCATATACATTTATACACATACACATATTTATTGATTTTCGTTTTAATAAATTAAATACAAATACACATATACAAATAAATTTGACTTTCACTTTGTTTTTATTTTGCTCGTTCTATACAACATTAAGACAAATTTCCATATTCCGGATTTCGCGGTTTCAATTTAAAATTTTATTACTTTTTTCCTGGATTACTCGACATACGGTTAATAAAGTTGGCCAACAAATTAAAGGCGATTTCCCATACAATCGAATAATCTTCTCACATTCGTGTAATTTTTAGATTTTTCCTAATTATAAGCCGTCCATGCGGACGCGGCCAACTTTAACCCTTTCGTTTATTCCTATTCTCAGGTGGAAATTTAATTTCGAATTTTTCGCATTATTTCAATGCCGGCAGAGCGTTCGCCTAAGAAGCAATCCGACGCGATGGAGTCAACCGCCTCCAAACAACTCTCTAAGGTGTCAACTGATTTGTTTTTGACAGACCCTGTCACACGAGAGCCGCCAAAGACGCGCTCCAAATCTCCCATTCTCAAAGCAACCGATCCTAGCGTTGCCAAATTCATATTCGAGTCCGATCGGCTCGTGCAATTATGCACAAAGTTTTCTGCGACCCCCATTAAGGAACAAACGAAGTCCCTCGTCCAAATTCGTCGAAAGAATTTGGAAGCCCAATGGGAAAGGCTTATGCATGCATATGAGGCAGTCTCCATTACGGAAGACAGTAGCCAGCCCGACCGTTTCAAGGAGTCGGCTCGGCAGAAAATCGAAGCCTGCACAGACCAGTATGAGTTGTGCATGGCTCAAATGGCGGACATCATTGAGATGCTCCAGCCTCCACCCATTCAGCACGCTGCGCATACGGAACAGGTTCGATCCCCAGAACCAACAAATACTCCGAATATTTGCTTACAAGTTCCACCTTGCGATACCGAAACATTTTTCGGGGGCTATGAGCAGTGGCCATCCTTCCGGGACATGTTTACGGCAGTATACATTAACCACCCCAAGCTCACTCCAGCCCAAAAAATTGTATCACCTCCAATACAAGACGCAAGGCAAAGCCGGTGCAATTGTGAAGCAATTTGCCTTAAGCGATGAAAACTTCGGACCCGCATGGGAAGCCCTGAAATCCCGTTACGAAAACAGGCGCATATTGGTTGACAACCAGATTCGTTTCTTATTAAATATCACTCCGGCTACTACCGAAAATAGCGAAGCGCTGCAGCGGATACAAAGCACGATCAATAATTGTTTGTCGGTACTTAGGTCCCAGGCCGTGGACACCGACAACTGGGATCCGCTGCTCGTGTATATTTGTTGTACGAAATTACCCGAAGAGACATTGGCTCTCTGGGAACAATCCCTTACATCTCGTAAGGACCTGCCTCTTTGGTCGCAAATGGACGAGTTCCTGACCTGCAGGTACGAGGTGGTGGAACGGCTCAATAGCATTCGCCCCGCTAAGCTAAAACCACAACCCTCCAATTTTCATACTCCCCAAAATCGGTCTCAAAATAGATCTCAGCTCTTCCATACTGAGGTGAAAAAAGACTTCGCGTGCAAACTCTGCAACGCAAACCACCCTATACGGACATGTCAGAGTTTCAAGAAGCTCAGCCCCCAGAGCCGATTGAAATACGTCAAAGAGCACAACTTATATGAAAACTGTCTTGCCACGACTCACACTATAAAGGATTGCACAAGTAGTTTTACATGTGTTTACTGCCAAAGGAAGCATCATTCCCTGCTTCATTTCCCGAACAATAAATCCCAAGCCCCGCAGCCTCTCAATAGGTCTCAGACGACCACTTCTCAGGTCGCAACAGCTCATCCACAACCGAACAATAACTCCACAACTCATTCCCCCACTTCAGATGCGCAACCCGGCCCATCTTCAAGGCTAAGTACGCCTCAAGTACAAGCCCTCCATTCCAATAATGGCACCCAATCCCTTCTGCCTACGGCACTGGTGTCTATTGCCCACTTAGGAGAATTGTTCAAGGTTAGAGCGTTGATCGACCAAGGCTCGCAACGCACCTTCATTTCCTCGAAGGTGCAAAAACGCCTAAAATTGCCTATTGAAAAATCGCACTTCGAAATTTCAGGCATGGGCGGTAAAATTGTGCAAAATGCTAATCACATTTGCTTTTTGACGTTGGCAGTTCCAAACTCCAGCACGACCCTCAATGTGCAAGCAATAGTACTCCCCCAATTGACAAAATTGCTACCCCCATTCACAATTAGCCATCCCAATTGGCAAGAATTTGCCACGCTAAAGCTCGCTGACCCACGTCCTTTCGAGTCAGCGCAGATAGACTTAGTTATTGGCAGTGATCTGATTCCCCAGATCTTACTAGAAGGTATCCGACGAAATGTGTGTGGCAGTTTATTAGCCCAAAACACCATTTTCGGTTGGATACTCAGCGGGCCAGTACCCCATGCGGTGTCATCTTATTCGACATACGTAGCAGAAGTCTCCAATGAGGAACTAAGTTCACAACTCAGGCAATTCTGGGAGCAGGAAGAAGTCAAACTCCCGACACCTGTCTCCTCGGATGATACTTATTGCGAAGAGTTATACCAGAAGACCACAACCCGTGGATCGGATGGTAGATATACTGTCAAACTCCCCTTTAAGGCAGACTTTCCATACTCGATAGCGTTAGGCAATTCCCGCCCCAACGCCCTCCAGCAATACGTTAGCATGGAGCGAAATCTCTCCCGAAAGGGAAACTTCAAGACCATCTACGATGACGTCTTAGAGGAATATCTCACCCTTGACCATATGGAACTCACAAATCCCCGTGAGATAATCCAGAATGGCAAATACTTGTCATACTATCTGCCTCATCACGCAGTCATCCGCCCCGAAAAGAAGACTACCAAAGTCCGAGTGGTTTTCAATGCCTCAAAGTCCTCAAGTTCTGGTCATTCGAATTCGGGTCCATAATGATCACCAGCAATTCCAGCGAATACTCTTTCGCAAATCGCCGGAATCTCCTATTCAAGACTTCAGAATGAAAACGGTAACATTTGGGGTTAACTGTGCGCCATATTTGGCCATCAGAACACTCCATCAATTGGCCCATGATTCTCAGCCATCCAGCCCGTTAGCGGCAAAAATACTTCTCGAGGAAACGTATGTCGACGACATTCTTTCCGGAGGTCATGATCTTCCCACCACTAAGGAAGCTCTCTCTCAAGTGATAGCCACCCTCAACTCCGGGGGATTCCCTCTTAAAAAGATAACGGCTAATCACGCAAAACTCTTAGAGGAAGACGACCTTTTCGACTCGGAATTCCTCAAGTTCGATTCAACGAGTTCCACTAAGACTCTTGGCATCCTTAGGAATGCCTTATCGGACTCATTTTCATACTCTATCTCTCCCACTACTCCTGCAAACTCATTCACAAAACGGCAAATTCTTTCGTTTGTTGCCAAACTTTTCGATCTCGCAGGATGGCTTTCGCCTATAATGATTCTTGCCAAAAAGCTTCTGCAAGAGCTTTGGCTGGAAGGCACTGAGTCGAAATGTTCAGATCCATGGATTTTGCGATGCCTCCGAAAAGGCGTACTGTGCAGCTCTATACATACGTATTAGCACGAATGGTGACAACCTCTCGTCACATCTCCTCGTTGCAAAAACAAGAGTTGCACCTCTCCAAACAATAAGCTTACCACGCTTAGAGCTTTGCGGAGCAGTTTTGCTCTCCCAGCTCATCAAATCCCTCCGCTCTCACCTCGGGTTCGACAAATCGGAAATCCATTTATGGACCGATTCGGAAATTGTCCTTGCTTGGTTGGAAAAACCACCTTGAACATGGAAGACTTATGTTGCCAACCGCACGACCGAAATACGTCAAAATGTGCACAACGCTCCCTGGCGACATGTCCCAAGCGCTGAAAATCCCGCGGACTTAGGAACGCGCGGACGCAAGCCGCAAGATCACTCTCTGTGGTGGAATGGCCCCAAATGGTTGCAGCAAGCTTCCGATGCTTGGCCAAAGGGTCATTCTCGTAAAGTTCCAATCCCGGAACAACGAGCGATCGACTGCCACCACCACCTCGAAGAGCAGACCGACATCCTTGCTCGGTTCTCCAGCTTCTCTCGAGCCCTGCGAGTAATCGCATACATGTTCCGCTTTATTCACAACGGCATCTCCTCCCGTCGCACAGTGGGGTAATATATAAGTAAAGTGCCGATTAATTCAAAAATGAAAAATCAAGATACAACTATGTTTTTGGTACCGGGTTAAAGGGGATAAAATTCTGTATCACTATGTGAAAGAGTTGTTGCAAAATAGTTTACCGTTTTCCCGCAAAGCACTCTGAAAGTTGACATTTATTTTCAGTTTTTGTGCGCACAGCGATAAACGTGTTTTTGTCGTCACTTAAAAACGATTTCTTTGTGTGAATTTGAAAAATTATTGAAAAATTAATGATGCAGCCTTCATGTTCAGGTATTTCAGCAATGCAATGTGTATTTGGTTTTGTTAAAAAATGTTTATAAGTATTTCATTTAATTTTTTGTTTAAAAGCATAATAATTGTCTAATTTTTTACCTTTTCATAGACATATAGTTGTGAGTCTTGTGAGGTCGGGCAGAACTGTTTTCCTTAGCGTATAGCTTAGATATTTCAGTAACATTTTATGAAAAAAAAAGTTGCGCGATGTTGCGCACTTTTCCAGCATTTCGATTTTTGTGTGCGCACCCAAGGGCCTCATGCATGCATTGTGCAAACGAAATTGATGACACTGCACAACAAAATCAATTTTTTTTCAAAATAACAAGGTTCTGACAACGGATTCTGGTAGAGGGGGCCAAAAAAAAATATACGTGTATCGGCGATTTGAAAGTTTACGTCTGAATTTTTTTTTAGGGGGGGTCAAAGTTTTCCCCTTTTCGCGCATTCTTATGGTGATTCGGCATACGAAAACTATGTAACATCACATTTTAGGTAAATGATGTGTTCAGCAATTAGGTGTAAAACACTACGAGGAACATTTTTGTGGAGTACTTTAACCCTGTAGCTCCTATTTATATGGGTCAATTTGACCCTTTTTTTCTAAAATGTCAAAAATGTCCTGTAAAACAGAACTTTTTAAGGACAAAATGTATCACGAAAATATTCGCCATAAAATTCTACTATAGGTCTATGAATACAGGAAAGCTCAGAAATTAACTTGAACTCCAGAATTAAGCCAAAACTGAAAATGTGTTTATTGCGTGTTTTCAAAATTGTTCCACTTCGAATATTTTGTGGAAACAAAATTATATGGCAAAACCCACGACCCGCATCTACACGATTTTGTAGGCCGTTAAAAATTGAATTCGTCAAGGAATCTGCAGCAGTTTCTAAAAACGAAAAAGAAAGAGTCAATGACGAAATAAGAAAATTGCCAAAAAAAAAGTGCAGTATAGGTATGCCCAAAGATGCTATGGAGTTGACAATAATGACGAATGATGATAATGGTGACGGTGATGATTATGATGCTGATGATGGTTATGATGATGATGGTAATGATGATTTTAATGATGAAAGTAAATTGTCTGCAAGAGACGGCGATGAATTTCATTTTTCAAATTTTTTTTTTACTATGTTAGTTTTTTACCGTTTCTTAAAAAAATGTCCACTAAAGTATACCCAAAAACATTTGTGTTTTACTTTATAATGTTCAATTAACTAAACTTACTAGTTATTTCATATCTAAATAGCCTGGGGGAATTAATCGGCACTTTCGGCATCAATTACCCCACTGTGCGTCGCCAACACAATCCCATACACGGAACACTGTTATCCCAAGCAGAGTTGGCATTTGTTAAGAATCGCCTTATAACTCTCGCGCAAAGTTCCCATTATCCCCAGGATATCTTCCCATATCTAAGAAAAGTTCTCTCTTGGTGCTCAATCCCTTCCTAGATAAACAGAAGGTGATGCGAGTTAATTAGAGACTCGCCAATGCGGCATTGTCGTATAATGAACGACACCCCCCGAGGCATGATTGACGGCCGATCGTGGTCTGTCAGATAATCAGTGTCGCTTACTAGCCAAAGCTGCTCTTTTTTCGGAGTGTCTGCAAACGGGCGTAGTGCTGCCGCCCTTAAGGGTCGCGGGAAATTCCTAAGAAGCAACCCGAGCCGAACATTTGTGAGGTGCGGCAGTAAATCACGCCGTGCGAGGAAGTTGGAAGGCATCAAGTTACCGACCTTAGTTGCGAACCATCGCAGTTATATTTTTCGGATAAGTACTAAGCTAATCGTTTGATTTTAATATATGCTGATAGAGACAGCTTAAATTGTGTGGGTGTGTTGCCTACCTTTTTCGAATCCTTCTGTTATTTTCGGAGTAGTTAAGCATATAGCGCTGCCACCCGTGAGTGAATAAGAGAGAATTAAGGAAAATTCCGAAATAAGCTCTAGTGCCGAATATTTATATTACTAAGCCGAACCTTTTGCTCTTAGTAGTAGTAGTATATAGTAGTGGTAGTGGTAGTAGTCAGACTGATCGTAGGGTAAAAAAATTTAAAAAAAAAAAAACAATTGTGCTATGAGTGTTCAACGCTCGCCCCAGCAAGGGCGGAGCGCGACGGACGGGAAGGATGTTACCCCACTAATGGGCCCAAATGGAAGCAGCGGTGCCTCCACGAGTGCGGTAGGTATTGGCCCAGGGCCAAATATGATGGATCCGTGTACGCGAAGTGGAAAAATAGCGCGCTCACCGACACGCAGAGGCGAAAGGTCGCAGTCTTCGCCACCTGGCCTTCATTCTGAAGGCGAGTTGGCAGCGATAGATGATCGGAGTGCCAATTCAAGCGCCGATGCGTTTGACCAGCTAGGTGGTCAAATAAAAGAGCTGGTAGGCATGTTTGCAAGTGGACGACGATCGATCAATCAGACTATGAGGGACCTGGTCAGCAATATCGCAGTGCTCTATGGCCGTGCTGCCGAAGTGGGTGAGCAACGAGTGGCAAGGGGTCAGGTAGAAAGAGGGGCGCAAACTTCACCGGTGGAATAGCGAAATCGCAGCGAGATGGCCAAGCGACCAAGGGAGGGAAAGTTGACGGAGCGACCAACTCCCCCAAAAAGGAATAAAAGCGGTGCAAAGCCTGCAGAACCAATGGTGAGCAGCGACAAAGAGGTTAGCGAAAATCAACTGGCAGGCCGGGTTGCAGCAGCAACAGTTCGGAGTGGGTTAAAGTGCTCAAGAAAGGCTCAAAGCCAAACAACAGTGCCGAAAAACCTGCCGAAGTAAGGCGGGCCAAGACCAAGTCAGTCCGACCCGATGCGCTGGTGGTTAAAGCGATTGGCTCGTCTACATATGCGGATATGTTACGCAAGGTTAAGGCCGCACCTCAACTAGAAGCGTTTAGCTCGAACGTACTGCATGTTAGGAAAACTGCCAAAGGCGAGCTGTTGTTCGAGCTGACTAAGCCGGCTGATGAGCGCACATCAGAATTGCAGCGTCGCATGAAAGAAGTGCTGGAGCAGGACGCGGAAGTCAGAACTTTGACGCAACAGTCGACAGTGGTGATCAAGGACTTAGACGAGGTGACATCGAAGGAGGACGTGCTGGAGGCGGTACAGGCGCAGTTCGAGGAGGCCAGGAGCCTTACGTTGGAGTCCATCAAGTCCTTGAGAAATAGCTGCGCAGGTACACAGACAGCGGAGTTAGTGGTACCAGCCAACACCGCCAACAAGATGATCCAGGCAGGGAAGATAAGAATCGGTTGCGTGCGCTGCCGAATTAGGGAGAACGTGCGCCCACTGAGATGCTTCAGGTGTTTGCAATATGGACACATAGCAGCGGCCTGCAAAAGCAACGTGGATCGGTCAACGTGCTGTATTAAGTGTGGCCAGAGCGGTTATAAAGCGCGGGAGTGTGATGAGAAGCCAAAATGTATGCTATGCGAGGAGGAGCGGCTGGACGCCGCGCACATTGCTGGCAGCCGTAGATGCCCAGCATATCAGAGGGCGTCTAAACAATTGCAGCTATGATACGATTGCTGCAAATCAACCTGAACCACTGTGAAGCGGCGCACGACCTGCTGAAGCAAACAATACGTGAGCTTGACGTGGACGTGGCGCTGATAAGTGAACCCTACAAACACCCGCAGGATACCATGTGGGCGTCGGATAGCGGGAAAAAGGCAGCTGTTTGGGCCTGTGGCAAGCGCCCCTTAGAGAATGCACCAATGGCCAAAACCGGGTTTGTGCAGGCAAAGATAGCTGGGGTATATTACTTTAGTTGCTACGCCCCACAGTGCTTCGACTCCATACAAAATTGCGGCAAAAATAGAAGGAGTACGTTAAATTCGCTGAAAATTTGCAGTCTAAGTCATTTTGAGCTGCTGATTTCAAAATTTGTGTTTGTTTCAAAAAAAAATATATAGTTAAAAAAAAATCGAATATATATGGTTATATATTATCTTGTCATCACAGAGCCCAAACCGCTGGAGCTATTATGATGAAATTTGGTCAAAAGTTGTATTTTAGAAAGTCAACCCTTAAACAGAAGCGATTTCGAAAACGTCGACCTGGAAAGGGCGGAAAGGCGGTGGTGAAGCTTATATGGACAGACATTGTTTTTTGGTCGGATTGTTTAAAAATTATGTATACTAAAAAAGCAATAACAAAATACATATCTTAGCGTTTTTCTAAATTCGATATTTAAAGGGTACAAAGAGGGCGGTAAAGTTGCTAAAGGCATATAGTTTTTGTTTATTTGATATTCGTAGAGCTTAACATGGAGATGAGGCAGGTGAATATGCAATGCAGCTCAACCTATAACGGCGAGACTATTCTTCAAGACTTATTCTTCAAAATTGGACCTTCTTCAAAGTTATACATTCCTCCTTTTTTTAGAATATATTAGCGTTAAATCACATTTTAGCTAACAAATTTCATAATAATGAAAAAATTTGGATTGTATGGCTCATAATGGGTTAAATATGCGTACCAAACCTATTTTTTATAAAAAACATTCATAATTCGTTGCATTGCCTTAGTTAAACATTTTAATCGCAATTTTAACTCAAGCGATTTCTATACAAAAATCAACATTAGTAGTTTCGAAAAAATTGAATATTTTCCATAGGCGCAAAAAGACGCAAAATTTTTTTTACGGATTTAAGAGAAGAAAGTCCATCCAAAAAGGGCCATAAAAAGGATTTACGCCAGTTGACGCCATTCGATATTAATTGCCTTTCTAAATTTGGTTCTTTTTAATTTTCATGGGTTTGAAAAACATTCATTTTTGAAAATTCGTACAAAAAAAATTATATATGCTAAATAAAAAAAACTGATCAGTGGTCTTGCTCCTATCAATTCAGTTTTAATATTACAAGAAATTGGAAGCCTATCTACAACAACACATTTTCTACCATTTTTTTTATACAAGCACCTAAATTTCATTTTTCCCCTTCATACATTTTTGTAAAAATATATCCGACTTTGACAAGCTATATCTCCTAATCTCGACAATTTTTCGATAAAGTATTTCGGATCCAGCTTAATTAAACAATTACCTTTAACATGATACTACTTTTGTCAAAATCCGCGATAATTTTTTTTCTTATTTTTGTCCACTCTCGAAGCACTGTGCGCCCCCCCGAGTATGACCACCAGTGAATACGCAGGCATGATCGACCAACTGGTAGCGGAGGCAAAAAACAAGGGCCCAAAGGTGATAGCGGGCGACTTCAATGCCTGGGCTACGGAGTGGGGTTCGACCAGGACGAACGCCAGAGGAACTATCCTTCTCGAATTCTCGAAGCTTTTGCTGCGCTCGACGTGGTGTTGCTTAATGTCGGCGATGAACCAACATTCAACAAGAACGGGCGTGTATCGTATATCGACCTCACGTTCGTTAGCCCGTGTTTGGCCAGGGGGGCTACGTGGAAGATCCATAGTGGTTTTACGTACAGCGACCACCAGGCGATCGTGACAGAAATCGAACAACGAGTGCAGCGGCAGGAGGCACGCAGCAGCCGAAACCAGGGATGGAAGCAAAAGTCCTTAGATGTGGACACCCTGCAGGTGGCCATGGATTAGGCACCGGTCTCAGGCTCAGCGGAAACCAAGGTGTCGCAGCTTATGGGAAGACTGGAGCGTGCGTGCGACGCATCAATGCACCGTCGCGGTATCTCAAACCGCAGGCGACCAGTGTATTGGTGGAACAGCAACATAGCGGACCTTCGAAAGAGCTGTATTAGTGCCAGGCGTAAGTTCCAGCGTACAAGAGGCGGCGACGGTGGAGAGAGGCTCCACGCCGCGTATAAGAAGGTGAAAAAGCAGCTAAAAGAGGCCATCAAGGAAAGTAAGAGAAAATGCTTCACCGATCTTTGCGACAGCGTTGACCAGAACCCATGGGGCACAGCGTATCAGGTGGTGATGAAGAAGCTGGCCACCTTCAGCCCGCCACCGCCCACCTCGGCGCCATTCTTTAAGCGTGTGGTACAAACGCTGTTCCCACCACAATGCGGCCTCAGGCAAGATGCCATTCCGTACCCGCGTAGTGCCGTTTATGATATACCGATGGTAGACAGCGACGAGGTGATCACTGCCTGCGGGAGAATCGGCGACCAAAAAGCACCTGGGCCAGATGGCATCCCGAACAAGGCGCTGAAGGCTGCGATTAAAGCATACCCAAGCCTATTTGTGGATGCTTACAATGCCTGCCTAACAGAGCGAGTTTTCCCGGACAGGTGGAAGATCCAGAAGTTGGTGTTACTGCCGAAGGGGAAGAATAACCCCGAAGACCCCTCATCGTACCGTCCTATCTGCCTGCTGGATTCCGCAGGCAAGTTGCTAGAGCGCTTAATTTGCACTAGGCTGGAGGCAGCAATTGCGGATGCAGGGGGCTTGTCTGAGTGCCAGTTCGGCTTCAGGAAAGCAATGTCGACACTCAACGCAATCGATCTGGTGGTCTGTACAGCACAGAGAGCAATCGAGGGTAAACGCTGGAGGTATGGCTCCAAGGAATACTGCTGCGTGGTGACCCTGGACGTGAAGAATGCCTTCAATACGGCGAGGTGGGGTGACATTTTAGCAGCGCTCAAAAAGTTGCAGGTGCCGGGATACCTAGTGGAGATTATTACCAGCTACTTCACGAACAGGGTACTAGATTACCACACCGATGCCGGAGAGATGCATCATATAGTCACGGGTGGTGTTCCACAGGGGTCGGTACTTGGTCCGACGCTGTGGAACGTGATGTACGACGGAGTGCTACGGCTGGCGGTACCAAGAAACGCCCAAATTGTGGGCTTTGCGGATGACATCGCAGTGGTAGTCACTGGAAAATTCCTTAGCGACGTCGAGGCGACCTGCAACAGCACTGTCAAACTGGTACAGGACTGGCTGTCCTCGGTTGGACTGCAGCTTGCGGAACAGAAGACGGAGGCACTCCTGATATCCAGTAGGAAGTCAGTAGAGACAGCCCATATCCAGGTTGGCGGCGTTACCGTGCACTCCAAACCGGCGATCAGGTACCTAGGAGTCATACTAGATGCAAGGCTTAGCTTCAAACACCACTTGAAGTACGTTGGCAACAAGGTATCGAAGACAGTGGCCGCATTATCGCGGCTTATGCCAAATATTGGCGGCCCAAAACAGCCGAGACGGCTATTGCTTATGAAAGTAGCAGCCGCCACGATGCTGTATGCGTCACAAATATGGGCTCCGGCGATGAGGGTCAAGTCGTACCGGAGCCACATAGAATCGGTGTACCGCATCAGCGCAATCAGGGTGAGCTGCGCATTCCGAACGACGTCGTATGATGCCGCCTGCGTGGTGGCGGGAATGGCCCCCATACACATCTTAGCGGAAGAGGCACGCGCTAAATACGAGGAAGATGCTCCGCAGCACAGGAAGACGTATCGGGAGCTGACCCTGCAGAAGTGGCAACAGCGATGGAACGAGTCCGGCAAGGGAAGGTGGACGTTCGCCCTAATAAGCGACCTCCACATTTGGATGGACCGTGCGCATGGGGTGGTGGATCACTATCTCACGCAGATAATGACAGGCCATGGCTGCTTTAAGGCATACCTACATAGGTGGGGGTATGAGCAGAACCCCTTCTGTGACTACTGTAGCGGGTCAATCGAGGACGCTGAGCACATTGTTTTTAACTGTGCAAGGTACACTAGTCAACGGCGCCGCCTAGCGAATAAAATCGGTGGTATGCCCACAGTGCAGTCACTAGTCGGAAAAATGGTGGAGTCCAGGTTTTGCTGGGATGCAGTAGCGCGATATGCGGCGGAAATCATGACAAGGCAACGCGAGATTGAGAGGGGCAGACGTGCCTTGGACGTCTTGTTGTGGAAGAGCCAGGATAAGGCTATGTCCCCCCCTGTGAAGAGATGCTGGAAGGCGGTTCCGCAGGGGGAGATAGTGGGGGGTGGTTTTTAGTCGGTAGGAATCCGGCATGCCGACGAACTGGAGTTCAGGCATCTTCCGAAGATTTTCCACCTCCGTCAGAAAACAAAAAAAAAAAAAACCCCAATATTCTCCCCCCAGAGTCCCGCTACTGCAGTTTGCTGCTTCAGATCCTTCACAAGCTATTACTGCATGCGGACCAACGGCTCATGCTCCGTATGGTACGGCAGGAATACTACATTCCGCGCCTAAAGCCGCAGGTTAAAAAGTGCATTTTTCAGTGAAAAACGTGTGTCATCCACAAACAAAGGCTGCGCACACAGATCATGGCAGCGCTCCCCCCCGAACGATGCACATTTACAATCCCATTCGCCACAACCGGAATCGACTTTGCTGGTCCATTCCAGATCAAAGCTTCCATGCTCCGTAGCTCAACCTACCTCAAAGGTTATGTTGCAGTGTTCGTGTGCTTCTCCACGAAGGCCGTTCACTTGGAAGTCTGCTCGGATCTTACGACCGAAACGTTCCGCGCAGCATTCACCCGATTTACTGGTCGACGAGGGCTACCTCTCAAACTCATGACCGACAACGGCAAAACGTTCGTCGGGGCTCAACGTGCCATGGCCAGAGACTTTGTTAAATTCTCGAGAGAAATCGCCCAAGACATTCTCGACCGATACGGTCCTCAGGGCTTCGAGTGGCAATTCATCCCCCCACATGCTCCTCACATAGGAGGACTATGGGAGTCGGTGGTTAAAAGCTTCAAGACCCACTTTAAAAAGGTAGCCGGCTTTCATAGATTCACATACGAAGAGTTTACGACTCTTCTTACTAGAATTGAAGGGACGCTCAATTCACGTCCGCTCTCTCCTCAATCGCAGGACCCTAGCGATTTAGTGTCTCTGACCCCTAGCCACTTTCTCCGAGGCGCTCCTATCGCCGCACCCCCCGAACCCGAGTGCTCCGAGCTATCCCTCATAAGGTTAGGTTAGGTTGCGGTGGCTGCCTCTATAAGAGACACACTCGGAGGCCTGAAAGGCCCATTGTGATACCACATATATCACCCGTTTTGAACTGTGTATGCAACACTGTTTTGCCAACATATGTTACAGCACACATTTCAAGCGGATGGGGAAAGGGGGAGGGGACCTACAGTTTAACGCCGAATCCGAACGGCAATTGGCAGTTTTTCGTTCACACTTGGAGGTTTTGCCGTTGCCTGCCAAGAGCGCACTTGTGCGATTCTTGTAATTCTCATTCCCTTCATGTGGATAGCGATAGAAGTAGATGAGTTGTTCACCAGCCCGAGCCAGGAATCGAACCTGGAGCCTTTGGTATGAGAAGCCAGCGCGCTACCCGCTTGACCATCGAGGCCGGCAGCCTCATAAACCGATGGGAAAAACTCAAAGTCCTCCATCATCAATTCGCCCGACGATGGAAGGACGAATATCTCAAGGATCTCCACAAACGCTATAAAAGGAAGCATCCGCAAAGGGAAGTGGAAGAGAATGAAATGGTCGTCATTAAAGACGACCTGCTTTCCCCCAATGAATGGCGGCTCGGCCGCATTCATAAAATTCATCGCGGTCCCGACAATCACGTCCGTGTCGTGGATATCCGCACTGAATCTGGCATCCTGACAAGACCAGTAGTCAAGCTATACAGCTTCTTAATCGCGACTCATCGCCCTGCCTATTTTCCCATACTCCTTCTCATACACTATCCACTCACTATCGTTACATTGTAGTGATACACTTTTCTTGTGTTTTGCAGGGCAACCAGGAAGCAGCAGATGGTTCAGCAATGCCGACTATGCCACCATCTCCACGGCATAAGGTATTGCCGGGCCTTTCTGGCGATGGCTCCGCAGCAACGACAGCAGGTAGCCCGCGCCCAGGGCTACTGCACTAATTGCCTGGTGCGGTCCCACCCCACCGTTCGGTGCCGCTCCGCCGGTCGCTGCAGGAAGTGCGGCCGAGCGCACCACACGATGCTGCACTTCAGCGAGAGGCCAGCCGCAACATCGCAGAAGACCACACCCAAGGGCGGCAAGAAGCCGTACTAGCCCCGGCAGCAGCCCGCCCCAGCACAGCCCCGGCAGCAGCCCGCTCCAACACAGCCCTGGCAGCAGCCCGCTCCAACAACGCGCCCCGTGCAGCGCTCCGCCATCGCGGACCGACTGGCACGCCACCGCCGTCAGCCCCGACGTCCAGCCAACCGCCCCTCAGCCGAGGCAGCAGCTGAGCGCCAGCTCATCGCGTTTAGCGACGAGGAGGCCTCCTCCGACGGAGCCCCCGAGCCGTGCGTCAAAGCCCTCGCCCTGATCGAGCAGGCCTTAGAGGCCTTGGGCCGGCTTAGCGAGCAGCTCTGACTATAATGTTGCCAAAGGCAACGCGGGCCGCCATGGCTAAATGTGTTCGTTCCCGTTTCTGTGGATCCTGCACAACTCCAAACCTCTCCCTTCCAATTCCCCTTTGTATTTATGTTCCACTTTCCAGATCCACCGGCTCCGGCCGTTTGTGTTGTCCAATGTATTCTTTACTAGTAGGGCCCTGCGGCTTTGTACGCAAGCTTGAAGTCAATGGGCCCAATAAATCAAGTTTCTTCATACTATACTCTATGGGCGATGCCACGCCTCTTTTATGTAATGCCCAATCCATTTCTCCAGCCGAAGGGTGTGACCTGGTTTCATTAATATGCGACTTTCAGTTCCAAAGTTACGCGGAAAATTTCAGTCACAAAAAATATGCCGCGCCCCACACATCTATGGGACGATGATATACAAAACTTCAAAGCTTTCCAACTTATTGTTCCGAAGCTATTCCCCATTCCCCATGTCGAAGGGCACATCTAAATCGTAAATCTTTGATGTGCGATTTGTAGTTCCACAGTTATTCGAAACATTTGAGTTGCTTAAAAAGTGCCACACCTCTTGTCCAACGTTCACAAAGTTTTATCAATGAAACGGCACATCTAAACGGTCACCCCGCACCAAATTTTAATGCTGCCCGATTTTTCATTCCGAAGATATTCCATATTGAAATTTTAAGTTGTATGGACGGTGCCACGCCCCCTTGTCAAAAACCCACCCTATTCCCCATATGGAAAAACACAACTAAACCGTACGTTTGTACCGAGTGTCATTAATGAGAACGCTATAGTTTCAAAGTTACACCGGCATTTAAAAAGTTCCACGCCTCTTGTCCAACGCCAATCAAATTTTACCAGTGAAACGGAACATCTAAACGGTGGACCCGCACCAAATTCTAATGCTGTTCGACTTCTCATTACGAAAATATTCCATATTGAAAATTTAAGTTGTATGGGAGGTGCCACGCCTACCTATCGGGTCGCATTCGCACTATGTGGTTTACCGAGACTTACTCAAGACGAACATTCCATGAAAAATTCAGCTAATCGGCTGTTTAGTTTTTGAGTTTTAAGGCCGTGGGACCAACAAACAAATATACATTAATTTTTATATACAACATAAAGATATTTGCTGCAATGACTCGCAAAATTTTTTTGATGTCCATATTGTTTTGCACAAATATAGCACAGTTAATTTCTGTCGTCATGGGAATTGCAGGAAGGCGTAAAAGGTGGGCGTGGTCAACCTTATATAGCCTATGTTTACCGCTATGAAACATCGAATCATTTTATATCAACATTAATTTTCAGACATGTACCGTAACTTTGTTTTGTTAGTTAAGTGGGTGCGGGAAGTGGGCGTGACCGATTATATTATAGCCTATGTTTGCCGCAATGAGCGGCTGAATCGTTTGATACCCATATTGCTATGACAAATATACTATGGCTGATTTGTTATTTTAGTGGGCGTGGTCAATCTTATACCAGGTATGTGCCTATGAAACCGGTAATTATTTTTGAAAAAACACGTTTATTGTGAGGAAATGATTACAATTTTATTCTTCAAAGTAATGGCCATCGCTAGCTACACATTTTTCCCATCTCTCAGGCAATTTATGGATGCCTCGCCAAAAAAATGTTTCGTCTTTTGCCTGAAACCAATCATCGATCCATTTTTTGGCTTCTGCGTGAGAATTGAAGCGCTGTTCCGTTAATGCGTGGCGCATCGATGCGAACATGTGATAATCCGAAGGCGCCAAGTCTGGTGAGTAAGCCGCATGAGCAAGAGCTTCCCAGTTGTACGATGCAACCAATTCTTTGGTGGCTCTAGTGCGGTGTGGTGGTGCGTTGTCATCGAGGAAAATCACTTTGTGTTGCCTGGCTTCATATTCTGGGCGTTTTTGGCGTATAGCACGGTTCAAATCGGCCAATTGTTGTTGGTAACGTTCACCGTTAACCGTTTCACCAGGTTTTAGAAGGTCTTTTTCTTCAAATGGTAACACAAAATTAACTGTGTCCGCAAATCATAAATTGTAGCCACGTAATCCGACATTTTCCGGAGCGTCAAACAATGCGTTGTTGGATGAAACTTGACAAATTGTGAACTGAATATTGTTGACATATGACAGAAGAAGTAAACATGACATTTGGTACGGTACCTGGTATATCTTATGTTAACATCAACGAAGCACGGAATCATTCGATATTAATACTGATTTACCAACATGTACCGTAGCTTCGTTTTCTTAGTTTAGAGGGCATGGAAAGTGGGCGTGTCCGATTATATTATAGCCTATGTTTGCCGCAATGACACGCTGAATAGTTTGATACCCATATTGCTAAGACAAATATACCATGGCTGATTTGTTATTATAGTGGGCGTGGCGAAAAGGCATATCGGGTGGGCGTGGTCAATCTTATATATCCTATGTTAACATCAACGAAGCACAGAATCATTCGATATTAATACTGATTTACCAACATGTACCGTAGCTTCGTTTTGTTAGTTTAGGGGGCACGGAAGTGGGCGTGGCCGATTATGTTATAGCCTATGTTTGCCGCAATGATACGCTGAATCGTTTGATACCCATATTGCCTTACAAAAGCATACCATAGATGAGTTTTGTTACCATAGTGGGCGTAGGAAGGGGCGTGGTCATTCTCATATAGCCTACGTACCATTCCCATCGATAAATAAATGTTTGGTTCTTATTTCATCTAACTCGGTTCAGTGGTTTTTGCCTGATTGTGGCTCAAAAAACCTCACACTTGCTTTTATACTTATAATAGTATAGATTGTCATTCGTGTTTTAATACCGAAATAAAACGCACGCATAATCCGCACAATCCCGCGTTATTTCTTTTAAGCGTTCCGCCGACGGCTCAATCAGAGATCTTTTGTTTAGAGTAATTTCAGGAAGCTCGAAATCAATATGTCTCTTAAATCACTCTGCTTCATACAACACCTTAACACATGTTTTGCCCTTTTACACCCTGAATTTCCAAAAATCCCGTCTTAGCGGAGGTTCATTTTTCAAGATGTATCTACAGTTTCTCTGATGTGTGTGTGTACTGCATAACTGTTGGATCATAAAAAATGTGCCACGCCCCTTGTCCAACGCCCATACAATTTTAACAGTAGAATAACACATCTATGAGGCGACGGTACACTAACTTCCAATGCTGTCCGACTTACAATGCCGCAGCTATTCCACTCAAAAGAATTGAATTGTATGGGCGGTGCCACGCCCCCTTGTTAAATACCCGCCCCATTTCCTCTGCCGAAAGATATGATTAAATAGTAGGTTCATACCAAGTTTCATTGATGTACGACTTACAGTTCTGCTACATAAAACATGTGCCACGCCCCTTGTTCAACGCCCATACAATTTTAACAGTAGAATGACTCATCTATGAAACGACGGTTCACCAAATTTCAATGCTGTGCGGCTTACTATTTCGAAGCTATTCCATATAAAAGATTTAAGTTGTATGTGCGGTGCCACGCCCCCTTGGTAAATACCCGCCCCATTCCCTCTGTGGAAAGATATGGCTAAATGGTAAATTCGTACTAAGTTTCATTGATGTGCGACTAACAGTTGCAAACTTATGCGAATAGTTTGGGTAAAAAAAATGTGCCACGCCCCATATCCAACGCCCATAAAATTTTAACAGTAGAATAATACATCTATGACGCGCCGCTTCACTAACTTTCAATGCTGTGCGACTTACAATTCCGAAGCTATTCCATTTAAAGGATTTGAGTTGTATGGGCGGTGCTACACCCTTTTGTTCAATACCGACCCCATTCCCTCGGGCGAAGGACATGATTAAATAGTAAGTTTGTACAAAATTTAATTGATGTGTGACTTATGGGTCCAAAGTTATTGTCTAAAAATATATTCGAGTGGTGCCACGCCCCGTTTTCCCGACTTTCCTTTTTTCCTAAACCTTCACGTAACAATTTCGAACAAACCCGCCGAAGGAAGTATCCACGTTGGTCAAGTCGTTTTCAAGTTTTAAGCATCCGAACGGACCACGATTCCTTTTTATATATATTGTTACGAATGCTAGTTCTAGTGGGCTAGTACATATCTCTGGATTGCGCAATTTGAAATAAACAAAACACACTTAGTTTCTCAAACGCAGTCAATGAAAACCAACAATCACTTTATTCCACCATTTTCACACTTCACTATCTTTACACTTAATTATTTGCTTAATTACTCAGTGTGGCACCTTCACTTGTCAAAATCAGACTGACTCGCTGCGCCGCACCCGGCTGCCTTTTATACATGTCCGGCCATCGCACAGATCGTTCTCGCACTTTCCAGAGTGGACTAAAGGATTCCATGATGATCGCGACCATCATTGCCAGGTTGGACTAAAAGTTTTCATTATCGCGGCCATCATTGCCAGGTTGAACTAAAAGTTTCCATTCTCGCGGTCATCATTGCCAGGTTGAATTATGGCACGGCGCGTAGCGACAGGGTTGCTTTGCACAGCGACAGACTGTCTTATCGTTACAATATAGATATTCGCTATGAGTCGCTGTGCAAAGCAACCCTGCCACTTCGCGCCGTGCCATAATTCAATGTGGCAACGACGGCCGCGATAATAACTTTTAGTCCAATCTGGCAACGACGGCAGCGATAATAACTTCTAGTCCAACCTGGCAATGATGGAAACTTTTAGTCCACTCCGGAATGTGCGGGAACGATTTGCGCGATGGCCTGGCAGGTATAAAAGGCAGCCGGATGCGGCGCAGCTAGTCAGTCTGGTTTTGACAAGTGAAGTTGCCACACGGAGTGATTAAGCAAATACTTAAGTGTACGAATAGTAAAGTGTAAACTGTGAATAATAAAGTGACTGTTGGTTTATTTTATTGTCTGCGTTTAAGAAACTGACTGTGTTTTATTTTCAAATTACACAATCCAGAGATACGCAACAGCCCACTAGACGTAGTATTCGTAACAATATTGTTTCATCACTACACTACAGCAGTATACAGCTTTTTGCAGATGATGGGTTGATCATGATAAGTGGCAATGGAATAGATCTAATGAACGAAAAACTGCAATCAGACTTAGACAGTTTTTATAGTTGGCTCTGTGCAAACAAACTTGAACTTAAGATTGACTAAACGAAATTTATGTTTATCACAAGAAACAACAAGTTGAACGTGAATGTATTGAAATTCAATAGGGCAGAGATAGGATAGGTAATTAAAATCAAATATTTAGGTGTTTAATCGTTGAGAAATTGACATTCAATGATCACATTGATTACACAATTAGCAAAATTGCCAAACAAATTTTCTTTATGAGAAGAACTTGCAAACACAAAAATCGTACAAAATTATGGTTTATAAGTCCATTACCGCACCTTATTTATTGCCCAACGATTTTTTAAGATACACAAATTTAAAGCTGCAAAAATGCAAAACAAAGCAATGCGATTCATTTTGAAATCACGGTATGATGCACATATAGGAGATATGCTGTGTAATGTTAAGTGGCCTAGTGTAAAGCAGCAAATATTTTACTACACATTGAAATTTATCTATAATATTGAAACGAAGAGGCACTCTGTGCTGTGCATGAACGCTTTTGCAAGCATACTTTTAGGCATGCACTTTGAAGTATGGCAAATTTGGTATAATTCGCTTGGATAGTCCGATATGGCAAGGATGGTTCTCGAAGAAATGGACTGTGCGAGAATGGTCGAGCCCTTTCCAATTGGAAGTTGCAAGAAACTTCGGCGCGATAAGAAAACTGGTATAAAAGCAGCAGTGGCAGCGCAAGGGGCCGAGTCTGTGTTGAGCAAGCAAGGTGGTAACAAGTGTAGATCTGTAAATAAAGTGATTGTTAGTGTCTGACTGCGTTTGCGTTAATTGAAGTAGTTTTATTTTCAAACACACTCCAAATGAACCTCGGAAAACTCGGATTTTCGTAACATTTGGTGTCAGAAGTCAGGATTGTGTTACTGAAGATAAACAACAACAAAATTATAAAAACACAGACATAGTTAAACTCGAGCTGAAGGTGGACCAGCTGAAGAAGGAGTTGGCTGCCTGGAATTTGTCGACTGCTGGTGGAACGGTGGAGTTGCAGCTGCGCTTGCGAGAGGCATGTGAGGCACGAGGCGTCGATTGGACTGCGTACGAGCTCGGAGCGCAAGAGATAGAGGCGTCGGCGCAAAGGTGGAGGAGTCGCCAGCTGGTGCTGCTTCGCTACAGAATACAGCTGAAGCGGCTGCGCCAATACAAGCGTTGGACATGAGTCAACTAATGGCTGCACTTAAAGGCATGTCGGCGCAAACGGAAACGACGAATCGAGAAATGGCAGCGAAACTGGAAACTACAAATCAGGAGATAGCTAAAATGGAAGCGGCAAGCCAGGAAATTCGGCAAAAGTCGACACTGCGAGCGGAGATATGGCAAAAAATTCTGCGCGCATAGAGCACAAGGTGGAGGAAATTTCCGGTAGGCTGAACGTGAAAGTTGAGCATCTAGAGACGCGAATGGACAATTGGGACAAACGAGTTGACGAAATGGGTGACTCCCTGCGCAAACGAGTGGACGACCTGGATGATTCCCTGCACAAACGAGTTGACAGTCTGGAGGAGCGGCTCATAGAGGTACAGCCACGACAATGTTTGCTGCCGGTTCCGGAAAGTTTCGCCACCCGAACAGACGTGCCTACTTATGATGGTGCTACGCCGTTCGATACATTTAAATTGCAATTCGACTTAGCTGCTTTGGAAAATCAGTGGACCGATATCAGGAAGGGTCGGAGATTGGCACTGGCGCTAAAAGGTCCTGCTGAGGTAATGAAATCAGTTCCGGAATGTTCGAGAAGTGATTACGAGGCCGTCATGAGAGCGTTGGCAGCAAAGTGCAGCAACGAGCACAACCATACGCTGTAATATTGTGAGCTGAAGAACCGCCGGCAAAGAGCCAGCGAGGCGTTGCAGACATATGCAGCAGACATTGAGCGGCTCGTACAGATGTGCTACCCGTCCTTCGGCGCTGATGATCTTGAGAGGATGAAAATTGAGTCGTTCATTGAAGGTCTTCATGATCCGGAGACACGTCGCAGTGCGTTGATGATGGGCAAGCCGACATTTAAGGAGACAATGACCAGCGTGATGACATATGAAGCGACATTGATTGGAGGCACTCGGTATGCCCCGGCAAGAATACGCCAAATCCAGCCGGACAGCGACATTTCGATCCAGGCACGGTTTTACGCTAGACCTGAAAGAAAATGTGCTGAGGTATGCCAACGTTGAATTCCCCCTGCACACCGGCTATGAACGAAGCGTGGCGGTAAAGAAAGTTGTCTCGTGTCAACACCAGAAGATACCAGCGAATTCCGAGGCGATTGTGTGGGCAAAGGTGGACGAGGACGATAAGACAAGTCGGTTGTGGGTTGTAGAATCGCCAAAACAAGGATACGACAACATAATTATCGGACGTACATTAGTGGAACCCAAAAATGGACAAATGCCAGTCAGGATACTCAGCCCACTGACCACACCCCGATATGTCGGAAAAGATGCGGTCATTGGCGAGTGTAGAGAGGCTGAAGTAGTTGTCAATTGCGAAAGCAGTCCACCCGGAGGAAGTAAGAAAAGCGGTTCTAACATGGACGCCATACCGCAGAACCAGTGGAGCAGCGAATTGACAGCCGAACAGAAACAGAAGGCGAGGTCACTCCTGCAGCACTATGGGTCAATATTTGCAACGGAAGCGGTCGGAAGAACAGCTATAGTGAAGCACAACATCGACACCGGAAGTGCGAAACCAATCCGCCAACCGCCAAGATGAGTTCCTCTGGCCAAAAGGGAAGAGGTCACAAATTTGATTGAAAACATGGGTAAAGAAAAGGTCATAGAGCCTTCGTCAGGTCCTTGGTGCTCGCCGGTCGTGCTAGTCAAGAAAAAGGATGGCAGTACCCGATTTTGTGTGGACTATCGAAAGCTCAATGACGTGACCAAGAAGGACAGCTATCCACTACCTCGGATCGATGACACCCTGGACAGACTGTCAGGCACGCAGTGGTTTTCCACGCTCGACTTACGCAGCGGCTATTGGCAGGTGGAACTTGCAGACCAGGAAAAGGAGAAAACAGCTTTTAGTGTTGACGACGGTTTGTGGCAGTTCACCGTCATGCCGTTTGGACTCTGCAACGCACCCGCAACATTCGAGCGGTTAATGGAACGTGTGCTTAAAGGGCTGCATTGGCGGACGTGTCTGGTATACCTCGACGACATAATCGTGATGGGCATGAGCTTCGACGACCACCTGAAAAAGCTGAAGGACGTATTTGGGCGAATACAAAACGCCGGCCTTAAACTCAATTCAAAGAAGTGCTCGCTGTTCCAAAACGAGGTCAAGTATTTGGGTCACACGGTTTCCGCTCGCGGAGTACATACGGACGAAGGCAAGATCACGGCGGTGAAGGAGTGGCCCCGACCACACAATCTACACGAACTCCGCAGTTTCCTGGGCCTGTGCACATACTACCGCCAATTTGTTCCAGGATTTACAAACATAGCTGGCAGCTTGCACAAACTGACGAAAAAGAATCAAGCCTTCGCGTGGGGTGAAGAACAGGAGCAGGCTTTTGCGACGTCCATGGCATTCGCTCAAAGGGCGCTCCCATGTTGTACTGCTGCATGCGGCCTCGAGATCTTCTTGTCGGCCCTTTCGCGGCTGAACATCGATCACAGCTCTTAATCCACTCGGCTACAGACTCCTGACATCCTACCCAGTAGAATCGTCTTTTTATTTTGGCGACAGTTTTTGTGATGCCTAGGTGCCCTCCGCTGGAGTCGTTATGGTATGCCTCGATCACCTCGTTGATTCTGCATTTCGGGACTACCATTAGGGAGTTGCTGGTCCGACCATCCTCGCTCTCCCATTCGCGGTATAGGCAGCTATCAGACAGCCGCAGACTTTGCCACTGTGCCCAGTAATCCTTCGCGATTGGGCCTTCACCGGCCATCTCCTGCCAGTCTGGACGTGCGCCTTGCTTCTTCCCTTCGACGATTTTTTTAAGATCCACACCCTCACGCTGGTTCTTTTGTAGCCACTCCACAGATCACTCTTCCTCTCGCATAACGCTTACCAACCGGACGTCCACTATCTGTTCCTTGCTTTCAGCTCGCGAACACTGCCTGCATTCGATTTTGCACAGACGGCGTGACAAGGCATCGGCATTTCCATGGCTACTGCCCTTGCGATGCTCTATCGTGTAGTCGTAGCTCTGCAGCCGCTCGATCCACCACGCCAATTGCCCTTTAGGGTCTTTAAAGTTCAGGAGCCATCTCAATGCCGCATGATCTGCGCGCAGGCGAAACCTGTGTCCATACAGATATTTGTGGAAGTGTTTTAAGCAGTCCACTACCGCAAGCAATTCTCTCCGTGTCACACAGTAGTTGCGTTCCGGTTTCGATAGAACCCTACTGTACTATGCTATCACTTGTTCTTCGTCTATTATCTGTGAGAGCACACCGCCAATACTATGCCCGCTTGCATCTGTATCCAGCACAAACATCTCCAGAGCACAGTTTTTCCTTCAGACGTGCAAAAGCCTGTTCCTGCTCTTCGTTCCACTCGAAAGCTTGGCTATTTTTCGTCAGTTTGTGCAAGCTGCGAATCCCGGAACGAATCGGCGGTAGTATGTGCACAGGCCCAGGAAACTGCGGAGTTCGTGTAGATTGCGTGGCCGGGGCCACTCCTTCACCGCCGTGATTTTGCCTTCATCCGTATGTACTCCGCGAGCGGCAACCGTGTGACCCAGATACTTGAACTCTTTTTGGAACAGCGAAAACTTCTTTGGGTTGAGTTTAAGGTCGGCGTTTTGTGTTCGCCCAAATACGTCCTTCAGCTTTTCCAGGTTGTCGTCGAAGCTTTTGCCCATCACGATAATGTCGTCGAGGTATACCAGACACGTCCGCCAATGCAGCCCTTTTAGCACACGTTCCGTTAGCCGCGCGAATGTTGCTGGTGCGTTGCAGAGTCGAAGCGGCATGACGGTGAACTGTCACAAACCATCGCCAACACTGAAAGCCGCTTTCTCCTTGTCCTTGTCTGCAAGCTCTACCTGCCTATAGCCGCTGCGTAAGTCGAGCGTGGAGAACCACTGCGTGCCTGACAGTGTGTCCAGGGTGTCATCGATCCGAGGTAGTGGATAACTGTCCTTCTTGGTCACATCATTGAGCTTCCGATAGTCCACATAAAACCGGGTACTGCCATCCTTTTTCTTGACTAGCACGACCGGCAAGCACCAGGGGCCCGAAGAAGGCTCTATGACCTTTTCTTTTGGATGTTTTCAATCAAATTTGTGACCTCTTCCCTCTTGGCCAGAGGAACTCGTCTTGGCGGTTGACGAATTGGTTTTGCACTTCCGGTGTCGATGTTGTGCTTCACTATGGCTGTTCTTCCGCCCGCTTTTTCTACAAATATTGACCCATAGTGCTGTAGGAGTGACCTCGCCTTCTGTTTCTGCTTGGCCGTCAACTCGCTTCTCTACTGGTTCTCCTGCGGTATGGCGCCCATGCTAAAAACGCTCTTCTTATTACCTCCAGGTGGGCTACACCCACAATTGACCACTGCTACAGCTTCCTTACACTCGCCAATTACCTTATCTTTACCGACATATCTGGGTGCATTCAGCGGGTTCAGTACTCTAATTGGTATTCTGCCATTCTTAATAATAATAATAATAATTGATTGGCACGACAGCCCGCTTACGCGAGACTAAGGCCTAGCTTCCCGCAACCACCCGTGTTGTGCGTGCCATTCTGCCATTCTTAGGTTCCACTAATGTACGTCCGATGATGATGTTGTCGTGTCCTTGATTCGGTGCTTCTACAACCCACAGCCGACTTTTCCCCTTTGTCCTCGTCCACCTTTGCCCACACAATCGCCTCGGAATTCGCTGGTATCCTCTGGTGTTCACACGATACAACCTTCCTTACCGCCACGCTTCGCTCATAGCCGGTGTGCAGCGGGAATTCAACGTTGGCATATCTCAGCACATTTTCTTTTAGGTCCAGCGTAAAATCATGCGTGCAATCATCGTGCCTAATCATCAAATCCACGCCGATAATCACGTCGTCCATTATATCCGCGACGATGAACTCATGTTCCAGGCTGCTGGTGCCGATAGCAATCGTTTTTGTAACTTTCCCTCTTACCGGCGCACGCTCGACAGTCGCAGTCCTCAGTTGTATGCCATGCAGCGGTTCCCAGTTCTTCAGCAGCTTCCTTTTTATGATCGAATATAATGCGCCAGTATCCAGTGTTAACACAAACAGCTTTCCATCTATCTTTCCTTCAATCGTCAAGCTGCCGGGTTGTCGTTTCAACTGCGAGACAAGGACGGTGGGCCAGCCGGTTGTGGGGATAAGCTCACGCCCCTTTGGGCTGACCCGTTTTAGTTTAACGGCTCCTCGTCCTCAGCCCTGCGCTTGGTGGCTGAGCCTGGATTGTCAGTATTCCTCGCTTCAGGCGATTGCGATCGAGAACGGGAACGCCTCTTCCGTTGGCGGCAGTCTCGTGATATGTGGCCCTGCTTGCCACATACCCAGCAAACAACTTTAGAGGAGACCACCCATGGCTTTCCTGGTGGCTCAGAGCTTATGGCCTGGATCGTAATGTCGTTGTCCGGCTGGATCTGGCGTATCCTTGCAGGTGCATACCGAGTGCTCCCAATCCATGTCGCCTCATATGTCATCGCGCTGGTCACCGTTTCCCTAAATGTCGGCTTGCCCATTATCAATGCACTGCAACGTGTCTCCGGATCATGAAAACCTTCAATAACAGCCTCAATCTTCATCGTCTCGAGATAATCAGCGCCGAAGGACGGGTAGCACAGCTGTACGAGCCGCTCAATGTCCGCTGCATATGGGCATCTCCCAGTGGCACGGACGCAAAAAGTCGATATATTTTTTTAGTGTTCTAACGCACTGAAATGGTGCTACATTTTAGAAATATATTTGAAAGATTTAGTACAAATTAGTACAAAATAAAAAGCAATTATGCAATGAAACGGACGCGACAAAAAAAAAAAGAAGTTTTTTGAAGCTCTTATAGAAATATACAAAATTTAGCGATTTTTGGGAACTTTTTTTTTATATATTGTAATGATGAGCCAGTCTGTCGCGGTGCAAAGCAACCCTGCCGCTACGTGCCGTGCCATAACCCAATCTGGCAACGACGGCCGCGATAGTAACTTTTAGCCCAACCTGGCAACGATGGTCGCGGTCATCAGGGAAACTTCTAGTCCAATCTGGCAACGTGCGAGAACGATCTGCGCGACGGCCGGACAGAGTATAAAAGGTGGCCAGATGCGGTACAGCGAGTCAGTCTGGTTTTGACAAGTGAAGTTGCCACACGGAATAATCAAGCAGATACTTAAGTGTACGAACAGTAAAGTGTAAACTGTGAATAATAAAGTGACTGTTGGTGTATTTTATTGTCTGCGTTTAAGAAACTGACTGTGTTTTATTTTCAAATCACACAATCCAGAGATACGTGACAGCCCACTAGACTTAATATTCGTAACATTTGGTGTCAGAAGTGGGATTGTAGAAAATTGAAAATAAACGAAAAGTAACAAAACAAAAAAAAAAAAACTAAATAAATAAATAAAAGTATAACAGCACGGACATGGTTAAACTCGAGCTGCTGAAGGTGGACCAGCTGAAGAAGGAGCTGGCTGCCTGGAATTTGCCGACTGCTGGCGGGAAAGTGGAGTTGCAGCTGCGCTTGCGAGAGGCGTGTGAATCACGAGGCATCGATTGGGCTGCACACGAGTTCGGAACGCAGGAACAAGAGGCGTCGGCCAAAGTGGAGGAATCGCCTGCGGGTGCTGCGTCGATCCAAAGTACGGCTGCACCGGCTGGACCACTACAAGCATTAGACATGAGCCAGCTAATGAGTGCAATAAAAGGCATGTTCGAGACTTCCAATCGTGAAAATCGTGAAATGTCGGCGCAGATGGCAGCGAAAATGGAAACTGCAAATCAAGAGATGGCAGCGAAAATGGAAACTGCAAATCAAGAGATGGCAGCGAAAATGGAAACGGCGACCCATGAAATATCGGCGCAAGTGTCGGAGCGAATGGAAGTCAAGCTTCAGGAAAGCTCTGCGCGCTTGGAGCAGAAGGTAGAGGAAATCTCCAATAGGCTGGACGGGAAAGTTGAGCATCTTGAGACGCGCATGGACAATTGGGACAAACGAGTTGACAACCTGGATGAGTCCTTGAACAAACGAGTTGACAGTCTGGAAGTTTCGATGCACAGAAAGATAGACGAATGGCTTCGAGAGGTACAGCTTCGAGCAAGGGTGCAGTCTGTTGAGGAAAGTTTCGCCATAGAAGTGCCTACTTATGATGGTACTACGTCGTTCGACACATTCAAACTACAATTCGAGATGGCTGCTTTGGAGAGTCAGTGGACCGATGTTAGGAAAGGTCGGAGACTGATACTGGCTCTGAAAGGTCCTGCGGCTGAGGTAATCAAATCAGTTCCAGAATGTTTAAGAGGTGATTACGACACCGTCATAAGGGCGCTGGCAGCCAAATACAGTGACGAGCACAACAAAATGCTGTATTATTGCGAGCTGAAGAGCCGTAGACAAAGGGCCAACGAGGCGCTGCAGACATATGCAGCGGACATTGAGCGGCTCGTACAGTTGTGCTACCCGAAATTCGGCGCTGATAACCTCGAGAGGATGAAGATTGAGTCATTTATTGAAGGTCTTCATGACCCAGAGACACGTCGCAGTGCGTTGATGATGGGCAAGCCGACATTTAAGGAGACGGTGGCCAGCGCGATGACGTATGAGGCGGCCTGGAGAGGAAGTTTTCGACATTCATCTGCGGAAAAGCGTCGAGCCCAATCTGGGCGTGTCACCCAAAGCCAGACAGTGAGCTCGGAGGCGCCGGCGGGGCTGCGGGCAGTGTCATTAGAGTCAGTTGCTGGCGATGTGGCAAGCAAGGCCACATATCACGAGACTGCCATCTGCGAGAAAAGTGTTCCGGACAACAGACGTCGCCAAGAAGGCCTGCCGCTCTGCCACACCATCCGTGCAAAGTCGAATGCAGGCAATGCTCGCGAGCCGAAAGCAAAGAACAGATAGTGGACGTCCGGTTGGTCAGCGTCATGCCAGAGGAAGAGTTGTCTGCGGAGAGGCTACAAAAAGACCAGCGTGAGGATGCGGATCTTGCGAAGATCGTCGAAGGCAAGGAGCAAGGCGCACGTCCAGACTGGCAGGAGATGGCTGGTGAAAGCCCGATCGCTAAGGCTTACTGGGCACAGTGGAAAAGTTTGCGGCTGAAGGAAGGCTGCCTGTACCGCGAATGGGAGAGCGCGGATGGTCGTACCAGCAACCCCCTAATGGTAGTGCCGAAAAGCAGAATCAACGAGGTCATCGAGGCATATCATAACGACTCCAGTGGAGGGCCTAGGTAGGCATCACCAAAACCGTCGCCAAAATAAAAAGACGATTCTACTGGGTAGGATGTCAGGAGTCTGTAGCCGAGTGGATTAAGAGCTGCGACCGATGTTCAGCCGCGAAAGGGCCGACAAGAAAATCTCGAGGCCGCATGCAGCAGTACAACGTGGGAGCGCCCTTCGAGCGGATTGCTATGGACGTCGCCGGCCCATTCCCAACTAGCACTCAAGGCAACAAATATGTGCTGGTCGTAATGGATTACTTCAGCAAATGGCCCGAAGTGTACCCTATTCCTAACCAGGAGGCCACCACGATCTCGGAAAAGCTGGTAAACAACTGGGTAGCCAGGTTCGGAGTTCCGTTGGAGTTGCACTCAGATCAAGGCCGGAATTTTGAGTCTGCGGTATTCAAGGAAGTGTGTGAGCTGCTGGGGATAAAGAAAACGCGTACCACTTCTTTGCACCCACAGTCCGACGGCATGGTGGAACGCTTTAACCGGACACTGGAGGAATACCTGCGGAAAGTGGTAGGCAGGAATCAAAAGGATTGGGACACGCACATCCCCCTGTTCCTGATGGCGTATAGGTCAGCCCCGCACGACACGACATCACTCACTCCAGCCCGGGCAGTGTTCGGCACAGAGTTGCGGTTACCCGCTGACTTGAAGTTCGGGGTAGTCAGCACGACGGGAGGCGCTAAGACGGACTACGTGGCCAATAAGCGGGCGGAACTGGAGGAAATTCACCAGTTTATAAGGAGCCGCACCAAACTGGTCAGCGATAAGGTGAAAGCCAGATACGATCTACGGGCCAACTCAGCAGGGTTCCAAGAAGGCGATTTGGTAATGCTCTACAACCCGCAGCGGAGGAAAGGTTTGTCTCCGAAACTCCAAGCGTCATGGGAAGGACCTTACGAAGTCGTGACTAGGATTAACGACGTGGTATACCGGATTCAATGTTGCAGCAATAGAGGCGCTAAGCTGAAGGTAGTCCATTTGGAGCGCCTGGCGCCTCATCACAGCGGAGCCTCGGCACTTGTTCGGGACGAACAAGTCTAAGTGGTGGGCAGTGTAATGATGAGCCAGTCTGTCGCGGTGCAAAGCAACCCTGCCGCTACGTGCCGTGCCATAACCCAATCTGGCAACGACGGCCGCGATAGTAACTTTTAGCCCAACCTGGCAACGATGGTCGCGGTCATCAGGGAAACTTCTAGTCCAATCTGGCAACGTGCGAGAACGATCTGCGCGACGGCCGGACAGAGTATAAAAGGTGGCCAGATGCGGTACAGCGAGTCAGTCTGGTTTTGACAAGTGAAGTTGCCACACGGAATAATCAAGCAGATACTTAAGTGTACGAACAGTAAAGTGTAAACTGTGAATAATAAAGTGACTGTTGGTGTATTTTATTGTCTGCGTTTAAGAAACTGACTGTGTTTTATTTTCAAATCACACAATCCAGAGATACGTGACAGCCCACTAGACTTAATATTCGTAACATTTGGTGTCAGAAGTGGGATTGTAGAAAATTGAAAATAAACGAAAAGTAACAAAACAAAAAAAAAAAAACTAAATAAATAAATTAAAGTATAACAGCACGGACATGGTTAAACTCGAGCTGCTGAAGGTGGACCAGCTGAAGAAGGAGCTGGCTGCCTGGAATTTGCCGACTGCTGGCGGGAAAGTGGAGTTGCAGCTGCGCTTGCGAGAGGCGTGTGAATCACGAGGCATCGATTGGGCTGCACACGAGTTCGGAACGCAGGAACAAGAGGCGTCGGCCAAAGTGGAGGAATCGCCTGCGGGTGCTGCGTCGATCCAAAGTACGGCTGCACCGGCTGGACCACTACAAGCATTAGACATGAGCCAGCTAATGAGTGCAATAAAAGGCATGTTCGAGACTTCCAATCGTGAAAATCGTGAAATGTCGGCGCAGATGGCAGCGAAAATGGAAACTGCAAATCAAGAGATGGCAGCGAAAATGGAAACTGCAAATCAAGAGATGGCAGCGAAAATGGAAACTGCAAATCAAGAGATGGCAGCGAAAATGGAAACGGCGACCCATGAAATATCGGCGCAAGTGTCGGAGCGAATGGAAGTCAAGCTTCAGGAAAGCTCTGCGCGCTTGGAGCAGAAGGTAGAGGAAATCTCCAATAGGCTGGACGGGAAAGTTGAGCATCTTGAGACGCGCATGGACAATTGGGACAAACGAGTTGACAACCTGGATGAGTCCTTGAACAAACGAGTTGACAGTCTGGAAGTTTCGATGCACAGAAAGATAGACGAATGGCTTCGAGAGGTACAGCTTCGAGCAAGGGTGCAGTCTGTTGAGGAAAGTTTCGCCATAGAAGTGCCTACTTATGATGGTACTACGTCGTTCGACACATTCAAACTACAATTCGAGATGGCTGCTTTGGAGAGTCAGTGGACCGATGTTAGGAAAGGTCGGAGACTGATACTGGCTCTGAAAGGTCCTGCGGCTGAGGTAATCAAATCAGTTCCAGAATGTTTAAGAGGTGATTACGACACCGTCATAAGGGCGCTGGCAGCCAAATACAGTGACGAGCACAACAAAATGCTGTATTATTGCGAGCTGAAGAGCCGTAGACAAAGGGCCAACGAGGCGCTGCAGACATATGCAGCGGACATTGAGCGGCTCGTACAGTTGTGCTACCCGAAATTCGGCGCTGATAACCTCGAGAGGATGAAGATTGAGTCATTTATTGAAGGTCTTCATGACCCAGAGACACGTCGCAGTGCGTTGATGATGGGCAAGCCGACATTTAAGGAGACGGTGGCCAGCGCGATGACGTATGAGGCGGCCTGGAGAGGAAGTTTTCGACATTCATCTGCGGAAAAGCGTCGAGCCCAATCTGGGCGTGTCACCCAAAGCCAGACAGTGAGCTCGGAGGCGCCGGCGGGGCTGCGGGCAGTGTCATTAGAGTCAGTTGCTGGCGATGTGGCAAGCAAGGCCACATATCACGAGACTGCCATCTGCGAGAAAAGTGTTCCGGACAACAGACGTCGCCAAGAAGGCCTGCCGCTCTGCCACACCATCCGTGCAAAGTCGAATGCAGGCAATGCTCGCGAGCCGAAAGCAAAGAACAGATAGTGGACGTCCGGTTGGTCAGCGTCATGCCAGAGGAAGAGTTGTCTGCGGAGAGGCTACAAAAAGACCAGCGTGAGGATGCGGATCTTGCGAAGATCGTCGAAGGCAAGGAGCAAGGCGCACGTCCAGACTGGCAGGAGATGGCTGGTGAAAGCCCGATCGCTAAGGCTTACTGGGCACAGTGGAAAAGTTTGCGGCTGAAGGAAGGCTGCCTGTACCGCGAATGGGAGAGCGCGGATGGTCGTACCAGCAACCCCCTAATGGTAGTGCCGAAAAGCAGAATCAACGAGGTCATCGAGGCATATCATAACGACTCCAGTGGAGGGCCTAGGTAGGCATCACCAAAACCGTCGCCAAAATAAAAAGACGATTCTACTGGGTAGGATGTCAGGAGTCTGTAGCCGAGTGGATTAAGAGCTGCGACCGATGTTCAGCCGCGAAAGGGCCGACAAGAAAATCTCGAGGCCGCATGCAGCAGTACAACGTGGGAGCGCCCTTCGAGCGGATTGCTATGGACGTCGCCGGCCCATTCCCAACTAGCACTCAAGGCAACAAATATGTGCTGGTCGTAATGGATTACTTCAGCAAATGGCCCGAAGTGTACCCTATTCCTAACCAGGAGGCCACCACGATCTCGGAAAAGCTGGTAAACAACTGGGTAGCCAGGTTCGGAGTTCCGTTGGAGTTGCACTCAGATCAAGGCCGGAATTTTGAGTCTGCGGTATTCAAGGAAGTGTGTGAGCTGCTGGGGATAAAGAAAACGCGTACCACTTCTTTGCACCCACAGTCCGACGGCATGGTGGAACGCTTTAACCGGACACTGGAGGAATACCTGCGGAAAGTGGTAGGCAGGAATCAAAAGGATTGGGACACGCACATCCCCCTGTTCCTGATGGCGTATAGGTCAGCCCCGCACGACACGACATCACTCACTCCAGCCCGGGCAGTGTTCGGCACAGAGTTGCGGTTACCCGCTGACTTGAAGTTCGGGGTAGTCAGCACGACGGGAGGCGCTAAGACGGACTACGTGGCCAATAAGCGGGCGGAACTGGAGGAAATTCACCAGTTTATAAGGAGCCGCACCAAACTGGTCAGCGATAAGGTGAAAGCCAGATACGATCTACGGGCCAACTCAGCAGGGTTCCAAGAAGGCGATTTGGTAATGCTCTACAACCCGCAGCGGAGGAAAGGTTTGTCTCCGAAACTCCAAGCGTCATGGGAAGGACCTTACGAAGTCGTGACTAGGATTAACGACGTGGTATACCGGATTCAATGTTGCAGCAATAGAGGCGCTAAGCTGAAGGTAGTCCATTTGGAGCGCCTGGCGCCTCATCACAGCGGAGCCTCGGCACTTGTTCGGGACGAACAAGTCTAAGTGGTGGGCAGTGTAATGATGAGCCAGTCTGTCGCGGTGCAAAGCAACCCTGCCGCTACGTGCCGTGCCATAACCCAATCTGGCAACGACGGCCGCGATAGTAACTTTTAGCCCAACCTGGCAACGATGGTCGCGGTCATCAGGGAAACTTCTAGTCCAATCTGGCAACGTGCGAGAACGATCTGCGCGACGGCCGGACAGAGTATAAAAGGTGGCCAGATGCGGTACAGCGAGTCAGTCTGGTTTTGACAAGTGAAGTTGCCACACGGAATAATCAAGCAGATACTTAAGTGTACGAACAGTAAAGTGTAAACTGTGAATAATAAAGTGACTGTTGGTGTATTTTATTGTCTGCGTTTAAGAAACTGACTGTGTTTTATTTTCAAATCACACAATCCAGAGATACGTGACAGCCCACTAGACTTAATATTCGTAACATTTGGTGTCAGAAGTGGGATTGTAGAAAATTGAAAATAAACGAAAAGTAACAAAACAAAAAAAAAAAAACTAAATAAATAAATTAAAGTATAACAGCACGGACATGGTTAAACTCGAGCTGCTGAAGGTGGACCAGCTGAAGAAGGAGCTGGCTGCCTGGAATTTGCCGACTGCTGGCGGGAAAGTGGAGTTGCAGCTGCGCTTGCGAGAGGCGTGTGAATCACGAGGCATCGATTGGGCTGCACACGAGTTCGGAACGCAGGAACAAGAGGCGTCGGCCAAAGTGGAGGAATCGCCTGCGGGTGCTGCGTCGATCCAAAGTACGGCTGCACCGGCTGGACCACTACAAGCATTAGACATGAGCCAGCTAATGAGTGCAATAAAAGGCATGTTCGAGACTTCCAATCGTGAAAATCGTGAAATGTCGGCGCAGATGGCAGCGAAAATGGAAACTGCAAATCAAGAGATGGCAGCGAAAATGGAAACTGCAAATCAAGAGATGGCAGCGAAAATGGAAACTGCAAATCAAGAGATGGCAGCGAAAATGGAAACGGCGACCCATGAAATATCGGCGCAAGTGTCGGAGCGAATGGAAGTCAAGCTTCAGGAAAGCTCTGCGCGCTTGGAGCAGAAGGTAGAGGAAATCTCCAATAGGCTGGACGGGAAAGTTGAGCATCTTGAGACGCGCATGGACAATTGGGACAAACGAGTTGACAACCTGGATGAGTCCTTGAACAAACGAGTTGACAGTCTGGAAGTTTCGATGCACAGAAAGATAGACGAATGGCTTCGAGAGGTACAGCTTCGAGCAAGGGTGCAGTCTGTTGAGGAAAGTTTCGCCATAGAAGTGCCTACTTATGATGGTACTACGTCGTTCGACACATTCAAACTACAATTCGAGATGGCTGCTTTGGAGAGTCAGTGGACCGATGTTAGGAAAGGTCGGAGACTGATACTGGCTCTGAAAGGTCCTGCGGCTGAGGTAATCAAATCAGTTCCAGAATGTTTAAGAGGTGATTACGACACCGTCATAAGGGCGCTGGCAGCCAAATACAGTGACGAGCACAACAAAATGCTGTATTATTGCGAGCTGAAGAGCCGTAGACAAAGGGCCAACGAGGCGCTGCAGACATATGCAGCGGACATTGAGCGGCTCGTACAGTTGTGCTACCCGAAATTCGGCGCTGATAACCTCGAGAGGATGAAGATTGAGTCATTTATTGAAGGTCTTCATGACCCAGAGACACGTCGCAGTGCGTTGATGATGGGCAAGCCGACATTTAAGGAGACGGTGGCCAGCGCGATGACGTATGAGGCGGCCTGGAGAGGAAGTTTTCGACATTCATCTGCGGAAAAGCGTCGAGCCCAATCTGGGCGTGTCACCCAAAGCCAGACAGTGAGCTCGGAGGCGCCGGCGGGGCTGCGGGCAGTGTCATTAGAGTCAGTTGCTGGCGATGTGGCAAGCAAGGCCACATATCACGAGACTGCCATCTGCGAGAAAAGTGTTCCGGACAACAGACGTCGCCAAGAAGGCCTGCCGCTCTGCCACACCATCCGTGCAAAGTCGAATGCAGGCAATGCTCGCGAGCCGAAAGCAAAGAACAGATAGTGGACGTCCGGTTGGTCAGCGTCATGCCAGAGGAAGAGTTGTCTGCGGAGAGGCTACAAAAAGACCAGCGTGAGGATGCGGATCTTGCGAAGATCGTCGAAGGCAAGGAGCAAGGCGCACGTCCAGACTGGCAGGAGATGGCTGGTGAAAGCCCGATCGCTAAGGCTTACTGGGCACAGTGGAAAAGTTTGCGGCTGAAGGAAGGCTGCCTGTACCGCGAATGGGAGAGCGCGGATGGTCGTACCAGCAACCCCCTAATGGTAGTGCCGAAAAGCAGAATCAACGAGGTCATCGAGGCATATCATAACGACTCCAGTGGAGGGCCTAGGTAGGCATCACCAAAACCGTCGCCAAAATAAAAAGACGATTCTACTGGGTAGGATGTCAGGAGTCTGTAGCCGAGTGGATTAAGAGCTGCGACCGATGTTCAGCCGCGAAAGGGCCGACAAGAAAATCTCGAGGCCGCATGCAGCAGTACAACGTGGGAGCGCCCTTCGAGCGGATTGCTATGGACGTCGCCGGCCCATTCCCAACTAGCACTCAAGGCAACAAATATGTGCTGGTCGTAATGGATTACTTCAGCAAATGGCCCGAAGTGTACCCTATTCCTAACCAGGAGGCCACCACGATCTCGGAAAAGCTGGTAAACAACTGGGTAGCCAGGTTCGGAGTTCCGTTGGAGTTGCACTCAGATCAAGGCCGGAATTTTGAGTCTGCGGTATTCAAGGAAGTGTGTGAGCTGCTGGGGATAAAGAAAACGCGTACCACTTCTTTGCACCCACAGTCCGACGGCATGGTGGAACGCTTTAACCGGACACTGGAGGAATACCTGCGGAAAGTGGTAGGCAGGAATCAAAAGGATTGGGACACGCACATCCCCCTGTTCCTGATGGCGTATAGGTCAGCCCCGCACGACACGACATCACTCACTCCAGCCCGGGCAGTGTTCGGCACAGAGTTGCGGTTACCCGCTGACTTGAAGTTCGGGGTAGTCAGCACGACGGGAGGCGCTAAGACGGACTACGTGGCCAATAAGCGGGCGGAACTGGAGGAAATTCACCAGTTTATAAGGAGCCGCACCAAACTGGTCAGCGATAAGGTGAAAGCCAGATACGATCTACGGGCCAACTCAGCAGGGTTCCAAGAAGGCGATTTGGTAATGCTCTACAACCCGCAGCGGAGGAAAGGTTTGTCTCCGAAACTCCAAGCGTCATGGGAAGGACCTTACGAAGTCGTGACTAGGATTAACGACGTGGTATACCGGATTCAATGTTGCAGCAATAGAGGCGCTAAGCTGAAGGTAGTCCATTTGGAGCGCCTGGCGCCTCATCACAGCGGAGCCTCGGCACTTGTTCGGGACGAACAAGTCTAAGTGGTGGGCAGTGTAATGATGAGCCAGTCTGTCGCGGTGCAAAGCAACCCTGCCGCTACGTGCCGTGCCATAACCCAATCTGGCAACGACGGCCGCGATAGTAACTTTTAGCCCAACCTGGCAACGATGGTCGCGGTCATCAGGGAAACTTCTAGTCCAATCTGGCAACGTGCGAGAACGATCTGCGCGACGGCCGGACAGAGTATAAAAGGTGGCCAGATGCGGTACAGCGAGTCAGTCTGGTTTTGACAAGTGAAGTTGCCACACGGAATAATCAAGCAGATACTTAAGTGTACGAACAGTAAAGTGTAAACTGTGAATAATAAAGTGACTGTTGGTGTATTTTATTGTCTGCGTTTAAGAAACTGACTGTGTTTTATTTTCAAATCACACAATCCAGAGATACGTGACAGCCCACTAGACTTAATATTCGTAACAATATATACATGCAAATGAAGGTCAAAGGATAACTTTTCTTCGTAGACTTATGAAATATGAGAATTTTTTAGATCTTATTTAATATCGCGCACACAGCTCTTACAATCATTAGCAATGCACCTTTCATTCATCACATCGCAGCAAATTGGTTTTAGAAATAACTTAATAAATTAATTAAATTAAATTAATTAACTAGCTGAACATATTTATTTAGTACAGTTTAGTACAGTATTTTTCATCAATCCTTTCCGGAAATTTGTATATATCGTAAATTTTTTTTTAAAGATTTTTTTTTGACAGCGAACGTTTTTTTTTATGAAACGGCTTTTAAATTCTTATTAAGTAGGTTATGTTTTACCATTCTGTTTGAAAATATAAATCACAATCGCCGTGGCTATACAGTGTGAGTGCGATTTGTAAGCAGCTCTTTGCAAGAATTTGGCGATGCGATGCTTCTGCGGAGGAATTTTTAAATATGTAATACTTTTTAGTAGCAAAAAGACAAACAATTTCAGGCGGTCTTCTGCCTACCTTATGGCCACCGCTAGCGGTTGGATGTCCGACGGCAAACGGTGGCTAAGGGCTGGCAGAATGTGACTAGACCTCCTCGTGGTGGCCGCTGGAAACAGCCACCCGGGTGTGGTCATGTCTCCTCCCGGGTGGCTGGCTAACTAGTCACGCTTTCCCCTCCATTTCCCCCACCTACTATTATCCTCTCGTACCAACATCCTTACCCCCCCTAATCCAGGGTGTCATGTGATCCGTGCCCATTGGATGGTTTGCAGCCAGGGGTATCCGGCTGTATTCTAACGGAACCTATCCGATACCGGTCCGCCTCGGATAGTATGAAGGACTTACCATGATACGGGGCTCTGTCATGGCTGACCTTTCCCTTTCCCCTATATTGCCATAGGCCACCGAAACGCCTCGTCGGAGTAGGTGGCCGAAGAACCAGATGATGATGAGCACCTTAAAACTCGCCTCGGATGGAAAGGACGAAGGACAGACCGACGTCAATACTCAGCGTGACGCTGAAAACCAGGCCAAGGGCGGTTGGAGAGACCAACCGTCTCAAGGTCACATGGACAGTGATTGTTCACAATCAAGCCTGACCACGGTGTCCACTTTGGTAGCCGAAGGGGCCATTTCCGGCGGATTACCATCGCTGGTAGAAGCTACCGAAGCCGTCTCACTTAAGAGAAAGCGGTTGACGACTTCTCAAAAGAAGAGACTTCGGAAGCTGATGGCGGGTGGTAAGCCGTACGAGGTTGCTCTGATGGTGGTCCTAGAGGACAACACAGAAGCAAAGACGGACGGCAGCAGTAGCAAAAAGGAAGCGGCACAACCCGCTCCCAAAAGGATGAAGATAGGTCCATCCTACGCCGAAGCTGCTGCTGCAATCAAAGTAGGTATTCTTCCAGAAGAATATCCGACCATCCATCTCGATCTGGAGGGGCAGAAGGATGTCGAGAAGACCATCAAGGAGGAACTGCATAAGCTCCCCGTTGATGGTCCTCAAATCCGATTTCTAGGCTGCTCCTTCAAACCGGGATGGATCACCGTGAACTGTGCCGATGAGGCGTCGAAGAACTGGCTCAAGGAGGTGATGCCAAAGATTCAACCAGGAAACAAAAAGCTGAAGCTGGTAGAGGGAATTGATATTCCCAAACCCAACATTGCCTCGGCTTTCTTTCCTGGTTGCTCCCTCCCGGCCGATGAAATACTTCGAATGCTTCGAATGCAGAACCGCTCATTACCCACGGGCAACTGGAAAGTAATGAACGGAACTGTTACGGCACAGGGATCGGCGCTAACGCTGGCCATTGATGATGTGTCGGCCCGCTTGCTCGCTGAGCTGAACGACCTCCCTTTCTTTGAGCTGGGAAGGATTCAGTTCCGGGTGCGGCGTGAGCAAGGGACAAAACCATCAGTGACCAGTGATGGTGGGACGACGACAAACAGGACTCCCCAGACTAGAGTGGATGACGAAAGACCGTCCACAAGCCGACAAGCAGCCCTAGTGGTACGGACAGACCGGACCGCGAAAAGGACTGAAACCCGAACTGGCGACAAAACGCCAACACCGACAACAATGAGACCTGTAAAGAATGCCTCAACTAAACCCGTCCGGAAGACTCAATTGTCTGGAAAGGATAATCCGTCCAGGCAACTAAGCCTTTTGGATAAGTCTGCAAAAACCCCGAGCAGCAATGAACGGGTGCAGACAAGGGGTAGAGGGGGCAAGCGAGCAGGTACTCATACCAAAGGCCCCCATGAATAATATGGAGATTGTCCAGATCAATCTCCATAGGGCACAGGCAGCGTCAGCTGTCTTGGCTAGGACCATCAACACCTACGGTCCTAGCATAGCTTTGGTGCAGGAACCGTGGACCAGCACCAACAATGAGATCCTGGGCCTCTCACAGTCAGGTAATGTACTGTGGTGTCAATCTACTGATAGGCCTAGAACGTGTATTGTGTTTAATGGCATTTCTTTCTTCCCGTTGACAGATTTTGTTACGCCAGATCTGTGCGCGGCCAAGATCAATTGCAACTCCAGGGAATTGATCATAGCGTCAGCATACTTCCCTGGAGATGTACCCGAATGTCCCACGACGATAGCAGAACAGCTTGTTGCTTATGCTAGGGACAATCGTCTGGAGCTGGTCCTAGGGTGTGACGCGAACGCCCATCACACTATCTGGGGAAGCACGGACACCAACGCTAGAGGTGAGTCATTATTCGATTATATACTCTCACTAGACTTAAGTATATGCAATGTCGGAGGTAGTCCGACGTTCATAACTAGAACTAGGGAAGAGGTGCTAGACCTTACCCTAACTACTTCTCTATCGAAATCACTTGTCAGCAACTGGCGAGTATCCGAAGAGCCCTCATGTTCTGACCATAGACATATAAGGTTTAGGTTAGGTGACAAGTCACTGACTGCCGTGTCCTTTAGGCCAAAAAGGCAGACCGACTGGGACAGCTATTGTCACCAGTTAAGGCACGACATCACTACACAACTTGAAAACAGAGTTGACACAATAGATAGGCTGGAAAGGGCATCCAGGAAACTCCAGGAAGTCGTAGTGAACGCCTATGAAGAAAACTGTCCCTTAAAAACTAAAACTTTTAAAAGACAGACACCTTGGTGGAGCAGTCATCTTAGCTTGCTAAGGAAGGGAGTACGGAAACTATTCAATAGGGCCAAGCGGAATAACGACTGGCAAACCTACTCCGATGCTCTCACCAAATACAATAAAGAGATTAAGAAAGCCAGGAGGGAATCTTTTAGACGCTTCTGCGAGGACGTGAACGACGCGAACTCAGGCTGTAGGCTCCAAAAGATTCTGTCAACCGATAAACCATGTCCGATTGGATCCTTGTCTAACGAACAGGGTGAACTCACAAATAGTGCGCAGGATACATTAGCCCTGCTCACTAAAGTCCATTTTCCGGGATCAGAAATAATAGACGACCCCGACCATAATAACTATAGCGGCTGGCAGTCACACTGCCCCAGTAGGGATGATTGGAGATTGGCCAATCTCATCTGCAAACGTTCGATTGTAGAATGGGCGATAGGAACGTTCTCCCCGTACAAGGCGGCGGGAAAGGATAAAATCTTCCCGGCGCTGTTACAAAGAGGACCAGACAGTCTGTTGCCCATTCTTTCGAAAATATACACATGCAGTTTGGCGCTTGGCTACGTTCCGGAGGTGTGGAGAACAGTGAATGTTGTCTACCTTCCTAAAGCCGGAAAGTCAAACAAAAAGGATCCAAAGTCCTTCAGGCCTATAAGCTTGATGTCATGTGTACTTAAGGGTATGGAGAAGGTAATAGAGAGATACCTCAGAGACGAAGTCCTTATCCGAAATCCTCTAAGTGCACACCAACATGCTTACCGAAAAGGCAGGTCTACGGAAACAGCCCTATCTGCCCTGGTCAGCAAAATCGAAAAATCCCTTGACGAGAAAGAAATCTGTTTAGTAGGTTTCCTAGACATAGAGGGGGCTTTCAACAACACCACCTATGAAGCTATAGGATCTGCTTTAGAGGTATTTCAAGTGCCGACTGCACTTATAAGGTGGATCTCCACGATGCTCAAAAGCAGACTAATACAGTCCGACTTAAATGGCATCAAGATCCTAGCCAGAACGGTCCGGGGCTGTCCCCAGGGGGGCGTACTATCTCCTCTACTCTGGTCCATGGTCATTAACGGATTAATCCGCATCCTCTCGGATCGAGGCTATGACGTTATTGCCTATGCTGATGACCTGGTTATTGCGGTTAGAGGCAAAGACGGGCAGACCGTCTCTGATCTACTACAGGGTGCAATAAAAATTGTAGAGAACTGGTGCGCCCAGCAGAATCTATCGGTAAACCCTGATAAGACAATCTTCGTACCGTTCACACTCAAAAGGAAATATGACCTGAGACCGATAAAGGTTTTTGGCAAAGATGTAGGCTTCGTAAAAGAAGCCAAATACCTTGGGGTAACTCTAGACAGTAAATTGAACTGGAAACCTCACATGAATCGTACTATTCAGAAGGCGGGCAACGCTCTCTGGACTTGTAAACGAATCTGTGGCAAAAACTGGGGAACGAAGCCGATATGGCGTCAAAAAATCTACACCCTAGTCATCCTCCCCATTATCACCTATGGGGCGATAGTATGGTGGAAAAAAACCACAGAGAAAACGACTGCGAACAGACTGGAACGGTTGCAAAGAGTAATTAACTCCTGCATCACTGGCTGCCTTCGCACGACGCCAACAGCTGCCCTCAATGTACTATTGGGAGTTTTGCCGTTGGACCTAACCGTACAAATGAATGCGGTCATTAGTATACATAGACTGATGCATAGTGGATTCATACCACAGGATCTACATGCAAGCGGTCACCGCTCCATTGTTAAAGAACGGAGGCGAGACGGAAGCTTTTGGTTGCCTCTTGACTCAATGCCTCCGCGACACATCTTTGACAGGAAATATAAGACACATATTCCTAACAGAATAGACTGGGACAATTCAAAAATCAGTCTTACCTGTGATGACATTATCTGGTACACTGATGGATCCAAGACTGGAGAAGGCACAGGATCTGGGATATATAGTTCCAGTACCCAAATGTCAGTCAGCCTTGGTAGTTTGGCAACCGTCTTCCAAGCGGAAGTCTGTGCTATCAATCAGTGTGCCAGAGAAATTCTGAACCTTCACCCTCATCGGAAAAGGATTATCATAATGTCAGACAGCCAGGCCGCAATAAGAGCCTTGCACGCGTCGACATTTACCTCTAAGTTGGTATGGGAGACAGCTAATCTTCTCCAACAACTATCAACAGGAAATCGAGTAATAGTACACTGGAATCCAGCACATTGCGGCTATGACGGTAATGAGGATGCAGACAGATTGGCAAGGGAGGGAGCTGGAAAGCGACCATTTGGACCCGAACCGATCTTAGGTGTCAGCAAATCTCATTACAAAGGTTGTATTAAGCAAGAATACTTGATCAAAGCAAATGCAAGATGGTCAAAATCAATTGGTATGGAATGTACCAAAGCCTTTTACCCGCGATACTCGAGCAGAAATGCAAAATTTCTCTTGCGCTTGAGCAGAGCGGAACTAAAACTAATGACAGGGGTAATCAGCGGACATTGTCTGCTAAACAAACATAAGACCCGTCTGAAACTAACAGACAGTGAAATATGTAGATTTTGTATGGAGGATGACGAGACTTCCATACACCTGATCACTGAATGCCCGGCCTTAGTTCATGCAAGAAAGCAAGTACTAGGCAAGGAACTATTACAGACTACTCATTTGTCTGAAATTGATCTCGCAAGAATCAAAATGTTCTTTGAGAAAATAGGAGGAAATAGTCTCTTCCAGTACTGAATTTGGGTAAGGCACAATAGTTCAAAATGAACGCAGTGCCATAGACAGCCAATGTCTAGCCCCAACCAATCTAGTCCGTTTTTCGGGAAAAAGCCTAACATTAAAGATTTATTTTGCGACTATGAAAAATATTTGAAGATTTCTTTCCAAATGGTTCATTGAACACGTAGATAGATTTGAAAGGGGAAATGTGCACTGAGACCTATTGAACACATACTGACGTACGTAAGAAAAATTGTGTGAGTTTTATTCAAAGTTGTGGCGGAAGCGCCTGGGATCGTGTAGGTGTTTGGTATACAAAATAACAAAAAACATGAATAATATTTCCAAAACAATTTTTTTTGCTCATGTTATTGAAAACTATGTACTTTCTAATTTGTTCAGTACGTCAAAATAATAACTACATTGGATAAATACTCTGGCAGATGTTGAACATGAATAATGAAAAAGATAACCCGGGTGGGTATAATTAAAGCGAAGTTAAATCCAATTACCGCTAAGTTTTGATGAAATGTGCGGTGGATCATTTATGTCCTGGCATTCGTTTTTAAATCGCGAGTACCACTAAATTGCTAAATTGGCAAAGAATTTTTTTTAAAACCCCTCCCATGACCAAGTTCTGGCTACGCCCCTGGGTGAAATAATCAACATGATTCTGTTACGGATGATCTTGCGATGTTTTTTTTACAACAACAACGTACAAATGTTTCTTTCTTTTTGTTTCTATGACTCGAAGTTCGCTCAATTTGCACGTTTTGTCTTGAATAATTTCAGTTAGAATTTTGCGTGGTTGCGTGAAGCAACGAATTGCAGCAGCAGTCGAATGGTATGTATTAAACAATTTATGTAATTATGTTTATGTAATCATTTATTAATTAATTTATTTTTTTATTAATTGCAGGCGAAGTCAGGATGTTGAACTGCGTCAGTCGAAGTTCATCTTTACGTGCACCAATATTTTTTTATTCGCGATGATTTTTTGTTATTATTTTTAAATATTTTTAAAATAAAATAATTAATTAAAAAATGAGCTGTTTTATTCTCCATATCTCCATAAAAATCGAGTGGTTAGAAAACTTATCCAGAATAAACTAGTTCGCAAACTAATCGCTTTGCAACTGGTTTGAAAACTGGTTGCTTCGGACTAACCTTGGACTAGTTGCAAATGGATGTAAACGGGGACAATTGACCCTCGCCTAGGACATCGCCATGTTATGACACTCACCCTTTTAGAGTTTTCTACAAGAAAACGAATCGATTCTGAGGTCATATATGACTGTCAAGCGACCAGTTGAAAAACTAGACTTGGACCAGTCCGATTTCCCACAGGGTGCGTTCAAGTGCGCCAATTGTTTGGTGGTGGTAAGGCGTCGAAAAAATTTGTCGTGTGTCAAGTAACTTGCATATGTGTTGCATTAGTTCGTTTGTAAATTCGGTGCCTCTGTCCGATTTCAACGTGTTGAAGCACCCGTTAGGTTAGGTTAGGTTGCGGTGGCTGCCTCTATAAGAGACACACTCGGAGGCCTGAAAGGCCCATTGTGATACCACATATTTCACCCGTTTTTGAACTGTGTATGCAACACTGTTTTGCCAACATATGTTACAGCACACATTTCAAGCGGATGGGGAAAGGGGGGACCTACAGTTTAATGCCGAATCCGAGCGGCGATTGGCAGTTTTTCGCTCACACTTGGAGGTTTTGCCATTGCCTGCCAAGAGCGCACTTGTGCGATTCTTGTAATTCTCATTCCCTTCATGTGGATAGCGATAGAAGTAGATGAGTTGTTCACCAGCCCGAGCCAGGAATCGAACCTGGAGCCTTTGGTATGAGAAGCCAGCGCGCTACCCGCTTGACTATCGAGGCCGGCGAAGCAACCGTACTTGAGTATGAATTGTTCTACCAGTGTTTTTGCTATTGTTTCTGCGTCTTTTGTTTCTATTGGGTGTGCTATGACGAATTTCGTAAGGTCACATTGCATTGTCAGTATGTATCGGTATCCGTTTGATATACGTAACGGTCCGACTGTCAATTGTTATTGTTTCAAAGCTTGTTACTGGTGTGTCTGTTTTAGTCAGTGCTTCTTTTGTGTGTCTCGTTATTTTGTTTGCTGTGCATTCGAACAGTTGTTTACAAACTCTTTAACCATTTTGTAGTGGTATCACTTGGTCACCAACACCGACACTATTTGCCTGTTTGTGCAATTACGCATTCCGTTGTGCACTGGTGTCAAGTTGCCACTCGACGCGCGCGCCACACTTGTAAACAAAGCAAGTCAGCACTTGTAGTACAGTAAAAAGGTATATTTTACTAAAAAAAAATACTTAATGGCTGAAATTTTGAGGGTATGTTCGGGGGCATGTCCTGAATCTCAAACTGAGTTTTCGTATTCGAGGGGGTGGGGGAAGATACTACCTCCTGCTTATTTAGGGGTGAGTTCGTTTTAATTCCTTATCTCCGGTGCTATTGCTCTTACCGACAAGTCCGAGGGATCAAATGTGTGGGGAATAAAATTATCTATCTAATGATAATAAAATCGAGGTCATAGGTCGATTAGGTGAATCACAATGGCCGGTCAAAGGTCAAAAGTGAGGGATAGTTTTCGTTTTTCGTGAATACCTTGAAACCGGTAGGGTTTTTCGCATATTGCTTCGATACCATTTTAAAGTACTTGAAATTACCTACAAAATGAGTGCTCGAACACTCATCTACTATAAATAGTTTGCCGTCAATCCAACGACCAAGTTGACCGCGCGCGACGATGTTGAGCCGCGCACGGCGCGAGAAGTACTCATTGCGCATACATTGCACTCTCTACGTGCACGCACGTACAGCGCGCGCGGTCAACATCGGCGCACGCGGTCAACTTGGTCGTTGGATTGACGGCAAACTATTTATAGTAGATGAGTGTTCGAGCACTCATTTTGTAGGTAATTTCAAGTACTTTAAAATGGTATCGAAGCAGTATGCGAAAAACCCTACCGGTTTCAAGGTATTCACGAAAAACGAAAACTATCCCTCACTTTTGACCTTTGACCGGCCATTGTGATTCAGGGGTGATCGACCTAATCGACCTATGACCTCGATTTTATTATCATTAGATAGATAATTTTATTCCCCACAAATTTGATCCCTCGGACTTGTCGGTAAAAGCAATAGCACCGGAGATAAGGAATTAAAACGAACTCACCCCTAAATAAGCAGGAGGTAGTATCTTCCCCCACCCCCTCGAATACGAAAACTCTGTTTGAGATTCAGGACATGCCCCCGAACATACCCTCAAAATTTCAGCCATTAAGTATTTTTTTTTAGTAAATGTGATTTATTTGTCTCTATTTACTGTACTATTGTGGCGGCGGCCGAGCGAGTTCAACGCTACCTACCGCAGCGCACTGTTCCCAACGGAAATGTGCAAGATCAGCTATTTTGATCCCTGACCACGGGATAGGTCGGCGAAATTGTGCGCTGGAAAAATGGGCGGAGCATTGGAAATGCTGAGCCGTATAACAGTTACATTTTTAGTATTTAAGACACAAAACTCAGGAAATAAAATCAGCTTTGTAACAAGAGTCAAACCACTTGTTTTCACTGCTCATAACGTCGGCTTTCTAGCCACCAGAAATTGGCGCGGCTCGCCCATAATAAGCCAATTGACTATCACGGACTTATTAAATTTAACAAATTTTTGCTTCTAAATATTTTTCCCGAGCCTTTAAAAAATTTTACGATATATCGTACAAATGATCACAAGGGTTGCAAAGCTTTGTACGATTTATCGTACAAATGGCAGGCAAAGGTTGCAAGTGATGTTAGCATTTTTTTTAAGTTATGGATTTGGTAACAGAATTTTTCTGTTTGCTTGAATACCACGCCCATCACTAAATCGTATGACTAATAAAATTCGACTGATCGACTATTTCTATTCAGAAATAACAATTACTTAACGATTTTGTGTTTCACTGGGCAGACACAGATTATGTAAGGTTAGACATGAGTACTTGCCACTCCCACTACGATAATAAGAATCGGCTATATTCGGTATCTTTCTACAAAGCTATATGGTGTTTAGTTGATTCTGTGCTTTATTGAGGGGGAAAAGGGCTTTGCAACAGCAGTAACGGTTTTATAAGGCCTGATAGATGTTACGCAATTGTTTAAATATATAATTTATATAGTTTTCGATCAAAATGAAATCACGTTTTGATTTTTGTTGTTAAATTTATATTTTCTTATCAAATAAGCCAATGAATTGTTCATAAAATTAAAAAAACGAAAAAAAAGTTTCATGCATTTTTACTCCTTTGCGGACCATTGTACGATATATCGTACAAAATTGATGAAGCTGTTATTCTCAACCAAAATTATTTTTTTGATATTTCCTTGTATTTTATTGCTAAAATGTTCATTGAGAGTCAATATTTTGAAAAAAAAATTGTATCTCAAGAAATGCGGAAATTAACCGGAAATCGAAAAACAATGGAATCGATTCAGAGCGTCCGGTTACGGACGCGACAAATTTTAAACACCCATAAAATTTTTTTCCGATTTTGCCGGGAACCAATGTTTATATTTTCCTAACGGGAACAATGCACCTATTTAAAAACTGACAGCTACTTGCATTTGAAAAGTTTGTCCACTAATGGCAACAACTAACATAATAAGGTTTTTTGGGCACGGACGCGACAATAGGATACAGGAAGAAGCAAACTAAAAAAAACTTCCTTTCTTCGAACTCCACTTTCTCTCGCTTTCTCTAATACATAAGATTATTGTTAGTAGAAAACTTTTGCATTACAAGAAAATATAATATTACTTGAATAAGATAAAAACGCAAAGACAAAATGTGCATATAATTCGTCAAAAGGCTCAGAAAAATTTTTTTTTCTTTTACAGTAGTATATTTCGGTCAAAAATTAAAAAAAATTAAAAATTCTTTTACATTTATAAAATATAGATATTTAAGCTGTATTATTATTGGATAATAAAAAGTTTTTCTGAGCAATTTGAATTTTTCACTCGTGGTGGACCTTTTTTGGGTTCAAACGCAATTTTGAAGTTGCAGAATTAGTGTATTTCACCTCCAGTATTAGCAGCATAACGATTTATACATGAGTTAATTAAATATTTTATTTTTGTCGTACGGTGCAATATACCTTTGTTTTATAATGAGAAATATACAATTTTTTATATCCTTAACCATTAAAGTTAGAAGAACGAAATTCGAGGATGTGGTAGTGTACATATTAGTCCTTAAGATATATTTTTTTCCAAAAAAATGTTGGAAATTTTCAAGGATATTCAAGGATAAAGTTTTAAAAGGACATTTTCAATACCTCTTCGTCCTTTTAAACCAAAAAAATTATTTTTTTAAAATTCTAAGGATTTTTTTCTTTCATTTGATACCCATATTGTTATTCTACAATGCGTTCTGCTTTTTAAATAATTTTTTGAAATAAACATGTCCTTCAAATTTCAAAGTCCTTTTAAAAAAAATCCTGACGTCAGAGAGAAAAACTAAAAACGCAGTTTTACTATGTTTGGCCCCTAGTTTTGCGAGTATACCGATGTTTTCGTGTGTAGAATTTGTTGTCGCACGGTGTAATCGAAGTAGGAATGTTGACTTTTTCAGAAGCCACGGAGCTGCTTTCTCGCCAGTCCTTGATTTTGGCTGATTTGAAAAGCCAATTGTTTACGCGAATTTTAAGGATCTTATAATAAATAGCTGATTCTCGGCTGAGCACTCTTTTGTATTTTTGGGCGGCTCTTGTTGTTTGAAGTAGGATTTTATTATTGCAGCAAAAAAGTTTTGGGATTAGTTTCAGGGGGTTTTGCTTCAGTCTCTCCTCTAAGGTTGGCAGGCCAGCTTCTGTTAAAATATATTTGATTGGTGACGTTCGGAATGCACGTAGACTTCTTCTGGCGGCTGTATGGTAGGGAGCGCAAAGCAGCTTCGTATTGCTTTTGGCGCAATTACCGTAAACCATCAGTCCATAGTCGATCTTTGATAAAATTAAGGCTTTTACAATACTTATTAGTGTTTTTTGATGGACGAGGCAGTGTTTTGATGACAAGTATTTTATTATGTTTAGTCTAGAGGAAATATTGTTTCTTACGTACAGACAGTGATTTCTAAAAGTTAATTTTTTATCAAAAATTATACCTAGAATTTTTATTTCGTTGACGTATTCTATATTTATATTATTAAATGTAAATACATTATTACAGCAGGTTTGTTTTCTGCACATGTGCAGTATTTTACATTTTTCGTAAGATATGGATGTGCCAGAGGTATTTGACCATTTTGTGATGTCATTTAATATTGCATGGAAATTATTTTCAATTACGTTCACATCTTTATTTTTTGAATATATAAATACATCGTCTGCATAAATGATGTGTTCAATTTGTTTGTATTTTTTAAGTAGATTACTGACGCCATTAAATGCAATAATGAATAGCGTTACAGATAATGGCGACCCTTGCGGTATGCCATTATGCAGGTTATGTACAGTTGCGGTCAAAATAAAAGTAGTACGCGTACAATGAAAAGAAAATTAAGAAAAAATAATCTGCTTTTCTTTACAAATATTTACTTTGTATTTTTTTAACAAGTTATATGTGTTAACAATGCAATCATAAAAGAAAACTTAAGAATTAAACTCAGTTTGGTTTGATTTAAATTAAATGCGCCAAAAGCTCCAAAATATGGACGGTCAAAAAAATAGTAGTTCGCTTTACTTTCATAAAAATGAAGCAAAAATTGTGTTTCATTTTAAAAGATTTAGTGGTTAAATAGTAATAACGCAATTTTTCTTCAAATTAATATTTAGTTGCGTGACTGTTGTTCGCTATTACTGCAGCACAGAGCCGATGCATTGAATTAACCAAATTTTCATATCATTCTCTAGGGGCGTGGTCTACTGCTTCTCAAAGTTGATTATTATTTAAAGGATTATTGTGAGCAACTGCTCTCTTCACGTCACACCACAAATTTGTAATTGTATTGAAGTCTGGTGATTGTGCGAGCCATTCCATAACCCTAATCCTGCTCTTGCGAAGCCCCTTTCTTGCGACCTTGCTTGTATGCTTTAGGTTATAATCCTGTTGGAAGACCAAAAGCATTGGCGTTTTTTCACGGACATACAGTAGCATGATTTCCTGCAAGATTCGTACACATACACATCGATCCATCGTTTTCTTGATCAAATAAATAGCGCCACCTCCATAAAACGTAAGACATGCTCAATAAATAAATGCACTGTTGTTAACGGGTTACGCCACTGTAAAATTAAAAAAAATCGATTTTTTTTGTATTGGCTTAAAAAATAGTTTGGACCCTATAGAATAAGAAACAAAACGTTTTATGCATAAAATAAAAAATTTTTATGCGAAAAACGAGGTTACCGCCAAGCGCATCACGCGTATGCCGAAGCGGGTGTATGCGACGTTCTCGCTTCCGCGAACTTTTCCGCTTTCAGCGACGCGGCGAAAGAGGCGCGCTCGCTCAATAAATCAGTCAGGAAGGAGGCGAATGAGGCAGTTTTGAACCTTGAAGGCCAGCTCTATGGTCCTGGCATTGCCGACTAATGGTAAACAATTTTTGCATCTCGAATTTTTCAGTTATGCCCATAGAAAACCATTCCTAAAACTTTGAACGCGTTTTTCTCGAAACACGATTTTTCAAAATGGCACGCGGCACAACTCGAACAATTTTCAATATTTTGACTTAAAATTTTGACTGGATCTTAACAATAACATTATCTAGAGAAGATCGTGTGGAATTTTTGATAACTCGATTTGTTGATTTTTAATTATGTCATTTTATACCTTAAAACATGTCATTTTATACCTCAAAAATCCAAAAATTTTTTGAAACTCCCGCCAAAATTTTAAAAATAATTATTTGTAAAAATCCACCCGATCTTCTCTAGCAAAAAGCTTCTAGATTAACAGGAATTTTTTATTTTGTCGCAGATTCAAAATTGCACCTTCAGTGCTGCGTGCCGTGAAGCCCTGCAGGGAAAACATAGCCTAGGAGGATGCAGTGGAGCCACCTATATGTTGATATTGCTGTGTCAAAAAATTCCAAAATAAAGTCTAATATGTGTCCAATAACACCTGTGAATAACTTCTTCTACAAACTTTTTGAAAGCGAGGAAAAAAATCACAAAAAAACCATATTTTTTGAGCGGTTACAGTGGCGTAACCCCTTAATATGATTAGAAATTTGTTGAAACCTGTTCCAATTTGCTTTATCTGTGATGAATTTTGGGTTTGGTTTGGTCGGTTTTATTTGGTTAGTGGAGATCTGTTAATGTTTTACTGACAAGTTTTGGTGCGATTGAGGAGGAAGAGATCGTTAAGTCTATATTTGTAAATGTGTTATGCGTAGAGAAATGGGTCGGGGCGCCATCATTTAAAACTATTAGGTTGTGGTAGAGGATAATGTCTTCAAGAATTTTGCCTCTTTGATTAACATGGGTGGAACCCCACATTGGACTCCAAGCATTGAAGTCGCCTAGCAAAATGATCGGCGTTGAGAAAAGGTTTAGGATCGATGTTATGTCGTTTGAATTGAATATCTGGTTAGGGGGTATATACATTGATATGAGGGTGATTTTTATTCCGATATTGATTTCTACAGCAATGGAGGAGTGTAGTTGTGTGGTATTGATTTATGTACCAGGATCCCTATACCTTGTTCGCTGGTGGTGTTGTTTGGTAGATTGGTGAAATAACCTGCGTACTGTTTTGGGGTTACGGGGACGATGTTAACAGGGAGGTGTGTTTCTTGCAATGAGATGAAGTCTGGGGAGTACTCTTTTATCAGCATTTGAAGTTCGAATAAGTTATTGTAGAAGCCTTTAAGGTTCCACTGGATAAAGGATAAAGAGATATTTAGTGTCTACTATATGTATTGGTGTAAGAGTTTTGTTTTTTGTTTTTTTAAGAGAGTAGAGCTGAATTTAGTGAGTTTGGAGTGACTTTAGTAAGTTGGACTGATTTGTAAAAGAGAGAAAATACGGGAGTAGTTTAGTTAGGAGAGCGAGTAAGAGAGTTTGGAGTGTGATTGAGAGAGAGTGATCTGGTTGAAAGATGTGTGGGTTCAGGTTGGTGAGATGAGTTGCTCTTGCTCTATTTCTAGGGCCCACGTGGTATTCGTCTGGTCATTTGTGTGGTTAGTATTTTTTAAGGTTACAGAGTTTGAATTTGTTGTGTTGTTTACATTGAGTTGGGTTTGAGACTTATCGAGTTTAGAGGTTACAAATAGTTTTGGTTGATTGTTATTTCCAGAGTGGTTTGTTGGATTTTGATCAATGTTTTGTTGTTTCTTATTTATTGGGCTTTGGTTGTCTAATTTTTGTTGAGTTTGATTTGTTTCTTGTGATGTTTTGTGTATTGTAGAATATGAGGGCGAGGGGGAAGTTTCTCCTTGTGGGGACTTGAGTACAGAGTTGTGCGAAGTGGAATTGGTTTGATTTTTAAGAAGTTTTAATGCTTCACGTATGGTGCATTTTTTTTCTGTTTTGCTTTGTAATATTTCTTTGGATTGTATGTATTTAGGGCAGGATTTAGTGGAGGATGGGTGGTCACTGGCGCAGTTTGCACAATATACACGAGTGCATTGAGTTGGGCTATGGGGGGGGGAGACCGCATGTGTCGCAAATTGGAGCGCTTTTGCAGCGTTTGATTGTGTGCCCTAAACGCTGGCAGTTTCTCCACCTCATGGGGTTTGGGATATAAAGCTTGACGCGAGCTGTGTGCCAAGAAACTTGAACGGAATCTGGGATATAGTAGCGATCAAATGTCAGAAGGTGCACGCCGGTTGGTTTAGCTTTTCCGTCTATAGTTTTCGTGTACTTATATATCGCAATGACACCTTGGTCTTTCATGTTATCGATAATTTCTTCTTCTGAGATGTCGTTTAGACATGGGGCATATATGGTGCCTTTGGTGGAGTTGAGGTTCTCGTGGTATTTTGTTTTTATTTGACACAAGCCCGGCAACGATTTTGTGGACAAAAATTTTTCGGCCGTTTGCGTATTTTTTACTAGAAGCAGCAAACCTCCGTCCCGCAGCTCCGAAATCGATAACACATCTTTGCTTATGAGGTTAAGTGATTTTTGCACTGAAAAGCACGAGTATTTCGTAATGGGTTTGTTTTCGTCGGTGGTGTTTAGGACAATATATTTTGGATTTTCTCTGTGTATTGTTGGCAAATCAGGGTAGTTAAGTGTACAAGCTTGATAGTTTTTACGTTTTTTTGGTTGGGGACTATAGGAAAGCAAAGCAAACCTATTATTCCCCAGGTTTGGAGGCCCTGGGGCCATTTTTCCAAGATGCGACCCGAATATGGGATAGTCACTGTAATTCTATCAGGGGAAAAACCGAGTTAGGTTTTGACTTCAGAGATATTGAATTTCTAAATGGATAAGCGCGATATATAGCGCACCGGGAGAGGTTAACAGAGTATGGTTAAAGGTGTGCTCACGGCGAGTGCAAGTCGGTGACTGTGTACCTCCCTAAGCCGCTCGTCTATTATTCTGTTCATCGAGTCTTTCAGACTATCAACTCGTTTGTTCAGGGAATCATCCAGGTCATCGACTCGTTTATCCAAGTGCTCCACTCGCGTCTCCAGGTGCTCAACTTTCCCATTAATCCTGTCTGAGATTTCTTCCACTTTCTGCTCCGAGCGCGCAGAATTTTCCTGAAGCTTGCTGGAAAACTCCCGATTTGCATTTTGAAGTTTTTCTGACATTTCCCGGTTCGCCGTTTCCATTTTAGCTTATTCTTGATTTGTCGTTTCGACTTTTGCCGAAATTTCCTGATTCGTAGTTTCTAGTTTCGCTGCCATCTGCGCCGACATTTCACGATTTTCACGGTTGGAAGTCTCGAACATGCCTTTTATTGCAATCATTAGCTGGCTCATGTCTAATGCTTGAAACGGTCCAGCCGGTGCAGTCGTACTTTGCATCGACGCAGCACCCGTAAGCGATTCCTCCACTTTGGCCGACGCCTCTTGTTCCTGCGTTCCGAACTCGTGTGCAGCCCAATCGATGCCTCGCGATTCACACGCCTCTCGCAAGCGCAGCTGCAACTCCACTTTTCCGCCAGCAGTCGGCAAATTCCAGGCAGCCAGCTCATTTTTTAGCTGGTCCACCTTCAGCAGCTCGAGTTTAACTATTTCTGCGTTTTTATAATTTTATTAATTTTTTTTTTGCTTATTTTCAGTAGCACAATCCCACTTCTGACACCAAATGTTACTATACTAGTTCTAGTGGGGTGGTACGTATCTCTGGATTGTGCAATTTAAAATAAAAAAAAAACACTTAATAAGCCAACAATCACTTTATTTCACACTTTACTGTCTTTACACTTAATTATTTGGAACACTGCGCCATACCCGGCTGTCTTTTATACCTGTCCGGTTATCGCACATTCTAATTGGACCAGAAGGTTCCATTATTATCGCGGGCCATCATTGCCAGATCGAATTATAGCAAGTCGCTGTACTTTAAAGTGCGTGCCTAAAAGTATGCCCGTAAAAGCATTCATAGCACGACGCGTTGCGACAGGGCGCCTTGCACAGCGACCGGCTGCTTTGTACAGCGACAGACTGTCTTATCGTTACAATATATTAAATGGTATATTACCTAATTACTTATATACACAATTAAAATTCGTAAATGAACTGCATAGCATTGATAGAAAACAGAAAAATAATTTGAAACTTTCTTAAGTGGGAACAGAAATGGATAAGAATTGTTTGTCTTATAAAGGGCTGAAATTCTACAATGAGTTGCCAGAGGAACTGAAACTTTGTGAACAAAACGTATTCAAAAGGAAGCTCTACAGTTATTGTAAGACCCTAGCAATAATATAATTTTATACTTATACTAGCTTACCCCGCGAACTTTGTCTCGCACGACATTTGTTGTTTTTTTATAATGAAATACGCGAGATGGCGAATCTATGGCGATGCAAATTGACGAAGAAAACCAACTGAAGGAAGAGGAGGAGCTACTGATTAACGCAATCAAGGCCCACAAATAAACAATGTTGCTGTTAAGTTTCAGTAAAGAAATGGACTGCTCTTGAACCGGATTTAAATTATATGGGCGGTGCCATGCCCTCTTATTCAATGCCTGCCCCTTATTCAATGCCCTCTGTCAGAAGAAAAAATGGTAGGTCCGTACTGTTTCATTGCTGAGCGACTTATAGTTCAGCAAAATATTCGGGTCACAAAAAATGTGCCACGCCCCTCGGCCAACGCCCATCAAATGTTATCAGTAGAATGACTCATCTATGGGACGACGGGGTACTAAATTTTAATGTTGTGCTACTTATAATTTCGAAGATATTCTATTTTAAAGATTTTGCTTGTATGGGTGGTGCCACGCCCCCTCGTCCAATACTTGCCCCATTCCCTCTGTCGAAATATATGAATAAATGGTAGGTTCGTACTAAGTTTCATTGCTGAGCAACTTATAGTTCAACAAAATATTTGGGTCACAAAAAATGTGCCACGCCCCTTGTCCAACGCCCATAAAATCTTATCATTAGAATGACTCATCTATGGGACGACGGGGTACTAAATTTTAATGTTGTGCTACTTATAATTTCGAAGATATTCTGTTTTAAAGATTTTGCTTGTATGGGTGGTGCCACGCCCCGTTCTCCAAAACCCGCCTCATTCCGTCTGTCGAGAGATATGATTACATGATAGGTTCATGCTAAGTTTCATTCCTCTGTGACTTGTAGTTCAGCAGAATAATTGGGTCACACAAATGTGCCACGCCCCTTAGGGGTATAAAAAATAGTTAGTAGCCGATTCTCAGACCTACTGAATATGCATGTAAAATTTCATAAAAATCGGTCAAGCCGTTTCGGAGGAGTACGGTAACAAACACTGTGACACGAGAATTTTATATATAAGATTTTATATTTACAACAAAAATGTTATATGAATTAGGCCTAAAACGAGCCGTAAGAAATAAAATAAATAAACGATTGGAACCTCAGTGCCCTTTGCCCTGTGCTGAAGAAAGGCGACCCAACAATATGCGCCAACTACAGGGGTATCAGCCTACTTCCCATTGCATACAAGGTCCTCACGAGCGTTCTATGTGAAAGATTAAAGCCACTCGCCAAGGCGCTGATTGGGCCCTATCAGTGCGGCTTTAGACCTCCACCATCGACCAGATATTCACTCTACGCCAAATCCTGGAGAAGAACCATGAGAATCAAATCGATACACACCACCTCTTCATCGATTACAAGGCAGCATTGGATAGCCCGATAAGGGATCGCCTATACGCCGCATTGTCTGAACTTGGTATCTCTGCAAAGCTCATGAGACTTTGCAGAGCGACGTTGAGCAATACGCGCAGCTCCGTCAAGGTTGGAAGTCACCTTTCCGACCCATTCGGTACCGTTCGAGGATTCAGACAGGGGGATCCTCTGTCCTGCGATCTCTTCAACTTCACCATGGAGAGTGTTCTGCGCAAGGCCGCTGTACATCGCAATGGCACAATTTCCAACAAAAGTGTCCAGCTCCTTGCCTACGCTGATGACATTGATGTCATCGGGCGTAACAAGCGAAATATCACCGCTGCCCTTGCGGCTATCGAACGAGAATTTTCCAAAATGGGATCTGCGGCTAGGGTCTCACGTCGAGGCCGTTGAAGTTTTCAAGGAATTCGTCTACCTTGGCATCGCCATCAACAGCAACAACGATGCCTGGAGATAAAGCGAAGGATTACTCGTACCAACAGGTGCTACTACGGTCTCGGTAGGCAATTGAGAAGTAGAGACCTCTCTCGATCGACAAAACTTGCACTCTATAGGACGCTTATCTTGCCCGTGCTTCTCTATGGCGCTGAAGTATGGACAATGACACGAAACGGCATAGCGGCCCTTGGATCGTATATCGTAAACGAACCAATAACGACCAGTATGAGTTGCATAAAAACATCGACGTAGGGCAGCGAATTAACATCCAGCGGCCACGCTAGCTCGGTCATGTCTGCCGTATTGTCATCTCTTGGTGTGACCAACTGGAGAAGATGCGCGCAAAGGAGAGAAGTTTTACGGCAGCCTGTAACCCGATAAAGGGTTGTTATGGCCAGTTAAGTAAGTTTTAGGCTTTCATAAACCTAAAAATTGTATCTACGGAATTTCCCCAAGAGTTGAATTCGCCTGGGCGTCCAGAGAATTTTCTAAGTGCGCGTACACACATGAAGCGGTACTGTGCTGGGCGGCGCTGTACTTCACGGAGCGGCGCTATGCTAAGTTTTCAGTGTTCACACTTAACGCCGTGCGGAGCGGAGCTTTTGAAAGCAACAACCAGTTGTCAACATGTGGCTGTGCAGTGAAGATTTGTCATTTCTCAGTGAAAACAGTTTTTTTAACCTTCTCACCGACACCAATTTTTATATAATTTTTATATACGGAAACCGACACTATTAATATATTGTTACGAAAATGACTTTCCAAGTTCGGATCTGGATAGAGCTTGAAAATAAAACCACTTCAATTATTCAGCGCAAAACGCAGTCACAAACCAACAATCGCTTTATTTACAAATTTACACTCGTTACTACATTACAATACTACTATTGCATGTTTCCCCTTTGAGTAAGCGCAAGGCACTCCAAATGGACTACTTTCAACCTCGCGTTTCTGTTGCTGCAGCGTTGAACTTTGTACACCACGTCATTAATCTTTGTCACGACCTCGTAGGGTCCGTCCCATGATGTCTGAACTTTTGGAGACAAACCTTCCTTCCGCTGCGGGTTGTTGAGCATTACCAGACCGCCTTCTTGGAACCCTTCTGGGTTAGCCCGTAAACCATAGCTCGCTGTTAACCTGCTTTCGACTAGTGCGGCTCACAGCCTCGACCGATCACAGCCTCTGATCCACTCAGCGACAGACTCCTGGCATCCTACCCAATAGAACCGCCTTCTTATCTTGGCGACAGTTTTTGCGATGCCTAGGTGCCCTCCACTGGAGTCGTTATGGTTTGCCTTGATGAAATCGTCGATCCGGCCTTTTGGGACCACTATTAGGGATTTGCTGGTCCTTCCATCCCTGCTCTCTCACTCACGGTATAGGCAGCCATCCTTCAGACGTAGACTTTCCCACTGTGCCCAGTCAGCCTTCGGAATCGGGCTCTCATCAGCCATCTCCTGCCAGTCCAGCCGTACTCTCTGCGCTCTGCCTTTGATGATTTTTGCGAGATCCGTATCCTCGCGCTGGTCCTTCTGTAGCCTTACCGCAAGCCAATCTTCCTCTTGCCGAACTCTTACCGACCGAACATCCACAATTTGTCCCTTGTTTTCGGCTTGCGAATTATGCCTGCGCTCGGTTTCGTAAGAATGGTGTGGCAGAACGTCAGCACATCTTGGTAACGTCTGCTGTTCAGAACACTTCTCTCGCAGATGGCAGTCTCGTGATATGTGGCCAAGCTTGCCACATCGCCAGCAACTGACTCTAGGTGACACTGCCCGCAGCCTCGCTGATGCCTCCGAGCTCACTGTCGGGCTTTGCGTGACACGCCTTTCCGCAGATGAATGTCGAAAACTTCCTCTCCAGGCCGCCTCATACGTCAATGCGCTTGTCACCGTCTCACGGAATGTCGGCTTCATCATCAGAATGCCTTCGATAAACGCTTCGATCTTCAGCCTTTCCAAAACTTCCTTGCTGAATTCTGGGTAGGGCAGTGGTACCAGCCGCTCGATGTCTGCCGCATACGTTTGCAGCGCCTCGTTGGCTCTTTGTCTACGGCTCTTCAGCTCGCAATAATACAGCATTTTGTTGTGCTCGTCACTGTATCTGGCTGCCAGTGCACTTATGACGGTCTCGTAATCCCCTCTCAAACCTTCCGGAACTGTTTTTATTACCTCAGCCGCAGGACCTCTTAGAGCCAGTATCAGTCTCCGACCTTTCCTAACATCGGTCCACTGACTCTTCAAAGCAGCCATATCGAAATGTAGTTTGAATCTGTCGAACGACGTAGTACCATCATAAGTAGGCACTTCTATGGCAAACGTTTCCTCAACTGACTGCACCCTTGCTCGCAGCTGCACCTCTCTAAGCCGCTCCTCCAGACTGTCAAACCGTTTGTCCCAATTGTCCATTCGCGTCTCGAGGTGCTCAACTTTCACGTTCAGCCTATCGGAAATTTCCTCCACCTTCTGCTCTATGCGCGCAGAGTTTGTCGCCATTTCTCGGTTCGCAGTTTCGACTTTTACCGAAATTTCTTGATTCGTAGTTTCCAGTTTCGCAGCCATTTCTCGATTGGGCGCTTCCATTTGCGCCGATATTTCACGATTTGCATTTTCAAATTTTTCCGCATTTTCCTGGAGTTTGGTTTCCATTCCTTCTGCTACTTCTCGGTTCTCCGTTTCCATTTTTGCTATTTCTTGATTTGTCGTTTCGACTTTTGCCGAAATTTCCTGATTGACATTCTCAATTTTCGCAGAAGTTTCCTCAAACATGCCTCTCATTGCAACCATAAGCTGGCTCATGTCCATTGCTTGTAGTGGCGCAGCCGCTGCAGCCGTACTTTGCATCGACGCAGCACCAGCAGTCGACTCCTCCACTTTGGCCGACGGAACAAGAGGTTCCTGCGTGCGCAGTCCAATCGACGCCTCGTGCTTCACACGCTTCTCGCAAGCGCAGCTGCAACTCCACCTTACCGCCAGCAGTCGGCGAATTCCAGGCGGCCAGCTCCTTCTTCAGCTGGTACACCTTCAGCTGCTGGAGTTTAACCATATTTGCGTTTTATAATTTTATTTTTTATTATTTATTTTCAGTAGCACCATCCCACTTCTGACACCAAATGTCACGAAAATGACTTTCCAAGTTCGGATCTGGATTGTGCTTGAAAATAAAACCACTTACTCAGCGCAAAACGCAGTCAGAAACCAACAATCTACTACTATTGCATGTTTCCCCTTTGCTTGCTCAACACAGACTCGACTCTCTGCGCTGCACACTGCTGCTTTTATACTGGTTTTATTATCGCGCCGAAGTTTCTTGCATATTCCAGTTGTACTTTCTATCTCGATCGTTCTAGCACAACCTATTACCGCCGAAAACAATCCCTGCCATATCGGCATTATAGCATGCCGGCCGTACTTCAAAGTGCATGCATAAAAGTATGCTCGTAAAAGCATTCATGCATAGCACAGCACAGAGTGACTCATCGTTACAATATGCTAAAATTATGCGCTCAATTCTTCCACAAATACTTTGATTTTTGTCGCCCAATTGCCAACTCCTTCTCCAGCCAACTCCTGTCTAGCTTAAAAGAAGGAGTTGCTTTCTGCAGCAACACGGGTTGACCCTGCATGGCTGCCAGTTGTGCAGTATTGAGTGCGCATAATAACATAACATAAAAACATAATTAATAATTTTTAATTGATTGGCACGACAGCCCGCTTACGCGAGACTAAGGCCTAGCTTCCCGCAACCACCCGTGTTGTGCGTGTGAATTTTGTACGCGGGTGGAAGGGACCTACAGTTTTATGCCGGTTCCGAACGGCAGGTTGGGAGCTTTTTCATAGGCAATTTTTACTCTCAGAGGTTTGCCATTTCCAGCTGAGAGGACAGCCACCGAAAGAGAAAACGAGTTTCCCGTTATTTTTTTTTAGGTGTTACTACATGCAGTATTCGATCTTGCGTCGCTCTGCATGCGACTCGCTGGACCGCGCACTAACCAACTGAGCCACGGCGGCTGACATAACATAAAAACATAACAAAGTTAATAAGATGTATGCATTTTTTATTGAAATAATTAAAAATTATGGAAATAATAACATGCATCGAGAAAATGTATGCATTTTCTATTGAAATGATTGACAATTATGAAAATAATAACATGCATCGTATTAATACGAATTTTTCTAAAATAATACAAAAGACAAGCTACCTCTAAATTGCAACTTTGAATTCACGGAAATACATGGCAAGCTAGCAGAAAATGTAATAGATATCGGAGACATATTTCTGGTGATCGTTTTAATGCCTAGTGTTCCAACGGAGTACGAAAATTTCGTGATTGCCATGGAAACCCGAGATTCGTTGCCCTCGTTGACTGTGCTAAAGCATAAACTTAAAGAAGAGGGTAAGCGAAGAAAGGAGAGATGAGAGCATAGTGGCGCAATCGAGTAGCGGTCAGCAACAAACGTTCGTTGCAAAGTCAAATTCAAAAAATTAGGGGAAGGTAAAAGACAACAAAAATAAATTCAAAGGAAAATGTTTCGTTTGTGGTGGTGTCGGGCATTAAGTTAGCAAATATCAGCAGAAACAAAAAACGTACAAGCAAATGCAAAATAAAAATCGCAACCGTTGGCTTCGCTAACAGCAGCAGACTGCAAAGCAATAAATTCAAAGCACTGGTACGTCGACTGCGAAGCGACATTACACATGTGCAACGATCGACGGTTGTTTGTTCGTTTTGAGGAGCACAATAAAATCATCAATGCCGTTGGAAAAGGTGACGTGATAATTCATAACAATTATTTTAAATCACTGATGGGCACGCTGCTACTCGAGAGTAGCAGCGACGCCTACGCGCGTATACGAATACAAAGTAACGAAGTTCTGAGCGCAGCTTCAGTGTCGTGTCAGACTTTATGCAAGTAGGTTTATGCTCGTTTGCGGCTCGCATACTGCGAATATTTACGTTTTTATGTACACTCAGTATCACGCAAATCAGAAAATGTTTAAGCTTGAATATGAGATACACATTTTTTTCTTAAAACGCTCGCAATGCTTATTTTGCAGGCGTACGATTGCTGGTAATCGTTTTTTTTTGTAATTTTCAAAGACATTACAAAACATGGCAAGGGGAATTTTAAAAGTATCAGGGAAATTGAATCTTGAAACTTTACTTCGAATAAAATGCTGCAAAGAAGAAATTAATATGAACGATTTAATCAAACAAACTAACTTAATGTGATTTCTACTTGCGAGCTTGCCTGCTTGTCTGTTTAACCACTTATGACTTGTCTGTTCAACCACTTATGGGTTGTCTGTTTGTCAGTTCAACCACTTATTCATCTAGTTCCTGTTATACCTGTCCGTCATTTGTCCGTCCGGCTTTGATATTTTAACGCTAGCAATATTTTTCAAGTTAAAATATTAGAGCTACAAAATTTACGCCTTAATTTTGTGCACTGTTTTGCACGTATACATTGCCAAAATGCATGGTTGTGTTAGTGCCCATCACTCCCAGCAAGGCACGTACCGGTTATGTCACCGGTAACATGACCGGTACCCATAACCGAGGTTTCCGTGACAGCTCCTAGTGACATTCTTAAGGCGATGGGAAAAATGTCACCGAAACTCATGTATACGTGTGAGCTTCCATCCCGTTCGCCCTCATGTAGTATGTAGAAATATGGTCCATATAGTTTTCTCGCTCACTCTTCCGTCACACGTACCAGTACCGTACCAGTGACAGTACCAGTTACAGTATCGGAATGCGTAACAGAGATACCGGCCACAGTATCGGTTACAGTACCCGATACAGTACCAGTTACAGTATCGGAATGCGTAACAGAGATACTAGTGAAACAGCTGTTTTAAATTGATACTGCATAATGTTTTGTTTTCTCTAAAATTGCAGGCGAACTTGATCTCCGTAACCAAATGTGTCGAACGAGATTTGATTGCAACATTCGACAAGTCGGCTGGGCGGAGAAGTTGTATTGGTCGCACAGCGAAAACACAATATGGTTCGTTGCGCTGAATGAAGTTCCAAATGGTTTGCTCTGCAATGTCAAGTATGAATGCAGTATGGCAGAAAAGATTTGGACATCTCAACAACAAAAGCCTGTATGATTTGTCAAACAAATCTATGGTGAAGGGGATGGAGATCAACATTGATCAAGTTGTCAAGTCAAGGAGTCTCAAACAATAACAAATAAGTTGCTTGAGATTGTGCATGCAGATATGTGTGGCCCGCTTCGTGTAAAATCTGTTGGCGAAGGGTCTTATTTTCTCACGTTCACAGACGACATGTCGCGTTTCACGTTTACTTTCTCAAACATAAGAGCGAAGTCTTTGAAAAATTCAAGCTGTACAAGGCGCAGGTGGAGCGTCGGACGAATTTAAAAATTAAAACGCTTCGAACGGATAACGGTAGCGAGTTTGTCAACCAGTGGCGGATTCAGGGGGGTGTTTTGGGGGTTGAAACCCCCCCGAAATATTTGGATCACCTATAATACTACATATAAATTAAAAGGCATTTTACAAATATTAAAGAATTACTTTTTGAAACCCCCCGAAATATTTTTCTGAATCCGCGCCTGTTGTCAACAATAATTTCACAAATTGTTTGCCTGTGGAGGGAATTCAACGGCAACTAACAGTACCACATTCACCGCAGCAGAACGGCGTAGCTGAGCGAGCCAATCGCACTATTGTGGAGATGGCCAGAACTATGGTTATACAAGCGGGTGTGAAACATTACTTGTGGGCTGAAGCGACAGATGCCCAACCAAAAATTTGAAGAATAAAACACCATATGAAGTATGGAGTGATGTGAAACCAAAGGTAGCACCTTTGAATTTTCGATTGAAGCGCAATCGGCATGAATAGGCTGCCAATAAGTCAAAGTTCGATGCCAAGAGAAGCCAATACATCATGGTTGGATATTCGACATCGTCGAAAGCATATCGCTTTTTTTACACAAATATTCATAAGGTGGTGGAGAAACGCGACGTTCTGTTTGGTAAGAATTTGTTTCCAAGTAAAAATGAAACCGACCGCGCAGTGATGAATGACGATTGGTTTTTTTATGAGGTGCCACAGCAGAGCGTAGATGACGATGACAATGAGGCAATCGTATGCCTTTCAAATAAAATATAAAATGTTGCAAATAACGCTGATGCTGCAAACGACTGCGAGAACCGACATTCTGAATAAGACGAAAGTTTTAATACTGCAGATGAGGATGACAACTCAAACAGTGAAGAACAGTATGCGCGAGGTAGGCCGAAAATAACACAGAGCAACAAAATCGACTTTATTTTTTTTTCTGAAATCAAACCATACTTTTCTAAAGGATTTTTGGACGCTGATCACAACTGCGTACTTAGTTTTTTTTATTGTTTGAGCGGCTTAGGAAATATTGATGGTTTTCCTCGGAGGGCGTTTTCCATGTTTTTTGACCATTATACGCATGCAGCTCCTACAAACCTGAAGTCTAAAATGCCATTTTTTTAACATAGATTAACAATACTCTAACTATGTATTTAAACTTTAAAGAATTTTTCTTACAAAAAATATATACTGTCATATACTGAAAGAAGAATGTTAGGGCTTTCAATTAAAAAAGAAATTTTTGAAATACGATGTTTGTAATAGAGTATGTGTACAAATATGTAAGTTCTCCATTGATAAATTCAGCAACAAAAGCAAGGATTTACTTTTGAGCTATAATATCGGAGCACAATTTTAGGCAGCGGTATGAAAATGCTCACATTCATCAAATGCCCTTAATTCATAAAATTTTCAGCTTTGATTTACATTTTGTTTCGCCCTAAAAATATGTCGCAATGAAATATGGAAAAACAGCAAGTAGTTTGCTAAGTGTGTGTGTCTGAGATTTTTACTTGTGTGATGCAACTCTTTTTAGAATAGCTCCTACAGTAATGAACCAATTCAAATTTTGTTAATGCAAATTTTCAAATTTTTTCAAAAGACAAATATTGACGCTTGCGAAAATACTTTAGCTACTTTCATCAATGACGCGAAAAGCATTAGGAGATTTCAATACAAACACGTGTTCAGAAGATGAAGTCGCATTTACACTCTAATGAGCATAGGCCGAGAATGACACATACAATAAAAAAAATCTGTTCTATAAGATTAAGTTACAACCTTACACTATACATTGCAAACTAACTCCTTTTTGAAAATTGCAACACCGATTTTAAATGAATTTTTATGAAAAATTCGCGAAAATTGAACTTTGAAGTGCCATAGCCATGTTAACCCTTGACCAATCGAAATCGACTATGATCAAAATTATAGCTTGAGGATTCGTTATTGTGTCATAAAAAAATTATCGTGTTTTTCAACATATTATAAATGAAATAAAAATTCAAAGATGAAAAAACGTGGAAAACACCTCCTAGCAAAAACCACCAATAATTTACAAGCCGCTCAAACAATCAAAAAACTAAGTACGCAGTTGTGATCAGCGTCCAAAAATCCTTTAGAAAAGGTTTACTAGAACTCGGAAAAATGTTGGCTGTTGCTCAGTGTAATTCGCACAGGTCAGCCTGGCAGACCAACGAAGGTGTTTTGCAAAAAATCAAACAAACTGTGTGTTGTCATGGACAAGAGTGTGCCAAAGACAGTTAATGAGGTTCTTTCAAGCAAAAGGAGGAAGTTAGTCTCGCGATTCCGTGCAAGTGGGTGTACGCTTTGAAAAAGGACGTGAATGGCGATATTGAGCGCCACAAAGCGTGTCTCGTTATATTTTGATAACGCATATTTATGTGACAGCAGCTGACCGAACAAAATCTTGCGTTTACACAAGGCGCTCTACAGTTCAAAACAGAGCAGCAAAGAATGGAATGATCAACTTGATGGTGTTTTGTACGAAATGAAATTCAAAGCATACAAGAACGAGCCGTGTTTGTACCAACCAATGTTTGGAGGCAACCTCGCATTAGTCGCAGTCTACGTGGATGATTTAATCATCGGATGCAGTGATCTCGCAGTAGTTCATGATGTTAATCGCAGGCTGACGAATGAATTCCAAATCAATGACAAGGGAAAACTGAACCATTTCTTGGGAATGGAGGTACAACGTGAAGGCGACACCGGCGCAATCAAGTTATCGCAATCGCAATATATACGAGATATGTTGGAGCAATACGAAATGCAACAATGGAAAGCGGTCGCAGTTCCGTTCGATGCAGGTTACCAAGTCTATTGCGAGGAGAAGTGTGAAAAGGTGGGCCAAACTGAGTATCAATCTCTAACCGACTCCCTGATGTACATAACCATATCAACTCGGCCGGACATACATAAAGGGTTTTCCAACAAGAGGTGTTATTTTGGTATTCAAAGAAAAATACAATTTTTTGAGATAAATGATCGGATGTTTATTTCATAATAAAGAGGAAGGTATGCCGTTAATAATGAAAAACAACATCAGCCAAATGGCCACCACGACCACGCTTACAGGACCATATCCTTTTCATGAAATTTTCCATAACCAAATCGCAAAGTGGTTGCCCTATGTCCTCGATAGCCTCACGAATTCCATCTTTGAGGTCTTGAATCGACGCTGGGCTGTTGGCGTACACCTTATCTTTCACGTGACCCCAAAGAAAGAAGTCGCAAGGTGTTAAATCACAAGATCTCGGTGGCCAATTGTGATCAGCTCTTCCAGAGATAACACCCAGAGGACCCAATCAGCAAAGACACGACGTTGTTGATGATCGGTCGGCTTGAGTTCTTGTGTTAACTGAACTTTATAAGCCTTAAGACCCAAGTCTTTATGCAAAATACGGTGTCATGACGTTTTTGGAATGCCCAATTCCAAAGAACGACGAGGAATCGACAAACCTGGGTTTTCTTCAACACTTTGGGCTACAGCAGCAATATTCTCAGTTGTTCTTGAGCGACGTGCACGGGTTTTATTCTTCACATCACTAACTTGTCCCAACAGCTCGAATTTTTCCACCAATTTCTGTATTGCGGTCCGACAAGGTGCTTCACGACGACCCAAAAATGCTTTAGTTTTGCGAACTGTGACTGCAAGATTTTCACCATTTTTGTAGTGAATTTTAATAATTTCAATGCGTTGGTGAAGCGTATATCGTTCCATTTTTAGTAATGGCGTAGTTTCTTCTTGTCAAATGTCAAAGAATAAAAGCTTAAAAATTGACAGCTACCGAAATACCGGGTGATTCAAAATAACACCTCTTGTTGGAAAGCCCTATAAAATACAAATAAAAAGAAATATTTCTTTGGTGACAGTAGAAAAAAATTGAGGCAGCGCACATCTAGCTTGGCGACCATATTTGCACCAAAGGCTAAGCTTCAGATACCACTTGGCAAACGAACATCGCGGCCCAAAACAGCTACTAATTAAAGTTGCTGCGTCAACGATGCTGTATGCTGCGCAAGTATGAGCTCCGGCGATGAGGGTCAAGGTGTACCGAAGCCACATAGAAACGGCGTACCATCTCAGCGCGTTGCGGGTTTGTTGCACCTTTCGGACAACATCCTACGACGCCGCATGTTTGATGGTTTCCATTGACATGCTGGCGAAAGAAGCGTTTTTAAAGTACGCGGAACCCAAATGCTCACGAAGCACGGATAACGTGACGCAAACACTGGAAAAGTGGCAGCAGCTCTGGAACTGTTCCAGTAAGGGGCGATGGACACGCGTCCTTATAGCCGACCTGCAGCAGTGGACAAGCAGGACACACAGCCTGGTTAATCACCACCTAACATAAATCCTGACAGGGCACGGATGTTCCAAAGCCTACCTCCATGTGGGTTTGATGACGATCTGTACTGCGGCGTATGCAGCGGTAAGTCGAGGACGCGGAGCACGTCGTATCCCCCTGTGTTGTAATGCCGCCTGATTTTCCACCTGCGTCAGAAAAAAAACAACAAAAAACTGTATGTCTCCACGCTGACCAACATAGCGCGGGGTGCATTGGCAGGGAAGAAATGGTTCTAAGAAGCTATGCAGTATTATTTCATAGTGACGCTCGACGAAGAAGATAATGCCAGCCCTAGCTAATTTTGAGGTCTCGAAATAACTATTTGGAATTACTGCCAATTATTTTACGCCAAACATCAGCAGGGGTTCCCCAGGGATCAATTCTCAGCCCTTTGGCACATAATGGCATTTTCCAGGTGTTAAAACCACCAGGTTAGCATAAATGGCTATGCTGACGATGTTGCTATGGTCGTAGTGGCCAAGACCGAAACACAGGTCACTGAGCGTTGCAACGCGGAAATTATATCAGCAAAAAACTGGCTACACAACGTCGTATAGAAGATGCATACCATTTGCCCACCCCATAGCATCGATGAAAGTCTGGCAGCACAAAAAACAAAGCGCCATGGCACAAGTGGTGACCGAAAAGCCAAACACAATGGCCAAGAGACTGTCTATCAGTTTCTCCATCAGCCCTTTTATAGTTTGATGGAGGGACATTGGGATGCATGCTGCTGACTCATAGCATTAATAATGCTTCGACGGAGGGCGAGTGACATGCAATCCAGACGTACAATAGCCATGAATTAACAAACGGCGTGAATTGGTCTCTGCCAAAAGGCGCAATACCTTTTATGGGGCGCAATACCTTTCGGGTTTATACATGGTAAGTAGTGAAGGGAGTTGGTTTTAGGCTGATAATCGGTCCCGCTAATGGACACGGGTCCTCTAATGCCTTGGTAAAATTTCCTACTAGCGAGTTCCACCTAATACTCACCTCAGCTGTGCTGAGCCACCGTGGTGAGTAATTGGCAGAAACTGGCGGTGACCATGCAAAACTGCCAGCATGCCCATCAACAAATCACCGGCAGGATGTACGGAGGCTAATGAGAGAAAAAGTAGCGCGGTCACCGGTGAGAAAACAGGTGCTCACCCCTGACCAGACCCAGAGTTCCAAACACCAGCAAAGCGCAAATGGACCTAAAAGCGAAGAAGGGGGCGAGCAAGCGCAGCAAAGTGAGCACGAAACAGTGGAGGCAACACCTAGAACGTAAGAACTAGAATACAGTGCGGACGCTCTTCTGCTACTAGGCGAAAAACTAAACAAACTCATGGGTATCATGGAGATTCGGAAGCACATCAGTGTCCCCATGAGGGAGCTTGTAAGCGTCATAGCAAAACTCCACACGAGCGACCTGGCCCAGCAGAGCACAGCGCAGCTTACGAGTATTCGCGTAGCTAGCCCGTCAGCACTGAACTCATCAGCAAGGCGACACAGACGGCAGCAGCGCCGATCATTGAAAGTGGAAGCAAACAGGCGAAGAGAACTCGAGCGAACGGCAATAAAGCTGCGACCGTAGCTAACTCACCACAGCAAGCGAAGAAGCGCAGCCGCACGTTCTCACCCAAGAGCGGCTATGCTGGCTCTTCAGCACACGAGCCATCCGAATAGCGACCAAAGCAACAACAGCAACAGCAAACGACCTCGTGAAAGGCCACGGTAACCAGCCAGCAAAATAACCAAACGCAGGAACAGTGGACGAAAGTAGCGTCGCGCAATGCCAAAACTAAGATAAGTGACCGCAAGTGACGAGCTTTTGTTTGAGCTCAAAAAACAAGCCGACCCGTCCCACAGTGTTCCGAAGTGGGACAAAAATAGAAAAATTTTATGTCACCGATTTCAAAGAAATTGGTGTCATTTGAAAGATAATACTTTCATTGAGCAAGATCTTAAATTATTTCTTAATCGGGTAAATTTTGAGAAAGTTATAGCATTTACAAGTTGACCAAATTCTAGAAAAATTGTTTTATGATAAAATGCAGTTTTGAGCGTCAACAATTGAAAACGTAACCAAAACACTATTTTCGCTTCAATCGGAGAAAATGTTACTGCTATGCACTTATAAGAGTCCAAAACATCATTTCAGGAGCTATTTTGAAAAAAAGTTAAATAAAAACGGGGTTGTACGTTATTTAAAAAACACATTTTTTTTTACTAAAAGCTATAAAAACTATATATTTTTGTAGATCGCAAATGTCGAATTGCGCATTATTACACCTACTTTTTTACGCAATCCTATAGAATGGTCTTTCTTCTTTTGGATCAATAAAAAAAATTCTGCGATTTCCTGCGATCTTGGAAAATAATAGAATTTTTGTAAACTACTCTAACTAAAAAAAATTGGATTTTTGTACCCTACATTGAGGTGCCCACCGGTACATTCACTGTGGTACGGAGCTTGTAACGACCAGAAAGTGATGTAACTGGAAAGAAAAAGTATAGTAGCACTGTCGCTATTTAAAATGGGCATGGTCCGCCCACTAAAGGCAGAGTTGCCATACGGAAGTCTTTCATAAAATATGAAAATGTCTATATTAACAAATTCAATGTCTCAATTTATCAATGTTCTATATAAAAATGGGTTTGGCTTACCCGTTTAACCCGTTTAGAGCCATATTATCCTATTTTTCCCATTGCTAACAAATTTTTTGCTAAAGTGTGATTTAATGCTCATATTTTTTGGAGAATATGGAAAAGTTGAGGAAGGCAATTTTGTTAAAATTACCTTGCATTATTTACACTTGTTTACAATAAAGAAGAAAACTATGGGAGACAACTATTTGTATAATAGTTTTATTTCAATTGAACTGTTTGTGAGTGATTATAAACATCATATTTGATGATAGTGAAACTGAATAAACTGAACGGTTTGAAAAATGGCAGTTATTTTCTTTCATCCTCGACATTTTATCATAGCATTGCATCTTCATAGCTGTGTCATCTCTATGTGAAGCTCTATGGAAATAAAACCAAAAATGGTTTCTTTCAAGCAACTTCATCACCCTCTTTCCACCCTTTGAAGGTCGAATTTTGAAAAACGCTGAAATATGTATTTAGTTATTTTTGTTTGAGTATATGTATACAAAATTTTAAAACAATCCGACCAAAACACAATGTCCGTCTATATAAGCTTCACCACCCCATTTGCGGCCTTTCAAGGTCGAATTTTTTAAAATCGTTCCTTTTTAAAGGTTGACTTTTTAAAATACAACTATTGACCAAATTTCATCATTATAGCTCCAGCGGTTTGGGCTCGGTGGTGATAGCATACTTGGTTATATATATTCGATTTTTTTTTAAGCTATATATTTTTTGGGAAAACAAACATCATTTTTTAAGTCAGTAGCCCCAAATAATTCAGATTGCAAATTTTCAGCGAATTTAGAGCACTCCTTCTATTTTTGTCCCAATTTTGTATGGAGTCGAAACACTGTGCGTCGACACAAATGCTTAAGGCCGAGGTTGAATCTGTCCTTGGCGAAAAAGCCCAAGTGCGTAGCTTCACCCAAGTCGCAGAAGCCTTGGCGGCTTGCACATTGCACATCGGTCTGCCTATGGTGGCACACAAATATGCACCATCAGCGTGTCTGCAGCTATTGCGCAAAAGCTAACTTCAACTTCAAAAGTGCCCATTGGTTAGGTAGTTTGCCGAATCAGAACAAAAGAGGTGGTCACTTGATGTCACAGGTGTCACGACTTTGGGCATGTGGCAAGAAAATGTGCGAGCAGCGTGGAACGCTCGTCGCTCTGCTTTGGGGTGAAAGCAGCACTAATCATGTTGCAGGCAGCCGCGGATACGCATCACTTCAAAAAGTGAAAGCAGGAACCAGGGCATCAAACCACCGCCAACCATGAAGTGTTTGCAGCTCAACCTGAACCACTGCCAGGCAGCGCAAGACCTCCTTGCACAAACAATATTTGAACTTGAAGTTGACGTAGCCATCCTGAGAGAACAATGCAAGAATAAAAATAATGCAACTTGGGTCAGAGTACATCCAATAACTCCGCCATTTGGAGCTTGCCGCAAACGCGCAGCCGCTCATTGTATCCGCCAGCACTAGCTGCTTCGTGTGCATTAGAATAAGCAACCTGTTATCTACAGCTGTTATATTCCACCCAGCACTGACTTGGCTGGCTTTAACTCCAATGTGGACGAGCTAGTCAACGACGCGAGAACAAGAGGCGCAGTGCTTATTGCAGGTGACTTTAATGCGTGGGTCGTTGAGTGGGGCTGCAGAAAGACGAACCCAAAGGGCGGAGCGCTGCTAGATGCGCTAGCTGAATGTGGTCCTCCTAAACACAGGATGTGAGCACACATTTAGCAAGAACGGCATCGGATCCGTTATAGACCTAGCCTTCATTAGCGGTGGGCTACACAGGGACACGCACTGGCAGATCAGCGACTGCAACACTCATAGTGACCACCGCGCTATTATAATCAATGTAGCAAAAACGCGACACACAGCCTGTAAAATAAAGCGGCACTTGGGGTGGAAAGCGAATAGCTTTGATGAGGCGCTGTTCGAAGCAATGTACTGCACGGAGCACGCCATGGTCAGTACGGACGCGGAATCGGCCGCCGCAGAGCTCTTAAAATCTATTAGAAAGAGCTGTGACGCATCTATGGCTCGGCGGAAGCCCTCCAAATCACGTAAGCCAGCGTATTGGTGGAATGCGAGATTGCTGAGCTGCGTACACAGTGCTGAGCTTCGAGCAACAGCGGCTCGCATTAAAAAAAAACGGAAACTTCTCAAAAATGCTATACGCGACATGTCGCCGTAAAATGTGTACGAGCCTTATACTGCGTTTAATTTGCAAGTGTTGCCAGGCCCTAATTATTTGTGTGGATCGTTCAGTTGGAAGTTCAGTGGAAGTTCAAGTTCAAGGACAGAGTACACACCAGAATTTGAACCCACACATAGGCACACACGCCACACACACACACCCACACACGCAACACAGGCCTATACACACACGTGCACGTTTATAATTGGTTTTAGGTTTTGGATCTTGGAAGGCAAGCGTGGTCGTGAAGAAGCCGTCGACGAAGTCGGACGTCGACCGATTGTCAGTGGGGAATAAAGTTTAAATAAATTAGTTATAAACCTTCAGCAAAAGAGTTTTTCTATGAATAAGTAGTAAAGCCGCCAAAACGACAGCAAACGAAGAATGTACGCAGATCTGAGCGATGATGCTGAAAGCAACCCATGGGGTATGGCGTACAAATTGGTAAGGGAGAGGGCTGGGGTGTGAACCGGGTTTTGTTTTTTGGCTCTAACTTTTCACAGAATAAAGATATCGAAAAATCGAACATACCGTTGGAAAGGTAAATATAACGCGCAAATTTGTTATGAAGACAGATTACCGATTTGATTAACATTTAACTCTCTACGTCCAATTTTCTAAGGGTGTGATTTTTCGCTTTTCCAAAAAAGTGGCTGGGTTGTGAACCATCTGGCAAATCGCAATTAAAGTCGAAAAATACGAAGAAAACACCCATAATTTTGAAATAAGTTGAAAATTTATTTAATCAGGAAGACTCAAGACGTGAAAAAAGTTTATAATGACGCCACTTAGGCCAAAAAATCGCAATGAATGCAAGTGCTCAATATTTGTTTTTTTCATCCTAATCGATGTTGCAATGTTTGCATGTGAAATACGAACGCGTTCTTTCATTGGCCCACTTCAAGTGAACTCACCGAAATCGAGTGACATTACATAAAATTACTTTATTTTAATATATCCGTCCATATTTGACAGTGTTAGAGCAAATGTAGTACGAAAAACAGGTGGTTCATAACCCAGCCCCCACAGTGGTTCACAGCCCAACCACGATGCCATTTTGTAAACTTTTAAAATAACGACACTTCCAATCATATTTCAACATAAACAATTATTGGATCGTAAAATAGAATCAATACCCTAAATAAATATGTGTTACACTTACATTTTTGCAATAACTTCAGTCACTTGGATAGCACCTTAAAAAAAGCAAAAAAGTTTTCGCAGTCGATTTTCAAACACGATGTCTTTCAAACTCGATTGCTGCCACAAGCAATACGTGTTTGTACTTCGGTGTAACCACAAAAGCAGAGTCATATCATAAGACAAACTTGACAGTTGAAAGATTGGCGATATGTCAATTAAGGAAAGAAAAAACAGTAATGGTTCACAACCCAGCCTGGTTCACAACCCAGCCCTCTCCCTTACTTAAAAAACTTAAAAAAAACGCAGCCAATAATCCCAAAACTACTGGCAGCAATTGTGCACGTGCTTTTCCCAAAGCATCCTGATTTTGCTAGAAACCATACTGTGGAGCACACAGAAACTACTCCAGAAATTACGGCCGAAGAGGTAGAATTCGCTGCCCGTGCTATTCAGCTACGCAAAGCGCCAGGTCCTCACAGCATACCTAATGTAGCCTGGACGAAAGCTATCGCCATTAGCCCAAACTCCTTTGCGCACATTTTCAACTTGTGCCTCAATGACGGAGTTTTTCCAACACCATGGAAGCTGCAAAGGTTGGTACTGATACCTAAAACGGCAAATCCATCTACCGCCGCCTGCTACCGGCCATTATGCATTCTAAACTCTACTGGCAAACTGTTCGAGGGAATCGTGAAAAGCCGGCTGGAGAGCCACGTAGACGATCGACTCTCCTGTAACCTATTTGGGTTTAGGAGGAACTGCCCAACAACAGATGCGATCAGTGTGGTGAAGAATATAGCCCAAAAAGCGACTGATGGCGCGCGATGTCTTGGTGGGTCCAAAAAGTATTGCCTGCTGGTGACGCTGGACGTCAAAAACGCATTCAACAGTGCCAGTTGGAGAGCAATACTCGGCGCGCTGCACAAACTCGACGTGCCGGCATATTTGCAAAAGATAATCTCCAGTTATCTAAGCAGCAAGATATTGCCCTACGACAGTGAAAACGGCACCGTTGACCATAAAATGACTGCCGGTGGTCCGCAAGTGTTCGTCCTAGGGCCCGTGACGTCATGTATGACGACATCCTGTGCCTCAAAGTCCCTGAAGGGGTGACATTTGTCGGCTTCGCTGACGATGTGTCAATCGTGGCGGGGGCCAAAACATTGGCAGAGGTGACGCGGATCGCAGAGCAGGCTATTATAGCAGCACAAGAGTGGCTGGACTTTAAATCGTTGGTTCTAGCTGCTCACAAAACGGAGACAGTCCTTGTCAGTAGTCGTAAAAAAGTTGAGAAAGTGACGATTGCGGTCGGCAGTAGCATCATTGTCTCGAAGCCGTATATAAAGTACCTCGGGGTCTTAACCGATCATCGGCTGTGCTTCCGCGACCACCTGCAACACGCAAACAACACGGCCGCAGCAGCAGCGACCGTGCTGCCCAGAATAATGGCAAATGTGTCCGGCCCTAAGCAGCAATGCAGGAAACTTCTGGTTGGCGTCGTCACATCAATCCTGCTGTACGGCTCGTCTGTCTGGAGCGACGCATTCGTAAAACCTTCTTACATCCGAGGTATCAACGCAACATACCGCCGGTGCGCGCTCAGAATCTGCTCGGCTTTCCGAACAGCATCGGAAGACGCAGCTCTGGTCATTGCGGGGCTACTACCACTGGACCTACTGGCGCACGAGCGCAGCGCGCTGCACCAATCTAAGCGTAGAAGGGAACCGAGCTGAAGTGCCGCTTCCAAGGTCACATTGAGATACGACAGCATATCAAAATGGCAAACGCGCTGGGACAATGCAGCTAATGGCAGGTGGACCTACCGGCTCATCTCCAACATCAAACTGTGGCTAAGCAGGAAGCGAGGCGAGGTGGATTTCTTTCTCACACAAGTTATCAGTAGGCACGGCTGCTTTAAAGTCTACCTGCACCGCTTCGGATTCGAGCCTGACCCCTTGTACGAAATCTGCTACACCCCAAAGGACGCAGAACACGCCTTTTTTACATGCCCCCGCTTCGGCCCACCGCCACCACAGCGAACCTGGTTGCCCTCGCGAGCGACGAAGGATGGAGCGTGGTATACTGTATGGCCGCTGAGATTATAAAGGAACTCCGCATCCACGAGAAAGCCAGACACCGTGAGCGGGAGCAGCTTTTACGTGCGCAGAGGCCAGCTGAAGGGTAAGATGCAACGAACGATGACTAAACCGGGACAACGGTCCATGATGAATAAAAAGTGGACAAACAAACGTTAACAGAGTTCGAGCTATATGCTCAATTCCGCCTCCTGACGAAATGCCTAATGGTCGTACCAGGGGGATAATTCGGACTTGAAAGGCATGGTTTTAGTGCGGTTGAAGTCCCCCACACTGACGGGGACCTTGGCTTTTGATGCTTTCCATCTCTATAAAAAACAAAAAAAAACGCACACGCCCCGAAATAAAGTACCTTGGTGTACTGCTAGACTACCGTTTGAATTATAAGGCGCATCTGTCGCATGCCGGTGAAAAGGCCGTAAAAGTAACAGTTAGGCTCGCGCGGCTGATACCAAATGTTGGTAGTCCCTCCCAAGCAAGAACACTGTTTCCTTGGTACACGGCCAAGGACACGATAGTTGCATGACAACATAGATGGAGTTCGTCCACGAAAGGCAACTGGACGCGAACGCTCATCCCAGCGCTGAATTTCTTCCTCAGGCAGTTCCTCTCTGGCCATGGATGCTTTCGTGCATACCTGCAAAAATGTATGCATGCAGAGAGCCCTCACTGCAATCAGTGCATCGGAGTGGCTAAAACTATCTGTTCGTCCGAACACGACTCTTCTCGGCAGAATACCTCTTGACTCATGCCTGGACGTAGCTGAACATTAACATATCCGCCTTCATCGTGAAGTACTCCCGTGCGGTGGTGTAGCGATGAAGATACACGCTCTGTGACTACAGGGGTTTTAGCGTGTTAAAGTCTCGCACTCGTTTGGCTTTCGATGCTTTCTCCAACTGGAACAAAAAACAAACACACACACCCTTTCTTCTCTCCTCATTACACACTATCTTCCCTTTGCAAAAATGAACTGTATTCCTACTTTCCGACTCTCTTAAGTTAAAAACTATAATTAAGTCTTCAAAAATATACCAAACCGTGTACACACGGATCGCAAATATAACCACGACTCATCTTTATTTGTTGCCGCGAGTGAACAGATTCAATAATTTTCTTAATGCGCCTTCGTTGCACCATTATTTTAACACATATATATATTTATTTTCATTGTGTTCCTTTTTTTTAACCAATGAACATATAGATCTTACTGACTATAGGAAACAATAAAAGAATACAAGGGCAAGACCTTCAACTTAACCTATTCAATATTAAATTTAACAATGTCCCTTTGAAAAGCGAAATATCAAAGTCGGTTACACTATTTAGTTCCGCAAGGGCTCTAGCCAGAGGCGCATTCCTCGCATAGTTCGACCTGAAGCTGATGTAGAAAGTCCCTATGTGCCGTAGGTTACGTACAGGAACATTAAAAGCCACTTTACTCAAAAGGGGCGGGCAATTAACCCATTTCCTTCCTCTGTTGCGTATACGCAACGTTACTATTTAAAAAATTCGTATGTGCAGTGTGTGTGAGGTATTGCGATAAATTTGTTTTTTGTTCGCAAGGTATATCCTTAGGCTTTCTTCCCCTCCATATCTCAACTACCTACAAAACACACACTGACACATACACTTGTATATGTAGACACATGTTTTTCAGACAAATTTTGAATCGCACACTAAAAATTGTCAAACGTTAATTCTTTTTTTGGTCGACATGAAAATACGTTCACATAAAGGCAAAGAAAAAATAAAATTGGTTTGTGAATTATCTGGGTGTCATTATGCGTGTTCTAGATAAGTCTCGAATCTGTGTTTCGTGTACGCAACGTTGGCGCCACGTCGACAAATGAATTTAAATGAAAATGAAATTATATAAAATAAGTTTTATATATTATTTATTATATCGCTATTTATTTATTATATCGATTTTACTTGAATAATAATTTTGGGTTAATAGACCCCTTTAGTAACCCAACAATGAATGAGCACGCAAGATAGGTTCGCCTAGCGTTTAGATTCAATAAGTTTATAAGGCGACAGCGGGAAATATACGAAGGCGTTCGGTAAAGTTCAGCGAAATTAGGGTGAACCGCATAAAAACATTTTGGATGCGCTCAATGCGATTACTTTATATGGCTTATTTTTTAGGAGCAGAAATAAGTTCTGTGCTATTTGACTGCATTTTGTCAGCTGATTTTGACAATGAGCATGACTAACAAAGTACATTGAATTCTTTTGTTCCCATACCACCTTACTGATGGGCCTTGGCGATCGCTCAATCATTTTTCCTATGCAAATTTTGCCTGTCCGCTTCTTGTTTATGTTTGTAAAACAGCAAGCGGAGAGCAAGCACGAGCCACCACCAACATAGGTGCCACTTTTGATCTGTTTATACCAAAAGCTGGAGTTTTTATTTCAGTTGGGCCACTTTGGTGTAATTTGGGCCTTTTTTATACAATAGGGTATAGCAAAAAAATACAACGTTTAACCCTTTAACTGTTTATGTCGAGTATACTCGACAGAGCGAAACGAAAAATGTTCGCATATTGCCGAGTATACTCGTCGCATTCGTATTAATATCCAACGAATCAACTGTAATTTTTTTTCCCTGAGAAAGGGCAAATAAAGATCTTATAAAAAATATACGTTTTAGAATATTCGTTAGTCTGGGGAAGTACGGTTACAAAACGTTTTGTTTTTGCAAATAAAAACGTATTTCGTGTGCGTTTCTCAGTTGATTAGAAGAAAAGTTATAAGAGTCTTGTGGATTTTATTGAAAAGATAAGTAAAAGTAAGTACTTTTATTCCTTTGAGGAATAAAATAAATAAAAATAAATAATGTGAATTATCCCTACCAGATGTATAATGATAGTGATGGAGAAATATGTTACACAAAAAATAACGAATAAATATATATATTTTCTAAAAAACCAACACGCAACGTTTGATTTTTAGTCATACTTGCATACATTTACGGGCAGAAACATTTTACTCTGTTTATTTCAGGCAGAACAAGTTTTTCGAAACAAAATTAAACAGTTAAAGGGTCAACGTTTTGAGAGCCGTCAGTACGAATTTCGACATAAAAGTTATGATTTGCCAAAAACATAAAATGGTGCTTCGGTTCGGTAATTTTGGCACAACAAATCTTAGTTGAGTCGCAAACATGACCACCTACATATATGCATTCGGCACATCCGTTTGTTGTACAATAATAACCACAGTGTGTGGTGCGTCACTGTTCATACACCCTGCATGCTCTTCGCAAATTTGATTTTGAGCTCTCGCAGCTTCTCATTTTACGCTCTTACGTTTGTGCATCCTCATCCCCTCTACTGCTTCCCTCCTCGTGAAAGAACGGGTTGCACTCGTAGAACCCGCAAATAAATTTTTGTTACGCCAGATGCTCGTTCTGTATATTGTTTGTTCTGTGATAATAGTGTAGATAGAGATAGATTTGAAAGGAGAAATGTGCACTGAGACCAAAGTTGATCTATTGTGTCCCCTACAACTTTAGAGAACGTCCCCCAATCCCACCGACCTAATGAAGCTTAGTAACTCACGTGGAAGAAGGTGTTTGACGTTCTCTTCTGCAAGCCAGTACTGGCCCAGGTGCTGTCTCCTACTGCGGCATACCGCATCACAGTGCAGTATGACGTGCTCAGGAGTCTCCTCCGCCGTTTCGCAGAGGCTGCAGACGCTTACCTGTTCTAACCCAATTGTGTGCATGTGTTTCCTCATCCTGCAGTGCCCAGGCTGTGAAGCTGGGCTTTCCCCAGTCTGAGGCATTCCTCACTCCATCTGGAGTTATAACCTCTGATGAAGATTTTCGATTGCCTAAGACCTGTGGCATTTGACCAGTGTTCTGAGTTCCTGGTTCTTTCCTCAAGTCTTAGTGACTGCTAGAGTGCTTTTGCCCAGCCCGATGAAAGGTTCTGGTGCAAGGAGGATCGTAGCTGCCCCAGTTCTAGCAAGGCTGTCAGCCTCCTCATTCCCTTCTATTCCTCTGTGTCCTGGAACCCAGAGGATTTTAACCTGGTTATATGTACCCAGTTTATTCAATGCTTCTATGCATTCCCACCAACCAACACTAATCTCATACGAGATTAGTGCTTTGATGGCTGCTTGACTGTCCGAACAGATGACTATGTCTTGCCCCCTGTACAAACGCTCGAGGTTGGTCTGCACACAGAGCCTCCCCCATGGGCTCATAGTGCTTGAAGCGAGGTCCAAATACCCCCGCCCCGGTTCCCTCATGCGTTTTGGTGCCGTCTGTGAACCACGTAATAGTATGTGGTTTGAAATGGGACTGGTGTGTAACATAACAAATAAGTTTGTACAGTTCTTTAGTATCTGCTCATACATTTGTTCTATTATATTTATATGAATATATTTGTTTACTATTAATGATGTGTTATCACTTTTGATTTTATAGTTGTTGATGCTTTTAAATTAAACTTACCATTTTTCATCGAGTGATCTAATAGGCGTTTTAGTTCTATCCAATCTACCTCCATGTCTGAACCAGCTATACTTTTAAAAAGGTTGAAAAGATGCTCGCGACGCTGGTCCATAACCTTCGGGTTAGAAATAATCGGCACAATCTGGATTAATAAAAAAATTTCATAAATTCATGGAAGTTTATATTTATAAATGAAGCGTAGGCTGATTGCTAAATCCTGGTGTAAGGTTGCATTACATACAAATACTACATTACTTAGATACAAAAAACTGTCCGTGGGTCATTTCCTTTTCAGAACATTAGCTCTGTTTGGGTTATTTTCCAGTAAAAATTTGCCAGTTACTTAAATCGGCAGCGTATCTTAGCTTACGCTCCCAAAAATGAAAACTATTCAGGAAGTAAGCAAATAGAAACTTGTAAGAATTTTCAAGTTGAGCTCTTGTTTACACCAATGTGATTTGTCACGTCTGAGCAGAACTGTTGTCTTTACTGGTTCTATTATTCTTCATATTGAAACGAAAAGGCACTCTGTGCTGTGCATGAACGCTTTTGCAAGCATACTTTTAGGCATGCACTGTGAAGTACGGCAAACTGGTATAATTCGCTTGGTATAGTCCGATATGGCAAGGTTCGCGAGAAATGGGCGGTGCGAGAATGGAAAGTGAAATTTGCTATTCGATATAACGAATATTTTTGTTGCTTTTCACCCTCGTCAAATAGTCTTCGAATTGTTTTTATTTGAGTTGATTTTTATTTGAGTTTTATCAAGTGAACGGTACCTCAATTGTTTTTGTTAAAGCTTTCAAATTTACGCTAAGTTACTAACAACTCTGTTTGTATGCATTGCTGATAATTTTCACAGCATTTGTTTTGCGTTCGGTCGGATTTTTTCGTTAAAAAATTAAAATTTCAATAATCAATCAAGAAAAATTTTCATACAGAAAAGTTTACTTGCGGTAAAGAGGCAATCGCGAAGACTTTTTGACTGTAGATACATAGCAATATTTCTATTTTGAAAAAGCAGGAATAGTTAAAACAAGATATTTATTTAAAAACTGAATATGTGAAACTTATTTCTTTAACCTTAGTTAGATAACGTTATTTTTTGTACTGAAAAGATAACGATACGTCTGAAAGACGTATGCTAGTTTATATTTTCTTATTGTGATTATTTATTTAATAAATTTCTGATAACTTTAATTAATTTTTGAAGTAAAGTAATGTTTGTTTAGTAAAAGAAAAATAAAATTAAAATTGACGATTGGGAGAGAAAGAGCGAAAAATTCAAAAGGCGTACGTACCTTATCTAAGCAGGGTTAAGAAGGATGGTTTAAAGCAACAAAAACTGCGATCGATTTAAAGAATTGGGGGTACAAAATAAGATTCGTTATATTGGACGTCCACTGGATTTTATTCATAGTATTAGGGTGGGTTTGGATATTGTGGTATGGTCAGGTAAACTGGTATAGCACTTGTTGAATCTTCCAACGGCACCACATGATAACTAACATCTGCTTGCACTTATCAAGTGGTGTCCTCTGCAAGAATTAAGTAAGAAAAAAGTAACAAGCGCGATACGAGCGTGCGGCCATCGTGCTTTGTATTTAGGCTGCCGCGCACGTTGGGTCATGCTACCCAAGGTTTATTGAATATAAGGTTACGACATCCGAGACAGATAATTTGGCAGCGGCACTCATAACGTCACTGAAATTATGCTAATATGTCAAATTTTTTGTAGGAACAGTGGGACGAACAGCACACTAAACTAAAAAAAAAATTAAAATTCATGAAATTGTTTTTTTTTAATATTTTTTTGTTTATATTTATTGTATTTGAATATTAAGTTAAAAAATTGCTTGCACTATTGCAATGATGGCGCGCGCACTCCTCGCTGGTATGGTGATCACTGGCTAGCGCTTCATCCTTCACGTCTTCTCCCTCCTCCTTCTCTCCTCTGACTGTTGTTGGTTGTGTTACTGCTGCCGCTGTACACGCGTTATTGTGTCAGTGGTGGTTGGCGCATTTGTGCTTGCGAGGGTTTTAACTGCGACTCCCTTGGCTCTGATTTTTTTTAGAGGTGGAAAGCATCAAAAGCCAAAACCCCGTCAGTGTGGGACTTTAACCACACTAAAACCATCTTTGTCAGATCCGATTTACCCTCTCTGGTACGACAGGAAGCGGATTTAAGCCTAAAGCTCGAATTTTTTTCAAGTTGGTTTGTCTAACTGTTAGCCCTTCTAGTCCGTTGTGTGGGTCAGTCTTCGTTCGCCCGCTTACCCCTTACGCCTTAGGTTGCATCTGCACGGAGTTTGTGCATAACCTCGGCTTTGTCGCTGTGCATAACTTCGCTGACCCTCAAAGCTCGGCCATGCAAAGGCATTTACCGCGTCCTCGAGGGTGTTACTGCTGCAGAGTTCGGATCACTTCTATAAGTATGAAGTCAACCTTGCCTCGTTTCATGCTGAGCCACACCATAAGGATCTGCCATTACCTGCATTGTCCCATCGCGTTTTCCACTTTGAGATGCTGCATCCTCCCTCAATGCATTTTTAAACGCAGTATCTCTGCGGTTGGCTTGGTGCACGACGTTTTGTTAATATTTCTTCTATGTGATGCAATACAACATTTTCAAAATAAGAGATAGTCACTTAAGTTCCTGTTGTTTTGCGCACATTTGCCCACTGCACAACGCATTCTGACAGAAATTCGTGTTTTCTATTTTGGAAAAAAAAACACGTTCTCACAAATCAATCAAAATTTGCCGTTCAAATCGTTTCTAAATAGAAATTGAAATTGAAAGTCGTTTCTTTTTTATTTTGAAATTTCTAACTAAGTGCAAAAAGGTCTTGTTCTGTGTTAACTTGGAATTTCCTTCAAAGTATTTGCATAGATTAGAACTAGATTATAGAACGATGAGGGCAGCTGCGAAGTGGACAGCACTAAAACCAACAACAAACTAGCAACAACCTGCCCTAGCATAGAGGAGATTAGAGATGGAATAAAGAAGCTGAAGCTAAACAAAGCTGAGGGTGTAGACGGCATACAACCAGAGCTAATGCTTGCTGACCCCCAAATAACAGCTGAAATCCTCCATCCTCACATTTCTACTGCCTGGGACAGGGAGAAGCTGTCTCCGTCATGGACAAAATGCATCACTGTAAAGCTGCCGAAGAAGGGCGACTTGCGGGACTGCGGCAACTGGAGAGGAATAACCCTACTCAACGCCATCTACAAGGTTATAGCCACAATCATACAAAGAAGACTGCAATGTGTCGAAAACTCCCTAAGAGATGAGCAAGCAGGCTTTCGCCCGCATCGGAGCTGTGTTGACCAAGCTAACACACTCCGCATCATAGTAGCGCAATCAATTGAGTGGCGCTCCCCGCTGTACAAGTTATTCATCGACTTCAAGAAAGCATTCGAGACAATAAAAAGAAGCGCAATTTGGTTAGCATTGAGTAGTAAGGGGGTCCCCCAGAAACTAATTCGGCTCTTCAGAGCATTGTACGAGAACTCGAACTGGCAGTACTACACAACGGCAACATCAGCGATTCTTTCACTACCAACGCAGGAGTCAGGCAAGGCTGGCCCCTGTCGCCTGTCCTCTTCGCCATCGTACTAGACGACATCATGAGCAAACTCAACTGGAGAGGAATAACCCTACTCAACGCCATCTACAAGGTTATAGCCACAATCATACAAAGAAGACTGCAATGTGTCGAAAACTCCCTAAGAGATGAGCAAGCAGGCTTTCGCCCTCATCGGAGCTGTGTTGACCAAGCTAACACACTCCGCATCATAGTAGCGCAATCAATTGAGTGGCGCTCCCCGCTGTACAAGTTGTTCATCGACTTCAAGAAAGCATTCGACACAATAAAAAGAAGCGCAATTTGGTTAGCATTGAGTAGTAAGTGGGTCCCCCAGAAACTAATTCGGCTCTTCAGAGCGTTGTACGAGAACTCGAACTGGCAGTACTACACAACGGCAACATCAGCGATTCTTTCACTACCAACGCAGGAGTCAGGCAAGGCTGGCCCCTGTCGCCTGTCCTCTTCGCCATCGTACTAGACGACATCATGAGCAAACTCACCCTGCACCAACGAGGCATCGTATAGACCTTCACCAGGCATCTCGAGGATTTGGACTTCGCTGATGACATCTGCCTCCTCTCGCACAAACTCTCCAACATACAAGCAAAAGCCGACTGCCTGGTCGCGCTGGCACGCACCGTCGGTTTGGAGGTCAACATCGCCAAGACCAAGGCCAAGAGTCAATCATAGCAGCACAAACCATATAGTGATTGACCGCTGTGCCGTGGAGTTCGTCGACAGCTTCTGCCACCTCGGCTGTACAATCAAGGCGGACAGCGGTGCGGAAGAAGATGCCAAATGCAGACTGAGTAAAGCCAGGGCAGCGTTCGGACGGCTGCATTCAGTATGGGCAAGCTCGCAAATCTCCAGACGCACGAAGCTACGAATATTTAACGTATAAGTGAAGTCGACATTGTTGTACGGAAGCGAAACATGGCTAGTCTCGAATGCCATCACCCAGAGGCTACACACTTTCGTCAACAAATGCCTTCGAATCATCTGCAGGATATTCTGGCCCACCACAATTAGTAACGACGCGCTATGGAAGATTACAAATGAGGAACCCATTCTGAGGCAAATAAAGCGCAGAAAATGGAAATGGATAGGTCATACACTAAGAAAACCTCCCGACAGCATCACGAAAATGGCACTGGACTGGAACCCGCAAGGGAGTAGAAGTCGCGGTCGACCAAAAAACACGTGGAGAAGGTCAACCCTACGCGAGCTAGCCGATGTCAATACCACATGGGACGGCGCAAAAACAACAACCCAGGATCGTGTACGATAGAAGAGTCTTGTTGAGGCCCTATGCTCCAGTGAGGAGTGAACAAGGAATAAAAAAAAAAAAACAATTTGCATAGATTAAGACACTTAACAATTTGGTATCAGAACAGATTTAATTTACCATATATTACGATAATTGACTACGTTTAGAACTAAAATTTTTTGAAGGTGGGTTGGTAACTCTAGCAATGGGCACGCGTGACGTCAGCACTCGGATGTCGTAATCTTGTATTCTTTCATTCATGATGCTACCTAAGTATGTGCATGCGCAGGTCATTTTTAGGATAAGAAATATTGTAAACAAGTAGGTATGTACTAGAAAATAAGGAATATTATAAATAAAGGCTCCGGGCGACCGAAACAGTAGTCTAGTTTTACAAGTGAAAGCGTGTGTTTAAATTTTCATCAATTCCTGAGCGACCGGCTTTCAGCGGACTAAACATTTGTGACCCCAGGACACGGACCGACTGGTAAGTAGAGCAAAAAATTAATAAGGTTAATTAGTAAGGGAAAAAAAGGAAAAATTAGTAAGGAGAGATTTTTGAAGAAAGTTTTTTAAAAAAAAAGGAAATGCTCAGGAAGAGCTTGGCGATGCTATTCTTAACATCTGCAACCAGCTGAACGCTGAGAGTCGCAATGAAGGGCTTCAAAGGCAGTTGAATTCGTTGTTCGAGGAGTTAACAGCGAATCATTGCATTTTAGCTCCTAAGCAAGCGCTAAGGGAGTACAAGGTATATTTCGAGAAGAAATACTATGAAAAAGTTCAGGCACTGTACGAAAGTACAATTAAGCGAGTAAGTGAATTAGAGCCAGGAATGGGAAAATTGGTTTAATGAGGTTTCAGAGCACCTTAAAGGAATTAAAAAGGTGTCATGAACGTATCCAGATGGAATGGAAAGATCTATCACGGCTGCACAAGTTCGAGGACTGTGCGACAGATCTTAAGTTCGAGTACAATGAGTTCTTTGGAGAGGACGAGTTGTGCGAAGAATATGTACCATCAATAGAGAGTCTTTTAGCATTTCTCGAGAAACACTTAAAGAATGTAAACGATTGAATGCTAGCAGATTCGAGTTGCCAAATATAGGTGTAGGATTTAAAAATGAAACGAATAGAACACAGTTAACACAACTTGTATAACTGTGAGGAGTTCAAAAAGCAGTGGGGAAACGGAATCAAATAGTATTGGGGGAACAGTATATGCACAAAATGCCTAAGGAAAGGGCATTTGTTCAAAAGCTGTGAGGTGGAGCCTTGCCAAAAATGCAAGAACTCACACCACACGCTTTTGCGTAATGAAAACTTCGGTAGTAATAAATCGAATGTTGCATTAGCGATAGGCACTAATAGGAATCGCATATTACTGACAACGGCCTTCGTGCAAATCAAAAAACACCAAGGCAAATACATAACAGCAAGAGCGGTGCTGGACAACTGTTCCCACGGAAGTTTCATCACGGAACAATTAAGACAAAAGTTAGAATTCAAACCAAAAAACGTGCAAACAACCATAGAAGGGGTTTCAGGTACGAAATCAAAAGTAGAGGAAGAAGTAATGGTGGAAGTAAAATCCTCTCATCGTCAACGGTTCTTCCAAAAATTACTCCAAATTTACCAGGAGTAAAGACAGATATCGAATCTCCCAAAAGGAACTCCCTTAGCCGACCAGATGTTTCATACCCCAAATCAAGTAGACATACTACATACTAGGGGCGGAAATTATGGGAACTATATTAAAGAGCGCCGCCGTAGCTCAGCTGGCTAGTGCGTTGGGCCGCGAGTCAAGACTCCGCGAGTTCAATACTTGGTTGCGTTAACACCGAAAAAAAAAGAAAAACAACAATTTTTCTTTCGGCGGCTGTCCTCTCAGCAGAAAATAGCAAACCTCTGAAAGTAAAATTGCCTATGAAAAAGCTCCCAACTCGCCGTTCAGAATCGGCATAAAACTGTAGGTCCCTTCCAACCTTGTAAAAAAACATTCGCACGCACAACACGGTTGGTTGCGGGTAGCTAGGCCTTAGTCGCGTAATCGGGCTGCCGTGCCAGTCAAGAAGAAGAAGAGATATAAAAGAACGAAAAGAAAAGATATTTGAGCTCGAGTCTTTATATGGAGAACACGGTAGTTGGTGGAAAAGGAAAAGGATTGTGGAACTACGAAACACAGGTCAACAAAAGATAAACGAACTGAAACTTAAATAAGAAAAGAGCAGCATAGGTACTTGTCGGATGGCACGAAGTTTCCAATTTTATTACGAGACACATGTTCATTAACCAAATCAATCATTTCAGGTGTTTACAAAGATAACCGGTATATTGGAGCGAAAGAGTTGCTAGAGCTCACGCGGCGAAAATATTGGCCACTGCGAGGAAGACAAATAGCAGCGCAAATTCTACGCGCGTGCTATAGTTGTCCAAAAAAGAAAGTAACTAGGTTGCGATCCTCCGTAAGAAATGGTTGGTCTACAATAAATTGCAGGAGGGCAGGGTGACCCGTTCCGGTTCGCTGAAAATGGTCTTGGTGACATAGTAGACGCAAGGATCAGCCGACTTATATGCGGCTTATCCATATCCTACAACGACATTTTAAAAGTATACTTACTAAATTACAATAAAAAAATAAATGTAAATTTCATTAAAAAGGAACAGAAGTTATATGGTAAATAAAAACATAACTTGGTAGCTAAGAAGTTGCTTTAACTTCAAATTAAAAATGAATTTAAATAACATGAAAGGAATAAATGCATAATGTAAATTAAAATGTAATGGAAATTACTAAGTAAGACAAATCTTGCTAAGATTGTAAGAGCAATGACAAGAGGTAGACATAAGAAGAAATAGCTAGTATAAATGGTAACGGCAATTATAGTCCCTCTTGTAAGGAATAATTGATGAAGGCAGGGGGAACGCAGCTATGACGGAGTAAACGCTTGGACAAGCAGCGTCGTCTGGGATACTGCAACATGTTCAACGTAAGATTCCGCGGCAAATCGCAAGTATGATGCGATGAAGAAGCGTCTTGCACTCGAAGTGTAATTCGTGCAACAAAAAAGTTGCTGCGCGTACTGATGTCGACTCGAATTGATTGGCTGTCGAGCACTAGAAGAATGTAGCCGAAAAGAACCACAAGGTCGGGGAGCTTAAGCGTAACACTTCGACCAATCTCACAAAATTGAAGGACGTGTGACTGGCGCAAGTGCAGCAGGCACCAATTCCTAAAAGGCTGAAAGCGCAAAAGGCGCAAAGCTAGAGCTATGGTTAGGTGCCAAACAAGCTCAGGAGGAAGAAGAATGTTCTCTTCCAATTGATTCTGAGACGGCAATTGGGCTGTGCACGAGTTCGGAACGCAGGAGGCTGGGGCTGCGTCGCACAATGGGGTAAACATGCCGAAAACCCGCGCATTACGGCTAATCTTAAAGTTACGGGCCTAACTTTTTTTTGGATTTTCGTAATCTACATGCATGTAGCAGTCAGAAAATGCTTTTTGCATGTAAATTGGACCGAAACTGGCTGCTATATAGCCATTCAAAGTTGGGTGTTTTTATACTCAATTTCATTTTGTCGATGCAACTTTTTTGATGGTGATTTTGATGCTGAAATGTCAATTAAACCGTTATTTTTAAATAAAATCAAATAATTTTTGGTACATATCTGTGGAATTTTTACAAAAGCACTTAAGTCGACTTAAGTCAAATTTCCTTTAATCATAAAGAAACAATTTAAAGACGCGTCTTTTGGTGTAATCGGTTTGTTTCTATGACATTTAGTTACAGAGATATGACGCGTATAATTTCAACTTTTCTCGAGTTTTGTATGAGATTTGGTCTGCACCCCATCAGTTTTCGCTCTCCTGAACATTTTGAAAATTAGACTTAGGTTGTTTTGTCAAAATGCCACAGATATAATAAGCATATTCCTACATTTAATTTGACATAGAATTCTTTTCCATGGCTCATTTTCTTGTAACGATAAAAGCTCTCAAAGTTTGGGCAAAAACGAAGATTTTTTTAGGAAAATGTCCTACTTTCGTGGTGTATAACTTTTATGAATAATCATGGATAATCGAAAATCTTTAGGGAAGGTAAGTAAGAACCTTCATAAAAAAAATGATACCCAACTTGTCTGCGGAAAACTGCGGAATGGTTAGATTTTTGGACATTTATTCACTTCTCTTAGTAAGAAAACAAATATACGAGTATATGTTATGAACTGAAAACTTTTTAACGCGCGTATGGGTCGGTACGTTTATAACACTTGGTGCATATACCAGGTATGCGCCTATGAAACCGGTAATTATTTTTGAAAAAACACGTTTATTGTGAGGAAATGATTACAATTTTATTCTTCAAAGTAATGGCCATCGCTAGCTACACATTTTTCCCATCTCTCAGGCAATTTATGGATGCCTCGCCAAAAAAATGTTTCGTCTTTTGCCTGAAACCAATCATCGATCCATTTTTTGGCTTCTGCGTGAGAATTGAAGCGCTGTTCCGTTAATGCGTGGCCCATCGATGCGAACATGTGATAATCCGAAGGCGCCAAGTCTGGTGAGTAAGCCGCATGAGCAAGAGCTTCCCAGTTGTACGATGCAACCAATTCTTTGGTGGCTCTAGTGCGGTGTGGTGGTGCGTTGTCATCGAAGAAAATCACTTTGTGTTGCCTGGCTTCATATTCTGGGCGTTTTTGGCGTATAGCACGGTTCAAATCGGCCAATTGTTGTTGGTAACGTTCACCGTTAACCGTTTCACCAGGTTTTAGGTTTTTTTCTTCAAATGGTAGCACAAAATTAACTGTGTCCGCAAATCGTAATTTGTAGGCACGTAAACCGACATTTTCCGGAGCGTCAAACAATGCGTTGTTGGATGAAACTTGACAAATTGTGAACTGAATATTGTTGACATATGACAGAAGAAGTAAACATGACATTTGGTACGGTTCCGAAGTTTATAAATATTCGGCTATTTACTGCTAGATGTCGTTACCGGTTTCATAGGCGCATACCTGGTATATAGTATTAAAAAAAATAAATAAAGTAAAAATAGATGTGATTTATCACCTGAATTAATAAATATGCTAAAAAAATATTTTGTATCAATTTTTTCGGCGGGTACGCAGGATGATTCTTGAAAAAGGCAATATATTTCAATAAAACTTTGTGTGGAATTTACGAGTGATCTAACTAAACTCTGACGTAAAAATGGGCATGGAACGCCCACTTTTAAGTAGGGTTGCCATATAAGCATACTTGGTTAAATTCGGAAAATTTATTATATTTATATACTTACCAACGTCATCTTCATAAGTCAGTTTGGGTCGATTTAAATACTTTAACTTTGGTTTTGTTTTTTACTAATGAAGATTTTAAAAGTGCCTAATTGCCGACTGTAGGGTGCCGGTGCACAGTACAGTAAATAAAATAAAATTATTTTGAACCAATCTCTGAAGAGTCCTGAAGGAGATGTAAAAACTTGAGGTATTTATCTTTAACCGTATAGATACTAATTTAATAATAATTGATTGGCACGACAGCCCGCTTACGCGAGACTAAGGCCTAGCTTCCCGCAACCACCCGTGTTGTGCGTGTGAATTTTGTACGCGGGTGGAAGGGACCTACAGTTTTATGCCGGTTCCGAACGGCAGGTTGAGAGCTTTTTCATAGGCAATTTTTACTCTCAGAGGTTTGCCATTTCCAGCTAAGAGAACAGCCACCGAAAGAGCAAACGAGTTTCCCGTTATTTTTTTTAGGTGTTACTACATGCAGTATTCGATCTTGCGTCGCTCTGCATGCGACTCGTTGGACCGCGCACTAACCAACTGAGCCACGGCGGCTGCTCCATGCTATAGATACTATAGCATAAAATAGGCAATGCGCGGGTTTTTGGCATGTTTACCCCATTGTGCGTTGCCACAAACCACGGCTGCGTAACCGCAAACCACGGCTGCAGATGGCGCGCCGCTGCAAGGAATGGACATGAGCCAGCTGCTTCTGTCAATGAAAGGCATGTTTCAAGAAACCTCCGCGACATTGTCAAGTGAATTGTCAGTAAAAATTGAGATTGTAAATTCTGAAATGTCAGCCAAACTGGAGACTACGTATCAGAAAACAGTGAAAATGGGAACGGCGAACCGAGAAATAGCAGCATTAGCTGCGCGTATAGGAGAAGGTTGAAGAAATTTCCGATAGTTGAGCATCTGGAGTCGCGAATGGACAATTGGGACAAACGAATTGACGACCTGGAACATTCATTGAACAAACGAGTTGATAGTTTGGAAAATTCGGTGAGCAGGAAAATAGACGAGCGACTTAAAGAGGTACAGCCGCAAGAATGACTGCCACCAGCTCAGGAAAAAGTTTGCCACCAGAACTGAAGTGCCTACATATGATGGTGGTATGCCGTTTGATACATTCAAACTACAATTCGACCTGAACAATGGACCGATATTAGGAAAGGGCCGAGATTGGCACCTGCGCTTAAGGGTCCTGCGGCTGAGGTAATAAAATTAGTTCCGGAATGTTTAAGAAGTGATTACGAGGCCGTTTCGCGAGTGCTGGCAGCAAAGAGCGTAACAAAACGCTGTACTATGACGAGCTGAAGAAGCGTAGGCAAAGAGCCAACGAGGCGCTGCAGACATATCCAGCAGACGTTGAGCGGCTCGTACAGTTGTCTTACCCCGAAATCGGCGCTGATGTTCTCGAGAGAATGAAGAGCAAGGCGTTCATCGAAGTTGTCCATGACCCGGAGACACGTCGCAGTGCAATGATAAGCAAGCCGACATATAAGGAAACGGTGACCAGCGCGATGAGATATGAGGCAGCATGGATTGGAAGCACTCGGTATGCACCTGTAAGGGTACGCCAAATCCAGCCGGACAGCGACATTCCGATCCGGGCCATAAGCTCTGTGGTGGTCTTTAAAGTTGTTTGATGGGTATGTGGCAAGCACGGTCACATAGCACGAGACTGCCGTCAACGAAAGAGACATTCCCGTTCTCGATCGCAATCGCCTGAAGCGAGGAATACTGACAATCGAGGCTCAGCCAACAAGCGCAGGGCTGAGGATGACGATCCGTTGAACAAAAAAGGGTCAGCCCAAAGGGGCGTGAGCTGATCCCCACAACCTGCTGCATCACCGTCCTTATCTCGCAGCTGAAACGACAACCCATCAGCTTGACAATTGAGGGAAAGATAGATGGAAAGTTGTTTGTGTTGACACTGGATACTGGCGCGTCATATTCGATCATGAAAAGGATGCTTCTGAGGAATTGGGAACCATTGCATGGCATGCAGCTGAGGACTGCGACTGGCGAGAAGTTATAAAAACGATTGCTATCGGCACCAGCAGCCTGGAACATGAATTCATCGTCGCGGATATAATGGACGACGTGATTATCGGCGTGGATTTCATGATTACGCACGGTTTTACGCTGCACCTGCAAGAAAATTTGCTGAGGTATGCCAACGTTGATTTCCCGCTGCACACCGGCCACGAGCGAAGCGTGGTGGTAAGGAAAGTTGCCTCGTGTCAACACCAGAGGATACCAGCGAATTCCGAGGTAGACGAGGACTATGGGACAAGTAGGCTGAGGGTTGTAGAAGCACCAGAACAAGGACACGACAACATAATTATCGGCCGTACATTAGTGGAACCCAAAAACGGCAAAATACCAGTCAGGATACTCAACCCACTTTTTTTTTTTTTTGTTTTTGCAGTAGGTGGAAAAGCATTGAAAGCCGGAGGCGAGACTTTCACCCGCTAAAAACCACCTGTACACTATCCCCGGGACCCCACGGAACCACGATGAAGTATTACTTCGTGGGGGGAGAAAAAGACCTAGCTGTCCCTAATCCATTGGCGACGCCGCTGCTCCGCCATTATGCTCGCGGCCATACTGCTTACCGCCCCCCAGTTGTCCTCTGACGCTAGCATGTGACCCACAATATTTTCAGGTGTCAGCTCTTCACCCACTATTCGGCAGGCAGCCTGTCTTGCCCTGGCGTGTTGCGGGCAATCGAAAAAGGCATGTTCGGCGTCCTCTGGCACTGCACAGAGCTCGCAAAAGGGATCGCTGTCGTGACCAAATCTATGAAGATAGGCCCTGAAGCAGCCATGCCCGCTCAGAAGCTGTGTGATGTAGAAGTTGACATCTCCGTGCAACCTTCCACACCAGCTGGCGATGTCAGGAATGAGCCTATGCGTCCATCGACCGTTTGGTGCCTCGTCCCAGCGGGTCTGCCAAAGCCGCAGGCTAGCTAATCTACTTCGCTGCCTCCTTGTGCTGCGATCATTCTCGTCGTCATCTCGCTGCCTAGCTATTGCTGCTTCCTGCGCTAGGATGTCGATCGGGCACAGACCTGCGATGACCAGCGCTGCATCCTCTGATGTTGTGCGAAAGGCACAGCAGACTCTCAAGGCACACAACCGGTACACGGATCGTATGCCTCGACCATATGACGCGATCTTTAGTGCATCCGCCCATACTGGCGCTGCATAGATAACAATGGATTTAACAACCCCTGCGAGCAGTTGTCTTCGTCGTTGCCTCGGGCCTCTCGTGCTCAGCATTATGCGAGCTAACGCTGCGCTAGCCTTGGCCGCCTTTTCGCATGTATACTCTAAATGCTCCTTGTAACACAGACGGCGATCTATTATTACGCCTAAGTATTTTAATGCCGGCTTAGACGCAACGTCGTGGTTGCCAACCCTCACGACTGCCACCTCAACCACTTTTCTGCTGCTAATGAGCACGGCTTCCGTCTTCTGCTCGGCCAAGCTAAGGCCGGCGGCTGAAAGCCAGCTTCGGATTTGCGCGAATTGTTTGCGGCTTCTTCAGCCTTCCGCACGGTCTTGGCGACTATGACCAGTGCCACGTCGTCGGCAAAGCCAATTATACTGGCTTCGGGTGGCAGTGGCAGACGAAGTACGCCGTCGTACATTATATTCCACAGAAGTAGCCCGAGCACAGAGCCCTGTGGCACTCCTCCTGTGATCGCGTATTCTCGCAAGCCGTCCTCCGCTTCGTACTGCAGCCTCCTATTATTAAAATAGCTGGCTATAATGCCTCTTAGATATAGCGGTACATTATAACTCTCGAGATTTTGCAGAATAATCGCCCAATTCGCCGAGTTAAACGCATTTTTGACGTCTAACGTAACCATAAGACAGTATTCTTTTGTTCCGAACCTCCGCCGCTTTCCTGCGATGGCGTTCTTTGCGATTCGGTGGACCATTTCAACCGCGTCTGTTGTCGATCGGGCTTTTCTGAAGCCAAACTGGTTTTCAGCGAGCCGCCTTCGGCTATCGCCGCGTCTAAACGATTGGCAATTATGCGCTCCAGTACTTTGCCCGCGGTGTCCAACATGCACAGGGGCCTGTAAGCTGATGGGTCGTCTGGCGGTTTGTTGCCTTTTGGGAGAAGAACTAGCCTCTGGACTTTCCACAGGTCCGGAAAAACGCCCTCGTGGAGGCACGCATTGTACAGAGATACAAATATGTCCGTCCGTTGCGTGATCGCCACCTTTAGCGCTAGATTTGGAACACCGTCCGGACCCGGGGCTTTGTTGTTTCCAACCTTTTCCATGGCGCTTAGGACCTCTTCGCACGTCACTGGGGGTGGTGGCGCGCCTGTCAAGTTTTGCGGCGCGCAGGTAAGCTTTGGCTGCTTTGGGAAAAGGGCTTTTACAATTCTGCATAGCTGCTCAAGGCAAGTTGGAATGGGCTGTCTGAAACCGTTTAGCTTATTCTACTCTTCTACTCAACCCACTTAACACACCCTATATGTCGGAAAAGATGCGGTAATTGGCGAGTGTAGAGAGGCTGATGAAGTTGTCAATTGCGAAAGCAGCCCACCAGGAGGAAGTATGAAAAGCATTTTTAACATTGTCATACCGCAAGAGAACCAGTGGAGCAGCGAATTGACAGCCGAGCAGAAACAGAAGGTGCGGTCACTCCTGCAGCACTATGAGTCAATATTTGTAGCAGAAGCGGGCGGAAGAACAGCGATAGTGAAGCACAATATCGACACCGGAAGTGCGAAACTGATCCGCCAACCGCCAAGACGAGTTCCTCTGGCCAAGAGGGAAGAGGTTACAACTCTGATCGAAAACATGCGTAAAGAAAAGGTCATAGAGCTTTCGTCAGGTCCTTGGTGCTCGCCGGTCCTTGTAGTCAAGAAAAAGGATGGCAGTATCCAGTTTTGTGTGGACTATCGGAAGCTCAATAACGTAGCCAAAAAGGACAGTTATCCACTACCTCGGATCGATGACACCCTCGACACACTGTCAGGCACACAGTGGTTTTCCTAGATATACATAGAGGAGCCAAAATTATAGGATTTCCAGACGACATAGTTATAGTTGTGACTGGCAAAAATATAGAGGACATTGAGACGGTCTGCAATGATACAGTCTCGAAAGAACAGCACTGGCTAGGGGAAACTGGACTCCAGTTAGCGGAGCAGAAAACAGAAGCACTGCTTATATCTAGCAGGAAAAAGTTGAAAACAGCAAAACAGTAGCGGGCACACAATCGTGTCAAGTGGTGCGATCCCATACCTGGGTGTCATTCTAAATACCAGGTTAACATTTAAGCAGCACAACCAGCACACAGCCGAGAGAGCAGCAAAGGCGGTGGTTGCGCTATCAAGGCTCATGCTGGTTGTTGCTGTCAAAGGTGGCAACCTCAACAATGCTGTACGGAGCGCAAATCTGGGCTCCGGCTGTGGCTATAAAAGCCTATAAGAGGAAGCTGGAGTCTACAGGCTCTGTGCCATGAAAGTATGCTGTGCTTTTCGTACCACGTCATATGAAGCAGCATGTGTTGTCGCGGGAATGGTCCCAGTGGATATCCTGGCACGCTAGGCGCACAGAAAAGCAAACTGCCCAGGAGATGGCCACCAGAGGCAGCACAGCATGCTTACAGGTCACGGCTGCTTCAGAGCATACCTATGCCGGTTCGGCCATGAAGAAATTGCGGACTGTAAAATTTTTGTTGGCGAGGTTAAGGACGCGAGACATGTCCTATTTCAGTGCCCTCGCTACAGGGTCGAGCGAGAGTTGCTGAAACGCGCACTCGGCACGCCAATAAACGTCCAAAACTTAATACCACAAATGCTTCAATGCGGCGAGAAGTGGGAGCAGTCTGCAAGTTCGCTGCATTCATAATGATAGCACAACGACGGCAAGAGCAAGAGCGTAGGGCTCAAATCCCACCCAATAGACCCGAGCCAGACCAATAGGGTCAGTTGCCCGCCCTGCGATGCAATGCTTAGCGGCAGTTCCGCGGGGATTAACGGGCTGGCGATATAAAGGTTGTTGGTTTTAGCCGGTAAAAATCCGGCACGCGGTTGAACACGGGGTTCAAGCGTGTCTAAGAAGATTTCCAAATCCTACGAGAAAAAAACAAACAAAAAACAAAAACAGGGGTTTTCCACGCTCGACTTATTCAGCGGCTATTGGCAGGTAGAGCTTGCAGACAAGGAGAAAACGGCTTTCAGGATTGGCGATGGTTTGTGGCAGTTCACAGTCATGCAGTTTGAACTCTGCAACGCACACGCGACATTCGAGCTACGACTACACTATAGAGCATTGCAAGGGTAGCAGTCATGGCAATGCGGATGCCTTGTCACGCCATCCGTGTAAAACCGAATGCAGGCATTGTTCGCGAGCCGAAAGCAAAGAGATAGTGGACATCCGATTGGTAAGCGTTATCCCAGAGCAAGAGTGGTCTACGGAAAAGATACAAAACGACCAGAGCGAGGATACGAATCTTGCAAAATCATTGAAGGCAAGGGGCAAAGCGCGCGTCCAGACTGGCAGGAGATGTGAAAGCCCGATCGCGAAGGATTACTGGGCACAGTGGTAAAGTCTGCGGCTGTCTGATGGCTGCCTATACCGCGAGTGGGAAAGTGAGAATGGCCCGACCAGCAATTCCTCAATTGTTGTCCCAAATGCAGGATCAACGAGGTAATCGAGGCATACCATAACGACTCCAGCGGAGCGGAGGTATCACAAAAACTGTCGCCAAAATAAAAAGACGATTCTACTGGGTAGGATGCCATGAGTCCGTAGCCGATTGGATTAAGAACTATGATCGATATTCGGCTGCGAAAATGGCCGACAAGAAGATCTCGAGGCCACATGCAGCAGTACAACGTGGGAACGTCCTTCGAGCAAATTGACATGGCCATCTCCGGCCCATTCCCACTTAGCACTCAAGACAACAAATATGTGCTGGTGGTAATGGACTATTTTAGCAAATGGCCCGAAGTGTATCCCATTCATAACCAGGAGGCCACAATGGTCGCGGAAATGCTGGTAAACAACTGGGTGGACAGATTTGGAGTTCCACTGGAGTTGCACTCGGATCAAGGCCGAATTTCGAGTCTCTGGTATTAAAGGAAGTGTGTGAGCTACTAGGAATAAGGAAAACTCGCACCTGTCCTTTGCATCCCAGTCCGACGGCATGGTGGAACGATTCAATCGGACGCTGGAAGAATATCTGCGGAAAGTAGTAGGCAGGAATCAAAAGGATTGGGACACGCATATTCCACTGTTCCTGATGGCGTATAGGTCAGCCCCGCACGATACGACACCACTCACTCCAGCCCAAACAGTGCTCGGCACAGAGTTGTTGACTGAAGTTAGGAGTTATCAGCACGACGGAAGGCGCTAGGACTGATTACGCGGTCAATAAGCGGTTGGAACTGGAAGAAATCCACCAGTTTATGAGGGACCGTACCCAGCTGGTCGGCGATAAGATGAAAGCCAGATATGATCTACGGGCTAACACAGCAGGGTTTCAAGAAGGCGATCTGGTAATGCCTTACAACCCGCAGCGGAGGAAAGGTTTGTCTCAAAAACTTCAAACGTCATAGATAGGACCGTACAAGGTCGTGACCAGGATTAATGACGTGGTGCACAGGGTTCAACGCTGCGACAATAGAAACACTATGTTGAAAGTAATCCATATGGAGCGCCTGCCGTCTTACTCCGGCGGAGCCTCGGCACTTGTTCGGGACAAATAAGTCCAAGTGGTGGGCAGTATAATGATGAGGCACTCTGTGCTGTGCATGAACGCTTTTGCAAGCATACTTTTAGGCATGCACTGTGAAGTACGGCAAAACTGGTATAATTCGCTTGGTATAGTCCGATATGGCAAGGTTCGCGAGAAATGGGCTGTGCGAGAATGGTTGAGCATTTTCCAATTGGAAGTTGCAATAAACTTCGGCGCGATAAGAAAACTGGTATAAAAGCAGCAGTGTGCAGCGCAGTGAGTCGAGTCTGTGTTGAGCAAGCAATGGGGAAACATGCAATAGTAGTAGTGTAAAGTAGAACAAGTGTAAATTTGTAAATAAAGTGATTGTTAGCTTTGACTACGCTGCGCTGAATAACTGAAGTTGTTTTATTTTCAACCACAATCAAAACGAACCGTCGATAACGAACTGTGGAATTTCGTAACAATAGTTATATTGTAAGTTATTATTAATAACACTGTACATTCGGTAACGACTGACAAGACAACGGACATTTTACATAATTATTCTGAAGAGAAAATAAAAGAAACCAAAAACAAGTTAAGGACATTTTACATAATTAATTAATTAATTATGAAGAGAAAATAAAAGAAACCAAAAACAAGTTAAGTAACTGGCGGGAAAGAACGATATAATATATATATAAACTTAACATGTTGTGTGTAGCCAGTGTTCGCGAAAACGGTTCATTTTTTCAGCAAAATGTTTTTTTGTGTGTGATAGTAGATGTCAATACGGTGGTTTGTATAAGTAAAAGTCTATGTTCAATTTTAATTTTGAACTTTATTTCCTTCGCTATGCGAAGGCAGCCGATCACCAGCAGTGAGTTACAATGACTGACTTGTCGGTGCCTGCACCTGAATAACTTAGCTTAGACGGCTCCACTTGGACTGCCGTTGTTGATTGCTGATTCGGCAATTCCCACGCTGCAGTGGTGCAGCGCTTCCAAACTTCAGCTGGTCTGTCGTCAGCGCTTGCAAGCTTCCGTTCCGCGTTATGTTATTCGAGCTGCATTGCATTCGATGTCGTTGTTGTTGTTGTGTTGTTGTTATGATGTGCTAATGTTGTTGTTGTTGTTCTCGCTGCTGTTGGTTTTTGCAGTAGATCACCCAAGCTGTTATGGCTACGGTGTGCTACCCGAGCTGTTATGACTATGGTGTGTTAACTTATATCTTCGGAATTATAAGTCGCACAGCATTGTAATTGTGTACAGCATCATGGCGTAGACGTGTCGTTCCACCCGTTAAATTTAAAGGACGTTGTACAAGGGGCATGGCAATTTTTAAATTCCGGTGTAACTTTTGAACAATAGCAGCATCAGTGACACTCGTTACAAATTAACTATTTGGTTGTGTCCTTCGGTGGGGGAATAGGGTGGGTTTTTGACAAGGAAGCGTGACACAGCCCATACAGCCCAACTTTGTAATATGGATTGTCTTCAGAATTATAAGTCGGACAGCATTAAAATTTGGTGAAACGTCATGGCGTAGGCGTGTCGTTCCACCGGTAAAATTTAGTGGGCGCTAAACAAGGGGCGTGGCACTTTTTAAATTCTGGTGGAACTATAGCATTCACATCAATGACACTCGGTACAAACTTATGATTTAGTCGTGTCCTTCGGCAGGGGGAATAAGGTGGATTCTGGACAAGAGGCGCACTGCCCATACAACTCAATTCTTTAATATGGAGTCTCCTCGGAATCATTAGCCGCACAGCATTGAAAGTTGGTGTACCATCGTCTCATAGATGTGTCATTCTACTGATGAGATTTTATGGGCGTTTGACAAGGGGTGTGGCACACTTTTTATGTCAGCAGAACTGTAAGTCGCACATCAGACATTTTGGACTGTAGGTACATCTTGAAGAATGAACCTTCGCCAAGACGGGATTTTTTGAAATTTGGGGTCTAAAAAGGCAAAACATGGGCTAAAGTGGGGCTAAACATAAAGGGCTAAACATAAAGCTAAAGACACGTGTTTCTCATTATTTTCAAAATCGAAATCTAACTGGATCAAGGACGGGTTAAACGTATGTATGTAGCTTCAAAGCACTTGAATCGGGAAATTATAAAAACGTGCTTTTAATTTTTTTTTGAAAATCGAAATCTACCATGGTAAATGAAGGGTTAAATATTTATTTGGAGTAAATGTGAAAACAAATGATTTTATTGGCCTTCTGATTTCAAAATTTTTAAAACACTCGAAATCAAAGATAGTTAGACCACAGAAGAAACAATGTAGAGAATGCGCATCTGGTGTAAAGAAAATTTTCTTTGCGGGTTCCAGCGGTAGGACTCGTTTGGTGGTGCGGGGGGAAGAAGTAAAGTGGACGAGATCGCACAGAGCGCGAGAGCGTAAACTGAGAAGCTGTGAGAGCGGTGTATGGAACAGTGACGCACCACACAATGTGGTTGTTGTTGTTGGGAAACAAAGCGATGCCGCTTGCATGTTGGTTGTGGCCAGCGTTGCCGTTTTGGTTATTTTTAACCAAAAATGGTTATTTTTATTTTTGAAAATGGATTTTGGTTATTTGGTGATTTTTGATCCAATTTGATTATTTTTTTAGAACATTGCCCATTGATGACAAAATGTATATTTTAGAATATAGCACACTGATACAAAATGTATCTTAAATATCAATGAGCACAATATTATTGGGAGTGGCAATAATATTGATACTGATTAATAGTGGCAACTCATAGTCATTGCTTTTTCTCGTAAAAGAGTAAGCAGCATTTTTTAATTCGATAACTACAGTCGTGTCTGGATATAGTGAACTAATTATAGCAAGGCTTGCTCACAGTATTGAAGTTGTTCACAATATCAAGGTTAGAATTTTTGTTTAAAAATTCATTTTATTTGCTCAAACTACACAGTGTGTATATACATTTAAAAGATCATTAAAATAAAAATTAAAAACCGTACTTTCAACCACAATCGGTTTGTACTCGACAAAAAACATAACCACTAAGGTCAAGAAACAGCTGATTTTGTAACAATCAAGAGCAAAAATACAAATTAGGGGAATACCTTCTTTCATTTTTGATTCATTCTTGTGTTTTTTGTTACTTTTTGCTTGAGGTTTCCGTTTGTTCACTATTTAGAGTACTCCATGTAAAAATTTTATTGTTCACTATATCGAGGTGTTCACTATATAGGGTGTTCACTATATAGGGTGTTCACTATACCCAAACACGACTGTATGTTTTAAAAGAGTCATCAACACTTTTTTACGATTACTTTTTGTAAAAGTATTGTTGTCTTGTAAAAGTAAAGTAGTTGTTTATGTCAAATAAACATTTTGGTTATTTTTATTTCTGTTCCTGGTTATTAATTAGTTTTTATTGTGGCAACGCTGGTTGTGGCTCGTACCTGCTCTCCGCTTGCTTTTTTACAAACAAGAACAAGAAGTGAACAGGCAAAGTTTACATAGAAAAATTGATTGAGCGATCGCCAAGGCGCATAAATAAGGTAGTAGCACTACGGAAACACCCAAAATTCAATGGATTTTATTAGCTCTTTTGGTCTGCTTGTAAAGAAGAAGTTGTAAAAAGTAAAAATGGCTAGAATGAAAATAAATATATGTGTTAAAATATTGCAACAACCAAGGCGCATTAAAAAAGTGATAATAAGTGGAAAACTATTGTCACAATGTTGTGTCAATCATCAAAGAAAAAAGTTTAAACATCTCTGGTGCTGCAACTACTTTCAATGTGCACTAGTAAAGCCAAGCTGGCGTGCTGCGGAAAGCAACAACATTGCGTGTTGCTGTCGAAATGAGAATAAAGGCTAAAACCATAGAATCTAGGCGTGTACATAAATTCGCGCTTACTCTCTCGGTTCCCTTTACATTTTCCCCACCTTTGTTGCTTCCCACCCGCGTCTGAAATGAAATCGCAAAATTATTTCAGATTCGCCTTCTGTATATTGTTTATTCTGTGGTTAGACACATGTTTTTTTTTTAATCAAAATCTTATGGGCTCAACAATGGGTTAAGAATTCGTATCGGGGGAAACCGGAGAGCTTGCGTGCAAAGTATTATAATAAAAAAGTAGTATTATAATAAAAAAATAATATTAGTATTATAATAAAAAAAGCGAACATATAAAAACATATAAAGAGGTATTAGGTAACAAATTCGATACAGTTTTTGAAGGAAAAATCGCCGAGAAAGATTTAGGTGCAGCGGTGCTAAATAACGGTAGAAGAATCCATAAGAGTAGGTTAGGTTGCGGTGGCTGCCTCTATGAGAGACACACTCGGAGGCCTGAAAGGCCCATTGTGATACCACATATTTCACCCGTTTTTGAACTGTGTATGCAACACTGTTTTGCCAACATATGTTACAGCACACATTTCAAGCGGATGGGGAAAGGGGGAGGGGACCTACAGAAGGTATTATAATAATGAACAACGTTCACCACATGACAGTCGACGACGGTCACAGCCTAACCGTGACAGGCAGTTTCCTAATAACCTTCCCCACATCAGTAAGGATAAACGGGACAGTTTATAAAGCAACCAAGAATGAAACATTGACAATAAACAACCTACGGCACGAAGTTAGACTATCTCTGCCATACCTACATAGGATGCATCTCGATAATATCAACCACATGGCCACCCTGGATGAAGAGGTCACACGACAAAGAGCAGCATGGTTAACACTCGCAGTAGCAGTACCAACAATAACAGCAGTTCTTATACTCTTTTTACGTCTACGACGCCGACCGACAACTCCCGCAGGGAAAACAATCGAACAAGAGGTTAGCGATATCCTATCGCAGGTCGAAATCTTTAGAACCTTAAAAAAATCGAAATTTTTTGTATTGCTGCAATCGAAAGATAAACTATTTAAAAATATAGTCCCGAAGTTCTATTGGCCTACTGTTAATATTTTGGGAGATAATAGCCCAAGGCCCGCGCGGCGGCTATACAGGCAGCTGCACGCCCATAAACTTTAAACCTATTTTTCTCAAAACTATGTTTTCAGATCCGGCCGTCAAGATTACGAGCGAGCTATTCAACCGATTTAGTCGGATTAAACAGCATATTATAGATAATTTTATATTTAAGTGCGTGGCAGCGCAATTTTTTTAACAAAAAGCGTTTTCTCAGTTATTTACTCATTTTTATGTCAAAAACTCGGGTAAAAAATGGCACTTTTTCACTAAAAGCATGACTATACCTCCAATTTTACAGTAAATCTCTTCGCTATGCACTTGAGAAAAGCTTTCTGTTTCATAAGATATTTTCATTTCTTGTTTCAGATCAAAACTCTACCTAGGAAGTTGACGGCCGCAAAGTTTGTCACCGCCAACACTACTCAGGAGATCGGCCATAACTCCGCCATTTTGTTTTTTTTTGTAAAAAATTTGTTTCTCCCATAAACTATATATATAAATCCGAAACAAACCTGACTCTATGTGTTTTTATTCTCCCAGCATAAAATCAGAAAAAACTACCTTTTTGACGCTTCTAAAGGTATCGCCCCCTTAAGAGGAGGAAGAGTTAAACCACTGTGCGCAATCGACTCTTGCGCATAGCTTCGCTCCCACGCTCCCACCAGACGCTGACGTAGGCATTAACCCGAATTAGCCCAGTGCACTGTGGTCGCTCCCATAGGCCAAAAATAAAAAATTCAAAGTCCAAATTTTAAAATTAAAAGTAACTACACAATCTCCCATATAATCAAGCTTTCTAACGGTAAATTTTTTTGGTTTGATTCTTGCGGTACTTTCTGAAAATAGCATCAGAAGTGAGAATATTTGTTCACTTGATTAGTGCAATGTGAGCAGCGTTTTACAATAATCAATTTTGAAGTGTTAAAACTTTATTAAAAAAATCACCAAATTTAAAATTAATAAAAAGGGCATTGAACATACAAGTATTTAACTTAATTTTAGTTAATGATATATATTTAAATTGAAGTCTACTTAAAAACAAAAATCAAAAACTACAACTACTATATTCTGTGTTTTTCATCTGACTCCCAGAATTTCACTTAAAGTTTTAGTTGTGTTCCCCCTCGTTGCCCCCATTGATCTTTTTTTCCTAATACTAAGTCACGTTTTAAGATTATAATGTGTTAGTTTCAGCTGCCAGAATTTGCCAGGCTTCGTGCAATCTTTCATAGACAAAGTGCCTGTATTAAAAATGGGGAGCAAACCCAGAAGTGCAAAAGCTTCGCATTTTGCGCGGTGGTATTGTTGTTTGTTTGTGTTATTGTGTTGTTGGTTTTAAGTAAAGTGATGTAAATATAATGCGTTTTGCAATTTATTTACTTTTCTATTTTAATCTCACCTTTAAACCAATTTTTATATACGGTGACTGACACTATTTACATATGTAAATATTTTAGTTATCATAGGTTCTGTTGGGACAGTTTTGATTTTTTTAGAACAGTTAGTAATGTTGAGAGGTTTCAGGTCCAAATGTGGAAGGAGAAAAGGGAGCAAAGCGATTTCAGACCCCACAATGTGGGCAAATTAGTAAATCTGGCAGAAGAAATGACATAACAAAATATGCATTTTTAAAGACATTCTCGCAAAATGTCGTATTTGACATTTCTATGTCATACTGAATCGCATAACTAAACTTGAACAAGATCGCCCAACTGTAACATATAGCTGCCACAGGAACGATCAGTTAAAAATGTGTCGTATGGAAAACTTTTTCTAATCAAATTTGGAGATATATCAAGATAAAATATGATTTATACAAGTGCTAAATTTTATGTTAAAGCTAAAGCTATGTTTTCAGATTAAAAAATAAATGTTGAAAAATTAAGGAAATATGCGCTCGACACTGCTAAGAAATAGAGATGTATCAATGGTACTGGCTTCCACATTCTGTTCATAAAATTTTAATTCACGCTCCGTTTTGAGTTAATTACCTGTACAGTGACGCACACACGATTTCATTTTGGGGTGTTTTGCATACTACTTTGGGCCTAATACTGTTTGAGACCATAATTTTCACAAGCAATTTTTTTATTTTGGGGTTTGAACCCCACAACCCCCTCCGGTTGCCCCTCTGAGCCTGCCTGTATAGGAATTTTGTCGAGAAACAATTCGTTTCTCATTAAAAACAAAAAAGAAACAAATTTTTTATCATTTCCTTACATGGGGGCAGGCGTATAGATGCCCGACCACGCCCATTTTCACATGAAATAATTGCCACATTTTTAAAAATGCGTGACCAAAGTTTCAGGCTGATATCTCTGCTAGAAGTATTTTTGACCGCTGTGCCCATATAAGTCCGACCACTGTGCAGTGTTGCCATATGGCAACGCAAGATAGACATATTTTCAAACGATCATAACATACAAACGAATATAGATACCGTTACTTTGAAACACATTTTGAACACAGAATTGATCCTGCTTTCACTTCAAATCATTTGGGCAACAGTGCGTGTTTGTTCGTATAAAGCAGTGCATCGTAAAGTGAAGACATAACATTTCGTGCCAAAAAAAAGGGGCATGAAAAAGTAGATAAATTTAGACCTTCTTAAAATATATACTTATCATCGTGCTTGCGTAATGAAATGTATTTTATTTTAAGTGTTTGGCGAAGAGAGTAATGTCCCATAAGTGTACTACTCTGAAAAAATACTTTTTGTGATATTTTTTGGAAGTTTTCTGTGCCTGTTGCCATATTTCAACAGGACATTCCGAGCGTCCTGCGGGCAGGATTGAAAAACTAATGATGCAGTTTTTTTATTTTGCATATAAAGAGTATGCTCCTAAAAAATCTTTTTGAAATTCGCTCCAACGCCGTGCAGTCTGACGTAGGCAGTATCTGCAGGCATTAGATATTAAAATCAAAACAACTGTAATTTGATTATACTTAAATTCTTTATTTCTTTACCCTTAGAATTAGGACTTCTCAAAATTTAAAGTTCAGTTCTCTTTCGAAAACCAAACGAACAACGTCTTTTAACTTAGTTATTGAATTATCAGATATTTAAAAACATTAATTATCAAGTCACCGTGAGTAAAACCGCGGGGAATTACTAGTATTAATATATTTCCGAAAATAATAATATATTTATTAAATTTTGTATGTTTAACAATTCCTGGTCATTTTTTCATTTTCCAGTTCATTAAGAGCAGAGTGGCAACATTTTCCTGAGCGAAACTATCAGTTATCGTTTTCCGTAAACGTAAACTTAAAAACAAAAAATAAATTTATGTTCTATATTTTGGGTAACCAGTTATACAGCTTTCATGTATGACAGGTCATGTCACCTGACATATGTTGTGGCATTAGGCTGGCCCATAAGTTGTGGCATTAGAACTTGTATATTTATCAGATCGCAGTCAGTATTTAATTGATAACAAAGTAAAAAAAACTTCAGAGCAACCAATTCCAGCGTAAATTTCATGCTCAGGTATAAGAAAAATGTTTTCGCTTACCGTACTGTCTGTTTCTCCATATCCAACATGGTCATCATTCTCTCTAGTATGTTAATAGTATTGGAAAGGTAGAAATAAAGAAAAGAAAAGCGATAGAGTAACATTAAACAATTAAAATTAGCCAATATAGTAGCCAGTAGTAAAGTAGCCCATGTATTAAGATTGTATAAAAACAAGTATTCATGTAACAATGTGAGACAAAAATCGTATCTTTACCATAAACTTCTATGACATTAACCTAGCGTGTCTATATATAGCTTATATACTCACGTTAATCTAACGCTGATGTAAGTATACTTACATTAAAGACCTAACCATGCCTACCTTTAGCACGCACATGGCAGTGCATGCAAAACATCGAATGCACGGTATCATGTGGAGGCAAGTATGCTCAGCATATGCATGCTTTCCGTTCAGTTTTTCTCCGTTCGTTAAGTGCGCCATACACGACCAACTTGAACGTTAAGTTGAAGAGAATTTTCTCATGTATGGCGCAGTCGACACACTTATCGTAAGTTTTTGACGACTGTCAAAAACCTACGATAAGTTGGCAGATAAGTTGGTTGTGTATGCTGAAGTTGACAAACATTCGGAAAAAAATCATTTCGCTACAAACTTTGTGCAGTGCACATCAGACAGCAGACAAAGCAAAATGTCAAAAACTTTTTTTGTAAGAATTTATTGAAATGCTAAAAAATTAAGCGGCATTGTGGAATTAAAAAGTAACATAAATAATAAATTTGAAAAAAAACAAATATTTCATCCACTCTCGCCTTTTTTTAACATTTTTCTCTTCGTTTCTTTTCTTTATATGTCCATAAATTGCCAACAACGCAATTGCTTCGTCCGCGTTATTTTTATGGTGCACTTTAATTTTGGCATGCACGAGAGAGAGCGATTCGAACCGTACCTTGCACATTCCAATAGAGTTGCCATGTTCTTTAATCAATAAAATTTATTTTAATGGATATTCCATATATACAAAAAACAAAGCAAATAGGGTCAGATGGGGAAATGTAAACAAGGGGTAAATGTAAACAGCGGTTATTTTATGCTTTTAAAATTAACTGCAACAGCCCATGACCCAAAAAAATATTAACTTAGCATGTACACAACGACAGCGTGCAGTAATCTCATCCTGCCCACCACTTAGACTTTTCGTCTCGAACAAGTGCCGAGGCTCCGTAGTAAAACGCCAGGCGCTCCACATGGACTACCTTCAGCCTTATTGAATCCTGTATACCACATCATTAATCCTGGTCACGACTTTGTATGGTCCTTCTCATGACGTTTGAAGTTTCGAAGACAAAACTTTCTTCAGCTGCGTGATATAGAGCATTACCTGGAACCCTGCTGTGTTAGCCCGTAGTTCATATCTGGCTTTCATCTTATCGCTGACTTGTTGGGTACGGCCCCTTATAAACTGGTGGATTTCTTCAAGTTGACCACGTAGTCAGTCCGCCGTAGTACAGCTGGGTAGTGCGTTGGGCCGCGAGTCAAGACTCCGCGAGTTCAATACTCTGTTGCGTTAACACCGGCTGTCCTCTCAGCAAGAAATGGCAAACCTCTGAGAGTAAAATTGCCTATGAAAAAGCTCCCAACTCGCCGGAATCGGAACTCATCTTCCAGCTGACTTGTCCTCAGCTGTATGCCATGCAGTGGTTCCCAATTCCTCAAAAGCTTCCTTTTTATGACTGAATATGACGCGCTAGTATCCCGTGTCAACACAAACGACTTTCCTTCTATCTTTCCTTCAAACGCCAAGATGCTGGACTCTTCTTCCTCAGCCCTGCGATTGTTGGTTAAACCTCGATTGGCAATACTTCTCGTGTCGGGCGATTGCGATCGAGAACGGTCCCGTGCTATGTGGCCCTGCTTGAAACATAGCCAGCAAACAATTTTAGAGGAGACCGCCCGTGACCTGACTGGTGCTGATTTCCGGGTAGGATAACTGTACGAGTCGCTCAATGTCTGCTGCGTATATCTGCAGCGCGTCGTTGGCTCTTTGCCTACGGTTCTTAAGCTCGCAGTAGTATAGCATTTTGTTCCCTGGCGGGCCTAGTTCCCGAAGTTAATTGGTTTTTTATAAGTGACTAGCTGGGCCCCACGGCTTCGCATGCAAGCTCTATTGTTTCCCCCGATACAAATTCTGAACCCATTGCTGACCCCGTCTGATTTGGATTTAAAAAAAACATATGTCTATTATCTTTGATATCGTGTTTCTAAAAATGTTGAAGTCAAAAGGCCCTTATGAGTTTTCATATTTACTCTAAACAAATTCTTAACCCTTAGTTTAATACGGTAGATTTTGATTTTCAAATATGAAAAACACATTTTAATTATTTCCCGATTGAAGTGCTTCTGCTAAAGGCCCAATAAATTTTGTTTCTCCATACAAATTATTAGCCCATTGTTGACCCCGTTAGATTTTGCTTTTAAAAAAAGTGAAAAACACTTGTCAAATTGTTTCTCACTAAGAGTACTTTCACAAAGTTTGAAGTCAGTGGGCCATACAAACTTTGAACCCGTTGTTGACCCCGTCCAATTTCAATATTCGGAAAAGTTAAAAACACCTATCGAGTTATTTAACATTTTAAGTACTTTTACCAAGTTTGAAGTCAAAAAGCTCAACAAAATTTGTTTCTCCATACATACTTTTAACCCGTCGATGATCCAGTTAGATTTAGATTTTGAAAATAATGAGAAACGCGTGTCTAATTTTTTTATTTTAAGTATTTCTACAATTTTTGAAGTCAATAGGTCTATATATATAACAAAATACATTTTTTGACATTAATTTTGAAACCATAAGTCATACATCAATTAAATTTGACACGAACTTACTATTTACAGTTGCGGCAAATATAATAACACCGGTAAGCCAATATAACTATTTCCTATACGAAAAAATTACGTGTCGCAATATTTCCGTTTATTTCTGTAAACTACCGTTATACGTACTACTCTCTTTATATAAGAAGAGTTCCGTTACTTTAAGATTTGACAGCTTTTTTATATGAAGCAGCTTTATGAGCAGAGTGCAGATCAGTTCACAGTGATTCGGCTCCATACAACCGCGGGACAAAATTAGAAGGAGTGGTCCGTTCTTCATAAAATTTGGTATACTAGTTAAACATGGTCTGCTGAATTGAAATCTTTATTTGGTTTTTCTTAAACTGTTTTAGTTTGGCAATGCCTGAGACTCAAATTTTCAAATTTCGTCATTTTTGGAGAGCTACTATATAGTACCTAGCACCTTTTGGCTAGATTTTTAAGATTTTTCATTTAATCGGTAACGTCAACATTGATTATTCCAAAGAGTAACAGACATTGTCTTAGGACCCTCTGGTTTTGCAATAAAAACGATAATAATATGTATGTATGTTTTGCATTTTTGCAGATTTTATCATTTTTCGTGCTGATTGCATACTTTCAGGCATAAATAAAATTAATTTTGTCGAAAAATACGTATTTAGACCACTTTTCAAATTGAATTACTTTTTGAGATCGGAAAAAAATGATTCTTAAAATTAAAAACAATCCAGGAACATACATTCACATACTTTTTAGATATTTTCCTCTAAGTTTTGCGAATTTTCAGATTTTTAATTTAGAAAAATATTTTGAATTAAAAGTGAAGTAAAACCCTACGCTTTGCAAATTTTGGGAAAACATTAAAAGCGAAAATGGCCACATCATTTCTTATTCTATATTGAAAGTTTAAGCCACTTCTTGGAAACCATGTTTTTTTAAAATATTTTTTACTCAATAGACTAAAACAAAAATGAGTTTCAATTTTTTTAAGAAAAAAGTTTCAACTTTGAGCCGTTTTTGCACAGACACTGATTGATTTTTTGCACAGATTTTTTGGGGTGTTCTTAGTTGGAGTTTTTTCTTTCAAATGACATCAAAATCGTTAAATTCTGAAACCATACATTTTTTGAATTTTGTCTATGGAACGAATCACTGTGCAGTGCGGAAAAAATAATAGCACCATTCATACATCTTTTCACGAAGAGCAAAAATGTCCTTAAAAATGTTAAATTAAAAGTATCAGTTTCTTCAGGTTCGTACACTTTTTACAGTTTTCTGTACAAAAACAAGTCAATTAATATGAAATTTTTAGCAGCAATGGGACGTGGGAAACACTGCATTACTGAACAACATAATTTCGGAAGACAGCACATATTCGGATACAAGAAAAATTCTTAAATGCTCAAATAAAATGATTCGGAATGTCTTAATATATACGGCGAAACCCGGGAAACGTGGCCGAAAGCGCGCAATATCACCTTTAAGCGGTAAACGTTTAATCAGGCTGAGCAAAAAAGAACTATTTAAAGCTGCTACAGAGCTAAAAAGAAGTTGAATATACCTGCATGCATTACAACTGTTCGCAGCAAGCTAAGAGATCATAACCTGAAAGCTCACAGTCCAAGAAAAGCCACTCTCTTCAGTAGCAAGCATGTGGAAAAACGAAAGCAGTTTGCTAAAGAGCATTTGAACTGGCCAGCGGAACGATGGAGGAACATACAGTAACGATGAGGCACTCTGTTGTTGTGCTATGCATGAATGCTTTTACAGGCATACTTTTAGGCATGCACTTTGGAGTACTCCCGGCTTGCTATAATTCCGATATGGCAAGGATGGTTCATGGTAATGGGCTGTGCGAGAACGATCGAGAGAGAGAGAGTCCAACTGGAATATGCAAAAACAATCGGCGCAATGAGCAAACAAGTATAAAAGGCAGCAGTGTGCAGCGCAGAGGCACGAATCCGATTCGAGCAAGCAAAGGGGAAACATGCAATAGTAGTAGCGTAAAGGCAAACAAGTTTAAATTTTAAAATAAAGTGATTGCTGGTATTGGAATGCGTTGTGTAATTGAAGTTAACGCTGAGTATGATCCAAAGTTCACAACAAAAACAATCAAACTTGGTGGTTATAGAATAATGATATCAATCCAATTGAAAATGTGAAGAAGGATATTTCTAAGCGAAATCCAACAAACAATGAAGCTCTTTGGAGTGCTACTAAAGAATCATGGGATGCGATTCCGGTCGCGCGGTGCCAAAATTTGGTTAACTCCATGCCAAGACGTTGTGCTTTTCTTGCTAACAATGGCCACGCAACAAAATATTATTGTATTATAATTTTTAAGGTCGATTTTATGCGACAACGAAATAATACAATAATATTTTGTTGCGTGGCCATTGTTAGCAAGAAAAGCACAACGTCTTGGCATGGAGTTAACCAAATTTTGGCACCGCGCGACCGGAATCGCATCCCATGATTCTTTAGTAGCACTCCAAAGAGCTTCATTGTTTGTTGGATTTCGCTTAAAAATATCCTTCTTCACATTTTCAATCGGATTAATATCATTATTCTATAACCACCAAGTTTGACTGTTTTTGTTGTGAACTTTGGATCATACTCAGCGTTAACTTCAATTACTCAACGCGAAACGCATTCCAATACAAGCAATCACTTTATTTTAAAATTTTAACTTGTTTGCCTTTACAATACAATTGCTTGCTCGAATCAGATTCGTCCCTCTGCGTTGCACACTGCTGCCTTTTATACTTGTTTGCTTATCGCGCCGATTGTTCTTGCATATTCCAGTTGGACTCCCTCTCTCTCGATCGTTCTCGCACAGCCCATGTGCTCATGTGTGCTCATGTGCAGTTTCCATGGCAAAAATCCATGAATTGGGCTACGAGTTGCTCCCTCATCCCGCCTATTCACCCGATCTAGCCCCAAGTGACTATTTCTTGTTCCCAAACTTGAAGAAATGGCTCGGCGGAAAGAGATTTGCTTAATGAGCACACGAAATTCACTTTTTTCCATTTTCTTCTCAGTTAACGCGGTAGTCTGATAATTACGGCTGTCAAAAACAAACTAAATGTCGCAGCTTGTTCAATTTTTGATAAGAGTCAACTGACAGATGACTGTTGACGGGAGCAGTGTTGCCATTTCAATTAAGAGGCGGGAAATTCAAAAAGTCACGGACTTATTGACCCGCCCTCGTATTTAAACCACTAAATCATATGCAAGCAAAATTCAATTGATCATTCATATTGTGTATGTGTGCCATTTTTTTCGTAGCACTCTAGGAGTCGCTTTCGAAAACTTTCGCACAAGACCGACGTTTCGGCCAATGATATGGCATCCCACTTTTATTTTACTCTCTCAATGAGTTGAAGTAAATAATATACAATATAAAGAATACGCATCTTCAAAAATTTGGCAAGCGTGTTTCCCGACGCGGGGGGGAGAGATGAGCGGAGGCATAGGTTGCGGGAAATTTGCTCGCGCTTAACAGTTTGCGATCTTGTTCGTCAAAGGGCAAGCGGAGAGCAAACAACGAACCAAAGCATCGTCAACGAAGATGATTCGGGATTCGCTAATGTTTTTGTTGTTGTCGTTTATTGTGTGTATGCTTTTTTGTGTTGCCGATTGGTTTTGCTGCACAAGTTGCTGCCATGTCACCATCAATCGAATCTTTGTGGTGTATGGCTTTTTGCTGGCCAATGTTTTGATTCATTTAAAAATTTGATGGTTGATCCCAATTTAAAATGTTTACAAATATTTTTACGTGGAGAGTTCGAAGTAAAATTATTTGTTTATATTTTCACATGATTGATTACAAAATGAACTGATGGGCATATTGACTTCAAAATTCGTGAAAAGACTTTAAATAAAAAATAATTAGATACGTGTTTTAATTTTTTTGAAAATCGAAATCTAACAGCCAAACCAACTGTTAAAAGAATAATTATGTATGGAAATAATTTAACAAGTCTATTGACTTTCAATAGGGCGAAAGCACTACTAAAGCACTAAATAAAATAAATAATAAGACAAGTATTTTGTCATAAGAAAAATGTTATTACGGCATGCCTACGTTTAAAAATAGTGTTACGAAAATCTCAAGTTTTCCCAGGTTCGTTTGATTGTGTTTGAAAATAAAACAACTTCAGTTATTCAGCGCAACGTAGTCAAAACTAACAATCGCTTTATTTACCAATTTACACTTGTTCTACTTTACACTACTACTATTGCATGTTTCCCCATTGCTTGCTCAACACAGACACGACTCACTGCGCTGCACATTGCTGCTTTTATACCAGTTTTCTTATCGCGCCGAAGTTTCTTGCAACTTCCAATTGGCAAATGCTCGACCATTCTCGCACAGCCCATTTCTCGCGAACCTTGCCATATCGGACTATACCAAGCGAATTATACCAGTTTTGCCGTACTTCACAGTGCATGCCTAAAAGTATGCTTGCAAAAGCGTTCATGCACAGCACAGAGTGCCTTTTCGTTTCACTGCCCATCACTTAGACTTGTTCGTCCCGAACAAGTACCGAGGCTCCGCCGGAGTAAGACGCCAGGCGCTCCAAATGGACTACCTTCAGCCTGGCGTTTCTGCTGCAGCAGCGTTGAACCCTGTACACCACGTCATTAATCCTGGTCACGACCTCGTACGGCCCTTCCCATGACGTTTGAAGCTTCGGAGACAAACCTTCCTTCCGCTGCGGGTTGTTGAGCATTACCAGATCGCCTTCTTGGAACCCTTCTGGGTTAGCCCGTAGACCATAGCTCGCTGTTAACCTGCTTTCGACTCGTTGAGTACGGCTCCGCGATCTCCTCCTCGGCCCTTTCGCAGCTGAACACCAATTACAACTTCTGATCCACTCAGCGACAGACTCCTGGCATCATACCCAATAGAACCGCCTTCTTATCTTGGCGACAGTTTTTGCGATGCCTATGTGCCCTCCACTGGAGTCGTTATGGTCTGCCTCGATGACATCGTCGATTCGGCCTCTCGGGACCACTATTAGGGATTTTCTGGTCCCGCCATCTCTGCTCTCCCACTCGCGATATAGGCTGCCATTCTTCAGACGTAGACTTTGAAATTGTGCCCAGTAAGTCTCGTGATCGGGCTCTCACCAGTCATCTCCTGCCAGTCGTAATCTCTGCGCTTTGCCTTTGATGATCTTCGTGAGATCCGTATCCTTGCGCTGGTCTTTCTGTAGCCTTTCCGCAAGCCAATCCTCCTCTTGCAGAACTCTTACCGACCGTACATCCACAATCTGTCTCTCGTTTTCGGCTTGCGAATTATGCCTGCGCTCGGTTTTGCACGAATGGTGTGGCAGAGCGTCAGCCCTTGGCGACGTCTGTTGTCCGGAACGCTTTTCTCGCAGATGGCAATTCCGTGATATGTGGCCTTGCTTGCCACATCGCCATCAACTGACTCTAGATGACACTGCCCGCAGCCCCACTGGTGCCTCCGAGCTCACTGTCTGGCTTTGGGTGACACGTCCAGATTGGGCTCGACGCTTTTCCGCAGAGGAATGTCAAAAACTTCCCCTCCAGGCCGCCTCATACGTCATCGCGCTGGTCTCCGTCTCCTTAAATGTCGGCTTGCCCATCATCCACGCACTGCGACGTGTCTCTGGGTCATGAAGACCTTCAATAAATGACTCAATCTTCATCTTCTCGAGGTCATCAGCGCCGAATTTCGGGTAGCACAACTGTGCGAGCCGCTCAATGTCTGCTGCATATGTCTGCAGCGCCTCGTTGGCCCTTTGTCTACGGCTCTTCAGCTCGCAATAATACAGCATTTTGTTGTGCTCGTCACTGTATCTGGCTGCCAGTGCACTTATGACGGTCTCGTAATCCCCTCTCAAACCTTCCGGAACTGTTTTTATTACCTCAGCCGCAGGCTGTCAAATTGTCCGAAATACTGAATCCTAGACCAGATAGGATTAAGATCTGGCGAATTTCCCAGCCAGTCCTTCCATACTAGCTTAAATAGACTTTTAGCAATACTTATTGACTGTTTTGCCGTATGACATCGCGCACCGTCCTGCATTGAATCGCCAGCAATCATCCGAATGGCATGCTGAAGGCGAGCCAAAACCAAAAAAGTGCGCCATTGTAAAATGCGACGAAGTACAAAAAGTTGACTGACGCTAACAGCTGCCAAACAAAAACTAATGATGCAATCCCGCTCAAAATTTGACACAGATGTCAGTTAAGGTCCTACCGACCTAAAACCGACGTTTTTACCTGCATCGGGCAACGGCGGAAAATACATAGTCCCGGTGCTTATTGATCATAGTGTATTCGCGATGACTTCGGCAAACTTCTCAATTCGAAGTCAGCTTTCATAATTTTCTTTATGTTCATGTGGTCAGTCGCACATCAAATGTGCGCTGCGATGATGTTGCTTTTATGTGCCTTGCTTTCAGCGCAGCAGGTCCCATACGCACTTTGGCTAGTCGATAATATTCGCAAAATTGTGTGCGTTGCCTTAACACGCAACGAAATAATCAACCACCAAAAAAGCCAACAAAAGCAACAACACAATTTTACTTGTTCGCGCGCTTATTTTTGTGTGTACACTAGGCATCGCAATCCCGGGATCCCGGGATCCCGGACTTTTTCCAGTCCCGAAAATCCCGGGATTCAAATCTTTTAATCCCGGGATTTTCGGGATTGCAAAAGATGCTTCAAAGTTCAAATGAAATAAATTTAAAAGCACAAAAACCCAATTCCTTATCTGAAGGAGGAGGGATGGGATAGAGGGCGTCTTTTGCAAAAGGCTTATAATTATTTACTAAGCATTCACCAGAATCTGAAAGATTTTTTCTCTCAGCAGGGTTTATTTGCAATAAATTTCGCTCTAGATTAGAGGGCAAAACATTTAATGCCTTAGTATTTTTAAGATCTCAGTTTTTAGTTAATCACAACGCTTAACTTTTTTATCGAAATAATCAAAGTAAAACTAAAAGTACTAACAAATTAACTATTTTATTTTTTTTTATCAAATATGCGTATATATGTACTTTATGATACATTTGATGCAAAGCAATAAGTTATGTTTAACCCTAATCCGTCGTTCGGGTGATTTTTCACCCATTTTCAACTTTGAGATGCTATAACTTTCCTATATACTTATCAAAATGATTAAGGTTTCTTGTATTTGTAGCAAACCAATATAAGTTTTAGAATTTATCTACAACATATTGATTATTTGATTATAACGGTGATTACAAAAAAAGTTACGTGGGCGACGTTCGGGTGATATTTCACCCATATACAAATTGTATGGAAATCCAACGCAACACATACAGAAAATGCCATAAGATTACGTCTGTGGATTGAAAGTTTTGAAATGCTTTTATAGGCAAAACCTTTTTATGGATCAATTGGCCTCCTGAGCTCAACGGAAAAGTAAGAGCCAATTATATTATTTCAACTAAAGTTGGTATAACTCGCTATGCTTGAAGTCGTGTGTCAGTAATAAAAGATGCTAATGAAGACCAATGTTAAAGATATTAACTGACAAAACTAATGTTGAAGGTTTGCGAGTTTTTGGCAGTGCATGGATCAGCGTTGGTGATATTCAGGCATAGTTTGGTATTTAAATTTTGAGTGGTGTTTATAAGCCGAATGGGGAATCTTTTGATAATCTGTAGAGTTACACAACAGGCAGACCAATTTTTCGTTCTATCGGTGACAAAACCATTCGCCAAGAACGTAACGATTGTAATCAAGAATGAAGCTCGTTAAGAAATATATGAGAAACGTGGGTTTAGCGAAAACTGCTATGTACGTCCTTTGAAAAGGACACACTAAGTTAACAAGAAGAAGATGCCCCTTTGAGCACTTTTCATCATAACCAGGATATGTGGGTGACAAAAAATTTCCTGAAATTTTATCGTTTTAGAATAAGTCAAAAGCAGTAGTTGACACTTAAGACCAATTGATTGTTCACTAACTTTACTCTTAAGCGAAAAACTAATTGCTGTCGACTCCATCTGGATCGCTTGTACAAAAAGTACAAGCGGCGAATTTTTGTTGAAGACTTAGATTTGAGTTTAGTAAAGCTAAAGATTTTGCGTAGAGCAACGTTAGCGAAAGGAAAATCTTCATGCTGACTTCTTATCTCAATACAGCCATTTTTGCAAACCTTGTCAGAAAATCAGAGCGTAAAAAAGTAAAAGAACTATTGGAACACGGCGCCAATTTGATATCAAAAACGATCGAGAGACATATTCTGCTTGCAATTCCTGAAAAAAGTATACTTGTGGTGAACACAATATTTTAGTAAACTACTGCCCTTCCTTGCCCCCTTTCCCCATCCGATTGAAATTAGTGCTGTAACATATGTTCGAAAAACAGTATTACATACACATTTAAAAACGGGTGAAATTTGTGGTATATCACAACGGGTCTCATAATATGCCTCCGAGTGGGTCTCTTACAGAGGCAGCCCCAATAACCTAACCTAACCTAGTTGCCCTAATTGCAAAAAAATATGGAAAAATTTGTCAACTTATTTATCTGTATGATAACAAAGATAATAAAGATTAAAGATAACAAATTATTTTTTATTACAATTGGTAAAAAAATTCATTAAAACAATGCAAAGTACCATATGGGTGAAATATCACCCGAACATCTTATGTGTGAGTTTTTTTGAACGTCGGATGAGGGTTAAGTGTCATTTTTGGATAAAACTAAATGTTATCAAACTGAAGTTAAATGTCAAATGAAAAACTTTTAAGTTAAACAAAATGTTGTCAAGGATGACTATGTTTATTTATTTGATTTAAATGTAAACTGACAATTTTGAATGTAATTGACAACTGATTGTAAATGACAACTGGATTTTGGTGATGTGCCGCGCACAACCAACCACTTCGACGACTCAACACCGACTGCCTCCCTTTCCGCCTTACAATGTGATTAAATTCAAGATAAAAAATCTTAAAACTACCCCAAATGTGATTAAACTGTGTCCATTTTTATGGTAAATATATTATAAACAAGTATTTATGCAATTTGGTAAAATTGTTTTATTTAAAAAATTTGTTATTTGAATCCCGGGATTAAATCCCGGGATCCCGGGATTTGACTTTTCAATCCCGAAAATCCCGGGATCGCAAAATGGCCAAAAATTGCGATCCCTAGTGTACACATACCTTTTTTCGTTGATGATCGCTTTCGCTTCAACAAATTTGCTGATGATGAAACTTCGCCTGATGGAAATATGTATTTCTTGGTCGATTATTTGCAGGTTATATGAATTGGATAAAAACAATTCAACCCGCCTTTGTCCCAAATTGACAACAAAGCTTATTCATCCTAATTCATTTGAAAAAATGAAGGCTAAATACGCAACTCAAATATTTAGCCATACTGTATCCGCAGCAAAAAATCTTTGGTTGAAAATGGCTGTTATAATGATTGCAAAGAGAAAGCTTTGTCCACAGCTATATTTATTGAAAAAATAAACAGACTTTTTGATTGTTTCAATAGCCATGTTCTTCTTGACAAAAATCCTTTCCGATCAGCTCTTCGTGAGAATAACAATATCCAAAATTATTTGAGGGAAATGAAAAACTATGCCAAAAGTTGTCAGTATCCTAAAGCGGTAAACTGTTTAAATGGTATAGTTTTATCAATTACTTCAGTTTTGTCTCTTTCACAAGATATCTGGGCGGAAAAATCCAATTTTCTTTTATTATCAAGACTTAATCAAGACCCGCTTGAAAATCTTTTTTATTTGGTAAGAAAAAGAGGAGTTACAAACAATAATCCTTCACTTTTTGAGTTTGACCATATTCTTGCGATAATGATCTCAATGAAAATAACGGCATTAAGGGCAGGAACCTCCAATTGTGAACCAACTGACGAAGGTTCATTTATAACAATTGACAATAATACCAGTTTGTTTGAAATTGACAATGAAACTCAAAATGCTATAAATCACGAGTTCGGTGAAGAATTTTGCTTATCAAAGGACATATTTGATGCAGAGAAAGCGAATTCTTCAAATGCCTTAGGGATTATAAAAAATGAACATATGAGTGATGGTCCCCTTCGTTATTTCTTTGGTTTCATATTGATGCAAGCTATTCAAAAATTTGACTGTCATAACTGCAAAAAGTTAATAAAAGATGAGCTTTGTAATTTACAAAGAAACGAAATGTTTATATTTTTCAAAAATTTTAACTATTTTAACAGTCGTTTAAAACTAACTCTGTGTGTGTTTTGTCAAGATTTTTATCAAGCAAAAGCTTTGCTGGTATTCTGATGCAACATTGATAAAGTAAACAGCTCATTTAATTCAACATAAGGTGAATATGCGACAGCTGTCAAATTGTCGGTGGCTGCCTCTATAAGAGACACACTCGGAGGCCTGAAAGGCCCATTGTCATACCACATATTTCACCCGTTTTTAAACTGTGTATGCAACACTGTTTTGCCAACATTTGTTACAGCACACATTTCAAGCGGATGGGGAAAGGGGGGGAGGGGACCTACAGTTTAACGCCGAATCCGAACGGCGATTGGCAGTTTTTCGTTCACACTTGGAGGTTTTGCCATTGCCTACCAAGAGCGCACTTGTGCGATTCTTGTAATTGTCATTTTAAGAATGTATCCTTATAGTTTGTATAAAAACTTCCAGTATAATTAAGGATACATTCTTAAAAGGACATTTTTATATTCTTATAGTTTGTATAAAAACTTCCAGGATAATTAAGGATACATTCTTAAAAGGACATTTTTATATGCTTTCGCCAGGATAATTACGAAAAAAATTATTTGATTTGAGTTGGAGAGATAATTCTCTTTCTTTTGATACCAATATTGTGAGACTAGTATAAGTTCAACCGTTTAAATTAATTTTTTTAATTGGGGTGTAGCTTGTAACTTCAAGACCCTATAAAACCCAAACTAGAGGTGACCCGAAAAAAATAATTACATATTCGTGATCAGTGACTCCGACAATATAAGGAACCGTTGAGAAACTCCGCGGGTTTTTTTACTGTTGTACTGTGTAATCTAATATATTGAAATGAATGCTGTTTTTTTTTCCGCGCAGGAGGTGGAAATCTTCGAAAGATACTGGGGCAACCCACCAGCATGCCGGATTTTTACCGACTAAAACCACCCCCTGTTAACCCTTCATTCCCTCTGCGGAATTACCGCTAAGTATCGCATCGCAGAGGGGGGTTAAGTTTAGCCTATATTTCCAGGCTCTGTTGTGCGTTGGCTGCTTCTGGCCCATTCTGCTCTTCGCAGTTCAGCTTGCATTAAAGTTATGCCTCCACATATTTTGTCCCAAGCTTCCGCTGACTCCAGCATCGCGTCAATTATATTGTGTGGGTTTAAAATTTTCTGGGCTGCCGTGTTTAGTTTGGAGCGAACGGCCTCGAATCGTGGGCATTCGAATAACGTGTGCTCAGGGTCTTCTGGCTTGTCGCAGGATGGGCAATTGGCATTGTCGTCGTGGCCGAAGCGTTTTAAGTAGCTTCTGTAGCCACCGTGGCCTGTGAGGAACTGTGTTAATTGAAAGTTTACCTCGCCATGCCTTCTGCTTGTCCATTTGTCTATGCATGGGATGAGCTTGTGCGTCCACCGACTTTTGCTCGAGTGGTCCCATCTCGCCTGCCACTGCCGCATGGAGGTTGCTCTTTCGACGCGCGCTGCTTCCTCTTTGGGTCGTGTTCCCTTAAAGGCATATATACGCCGCATCTCGTCCGCCTTGATGTCGATTGGCAACATCCCGGAGATGACACAAGCTGCTACGTCTGACACCGTTCTAAAGGCGCTTATCGCGCGCAGTGCTGCAAGCCGATAGACGCGTTCGTAGTGTCGCTTGTACGCCTTGATGTGCAGGGATTCGGCCCAGATAGGCGCTGCGTATAGTAGCGAGGACGATATTACGCTAGCAAGTAGCACTCGCCTACTAGCTTTTGGGCCCCCGACGTTGGCGTGTTTTCGGAAGCTGAGCCTGTCATCGATGACCACGACTAAGTACTTAATAGATCGACTGGAGGTAATGATATTGGCACCAATCTCAATTCTTATTACTTCGCTTTTCTTGCGGCTGCTCACCAGAACTGCTTCCGTTTTTTCTTCTGCTAGTTGTAGGCCCACTGACTGAAGCCACGATCGGACGACCGTTATTGTGGCATTTGATTTTTGCTCTACGTCCGCAAGCTGTTTCGCTACAACTGTTATCGCGATGTCGTCCGCGAATCCCACCACTACCACGCCTTCTGGAACGGGGAGGTTTAGCACTTCGTCATACATAATGTTCCACAGTACTGGCCCGAGCACTGACCCCTGTAGAAGACCTGAAGTTACTGCATATTGTTTGGGGCCTTCATCACTATCGTATTGCAGTACTCTATCCGCAAGGTAGCTGTTTAAGATGGCCAACAGGTAGTCCGGGGCTTCCAGTTTTTGGACCGCTCCCAGAATATGGACCCATCCGGCCGAGTTGAACGCATTCTTTACGTCTAGCGTTATTATTGCACAATACTTTTTCGTGCCGCCCTTCCATCCCCTTCCCTGGATTGCGTCCTTTGCCGTGTGGACTACCGTTGCGAGTGTGTCAATCGTCGACCGTGCCTTTCGGAAACCGAACTGCTTGTCCGATAGCCCGTGCCCTCCTTCGGTGAATGGGGTAAGTCTGTCGAAGATAAGGCGTTCAAGCAGCTTGCCCATCGTGTCTAGCAAGCAGATTGGTCGGTATGCCGACGGCTGGCCTGGGGCTTTTCCAGGTTTTGGCAGGAGGACTAAGTTCTGTTTTTTCTTGCGAGCTTGCCTCGATGATTTCGTCTGGCGTCACAGCATGCGGGCTGTGGGCTTCTAACTGGATGCCTCGGGAATAGTGCTGAGACTATGCTTTGCAGCAGAATCGGACAAGTTTCCTGTTGTCTGCTTTTTAGTTTGGCCATGACCAGCTTGTAAGCGCCGCCCCAAGGGTCAGCGTTTGCTTCGTCGCAGAGTTCTTTGAAAGCCTTTTTTTTACTCTTGCGTATCTCGTTACGAAGCTGTTTACGGATAATAGCAAACTCTTTTCTGCATAGTTCGTGGCACGGGTTTTTCCGTCCGCGCTGACATTTACGCCTGGCATGGAGGCACTTTGCCCTGAGCTGCCTAATGCTGTCGTTCCACCAATAGGCAGGGGCGCCGCGATTTGACGTTTTGCGTCTGGGCATTGCGGCATCGCAGGCTCTTGATGTACAGTTGGCCAGCTGGTTAGCCGCTTCATGCGCTGTATGGGCAATGATGGTATTCTCGCACAGCATACATTGAAAAAGCTCTTTGTAGAGCAACTTGGCCTTCCACTTTGCAGCGCCTCGTTTTGGTTGCAACGTCATTGATTTTTTATCACCTCCAATTTCAAATTTTATAGCTTGATGGTCGCTGTAGGTGTATTGGTTATCGACCGACCACTTCAGCTGCTTGCCGAGAGAGTTGCTTGCGAAAGTGATATCAATCACGGATTCTCTGCCATCTTTCCGGAAGGTGCTAGTATCGCTATCGTTGGCAATGAATACGTCCAAGGTGGAGAAGGTTTCCAGTACGGCTTTACCTCGCGCGTTTGTGCCTCCGGTTTGGTGCTTTACGTCGTCTAGTTTCTTCCGCGTGCAGATTACGCATCTCAGGTCTTTCTCGCAGTTTTTTGCTTGGTGGCCTTTGTCGCCGCAGTTGAAGCAGGCTCCTAAATAATCGTCCGCGTTTCTACAGTTTTTGGCCAAGTGGCCGAAGTCGAGACACTTAAAGCACCGAGGTTGGCTGTACCCGTTGTCGGATGCGGCAGCTAACCCATCCTATACGGACTTTCGCTGCAGTTATCAATTTCTCGGCCATCTCTCACTCTGTGCTGTGAAAGATAAGAAAACTGGTATAAAAGCAGCAGTGTGCAGCGCAGTGAGTCGAGTCGGTGTTGAGCAGGCAATGCTGAAACATGCAATAGTAGTAGTGTAAAGTAGAACAAGTGTAAATTGGTAAATAAAGTGACTGTTAGTTTTACTGCGTTTGCGCTGAATAATTGAAGTTGTTTTATTTTCAAACCCAATCCAAAAACGAACTCAGGGAAGTTTGATTTTCGTAACATTTGGTGTCAGAAGTGGGATTGGGTCACTGAGAGTAAACAACAGCGGAATTTGTAAAACGCAGACATGGTTAAACTCGAGCTGCTGAAGGTGGACCAGCTGAAGAAGGAGCTGGTTGCCTGGAATTTGCCGACTGCTGGTGGAAAGGTGGAGTTGCAGCTGCGCTTGCGAGAGGCGTGTGAGTCACGAGGCATCGATTGGGCTGCACACGAGTTCGGAACGCAGGAACAAGAGGCGTCGGCCAAAGTGGAGGAATCGTCTGCGGGTGCTGCGTCGATGCAAAGTACGTCTGCAGCGGCTGCGCGACTACAAGCATTAGACATGAGCCAGCTAATGGTTGCAATGAAAGGCATGTTCGAGACTTCCAACCGTGAAAATTGTGAAATGTCAGCGCAGATAGCGGCGCAAATGGCAGCGAAACTGGAAACTACGAATCAGGAAATTGCGGCAAAAGTCGAAACGACGAATCAAGAAATAGCGAAAATGCAAACGGCGAACCGAGAAGTAGCGGAACGGATGGAAAGCAAACTCCAGGAAAATGCAGAAAAATTTGAAAATGCAAATCGTGAAATATTGGCGCAAATGGAAGCGTGCAACCGAGAAATGGCAACAAATTCTGCGCGCTTAGAGCAGAAGGTGGAGGAAATTTCCGACTGACTGAACAGGAAAGTTTAGCATCTAGAGACGCGAATGGACAAATGGGACAAACGGGTTGACAGTCTGGGGAGCGGCTGAAAGAGGTACAGCCGCGAGAATGGTTGCCGACAGTTCAGGAAAGTTTTGCCATCGAAGTGCCTACCTATGACGGTACTACGTCATTCGACACATTCAAACTACAATTCGAGATGGCTGCTTTGGAGAATCAGTGGACCGATGTTACGAAAGGTCGGAGGCTGATACTGGCTCTAAGAGGTCCGGCGGCTGAGGTAATAAAGACAGTTCCGGCAGGTTTGAGAGGTGATTACGAGACCGTCATAAGTGCACTGGCAGCCAGATACAGTGACGAGCACAACAAAATGCTGTATTATTGCGAGCTGAAGAACCGCCGGCAAAGAGCAAACGAGGCGCTACAGACATATGCAGCGGACATTGAGCGGCTCGTACAGCTGTGCTACCCGAAATTCGGCGCTGATAACCTCGAGAGGATGAAGATAGAGTCATTTATTGAAGGTCTTCAAGCGCATTGACGTATAAGGCGGCCTGGAGGGGAAGTTTTCGACATTCATCTGCGGAGATGCCTGGAGTCCAATCTGGACGTGTCACGCAAAGCCAGACAGTGAGCTCAAAAGCACCAGCGGGGCTGCGGGCAGTATCATCTAGAGTCAGTTGCTAGCGATGTGGCAAGCAAGGCCACATATCACGAGACTGCCATCTGCGAGAAAAGCGGTCGGTGGGAGTTCTGCAAGAGGAAGATTGGCTTGCGGGAAGGCTACAGAAGGACCAGCGCGAGGATACGGATTTCGCGAAGACCATCAAAGGCAAAGCGCAGAGGTTACGGCCGGACTGGCAGGAGATGGCTGGTGAGAGCCCGGTCGCGAAGGCTTACTGGGCGCAGTGGCAAAGCCTACGTCTCAAGGATGGCTGCCTATACCGCGAGTGGGAGAGCAGGGATGGCAGGACCAGAAAATCCCTAATAGTGGTCCCAAAAAGCCGGATCGACGATGTCATCAGGGCAGACCATAACGACTCCAGTGGAGGGCACATAGGCATCGCAAAAACTGTCGCCAAGATAAGAAGGCGGTTCTATTGGGTAGGATGCCAGGAGTCTGTCGCTGAGTGGATCAGAAGTTGTAATTGGTTTTCAGCTGCGAAAGGGCCGAGGAGGAGATCGCGGAGCCGTACTCAACGAGTCGAAAGCAGGTTAACAGCGAGCTATGGTCTACGGGCTAACCCAGAAGGGTTCCAAGAAGGCGATCTGGTAATGCTCAACAACCCGCAGCGGAAGGAAGGTTTGTCTCCAAAGCTTCAAACGTCATGGGAAGGGCCGTACGAGGTCGTGACCAGGATTAATGACGTGGTGTACAGGGTTCAACGCTGCTGCAGCAGAAACGCCAGGCTGAAGGTAGTCCATTTGGAGCGCCTGGCGTCTTACTCCGGCGGAGCCTCGGTACTTGTTCGGGACGAACAAGTCTAAGTGATGGGCAGTGAAACGAAAAGGCACTCTGTGCTGTGCATGAACGCTTTTGCAAGCATACTTTTAGGCATGCACTGTGAAGTACGGCGAACTGGTATAATTCGCTTGGTATAGTCCGATATGGCAAGGATGGTTCTCGAAAAAATGGGCTGTGCGAGAATGGTCGAGCACTTTCCAATTGGAAGTTGCAAGAAACTTCGGCGCGATAAGAAAACTGGTATAAAAGCAGCAGTGTGCAGCGCAGTGAGTCGAGTCGGTGTTTAGCAGGCAATGGGGAAACATGCAATAGTAGTAGTGTAAAGTAGAACAAGTGTAAATTGGTAAATAAAGTGACTGTTAGTTTTACTGCGTTATAATTGAAGTTGTTTTATTTTCAAACCCAATCCAAAAACGAACTCAGAGAACTTGGATTTTCGTAACAATATAAAATTCTCGTGTCACAATGTTAGTTACCATACTCCTCCGAAACAGCTTAACCCATTTTTATGAAATTTTACATGCATATTCAGTAGGTCTGAGAATCGGCTACTATCTATTTTTCATACCCCTAAGGGGCGTGGCACATTTTTGTGACCCAATTGTTCTACTGAACTATAAGTCACACAGCAATGAAACTTAGCATGAACCTACTATGTACTCATAACTTTCGTCAGACGGAATAAGGCGGATTTTGGACAACGGGGCGTGGCACCACCCATACAAGCAAAATCTTTAAAATAGAATATCTTCGAAATTGTAAATAGCACAACACTCAACACCGTCGTCCCATAGAAGAGTCATTGCCGTGGTAAGATTTAATGGGCGTTGGACAAGGGGCGTGGCACTTTTTTTGTGACCCAAATATTTTGCTGAACAATAAGTCGCTTAGCAATGAAACTTAGTACGAACCTACGATTTTCTCTTTCGACAGAGGGCATTGAATAAGGGGCAGGTATTGAATAAAAGGGCATGGCACCGCCCATGTAATTTAAATCCGGTTCAAGCGCAGTCCATTTCTTTACTGAAACTTAGCAGCAACATTGCTTATTTATGGGCCTCGATTGCGTTAATCAGTAGCTCCTCCTCTTCCTTTTCATTTTCATATTTCATTATAAAAAAACAACAAATGTCGTGCGAGACAAAGTTCGCGGGGTCAGCTAGTAAAAAATAGTAATATGTTGTTGTTAATATAGGGTGTTTTTTTTAGAGGTTTGTTTTTCGAATAGAGATAAAACTGGCATTTTGTGGTCAAATCTGGCAACTCTAATGGCATTTATGTTCAGTTTGGTTTGCCATTTCATCATGAACAGGTTGACAAAAGAACAACGCTTGCAAATCGTGCAAATTTATTTCGAAAATAATGGTTCAGTTCGCGAAGTTTACCGCAAGCTCCGTCCATTTTATGGTCCATCAGAGCAATTAATTCGGTTAACCATGGGTCGTTTTCGCACTACGTTTACTCTATGTGATAATACGCATCCGCAGAGACGTCGAACAGTGCGCACCGAAGAAACAATTGCCGCTGTAGAGCAAAATGTTGAAGAGGACCCGAATGAATCGATTCGCCACCGTGCACAGCAATTGGAGCTTTGTCCATCAACTGAAAATTGGACCTGTAGAATTGGCTTTATTCGAGCCAGCCGCGGCGGCCACATGCCCGAAATCATATTTAAACATTAATGGCAAAAATTATCCTTCAAATAAATCCAAATTGATGGACATTAAAATGATTTGCTTGTGTTTTATTTCAATTCGAAGTTCTATACCTCTAAAAAAAGCACCCTATATATGAATTTGAAAAATTTATCGGTATGAATTGCCAACATTGCACAGCAGAAATTAATGGTTTTGGCTTTTTTTCAATAGGAACGCACACTCTACTGTACGCCTTTGCGAACTCACATGGTTCATTATTCATAGCAGAACCGAAAGCCATGGAAATTCAATTTGCTTTTTATCTTGTGCAGTTGCTTGTATTGTTTTCATTCGCCTCAGCGCATACACAAGCAACGCGCACATTTATTTTCACACGGACACACACCCTTGCATATTCGAATTTGCAAACGATACGCCGCGGCGCGCCGTTTCGTGCTCATCAGCACAGCACAGCTTGCAATTGATGTTCCTTGTCGAACATCCCACAAAGAATGAAGATGAACTTCGAAAATTGAAGTTTGACGAAGCCAGCGACAAAACTTCGTATAGCCGAAGTACGTGTGGGACCTACTGTGCTAGATTTGCGTGACCGAAAAATTTTGTACTGCGTGGTACCTCTATGTGTTTATTTGCTTAGTGGTATAACGCGGGTCACGGGATTGGACCAGTGTTGGCAGATTAATTTCAAGCAATCCCCCCTAAAATGAAGTCCATTTCCCCCTTTAACCTAAAATATCCTCCCAAATGTATAATACAAACATAAAATAAATATTTCATGAAATCTGCTCATTCGATTTGGTACACGAAATAAAAAAAAGACCCGCTAGCCAATATATCTGAACAAGATGCAACCTGGTGGGCCACAGACATTTTAAAATCGTGAATTAAAAATGTCTGTAAAATATTTCCCCTTAAAATATTTATCATAAAATTTCCCCCCAATTCAAACAAATAAACCCCAAATCTAGGGGGAAAACACTGGATTGGACCGAGGTTGATGCGCCGGAGTTCGTTTATCGAGTACCTGCGCGGCCGGCAGCTCAATTCAGAATGGCCAGGGCTGACATCTGTACGTATAAACACATAAATGGACAACACAATACAATAATATTGACAATATTCAACATTAAGGGGGCCGATACATGTAAAATCAAGTATTTTTGGAAATTTTGTTTTTCTCGGGAATATGTTCTACAAAGCCTTTTCAATGTATGGCTAAGAGCGTTTTCCAAAATTCTAATCCGTTCCCAGACAAAACACAGGTAGAAGCGGCGGCGTCAGGTATAAGCCTGTCGCTTACTCAATCTTTGAGCCCGTTTTTCTCGGAACCACGTTTTTCGGTATGGGCTGCGCGATTGCATGAGAACCGCTTAACCGATCGCGATGAAATTTTAACCACACCTTTGGAAGACTCATCCCTTCGATGTGAACCTACTTGTTTTTACAAATCTGCAAAAATCTCATGTTGGTGCTTGCAAATTCATCAAAACAGCTGCCCCAAAAATTCAATTTTCTGCCGTTTCCAAAAAAATCACAATTTCTTTACTAAACCAGGTTCACATCGAAGCCACAACTGTTTTTTAATTGATTTCCTTTCATTTTTCATTTCAGCCCCATACGAGCAGCGCAATCGCGCAGCGCATCAGATTGGAGGGGGTTTTTTGATCCCACGTGCCGCCGCCATCTTGGATTCTCGGGTCAAAAAAAAAATGGAAAAAGAACCTTTAATTAGTTAATAAAAGATTAAAAACAAAAGAAAATCAATTGCCAAATTCCTTATCCCCCAAAAAAATTCTCAAAAAATACACTATTTACATGTATCGGCCCCCTTAATGTTTAAGACACGGTTCAACTATAAGGTTGTGGCAAGCCACCGGCTGATCGTTTATCGCTTTAGTCAAAATCGTCGGTGTGCTGTGTTGCCGCATCGGTTGAAATGAAAATACCTGACTGAAAACAACTGACCTGAGCACTTTTCCCATTTTTTCACTCAAATACAGCACCGTCTGGCAACAATCAGTTTTGTTTGTTTTCAGTTTCTCCCTCTTTCGTCGGAAAATATCAGCTGATTTTGACAGTAGCGATAAACGATCCTACCAACAAAATACATGTGGTTTTTGGTGTTGCGGGGATGCTATAACCTTATTATTGAACCATGGTTTAAGAGCTGCGTGGCCGGCAGTGTTTAGCGATTTCTAATATTCCATTAGACGATAAAATAAAATAATTTAATCCAAAATCTTTTGCATTTATCACCTTTTGAAATCTTTAGTGAGACTGTAAGGTTCACTTCTGAGAATTAGATTTTAAAAAGAAAGGGTTAAATTGACTCATACAAATAGGAGCTAGACGATTAAAATTGTCTTCGTAGTATTTTACATCAAATTGCTGAACACATCCTATACCTAAAATATAATATCGCATGGTTACGTATGCCGATTCACAAGAAGAACTTCAACCCCCGATATACGTACGACTTTATTGGCCCCCTCTACCAGTATCCGTTGCCAACGATTGCATCATTGATAGTGCAGCACAAAGGTAATCAAATACTCTTTCCTCATTCTAATTTTGAGCAAGCTATGGAAAAGTTAGGGCAAATAGTCAAGAAAAATTTGAATTTTGTATACATTTGTGTAGTGATACCACATATGCACTCATTAATATTCCCACAGTAACACCGCTTCACGCTACAATCATTATCACAGTAATCAATAACATAGCAGCACCACTTCGCGCCATGCTACAACAACAACGCATACACAACCGTATGCTTAACACTTTCGCACACTTTGCGCATAGCCAAGCATAAAGCCTATACCCGTGTTTGGTTACCAGCCAACGACACGTAATGCTTTGGGAGAATCAATTGCTAACAGCAGCAATTTTTGAACTGTTACGAATGTCTGGAGTTACTGGGTGCATTCGTGGGAACTCAAGGCCACTTGCAATTGCATTAGTTAACGTTAAGAAATTTAGTATAAATAAGGGTAAAAACCGACAATAAATTTAGTTCAAGCAAATCAAGCTCTGTCTCTTGAACTCCAAAAGTTTCGCTCCAGTTTGACTGTCGAGCGTCTTTGATCAGCCTTAGTCTTGTGGCTTTGAACAAGACCGGCCACCAAACACATTACATTTGTTTAATTTTTTGGTAATCAGTTGATTTGAATCTTTGTCAAACAGCTTTTCACATCGAGTGGTGAATTTCAGAGCTTTTTCCGAAAGATTTTTCGTTGGAATAGCTAAACTCATTCACTCTGTCTTTCAAACTATCTTACTAAAGTCTTTTAACTATCTTTGCCAGAATAGTCCTGTAGCTATTGGTTTTCGTCCCATCCATGTGTGCTGTGCAATCTTTTAAGGCTTTTATTAGCTACCGATTTGTTGTGTTAACTGCTTCAGACCACAAGTTTCTTCCACTTATGAGTGGATTATCGAGCTTTGAGCCATTTCTGTCAATCACAACCAAACAGCAGTAACCGTGCTAAGTAAGCCAAGACTTACACGCAGAGCTATTTTGGCAGAAATAGTTGAACGATTTTTAAAAGATTATTAAAAGACAAAACTAATTTAGATTTGATTTCAAAACGAAATAGGAATGAGCCAAAAGAAATGGGTAAGTCTGAAAAGTGACAATCACCAACCTTAGTACCCAAATCAGAAATGTTTGCGGCATCTTCCATAACTTTGAAGAATTGATCCTTAAAGAATACGGATATCATGTTTTTTTACTTAATGAAGCTCCACAAGGCTTTAGGATTGCTTTTGATACCAACTTCATATATATATAGATATAGTTCTTGGCCTTTGTTGTACCAATTTGTTGTAACTCTTAAGATGGGACTTGTAGTTGCCAAAGTAAAAAATACTTCTTGAGAGGTGTTATTTTGAATCACCCGGTATTTCGGTAGCTGTCACTTTTGAAGCTTTGATTCCTTGACATTTGACAAGTAGAAACTACGCCATTACTAAAAATGGAACGATACACGCTTCAACAACGCATTAAAATTTTTAAAATTCACTCCAAAAATGGTGAAAATCTTGCAGTCACAGTTCGCAAAACTAAAGCATTTTTGGGTCGTCGTGAAGCACATTGTCGGACCGCAATACAGAAAATGGTGGAATAATTCGAGCTGTTGGGACAAGTTAGTGATGTGAAGAATAAAACCCGTGCACGTCGCTCAAAAACAACTGAGAATATTGCTGCTGTAGCCCAAAGTGTTGAAGAAAACCCAGGTTTGTCGATTCCACGTCGTTCTTTGGAATTGGGCATTCCAAAAACGTCATTACACCGTATTTTGCATAAAGACTTCGGTCTTAAGGCTTATAAAGTTCAGTTAACACAAGAACTCAAGCCGACCGATCATCAACAACGTCGTGTCTTTGCTGATTGGGTCCTCTGGGTGTTATCTCTGGAAGAGCTGATCACAATTGGCCACCGAGATCTTGTGATTTAACACCTTGCGACTTCTTTCTTTGGGGTCACGTGAAAGATAAGGTGTACGCCAACAGCCCAGCGTCGATTCAAGACCTCAAAGATGGAATTCGTGAGGCTATCGAGGACATAGGGCAACCACTTTGCGATTTGGTTATGGAAAATTTCATGAAAAGGATATGGTCCTGTAAGCGTGGTCGTGGTGGCCATTTGGCTGATGTTGTTTTTCATTATTAACGGCATACCTTCCTCTTTATTATGAAATAAACATCCGATCATTTATCTCAAAAAATTGTATTTTTCTTTGAATACCAAAATAACACCTCTTGTTGGAAAACCCTGTATAAAAAAATGAATCGTGGTCCATTCGGCTGCTTAAAACTTGAGACCGACTGGACCAACTTGGATACTTCCTTCGGCGGGTTTGTTTAAAATTGTTACGTGAAGGTTTAGGAAAGAAGAAAAGTCGGGAAAACGGGGCGTGGCACCACAAGAATAAATTTTTAGACAATAACTTTGGAACCATAAGTCACATATCAATTAAATTTGGTACAAACTTACTATTTAATCATGTCCTTCGCCCGAGGGAATGGGGTGGGTATTGAACAAAAGGGTGTGGCACCGCATGGCCACCGCATGATCCAACAGTTGTGCAGTACACACACACATCAGTGAAACTTGGTACGAACTCTCCTTTTAGTAGCACAATTCGACTAGAAGAAAGTTGTGAGCATTGGACAAGAGGGCGTGGTACCGCCTCTATTTTTATATACATAGATTGTTTGCCCTAACTGGCTGACTGATTGATTGATTGATTCATCAACGCTCAGCCGAAACCGCTGCAGCTACAAAAGGAAAATTGAACTGTAGGTACAACTTTAAAAATGAACCTCCGCTTACACGTGATTTTTGAAATTCGGGGTGTAAAGGGGCAAAACATGTGTTAAGGTGTATGAAGAAAAGTGATTTAAGAGACATATTGATTTCGAACTTCCTGAAACTACTCTAAGCCAAAAATAATTCGACACGTATTTTATAATTTTTCGAAAATCAAAATTTAACTGGACCAACAATGGGTAAAGATTTGTTAAGGGTAGACTCGAAAAAACATGAACCGAGAGGCCTATTGACTTCAAAAATTGTAAAAATACTTGAAATAAAAAAAATTATACACGCGTTTCCCATTATTTTCAAAATCGAAATCTAACTGGATCAACGACGGGTTAAAAGTATGTATGGAGAATAAATTTTTTTTTAGCCTTTTGACTTTAAACTTGCTGAAAGTACTTCAAATGTAAAATAACTCGATACGTGTTTTTCATTTTTTCCGAATATTAAAATCGGACGGGGTCAGCGACCGGTTAAAAGTTTGAATGGCGAAACTGTAAAAAAACATGAACCATGAATCATGGGGCCACTGACTTTAAACTTTGTGAAAATACTCTAAGTGAGAAATAATTTGACACGTGTTTTTCACTTTTTTGAAAATCAAAATTTAACGAGATAAACAATGGATTTGGGTTTGTATGGAGAAACACGATTTATTAGTCCTTTTGACTTCAAACTTAGACAAAAAGCACTTCAATCGGGAAATAATTAAAATGTGCTTTTCATATCTTTGAAAATCGAAATCTACCGTGGTAAACTATGGGTTAAGAATTTGTTTAGAGTAAATGTGAGAACTCATGATTTAAAGGGCCTTTCGACTTCACAGTTTTTAGAACCACTTGACAACAAAGATAATAGACATATGCTTTTTTTAAATCAAATTCAGACGGGGTCAACAATGCGTTCAAAATTTGTATCGGATGAAACAAGAGAGCTTGCGTGCGAAGCCGCGGGGCCCAGCTAGATTCCTATAAAATTTATAAACCTTTTTGTATATAATAGTACAGTACTTCGACTTCACGAAGTACATTATCCAACGTATAAAAATCGCAGAGAATGTAATTGAAAGAAGTAGTAAAAAGTAGGTCACCTTCAATCTTGGCACAAATAGAAGAAATGTTGTCAACATGCGATTTGTAAGTAGCGTCATAACTATTCGGTGGGATATACGATGTGCGAATAAGATGCCTTCCGTACATTCCTTGCAATTGCACGCAAAGCTGGTCCAGAAGAGCGTCACTGCTTTCGAGTTCTACTAGAGCTGAGCGTAGATTGCGTTTAGTGGCAATCAATACACCCTTAGTTAGGCATGATTGAAGAGAGTTGCTATCCTTCCGAAACACTTTAAATAAGTGTGGGTCGAAGAATTCAGAATCGAAGAAACTTGGGTTTAACAAAGTCTCAATAATAACAAAGACGTCCTAATCCAATGAAGAACTAAGAAGACGTACAGAGTCAGCTTTGGTTCTCATCCCAGAGACATTTTGGAAATAAATTTTAATGTACTTCACTGAACCATTGCGAGCAGATAGTACTATGCTTTTGTCGGTGGGGTACTATTTTTTGAAAAAATAAAACGAAAAGAGCGCACCTTGACACTGGTAGGCCACGCACACGGATCTAAAAGGTTCCCATAGATTGTGGAAGTAACTTTCAGTTTAAAATTGACTCGTTTAAGAGATTCCGATGGAACGTCTTTTTTAATTAAATCCTAGCAAGAGAAATGGTGTTTTAACTAAAATGCCAGTCCGACTGAAAACACATTCAATAATGTTCTATTGAACAGGAACAGAGGGCAGAAATGGTAAAAGATGCAGCCACTTTTTACTCACAGCAACATCCAAATCCGAATTATCATTCGACCCAATGCTTATTTCGCTTTTTATCATAAGCAGTCCATGAATTAGCGGCAGCAGCAGGCAGCCCAGCAGCAGGAACAGATGATGAATGAGCATATGGAAAAAAACTGTTACCTAGCGGCACACGAAGCGATGAGTGTAAAGCGTAGGGTGCTAGAGTGGCCGGCGACAGAGCATCATCCAAAATAGATTGCGAGAGGGTGGTGAAATCAATCACCACATGCGCTGGCTCAGATGCAACGGCGGTGCAGCAGCGTCAACGGTAGCGACAGCATTCAAATCAGCAGACGGGACATCATCAGCAGCAGTTGTTGTAGCAGTGGATGTGGCTATGTTAGCAATTGTTGTAGCAGCGGCTGTGGCTGTGTTGGTCGCGCTAGCAGCATTAGAGTCAGCAACCGGGACAGCAACAGCTATTGTGCGGTTGTGGCCGTGGTGGCAGCGCTAGCACTATCAGCAGTGGTGGAATTTGTTGAGGTGCATTAGATGTCGCATTGGAAGAAATCGGCAGTATGCGCAATGATCTCTTACTCTTAACCCCAACTGGCAGCGGCGAAGGAATGATATCAATAGCCAGCTTCGGCGCAGCAGAACGAACGTCGGCAGCTTATTAGCGGACAACTGATAAGTGTAAGATACAGTGAGAGAGTCAACGAGACTTCGCAACTCACTCAGTTTCTCCAGCAGCAACGGGACTACAGATGAGCAGGCCGAGCGAGAGTTTTTAAACAGCAGTAACAGCGAAATATTAAATTAGTATTCATTTTAACAGCCTCGGCAACTTCCTTATTGAGATTGGCACATTTAAGGTGCCACTTAGCAAGACAGGTGCCACATGACACTGAGTCCGATGAATTACAATGCAACTTGTACTTGAGACTGCCAACCATAGCGGAGCGAATAAAAACACGTTCGAACAGCATGAGCGCTCGTTATTGTAAGATCTTTTTCTGAATTGGGACTTCTATCTAGAAAGCCAGAGTGCAGAATGTGCGAATGGATATTGAACTTAACGCGTATGAAGCTAAACTCGGCATACGTCGTTTATAGTGGTTGGTTACACTGGTGCGCAACATAACCGCGTATATTGTAACGATAAGCCACCCTGTCGCTGTGCTATGTACTAGAATGCTTTTGCGGGCATACTTTTAGGCACGCATTTAAAGAATACGACAGATTTGCTATAATTTCTCTATAACATTCGTAAAGATGACTTACGATGGTACTGGAAATTTTGAGTCCAATTGGAATGTGAATCTGCCCGACAAGCACACAAGTATAAAAGGCAGCTTGGTGGAGCGCAGGAGAAAGAGTTTGCTTTTAGCAAGCAAAGGTGCAACACCGAGTAGTCCAATAAGTAATAAGTGTGAGGACAGTAAAGTGTGAATTTGTTAATGAATAAATTGCTGGTTGTTAACTGCTCATGTTGAAGCATAATCCGGAGACGAATAAGCCTACAAAACTAATTTTCGTAACAATATAAATTGCAGACACCTATGTTGAATCATGGCAGTACATGGTAACCAGGAATGTGCCAATCCTGCGGATTTGCATCGTCACACGCCTTGGTCTCACTCAATGCCATCATATGGGGCTTATGGAGATTAACAAACGCGTACAGACGTTACAGAAGACTATACGAAAACGAACTCCGCAACCTGGATTGGATTAAAGTACAAGTAGTCGGAAATAAGATCTGTCGATATGAGAAATTTATGATGTTCTTCGATAAGTGTTATACCTTCATTGGGAACCAATTAATTTTCTCAGTTCATAACAGAACCGCATATAGCACTTCTGAAAACGAACGAAAAAGGATAATACAGTCTTAAAAATGCAACGACAGCACGGACAAAAAGCTCTTTGAGTAAGAGACATCATATTCAGCCTTTATTTCGGCCGAATATTGTGGGTTACACCTTCCACCTATTGTGAATTCCGCCCGAAAAATGTTGTAAGTTCGAACAATTTTCGCCACTGATTTTTTGATTGTTTTTGCTGGTGAACGAAAAGACGGAAAATTGGCAAATTTTTGTGTTAAAAGTGGAAATATTATTTCATTTGGCTTCGTTTAGGAGCAAGTCAATTAATAATACACAAAGCAAAATTTTTCTGAGCAGAATCATGTTAGAATCCGTATATCGCCAGAGGATTTTCAAAAGATCAAAGGCAAAAAGTGGCGGAATTTCGGAAGCAGCTCACATTTGAGCTAAACCGTGCTGGTCCGCCAAGTAAAAGTGAATTGGAGTGGTATAGATTAGGGATCGAAATTTTTTGCCATTTTGCGATCCCGGGATTTTCGGGATTGAAAAGTCAAATCCCGGGATCCCAGAATTTAATTCCAGGATTCATATAACAAATTTTTAAAATAAAACAATTTTCCCAAATTGCATAAATACTTGTTTATAACATATTTTCCATAAAAATGGACACAGTTTAATCACATTTGGGGTAGTTTTGGTAGTTTTAAGATTTTTTATCCTGAGTTTAATCACATTTTGTTTAGCTTAAAAGTTTTTCATTTTACTTCACTTTGATAACATTTTGTTTTATCCAAAAATTACACTTAACCATAACTTATTGATTTGCAACAGATGTATCATAAAGTGCATATATATGCATATTTGATAAAAAAGAATAATAGTTAATTTGTTTGTACTTTTAGTTTTACTTCGATTATTTCGATAAAAAAGTTAAGCGTTTTGATTAACTAAAAACTGAGATCTTAAAAATACTAAGGCATTTAGTGTTTTGTCCTCTAATCTATAGCGAAATTTATTGCAAATAAACCCTGCTGAAGAGAAACATCTTTCAGATTCAACACTTTTTGGTTGAATGCTTAGTAAATAATTATAAGCCTTATAAGCCTCCATTGCAAAAAGGTAAATTTCTTTTATCAAAGTCTCAGATAAGGAACTGGGTTTTTGTGCTTTTAACTTTATTTCATTTGAACTTCGAAGCATCTTTTGCAATTTCTCTTTTAGAGAGTAATTTTCGCAGTTGGAGACTTCCTCCTCTTCTCTCTCTACGATTGGACTTATTTCTGCTTGTAGCCTACCAAGCAGCTTTAATAGTTAGATGTAATTATAGAAATGCTAGGCATTTCATAACTTTGAGATCCATCGTAAAACGAATTGTGATTTGAAAGAAAAGTTAACAAATTAGAGTACATTGTACGACGCTGTGCTACTTGTCTGTGGCGGCTTTTATATAAGTCCTTGCTTAAAATCGAGTTATTCGTTTTAATTTCAGTAAACATAAAATGTAAAGCCACATCCGCTTTAAATAAATGCATATCGCGGTTACATAGTGCCTCGACAGTTATCTTAACTGGTTGCAAACGTTTTATTAAATCTCTAACTAAATCAAGCTCTGAATCTGGTGGAGGTTGTAACTTCAAGTCGACGAGTGCTTTTTTAACCGATTTTTCTATTAAAGTAAACCTCACTAACAATATTAATTTTTTTTTTTTGTTCCTTGTTCACTCCTCTTGGGAGCATAGGGCCTCCACAAGACAGCCTTGTGTTGGTTACATTAATCAGTTGTGTTGTTCTGCCAGGGTAGGTGATTGACCTGCCGCAGGTAGTCCTAAGTGATGAAATCATCTAACGCCGCTCAGGAACGTCGCCTCCGCTCGTAGCGCCATCTGTTGTGAGGAGGTTACAGCAGAATGGTTGGGAACCTCGCTAGATCAGGTTGGTGCGCGCTGTTTTCGCAGTTATCCGCTTCCCCTTGCAGATGTCGGTCGTGCGCCTGCTTTGCGTAACTGTTTATTTGTTTGCTTTTATCAGCCGCACAGCGTACACTCCAGTTTTACTTTCTATCTCGATTGTTCTAGCGAAGTTCATTACCTTTCGCGAACCATCCTTGCCATATCGGACTATCCAAGCGAATTATACCAAATTTGCTGTACTTCAAAGTGCATGCCTAAAAGTATGCTTGGAAAAGCATTCGTGCATAGAAAAGCATTAAGCACAGAGTGCCTTATCGTTTCACTGCCCATCACTTAGACTTGTTCGTCCCGAACAAGTACCGAGGCTCCGCCGGAGTAAGACGCCAGGCGCTCCAAATGGACTACTTTCAACCTCGCGTTTCTGTAGCTTCAGCGTTGAACTCTGTACACCACGTCATTAATCTTCGTCACAACTTTGTACGGTCCTTCCCATAATGTTTGATGCTTTGGAGACAAACCTTTCCTCCGCTGCGGGTTGTAAAGCATTACCAGATTGCCTTCTTGTAACCCTTCTGGGTTAGCTCGTAGACCATAGCTCGCTGTCAACCTGCTCTCAACTAGTTGAGTACGGCTCCGTGATCTTCTCCTAGGCCCTTTCGCGGCCGAACAGCGATCACAGCCTCTGATCCATTCAGCGACAGACTCCTGGCATCCTACCCAATAGAACCACCTTCTTATCTTGGCGACAGTTTTTGCGATGCCTAGGTGCCCTCCACTGGAGTCGTTATGGTTTTCCTCGATGACATCGTCGATTCGGCCTTTCGGGACCACTATTAGGGATTTTCTGGTCCTGCCATCCCTGCTCTCCCACTCGCGGTATAGGCAGCCATCCTGCAGACGTAGACTTTGCCACTGTGCCCAGTCAGCCTTCGGAATCGCGCTCTCATCAGCCATCTCCTGCCAGTCCAGCCGTAATCTCCGCGCTTTGCCTTTGATGATCTTCGTGAGATCCGTATCCTTGCACTGGTTCTTCTGTAGCCTTTCCGCAAGCCAATCTTCCTCTTACAGAACCCTTACCGACCGAACATCCACAATCTGTCCCTTGTTTTCGCCTTGCGAATCGTGCCTGCGCTCGGTTTTGCCAGAATGGTATGGCAGCGCGTCAGCCCATCTTGGCGACGTCTGCTGACCGGAACGCTTTTCTCGCAGATGGCAGTCTCGTGATATGTTGCCTCGCTTGCCACAAAAAAGAGTTTTCTTTCCATTCGCTCTGCCCCTTGCGCCGATATTTCACGATTTTCACGATTGGAAGTCTCGAACATGCCTTTGACATTCTCGATTTTCGCAGAAGTTTCGTGAAACATGCCTCTCATTGCAACCATAAGCTGGCTCATGTCCATTGCTTGTGGTGGCGCAGCCGCAGCAGCCGTACTTTGCATCGACGCAGCACCTGCAGGCGATTCCTCCACTTTGGCCGACGCCTCTTGTTCCTGCGTTCCGAACTCGTGTGCAGTCCAATCGACGCCTCGTGCCTCACACGCGTCTCGCAAACGCAGCTGCAACTCCACCTCTCCGCCAGCAGTCGGCAAATTCCAGGCAGCTACCTCCTTCTTCAGCATCTCGAGTTTAACCATATCTGCGTTTTTATAACTTTATTTGTTTTTTTTTAGTTTATCACACTGCTTCTTGCACACTCCAGTTTTACTTTCTATCTCGATTGTTCTAGCAAAGTTCATTACCTTGCGCGAACCATCCTTGCCATATTGGACTATCCAGGCGAATTATACCAAATTTGCCGTACTTCACAGTACATGCCTAAAAGTATGCTTGGAAAAGCATTCGTGCATAGAAAAGCATTCACCACAGAGTGCCTACGGTTTTTCAGTTTCATTTAAATGCAATCCTCAAATCCTTTAATCCCGGAATTTTCGGGACAGGCAAAGAAAATATAAAGAATACGCATCTTCAAAAATTTTGCAAGCGTGTTTGTTGACGCGGCGGAGAAGAGATGAGCGGAGGCATAGGTTGCTCTCGCTCGTTCGTTCGACAACAGCAAAAAGCAATGTTGTTTTTCGCAACGGCTCCGCTGTGATCGCTAATTTTTTGCATGCATGTTTATTGATCTGGACTGACTGGATAGCTATTTGGCACCCGCTGAATAGTGAACTAATGTGTCTAGCGAGTCCAATCCCCAGGTCTTAAAATTTGGGTTGTGTGCAGGGTTTGGTGCCCGCCACGGAAAATCATCTACCAATGAAAGCCAAAAAGCAAGCTTCGGAAGGAACCCACAATGTTGACGACCACAGCAAACGATTCAAGGACCATGATTTGAGGATATGCACCTGGAATGTCTGGATCATCTATAGGGAAGGTGCCTCTATCCAACTGGCGGAAGCCCTCACGAAATGTAAGGCTGATATCACCGCCATCCAGGAAATGCGATGGACAGGACAAGGTTGCTTCAAGCGAGCAGACTGCGATATCTACTACAGTTGCCATGCGGAGAAGCGCGAATTTGGCTGCGGATTTGTGGTCAGCAAGAGACTTCGCCACCACGTCTCCCGGTTCACTCCGGTGAACGAACGGCTGGCTTCGATCCGCATCAAAGCTAAATACTTTGGCATCAGCCTAATTTGCGCGTACGCCCCGACGGAATTTAAGGACGATGCGACCAAGCCTTCTATGCGAAGCTCGAGGACGTCTACGACAGGTGCTCGGCCCACGACGTCAAAATTCTCCTCGGGGACTTCAACGCAAAGGTCGGGCGAGAAGGCATCTTTGGCCCCACAGTCGGGCAGTTCAGCCTCCATACGACCACTACAAACAACGGTCTGAGGCTGATCGATTTCGCCGCGGCACGAAACATGGTAGTTAGTAGCACCAGATTCCAGCACCTCGATATACACAAGGCCACCTGTTTATCCCCCGATCAATCCACCCGCAACCAGATTGATCACATTGTGATTGATGGAAGGCATGCTTCTAGCATTCTAGATGTGCGCACGTTCCGAGGACCCAACATCGACTCGGACCTCTACCTTGTTGCAGCCAAGGTACGCATGCGTCTTTGCGCAGCGAAGACCGCACAATCTAGTTTGCGAAGAAAGCTGGACTTCAGTAAGCTGCGATCACAAGAGGTAGACGAAGCCTACTCCGCTCAACTCTCCAACCAGCTCGGTCGCTCCCCCTCTCCACCTGATGACATCGGCGGATTATGGGCTCACTTATCCCACTCTATGCGTGCCGCCGCAGAAAATGTCCTTGGTTTTCGACGCCCACCGCCACTGCAGTGAAGAATGCTACCTTCAAGAAGACCCTGCAGTCGGCCGCCACGCGAGCCATGACAGAAAATACCGGTAGGAGAGGAAGAAAGAGAGGTGCCTTTTTAGACGCAAGAAACGGGAGCAAGAAAGGCGCGAGCGTGAGGAAATAGAGGAGTGCAGGAGCAGGAATGGCGCCCGAAAATTCTTCCAAAAAGTTAAGCGTCTCACGGAAGGATTTAAGCCTTGGGCATCTTCTTGCAGAGACGAAAACGGGGATCTGGTTACAGACGCGCAGGGTGTGCTGAGGTTGTGGAAGGAACACTTCACCAAGCTGCTCGCAGGCGACGAAAGGAACAATACCGCCAGTGGTGAAGATGTCCAGATGGCACCAATCGACGACGACGGTGTGGATGTGCCACCGCCCAGCCATGACGAGGTCCGGGTCGCTATCCAGCGACTCAAGAACAACAAAGCTGCAGGGCCGGATGGGCTACCAGCTGAATTGTTCAAGGCCGGCGGCGGTGAGCTGATTGGGTGCATGCATCAGCTCATTTGCAAAATATGGTTGGAGGAACGAATGCCTAACGAGTGGAACCTCAGTGCCCTTTGTCCTGTGCTGAAGAAAGGCGACCCAACAATATGCGACAACTAAAGGGGTATCAGCCTACTTCCCATTGCATACAAGGTCCTGACGAGCGTACTATGTGAAAGATTAAAGCCACTCGCCAAGGCGCTGATTGGACCTTATCAGTACGGCTTTAGACCTGGTAAGTCCACCATCGACCAGATATTCACTCTACGCCAAATCCTGGAGAAGATCAATGAGAACCAAATCGATACACACCATCTCTTCATCGATTACAAGGCAGCATTCGATAGCCCGAAAAGGGATCGCCTATATGCCGCATTGTCTAAACTTGGTATCCCTGCAAAGCTCGTGAGACTTTGCAGAGCGACGTTGAGCAATACGCGCAGCTCCGTCAAGGTTGGAAGTGACCTCTCCGACCCCTTTGATACCGTTCGAGGTTTCAGACAGGGCGATCCTTTGTCCTGCGACCTCTTCAACTTCACCATGGAGAGTGTTCTGCGCAAGGCCGGTGTACATCGTAATGGCACAATCTTCAACAAAAGTGTCCAGCTCCATGCCTACGCTGATGATATTGATGTCATCGGCCGTAACAAGTGAGATGTCACCGCTGCATTTGCGGCTATCGAAAGAGTATCTGCCAAAATGGGTCTGGTGGTAAATGAGGGCAAGACGAAGTATATGCTGTCTACACGCAGGGACTCGGAGCGGCTAGGGTCTCACGTCGAGGCCGACAGATATACCTTTGAAATTGTCAAGGAACTCGTCTACCTTGGCACCGCCATCAACAGCAGCAATGATGTCAGCCTGGAGATAAAGCGGAGGATTACTCTTGCCAACAGGTGCTACTACGGTCTCGGTAGGCAATTGAGAAGTAGAGACCTTTCTCGACCGACAAAACTTGCACTCTGTAGGACGCTCATCTTGCCCGTACTCCTCTATGGCGCTGAAGCATGGACAATGACACGAAACGAAATAGCGGCCCTTGGAGTGTTCGAGAGGAAGGTACTTCGCAAAATCTTCGGCCCTGTTCGTGTTGGTGACGACTATCGTATACGAACCAATAACGAGCTGTATGAGCTGTATAAGGACATGGACGTAGCGCAGCGAATAAAAATCCAGCGGGTACGCTGGCTCGGTCATGTCTGCCGCATGGACAACGGAGCTCCGGCAAAAAAGGTGTTCGATGCGATGGTTGGAGGTCGACGGCGAAGAGGGAGGCCGTGTCTCCGGTGGAAGGACCAAGTGGAAGAGGCCCTGGTATCTCTTGGTGTGACGAACTGGAGAAGACGCGCGCGAAGCAGAGGCGCCTGGAGAGAAGTTTTGCGGTAGACCGTAACCCGATAACGGGTTGTTATGGCCAGTTAAGTATGTTTATTGATCTTGTTCGTCGAAGCGCAAGCGGAGAGCAAACAACGAACCAAAGCATCGTCAACGAAGATGATTCGGGATTCGCTAATGTTTTTGTTGTTGTCGTTTATTGTGTGTATGCTTTTTTGTGTTGCCGATTGGTTTTGTTGCACAAGTTTCTGTCATGTCACCATCAATCGAATCTTTGCGATGCATGGCTTTTTGCTGGCCAATGGTGCGCTTTGATTGATTTAAAAATTCGGTGGTTGATCCCAATTTAAAATGTTTACAAATATTTCTACGTTCCGAGTTCGAAGTAAAATTCCTTGTTTATATTTTACAAGATTGATTACTATTTTGAGAATATGGGAAAACTACGAAAAAATGAAAAAAAATTAACTTATGGGCATATTGACTTCAAAATTCGTGAAACCGTAAAAAAAGTTCCAAATAACGGGACGGAAAATGATTACGGGCTAATAAAAAGTCTTCCTTTCTTTCCAATCCTCCTTTTTATTTGTCTTTGTTGATTACTTATTATTTCTTTTTCATTGCCTGTAGCGATCATATAGGTCACCATGCCAGCCATATTTTATTTTCTTTTCTATTATTTTGCGCACACTATAGTCGGCAGTGAATTCAGGAGCAATATGAGACACCGTGCAGGCAGAAGAAGAACATGCGCCAGCCAGAAGATATAAATCGTTTTACAAATTTCAGCTTTTCGCCAGCGCAACAACAAAAACAATAGCGCACCGACTTCCTCCTCTTTGAATGGTGCAATATGAACGAGTGAGCAGACGCAGCATTCGTGTTGCTATGATTTGCCCTCAGAGCATTGTGCTGTCATTTCAAGTGTTTCCTCTTGTTGTCTACTCCCCGCAGCGTAAAGATGGGTTGCGATATCAGCACCCGCATTCAAATTTTTGCTTGTACGTGATGTGATACACTCTTTATGTTCTATACTTTTTGATACAGGGTATACATTTTCTATGATTACACTATATATTGTTTTTTTATAACAGGCTTGGAATGACCAGAAGCGATTCTGTTCATTGCTGCAGGGGGCTGGTCGCTGGACGTTGAGCTGATCACACGAAAACTAAAACGCTGGACTTCACTGTTGAATCTAGACTAATGTTCTGGAGCCTTTATTTATAATATTTATTATGTTATAGTACCTACTTATTTACAATATTCCTTATCGTAAGGTCGCCCTGCGCATGCACATAAGAGGTGAACCAGAAAAAATTTAGAATTTTTAAGAAGCCAAAAAAAGTATAGTCTGATTTGACTAAGATAAACTGCAATTTATCTCACATGTTGCTTATCCGCTGAAGGCCGGTAGATCTCAAGGCTAAAAACTTAAACACTGTAGTTCACTGTTTAAGGCCAGGTTCCTCCAAACAATTTTCAAAAAATCGAAATTTTTTTTTTTCTATAAATTGCTAGAAAATACTCTTCGAAATAATATAAAATTAGTCCCGAAGGTATGCGCTGCCTAGAAGTAGGTTGAGATAAGGGAGGACGGTGCGCGCTCAAGCGGTGAATTCGCCCGCGGTGAATCTTTAATCGGCTTTTTCTCGAAACTACATTTTTTCAACTGAGTGTCACTCGTATTTCAAAACTATTTCACTTATCATCATGAACCAAACGGAATTCTACTCTTAAAATGTCTCTCTATGGTCGGAACCACAACCAAAAATATTCATTGTTATTTAAAAAAGTTATTAACAATCAAAAGTGCAAAAAAAGGGTCGAAAATTAAAAAGTACGCCATTTATTTTGTTTTTCGGTGAAAATGTTTCGTTTTGGTTCCGACCATAGACAATTGGATACAGAATATGAAACTGTTTTGCTTTTTGCTTTTAGATGATTCGTTTCCAAGAAATGGTGACACTCATCAGGAAATCGGACGAGTTTGAGCAGCTGTTTTTGGAACCGTCATAATAAAAAAAAAAAAAAAAAATTGTTTTTTAATAGCTTAATGTATGGACTGTTATTTGTAAAAAAAATTTCTTTTCAAATTGTTTTTTAACAATAAATAGAATTTTTTGAAAAAAACGTGTTTTTTGGAGGAACCTGGCCTTAAACTAGACAAGTGCTCCGGTCGCCCGGAGCCTGGAGTTTTAGTACCTACTCTATTTACACTATTTCTTATCCTGAGGTTTTGCCTGCACATGCACTTAGGTAGCATGAAAGCCTAAATACACAGCACGATAAGAGCATACTAACACCACATCTTATCGTGCCTGTTACTAGAATTCTTGCACTTCATAAGTGCAACCAGATGTTGATTTACTTGTGGTGCCGTTGCAAAATTCAACATATTGCCTCCGTTGAAAAGAGTAGCCTTTCACATAACACATACGATTTTCTTATCTTCCTAAACATTTTAAAGCTAGGGCAGCGGCTGGCAGTGATGCTGACCTTAGCTTCCTGACCTTCCAAGCGCCGACTGGTTACTGCTGGCTTCCGCGCGATCTTGGAGTTACCTCAATTTTTCGTTGATGAGCTTCAATGGTTTTCATTTCAACGATCTTCTTCGTGCTGAAGGATCTGTCGCATAACATATTAGCGCTGACAGGACGGGCCCAGTTGCCCTCACGCAGGCGATTGTCCACCTTGGTGGGAATCACATCGCCTTCAATATTGTCAAGGTTGCCGTACTCAGGATCAATTGGAAGAGAATCTTCTTCTTCCTCCTGAGTTTTTTCGGCACCCCACAATATTCCTCTAGCTTTGCGCTTTCAGCCTTTTTAGGAATTTATTCCTGCTGCAGTTTGGCCAGCTGCACATCCTTCAACCATTGAAGTGTTACGCTTGCGTTCCCCGACCTTGTGGCTGCATTCTTTCAATGACCACTAACTCGTCAATGCGAGAGAATATCAGCACGCTCAGCAACCTTCTTACTGCACGGATTACACTTCTGATGCAAAAAGTTTCTTCAGCTGCAGATGGCTGTCGAACTTGCGATGAGTCGCGGAATTACAGATCTCACATGTTGCAGTTTCCCAGATGACGCTGCTTGTCCAAGCATTGGTACACCATCATGGCTTCATTCCTCTTACGGTCCCACGATTTTCACCTTAAGCCGCTGTGCCCTGCTCTTATAACTTATCTTTTACCAAACGACGTTATAATTAACATGAAATCTTATACTAGCCATTTTTTTAAATTGTGGCTGGTTTCCTTATTCTTAAAACCTTATATGGCGTTCAAGCTGACGACTTAAACCTGATTAATGTGCTTAAACAAGTTAAATGAACAAAACCAGTTCCAAAACTTGTTTATTCACTTGCAATTGTTGTGGGAAACTAAACGTGTTAAACCATTTAACATGTTGCAGGGTTGCATCCGGAAGCTTTCTATGAAAAAGCATTTTTGTCAACTGAACACACCTCACACATTCTGAACACACACTAGAAAAACATACCCTAAAAATCAGCTGTCATTCAATCTGTCATTTAATCAAAACAAAACCAAAAAAAATTGAAAATTTTAAATGAATAAAAATTATAATTTTGCTCGCACTGCTTTCATTCCATTTATCATTTTTATGGCACCTGAATACAAGGCCTGTAATACCATGTTTATACGTCAGTCCCAGTCGATTCGCATTGACTCGAAACGCTTTCGAGGCAGGTTTATACACTTATTTCAGAAGCGAATTGACTGCAGACGGTTTGAAAAGTATGCTTTTATTTTTTCGTTTTTCCCTTTTTTTTTACGTCTGAATGAAAAATCGCTGTTGGTGTTACTTGTTTTTAATTGAAAATGCTCAAAAGACTGAGTGTACATCACCATCAGCTGATTTTCAGAGCACTTTGAAAATGTTTAACTGTTTATACGCATTTTTGAAGCGACTTGAAAATTTAAGAACTCTTTTGAAAAGCGCTTTGAATCGATACGCATAACATATTCAAAGCGGTTTGAAAACGTGTTTATACCCGTGACAGACATCTAGTATCGTTACTACTAACCGAGCAAATACCGGATGTGTGTCACCAAATACCAGCGAAATACTATGTGAGCAACCTAGTATTTAGCTAGTAACAATACTATTGTTACGAATACTACGTCAAGTGGGCTGTTACGTATCACTGGATTGTGCAATTTGAAAATAAAACACACTCAGTTTCTTAAACGCAGACAATAAAATAAACCAACAGTCACTTTATTATTCACAGTTTACACTTTACTGTCTTTACACTTAAGTATTTGCTTAATTACTCCGTGTGGAAATGGACTACCTTCAGCTTAGCGCCTTATTGCTGCAACGTTGAATCCTGTATACCACGTCGTTAATCCTAGTCACGACTTCGTACGGTTCTTCCCATGACGCTTGAAGTTTCGGAGACAAACCTTTCCTCCGCTGCGGGTTGTAGAGCATTACCAAATCGCCTTCTTGGAACCCTGCTGAGTTGGCCCTTAGATCGTATCTGGCTTTCGCCTTATCGCTGACCAGTTTGGTGCGGCCCCTTATAAACTGGTGAATTTCCTCCAGTTCTGCCCGCTTATTAACCACGTAGTCCGTCTTAGCGCCTCCCGTTGTGCCGACTACCCCGAACTTCAAGTCAGCGGGTAACCGCAACTCCGTGCCGAACACTTCGCGGGCTGGAGTGAGTGATGTCGTGTCATGCGGGGCTGACCTATACGCCATCAGGAACGGGGGGGATATGTGTGTCCCAATCCTTTTGATTCCTGCCTACCACTTTCCGCAGGTATTCCTCCAGTGTCCGGTTAAAGCGTTCCACCATGCCGTCGGACTATGGGTGCAAAGGAGTGGTACACGTTTTCTTTATCCCCAGCAGCTCACACACTTCCTTGAATACATCAGATTCGACATTCTGGCCTTGATCTGAGTGCAACTCCAACGGAACTCCGAACCTGGCTACCCAGTTGTTTACCAGCTTTTCCGAGATCGTAGTGGCCTCCTGGTTAGGAATAGGGTACACTTCGGGCCATTTGCTGAAGTAATCCATTACCACCAGCACATATTTGTTGCCTTGAGTACTAGTTGGGAATGGGCCGGCAACGTCCATAGCAATCCGCTCGAAGGGCGCTCCCACGTTATACTGCTGCATGCGGCCTCGAGATCTTCTTGTCGGCCCTTTCGCGGCTGAACATCGGTCGCAGCTCTTAATCCACTCGGCAACAGACTCCTGACATCCTACCCAGTAGAATCGTCTTTTTATTTTTGCGACGGTTTTGGTGATGCCTAGGTGCCCTCCACTGGAGTCATTATGGTATGCCTTGATGACCTGGTTGATTCTGCATTTCGGCACTACCATTAGGGAGTTGCTGGTCCGACCATCCGCGCTCTCCCATTCGCGGTACAGGCATCCTTCTTTCAGTCGCAGACTTTTCCACTGTGCCCAGTAAGCCTTAGCGATCGGGCTTTCACCGGCCATCTCCTGCCAGTCTGGACGTGCGCCTTGCTCCTTGCCTTCGACGATTTTTGCAAGATCCGCATCCTCACGCTGGTCTTTTTGTAGCCTCTCCGCAGACCACCCTTCCTCTGGCATAACGCTTACCAACCGGACGTCCACTATCTGTTCTTTGCTTTCGGCTCGCGAGCACTGCCTGCATTCGAATTTGCACGGACGGCGGGACAAGGCATCGGCATTTCCATGGCTACTGCCTTTGCGATGCTCTATCGTGTAGTTGTAGCTCTGCAGTCGCTCGATCCACCGCGCCAATTGCCCTTCAGGATCTTTAAAGTTCAGGAGCCATTTCAATGCCGCATGATCTGTGCGCAGGCGAAACCTTTGTCCATACAGATATTTGTGAAAGTGTTTTACGCAGTCCAATACCGCCAGCAGTTCTCACCGTGTCACACAGTAGTTGCGTTCCGGTTTCGATAGAACCCTACTGTAGTACGCTATCACTTGTTCCTGGCCGTTTATTATCTGTGATAGCACACCGCCAATACTATTCCCGCTTGCATCTGTATCCAGCACAAACATCTCCCCAGGCACGGGGAAGGCCAGAATTGGAGCACTGCACAGTTTTCCCTTCAGACGTGCAAAAGCCTGTTCCTGATCCTCGTTCCACTCGAACGCTTGGCTCTTTTTCGTCAGTTTGTGCAGGCTGCCGGCTATGTTCGCGAATCCCGGAACAAATCGGCGGTAGTATGTGCACAGGCCCAGGAAACTGCGGAGTTCGTGTAGATTGCGTGGCCGGGGCCACTCCTTCACCGCCGTGATTTTGTCTTCATCCGTATATACTCCGCGGGCGGAAACCGTATGACCCAGATACTTGACCTCCTTTTGGAACAGCGAGCACTTCTTTGGGTTGAGTCTAAGCCCAGCTTTTTGTATCCGCTCAAATACCTCCTTCAGCTTTCCCAGGTGGTCGTCGAAGCTTTTACCCATTACGATTATGTCGTCGAGGTACACCAGACACGTCCGCCAATGCAGCCCTTTTAGCACGCGTTCCATTAGCCGCTCGAATGTTGCTGGTGCGTTGCAGAGTCCAAACGGCATGACGGTGAACTGCCACAAACCATCGCCAACACTTAAAGCCATTTTCTCCTTGTCCTTGTCTGCAAGCTCTACCTGCCAATAGCCGCTGCGTAAGTCGAGCGTGGAGAACCACTGCGTGCCTGACAGTGTGTCCAGGGTGTCATCGATCCGAGGTAGTGGATAACTGTCCTTCTTGGTCACATCATTGAGCTTCCAATAGTCCACACAAAACCGGGTACTGCCATCTTTTTTCTTGACTAGCACGACCGGCGAGCACCAGGGGCCCGAAGAAGGCTCTATGACCTTGTCTTTCCGCATGTTCTCGATCAAATTTGTGACCTCTTCCCTCTTGGCCAGAGGAACTCGTCTTGGCGGTTGGCGAATCGGTTTTGCACTTCCGGTGTCGATGTTGTGCTTCACTATGGCTGTTCTTCCGCCTGCTTCTGCTGCAAATATTGACCCATAGTGCTGCAGGAGTGACCTCGCCTTCTGTTTCTGCTTGGCCGTCAACTCGCTGCTCCACTGGTTCTCCTGCGGTATGGCGTCCATGTTAAAGCCGCTCTTCTTATTACCTCCAGGCGGGCTACTCTCGCAATTGACCACTGCTACAGCTTCCTTACACTCGCCAATTACCTCATCTTTCCCGACATATCTGGGTGCATTCAGGGGGTTCAGTATTCTGACTGGTATTCTGCCATTTTTAGGTTCCACTAATGTACGTCCGATGATGATGTTGTCGTGTCCTTGTTTCGGTGCTTCTACTACCCACAGCCGACTCGTCCCATCGTCCTCGTCCACCGTTGCCCACACAATCGCCTCGGAATTCGCTGGTATCCTCCTGTGTTGACACGATACAACCTTCCTTACCACCACGCTTCGCTCATAGCCGGTGTGCAGCGGGAATTCAACGTTGGCATATCTCAGTACATTTCCCTTCAGGTCCAGCGTGAAACCGTGCCTAATCATGAAATCCACGCCGATAATCACGTCGTCCATCATATCCGCGACGATGAACTCATGTTCCAGGCTAACTTTCCCTCTTACCGGCGCGCGCTCGCCAGTCGCAGTCTGTAGCTGTATGCCATGCAGCGGTTCCCACTTCTTCAGAAGCTTCCTTTTTATGATCGAGTATGACGCTCCAGTATCTAGTGTCAACACGAACAACTTTCCATCTATCCTTCCTTCAATTGTCAAGCTGCTGGGCTGTCGTTTCAGCTGTGAGACAAGGACGGTGGGGCGGCAGATTGTGGGGATCAGCTCACGCCCCTTTGGGCTGACCCGTTTTAGTTTAACGACTCGCCGTCCTCAGCCCTGCGCTTGTTAGCTGGGCCTCGATTGTCAGTATTCCCCGCTTCAGGCGATTGCGATCGAGAACGGGAACGCCTCTTTCGTTGGCGGCAGTCTCGTGATATGTGGCCCTGCTTGCCACATACCCAGCAAACAACTTTAGAGGAGATCAGCCGTGGCCTGCCCGGTGGCTCAGAGCTTATGGCCTGGATCGCAATGTCGTTGTCCGGCTGGATCTGGCGTGTCCTTGCAGGTGCATACCGAGTGCTCCCAATCCATGTCGCCTCGTATGTCATCGCGCTGGTCACCGTCTCCCTAAATGTCGGCTTGCCCATCATCAACGCACTGCGACGTGTCTCCGGATCATGAAGACCTTCAATAAACGCCTCAATCTTCATCCTCTCGAGATCATCAGCGCCGAAGGACGGGTAGCACAGCTGTACGAGCCGCTCAATGTCTGCTGCATATGTCTGCAGCGCCTCGTTGGCTCTTTGCCTGCGGTTCTTCAGCTCACAGTAGTACAGCGTTCTGTTGTGCTCGTCGCTGTATTTGGCTGCCAGCGCCCTTATGACGGTCTCGTACTCACTTCGTAAACATTCTGGAACTGATTTTATTACCTCAGCCGCAGCATCTTTAAGAGCCAGCGCCTATCTCCGACCTTTCATTACATCGGTCCACTGATTTTCCAGAGCAGCCAGGTCGAATTGCAGCTTGAATGTGTCGAACGGCGTAGTCCCATCATAACTCGGCACTTCTGCTCGGGGGGCCAACACTTTCCGGAACCAGCGGCAACCATTTCGTCAATTTTTCTGTTCATCGAGTCTTCCAGACTATCAACTCGTTTGTTCAGGGAATCATCTAGGTCGTCGACTCGTTTATCCAAGTGCTCTACCCGCGTCTCCAGGTGCTCGACTTTCCCATTAATCCTGTCTGAGATTTCCTCCACTTTCTGCTCCAAGCGCGCAGAATTTTCCTGAAGCTTGCTGGACAACTCCCGATTTGCATTTTCCAGTTTTGCTGACATTTCCCGATTTGCAGTCTCGACTTTTGCCGAAATTTCGAGATTCGTAGTTTCCAGCTTCGCTGCCATTTCTCGATTCATAGTTTCCAGCTTCGCTGCCATTTCTCGATTCGCTGTTTCCATTTGCGCCGACATGCCTTTGAGTGCAGCCATTAGTTGGCTCATGTCCAACGCTTGTATTGGTGCAGCCGCTGCAGCTGCACTCTGTAGCGAAGCAGCACCAGCAGGCGACTCCTGCACCTTGGCCGACGCCAAGCGTGCACAGTCCAATCGACGCCTCGTGCCTCACATGCTTCTCGCAAGCGCAACTGCAACTCCACCTTTCAGCCAGCAGTCGGCAAATTCCAGGCAGCCAGCTCCTTCTTCAGCTGGTCTACCTTCAGCAGCTCGAGTTTTTTTTTTTTGTTTTTAAATACGAGCCAACGCGCAGGGGAAATCCCTATCAATGCGGGCATTGCGCTGGTTCAGGAAGGATATATAGGTTGGGAAAAAGGATGTTGGGTGAAGAATTTATGGACTCTTGCCCTGAATCCATCAAGATCATAAGTGCTGGGGAAAACATCTGCAGGGAGACCATGCAACAATCGCGCTGTTCGGGCCAGGAACGAACTTTCTCTGTAGTGCGTAGTGCGCTGGAACATCGTTACAACGTGGAATGCATGGGCGCCAGTGTTCAAACGGGTTGCCCAGGGGAATACCCGGAGTGATGGCAGCAAGCTGCTCATCTCCACTGAGCAATTGCCGAAAAAGTAACGGTAAAATAAAACCACATATGCCACGTTTCGACGATGTTCCAAGGAGTCAATAGAGCTGGATGCCCTACTGTCCCCTATAAGTTTAATCGCAGGGTTTTGCACCCGATCCAGGAGCTCCAAATGGGTTTTTGAAGCCACTGCCCATAGGTGCGAGTTAAACTCCATTTTAGGTCGGATATAGGTGGTATAAATAATGCGGAGATCAGACGGAGTGAAATATTTTTTGCACCGCTTTAAGAAGCCGAGGCACTTGGCTGGTTCTTTCGACACGCCAAAAATATGATCGTTCCAACGAAGAGCGTTCTGGACATGCCTAGAACATCAAGAGCTGCCGATTCCGCAATACCCACACCACCCATAATCAGGGATGTATTGGTATGTGGGGAGCCGTTCTCTCTCAATCTCCACAGAGCTGGGGCGCTTTGTAAAGGAGTATGAATGACAAATGGAGCTGTCATCCGCAAACGAGTGGATGGGATTCTTCTTCGCCGACAACAGGTCGTTGATGAAGATAAGGAAAAGGGTTGGAGAAAGGACCGAACCCTGCGGCACCCCCGCGCAAAGGGAATGCTTTTCCGAGGCTGTAGCGTCTATTACAACACGAATAGAGCGATCATAGAGGAAGCTCGTAATCCAACGAGAGAAGATACTACCGAAACCATAGGCAATCAATTTTGACACGAGTGCTTTATGCCACACCCGGTCAAAGGCCTTGGAAATATCTAATGCAACAACCTTGCTTTCACCGAGGTTTAGAATGCTATGGTTCCATTTCTCGGTGAGGACCGCCATAAGGTCTCCCGTCGATCGCTGTCTTCGGAAGCCGTATTGGCGGTCACTTAGAAGTCTATTGTGCTCCAGATATTTCACAAGGTTGAAGTTTACAATGCCTTCCATTACCTTGGAAAGCACCGAACAGATTGCTATAAGTCGGTAGTTCGCAGGGTCAGTAGTCTTGCCTTTTTTAGGAACTGGTTGAACATTTGCTACCTTCCAACATGTCGGAAATACACCTGTGGTGTATGACATGTTGAAAAGTTCGCGTAACGGACAAGCCAGTGAGGTAGCGCACTTTTGCAAAACAAGGGCTGGAATGCCGTCCGGCCCTGAAGCCTTATTTACATCGAGATTTGCAAGCACTCTTTTAACTACCCGTGTCCGAAAATGAATTTCTGGCATAGAGCAAGATACGTTTTCGACTACGGGCAGTGGTTGATCGCTGGGGGGCAGAGAGGAATTCTCTGCGAAAATTTTAGCCAACAAATTAGCTTTATCAACCGAGTGAGTGATGATTTGATCATTGTTAAGAAGAGTTGGGATTGAAGACGATGTTTGGTTCTTCACCTTCTTAACGAATGACCAAAAGTTCTTACTACCACGCTGGCATTGAAGAACTTTTCTCCTTTGGCGCTGTTCATGCAGAAACTTTTGGCGCCTTAGGATGGCGTTGCATCGATTTCTAGCCTGTTTACGCAGCTGTTCAGTGGCGGCATTTTTATTTGCCTGCCATGCTCTGAAAGCTTCCTCTTTAGACCTGACAGCAATTCTGCATGTCTCATTAAACCAGAGATTGTCCTTAGGTTTAATGCAAATTTTCTTATTAGGGATGAAGGACCGCATTCCCAATAATATAATTTCTTCAACCATTTTGGCTGCGGCATTTATGTTGCTATCCAGAAAACACAATTTCCAATTGAAGTGGGTGAAAAATTCATTAAGTCCACAACAGTTAGCTTTATCATACATCCACACTAGGCGCTTCGGGGCTAAGGGCGAAGCATTGCGGATAGAAGAGCATGAGAAAGACGCCAAAATGGTGCAATGGTCCGAGTTTCCAAGAGGTACGTGCATTTCAACATCATATTTTTCGTGATAAGAAGTGAGAAAAAGGTCTAGAGTATTGAGAGCTTGCCCCTCAACGCAGGGGATATGTGTAGGTTCATGCACTATTTGAGTCAAGTTATTAGACTCGGCAAAGAGCTCGACAAATAAGCCTTCAGGAGTTGTGTGGCTGGAATGGCGTAGCCAATTGGAATTATGAATATTGAAATCACCAGCAACTACAATTTCACTATTCGGATACGATTCCAAAATATGAGAAATAGAATCAGAGAGAAGATCAAACTTGTTATAAGTAAAATCTCTCCCTGAATTCGGGCTTCTATATAGAAAGCAAAAGTGCAGAATGTGCGACTGGATATTGAATTTAACCCACATGGAGCTAAATTCGGCATCCGTCGTGTATAGTTGTTGCTGGCACTGGTACGCAACATTACTGCACACATAAAGGGCAAGACCCCTATGAGGAGAGAATAATGGCAGTAAGTGGTACCCTGGGATGTGGAAGTCCAGTGGATCTGCATCCTCACACACCTGGGTCTCACTTAGTGCCATAGTGGGTGGGTTAAAGGACAAGGAAAGCAGACGGAAATGTGATCTGACGCACTGAAAAACTGATGATGCCCTGTGGTAAGTGCTATGCCTTTACCACAGAGCAGTCAATTTCTCAGTGTCGAACAGGACCACATGTAGCGCTACTGAAAACGGACGGAGGAAAAGACAACACGGGAAAAAGAACGCAGCAACAACACAACGCGGACGGGGTCGAAGTGGCGGACAGCGAATTTAACGGCACTTGCACTGCAGTTTAGCGTTTGCAAGTGCATTACGCGTTTAAATAATTTTAATTTTAATATTTTTTGATGTGGCCGCGCGATTTTGGTGGGCCACAACGCGATAGCAGCGACAGACGGACAATACGCGACACTCTGAACATTTATACGTATACACGCGCACACACATAAAAACATTAAAAAACCGCGGAGCAACGAAAGGGCACGTCTGCCCACGCGAATTCTTCACACAACCATGTCCGTGCTTTTATAATTTTCTTTTTTTACTTTCAATTTTCCACAATCCCACTTCTGACACCAAATGTTACGAATACTACGTCTAGTGGGCTGTTACGTATCACTGGATTGTGCAATTTGAAAATAAAACACACTCAGTTTCTTAAACGCAGACAATAAAATAAACCAACAGTCACTTTATTATTCACAGTTTATACTTTACTGTTCGTACACTTAAGTATTTGCTTAATTACTCCGTGTGGCAACTTCACTTGTCAAAACCAGACTGACTCGCTGCGCCGCATCCGGCTGCCTTTTATACCTCTCAGGCCATCGCGCAGATCGTTCCCGCACATTCCGGAGTGGACTAAAAGTTTCCATCATTGCCAGGTTGGACTAAAAGTTATTATCGCGGCCGTCGCTGCAAGATTGGACTAAAAGTTACTATCGCGGCCGTCGTTGCCAGATTGGATTATAGCACGGCACGTAGCGGCAGGGTTGCTTTGCACAGCGACAGACTGTCTCATCGTTACACTATGTTAGGCTACCTAGTATTTATGTAGTATTTCACGAAACACACATTCGAACTTACTGAACACAGCTAAAAATCTGATTTTGACATGCAGGAAAAATTCATTTCAAAAAATTGAAAAGAGGAATTTGATGGAAAATAAAAAAAAGAAAAACATTTATATCTGTATATTCTTTTAACAAATACAAGCACTGTACATCGTTTGCTTTTCTTCTATGCAGTAATCTTAGACATTGCCTCATTTTTTGATGTAAGAAACGAATTTTTGCGTTGTTTGAAATTAATGCACTTAGAGATGTTCTTATTGTTTACATTTGTGAATTTTTTTTATATTCAAACTGTCAAAAATTACTACAAATAATTTACTAAGTTATGTCTGTCACCGTACCTAGTAATAAGAATACTATGATAACTTTATCATGGTATTGTTTCTACATGTCTGTCACAGGTATATTGAATCAATGCGTATTGACTCATAGCGACTTGAGCTGTCGTATAAACGGGGTATAATATTTGGACGAAGTTGAGTATGTTGCCGTGGATTGTGAAATATGCACCAATATTTCGCTCAAATCATGCTCCCAGCACATCAGTTCACAAAAATAATTTTTTTTTGTGTGTAAACATACAGCTGTCAAATTAAACCTCATTGAGCAGTGTGGACGGTCGTGTTCAACAAAAAGCTCTTTTCACTTAAACTGACGTGTGATGACAAGAAAATGAGTCAGTTTGAACGCCCTATTAGTAACATTTTGTTTCCTTCTCATTTCATTTATTCCTGTAATTCTATTTCCTTTAATTTAAATTCATTTTTAAATTTGCTAATTTAACCACTCAGCTACTTCTTTTCCTTTCTTTTTTAAAAATCATTTAGTAATTTTAATTTTGAAAATTTATCGTAGGAAAAAGATAAGCCAATTTTTCGCGGCGGATTGCAACCCTAGTTCCTCTGTCGTTTTGGAAGACTGAGTTACATATGGCTTCTTTTTTTACCGTTACGCGCATACAATTTGCGCTGTTAATTGTCTTCCTCGCAGTGGCCAATATTCTTGCCGAGTGAGTTCTAGTATCTCTTTCGCTCCAACATGCCGGTTCTCTTTGTGTATATCTGAAATTATTGATTTAGTTAATACACATGTGTATGGTAATAGAATTGGAAGCTTTGTGTCATCCAACCTCGTTGTCTTTTGCGATCGAACGTCTACTCGAATGATTCAATTTTCACCTAAAATTGGAGATAAAGCGGCTAGTTTCAATTATTTCTTTACCGTTTTTCCTTCCTTTAAACTTTCAATTTCTTCAGAAAAGTACCTGTGCTGCTCTTTTCTTATTAAAGTTTCAGTTTTTTATTCTTCTGTTATTATTCTTTGTTCTCCACATAAAGATTCAAATTTAAATATTTTCTTTTTTCGTTCTTTAATATGGTCCCCATCACTTCAGCCCTTAGTAATATGTCTACTTGATTTGCGGTTTGAAATTTCGGGTCGGCTAAAGGAGTTCCGTTTGGGAGATAAGATATCTCAATCTTTTCCCCTCGTAAATTTGGAGTAATTTTTGGAAGAACCATTGACTCAACTTTGATTTTGAAATCATTGTGAGATGATTTTACTTCCACCATTGCTTCCTCCTTTACTTTTGATTTCGTACTTGAAACCCGTTCTGTGGTTATTGGCACCCTTTTTGGTTTGAACACTAGTTTGTGACTTAATTGTTCTGGGAACAGTTGTCCAGCTCCGCTCTTGTGGTTATGTATTTGCCTTGGTGGTTTTTTATTTACACCAAGGCTGTTGCCAGTAATGTGCGCTTCTTATTTCTGTCTAAAGCTAATGTAACATTCGATTTATTACCACCGAAGTTGTCAATATGCAGCAGCGTATGGTGTGACTTCTTACACTTTTGACAAGGTTCCACCTCACAGCTCTTGAACAAATGCCCTTTCCTTAGGCATTTGGTGCATATACTATTTTCCAGTACTACTTTAATTCGCTTTTCTACTGCGAGTTTTTTTAACTCGTCGCAGTTAAACAAATTATGTACACTACGACCACAACCTAATTAACATTTCCTTGAACTATTTTGGGTCTTATTAGATTCATTTTAAAATCCTACACCTATATTTGGCAACTCGAATCTACTAGCATTCAATCACTCACATCCTTCAAGTGCTTCTCGGGAAATGCTAAAATATTTTCCATTGATGCCCCAGGCATCCAATTAGCGCAGATGCGCCGTTTTGATGGTACTTCTGTTGAATCTGGCAAGGATTCCTCGTACTGAACCTTTGTGGGTCTAGCTTCCTCACTATTATGAAGTGATTGAGCGCTTCTTTAATTTAAGTATCTGAGAGCTTAGTACCCCTCTCAGATTAGCCGACAGTGTGTCGTGCAACTCCTTTAGTTCCGCAGGCGTAAAAGAACATATTAACTGGGGTCAAGCAAATTCCTGAACATCTTTGATGTTATTTGCCGCTTATCAGAGTATCTCCTCTGAAGATTATTCCACGCCACGTTAAAGTTCGCACCACTTATACCTAAGTGATTAACCAACCTTAATGCCTCACCCGTTAAATATGATTTTAACGCAATCATTTTATGGGTGTCTCCCACATCTCTATGAAGGAATATTTCAGTAAATATGGGAATCTGAATTTGAGGCAGGCTATATGGCAAGGAAAGAGAAGCATTTTGGTCTAATAGCTTTTTCTCTTCCTCTTCCGCACTTTATCCAGCAGGTCCTCATATTCTTCGCACAACTCGTCCTCTCCAAAGAACTCATTGTACTCAAACTTAAGATCTGTTGCACGGTCCTCGAACTTGTGCAACCGTGACAGATTTTTCCATCCCATCTGGATGCGTTCATGACACCTTTTTAATTCTTTTAAGGTGCCCTGAAACCTTGCCTGAACCAATGCGGCACCGATTTACTTGTGCTGTCAGTTCGCACCTCCATATTTTCAACTGGAGAATTGACCGAGCCCTTCCCAATTCCTTACTCTACTTCACCTATTGAACTGAACTTTATCAAAGTATTTCTTCGCGAATTACACTTTGTACTCCCTTAGTGCTTGCTTGGGAGTTAATATGCAGTGATTCACTGTTAATTCCTCGAACAACGAATTTAGCTGCATTTGAAGCCCTTCAATCCGACCCTCAACGTTCAGCTGGTTGCAGATGCTAAGAATAGCACCGCCAAGCTTTTCCTGCTTTTTTAGCATTTCTTTGGCCATTGTCCTACCACTCTTAATTTTCCAAACACTAATTTTATTTTCCTTATTTTTTTTCACTTACCAGTAGGTCCGTGTCCTGGGGTCTCCAAATGTTCATCCGCTGAAGGCCGGTAGATCTGAAGGCTAAAAACTTAAACACTGTTGAAACTAAACGAATGCTTCGGGCGCCCCACAGTGGCTAGCGAAACTTAATTAATAACTCTGGAATGCGTGAGGATATCGTGGTGAAATTTTTTACAGATACTGCTGGTGTTTCACCTGACAACTGGTATGCATATGGGCATGGTCCGCCTACTTTAAAGTAGGGTTGCCATTTATATATATAAAAAAGGAAGCGGACTTGCCGATTTCCATCGAGTTTTTTTGTTGGATTCGTATTGAGTCAGTTCAGGTTCGTGCGAAAAGAAAATTCCGGAAAATCTATTGGAAATGTCGAAAATCTCTGCCATATTTGACCGTGAATTCTGAACATTTTCAGACGATAACTGTGGAACCATAGGTCACACATCAATTAAATTCACTACGAACTTACTATTTAGTCATGTCCTTCGACAGAGGGAGTGGGACGAGTATTGTACGAGGGGGCGTGGCACCACCCATACAAGCCAAATCTTAATAATGAAATATCTGAAATTGTAAGGTGCACAGCATTTAAATTTAACCCTTTACGGCACCGTGTGACATATCTGTAACAAACCACTAAAATAGCTATAAAATGCAATGTTATGAAGTAATCTCTCTTTTTGTTTTTTCTTTATCTCTTATATACGGTAGTGCACGTAATATAAAACTACTACATAAAAATCATTAAATTAAAACGTTAAATTTTTCATTGTTCAGAAATCGTGAGTGTTATCACAGTGCATTGTTGTGAAGATTTAAGTTATAAAAAAAATATATCAAAGTGATTTTTCATTACTATTTTTGTGAGAAACAACAGGTAAATACTTTCTCTTTAAATAATGTGCTCGAATTCAAAAAAAACATTTGATAGTTTTTATGAAATCAAGAAATTACTGTTTGTAACATTTCTGTCACATTGCGGAACAAATGGAACTTTTGCTGTGTACCGCGCAATGTGACATTTCTGTTACAAACCACTATAATGATCAGAAAAAATTAATACAAAACAGATGAATATTTTCAAAGAATATTTTGTCAGCGGCTTTGCATACAATTTTGAAGTGGATACAGGGTCTGAAAATAACAGGGCGCCTTCAAACCCCGATCTAGGTGCTTCATCCAACGTTGTAGTCAGACTAGCAAAAATCATTCCATGAAATCAAAACTATAGAGTATATTTTGATACGTCTCTGCCGCTGATAAAATATTTGGGAACGGAAGGAATTTTTAGTCTCGGCACAATTCGGAGAAATATAATAGTAGATTGTAAACTACCTCCAGATCGGGATATCAAAAATAAAGAGCGTGGCTATTCAACTGAATACGTGGGCGATATACTACATGGGCTGAAAAGTCTTTGGCCTGACATAGAGATGGCGCCAAAAATTAAGAATTATTGTGTTGTACATGGAAAACCATCCTTAACTTAGATTCTGTCAAAGTTTCATGACATTTGGTTGACTCGTTTTCAAGTTATTGCTTTCGAAGTGACGCTACCTCTGAATTTTTGTAAACAATGGAAAAAAGTGAATTTCGTGTTTTGATAAAACATTGCTATTTGATGGGCAAAAATACAGTGGAAACAAAAGCATGGCTTGATAAATGTTATAATACATCTGTATTTATACAGCATCTAAGTTAAGGATGGTTTTCCATGTACAACACAATAATTCTTAATTTTTGGCGCCATCTCTATGTCAGGCCAAAGACTTTTCAGCCCATGTAGTAGAAGGTACAGATGTTTCCACCGTTTGGAAGTCTGTTATTCTGGCTTCCAATTTCGTTGAAGAGCTACCGAAATACGAAGTTCGACGTTATGACAAGAAATCCAAACAATATAGCTCTATAGAACGGCCGAATATAATTCAAGAATACAATCGCCACATGGGAGGCGTCGATTTGATTGATAGCATTATGGGTACATACAAAATATTGCTGAGAAGCAAGTGAAGGCAAGTTAGGATGTTCTACCATTTCCTTGACCTCACGATGTCTAATGCAAGTTATTCTTTTAAGAAAAACAACAGTTTATAGATTTTTATTCTTTATTTTAACACCGTTTGGTGCAACTGCCGAATGAAGACTGGACTTGAAGACAATGCTAGCAAATCGCATTGCCTTCTGGTTTGCCAACATTCTGCCACCTGAGCTCACATTCTGCCACCTGAGCTCGCCAGCCCGCTGCGCGAGCAAATACGCAGACACTACGTTGCAGTTTTACGCGGCGTAGTGACATCGGATATTTGAAACGACGTCTCTTCTAGAGACGTGATTTTTGGAGCTTTCACCTCCAGAGTTTCCATTACGCTGTCTGCCGTGAAGGTCTGTCCGTTAATGGAAATGCTATTTTCAAAATTAATCAAAATTGTGCCGTTGGCCCTTATGGTTTGATTATCATAGATAATCTCAAAAAAATCATTGCGCGCTACGATAAGCCCGTTTTTGACGATTTCAACAGATGGCAGATGGAGAGCTGACGTGGTAGGACAAGAGGCTGCGTGAGTGTTTAATAATTGTGACAGGCATGTGTCACTTTTATCAATATTACAAAATTTATACATTAAAGCCTTCTTACAGTTAACTATTGGGAAGTAATAATTCTTACAAAGTGCCGTGACATTATTCTTAAGATCTATGATTTTCTTGTTCCTGATTACAGGGCTGATTTCGAAACTTTTACAAATATCTGTAACTAGGGGTAATTTTATGAGATAGACTCCTGCAGTTTCCTGCATGTAAATTTTAACATCCGAAATTAACAATAGATCGTTCATTGGTATTCGTACATTTTCTTGTTGCCTGATTAGTTCCATTTCCTCCGAGTTCAGCATTAGGGAATTAACTATGTTTACCTTCGCTAGCATCAGGGTATAGGCGTTGTTATTTAGGTTATTTATAATAATTTTATTACGCCTAGACATAAAAGTTAGCAATGTTGGGTGGTCAACTATGGCATTCCCGTACCTCAAGCTATTAATTCTGTCTGTTATTTCGTTGAGCTGCTTTTCTATGTCCGTGTTAATGTCGACTTGTCTGTTCGAGTTTCTAGTGAGCTCGTTAATTTTGGCACCTCCATGTCCTGGTGGTCTGGCACGCCGGCTACGAATTTGATTGCAGACCCGAGGAAGTCTATGGACCTTTTTAAATCTGGTAGACGTGCGAAAGAGGCTCAGTAGCTTCCTTATTTCCGTAATGTCCTCTCTAAGTGCATCCTTGTCCCGTTCGTCGAGCAGTGTCGGTATCGTGTTGATGTTGTCCTGGATAGCAGCCTCTATCTGCGTCAGATTTGTCGAGTGCTTGAGGTATAAGCTTCTATTAAAAATGGCTACATTTCCGACCGGGATTAGTATAAAGAGTGCTGCTGAAAAATCGGTAATGCCGGCTCTAACTACGGGAAACGCTAATCTGCAAAAGAGGGAAGGGAAGAGTTATTGGTCAGGGGTAGTCTGTCAATCGTTTGAAAATTTATTTGGCTTTGATATTGTCCTTATGAACCTGCCTATTGTCGATCACTACTGCGGTCCCTAAGTCAGCCTGTACGATTTTTTCCCTGTACACCTTTGAAAATTTGTTACCTATCCTCTTGTTATTTTTTACGAACACTTTGTCTCCGACTTGGAAGTTCCTCGTTTTGGTTCTTTTGTTGTGGAACGCGAGATCTCTTTTCTGCGTTTTGGCCAATTTGTTCCTGATCTCTGCTATGAGTTCTTCTGACGGGTTGAAAAAGATATCGACCGGTTTCCGGTTAGTAACAGAGTGAATACTATTGTTATATTTGTAAGTTGCTAATAAGATAGTTTCGACCACGTCTGTCTTTGTACCTATTGTGCACCTGGCTATTTCTGCTAGAGTGGAGTGAAAGCGCTCCACTTGTCCGTTACTCAGACTGTGTAGGGCAGGAGTTGTGAACATGGACATGTTAAATTCATTTACGAGGAGGTCTTTAACGGAGTTTGAAATAAACGCGCCCTCATTGTCGGTTACGATTAGTCTTGGTCTGTGAAATTGCATGATTAGTTCTAGCAGGCGGCTTTTAACGTCGGTGGTGTTTCTGGAAGGTGTGTGCTTGGTCACAGCAAATTTTGAGAATTTGTCGACAGAAGTTATAAAATATTGTTTCCCTGTGTTGTAAATGTCTATATGAAGTATCTCTCCTGGGTATTTAGGGATGGGCGTTACGCCTATTGGGTGTTTACCGGGGTTGCGATCGTACTTATTTTCGTTGCAGATTTTGCATTTTTCAACAAATTCTTTGATTGATTTTTTTAGATTGGGGAAATAGTATTCGGCCAATATTTGGTTGTAGTTCTCTTTCAAGCCTCTATGCGCTCTTGAGTGTTCTGTAACTATTATGTCGTGCTGGTCATCTGCATTATAGACATCCTGCACCATTTTGGGTGCGTATTTCATTTTTACCTTTGGGAATGCTTCTATTAGTTTATTTTGGATCCGACCTAGGGTTTCTATTGGGCAGTTAATTCCATTAATACGTTCAGGGTTCAGTGTGTTCTTCAAAGTTTTTATTAGTGCTGCGACTGTTGTGAAAGTTATATTATGCCTAATTTGTTTCTTAAATAAAATTGTGGTTTTTTTGTTGTTTTCCGGGCCCTCCTCTAAGATAAGCTGGTTTGCGAAGCAATTGATGGGGTGGGGGACTGTCGGAATAGTTGCAGTAAGTGATTGTTCGCTGTGAACTGTATCGCTCGAATCGGTTTTAGCAATGGTGTTGATAAATTGACGAGAGAGTGCGTCCGCGACCACATTCTCTCTTCCTGGTTTGTATATAAAATTGGGGGAGTACTCCTGAACGAAGGCTTTCCATCGTTTGAGTTTTGTGTTTGGATTTCGCTCTGAAATAGCACAGGTGAGCGGCTGGAGATCCGTATGGATATTAATATTGGGTGCGCCGTAAAGGTAGTTTCTCAGTGTTTTTAACGCCCACACTATGGCCAGCATTTCACGCTCGTTCGTGGCGTAATTGCTTTCTGCTTTGCTCAAGGTGCGAGAAATCATTGTGATGGGGCGGCCCCCTTGCGATAATACAGCGCCGATTGCATGTGCCGACGCATCTGTAGTAAGGTCGAATGCCTTTTGGAAGTCTGGGTAGAGCAATAGTACGTCTTCGGAGGCTAGGATATTCTTTATTGACTGAAAAGCATCGAGCGCCTTGTCGTTCAATTCAATTTTCACGTTTTTAGACTTCCTCGCAGAGACGTGGCCATTTTCTCCTCTCAACAAACTCGTCAAGGGCTGTGCAATCTTAGCGTAGTCCTTGATGAATTTGCGGTAATAGCCCGCCAATCCTAAGAAGGATCTTAGCGCCCGTAAAGTATTGGGTACTGCAAAGTCAAGAATGTCTTTCACCTTATTGGGGCATGTTCTGATCCCATTTTTAGCTACTAGGTAGCCGAGAAATTCAACTTCTTGCTTAAAAAATTTGCATTTCTCTACGGAGACGCGCATGTTAGCTTGAATTAATTTAGAAAAAATGCATTCTATGTGTTTTAAATGGTCTTCTTCCGTTTGGGAAAATATGATTACATCATCGATGTAAACGTAACAAAAGAGCCCGATGTAGTCGCGAAGCACATCGTCGATGGTTCTTTGAAAAATGCTCGGGGCATTCTTAAGACCGAACGGTAATCTGCAGAATTCAAATTTACCGTTGTTGATAGAGAAGGCCGTTTTTTCTCTATCCTTTTCATCCAAGAGAATTTGGTGGAAGCCTGCTTTCAGGTCGAGGGTGGAAAAGTAATTAGACTGTCCCAGATTGGTCAGGATAACGGAGGTCTCGGGAATCGGGTAGCGGTCGGGTATCGTTTTTTCATTAAGTTTTCTATAGTCGAAAACCATACGGTGTTTTTGTGTTCCGTCCTCGTTCTCTCCTTTTTTTCTCACCACTACAATTGGAGTGTTATATGGGATTTGGAGGGTCGGATTATACCATCCTTTAAGAGTTTCTGGATTTCCTGATTTACGAAGGGGACTGCAGATATGTTGTATGGTCTTGGCTTAGAATAGACGGGTTCTGCGTCCTTCGTACGTATTTTTGCTATTACAGTGGTGTTGAATGGTAGGCTCTCATTTGGATTAGAAAATACTACTTCACAACGTTTTAAAAGGGTTTTAAATTGGGTACGGACTTTCTCCGAGACGGACTGTGTACTAATTTGTAGGTTATTGACTTGTTGGAAATTGAGGAATTGAATTTCGTCCTCCCCGTTATTATGCAAAAACATCTTCCTGCCCGTATCAATCACCCCCTGTATTTGATTAATTAAGTCGTAGCCCAAAATTGCGTCGAATGAATTCAAATGTGGGTGTAAAAAGAATTCGGCTAATTTTCCGAAGAGCTGGATTCGGTATTTGTGTGTAATTTTTGTTCCTCCGTCGAGGGTTTTGACTATAAATGGTCTATCGTTAAGGATTGGGTCGAGTTCGGGTAATTTTCTAATGTAATTTTTCGCTGTTCCTGTATCGAGTAATATTTTTAATTTAGTTTTTTTATTAAGAGTCTTCTCAATATAGGGAACAGCAGACCTTACTCTAAAAAATTTAGGCTGTCGTTTACTATTTCTTCCTCTGTTTCGCTGTCAAAAGTCGCTAGTGATTGTGTGTCTTCTTCGTCCTCATCCTGAGAATCAATTTGGTCCACTCCCAAGTGATTTACTCTTTGTTGTTTGGGTTGAGGTGCCCTGTCCGATGAGGGTGCGCGCTTGCCAGGTCTGGGTGGCGCTTGTGCTTCAGTCCTGTTACTGAATTGCCTGGTCTGTCCAGAGAACCTATTGCTCTGGTTTCGTCTAGGATTAAAGGCTGTGTCGTAGCGAAATTTGGACGAAGGGTCAACGTCCATTGGCTCAGTTTCCGCATTGGTGTCCATTGGTCTCGGTTTTGGTCTCGTAGGTACTTGTTTAAAATTTGGATGGTTCTGGGGATCTGGTTGTCGAATGCTCTTGCGAAGGAGTAACGCTGGTTATTGGATTCCAGTTCCTGAGCCTTCGCTAAGGCAGAGGGTAGGTCCGCGCAACCAGCTGAGAATAGGATATTACAGTAAGGTTTGTTTAAACCTGAAATAAAAACCCGCCGAGCGTCCGCTCTGTATTTTTCCGCAAACGAGCTGATTAGTGTCGGATTGCCACTGTAATCCATTGTCACTTTATTAATGAGCATCGTTAGTTTCTTTTCTATTTCATCATAATACCCTGCAATCGACAATTTTCCCTGGCACAGGACGCTGAGTTCGTTCTCTAGAACATGTAGTGGTCGCTTATCGCGATAAGTGTGGTCCAGTCTGGCGACAAGGGCGTCGAAATTGAGGACAGTGTTGAAGGATGATAGAATTTGGTCGGCTGAGCCCGTGATTTTGTTCCTAATTATAGCAACTGCCTGGTAATATTTTTCCGTACCCACAAACGGATCAAAAAGTTTTATTGCCGTGTGCGCTGCTTGGCGCCATGAAAGGTATCTCGTAGATTCACCGGAGAACTCCGGTAATGACTTGATTAGGTCAAGTGTGAGCGGGCACTGGTCATTCCTCGTTACCTCTATCGGTTTATATTCGATAATTGTTGAAGATGATGGCAATTCTAAGGTTGCCATTCTCTCCGAAAGAGCCTTAATCTGTTGTGCTAAATTCAGTTGTGTTGCATTATGCCTTTCAATATGACTCAACATATTGGTGCACGCTGTTTCTACTGCTACCTCTATGAGCGTTGAAAGCGTCGAGGGTGAGACGGGTTGGTTTTCGTTCGGGTTAGCCATTTTTTTATTGTTTTTTATTTTTTTATATAGCAATGCCAAAAGACTCAAAAGACAATGACAAAAATGGACCTCGGAGGAGACGGCACTGCACAAAGTGTTTAAGAGTTTCCTAATGAAACTTCCTATTATTTACCAAAGATTTAATGTATGGATTTTTTTAATGTAAATTCACAAGAATTTAGATCCTGCTTACAAAATAAATTACAAATTAACTAACCAACTTTATACGAATTTTTATACAATTGCAAAAATTTAGATATTTAAAAAGATATTTTCTTCTTCCTGAAAGATCTGGCTTACAGCGTCAGCATCCATAGCGTCGTCATCCTCATCGTCCCTTGTTGTTGTTATTATGCTTGTTGTCTGATGTAAGCGACGCCAAGTTTTCAAGCATTCGGTGTCAACTTTGCAGAAGCCGCCACGCACCGCGTGATAACACTCGTACACGTTTTCGAGATATCCACGTGCAATTTTGCCGTCGCTGAAGATTGTCGCACGGTTCAGTGAGCACTACAGCGGTGGATAGTGAGCGCTGTGCTAGCTTTAGTACTTTTCGTTTGTTTCGCTATGCGGCAGTTTTAGTTTTTGGGCTTTTTCGCTATGCGAAACTTTTCACTTTTTTCCACTATGTGGAAGTTTTAGTTTTTAGACTTTTTCGCTATACGAAAGTTTTCACTTTTTTCCACTATGTGGAAATTTTAGTTTTTAGACTTTTTCGCTATGCGAATCTTTTCACTTTTCTCCACTATGTGGAAGTTTTAGTTTTTAGACTCTTTCGCTATGCGAAACTTTTCACTTTTTTCCACTATGTGGAAGTTTTAGTTTTTAGAACTTTTAGCTTTCCGCTATGCGGAACTGGATTGCTGTTTTTACGCGCGGCTAGTTCTTTGGGCGCGGAGTCCTCGCAGTAGTATAGTTGGGCGCCAGTTATTCTTTTAAGAGAAACAACAGTTTATAGATTTTTATTCTTTATTTTAACACCGTTTGGTGCAACTGCCGAATGAGACATAGCGGCGTAGTGACATCGGATATTTGTGCGAAACAGCGAGAAGCGCTGTGGCCGTTGGCATACCGTAACTTGCATAGATTTTGTATAAGAGTTCGAAAAGCGAATGGTCACAAAGATGGTCAGCTATTATCAGCGGATTTCAGAATGGAAGTCGCAACGGTTCTCTGTAAGATGGGCGCAGCTAGCCCCATAAAGCGAGAAAGACATGAACGCGAGCTCCAAGCTTAAAAAACATAAGGGGCCAGCGCAGAGTACTCCACCGATAGCGATAAGACATGATCAAATCGGACATTGGCCGGTATGGGCAGAAAAAGGATTCGGTGCAAGCTCCCTGGATGCGTAGGAGTCTCGCAAAGTTTATGTGAAAAGTGTAGAGTGGCCTTATGCTATAATAAACAAATTAATTGCTTTAAAATTTTCCACACTTCATAAAACAATAAAACTTTAAAACTAAAACAGAGCATTTTGAAATGTGAATGAAGATTAAAGCTTTGTACTCGTTACAGCTTAATGTGACATAAATGTCACAAATCGCTTTTTTCTCCACTTGTCCACTTTATCATAAACATTTTGAAAACTCGTGGAACAAATGTTTTTTATTTACAAAAAGGTTTCAATCCAACCAGGTTTCATTAAGTTTGGTGATCTTGAGCCGTAAAGGGTTAATATGGCATCGTGCCATAGATGTGTCATTCTACTGGAAAAAAATTTATGGGCGTTAAGCAAGGGGCGTGGCACATGTTTGGGACTCAAATTTTCCGCTGAACTATAAGTCGCAAAGCAATGAAACTTAAGGCAGGTTCTCACCTTGTTGCCTTATCGTGTAGATATATGTTCCAAAATGTGCTCCAGAAATTTGAGATCAAAATCTGAAAAATTACAAAAGTTACAGGCCGTTACAATGAGCAGTGTCGAACACCGGCCGAGTGCGCTTTAAACTTTAAATGCGTTTTTCTAAAAAAACACATTTTCGGACCAAACGGAAGTGATTAAAGGCGCTGGAATGAACCAATCGGCACCAAATTTTTTTTTTAATGTTCCTTAGGGTTTTTTCTAACAAACGAACCACGATCAGCCAAAAATATTAAAAATTGGTTATTTAAAAAAATAATAAGTGAACAAAAAAATGCGAAAATCGTAATTTTTTTTCAAAACCTCATAACTTTTGTAATTTTGATTTTTTTTCATGATCTTGGTTCATTCAATAGATAATACGGTACAGATAAAGAATGTGTTCGATTTTTGTGTTTCAGATCACGGGTTTTGACGGAATCACTTCCGGTAGCGGTAGCGACATGCCGCCACTGATGGACGCCCCCTCTCCTCCTTTTTTGATTCATTCAATTTAAAAAATTGTATTCTCTAAATAAATGTGTGTTCACATCCAGAAAAAATTTTCAACGTTGTATCTTTAACCGTTTTCTCAAAAAAAATTCCTAAAAAAAGTGCACTTTTTCGGATCCACAAGGAAAGAACCTGCCTTAATACTGTAACGATAAGACAGTCTGTCGCTGTGCAAAGCAACCCTGTCGCTACGCGTCGTGCTATAATTCAATCTGGCAACGACGGCCGCGATGATAAGGGAAACTTTTAGGCCAACCTGGCAATGATGGTCGCGATCATCATGGAAACCTTTAGTCCACTCCGGAATGTGCGAGAACGATCTGCGCGATGGCCGGATAGGTATAAAAGGCGGCCGGATGCGGCGCAGCGAGTCAGTCTGATTTTGACTAGTGAAGGTGCCACACGGAGTGATTAAGCAAATAATCAAGTGTTAAGACAGTGAAGTGTGAAATTGGTGAAATAAAGAGATAGTTGGTTTTATTGACTGCGTTTGCATAACTAAAGTTGTTTTATTTTCAAATTGCACAATCCAGTGATACGTAGCAGCCCACTAGAACTAGTATTCGTAACATTTGGTGTTAGAAGTGGGATTGTGGAAAATTGAAAATAAAAAAATAAAAAAAAAAACTAAAGAAATAAAATTATAAAAGCACGGACATGGTTAAATTCGAGCTGCTGAAGGTGGACCAGCTGAAGAAGGAGCTGGCTGCCTGGAATTTGCCGACTGCTGGCGGAAAGGTGGAGTTGCAACTGCGCTTGCGAGAGGCGTGTGAGGCACGAGGCGTCGATTGGACTGTGCACGAGTTCGGAGCGCAAGAACTAGAGGCGTCGGCCAAGATGGAGGAGTCGCCTGCTGGTGCTGCTTCGCTACAGAGTATAGCTGCAGCGGCTGCACCAATGCAAGCGTTGGACATGAGCCAACTAATGGCTGCACTCAAAGGCATGTCGGCGCAAATGGAAACAGCGAATCGAGAAATGGCAGCAAAACTGGAAAATGCAAATCGGGAGTTGTCCCGCAAGCTTCAGGAAAATTCTTCGCGCTTGGAGCAGAAGGTAGAGGAAATCTCGGACAGGATTAATGGGAAAGTCGAGCACCTGGAGACGCGGGTAGAGCACTTGGATAAGCGAGTCGACGACCTGGATGATTCCCTGAACAAACGAGTTGGCGATCTGGATGATTCCCTGAACAAACGTGCTGACGATCTTGATGATTCCCTGAACAAACGAGTTAATAGTCTGAAAGATTCGATGAACAGAAAAATGGACGAGCGGCTTAGGGAAGTACACCCGCGAGAATGGTTGCCGCCGGTTCCACCCGAGCAGAAGTGCCTACTTATGCTGGGACTACGCCGTTCGATACCTTCAAGCTACAATTCGACCTGGCTGCTCTGGAAAATCAGTGGACCGATGTAAGGAAAGGTCGGAGATTGGCGCTGGCTCTTAAAGGTGCTGCGGCTGAGGTAATAAAATCAGTTCCAGAATGTTTACGAAGTGAGTATGAGACCGTCATAAGGGCGCTGGCAGCCAAATACAGCTGTTGGCGGCTTTACCACTTATTTATAGAAAAAACTCTTTTACTGAAGGTTACAACTAATTTATTTAAAAGTTTATTTCTCCTGACAATCGGTCGACGTCCGACTTCGTCGATGTCTTCTTTACGACCACGCTTCCCTTCCAAGATCCAACAACCAAAACCAATTTTAAACGTGTACATGTGTATATAGGCCTGTGTTGCGTGTGTGTGTAGGCCTGTGTTACGTGTGTGCCTATGTGTGTGTTCAAATTCTGGTGTGTACTCTGTCCTTGAACTTGAACTTCCACTGAACTTGCACTGAACTTCCAACTGAACGAAACACAGCGTCCACACAAATAATTAAGGCCTGGCAACACTTGCAAATTATACGCAGTATAAGGCTCGTACACATTTTACGGCGACATCCCACCCCACGGTGAATTCTTACAGGGATTCACAAACTTCCAAAGCGGCTAGCTTGTTGGCTGGTCGTCGAATAATTCCTTGGCTGGTGCGGACTGTAGCGGAACGAACCTGTCCATCGTTGGCTTTGTTGACGTCAATTATTTTCCCCTTTACCCATTGGCTTCTTGGCAGGCTCGAGTCGCAGATGATTACAACTTGTGCTGGTTGCAAAGGCTTAGCGGTTTCTCTCCATTTTGAGCGACGTAGTAGCGAAGGCAAGTACTCGACGGTCCATCGCTTCCACATGCGGTCTTTAAGTGCTTGGGCAATTCTCCACTGCTTCCGTAGGCATACATTCTCCTCTTCTTGACTAGGTGTTTGGGTGGAGTTAAGACATCCCAACAAGAAGTGGTTAGGTGTCAGCGGGTCTTCATCTTGATGCGAAACTGGAATATCTGTAAGTGGACGACTGTTTATTATATTCTCAGCCTCAATTAGTACACTTCTGAACGTTTCCAAGCGCGGCGCTGTTTCGTTAAGGACTCGTTGCAGAAGGCGCTTGACGCACTGCACCAATCTTTCCCAGCAACAACCCGCTGATGGATTGGCAGGACAGTTAAACAGCCATTCTATGCCCTGCTTGGCAACATCCCGCTCAATACGGTCGAAGTCCCACAGTCTTTTGTCGGTGTGGAGTAGCTTCTGTGCACGAATGAAATTGGTGCCGTGGTCGCTCAGCAATCTTACAGGCACGCCTCGTCGGTTAACAAAATTTCGTAGGCACACCAAAAACGCATCGGTGGACAAGTCCGCCGCTATCTCCAGGTGCACGGCACGCACCGTAAGGCACGTGAACAGTGCCACCCATCGCTTCTCGTGACGACGACCAATGGTAATAAAAAATGGACCGCAGTAATCAACCCCGGTGTAACTAAACGGACGTACGTACGGCGTCAGTCGATCCACAGGCAGCTGACCCATTAACGGCGTAGTTGGCTTGGCGACGTGGGCGATACATACGTGGCAATGCTTTTTAACTGATTTCAGCACTGATCGTATGTGCGGTACCCAAAACTTCTGCCGTATCTCGTTCAGCGTTAGGCAGTCGGTTTGATGGTGCAACTTCATGTCCCAGTGTCTAACTATAAGACGCGTGACGTGATGGTGCTGCGGCATGATGATTGGACGACGAGCTGATATTGGTAGGCAATAGGCGGCCTAACATCGGTGTTAACTGGTATAATGTGCTGGACTTTGGCAACCGCTGCTCTGTATGCAGCAGTTGCAATTCGGGGGCGTACACTTCTTCTTGCACGCGGCGGCAGACCACTTTTTCTGCCTCCACGACTTCGGCTGCTGTTAGCTCCCCTGAACGACGACTGCGGCTTCTTGCGTTGCGAGCAAAACACAAGACCCAACTCATGACCCTGAGTAAAGTCAAAAACGATGAAAATTTAACAAATTTCAAAGCATACTCGCCTGATGTTGGCAAGACCAGAAAACAGTTCTCCTTCTCTTCAGCGGCACAATGGTTTGATGTAAGCGGCGAGGGTTCTACTGGCCACTCGGTTTCGTGTTGGCGTAAAAATGCTGGCCCAATAATCCAGCGGCAACTTGATCGGACTGCAGATATTGGCTTGGCTCTTGTGGCATCGTCGGCGGCATTTGCTGAGGTTGGCAACCAGCGCCATTGCGATGGCTGGGTGCTACCGAGGATTTCTGATATTCTGCTGGCGACGAATTGTTTGTATTCCCTGGTGGTGGAACGAATCCAGAGCAGTACAGTTTTTGAGTCACTCCAAAATACCCCTCGACGTATAGGAAAATCGTGACACTCCCTCACAGATCTTTCCAAGCGGCAACCAAGAATTGCGGCCTGCAATTCCAAACGTGGTATAGTCATTCCCTTCAAAGGCGCGCAACGCGCTTTAGCGGCGACGAATGCGATGTTAACCTCCGCCCCTTTTGCCACGCGTAGGTAAGCTACCGCTGCATAAGCACTGGAGCTGGCATCCACGAACACATGCAATTGAATTTCATCTGCCGACATCAGGAGTGGTGAGTAGCAACGCGGAACCGAAAAATTTGTTACATCTTGAAAACTCTCCCACCATGCTGACCATTGCATGTGCAGCTGGTGAGGAAGTGGCTCGTCCCACTCGATCTGGAGTTTCCACAGAGACTGCATAAGTAGTTTCATGCAGACGGTAACATTAGCGAGAAGTCCAAACGGATCGTAAAGCGCCATGATGATACCCAAAAGTTCTCTTTTTGTCGGCGGTCGTGCACAACTCAACACATCTCGGGCGATTTTATGAAATTGTATGTGAAATTCAAACGAATCCGTAGCCGTATTCCAAAAGAAACCTAATACCTTGTCAACAGTTGACTTTCGCTCCATATTCATGACGTCTGCTACTTCATCAATACCAGCGCACAACCTGGCTTGGAGGACTTTGTCGTTGGAAATTAACTTTCTCAATCTGAATCCAGCCTCCGCGTTGATTGCGATGATTTCGTTTGTTACCTCTTCTGCTTCTTTTTGGCTGTTGAAGCTGACGACCAAGTCGTCAACATACATATTGTTCACCACGGCTGCGACCCCTCGAGGCATGATGGACTCATATTTGGCGGCGTTAACATTTTTAATATATTCGGCGCAGCATGGCGAACAAATGGCTCCGAAAATCATCGATGACATGACATATATGCGGACTGGACTGGCAGGATCCCCATCGCGCCACAAGAAGCGCTGCGAATCTTGGTCGGCAGATCTGATGCCAACCTGCGAAAACATTTCTTGAATGTCAGCGGCGACGGCAACTACCCCTTGGCGAAATTTGTGCATGATTGTTATCAGCGATTGGGCATGCTCCGGCCCCTTTAACAGGGCTGAGTTCAGCGACACGTTTGACGCAGTGGCGGCGGCATCGAAAACGACTCGCAGTTTATTTGGTTTGTGTGGATTTACCACCCCAAAATGAGGCAAATACCACGTTGCGGGACCCACCTTCCTGCACTGCGGTTGCGGCAAAAGGCGAGCGTAACCCTTTTCTAAATACTTGTTGATCTCGTTCCGGTAATTAGCGGCAAATATGTCGTCTTTTGCCATTCTCGACTCCAGATTCATCAAACGTTTGTAGGCCATGTCGTAGCTATCGGGAAGTGCAGGCTCGTCTTTTCGCCACAGCAAACCGACTTCATACCGCTTACCGATGTCCTTCGTTGTTTCAATCAGAATCGCCTTGGCGCGGCGATTATCATCAGACTCCAAAATTACATCAGTACTGCGCACCCCCACCTCGATCGAAAAATACTCGTGCACCAACTTCTGCAGCACTTGCAGCGAGTGCGACTCTCGAACATGCAACAAGCGTGGCTGCACCATTTGGCATTTGTTTAATGGGCCGTACGCCACCCACCCCAATTGTGTAGAAACGGCGATTGGTTCATCAGCTCCCGCCTGAACGGTTTCGTGGGCAACACATAAGTGACTATTGTCAAGACCAATTAATATTACGGGCCTGGCACCCACGTAGCTTTTTAATGGCAATGACGACAAATGTTGGTACTGCTGCTTTTCGAGCGTCTGTTGTGGAAAATTGAGGGATTTCACTGTACGTACATTTTTGAGCTGAAATTCTGCAGCACAGCCCTCACCCCTTATGCTAAGAGCGACTCTTCGAGATTTCTCTCTTGTTTGGCTGTTACCGTACCACTGCAGTGTTAATGGCTCACTTTGACCCCTAAGACCTAGTTTGACAGCAATATTGTCTTCAAGAAGCGTAATTGAGGACCCTTCGTCCAACATTGCATACCCAGGCAAAGCTCCGTTTGGCCCTACCAAAATAATTGGCAAGATTTTGAATAAAATCGACTGTACATCAGACATGCAATTTAATAGTCGTTCTGCAGCGACGCCGGCGGCTGGACTAGGCGGCGAAGCTTGATGTAAGCTCTCGTGATGTTTGCGCGTGCACCCACTGATGCCACACGTTTTGCTCGACTGGCAGTTTGAGAGGTGTCATATGCATGTAAATGTAAGCGAATGTCAAACAAAGAAATCTGAAATAAACGGCATATGCGCCAGTCTGAAAATGGAACTCGCGTGATTCAGTTGTATCCAACAGTTTGGCGACGAGGAAGAGGACTCACGTGGTGATTACAACATTTGCATAGGAGCTACGACGATTTTGGAAAAAATGTCGAGCAAACCATTCACTGTGGATGCGTTCGACGCGAAAACGACCACTTGGAGTCGGTGGGTGAAGCGGTTCGAGACGGCGCTGACCATATTTGAAGCAGACTCAACGAAGAAGCGTCAATTTTTGCTGCACTACATGGGTGCACCAGTATACGATTTGCTGTGCGACAAGGCGATGCCTAACGCACCTGAAGACATGGTGTACAAGGCGATCGTGGACTTGTTGGAGGAGCACTTCAACCCGAAGCGGAATGAAATATTAGAAAATTACAGATTCCATTCGCGCAAGCAAGGGAGCGAGGAGACGTGCGCACAGTTTATGGTAGCGCTGCGCCGATTAGCAACAGGCTGCAATTTTGGCGTATATATGAACACGGCGCTGCGGAACCAATTCGTTTTGGGCTTGCAAAACGCTAAGATCCAAAGCCGGCTACTCGAGAAAAAAGTTTTAACATTGGATGACGCAATACAAATCGCCTGCGCATATGAAATAGCTGAAAGAGAAGGAAGCGAATTACAACAACAGGTACCGGCTAGTGATGTGAATAAGCTTCATTTCCAGAAAGGAGAAAGTCAAAGGAGAGAAGGAAAGCAAGACAGTACGAAGAAAGCAACCGTGAATGTGGGCAACAAAGGAAGAAATTGTTTTCGATGTGGTAACACCACGCATTTGGCGAACGAATGTAAATACAAGGAGAGCATTTGTCACTGCTGTAAGAAAAGAGGGCATTTGCGGAAAATGTGTTACAAAGCAAAGAAGGAGCTTAATCAAATAACACAAGAAGAGAAGGCAGTAGACGAATGGTTTAATGTGAGAAGTGGTGGGAAATCGGAAACGATACGCAAGAAATTCACGTGTAGTGTAGAAGTCAAAGGGGTGCTCATGTCGTTCGAAATTGACACCGGGGCACCTGTAACCATCATTAGTTTGGCCGATGCCAAAAAGTACCTTGATGGCTGCAAAGTGAAGCCGACCGACACGCAGTTTTTCAGCTATTGCAAGACACCATTGGATTGTCTGGCATTCGTGTGGGTGACGGTGGCGAGAAAACACGTAAAAATGTATATCATGCGGAGTGATCGCAATCCCTTGCTGGGCAGAGAGTGGCTGCGAGAGGTGCCATTGAACTGGTCGCAGATAATAAGGGAGCAGTTGCAGATACCGACAAGCGTGAATTCGATAGGGCAGAAGAGCGACGACAGGCAAGTAGGAAGAATATGTGAGAAATTCCCGAAACTATTTTCACCAACGGGGTATAAAGCTAGGTTATATCTGAAGCAGAGCGTCACACCGAAATTTCTTAAGGCCAGACGCGTCGCATTTCCGCTGATGAGTGCAGTGGAACGTGAGCTGGAAAGTCAACTGGAGGAAGGATTATTAGTGAAGGTGGAAAAAAGCGAATGGGCTACACCAATTGTTGTTGTTCCTAAGAAGAATGGCACTGTCCGAATTTGCGGCGATTATAAAGTGACGTTGAATCCCGCGTTGGTGGTGGATCAATATCCACTGCCGACTATTGACGAGTTGTTCAACACGATGGCTGGGGGTGTGAAATTTTCAAAAATCGATTTATCAAAAGCTTATTTGCAGTTGGAGATACTTCCAGACGACCGTCATTTATTAACACTCAACACACATAAAGGCTTGTTTCAGCCCACGCGAATGATGTTTGGCATAGCGTGTGCGCCGGCTAAGTGGCAGCGGTGGATGGAGCAACTATTAGGTGACTTGCCCGGCGTAAAGGTATTTTTGGATGACATTCGAATCACGGCGAGCGATGATGCTACTTTGCAACGAGTTGAAGAGGTGTTGCGTAGACTCGATAAACACAACATGAGGGTGAATTTACAGAAATCGGAATTCTTGCAAGATCGGATCGAGTATTGCGGATATGTCATCGATAAGGACGGAATTCGGAAAATGAGCAGCAAGGTCGAAGCCATACAGAAGATGAAGCAGCCAACAACAAGAGACGAGGTGAGAGCGTTCCTGGGGCTCATAAACTATTATGGGCGGTTCATAAAAAACTTGAGCAGCATTGTATATCCGCTGAATAAGTTACTGCACAAAGACCAACCTTTTCACTTCGACGCGACATGCGTGAGATCATTCAATTTGATTAAGCAGCTCATGCAGTCCGACACAGTGTTAACGCATTACGATCCGCACATGCAAATTGTTCTTGCAGTGGATGCTAGCCCAGTTGGTGTAGGGGCAGTATTGAGTCATGTTTATAAGGACGGCACGGAGAGGCCGATACAGTTTGCGTCGCAGACGCTTAATCCGGTGCAACAGCGATATAGCCAAGTAGATCGGGAGGCGTATGCCATAATATTTGGTGTGCGCAAATTTTACCAATATTTGTTTGGGCGGAAATTTATACTAGTTACCGACAATAAAGCAATAGCTCAGATATCTTCACCAACTAAAGGGTTGCCAACTCTGTCGGCTACCCGAATGCAGCATTACGCAATCTATTTAGAATCATTCGATTACGAAATACGCGTTAAAAGAAGCAGTGAGAATGCGAATGCGGATGCATTATCCAGATTGCCGAGCGCGGAAGTATACAAAAAAATCGAAGAGGTTGACGTAATTGAAATGGGGTTGATTCAAAATTTACCAGTAACCGTAGGAGAGCTCAGTGAGGTGACAAAAAGATCAGATGTGCGCACTTCATCATGGAATCACTCATGGAATGTCTTAAGTATGGACGAGATTGCAGTCCGTTGCATCGTTTTGGTATTGCCCAATCAGAATTCGCTTTACAACGTGGATGTTTGTTACGAGGGGTGCGTGTATTTATACCGAAGGGACTGCGAGGAAGAGTATTGGCTGAATTACATACGGGACATTTTGGCATTACGAAAATGAAAATGCTGGCGCGGGCATATTGTTGGTGGAAGGAACTGGACAAAGACATTGAGGACTTGGTGTCAAATTGCACGGCGTGTCAGGCTAACCGTGCAGATCCAAAATCGGTTCCAGTACATTGTTGGTTACCACCAGACCGGGTTTTCGAAAGGGTACATGCCGATTATGCTGGGCCGTTCACGGGCAAATACCTCTTTGTGCTGGTGGATGCTTTCAGCAAGTGGCCTGAGGTGTACATCGTGGAGAACATGACAGCGGGTACAACGATTAAACTGTGTGAGGAAATCTTCTCAAGATTTGGATTACCGAGGATATTTGTAAGCGATCACGGCACACAGTTCAATGCAAGGGAATTCCAGGAGTTTTTACGAAATAACGGCATCATACATAAGCAGGGTGCGCCATATCATCCGGCGATAAATGGTCAGGCCGAGCGTTTTGTACAAACGGTTAAAAATAAACTAAAGACCAAGGGGTGTAAATCTAGCACATTTCACACTACACTTAACACAATTTTGATGGCATATCGTCGCGCTATTCATCCAGCTACGAAAAAGTCACCAGCGATGATTATGTTGGGGCGTCAAATTCAATCGCGATTAGATTTGATGCTTCCTCGAAATGCCACACTTAATAGGGAACGAGAGTGGGCATCCAAAATGTTTGTGGTAGGGGAGAGGGTAGCAGTACGGGACTACTTGTCCAATAAGAAGTGGCGGTTTGGCACGATAGCAGAAGCAGTAGGAGAATTGCACTATAACGTGGTGCTAGACGACGGACGCACGTGGAAAAGGTATGTTGACCAGATGCGGAAGGTGGGGTCACAATTGCCCTGCGAAGAAAACATACTATTGCGACAACAGGGGCCTGGTGAAGAAGAACAGCAGCAATCAGGGGCGTTTCAGAAGCCAGTATCTACAGGTAGACGGTCCGAGGCAACTAATACACCGTTACCAATAGTACGAGAGAGAGAAACGAATTTCGTGCCGCAGAATTCCTCATTCACAGGCGAATCCGAAACGAACCAACAAACAGGAGACACCATGTTGAGACGCAGCGACCAGGACCGAGATGAGACAGCAAGCGAAAACCAACCATCTGATGGATCGGAAATTCGGCGATCTAATCGAACGCGGAAGGCTCCGGGCAGATTAATTTACAATTGATTCCAAATGTAAATAGTAAATAAAGTAAAATGTAAATAAAGTTCTGTCCTAATTAGTTTCACAATGCAAACGGTTCAGGGTACTAATTAATTTTGATGTTAAATTGTAATTGAACTCAGATCATGCCCTTGGCTACTAAGATAATGAATTGGAATACTACTTAAATAAGCCTGAGAGAGGTGTCATATGCATGTAAATGTAAGCGAATGTCAAACAAAGAAATCTGAAATAAACGGCATATGCGCCAGTGTGAAAATGGAACTCACGTGATTCAGTTGTATCCAACAAGAGGTTATGTCCCTTTCGGAGACATCCAAAGCATAGTCGATTACCTTTGACAAGACTCCATTTTGCTTTTATGTCACGCGACTGGAATTGACGACAGACAGCTAACTCGTGCTGTTGCCCACACTGCAAGCAACTGACCTTTTGTTCTGGCTGTACTTCATTGCTGTGAAATACTGGGCGTGCGCCATTTTCCCTGGGTGCCGACTGACGAGTCTGAGTGCGCGACTGCGCTACTGACGTCGACTGCGTTGCGCCGGCGTGAATGGAACGAAGCGACGAGACTCCTGGCAACAAAGAAACTACCTTGGCTACGTCACTTAGCCACTCGCTGAAGTTTTCCACTGTAGGAAACGGGACTATATTTGCGGCACGTTGACTCCATTCATACTGCCTCGGCGGTGGCAGCTTAGAAACAAGACTCTCCAACAAAGTTGGATTCATCAGGTGATGTTCGCAACGGGCAGACTTAAAAAATGCTACTATATTTCTGACCTGATTCGCAAAGGTCAATATTTGATCCAACTGGCTATCGCCGATCGCATGGAACCTCTGAACCTTTTGAAGTTGAGCCTTTATGAGCAACTCCGGGCGGCCGAAATTGAACTCTAACTCCTTGATGACGTTCGGTACGTCGTCGGGATAAATAAGTAAGGACGTTACTGCACGTTTGGCCGCACCTTGCAGCGCCTTATGCAGCCGCATAAGATTTTGCCGGTTGTTATATTGAAACTCGGCCGTGGTGTCGTTATAGTTTGACACGAAAAGTGGCCAATCCTCAGGATTGCCATCAAAGGTTGGCAGCGGAAACAATTTTACGGCAGCGTTTTCCGTTAACGACAGCATGCCTCCGTGCGACGTCGGCGTTTGCAGCATACGTGACGGTATCTGCGTTGACGAAAGCCCTGGCTGCGCTTCAACGTGCGACTGTCGTTTACCGGCGCAGTGTTGACGAAACTGCCACCGACATGCTGCTGGCTGCGTACTGCATCACTACGCAGCTCCTCGACACACTGTCGGAGTGCGTTTATGCTAGACACCAAAATCGAAATTTGATCACCTGGAATAGCACTAACTGGCTCATTCGCTGGCTCTTCCGCATCCATATCGCTGATTGACTCCTGGCTCCCGGCGACCACAGCTTTGGCCCGAGCTCTTGTTAGCATCGAACGAATATGGATATTTCAGCAAATCCGTAGGCGGCACGGACAGAAATGCACAGAATTTGATGGCGGCTTTACCACTTATTTATAGAAAAAACTCTTTTACTGAAGGTTACAACTAATTTATTTAAAAGTTTATTTCTCCTGACAATCGGTCGACGTCCGACTTCGTCGACGTCTTCTTTACGACCACGCTTCCCTTCCAAGATCCAACAACCAAAACCAATTTTAAACGTGTACATGTGTATATAGGCCTGTGTTGCGTGTGTGTGTAGGCCTGTGTTACGTGTGTGCCTATGTGTGTGTTCAAATTCTGGTGTGTACTCTGTCCTTGAACTTGAACTTCCACTGAACTTGCACTGAACTTCCGACTGAACGATCCACAGCGTCCACACAAATAATTAAGGCCTGGCAACACTTGCAAATTATATGCAGTATAAGGCTCGTACACATTTTACGGCGACAACAGCAACGAGCACAACAGAACGCTGTACTACTGTGAGCTGAAGAACCGCAGGCAAAGATCCAACGAGGCGCTGCAGACATATGCAGCAGACATTGAGCGGCTCGTGCAGCTGTGCTACCCAAAATTCGGCGCTGATGATCTCGAAAGGATGAAGATAGAGGCGTTTATTGAAGGTCTTCATAATCCGGAGACACGTCGCAGTGCGTTGATGATGGGCAAGCCGACATTTACGGAGACGGTGACCAGCGCGATGACATATGAGGCGACATGGATTGGGAGCACTCGGTATGCACCTGCAAGGATACGCCAGATCCAGCCAGAAGCGACATTACGATCCAGGCCATAAGCTCTGAGCCACCGGACAGGCCACGGGTGGTCTCCTCCAAAGTTGTTTGCTGGGTATGTGGCAAGCAGAGCCACATATCACGAGACTGCCGCCAACGGAAAAGGCGTTCCCGTTCTCGATCGCAATCGCCTGAAGCGGGGAATACTGACAATCGAGGCCCAGCCAACAATCGCAGGGCTGAGGACGGCGAGTCGTTAAACTAAAACGGGTCAGCCCAAAGGGGCGTGAACTGATTCCCACAATCTGCCGCCCCACCATCCTTGTCTCACAGCTGAAACGACAGCCCAGCAGCTTGACAATTGATGGAAGGATAGATGGAAAGTTGTTCGTGTTGACACTGGATACTGGAGCGTTATATTCGATTATAAAAAGGAAGCTGCTGAGGTACTGGTAACCGCTGCATGGCATACAGCTGCGGACTGCGACTGGCGAGCGCGCGCCGGTAAGAGGGAAAGTTACAAAAACGATTGCTATCGGCACCAGCAGCCTGGAACATGAGTTCATCGTCGTGGATATAATGGACGACGTGATTATCGGCGTGGATTTCATGATTAGGCACGGTTTCACGCTGGACCTGAAGGAAAATGTGCTGAGATATGCCAACGTTGAATTCCCGCTGCACACCGGCTATGAGCGAAGCGTGGCGGTAAGGAAGGTTGTATCGTGTCAACGCAGGAGGATACCAGCGAATTCTGAGGCGATTGTGTGGGCAAAGGTAGACGAGGACGATGGGACGAGTCGGCTGTGGGTAGTAGAAGCACCGAAACAAGGACACGACAACATCATCATCGGACGTACATTAGTGGAACCTAAAAATGGCAGAATACCAGTCAGAATACTGAACCCCTGAATGCACCCAGATATGTCGGGAAAGATGAGATAATTGGCGAGTGTAAGGAAGCTGTAGCAGTGGTCAATTGCGAGAGTAGCCCGCCTGGAGGTAATAAGAAGAGCGGCTTTAACATGGACGCCATACCGCAGGAGGACCAGTGGAGCAGCGAGTTGACGGCCAAGCAGAAACAGAAGGCGAGGTCTCTACTGCAGCACTATGGGTCAATATTTGCGGCAGAAGCAGGCGGAAGAACAGCCACAGTGAAGCACAACATCGACACCGGAAGTGCAAAACCGATTCGCCAACCGCCAAGACGAGTTCCTCTGGCCAAGAGGGAAGAGGTCACAAATTTGATCGAGAACATGCGGAAAGACAAGGTCATAGAGCCTTCTTCGGGCCCCTGGTGCTCGCCGGTCGTGCTAGTCAAGAAAAAAGATGGCAGTACCCGGTTTTGTGTGGACTATCGGAAGCTCAATGATGTGACCAAGAAGGACAGTTATTCACTACCTCGGATCGATGACACCCTGGACACACTGTCAGGCACGCAGTGGTTCTCCACACTCGACTTACGCAGCGGCTATTGGCAGGTGGAGCTTGCAGACAAGGACAAGGAGAAAACGGCTTTAAGTGTTGGCGATGGTTTGTGGCAGTTCACCGTCATGCCGTTTGGACTCTGCAACGCACCAGCAACATTCGAGCGGCTAATGGAACGCGTGCTAAAAGGGCTGCATTGGCGGACGTGTCTGGTGTACCTCGACGACATAATCGTGATGGGTAAAAACTTCGACGACCACCTGGGAAAGCTAAAGGAGGTATTCGAGCGGATACGAGAAGCCGGGCTTAAACTCAACCCAAAGAAGTGCTCGCTGTTCCAAAAGGAGGTCAAGTATCTGAGTCATACGGTTTCCGCCCGCGGAGTACATACGGATGAAGGCAAAATCACGGCGGTGAAGGAGTGGCCCCGGCCACTCAATCTACACGAACTCCGCAGTTTCCTGGGCCTGTGCACATACTACCGCCGATTTGTTCCGGGATTCGTGAACATAGCCAGCAGCTTGCACAAACTGACAAAAAAGTGCCAAGCTTTCGAGTGGAACGAGGAGCAGGAACAGGCTTTTGCACGTCTGAAGGGAAAACTGTGCAGTGCTCCAATTCTCGCCTTCCCCGTGCCTGGGGAGATGTTTGTGCTGGATACCGATGCAAGCGGGAACAGTATTGGCGGTGTGCTATCACAGATAATAGACGGCCAGGAACAAGTGATAGCGTACTACAGTAGGGTTCTATCGAAACCGGAACGCAACTACTGTGTGACACGGAGAGAACTGCTGGCGGTATTGGACTGCGTAAAACACTTCCACAAATATCTGTATGGACAAAGGTTTCGCCTGCGCACAGATCATGCGGCATTGAGATGGCTCCTGAACTTTAAGGATCCTGAAGGGCAATTGGCGCGGTGGATCGAGCGACTGCAGAGCTACGACTACACGATAGAGCATCGCAAGGGCAGTAGCCATGGGAATGCTGATGCCTTGTCACGCCGTCCGTGCAAAGTCGAATGTAGGCCGTGCTCGCGAGCCGAAAGCAAAGAACAGATAGTGGACGTCCGGTTTGTAAGCGTTATGCCAGAGGAAGAGTGGTCTGCGGAGAGGCTGCAGAAGGACCAGCGTGAGGATGCGGATCTTGCAAAAATCATCGAAGGCAAGGAGCAAGGCGCACGTCCAGACTGGCAGGAGATGGCCGGTGCCCATCGCTAAGGCTTACTGGGCACAGTGGAAAACTCTGCGGCTAAAAGAAGGATGCCTGTACCGCGAATGGGAGAGCGCGGTTGGTCGGACCAGCAACTCCCTAATGGTAGTGCCGAAATGCAGAATCAACGAGGTCATCGAGGCATACCATAACGACTCCAGTGGAGGGCACCTGGGCATCACCAAAACCGTCGCCAAAATAAAAAGACGATTCTACTGGGTAGGATGTCAGGAGTCTGTAGCCGGGTGGATTAAGAGCTGCGACCGATGTTCAGCCGCGAAAGGGCGGACAAGAAAATCTCGAGGCCGCATGCAGCAGTACAACGTGGGAGCGCCCTTCGAGCGGATTGCTATGGACGTCGCCGGCCCATTCCCAACTAGCACTCAAGGCAACAAATATGTGCTGGTGGTAATGGATTACTTCAGCAAATGGCCCGAAGTGTACCCTATTCCTAACCAGGAGGCCACTACGATCTCGGAGAAGCTGGTAAACAACTGGGTAGCCAGGTTCGGAGTTCCGTTGGAGTTGCACTCCGATCAAGGCCGGAAGTTCGAGTCTGCGGTATTCAAGGAAGTGTGTGAGCTGCTGGGGATAAAGAAAACGCGTACTACTCCTTTGCACCCACAGTCCGACGGCATGGTGGAACGCTTTAACCGGACACTGGAAGAATACCTGCGGAAAGTGGTAGGCAGCAATTAAAAGGATTGGAACACGCATATCCCCCTGTTCCTGATGGCGTATAGGTCAGCCCCGCACGACACGACATCACTCACTCCAGCCCGAGCAGTGTTCGGCACAGAGTTGCGGTTACCCGCTGACTTGAAGTTCGGGGTAGTCAGCACAACGTGAGGCGCTAAGACGGACTACGTGGTCAATAAGCGGGCGGAACTGGAGGAAATTCACCAGTTTATAAGGAGCCGCACCAAACTGGTCAGCGATAAGGCGAAAGCCAGATATGATCTACGGGCCAACTCAGCAGGGTTCCAAGAAGGCGACCTGGTAATGCTCTACAACCCGCAGCGGAGGAAAGGTTTGTCTCCGAAACTTCAAGCGTCATGGGAAGGACCTTACGAAGGATAAACGACTTGGTATACAGGATTCAACGTTGCAGCAATAAAGGCGCTAAGCTGAAGGTAGTCCATTTGGAGCGCCTGGCGTCTTATCACAGCGGAACCTCGGCACTTGTTCGGGACGAACAAGTCTAAGTGTTGGGCAGTGTAACGATAAGACAGTCTGTCGCTGTGCAAAGCAACCCTGTCGCTACGCGTCGTGCTATAATTCAATCTGGCAACGACGGCCGCGATGATAAGGGAAACTTTTAGGCCAACCTGGCAATGATGGAAACTTTTAGTCCAACCTGGCAATGATGGTCGCGATCATCATGGAAACCTTTAGTCCACTCCGGAATGTGCGAGAACGATCTGCGCGATGGCCGGACAGGTATAAAAGGCGGCCGGATGCGGCGCAGCGAGTCAGTCTGATTTTGACTAGTGAAGGTGCCGCACGGAGTGATTAAGCAAATAATCAAGTGTAAAGACAGTGAAGTGTGAAATTGGTGAAATAAAGTGATAGTTGGTTTTATTGACTGCGTTTGTATAACTAAAGTTGTTTTATTTTCAAATTGCACAATCCAGTGATACGTAACAGCCCACCAGAACTAGTATTCGTAACAATACGAACCTACCATTTTTTTCGACAGAGGGCATTGTCCGGGTATTGAATAAGGGGGCGTGGCACCGCCCATATAATTTTAATTTGGTTCAAGCACAGTCCATTTCTTTACTGAAACTTAGCAGCAACATTGCTTATTTGTTTTAATGTATTTGCCATCTCGCGTATTTCGTTATTAAACAAACAACAAATGTCGTGCGAGACGAAGTTCGCTAGGTCAGCTAGTAAAGTAGTAGTAAAAATTATTATTATAAAAAAAATTATTAAATAAATAACATTATACGAAATAAAACTCAAACTACCGATATTTTTTATAAATCGAAATAATCTGGCAGTTAAAGGATGTTTATTATTATTTTCTTACATTACATTACACTATTGCAAGAAAGAAAAGTTAATCAGAATCTGAGCTACTATCGCAATTTGACAATTCAGATTGTAAATTTGTATCTGAAAGAAGATTTATCACTTGTTGATCTAATAGAATGTTCGGTTTTGCGTAGCTTGTAGCTTGATAATGATGATATTAGTGGATCAGACGAAAACAAGAGTGCGTGCGCCAAGTCTTCCATTGTATTTTGTCGCGACTTTTTACGTGTATGGTGCAGCCGGAAATTTGGGAAGTCTTTGTTTCTTGCTTCCAGTGCTTCCTCCGACACTGAGTATCCTGACTGCTATTTTACCATTTTTGGGTTCCACTAATGTACGTCCGATAATTATGTTCTCGTATCCTTGTTTTGGCCTTGACTTGTCCCATCGTCCTCGTCCACCTTTACCCACACATTCGCCTCGGAATTAGCTGGTATCTTCTGGTGTTGACACGAGACAACTTTCCTTACCGCCACGCTTCGCTCATAGCCAGTGTGCTAGGGGAATTCAACGTTGGCATACCTCAACACATTTTCTTTCAAGTCCAGCGTAAAACCGTGCCTAATTATGAAATCCACGCCGATAATCACGTCGTCCATTATATCCGCGACGATGAACTCATGTTCCAGGCTGCTGGTGCCGATAGCAATTGTTTTTTTTACTATTCCTCTTACCGGCGTACGCTCGCCTGTCGCAATCCTCAGCTGTATGCCATGCAGTGGTTCCCAGTTCTTCAGAAGCTTCCTTTTTATGATCGAATATGATGCCCCAGTGTCAACACAAACAACTTTCCATCTATCTTTCCTTCAATCGTCAATCTGCTGGGTTGCCGTTTCAACTGCGAGACAAGGACGGTGGGGCAGCAGGTTGTGGGGATCGGCTCACGCCCCTTTGGGCTGACCCGTTTTAGTTTAACGACTCGTCGTCCTCAGCCCTGCGCTTGTTGATTGGGCCTCAATTCTCAGTATTCCTCGCTTCAGGCGATTGCGATCAAGAACGGGAACGCCTTTTTCGCTGGCGGCAGTCCCGTGCTATGTGACTCTGCTTTCCACATGTCCAGCAAATCACTTTAGAGGAGACAACCCGTGGCCTGCCATTTCTCGATTTGCCGTTTCAATTTTGTAAAAATCAATTTTTTTTTAACACATTTGGAATGTATCATCCTTGAAGAAGGGTCTGTCAAAATTTTATTGGAAAATTTCAAGTATTTCGGCTTCTACAGACATTTATATAACGAGCGGTCAAGGATTCTAGCGGTTAGTCAAAACTTTAAACGTGTTTTTCTCGGAACGCCTTTTTTTTTGAAATGGCGGGGATGATTAAAAAAAAAACATTCATCCCATCTCTCTGCGATTGTCACGACATTCTACATACTGTTAGCTATCGCCCCTAGTAAATTCACTCCGATAAGTTAAAAATTTCATATTTTTTTTAATTGATAAAATCTTCAAAAACAACCATTTTTTACTGTTCTAACTTCCAATGCCTGCCATTTTGTGAGATTCTTATGAAAAAATTCAAATTTACTACGGGCGACAGGTACGTTCATACTGATTAAGAATATCTTTGAAATTTATGTTTCAGATAATCCTGTGACTCAAAACAATCCCCGCCAGCTGACCATGACGCGGCAGAAGCCGTGTCTTTAATCGAAAAAAAGTGTTTGAAAAAATTAGAAAACATTTTTTTTTTTTTTTTTGTACCATAACAATGAATAAATTAAAGTGGAATATCTTTTTTTGATAATTCTTCGTATTCACAAAGGAAATAATTTCTGAAGAATGTCCATTTTTCCTGTCCGCGCATGAGAATGACCCCTTAAGTGCAACCATTAGCTGGCTCATGTCCATTGCTTGTGGTGGCGCAGCCGCTGCAGCCGTACTTTGCATCGACGCAGCACCTCCAGGCGATTCCTCCACTTTGGCCGACGCCTCTTGTTCTTGCGTTCCGAACTCGTGTGCAGTCCAATCGATGCCTCGTGATTCACATGCCTCTCGCAAGCGCAGCTGCAACTCCACCTTTCCGCCAGCAGTCGCCAAATTTTTGGTAGCCAGCTCCTTCTTCAGCTGTTCCACCTTCAGCAGCACGAATTTAACCATGTCTGCGTTTTTATAATTTTATTTATTTTTTTTTTCTTTATTTTCAGTAACACAATCCTACTTCTGACACCAAATGTTACGAAAATTCTAAGTTTTCCCAAGGTTCGTTTTGATTGTGTTTGAAAATAAAACAACATGAATTCTTCAGCGCAAAACGCAGTCAGAAATTAGCAGTCACTTTATTTACAGAATTACACTTTGCTCGTATCCACACTTGTTACCACTTTGCTTATTCTACCAAGACTCGATCCCTTGCGCTGCACACTGCTGCGTTTATACTAGTTTTCTTATCACGCCGAAGTTTCTTGCACATTCCAGATTTACTTTCTATCTCGATTGTTCTAGCAAAGCTCATCACCTTTCGCGAACCATCCTTGCCATATCGGACTATACCAAGCGAATGTATATATCTGTGGTCAAAAGCAATAACCGCTTAAGTCGACTTAAGAAGAAATTGAGTTATGGATGCCACCACGTTCCCTTGACTGTGCTCTACGTGTGTGTGAAATCGGGGAGGTTGTAACTTTAAAATAAAAAAAGTTATTAATAAAAACCTATTCGCATTCCCATAACGAACACACTACACGCTAAAACTTTAAAACGAGATTGCTCGAAACAGCAATTTTCGACTTAGGCGGTTATTGCTTTTGACCACAGATATGTATTTATGTATATAAAGTTTTATATTCTAAAATGAAATCGTAATTGCTTTATCGGTAATGGCTTTAAGATAAAAACATCAAAGAAAACGCTTTGAGACTCCATACTTTCCCATTTTGAGGTCTAATAACTGCGGAATTTTAAAACTTGAAAAAAATGAATTTAATTGGAAAAGAGAGAAAAGCCATTTTGCTGTCGATCAGTGTAATTGTAATTTTAAATTTTTTTAAGGTATCATGGCACGTTAGAGAGCGGAATTTTTAATGATTTAAAAAATTATTTATTTTTCAGCTCCTTTATTATAAATCTTTTTGAAATTGTTTTTAAAATATATTGAAGGTTCTAACGTGCCATGATACCTTAATGTACACTGCAGAGCATAACTATAGACGCACCCACATTTTTGCGATTCTGAGCAATTAAAAATTTTTGAGAAAAATCTAATGATGCAAGAGCTTTAAAAGTAATAAACTGTGGTATTTAATGGTACGGTGGCATCACCCGAGCAGTGGCACTGTTCAGTGTGCATTGGCAACACTCGAGCGATGGCACTACTCGCGGCATGATGGCTGACGTTGCCGCCAAAAGCCAAAGTAGCAAGTGAAAACCGCGCGAAAGACACAGGTAGACGAATAAGTGACAGCGAACGAGACGGACGTGCCGAGCAGAGTCGGCAAGACACCAGTTACCTCATATATTGTTTTTTCCAATCCTTTGTATTACACACTTCTATTAAATAAAGCAAGTAAGCTGAAAGTTACAAAAAATAAGCTTATTACAGTTCAGAAGTGGGATAAAAGACCTACTGCGAGTGTCGGCCAACAATTTCACAACAACGTGAGTTAGTGCAGCGTCCAGCGGAGCACCCGCCTCGATTTCACAACAACGTGAGTTAGTGCAGCGTCCAGCGGAGCACCCGCCTCGATTTCACAACAACGTGAGTTAGTGCAGCGTCCAGCGGAGCACCCGCCTCGATTTCACAACAACGTGAGTTAGTGAAGTGTCCAGCGGAGCACCCGCCGCAATTTCATAACAACGCGGGTTAGTGCATCGTCCAGCGGAGCACCCACTTACGAATCCAGCACCATGAATCGAGCGACGAAGGGCCAATTGATGGCTGAGCTGACGGCTGCGGGCATTTCGCCGCCGCCGAACTCGACACGCACCACTTTGATGGCACTCCACGCGGAGGCCGGTCTTCCGGGTGGTGACGAGGTCGATGTACTGGAATGCGACGAAGACGCCGCCGCTGAGATCCAACGGCTCGAACAGCGGGCCGCCCTACTGGAGCTGCGCGCAAAGGTGTGCGCACTAGAACAAGAAACGGCGTCCACGTCGGGCCGACGTAAATTTGATTTTTCCGAAATGGACAGTGCAATTGCCGACTTCACGGGCGACGACTCCTATGGCATCTGGAAGTGGATCGCCGACTTCGAAGACATTTCAGCCACGCTCGATTGCGATGATCGCGATCGATACATTTGTGCGCGCCGCAAGTTGAAGGGAACAGCAGGTGTGTTCCTCCGCACAATTAATGTCACCAATTGGGCGGAGTTGCGTCCTATGCTAGTGGCTGAGTTCGATCGCCGTACGAGCCGCCAAGAAGTCTACGACCAGCTGCGTCAGCGTTTTAAGAAGAAAAACGAGACGAGCTTCCGGTACGTCCTTATTATGGTGGAGATTGCCTCACATGCAGACATCGAAGCCAACGAAGTCATTGAAGCCATAATTGCCGGCCTACAAGATCGTACCTCCGATATTTCGATCTTGTATGGCGCAACCGACATCCAGCAGCTGAAGGAGCTGATGGTTCGCTACGACAAGCTGAAATTGCGCCGCTCCGAAGTGCGCCTTCCGATTCCAGCTGTCACACCTCCGACGAGCGCCACCCACACCAAACTTCCGACTTCCGCCGCAGCTAGTGGACCACGCTGCTTTAATTGTTCCGGCTATGGGCATTTTTCCTCTGAGTGTTCAAAAGAGCGTCGCGATCCTGGTTCGTGCTTCCGATGTGGCAACCTTGGTCACCAACAAGCTGACTGCCCGTCAGCCCCGAAGAAACAACGAGCCGCGTTCGTGGGCGTCAACAGTGCCCGACCTATCGCCCGAGAAGATGACGACGGTGATGACGAGGGGACAGCTCAGACCATGAGCGCACTTCAGATGGTGAGTGTTGTGTTTAAGTCGAGTAATTCCAAATGCACAGGTGTAATTGGTTGTAATTCTCTTCTTGACACGGGTAGCCCCGTTAGCTTTATTACAATATCCTTGGTTCCGGAGTTTGTCAAGATTGGACAACCGAGGCCATCGAACTTTTGCGGATTGGGCAAGGCTAATATAGTCACTCACGGTGAGCTGGGTGTTGCTGTGCTCCTGCAGAATCGTGTGCGGATAATTCCTGTGTTGGTTCTGTCAGACGACGCTCTTCCGTTCCCGATGCTGCTTGGCAGGGATGCACTCCAGTCATTTAAAATCCTACTGTATTCTTGCCCAATCATTCCTATTCCTGAACATAGTTCTGTATTTAACGTTTCTGGCAATGCCATATTAAATGAACCAAAAGACGTGTGCGTTTGTAATTCACCTCTGACTTCCGAAGTGGCTCAATTGAATAGTGTAAGTGAAAGTGGGGGCTCATCCAGGCGAATTCTCATTAATCGGAAGGGAATTGTTTCACATTTCTTTGCCACTCCGCGTCGAACATTGTCGCGGCCTGGTGCCATTGAGGCGCTTGATGAGTTCCAAAATTCTCAGAATCCTTGGGTTCTTGTATCTTCCGACGAAATTGACATTGATCCGCAGCTTGCTGCACCGTTCCGTGACTGCTTACGCCACGGCATTACCGCCGAATATTTGAAGTTTGATCAAAGTTCGGTGACTGTCCCGAATTATGATATGACGATACGCCTCACCACCGATACGCCGTTCTTTTGCTCGCCTCGGCGACTCTCTTACCGCGAGAAGGATGAAGTGAGTGCGATCATAAGTGACCTTCTCCGACGCGAAGTAATCAGAGTCAGCGATTCACCCTATGCTTCACCTATTGTGTTAGTTAAGAAGAAAAATGGTGAAACGCGCATGTGTGTTGATTATAGAGCGCTCAATAAATTGACAATACGAGACAATTTTCCTATTCCGTTAATTGACGATTACGTTGCTTGATCTCAAGAATGGTTTTCACCACGTGAAAATGGCGGATGACTCGACGCGATACACTTCTTTCGTAACCCCGAGTGGTCAATACGAGTACATCCGAATGCCATTCGGGTTGAGAAATGCACCCTCAGTGTTTCAGCGGTTCATATCGCGAATCCTTAAGCCTTTTACCGATACCGGACTTATTGTAGTCTATTTTGACGATATTGTGATCGCCTCAAGGGACATTGCCGAGCATATGGAGTTGATAATCGACGTCCTGCGCTGTCTTGCTCGTAATGGACTAGAGTTGCGATTGTCAAAGTGCAAGTTTGCTTACGAACAGATTGAATATCTGGGATACAATGTCTCAGCGTCTGGTATTACTCCCAGTGGGGACCATATACACGCTATACAAAATTACCCAGTGCCAAAAAACTCTAAGGAGCTACATTCATATTTGGGATTATGCTCATATTTTCGGCGGTTTGTGCCGTCATTCTCGGTCATTGCGCGTCCTCTGAATAATCTTACGAAGAAGGAGGTCCCGTTTCATTTCAATGATGAGTGCCGAGAGGCCTATGAAATGTTGCGTACCGCTCTTACCTCCGCCCCAGTTCTTACGATTTACGACCCGAAGCGTGAAACCGAGCTGCATTGCGATGCAAGCGCAAAAGGCTTCGGTGCCGTTTTGCTTCAGAAAGGCGATGATGGGAAATTGCATCCAGTGTCGTAGTAGTACGACACTGGAAGAGTACAACGCCTCAAGAAGCCAATTATCACAGTTTCGAGTTGGAAACTCTTGCTATTGTCTACGCCCTCCGCCGATTCCGCACTTATTTGGAAGGTATTCCATTTAAAATTGTTACTGATTGTAACTCACTAACTCTAACATTAAATAAACGAGAAATGAATCCGCGAATCGCTCGCTGGGCCCTTGAATTTGAAAATTATAATTATTCCGTTTCCCATCGACCTGGCGCCCGTATGGGTCATGTGGATGCTCTTAGCCGATGCCATATTGTTTCTGTCATTGGTTCCGAAGATATTGATTTCCAAGTGAGGGCCGTACAAAACCGCGACCCAGTTATCTCTAAATTGAAGGTTAGTTTGAGTGAAGGTGAGTCAAATTCGTATGCTATGCATGACGGAATTGTTTACCGACAGGACCGAAAGGGGGATCTATTCCTCTATGTGCCCGGTGAGCTTGAGGAGAATGTGGTGCGGCATACTCATGAAAAGATTGGCCATCTCGGTGTTACGAAGTCTATGGACCAGCTTAAATTACATTACTGGTTCCCTGACATGCAACCGAAAGTTGAAAGATGTATCCGCAATTGCATTAAGTGCATTCTGTATTCCGCTCCGACTCGTACTAACGAGCACAATTTATATAATATCCCGAAGCAGCCCGTTCCATTCCACACGATCCATATTGACCACTTCGGTCCCCTGCCGTCACTTCAGTCCAAACGAAAGCATATTCTGCTGGTCGTCGATGCCTTTACTAAATATGTAAAATTGTATCCGGTCGTATCGACAAGTACGCGTGAAGTATGCATTTCGCGCAATAAGTATTTTGAGTATTATAGTCGCCCTTCGCGAATAGTGAGTGACCAGGGGACATGTTTTACGTCTCTCGAGTTTACATCTTACCTTTCGGATAAAAATATCGACCACGTACGACGCGGGGACGCGGTTGCGTCCCCGCAGGCAAATGGTGAGGTTGAGAGAGTGAATCGGACGCTTAAAGCGATTCTGGCCAAATTGAGCGAGCCGCTGGCCCATTCCGATTGGTTGCGCCAGCTAGCGCATGTTGAGGACGCACTGAACAATACGGTTCACCGGTCAATTAAAACGGCCCCTAGCAAACTTCTCTTTGGCGTTTTGCAGAGGGGGTGTGAAGTGGATCGGCTTACCGAATTCTTGGATGAGAAAGATGTGAACTCCGTCGGAAGAGATCTAGAGGTTGTGCGAGATCAGGCCGCTGTTGCCATTCGGGAGAGTCAAGATTACAACTTAAAGCGCTTCCATGAGCATAGTCGACCGCCCAGGGTTTTTGACGTGGGAGACTTTGTCGTTATTCGAAATAATGATACGACAATTGGCACCAACAAGAAGTTGATTCCGAAGTTTAAGGGTCCATATGTGGTAATCAAGAAGCTGCCTCATGACCGCTATGTCGTAGGCGACATCGATGATTGCCCCATTACCCAACTCCCCTATCAAGGCATCCTTGAAGCCAACCATATTCGCAAGTGGGTTGAGCCTCCAAGTAACGAAGTAATTGAGTCGCTTCCGCAACACCTCATTGAAACTAATTTACATCTTCAGCCTTCAGCACCCTAGTTTTAATGACCAGCTGTTCAACCATTGGAAATTAAGTTCCTCTTGATTGTATTGTATGTAGTAGGATGTAAGCTCACTTATGTAGTATGTAAGCTCACTTATGTATATCGATTGATCGGGCCGATCAAAGTGTCAGAACGGCCGACTGTAGTATTTAATGGTACGGTGGCATCACCCGAGCAGTGGCACTGTTCAGTGTGCATTGGCAACACTCGAGCGATGGCACTACTCGCGGCATGATGGCTGACGTTGCCGCCAAAAGCCAAAGTAGCAAGTGAAAACCGCACGAAAGACACAGGTAGACGAATAAGTGACAGCGAACGAGACGGACGTGCCGAGCAGAGTCGGCAAGACACCAGTTACCTCATATATTGTTTTTTCCAATCCTTTGTATTACCCACTTCTATTAAATAAAGCAAGTAAGCTGAAAAATAAGCTTACTACAAAACTTTAAGTTCTTGTGCAAATTCCAAAAAAAAATTTGCTGAACACTGCGATTAAAAATGTAGTTTTTGGTTGGTGCATAACTATAGACGCACTTTGAACATTTTATTTTGAGTACAATAATAACGTATTAAAGAAAACAAATGTAAGTTGTGTGAGTGTCAGTAGAGCTTATCCTTCTTTGTTTTGGATAAGCTCGAAAACTCGGTTTGGCAACCGAGCTCTCAACCATGTCGTATTGCTTGTTTTCAGCAAACACAATGCGCACCAGTATTCCCCACATGTCCGCCATGGGATTTAAATCTGGAGAACAAGCTGGTCATTGAAGAAAAGGAATGTGATGTGTCTGGAGCCAAGTGTTTGTTTCGTTGCTTTTGTGAACAGAGGCATTATCTTGTTGAAAAATTAGTCCACTTCGCCGATATCGGTTAAAAAATCGTAGCAGATTCGTTTGCAAGAGTGTAGTGTACTCTGCCGAATTCCTTTGCGTACTAGGAAAAGCCAGCTCCAAGATACCGATCCCACAAAATGCTCCCTATATTATTAAGGAACCCCCTCCGAAACTTCTTTTGGAAAAATATCGCGGTCCTTTGCGTAAATCTCTCCAGTAAGAGTTAAATCCATCTGGACCGTCAAGGTTAAACTTCTTTTCATCGGAGAACATTATCTGAAAGAAAAATTCATGCTTTAGAATATTAAGGGAGCATAATTGGGGATTCGGAAAACTGTTTTTACTTTTTCCAATCCGTACTCATTGTTTCAAGCGATTTGCAATCGGGATTCCTTATGGCGTGGCAATAATCGGGGTATAATTTTCAATTTCTGCCTGGAAATGTTCGGAGACTCCTGTTCACTGTCCAACGAGACACATTAACTCCACAATCTTTTCCAATTTGCTTAGCTGTTCTCATAAAGTTACTAGCGGCACCAATTACACGACGTTTATTCTGTTCAGAAAGCTTTGGTTTTCTTCCCCCTTTTTTGTTCGTGCCATAATTGGTTGTATCTTTTAAAAACGATCGCACTTGTCCGATCGCTTAAATTTTCGACCGATTTCGCGAAGTCCAACACTTTCTTCGCGAAAAGCTAAAATAATGCCTTTTTCGATTTCCGACAAGTACGAACCACGAGGCATTTTTAAATAATATTGTAACGATAGGACAGTCTGTAGCTGTACAAAGCAGCCGGTTGCTGTGCAAGGCGCCCTGTCGCTACGCGCCGTGCTATGAATGATTTTACGGGCATACTTTTAGGCACGCACTTTAAAGTACAGCGACTTGTTATAATTCGATCTGGCAATGATGGCCCGCGATAATAATGGAAACTTCTAGTCCAATTAGAATATACGGGAACGATCTGCGCGATAACCGGACAGGTATAAAAGGCAGCCGGGTACGGCGCAGCGAGTCAGTCTTGTTTTGGCAAGTGAAGGTGCCACACGGAGTAATTCAGCAAATAATTAAGTGTTAAGACAGTAAAGTGTGAAATTTGTGAAATAAAGGGATTGTTGGTTTTTATTGACTGCGTTTGAGAAATTAAGTGTGTTTTTATTTTGAATTGCGCAATCCAGAGATACGTACTAGCCCACTAGAAGTAGTATTCGTAACAATATGGAAATCAATCAAAAAAGTCAAAGAAATACCGCTATTTCAGTCAGTCTCTAACTACTGTGCTATAAAGACGTGTTATTGCTCTCTCTTCGTGCTTTTTCTCTGCATATTTGCTTTCGTGTAATCATCGCCATGGACGACTTCTGTGGCAAATGCGATGAAAGCTTTGCTAGATACGACAGCCTAATTGTGCCATGTAGTGGCCTCTGCCGAGGTTGTTTCATCGAGCCAGCTGCGACGGACCAGTCTCCGAATATGATGTGAAGATGTTGAAGATCAATAGACATCTTGGATACTTCTGTAAGGACTGCATTGGGTTGACTGGGAAGTTAACCAAAGCGCTTCATGCTATAATCGAATCCCAAAAGGCTGGTTTCAAGAAGTTCAGTAACATTCTTAATGCAAACTGCACCTCATTACTTTCTAAATCTTAACATTTGGATACTCAGTTGGTTAAACAACAGAAAGTGCATATGGAGCTGTTGGAGAAAAACATTAAGCACCTTGCTCATATCTCGTCGGAGCTGTCTGTTCTGAAACTTGCAGTGATGCACACAACAAAAACTTGCAGCAGTAACATAAAAAATCCTGCTGTTACGGCCACTGCGGGAATTAATAGCTGTATCAACTCTGACTCTCAGAGTACGATTATGCAGACACGATCAAAGGCTAAGGTAGTTGACCCTAATTCTCTGCATGTCCAAACTGCAGTTATAAGAAAGTCTCCTGTCACTAATACTGTTGGTGGAGTTGAATTGACTTCGCTCTCTTCGTCTGATGTTCGTACTACAATGAGAGCTAAGGCCGCCCCGCTTGTTAATATTGCTGTTGGTGTAATAGATGGAGCTGAGTCGCTCTCTACACCTGCTAAAACTGCTAAGAGTGATAATGTCACTTCACTCGCTGATGCTGCTGTTGTTTGGGCTATGGATGGTACTAGCTCGCGCTCTGCTGCTACTTTTGCTGATACTGCTCCTGCTGCTACTCTTGCTGAAGTTGGTGGTGCTGCTGCTGCTCTTAGAAACTCCCGATACTGGAACCCATGAGGAATCTGTCTCGGCTGCTGATGCCGCTGATGTTGCTTCTAATGGTGGTGGTTGGATGAGAGTCAGTAAGAAGAAGACTAAAAAACAGGCAACGGTTGTTGGTAGCAACGAAAATACCGAACTTGATGTAGTTGTGCGCAAAAAATGGGTTCATCTCTCTTCCTTCAAGAGTTCAGTCTCCGAAGAAGATATTATCTCTTATGTCACTAACCACACTCAGTTAGATAACACTTCGTTCAATAATGTGTGTTACTAACTAATTAAAACACTTTTTTTCCATCAACACATCCATTTTATTCATCAACATAGTCCCCTTTTACGGAGATACAATCATTCCAACGCTTTTCCAATCTTTCGATACCGCCTTTGTAGAACGATTTTTCTTTGCCTTCAAAATAGGCGTTAGTTTCGGCGATTACTTCATCATTTGAGCCAAATCTCTTACCACGGAGCATTTTTTTGAGGTCTGCGAAGAGCCAGTAATCGCTGGGGGCCAGATCTGGAGAATACGGGGGATGAGGAAGCAATTCGAAGCCCAATTCATGCATTTTTGCCATCGTTTTCATCGACTTGTGACACGGTGCATTGTCTTGGTGAAACAACACTTTTTTCTTCTTCATATGGGGCCGCTTAATCGCGATTCCTTCTTTCAAACGTTCCAACAACGCTATATAATAGTCGCTATTGATTGTTTTCCCTTTCTCAAGATAGTCGATGAATATTATTCCGTGCACATCCCAAAATACTGACGCCATAACCTTGCCAGCCGATGTTTGTGCCTTTGGACGCTTTGGGCGGCTTTCACCGGTTGCATGCCACTCAGCAGACTGCCGATTTGACTCTGGAGTGAAATGGTGGATCCATGTTTCATCCATTGTGATGTACCGACGCAAAAACTCCGACTTGTTGCGCGTAAACATGTCCAAACAGCTCTTTGAATCATCGATTCGTTGTTGTTTCTGCTCCGGTGTGAGCAAACTCGGCACCCATTTCGAAAACACATTTTTCATAACCAAATGTTCGTGTATTATGGTGTGTACACTGCCTGCTGATATCTTTGGAATGTCAGCAATCTCCCCCACTTTCACTTTACGGTCGGACATAATGATTTTCAGTGTTTTTTCAACGTTTTCCAGAATAACAGTGTCATTTGGCCGTCCAGTAGATGGAATGTCATCGGTGTCTGTACGACCACGTTTGAATTCGGCATACCAATAACAAATGGTTCTTTTTGATGGAGCAGAGTCCGAATAATGTTTTTCAAGCCATTCCTGGCATTGAACAGTATTTTTTTTCATTAAAAAACAATGATAAATAAGCACACGGAATTGCTTTGAATTCATTTTTTTTTTAAACTATAAAGTAGTGTCACATAAAGCACTGTAACTTGTAAACTAATGGTCGGATTGACATATAATTGACAGTAAGCCTAAAAAGGTTCACAATTTCGAAAAAAAATATTGATTTAGTATTAGTGCCGCCATCTATGTGTCAGTCACACACATTATTGAACGAAGTGTTAAGCATCACTTGGCTTGCTTTAAATTAGTCAAAAAAGATACCGACATTGGGAAGCTGAAGTGTGTCAACTTCAAGCTGGGAGTAACACCTAGTGCTTTCAGTACTATTTTTAACTCTTCTCTTTGGCCAACTGATATTAAAGTCCGGCCGTTTAATTTTTTTCAAAAACCCCCAAGTGTAGAGCCAATGGCTTAGCTACAAGCATTTCTCAAAACCTTGTGCCTTCATCTGGAACCTTTAAGGTCTACTATCAAAACATGTCAGGGATGCGAACAAAGGCAAATATATTTTTGTTGCTTCCTCCCAGTGTGAGTTTGATGTAGTAGTATTTACGGAAACCTGGCTCAACCAAGATTTTTTTGATGGGGAATTCTTTTATCCTAAACTCTATAGTGTATATAGGAAGGACAGAGATCCATTAAATACTGGTCTTACTAGGGGTGGTGGTGCTCTGATTGCTACCAGAAACACTTTGCGCTCCGCCTTGATGGATTTGGAAATAGCTGACACCCTTCTTGACCAACTTTGTGTTTGCATTACTGGCTCGAAGGACCGCCTCTTTATTTGTGTCTCATACATCCCGCCTAATAGTGTAGATTCTTTATATTGTTCACATGCAGATAATATTGTACACTTAGTTGATAAGAATTGTAATGATAATTTTTGTATCCTTGGGGATTTTCACTTGAATAACATAGTTTGGTCTAATATTGCTGATGATCATGTTTTAACACCCACTAATGTACACCACTCGCACGAAGTTTACTTCCTCGATTGCCTTTTGAGTCTTGATCTACTTAAAATTAATTCGTTCGTGAACAGCCTAAATAGAAATTACTCTAAAATAAATCTTGGATCTTATTTTTGTCAGCAATAACGTCTGCCCTAAGTTGTGTGTTTGTGATTTCCCTTTTGCCGTGTCTGACAAACACCATAAGCCTTTATTACTTGAGATTGATTTCTACGAGTTTCCAGAACTTCCGATCGTTGAGAGTAAATAATTTAATCTGAAATTAGCTAATTTTGAGTTGATCAATTCAACTATCCTCGACACCAATTGGAATGAGCTGTTTTCCGGCAAGTGTATTAATGTTTGTTATGACATTTTTATTGATGCCATTTCTAAGGCTTTCTCAAACTATATACCTCTTCTCCCAACTAGAGTGCACAAGCTGCTAAAGGAATAAGTTTCATAAACTTTATAAAGCCTCTGGCTCGGTTGATTGTAAAGTTAAGTGTGAACGCTACATGAAGGAGTTTAATGTGCTCCATAAATTTTTATACCAGAGGTAGATCTCTAAGTTTGAGAATGATTTAAAGTTCAATCCAAAATCTTTTTGGTCTTTTGTCAATTCTAAAAAAGGTTGCTCTAGTATTCCCTCCTGCATGAAATATAATGGCGAAACCTCTCATAACTTTCGGGACACCTCAAATTTATTTGCTGATTTCTTTAGCTCAACTTTTCTAGAGGACCTTAGTAGTTTTTCTCCCTCGCCCACTTATACTGGTAACTCAATAGTCAGTTTTGGTAATCTTTTGGTATCTGCTATGGATGTTCTTGTAGCGATTAAAGACTTATCCTGTTCAACAAAACAAGACTGTGACGGTTTGTCCGCCTCCCTACTCAAAAGTTGCGCTTCTGCTATCTCTGCTCCTTTAAGCATTATCTTCAATCTGTCGTTGCGACAAGGCGTATTTATTGATAAATGGAAGGCCTATATTACACCAATCTTTAAATCTGGGAAGAAAAATGAGATCTCAAATTATAGGCCAATCTCAAAATTAACAACGATTTCTAAAATTTTTGAGAAGGTAGTCAAATCTAAAATGTTTTTTGCCGTGAAACAAATAATAAGCCCTAACCAACATGGTTTTATGCCAGGCAGCTCTACTGTGTCGAATCTGGCCGTCTTTTCTGAATTTTGTATGTCGGCTTTTAAGAATGGTGACCAAGTGGACACCATTTATACTGATTTTTCTAAGGCATTTGATAGTGTTCCGCGTGTTATTTTAGTTGCAAAACTTGAACGACTTGGCTTTTACTCAACCTTTCTTAATTGGCTAAAATCATATCTCTACGGGGGATGAGGAAGCAATTCGAAGCCCAATTCATGCATTTTTGCCATCGTTTTCATCGACTTGTGACACGGTGCATTGTCTTGGTGAAACAACACTTTTTTCTTCTTCATATGGGGCCGCTTAATCGCGATTCCTTCTTTCAAACGTTCCAACAACGCTATATAATAGTCGCTATTGATTGTTTTCCCTTTCTCAAGATAGTCGATGAATATTATTCCGTGCACATCCCAAAATACTGACGCCATAACCTTGCCAGCCGATGTTTGTGCTTTTGGACGCTTTGGGCGGCTTTCACCGGTTGCATGCCACTCAGCAGACTGCCGATTTGACTCTGGAGTGAAATGGTGGATCCATGTTTCATCCATTGTGATGTACCGACGCAAAAACTCCGACTTGTTGCGCGTAAACATGTCCAAACAGCTCTTTGAATCATCGATTCGTTGTTGTTTCTGCTCCGGTGTGAGCAAACTCGGCACCCATTTCGAAAACACATTTTTCATAACCAAATGTTCGTGTATTATGGTGTGTACACTGCCTGCTGATATCTTTAGAATGTCAGCAATCTCCCCCACTTTCACTTTACGGTCGGACATAATGATTTTCAGTGTTTTTTCAACGTTTTCCGGAATAACAGTGTCATTTGGCCGTCCAGTAGATGGAATGTCATCGGTGTCTGTACGACCACGTTTGAATTCGGCATACCAATAACAAATGGTTCTTTTTGATGGAGCAGAGTCCGAATAATGTTTTTCAAGCCATTCCTGGCATTGAACAGTATTTTTTTTCATTAAAAAACAATGATAAATAAGCACACGGAATTGCTCTGAATTCATTTTTTTTTAAACTCAAAAGTAGTGTCACATAAAGCACTGTAACTTGTAAACTAATGGTCGGATTGACATATAATTGACAGTAAGCCTAAAAAGGTTCACAATTTCGAAAAAAAATATTGATTTAGTATTAGTGCCGCCATCTATGTGTCAGTTACACACATTATTGAACGAAGTGTTAAGCATCACTTGGCTTGCTTTAAATTAGTCAAAAAAGATACCGACATTGGGAAGCTGAAGTGTGTCAACTTCAAGCTGGGAGTAACACCTAGTGCTTTCAGTACTATTTTTAACTCTTCTCTTTGGCCAACTGATATTAAAGTCCGGCCGTTTAATTTTTTTCAAAAACCCCCAAGTGTAGAGCCAATGGCTTAGCTACAAGCATTTCTCAAAACCTTGTGCCTTCATCTGGAACCTTTAAGGTCTACTATCAAAACATGTCAGGGATGCGAACAAAGGCAAATATATTTTTGTTGCTTCCTCCCAGTGTGAGTTTGATGTAGTAGTATTTACGGAAACCTGGCTCAACCAAGATTTTTTTGATGGGGAATTCTTTTATCCTAAACTCTATAGTGTATATAGGAAGGACAGAGATCCATTAAATACTGGTCTTACTAGGGGTGGTGGTGCTCTGATTGCTACCAGAAACACTTTGCGCTCCGCCTTGATGGATTTGGAAATAGCTGACACCCTTCTTGACCAACTTTGTGTTTGCATTACTGGCTCGAAGGACCGCCTCTTTATTTGTGTCTCATACATCCCGCCTAATAGTGTAGATTCTTTATATTGTTCACATGCAGATAATATTGTACACTTAGTTGATAAGAATTGTAATGATAATTTTTGTATCCTTGGGGATTTTCACTTGAATAACATAGTTTGGTCTAATATTGCTGATGATCATGTTTTAACACCCACTAATGTACACCACTCGCACGAAGTTTACTTCCTCGATTGCCCTTTGAGTCTTGATCTACTTAAAATTAATTCGTTCGTGAACAGCCTAAATAGAAATTACTCTAAAATAAATCTTGGATCTTATTTTTGTCAGCAATAACGTCTGCCCTAAGTTGTGTGTTTGTGATTTCCCTTTTGCCGTGTCTGACAAACACCATAAGCCTTTATTACTTGAGATTGATTTCTACGAGTTTCCAGAACTTCCGATCGTTGAGAGTAAATAATTTAATCTGAAATTAGCCAATTGGAATGAGCTGTTTTCCGGCAAGTGTATTAATGTTTGTTATGACATTTTTATTGATGCCATTTCTAAGGCTTTCTCAAACTATATACCTCTTCTCCCAACTAGAGTGCACAAGCTGCCCTGGTATTCTAAAAATCTTAAAACTATTAAAAATAAAAGGAATAAGTTTCATAAACTTTATAAAGCCTCTGGCTCGGTTGATTGTAAAGTTAAGTGTGAACGCTACATGAAGGAGTTTAATGTGCTCCATAAATTTTTATACCAGAGGTAGATCTCTAAGTTTGAGAATGATTTAAAGTTCAATCCAAAATCTTTTTGGTCTTTTGTCAATTCTAAAAAAGGTTGCTCTAGTATTCCCTCCTGCATGAAATATAATGGCGAAACCTCTCATAACTTTCGGGACACCTCAAATTTATTTGCTGATTTCTTTAGCTCAACTTTTCTAGAGGACCTTAGTAGTTTTTCTCCCTCGCCCACTTATACTGGTAACTCAATAGTCAGTTTTGGTAATCTTTTGGTATCTGCTATGGATGTTCTTGTAGCGATTAAAGACTTATCCTGTTCAACAAAACAAGACTGTGACGGTTTGTCCGCCTCCCTACTCAAAAGTTGCGCTTCTGCTATCTCTGCTCCTTTAAGCATTATCTTCAATCTGTCGTTGCGACAAGGCGTATTTATTGATAAATGGAAGGCCTATATTACACCAATCTTTAAATCTGGGAAGAAAAATGAGATCTCAAATTATAGGCCAATCTCAAAATTAAAAACGATTTCTAAAATTTTTGAGAAGGTAGTCAAATCTAAAATGTTTTTTGCCGTGAAACAAATAATAAGCCCTAACCAACATGGTTTTATGCCAGGCAGCTCTACTGTGTCGAATCTGGCCGTCTTTTCTGAATTTTGTATGTCGGCTTTTAAGAATGGTGACCAAGTGGACACCATTTATACTGATTTTTCTAAGGCATTTGATAGTGTTTCGCATGTTATTTTAGTTGCAAAACTTGACAAAAAACGACTTGGCTTTTACTCAACCTTTCTTAATTGGCTAAAATCATATCTCTAATGTTAATTCTCCCATTTTTGTTGCCTCTTCTGGTGTCCCGCAAGGCAATATCCTCGGCCCACTTTTGTTTGTCTTGTTTTTCAATGATATTGGGGATTGTTTTCAACATTCCAATTTTCTGTTATACGCCGACGACTTAAAACTATTTCGTTGTATACGTGATCACACTGACATTCCTTTGCTTCAAACTGACATTAATAATCTTGCAATCTGGTGTCACAATAATAAGTTATCCCTTAACATCAATAAATGTTTTCATGTTAGTTTCTCTAAGTCTCATAGTCCTGTTCCCTCCTCTTACATGATTTCTAACTCACTGCTATCTACTGCAGACAAATTTCGTGACCTTGGAGTGATTTTTGATACTCAATTTACATTCGTGCAGCATGTGAATTACATCATTCCAAAAGCATACTCACTTTTATCATTTATCCGGCGGTATGGACAAGAATTCAAGGGCCATTATACGCGTAAGCTTCTGTTCACGTCTCTCGTCCGTTCTAAACTCGAGTAGGCCTCTGTAATTTGGAACCCACTGTATGCTTTACACTCTTCCCGGCTTGAAAGAATTCAGCGTAGGTTTCTTCGTTTTGCCCTACAGTCACTGCATTTTTCTGAAACACTTCCTTCATATAGTGCTCGTCTAATGTTGATTAATTTGCAGTCTCTAGAGGTTAGAAGATTCGTCCAATCTGTAATGTTCGTCTTTGATCTCGTATCCAATGTCATTGATTGCCCTTGTCTTCTAGAGAAAATCCATTTCAATGTGTCCTGTAAATCACTGCGTTGCTCTCGCCTTTTTATATAAAAACTGTCAAAGCTAACTACCTCCTTGCAGCTCCTACAACACGGGCTATGCGTGACTTCAATAAGTTATCAAATTCTATTCTCTTGGATCTCTCTCTTCCTAGATCATGCTTCAAACGGCAGCTCAATGATGTTATTCTTTTGGCACCTTAGTCAATTTTGTTTATTGAATTTGTTATATATTAATTTTGATTTAATTTTAAGTGTTTTAATTTTAAGTGTTTTGTTTATCTTATTGTATTTGCAAGTCAGTATGAATCTATTTCTATTTGACTATTAATAATAATAATAAACCTAATAAACCTAAACCTATTTCGTGACTTAGATTTTTCTCAAAAATTTTTAATTGCTCAGAAACGCAAAAATGTGGATGCGTCTATAGTTATGCTCTGCAATGTATATTTCGTGTGACCGTATGGCCACGGTAGGCGCTACCGAGTGAATATATAGATGAGCTGAAGCAAAACTAAACGTTCATTCAATATTCTTCAATTTTTTCAAACAGCGACAAAATTAATGTCTGGATCAAAGTATAGATTGGCTCATTTCCGAGTGACGTTCTTTTATTAAAATATATTAAAAATATAAATTTATGGGTACGTACTCCATATTATTCTGAGTTTCAGAAAAAACTCGAATAACAAATTCTCCTTCTTCATTCGGATCGAACGTTGATGGTACAATCAAATAATGTCCAGGGGGGAGTTTAAACCGAGCACAAACCTAAAATACACACACTGGTATCATTATATGGAAAAAGAAGCAGCAAGAATGTTTATATAGTTTCGTAGTTTATAGTTACTTCTAGTATAGTATATACTTCTAGTTTGTAGCTACTTCCTACTTAAAAAAATTGTGCGTTTGAGATTGTAAATTTGTGCATTAGTAAACATTTGCCACCAATTGTGAACATACATTTTTGGTTTAATTTGCAACATTTGTAGCAAAACACGAAATTCACAGCTGATTTATAAAAAGAACAAATATTTTCTACTGGAATTTCGGCTTCAATAAAGATTATGTCGAAGGAAACAATTCTGTGGTCAAGAACAATAACCGCATAAGTCTACTTAAGAAGAAATTGAGTTGTGGATGCAACCACGTTCCCTTGACAGTGCTCTACGTTTGTGTAAAATCGGAGAGTTTGTAACTTTAAAATAAAAATATTTAGTTATTAATAAAAACGTATTCGCATCCCCATAACGAACACACTACGTGCTAAAACTTTAAAACGAGAGTGCTCGAAAAAGCAATTTTCCACTTAGGCGGTTATTGCTTTTGACCACAGAATTAGTGGGATCTTTAATAAACAAGGCTGCTGAAGAAATTATATTCCACGAAGGTAAGAAATATTGTATAGCCCTATTCACAATCTTGTACAAATGGTCTTGCATCGTAGAAATTCCATAGACTGTGTGCGCAATTTCGGACGGGAGCAAAATTTGGGGCTCTATTTTGCCCCTGGTAAGTGCTATTTCGGATAATGGATATGGAGTCCGGTTCTCGAAAGCCACCGGACAAGGGCGAAACACCGTTTGGCTCATGTTAAGATATCAGGCTAACGCAGTCATAACATATCCAATAGGAACTTTAGCATCAAAAGTAGCAGAGCATTAGTGTTGGCTCCAGCAGTGCTGCAGCGACTAAAGCTGGACCAACGCATAGTAACAATCAAAGTGGTGCGGGAGCTGGTGCTGCAAGCAAGCACATCAAGGATTTAAAAATCCGCTAGTGAGAGGAAGAGTGCTAAACGAATGTTAACGATGTGTTACCAATATAGCTTTTAGCGGCTAAATTTAGCCTTTTCTTTTGTCAGTCTAGTCTTTTTTTAATTTCCCGTCGCTTTTTCTAGCCTTTTTCTATAATCCAAAATACCATAATACAGTAATTAAAAATCATCATAAAAATTCTGACAAACCAATTGCTTTGCAACACTGTTTCTGAAATTTAACAGAACTTTTATATCAAATGAATACTTGGCAGCACTTTCTCACTCTCCCCTTTCATTTTCACTTCACTTTCAGCCAAACCTAAATTGGAGCGTCAGCGGCAAGCAACTGTCAAAATTGCTTCATGCCCATACAAATTGTATGGGGCAAACCGCAATTGAAACGCTCTGACGCTGCGCTATTCGAATTTCCAATTTTGACAGCGCGTTAGCAGTTGAAGTTGGCTGCGAGAAACAAAAACGCCTGTGATTTATATTTGATTTGATTTAAATTGTGAGGAATTTATTCAAATAAGAGCTAAGTTTTGCAAAATAATAATAGTTTGTTGGTTTTTTGGCAACTAAACAGATATTTTTTTTACATTTGTTTTCATTTCATGATTTTGACAATCCCAACACAACGCTTCAATTTCGGTATGCCGCACTGAGCGAGAGCGTTGCGTCAGAAAACGCAACGCTAAACGCTCCAATTTAGGTTTGACTGTTTTTGAGTTTTGCCGGTAACGCGCAGCAAAGGCGACCAGCTTTCGCTACAGTGAAAAAAAAACAAAAATGGAGAGGAAAGAAACATGTTATGTTTTAAAAATGGTAAATGGTTTCTTTGTTTCCTATTATTATTATTGATGGGGCTGATGCACTGTGATCTGTAGATCTATGTGCCCCCTACTTGGGCTTCACAGACTGTCAGTGAGTCCGGTATCCAGGAGGAATTTTAGTATACTTCCTACACCTCTGGATACCCAGTCCGTACCTGGTATAAGATGGTTCCGCAGGTGTTTCTTTCTTTTATGCATGAGTACAGGGCACTCTCCTAGTATATGTAGTGCAGTTTCGTTTTCCTGCAAGCAGAACCTGCAATACCCGTTTTCACGGATTCCTAGTTTGGCTAGATGATAATTCAATCTGCAGTGGCCTGTTAGCATTCCCGTGATAATCCTTAGATTATTCTTTGATAGGGTCATGCAATCCTCGAATCTTTTCCTATTGTAGGACCCGATAACCATCTTGGAATGCTCTAAACCTGGTAGATTATCCCAGTATTGATTCCTACTGGTTAACTCGTCCTTTCTAGTTAGGATAGAGGAAGCTCCTTTTCCCCTCCTTGCCAGTTCGTCGGCCCGTTCGTTTCCTTCAATGCCAGCGTGTCCCGGAACCCAAAGTACCCAGACCTGGTTCTAACGGCCAAGTTCGTTTAGCTTCTCAAAGCACTCCAAAACCACTTCGAGGACACCTGGTAGGATCTTAGAGCCTTGATTGCCGCTTGGCTGTCGGAGAGGATAGAAATCCTTTGGTTCCGGTATCCCCTCGCCAGATTGAAAGAAGCACACCTTTCAATGGCGTATATTTTCGCCTGGAAGATGGTGGTGTGTACCAGGATATCATATGCTGGTCTATCAGATACGTTTCCGATATACCTACCCAGTTACTTTTGTTACTGAGTTCAGTTTTAAATCTCTTGACAAAACTGAACTTAAGTGAGATTGTGTCCCTCGGTATTGCAATATCGGGATACTGATTCGTAAGAGTATCAATCCTCTTAGGGCTCAGGAAACCCTCAGCTCCGATATTTATATCAGTCATCCGTAGAAGAGCCCTCTTCGCCTGGGTCTGCATGTGCAAGTGAAGAGGTGTTAGTTCGAGGAGAACCTCCATAGATGCTGTTGGACACGTTCTCATGGCCCCTGTTATGCATACGCATGCCAGTCTTTGTAGCTTACTGAGCGCCTTGATGGTGGTTAGTTGGCTGGTCTTGTTAACCCAGACAGCTGAACCATACATTATCATAGGTCTCACGATCGCCGTGTAGATCCATCTCAAAACAGTCGGAGTGCAGCCCCAACAAACGGATTGGTCTAAGAGCGTCAAGTTTATATTTTCTAGTGAATGGTACGATGGTGGTCTTCGCCGGGTTTATATTCAGCCCCACCTTTGTGCACCATTTCTTGGTTAACTTTAGTCCTAAAAAAAGTCCCAAAATAAAAAAAAAAAACAAGGAGGACTTAAATGAAGAAAGTTTCTGTACTGGCATTTGCAGCGAGCAGCCAAGTGGAACCAAAAAATACAGGTCTGCTTTCTTTTCCGTTTATATTCATTGGTTTTCTTTTTAAAGACGAATATTCTAGGCAGTACACGCAAAAAATTCGGGAAAGCTGGTTAATGGACAAACGATTTAAGCAATGGATACAAATTAAAGATGACTACATCAGCTGTAAGTACTGCTGCTGCAAACTTCGTCCAAAACTTTGCGGCTTGATAGTGCATGAGAAAACTGCGAAGCACATTACAGCAATCGCTCCGTTCAAAGTCGGAATGCAACCAATTCTTCCTTTTCAGGCAATAAAAGAAAATATGGATGTTAAACGCGCTGAATTGCAAAATGCAATTTATGTTGCATGCCACACATCCATTCGTTCAATCGACCATTTATCTATCGAACAAAAAATCTCATTTTTGGGTAGTGGAATTGCTTCTAATGTAAAACTTGGTATATCAAAATGTAGTGGTCTTATATAAAATATTCTTGCTCCATTATTTTGAACTCTCCAAAAAATTTACCAAATTTAAAATTTCTGTTGAAAACTCGCTAAAAATTTTAAAACAAAATATTTTTTCTTATAACGAAAAAGAAAATTTCAGTTTCTCTTCAGATGAAATATCATTGATTGAACTGCAATGGCAGAAGATTGTTAATCAGCATTCGACTAATTTAAAATCAACAACTGAATTCTGGAAAGAAGTTAAACAATATTAAAATGCTTTGCAGGAGAATCCCTTCCGTGAATTGACAGATTTTGTTTTAAGTTTTTTGGTTTTACCTTTTAGTAATGCTGAAGTAGAAAGGATTTTCAGCACAATGTCATATATTAAAAATAAACACAGAAATACAACTAACAATCGTATAATTAATTCGTTTCAAAGCATACGATATGCCTTGAAAAGGCAAAATAAATGTTGGGATTCTGATGTTGATGTTGATTCTGATGCCTCTGATGACGAGGAAGTTTATTGAGAGTTGTAAGGAAGAAACTGTTTTTGTAATGCTATTTAACTAAGAGTCAAAACCAAAAAACGAAAGCAAAATCGTTCATGGAAGGGCATTGTTACCAAGCTCTATAAATTCTCTTTAGAATTCCAATGCCTGATTAACAATTTTGTCATTGCAGTTCCATAAATTCAATTTGATCTGAAGAGAAGTTAAACTATTCTTTTTTATAATACTAGACAAAATATTTGGTTTCATAACTTCAACATGTTTCCTTCAGAAATTTGTTCCTTTTTTCATTCTTAAAAAAAAACACCAAATCGTTTTGGAATATCGATATTTATAATTTTTGAGCAATAAAGTTTCTTAGTTGGAACAGAGACACACTACGGAAGGTGTTCTCTCTTCTCTCCTCTGGAATGCAACAACCAGTTGCTACTTACTCTAGAGGAGAGGGGCTGCAATTGTGTAACTTACGCGGACGACATTTTTTTGACCTTATGAAGACCTACCTAAGCTTGGTAAACAATTGTGCCAAAAGTTTGAGTTCGGTTTAAACCTTGACCTACTTCCAAAAATTCAGAGATCAGGATGCATCATCACCACAGGTGCCCTAAGGACTACACCGACTTTGGCACTTGAGATGTTGTTACATCTGTTTCCCATAGATTTATATTGCAAGCAGACTGCAAACACATGAAAAAATCTACATACTCGCGAAACTAGGGGCCAAATGTAGTAAAATTGTGTTTTTGTTTTTTTCTCTGACGTCAGGATTTTTTTTTAAGGACTATGAAATTTCAAGGACATCTTTATTTCAAAAAAATATTTAAAAAATTGAGCGAATCGTAGAATAACAATATGGGTATAAAATTAATAGAAAAATCCTTAGAATCTTAGAAAATTTAATGTGTTGGTACAAGGGCGAAGAGGTATTACAAATGTCCTTTTAAAATTTTATTCTTCATTATCCTTGGAAATTTTCAATAGCTTTTTTTTACAAAACCACATCCTTGAATTTCGTCCTTTTAACTTTATCAGTTAAAAATATACAAAATTTAATACCTCTCTCTATCCATATCCTATATGGATAATTTCAATATCATTAAAATGGAATGGTTGGAGAGTTGGAGTGAGTGATGGGTCGTGAGTAGACGTATAATTTTGTGCCACTGTGATGCTCAACCACCTTTTTTACCACGTAAACAACGACACAAATTTTTAAATATGGCCAGGAGTGAACGTTTCTACGCGCTTCTGATGCTGACATCTGCATTACTTGCTGGAAAAGTCATCAAATTTCAAAATAAATAATTGTTGATCTCCCACACTCGCATTGCTTATCACAATGTCAACCGCTGTTAAAAAAACACCAGAAGCACGAAGCTCACACCGGTAAAAACAGACACTGCCACTCCTATACTCTCGAAGGGCCGTCGCGTTGAGAGCCCAACGGCAGCTTCGTGGTTACTCCAGCTGGAGGCGAAAATGGATCAATACATAATTGAACAGCTGAGTGAGCAGGTATGGAACAGTGAAGTGAGGCTGATGCAAAAATTTAACGACCTGTCAGCTGAATTGCTAAACATAAAGAAGACAATAATTTTCCTTGATGTGAGGCTAACAGCTGTGGAAACCTCATGTGAAGAGTTGGGTGTGCTGCGGACTGAAGTACTTGCACTAAAAAGAGAGGCAGAGAGGAGAGAGAATGAAGCCGTTGCCACTGATCTCTTAATAAACGGCATACCTAACTCTACTAATATCAGCGGAGAGGAGATCTTCTCGCGTATGTGTAAAGCTATTAAGCACGAACTGCCCCCAGTGCGCGAAGTTTTCCGGCTTCCAGCGAGGAACAATAAAAATGGTAACAACAACTCGGCTATCATCGTTAAGCTTTTCTCCCAGCATGCTCGTAGTCAGCTATTTAAATCCATTGCTGGCTATTGTAAAGCCAACAAGCGGCCTCTTGCTCTGAGAGACATTGGACTGGATGATAATGCAAAGTTTTATGTGCACGAAAGTCTGACTAGGGATAATTGTGAACTAATGCATTATGCAGCTCAGCTTAAACGACAGAAACTTCTTGTTGCTGCTTTTTCGATACGTGGGCAAATCATGGTGAGAAAACGAGACGGCGACGAGGCCGTAAAAGTATTTGATAAAAAAGGTATCGATGGAATTGTCGGGGCAGCATAAAAGCAACAATGACTTCTGCAAAATTAAATATAAGCTATTTTGATGTTATTACTTATTGTATCTGTGCCCTTTTCCATTTTTTTTCTATTTTCTCTCTTTCTGTCTCTAACTATTGTTACTCTTGTTTCCTTGCCATGTAGTTGTGTAGTTATCAGCATTTTAACCCCATTAGTATGTATGTTAGTTGTTTCTTCTATAGCTCATTCTCATGACATCAAACTTATCTGATATAAACGTCTCTGGCCCTAATGAAAATCAGAAATTGGTAGTTGATATCTTGTGTAAGCAATCAGCCGGGTTTAATGTAGTCCACTTCAATACGAGGAGTTTGAGCTTTGACAAACTTGACTATGTCAGATATATCTTCGATCAGTCCCTTGTTGATGTTTTTTGTGTTTAGTAAATGGTTTAGTAATTGCATTCTGGATCTTCAATGTTCTATCAACAACTATAGTCTCATTCGAAATAATCGAAAGCATAGGAAGGGAGGAGGGAATTGTATTGTATTGTACTGACAGAGTATTTGTATTGAGTATTGAGAGTATTGAATACTCTCAATCTAACCACAATTGCTAAATCAGCTGGCTGTGATACGGAATATATAATAGCTGAAGTGTCTGATGGTAAATCCGGAATCTTAGTTTCTTGTTAATGACATTATACCCACCAGATATGCTAGTAACTGCCGACCAAGCCTTTAGACTATTTTATTACTTCTGACCCTTCTCTAGTACATAAATTTTACCAAATACATATATTTCATATCGGACCATTATTTAATATTTTGTGCAGTTGATGTTATCGTGATTATCGTTCATTGAATGTTGATGCTTTGTTTTCTGACTTGTCCCGTGTGTGTTGGAGATAGTGTTGGTTACTTGATACAGTTGATAAAAAGCTTGAATTTCTTAGTGAGAACTTAATAACGGTGTTTAACGCTTATGTCCCGATTCGTACTTCTTATATCAGGTTACAACCGAAACATTTAGCAATAAGAAAACGAAATAAGTTGCATGCTAAATGGAGAAAATCACTGACGGATACTTCATGGTGTTTGTATAAATCTGCACGGACCGAAGCTACAGCTGTAATAAGGCAATCGAAGCGGTGGTTTTGTAAATCGAAACTAAATGCCTCGCTTCCATTTAAGGCAGGTTCTACCCTTGTGGGAAAAAAAAACGATTTTTTTTTTGCCTTATCGTGTAACACCTCATTCAATAATGTGTGTGACTAACTAATTAAAACACATTTTTTTGCCAAAATTCGTGTTTATTCATCAACGTAGTCCCCTTTTAGGGAGATACAATCATTCCAACGCTTTTCCAATCTTTCGATACCGCCTTTGTAGAACGATTTTTCTTTGCCTTCAAAATAGGCGTTAGTTTCGGCGATTACTTCATCATTTGAGCCAAATCTCTTACCACGGAGCATTTTTTTGAGGTCTGCGAAGAGCCAGTAATCGCTGGGGGCCAGATCTGGAGAATACGGAGGATGAGGAAGCAATTCGAAGCCCAATTCATGCATTTTTGCCATCGTTTTCATCGACTTGTGACACGGTGCATTGTCTTGGTGAAACAACACTTTTTTCTTCTTCATATGGGGCCGCTTAATCGCGATTTCTTCTTTCAAACGTTCCAACAACGCTATATAATAGTCGCTATTGATTGTTTTCCCTTTCTCAAGATAGTCGATGAATATTATTCCGTGCACATCCCAAAATACTGACACCATAACCTTGCCAGCCGATGTTTGTGCCTTTGGACGCTTTGGGCGGCTTTCACCGGTTGCATGCCACTCAGCAGACTGCCGATTTGACTCTGGAGTGAAATGGTGGATCCATGTTTCATCCATAGTGATGTACCGACGCAAAAACTCCGACTTGTTGCGCGTAAACATGTCCAAACAGCTCTTTGAATCATCGATTCCTTGTTGTTTTTGCTCCGGTGTGAGCAAACGCGGCACCCATTTCGAAAACACATTTTTCATAACCAAATGTTCGTGTATTATGGTGTGTACACTGCCTGCTGATATCTTTAGAATGTCAGCAATCTCCCCCACTTTCACTTTACGGTCGGACATAATGATTTTCAGTGTTTTTTCAACGTTTTCCGGAATAACAGCGTCATTTGGCCGTCCAGTAGATGGAATGTCATCGGTGTCTGTACGACCACGTTTGAATTCGGCATACCAATAACAAATGGTTCTTTTTGATGGAGCAGAGTCCGAATAATGTTTTTCAAGCCATTCCTGGCATTGAACAGTATTTTTGTTTATTAAAAAACAATGATAAATCAGCACACGGAATTGCTTTGAATTCATTTTTTTTGAAAACTCAAAAGTAGTGTCACTTAAAGCACTGTAACTTGTAAACTAATGGTCGGATTGACATATAATTTTGACAGTAAGCCTAAAAAGGTTCATAATTTCGAAAAAAAATATTATATTATTATATTTAGTATTAGTGCCGCCATCTATGTGTCAGTCACACACATTATTGAACGAAGTGTTAGATATATATTCCACAAATGTGCTCCAGAAATTTCAGATCAAAATCTGAAAAATTACAAAAGTTACAGGCCGTTACATAGAGCAGTGTGGAGCACCGGCCGAGCGCGCTTTAAACTTTAAACGCGATTTTCTGAGAACCACATTTTCGGACCTAACGGAAGTGATTGACGGCGCTGGAATGAACCAATCGTCACCGTGGGTTGTTTCTAACAAACGAACCACGATCAGCCAAAAATATTGAAAATTATTTATTTAAAAAAATAATAAGTGAACAAAAAAATGCGAAAATCGTAATTTTTTTTTCAAAACCCCATAACTTTTGTAATTTTGATTTTTTTTTCATGATCTTGGTTCATTCAATAGATAATACGGTACACATTAAGAATGTGTTCGATTTTTGTGTTTCAGATCACGGGTTTTGGCGGAATCACTTCCGGTAGCAGTAGCGACATGCCACCACTGATGGACGCCCCCTCCCCCCCTTTTTTGATTCATTCAATTTAGAAAATTGTATTCTCTAAAAAACGTTTTCAACGTTTTATCTTTAACCGTTTTCTCAAAAAAAATTCCTAAAAAAAAGTGCACTTTTTCGGATCCACAAGGTGAGAACCTGCCTTAAACAGCTATGGCGCAACCTGAATAACTTAAGGGGGGAGACTCGTTTAGAGGTTAAAAAAAATTAATTTTTTGAAAATAGTTTTAATCATTCGAATACATATCTAAAAATAATCCTACAAAATTTCAAGTCGAAATTCGAAATATTTTCGAAGTAACAGCTTCTGACTCGCCACGCGTAGACTAAGCGGATAAGCGAAAATTAAACTTTGAAGGTGATTTTCTCAAAACAGTATTTTTTAAAACTGCGGGCGTAATAAAAACACTATTTCTTGACGGATTTCTACACACTAGGACTTTTTCGAAAGCTTATGAATGAGGCTTCTATTTAAACTAAAAAAATTACATAAAAATTAATAATAAATAATTTTTTGTTGCGTGCAAATTATAAATTTTCGCTGTAAAAATCGAACTTTTATTTTGGAGACCCACAACTTTTCGTATTTTAAAAATTTTTCTTATATTTTAGTTCAAATAGAAGGTATTTTCATGAAGATTAAAATTTCTTTGAATTGATGTGTTTCAGATCAAAATCACGACTGCTATCACGCCCGCATTGAAGGTCTTCCGGTAGCTCGGCGCTCCAAACAACCTTGCTTTTGGACGATATAATATAATTATTTGAAAGTGAAAAACATTTTTTTTGTCAGTTTCTATCCTCCAGATTGTACTTGTAAGGTTACTTCATCGATTTTTGAAATATATACATATACACAGCAATTTGAATTTGTCCTCATTTTAGATGTCCTAGACGAGTCTCCCCCCTTAAACATTCATGGGAAAGAAAACTCAGAATGCAAAGTGGATCCTGACATTCTAAACGATTTTTACATTAGCGCAAGCAAAGGCAGTATTCTCCCTTCTTTAAATTAAACTATAAGGGTATTCATTTAAGCATATAAGTTTACCTACTGCATATATTTATACATTTACGCACTGTGTTATATGAACGCACGTATAAAAGTATTTGTGCAAATGCTCTTTATCGATCAGGTGTTTAGTTGTCAAAATCATAAAATTCAAATGCCGAGAATCACCGAAAAAGTGAAATTTCTCAAACAAATACCTCAAACGGGATATTGTTTTACTGCATCGAACTTTGCTTGCAAAGCCTGTAAGTTCCTTCAGCGGTGGGAGGGATTCATCCTCTTTCATTTTCTCTTTTGAATTTCCCGAAATTAAAAGGTTACATAGCTAAAATACCAATTTTGTTAAATTTTATTCTTAACTCTTCCATTTTTCAGCTTCTTGTTTTGAATTTATAAAAATTTTGAACGTCAAATTGAAACGTCACTCACTCATCCCCGTAAATGTTTACGCACCGAAATCATTGTGAAACTTTTCTCATTTGTATAAATGAACTTTCATACAAATTTTGACAATTAGTTTATGAGGTGATAAACTTATACGGTTTATCAGGTTTATAAGGCTTTTACACGTTTATATGAATACCCTTTATATCTTCTGTTAGTAGCTGCCATAGCCATTTTCAATTTGTAGGAGTTAGTGAAATAGGGGTAATAAAATTGATTATGGGCATTAAATCAAATGCTGTCGGGGATGATAGAATCCCTTTAAAGTTTCTTAAACTCGTGCTTCAGTATATTATTATTAGTCCTATCACCCACATAATAAATCACTGTTTTGCAAGTGGATGTTTTCCAGCAGCATGGAAAAAGGCTATTATATTGCCCATTGCAAAGAAAGCTCTTGCATCATCTCCATCATTATAGGCCGATTAGTATTTTGCCAGCCCTTTCTAAAATATGCGAATCTCTGATGGCAGAACAGATTTCAAATTATTGTTTAGATCGCTAAACACTGCCGGCCACGCAGCTCTTAGAAATTAATATTTGTCAATAATATTGTATTGTGTTTGTCCATTTATGTGTTTATATGTACGGATGGTAACCCTGGTCATACCGAAGGGAGCTTGCGCCAGCGATTAAAAGATGTGAAACTGGGAGAGCCGGTAGAAATACATGCACAGAATTACACTAATATTATTGCAAAATTGCCAACCCTCTGTCGAGACGTCTTGGGAAGATAAGACGGACAGAGAATTGTTTATTGCATTTTGAAGGCTTTGCAGCGCTTCACTGTCTTCAACAGCTACTTGAGGGAGGCTCAAGAGCGTGTTGACCTGTTTATCAACCAGAATGCTCCGATTTTCGAATCGGGACTTCAGCGCATTCCATGCCAATTCGAAATTAGAGTCGCTCAATGGATACTGCCGTACGATGGCGCCAGCCTTTCCGGTCGTTTTATATCGGAGGTGATATAATTTTTGGGCAGAGGTGAGTTTCGGGTGGTTAATATAAACCGCCGACAACATGTCGCGGAAGCACGGCCACTCTTCATACCCGCCGGAGAAGATTTCGGTGTCGCAAGGAGGGACATTCAGGCAAATAGAATTACTTGCCTGCTCCGTTGCAGAAGGGAAAGGGATTTCTGCTGGACGTGTGATTTCAGCGAGAAGAGGTTGCTGAGCGTCCATGAGGTCCGAAATCTGGACCATGGTTTCATATACTCGTTCTCGGCACAGTTCCATTTTGGAGCGAGCGATCAATTCGACAGTTTTAGGCAGGTCGTCATCGGGGGTGATGCCGACTCGATAAAAAGCTGCCTTTAAATCCGCATAATAGCCATTGAGATCGGCTAAATACGATTTGAGGATTGCGGGCGTTAACTCTTCGATCGGAACAGAAGAGAATTTGGAACAAAAGTGGACCAAATTGTCCGCTTCGAAATTAAAAATGCTCATGGAGAGATCATGAGACTGTTCGAATGATTTTTGAAGCGGCATGTTGGAATTGAGTATAATTTAAAATTGAAATAAACAAATGACTCGATGGTTGATAGATCCAGGAGGTAAGAATTGAGAAGAAACACCAAAAGAATTCGAAAGGTATTCCAATTGTCAACAAATGCTGCACAAACCCGACCAGGAATGTCGCAAAGTGGAGCACATTCACAAAAAGTGCAAGCAAATTTTGGAAGTTTATCACCTCAGAGGGGTTTTGTGGGAACACAGGAAAGAATTTTCTGATGGGACGAAAATGTAATGAAAAAGGACTAATTTCTCCAAAGGAATTGAAGACACAAGCTTCTACTTATTTTTCTTAAAGGCATTAAGAAAATATAATTTATTAGTGAATTTATTCCACAACTTATTTTTTCACTTCAGTGTACTACAAAAAGTGGTTCATGTAGTGCCACTGTAAGTATGTGGAACTGCACTGAGAGGTCAGCGACACTATTTACATATCTACATATGGGAAAATGTACACCAGTAAAGTACGTTCCGACCGCAAATGCAACTATGATCTAGCGGGTTGGTTCTGTATATAGGAAATATACAGAATGGGACACCAACCGCTCGGTATAAGAAATTAAAAACGTCAACTTACAGTCAGTATTGCCAAGGGGACAGACAATACTTAAGGTTGGGTGCTCCCACGTAGCGCTCGCTGCTGTCGTGTATGCCGCTACTCCCACGCTGCTGACCATTGGTCCGGTGTTGTGCTTGTAGTTGTTGTTGCTCGTAACTTCGTTTGGTGCTCCGTATGTTCTTGTTGTTACTTTTCGTTTGCGCGTTTTGGACTGTTATGTTATTGTAATTGTTGGATCACTGTTGCACTTGCATGATCGTCTGTCTTTAAACTTTTGTACTATTCTTCTGTTGTCACTTTACACTTTGTTTGTTGGGTTGTGTTTGCCACTGTGTTTTCATTTTTTTGTTAAATGTTATTTGAGGTGCCAGTATCCGGCTCGAAGGAACATGTTCGAAACTCAAAAGAGCGACGGCCGCGCAAACAAATTTTAAATAAAAGAAGCGAATGTTCTGTGTCGGGTTTTTTTGTGTAAAGTTTATTAATTGCTGAGTGTTTGTTGAAAGATATATGTGTATGTAAATGTTAATTTATATATGGGTTGGTTAATCGGTTGATGTTGGTTTGCCGGAGTTCGTTCAGCCGCGCAAGCTCCCTTCGGGATGGCCAGGGTTGCCATCCGTACGTATACGCACACAAATGGACAAACACAATACAATAATATTGACAGTATTCAATTCTGAGAGCTGCGTGGCGGGCAGTGTTTAGCGATCTAAACAAGCTTGTAGCAAAAGATAGCTGAAGGCTCAATTGATGTGTGCTTTGCTACGTAATCAACGATATTCTCTGCCGTAACAGAGGGCTTAAACGATGACAGATGTAACCATTTGAGTCGAATTGCTACATCTAATTCCACAGTCAAATTGCTTCCAACGACGACGGTATGCTTTTTGCCTTGCTTCTTCTCACTGACTGCATTGTTAGTATGATGGTGTTACTTTGGAATTATAACGTTCACATCAACGGCACTCCGTACAAACTTACGATTTAGTTGTGTCCTTCAGCAGGGGGAATAGGGTGGGTTTTGGACAAGGGAGCGTGGCACCGCCCATAAAACTAAATTCTTTAATATGGAATAGCTTCGGAGTCGTAAGCCACACAGCATTGAAAGTTGGTGTACCGTCGTCTCATAGAAGTGTCATTCTACTATTAAAATGTAATGGGCGTGTGACATATTTCCTATGACCCAACATTTACGTAGTACTGTAAGTCCACATCAATGAAACTTGGTACGAACTTTCCACTTAATAGCACAATTCGACTAGAAGAAAGTTGTGAGCATTGGACAAGGGGGCGTGGCACCGCCTCCATTTTTAAATACATATAATGTTTATCCTGATTGACTGATTGATTGATTGATTTATCATCGTTCAGCCCAAGCCGCTGAGCCTACAAGCATTAAATTTTGACTGTAAGTATTTGTTGAAGAATGAACCTCCCCTAACACGGGATTTTTTGAAATTTGGAGTCCAAAGGCGCAAAACATGTGTGTGTTGTTTGAAGAAACGTGATTTAATAGACATATTGATTTCGAACTTCCTGAAAATACTCTAAATCAAAAATAATTCGACACGTATTTTATGACTTTTCGAAAATCAAAATTTAACTGGACCAACAATGGGTTGAGGTTGGGCCTAGGGCCTATTGACTTTAAAAATTGTGAAAATAATTGAAATAAAAAAATGGGACCCATGTTTCATTATTTTCAAAATCTATTTCTGACGATGGGTTAAAAGTTTTCTCTAAGAACCTTAAGACAGACTTTTGACTTCAAACTTAGTGAAAGTACTTCAAATGAAAAATAACTCAATACGTGTTTTTAATTTTTGAATATTAAAATCGGACGAGGTCAGCGACGGGTTAAAAGTTTGTATGGATTGACTTTGAAATATGAATCAACGGTCCCATTGACTTGAAACTTGGTGAAAGTACTTTTAGTGAGAAATAATTTGACACGTGTTTTTCACTTTTTTGAAAATCAAAATTTAACGGGTCAACAATGGGTTAACTGTTTGTATGAAGAAACTTTGAAAATTGAAATACATATACCGTGGAAAACTAAGGGTTAAGAATTTGTTTAAAGTAAAAGTGAAAACATATAATTTAATGGACCTTTTGACTTCAAAATTTTTTAAAACACTCAAAAACAAAGATGATTAGGCACATGTTTTTAATCAAAACTGATAGGGTCAGCAAGGGGTTAAGAATTTGTATCGGGGAAAACATGAGCGCGCGTGTAAACCCGCGGAACCCAGCTAGTTGTATTCTATAAATATTTAATTTTACATTTAGCACTCACAAAAACATACATTTTCTAGCTCTCTATCCTTTACCCACTGTTTTCCCACTACGAAAATAAATTGTGTCCCCACTTTCCGACTACATTAGGCTTAAGATTATCATTATAAGTTTCGTTTTTAAGAACTATTCAAAGCGTGCACAGAAATAAAACCCCGCTGCATTCCGTCAAAAACCCGCCGTCGTTTCTTCTCGGTCCCCAAGCTCAACGAGCAAACGCGAACCTGCGCCGCACAGTGTAACGAGTTCATATAACGATTGGACAAAAGTCGAAATAGTTGTCCTAGAGTAATGAAATCTTGCACACATACTTTATTTTACATGAAGAATTTTTTTATAAAGTTATAGAAAAATCAAACAAGAGACACGCCCACCTCCCATACAACCTGAAATTACAAACCTTTGTGAAAGCCGTTAATATTAGTGTAGGAGCTTAAAATTTGGTACAGATGATGTTTTCTTTAAAAGTACAGTCCACACAAAATTTCATTCAAATCGGTCCATTGCACAGTGGTCGGACTTATATGGGCACAGCGGTCAAAAATACTTCTAGCAGAAATATCAGCCTGAAACTTTGGTAACTTGTTTCTAAAAATGTGGCAATTATTTCATGTGAAAATGGGCGTGGTCGGACATCTATACGCCTGCCCCCATGTAAGGAAATGATAAAAAATTTGTTTCTTTTTTGTTTTTAATGAGAAACAAATTGTTTCCAAGATTTTGCTCGACAAAATTCATATATAGGCAGGGTCAGAGGGGCAACCGGAGGGGGTTGCGGGGTTCAAACCCCCAAATCAAAAAATTGCTTGTGAAAATTATGATCTCAAACAGTATTAGGCCCAAAGTGGTATGCAAAACCTCCCAAAATGAAATCCTGTGTGCGTCACTGTACAGGTAATTAACTCAAAACGGAGCGTGAATTAAAATTTTATGAACAGAAGGTGGAAGCCAGTACCATTGATACATCTCTATCTCTTAGCAGTGTCGAGCGCATATTTCCTTAATTTTTCAAAATTTATTTTTTAATCTGAAAACATAGCTTTAGCTTTAACATAAAATTTAGCACTTGTATAAATCATATTTTATCTTGATATATCTCAAAATTTTATTAGAAAAAGTTTTCCATACGACACATTTTTAACTGATCGTTCCTGTGGCAGCTATATGTTACAGTTGGGCGATCTTGTTCAAGTTTAGTTATGCGATTCAGTATTACATAGAAATGTCAAATACGACATTTTGTGAGAATGTCTTTAAAAATGCATATCTTGTTATGTCATTTCTTCTGCCAGATTTACTAATTTTCCCACATTGTGTGGTCTGAAACCGCTTTGCTCCATTTTCTCCTTCCACATTTGGACTGGAAACCTCTTTAACATTACCAAAAAAAACCAAAACTGTCCCCACAGAACCTATGATAACAAAAATATTTACATATGTAAATAGTGTCAGTCACCGTATATAAAAATTGGTTTCAAAGTGAAATTAAAATAGAAAAGTAAAAAAATTGCAATACGCATTATATTAACATCACCTTACTTAAAAACAACAGCACAAACAAACAACAATACCACCGCACAAAATGCCAAGCTTCTTTTGCACTTCTGGGTTTGCGCCCCATTTTTAATACAGGCACTCAGTCTATGAAAGATTGCACGAAGCCTGGCAAATTCTGGCAGCTGAAACTAACACATTATAATCTTAAAACGTGACTTAGTATTAGGAAAAAAAGATCAATGGGGGCAACGAGGGGGAACACAACTAAAACTTTAAGTGAAATTCTGGGAGTCAGACGAAAAACACAGAATATAGTAGTAGTAAATTTTGATTTTTGTTTTTAAGTAGACTTCAATTCAAATATATCTCATTAACTAAAATTAAGTTAAATACTTGTATGTTCAATACCCTTTTTATTAATTTTAAATTTGGTGATTTTTTAATAAAGTTTTAACACTTCAAAATTGATTATTGTAAAACGCTGCTCACATTGCACTAATCAAGTGAACAAATGTTCTCACTTCTGATGCTATTTTCAGAAAGTACCGCAAGAATCAAACCAAAAAAAATTTACCGTTAGAAAGCTTGATTATATAGGACACTATGTAGTTACTTTTAATTTTAAAATTTGGACTTTGAATTTTTTATTTTTGGCCTATGGGAGCGACCACAGTGCATTGCCATGCCCACCCTTCATATAACAGTTTAAAGATAATAGTAAAATGTATAAATATAATAACAACGTGGTGGTAAGTCGACATTTTATAAAATATTTGCAATGTGTTTGACTAGTACCTGTGTAATGATATTGCAATTAAAATTGTTTAGTGCCCTGAATGCTTATCGTATTAAAAATACCAAAAAACTGTATCAATCGAAAAATTAAACTTACAATTTCGGATTAACAAGAGTTTAATTCAATATTGACATGTTTGAATTCATATTTTAAAATACATACAATTAAAAACAAAATATATATACAAGAAATTAATACAAAATATATACAAAATATAAATTATTCACTAAAGGAATTTTCATCATCATCATCATCATCACTAAAGCTAATATGTATCAAGGGGTACAACTAAATTTTCATCGGTATCTTCTCTTTGTTCTACATGTGGCATCAAACAAATTTCTATTTCATTTCCATACTTTTTTTTAGTTTCCCTTTTTGCCTATATACTTCCAGCAACAGTTCGGATTGCAACAATAAGGAGTTAAACAAGTCCTTGTTGCAGAGTATCCTACTTATTTTTCTTGTATGTTTTAGTCTATTATTTCTTATTATTTTATGTGAACACTCGAGTGCTTCTTCCGACAGTGTTCCAATTGGACTTGAAGAATATCTTATTTATCTGCACCGTGTGTTAAAAGCTTGTGCACTGTCACAGGCATGTAATACTCCTCACTCGTTTTTTCTTAAATGCAGAGGACAAACTGTTGCTCAAGAAATTGTTTCATGCTAGGAAGAATGCTCTCTTTTTTATTTGACTTCGCTTGCAGCCAAGCATAAAAAATTGTTCGAATTTGAGCTCGAGTAGTCACGGAAAAAGTTGTATGACTTCAGAAAAAGCAAGCCAAAGCAGCTGAAATTTTTATATAGAAATCTACATACTTGCGTGCACAAAATATGAAAAAAAGAAAAAAGTGATAAGAAGTGATTTTTTTTAATCGTCTCTGAAATCTGACTTTAACACTTTTTTTAAATTGAAACTTCGCTGTCCGTTTTTTAACGGGAAAAAGTAGATGTGAAATTATTGAACGCAGGTTATAGTATTACCAGTTAAAAAAAACAGTCAAACATTGTTTTGCAAATAATTTCGGCAAGTTTATCGATTGTGGTCAAAATTATCGAATTTCAAAGTTGGAGTACAAAATACGCTTTCAATGAAATGAAATTGAAGCAAAGGAAATGCTAACTTTGAGCACTGATAACTCCTACAGATATACAGATATATATATTTGTTTACAATATTTTAGATTTGTCTAAGCCTGTATATTGTTAACAGAACCTCATACTTGGATTTTTACATTTTCGACTTTGCAAATATCGACTTTTGTCCATACTCGTTACACTGTGCGCCGCGTGAAAAACACAAAACAATTACACAACAAAACAAATCAAACAATTTCAGCAACAAACAAACACAAGTGACAAATTTCTTCAGTACACATTTCATATAGTTAATTGAAAAAAAAAAAACATTTCACACATACAAAGATCACAAATCACAAAACAGTGGCAGAACAAATTTAATAATAATTTAATAATTGATTGGCACGACAGCCCGCTTACGCGAGACTAAGGCCTAGCTTCCCGCAGCCACCCGTGTTGTGCGTGTGAATTTGTACGCGGGTGGAAGGGACCTACAGTTTTATGCCGGTTCCGAACGGCAGGTTGGGAGCTTTTTCATAGGCAATTTTTACTCTCAGAGGTTTGCCATTTCCAGCTGAGAGGACAGCCACCGAAAGAGAAAACGAGTTTCCCGTTATTTTTTAAGTGTTATTACATGCAGTATTCGAACTTGCGTCGCTCTGCATTCGACTCGCTGGACCGCGCACTAACCAACTGAGCCACGGCGGCAGAACAAATTTACAAAACACAAAATTGTGACAAAACAATTCCAAAAATGAAAACAAATTACACAAAAATATAAAACACAAAGTAATAGTACAGTGAAAAATAAAAACAAATATCTATACACACAACCCTCAAAAACAAAAAAAAAATTAAAAGTTTAAAATAAATAAAAAAAACAGTGAGGTGCAAAAAACCCAAAAGCACCAAAAAGCAAAATAGAAAATTTAGTAAAATGGAGACAGTTTTCCTATTTCATTTGATACCCATATCTTTTTTATTGAACTACCGCAAATATTACAAAAAACTATTTGAAATGTACCCTTAAAATGTCCTTAAAATTTTCAAGTCCTTTAAAAAGGACTTTGGGTTAGAAAATGTTTCTAGTTTCACGTCTATATCAACATTTGGATGGGACTCGGAAAAATAAAAAAATTTTTCGGACGGTGTAATAAATGTAAAGTTGGTGTTTTCACTCAGTGCATCGTAACTTTGTAATTTTTCTTTAAATTTGATTGATGTTAGGCTTAATTTTTGCTCAAATAATATATTTTTCATTATAGATTTTAAAACCAGAGGAGATAATTTATTTTATCTATAAAAACACCATCGAAAATTTATGATATTTTAAATTGGTCGAAAAATTCACTTTTTTACAACTTTCACCGGCAGTTACTTCCCCAAATCTCATCTGATTTGGACAATCTGTTTATCGCTGGAAAGCCTAAGGTGTTATCTTCTGACAGACGGACAATTTGTGTTAGACGGATTATTCGTTTACGAAATATATGTTCGTTACTAAAAAAAACAGGGAAAAACTGGTTTTTCGAAGATAATTCGAAAACGCTTTTTAAAAAATTTTTTTGATATTCAGTTTCGTGTTCAGCGGCCGAAAGTTAGTCTAGAAAACACTTTTTTCGCATTTTTCGTGTCAGTAGTGTTGTTGCCAGCCGCCGTGGCTCAGTTGGTTAGTGCGCGGTCCAGCGAGTCGCATGCAGAGCGACGCAAGATCGAATACTGCATGTAGTAACACCTAAAAAAAATAACGGGAAACTCGTTTTCTCTTTCGGTGGCTGTCCTCTCAGCTGGAAATGGCAAACCTCTGAGAGTAAAAATTGCCTATGAAAAAGCTCCCAACCTGCCGTTCGGAACCGGCATAAAACTGTAGGTCCCTTCCACCCGCGTACAAAATTCGCACAACACGGGTGGTTCGGGAAGCTAGGCCTTAGTCTCGCGTAAGCGGGCTGTCGTGCCAATCAATTAATTAAATTAAATTAGTGTTGTTCGCAGGTTATATAAATTGGATAAAAACAATTCAAACCGTTTTTGTCCCAAATTGGCAGCAAAGCATTTATCCTAATTCATTCGAAAAAATGAAGGTTAAATACGCAACTCAAATACTTAGCCATATCGTACTGTATCCGCAGCTATACAATTTTTGGTTGATGATAATTGCAAGCAAGAAAAAGCTTTGCCCACAGCTATATTTATTGAAAAAAATAACAGACTTTTTGATTGTTAGAAAAACCATGTTCGTTTTAATAAAATTCCTTTCCGATCAGCTCTTCGTTTGAATAACAATATCAAAAATTATTTAAAGGAAACGTTTTAATAAAATTCCTTCCCGATCAGCTCTTCGTGAAACTAACAATATCAAAAATTATTTAAAGGAAACGATAAATTATGTTAAAAGTTGTCAGTATCCTAAAATACCAATAATTAATTTCATGTTTTGTTTTGTTAATTTGTAAGCTATTTGTAGCTATTGTATGCTATTGTCAACACTTTTGACAATTTATCAAGGAAAGAGCTTTTATTTTTAGAAATAGAATGCCAGTTCTTGACAAAAAGTCAATATGGTGAATTTATTAAGTATACAAAATTGGCCTGTTTATATATGAATTTGAAAAATGTATCGGTATAAATTTTAATAGGCCAGAAGGCAACGTAGCCTACATGAATGCCAACATTGCACAGCAGAAATTCATCGTATTGTTTTTTGTATTAATAAGAACGCTCACTCTACTGTACGCCTTTGCGAATTCACATGGTTCATTAATCATAGCAGACCCGAAAGCCATGCAAATTCAATTTGCTTTTCATCTTGTGCAGTTGTTCTTATTGTTTTCATTTGCCTCAGCGCATCCACAAGCAACACGCACATTTATTTTGACACGGACACACAGCCTTACATATTCAAATTTGCAAACGGCGCGCCGTCTCGTACCCATCAGCACAGCACAACTCGCAATTGATGTTCCTTGTCGAACATCCCAACAGACATCACCAGCGAAAACCACAAAAACCACGTTCAGACGCACCCTGTAGGATACACGGCACACGACCAGACCACGGTTTGCGATCAAAGTTGGAAATGTCAAGTAAGTAACCAAAATTCAAAATTGCTGTAAAACGTACTGCAATTTATTTTCCTCAAATAAATTACAGTTTGTAAGTGAAACATTGAGAAAAGCGCCGTTGATAAATCATTCTAATTTACCGCGCTAATGTTCCGCTTCAGCACATAGGTACTTCTTTGCCTATTTTCCTTTTGCTCTTTGCCGCTTAATTTATATTTCGTTGCTAACCACTAGCACATAAGCGCAACGCACTTGCGCATTTGACAGAGGAAGAACAGAAATACCTACCAACACAACGCCGTTGGTTGGTTATTGCCTCTTTGCTCTTCCAGCCGTCTTTATTTATATACGCAGCCCCATTGTGCATATTAACATAGAATCTTAACTTCGGTGGCAACATTTCCATTGTGTTGACACCACCGACCCTCACTCTTCACAAAACAAAATAATTTGTTGAGAAAATTTCTTCACTGAAATTAATTTCCTTGGAACAAATGCAGTACAGCGAACCCTCGTGAAAAAAACGGAAAATTGGGCCACAAAAGGCGTGGCTCAGGGTCAAAGTTCAAAGTTTTTATCAAAAAACTCAATTAATCTCCAACTGATTTACACGATATTGGTATCAAACGAAAGGTATTTTTCATACCTTTATATTAATGTGCAACATTAGATACGGGGTAGGCGCTGTGGGCCACAGCACCCCTACCCGCACTGAGAAACCAACGACATCTGTAGCGGCAGCAAAAGCCATCAAGAAACCGGCCAAGCCTAGGGAACTGTCCAGGTATAAGCAATACCAGAAAGCCTTAGCTATCTTCGGTAAGATAAGCAAGAACGAGGCTGCTGGTACTGCTCATCCCAAGGACGCGGAGGTACGGTTTCAGAAGTTTGTCGACGAGTACTTGGCGTACCAAGCGACCCTACTGAAAGCTACAGCAACAAAACGCGACCGGTCTGCCCACAACAGCTCGAACCGCGAGACGAAGAAGGGAAGGTTGCCGGTGCAACCGACGCAGCGACGAGACGCGTCTTTAGTGACGTGTCACGGGAAAACCTGCAGGTAGCACTGGTCGATGCCATCACAAACCGCGGCAAAGAAGCCTTGAGAAATGGGGAGAGATTGAGGCCAGGTTGACACAGATGGTCATGGACCATGTGAAGAGCAAACTTGACAGCGAACCCGAAGGTGCCTCTTCCCGGTTTCAATTCGGCCGAAGTTGTTTGCGGGTATCGGGTGATCAAATGCGATGATCGGTACTCTAAAGATTTCCTGGAGGGCTGCATCTCCAAGATTGGAAACGCAACTGAAGGCTTGAGGCTCAAGCTCATCCCCGCCAGCGAAATCCCGAAGAGACCAAGGGCGCGCATTTGGTTGCACAATATGTCCTTGGACAGTGGCAAGCTTGTCCCCTACTTGCAGGCACACCACCCGACAGTGCCAATGACGGACTGACAGGTCATAAAAGCGGAGGCTCCGCAAAAGAACAGCTTATCCTTCCTCCTGGTAATCAGCGAGGAAAGCCTATCTGCCCTGGAGAAGGCAGAGTATAAGCTTCGGTTCGGAGTACGGCACGGTAAACTGAGGGCCGTTTTCTCAACTTCCTCACTTTAAAGTGCCGGGTAACTATTTTCGTTTTCCCAACTGCCTGATAAATATAAATTTAACAAGCCTGATTTTTTGGCAACTCTGGTCAACGATGGGCAGCACTTGGCGGCGCAATCAGCTGTTTTTGAAAAATTATACACCAATGGACACTGCGTCGTGGTTACGTTCCAAAACAACACGATGCAAATTAAAACGACGAAAAATGAATTATGATTTTCTATAGCAAACCATGTAGAGATCGAAGATAGGTTCCAGGGTTACGAAAATACTACTTAAAAAAAAATGTAACAAAGTAAACATTTAAAAAAACAAAAACAATATAAAATTTTATTAGAAATGTACATACAAAAAACAAATTCAATTAAAACAAAATAAAATATTCAATTTATTTATAAAAATGAAATAAAAATTAATCACTGTCTGATGAGTCCATAGTGGCTGTTGTCGTAAGTCGGCTTTCTTTCACAAAAGTTAGAAAGGGAATCCCCAAGTTTTGATGGCATGGCGCAATTAGAAACCAAAGTCGTGCCATCTTTTAGAAAAAAAAGAAAATTAAAAAAAAATAAAAATTAAAGACTCGAACCCAAAACAACGCAACTTCGAAAATCTAACGACTCACAGTGAAAATTAGTAAGTACTAATTCAGCAGCGACGCAACTTCGAAAAAACGCAAAACGAAACGACGCAAAGCGAGGTATTGGTGTAATTATTTTTGAAGGAAAAAAGAAAAATTTTGCCTGGCAGAATCTTGCTGATTTTACTGCCAAATAGGGCATGTCGCGACGTTGGAAATCGTTGAGGGACAAGTTATACAGTTTGAAGAACAAGTTCAAGCTGGAACTTGCAGCGGAAAAGAGCGAGACGTATCGCACAGGTGGCGGCCCAGCAGCGATTGGAAATGTCAGCAGTGCAAAGCAGTGAAATAGTCTAATCGGATGTTATATGTTCTATTTGCCGTATTTTGCGACTCCGTACCTTCAAAAGCGTCTTCCAGTGCATGAATATAAAAAACACGCCTATTTGCCATACCGAAAGATCTCAAATCAAAATTTTATTTCAAATTATAATTTCATAACCAGCTGTTTTTTTTTTGTAAACAAACATATACATGTACTTGGCACCACTTCCACTTAAAGTTCACTTTAAAGTTTAACAGGCACTCAATCTGACCGGTAAGTTTTATTAGGAGGATAGCTTAACAAGCGGTTGAGAAAACGAAAATGCGTTTATTGGCTCGATAAAGTGAACTTTAAAGTTAAAGGTAAGTTGAGAAAACGGCCTTGAAGGTCTTCCGCTTCTCTAATCCGGAAGAGGAGGACGCAGGCGAGATTGTCGATGCCCAAAAGTTGTTGGACGACGTAAGCAACACTAACCGCTGATAGGGTGCGACGCGAATGCAGGACACACCCTATGGGGAAGTACGGAAAACAACGACCGAGGTGAGTCTCTTTTTGACTTTAAACTTAGTACTAACCTAGTAGTGTGTAACAGGGGTAACACCCCCATTTCCGTTTGCCCAAGCACTGCTGTTTTAGTGGGTGGGAAGAGGTTCTCAATGTTACTGTACTAAATGATAACGATACTGTTCGATTTGGATCTTCAGGTTAAAGCACCAGCACCATATCTCAATCCCAGACGTACCAACTGGAATCGTTTCGCTGGTATGATCCGTAACAGGATAGGGAGGGCTCCCCCAGTAAATATCTCCTCGGTAAGAGACATTGATCATAGAATCGGGTAGTTGAAAAATGCGATGACTTCCGCTTTCAAATCGTCTTGCCCTATTAAATACTCAAAAAAATCATTTCCACCTTGGTGGAATGATGACCTGTCACGTCTGAGATCGCAGGTCCGAAAGTCATTCAACCTAAGTAATTCCTCAGGTAACTGGCAAAGTTACAAAGATAGCCTAAGAAAATATAAAAAGGCTATCAGAAATTCCAAAAGCAAGGGTTGGAGGCTAGGAAAGGTGTTGTCCAAGGATCACACCTGCCCCTCGTTCATAAAGAAGCCAGATGGCTAATGGACTGAAAGTACCGAGGAGGCCTTAGACCTACTTTTTAATGCACACTTCCCAGGCCGCACAAAGGAGGATACCTCGAAGGGGCATGCAGTGCAAGGCCTAAATCCGATAAACAATGATAACAACATTATAACGAGAGAAAAACTCACATGGGCTGTGAAAAGCTTCTCACCCTAGAAGTCTCCGGGACCAGATGGCATTCTTCCCATAATACTGCAGATGTCACAGGACTCAGAACTACCTGCCTGCCCAGTCTGGAATTATATCCCCGTCAGTTGGAGACGGGTGAAAGTCGTCTTTATCCCGAAAGTAGGGAAGAGAGGTCAAAACTCAGCGAAAGATTTCCGGCCTATAAGCCTGACGTCTATGGTACTTAAAACCTTTAAACGGTTGCTCGACTTCCACATACGCGAGGAAGTAGGACATAAGCTATCTGAAGCTCAACATGCTTACCTAAAGGGTAGGTCAATGGAGACCGCCCTCCATGAGGTAGTACGAACAGTGGAAAGGTGACTAGAGTATAAGCAGTACACACTGGCAGCCTTCATGTCTATGTCCAGGTGCCTTTAATAAACATTGGAGTTAAAATACAGGTGCGCAGCTGGGTTAGTGTAATGCTCCAATAGAGGGTGGTGAGCGCGACGCTCGGAAACACCCACCTTACAAAATTTGTAAGCAGGGGTACACCACAGGGGTGGTACTGTCACCTCTTCTGTGGGTTGGTTTCATCGACAACACTTTAACAGAGCTCAACCGGAGAGGAGTCAAAACGGTTGCGTATGCTGACGACGTGGTTTTAGGATCAGGCATCAGGGATTTGCCCTGACTGACAGACAAAACTGAACTGATGCTGTTTACCACTCGTACTAAGATACCAACTTTTAGACGACCTCATCTTGAGAACATAACACTACCCCTTTCATCCAGTGCCAGATATCTCGGGGTAATCATAGACCCTAAACTGAACCGGAGGCTTAACATAGAGCACAGAATAAACAAAGCAGGATTTGCACTCTTCTCCTGCAGGAAAATGATAGGGAGGAGGTGGGGCCTCCGACCAAGTTTAATGATATGGATGTTCATAATGGTTGTACGTCCCATACTATCATACGGAGCTCTGGTCTGGTGGAAAGCCCTCAGGAAAGAATACATTATCACCAAACTCGTTAGACTACAAAGAACAGCTTGTACCGGAACGAAGGGAGCGACTAGATCCTGCCCTGGATAGCCGCTAAACGTGCTGACGCACCTGCTTCCCAACGATCTGTATATTATGAAAGCCGCAACTCTTAGTGTTCTTACGCTGAGAGAAACAGGTTGCTGGAAGGACAGACCGTATGGCCACGACAGTCTTTTCTCACATGGGCAAAGGTGTCTGCCTACAACCACGGATTATGCAATTTCTACCATTGTCTTTGGGAAAACTTACGATAACCGTATCCCCTCTAAATAACCTGAATACTACAATCTACACTGATGGCTCCAAAATGGAATGCGGAGTAGGAGCACGAGTTTTCTCCGAACATCTGAAGATAAATGTGTCTTTCCGCCTCCCCAACACAGCAAGCGTTTTTCAGGCGGAAGTGCTCGCTATTAGGGAAGCGTGCAGGATGGCATTGGTGGACACATTCTACAAAAGCCACCTTACAATACTTTCCGACAGCCTATCCACCATCAAGGCACTGGAATCGTCGATTCTATCTTCAAAGCTAGTGCGGGAATGCAGGAAGCTCCTGATAGAACTAATTCAACGGTTCAGAGTGACCCTGATATGGGTGCCAGGGCACAATAACATTGACGAGAACGAAAGAGCCGATGAGCTGGCTCGAAGAGGCTCCGCTCTTGATGAGGCGCTGACGGTCACAACCCACTGGGCTCTTTCAAAAGCGAGGTCTCGAAGGACTTCCTCGACAAAACCAACACTACACCTTTTCAAGTTCGATTTCAGAAAGCGTAAAAGCAATTTCAGAAAGCGTAAATTCAATTTCAGAAATATAAGTTTAATTTCAAAAAGCGTAAAAGCAATTTCAGAAAGCGTAAAACTATTTCAGAAAGCGTAAATTCAATTTCAGAAAGCGTAAATTCAATTTCGGAAACATAAATTCAATTTCAGAAACCGTAAATTCAATTTCGGAAAGCGTAAATTCAATTTCAGAAACATAAATTGAATTTCAGAAACCGTAAATTCTATTTCAGAAAGCGTAAATTCAATTTCAGAAAACATAAATTGAATTTCGGAAAACGTAAATTCAATTTCAGAAACAACCTTTAATGCATAAAAATGTTTTTGGAAAAATGCACTTTGCCAAATTTTTTAATAACAAGAACTTGAGCCACAGGAGGTGTGCTGCTTTTGGAGCGTCGGAGGGGCTCATTGACATCTGCAGCCTGCAAGGCCTAATAAACAAATGGCAGGAAAATGGGAATAATGTAAATGACCTTGTGATTGTGTGCGACAATGCACCATGCATACTACATGGGCTGAAAAGTCTTTGGCCTGACATAGAGATGGCGCCAAAAATTAAGAATTATTGTGTTGTACATGGAAAACCATCCTTAACTTAGATGCTGTCAAAGTTTCATGACATTTGGTTGACTCGTTTTCAAGTTATTGCTTTCGAAGTGACGCTACCTCTGAATTTTTGTAAACAATGGAAAAAAGTGAATTTCGTGTTTTGATAAAACATTGCTATTTGATGGGCAAAAATACAGATGTATTATAACATTTATCAAGCCATGCTTTTGTTTCCACTGTATTTTTGCCCATCAAATAGCAATGTTTTATCAAAACACGAAATTCACTTTTTTCCTTTGTTTACAAAAATTCAGAGGTAGCGTCACTTCGAAAGCAATAACTTGAAAACGAGTCAACCAAATGTCATGAAACTTTGACAGAATCTAAGTTAAGGATGGTTTTCCATGTACAACACAATAATTCTTAATTTTTGGCGCCATCTCTATGTCAGGCCAAAGACTTTTCAGCCCATGTAGTATATGTAATACTTCTATATTGGCACTAACCTATCTTCACAATGTGTTTTCATTCGGAAATCAAAGGGAGACAAGCGATGAGAAAGAAAACACGAAATTTTGTGAATATATTTCTATGCGTGTATACATGTGCACTTCTACACATGAACAACTGTCAAACTGCTCCTGGGGCGATTGAAGAAATTTCAGTTAATTTCGACAAATTTTTTCCAGTCAATTTTTTCCCCGTCTGAACGCACCTGACTTTTTGCCACTTTTGAAATATGTCAAGGTACATTCGTTTATACGCTTTCTTGCTCATATTTCACTATTGCTGTACTGTGATGTTGGCGAATGTACCTTGAGCTTAGTGCCAATATAGAAGTACTACATATATGGCACCATGCCATAGTTCAATGGTACCAATTGGGTTAATGCAAATGGACATTACCCCTCCTTGGTAGGGATCGAGGCCTATCTAAACCTCTGCCGTGCTATGGGTCCGGCACCCGGTTGTAAACGCAACTCCACGCCGAGTCGAAACTCTACCCGCATTTGGGTGTTAACCCTTTCCTTCCCGAATTATGAAATAGCCATAGAAACAAATTGGAAGTTGGTTATTTGAAACGAGAGAACTATTTAAAAGTATTTTGCATCATATTTAAAATGGTTTCGACTTTCCAGTGGGAGGTGCGAGGAGGAGGTAGCCATACTACACTAGACTACACTGGGCTTTTATGAAGCAAAATTAAAACATATTTTATATGAAAACAAAATGTCCCTTATTTACAAGTTTTTAGAGTTATTTGTTAGAATTATAGAGTTATTTGGTGTCCTTTTGTTAAACATAGAGCAATATTACATTTTTGCCATTTAATTCTGCTGCCCTGTCGAGCGGGAACCGTTGCACAAATGTTAACAATTTTCAATGTTCCCATAAAAACAAACTACATATTTTGCTGAAAAAGCTCAGAACAATGTTTCTTTTAAGCGATACAATTCATAGAATTGGGAAAAATCGAAAATTATGCATAGAAATTCAAAATTTGAATTTGGTAGCCATATGGCTACCATGGGAAGGAAAGGGTTAAACCACGCTACCACGGAACTCCCCGAGGGGGCCATTCCCATAATCAGGCTGAAGCACAAGTCTCCAGGGGCACCCTGATTCCCGTGGTACCAGACAAAGCCTCTGGTCAGACTCCGTAGCCGTGCTACTACCAGTTGAGCCCCATTTAGCTCGTGGACTGGTGACCACAACACCGCACTTGACCTCATTCACGTGCGCACTCATTCATCCACTCAATAGACCGGCCCCCCCACACATTCACAGTTGGCAATACAAAAAATGCCGTCGCCGCCGAAACACAGCATTCGCATATTCATTCAATATGACAATCAGCTGGCTGGTGGAGAGCGCTTCACGCACACACCACACACCGTCCGTCCGACTAATCCCCATCCGCCCAAGGTCCCTCAAATCTGAGTACAACGGGCACTCACACAACACATGCAACCAATCCTCACGCGCAGCCCCACACATACACTCAGCACTTGCACTCAGGGCTCTCTCATGCAAAAATGCATTGAGTGACCCGTGTCCGGTGAGTAGAAACCCAAGGCTCAAGCCGAAGCCGAAATCCTTGAGCCCTACCACGAACCTCACGTCCCGTATATACTCATATGTCGTTCTGCCATGGGAACTTTCGTCCCAACGCTGTTGCCAGCGTTGCAGAACACAGTCCTCCAGTATTCGCATACGCTTCATACTGTCAGCACTCTCCACACCTTCGCCTTGCAGCCACTCATACTGCAGCAGCACCTCTCTGTTCCCCCTCCTTAGCCCGAAGCCTACGGCACGCCGTATGACTACGAGATCCAGAAGAGCCGCACCCATCAACACCTGCAATGCATCTGTTGATACAGTGCGGGACACAGGCACACAACCTAACCAACATAACACGCTGAATAGACAGCAAGTTTTTGCGGCCTACAACCGTCGCGGCCACTTCGTGCAACGCCGACGCTCCGTACGCAACACAAGCTACGAACAGACCGTGGTAAATGGTACGAACTGCGCGTCGGCCGAGCCCCCAGTCACTCCTGAGTATCCGGCACACAACCCTCTCTTTCAGCCTGACCAAGTGAGGAACAAAACTCATTCTTTCGCCAATTGTTAGCCCCAAGTATTTGACTTGCGTCTCATACCGGAGGCCAACACCATTCACACGCACAATGGGCGGACGACTGCGAGCCAATTTGCCTTTCAGCAGCATGGTCACAGTCTTGTCCATTGCCACATCCACACCCACCGATTCTCCCCATTCACACACCATACACATATATTGCTCCCCAAGCGCTCTACATCCGCTCTGGATCTGCCCTCCACAAGGATAAGCAGATCAACCGCATACGCACAACACTTGCATACTGCTGCCAGACGCCGCAGTAGTGGATCCATCATGTAGTTCCATATATATGGACCACAGACGGAACCCTGCGGGCATCCTCGAGCCACATCTATTTCAACCCGTTCATTCTCCCCAATCACACATGCCTTCCTGTCTGAGAAATAGCTCTTCCAGAGAGCTGACCGTCTACACCTAACCAGGCCAAATGCATAACCTAACTCTCCGTCTTCTAATGGCTCAGCAGCTGCCACTTGTGCTGGTGGCGTCTGCTCAACCGCCCTAGAAAAGAACTCGGCTAAGAGAACGTTCACACTATCTCTCCATGTTGATGTCATAGTGTCACCAACACGGAGAGCGCTCACATCCACCTGCTTCTTCTTACTGCGGCAGATCCGATAGACATGACCCCATGGATCATCCCTATGGTCTGCCACAAACTCCCGCCAATTGTCTTCCTTAACGCGAACAAGCATGCTCTTATACTCATTCATACACCTGTTGAAATCAGACCTGCGCTGTGCCAAGTGCTCAGAATTGGCCGCCCGGGCGCGCTGAAACTTTCGTCTCAGACGCCTGACCGACCGCCTCTTTGCACTCAGCTCACTCGTCCACCACTTCACCCGCCTCTGATTCACTCTCTCCCATTTTTGAAGCATACTGTCATTCACACGCCAGACACACTCGCTAAGACGAGCGACCTGGTCGTCCACATCCATACTTTCAAACTCACTAAGTGGCACTTCCGTGACCACTTCACGCACATGGAAACCGTAAGTCTCCCAATTCACACCACAGGTGCGCCATCGCCTGTCACACACACCCGCCCTTTCATTCATACTGTGGGCAGGCACAGCCATCACAATTTGGATCAAATTGTGATCACTTATGCCCCACCCACCACGGACACGCCAGCTGAAATCAAACATTCTGCTCGCTGCCCCATTCACAAGCGTCACGTCAATATCACTTACCCCTCTAGGCCCGTCAAACGTGTGCCATTCACTTCGTTCGTTGAGAACAACAATGTCTCGCAGAACAAACCATTCACTCAATGCCTCACCCCTACCGTGGCTCTGGTAGCCGGCAGAATGCCGCGATACCTTTCTGAACCACAGCGGAGATGTGGCATTCGCATCCATACCTACCAAGACAGGTGTGCCGCCTGCCAGACGGAACACCGTGTCCAGGTAGCCCAAGTAGGGCTCTAGAGGCTCACCATACTTGCAGTAGACACTGCCCACAATCATTTTGCCAAAGTGACCTTGCACACTAACACAAACACCATATTCAGTCGCACATACAACCATACAGTCCAGATGGACGTCATTCACAATTACAGCTGCATTTGCCCTGGTGTCAGAAAAGACCCGCATTGCTGCAGGTATTCCCCGTACGACACCATTGGTGGCGTACGGTTCCTGCACCAGGGCAATTGCACTGCCACATTCACCCATACATGCACCTGGCTCACACATCACGGCATACGCGCCCTGACAGTTTAACTGTACTGCCTGCAGAACCATCAATGACGAGCCTGCACTCTGGCCAGAATTTGGCTGTACGCCGGACAGTCGGTGGACATCATGTAATGTCCAGCCGGCTTCCCCCGGAACGCGCAATTCCGGCAATGCAGCTCATTGCTGCATTGCTGGACGCGATGACCGCTCTGGCCACAGCGCCGACAAACGTCCGCTTTCATACGGCACTCAGCCACTCTATGGTCAAAGGTCAAGCACCTGAAGCAGCCAGGCATCGGCATGAAGGGCCGCACGCGGAACGAAAACCACTTGATGTAGCATCGCTCCGCCTCCAGAAGGGACGAAAGCAAGCCTTCGTTCCCTTCCAACACGACGTTGGATGCCCCACCAGAGCCTACCGTCCACGGGCGACTCACCATGCGGACGCCTTTCTTAAAGGCAGCCGGGCTTATCCGCTCTTTGAGGTTCAACTCATAGAGCTCTTCCATGAATTCACTCGGAGAAATCTCAGAGTGAACCCCATGGACGAAAACCCTCGGGCCCAGCTTCTCATTCGCAGCCACATCAAACACAAGTTCGCTCAATTTGGCGTTCGTGGTCAGCTTCATTGCTTCGGCCTTGGAGGGGGTGCGAATAATCGCACCGCCAGCACGCAGTGGCTTCACCTCGTGAACCCTCACGCCCAATGAAGGACCCGCCTCTTTGACGACCTTGGTGGCCACCTCCTTCCCTGATGCTTTTGCATCACGGCTCCGGACAACAACCGACCACGTCTGCGCCGGTTGCACAGTCATGGCCTGCGCAACCGGTACAGGAACCGACGCCGAAGTAGCGGCCGCCTGGGGGGCGCCCGCACGCACCGCACTCGGCGGAAGCCGGAGCCCCCGCACTCTCCAGGCCAGCGATGCGGCCCTTCATCGTGGCATTCTCGGCCACGAGCTTCATGAGCAACAGCTCATACTCGCCCGCGACCTCAACCACCTTCTTCATGGCAGCGGCGCTGACTCCATCCACCCCAATCACGGCTGCCATGATTTTTACCGTGATAGCCTTCAGGGCAACCACCAACGCCTGCGCCTCTGACGCAGGTGGCCCCTGGTCAACAGCCGCCACCTTCACCCCCTTTTTCACGCGCACTGCCAAGCGCGACCCAGCCGGCACCTCACCGCCAGCCGCAACGACGGGTACGACCGCACCCGCCTTCACAGCCGGCGACTCAGCACCTTCCGTGCACGTGCTGGCCCCACTCATCTCCACTCGTGCTGTAGTATCGGCCGGCGAAGCCGCGCGCCCAAGCGACTTGTTCCTCCCGGGTAAAGCCGCGCGCCAAAGCCCTACCCCGGGCGAAGCCGCGCGCCCCTTGCCGGGCGAAGCCACCTACCCAACCCTCTTACGAGGGGGCGACCGGACGTCCGCCGACACTGACTCCGCATCGGAAGACGTCATGTCGGTCGTTTCGCGACCGGACGGCTCCCGGGCAGAGTGCCCTGCCACACTCCCCTTGCGCTTAGGGCACACCATTCACACACTACACACTACTGATCTAACAATTGACTTGTAACCATTATTAACTCATTATCATGTAACCATTAGTAACTCTATTAATTATACTACAACAACACTCACTCACTCAACTCAGTAGTTGTTGTTGTACAACAACTACTATACACACCGCAAGTGCCTTAAGGCTACTTGCTTGAGCTCAAGCACTCAAGCACAACCAATGCAGACAGGCCACCTAACGGCAACCTGTTTACACTTTTGTGCACAACAGCAATTTCGCACAAGTTAGAAACGGTAACTTGTTTACAAAAATGTACTCACAATATACCGCTACTCGGGCACACTGAATCGCACACTGACTTCGCACTGGGAAAATCACTCACAAACACGTCCGTTCGCACTGGCGTCTAAGTCGACACTGACTAGCGGCCAACAGTCGGCGACACCGCAGTGCGCGAATTATATAAAACACATTTTGTATTTAGTTACTTATGATGTTACGTTACGCAGCCGCCGTGGCTCAGTTGGTTAGTGCGTTGGACCGCGAGTTGAAGCCAGCGACCCAGGTTCAAATACTGCCTGTAATAACACCTAAAAAATAACGGGAAAACTCGTTTTCTCTTTCGGTGGCTGTCCTCTCAGCTGGAAATGGCAAACCTCTGAGAGTAAAAATTGCTTATGAAAGAGCTCCCAACCTGCCGTTCGGAACCGGCATAAAACTGTAGGTCCCTTCCACCCGCGTACAAATTCACACGCACAACACAGGTGGTTGCGGGAAGCTAGGCCTTATGGTCAAACTCCATAAAGCGCGTTTCAGGCGTTCACGGTTTGTCGCGTTATGGCGTTTTCCGCGTTATTCGCGTTGCAATGTTGTATACTCCATAACACGCGTTTCACGCGTCAGCTTCTTCTTCTTACGTCAGCTAATGCTAATTGCTAATTGGCAAACTGCTGATTGATTTCGTTGTGAATTGTGAAAAAGCAACGAAATGAAATTGCTATACGAAGTTATAGACTTTATAGAATTTACTGATTTCATGTTAAACACAATAAAAAAATAAAAACAAAGATTCAGTTGAATTCAATTTGTAGCAATTTATCTCACAGGAATGAGCAAAATTCGATATACACCGAATAAGCTATCGAATTTCCAATACAGCGAAAACTAAATATCGTCTTTTAAAGAATTATGCTAATTTTTAGGAATTTCTCCACATTTCATGTTAAAATGTTGAATTTCAGATGTTTCTTAAATGTATTTAATAGCTTTCGTGTAAAATAAATGCATCCGACTTTTGCGATAACACAAGTTTGTTATCGGCATTACCATCTAACCACATAATTTGTGACATCTTAAGGAGCTCTGTCAGCTGTTTGACGTCGTTAAGCGCGAAATGCGAGAAAGTTGAAAATAGTTCAACTTTTGACGCGTTTTGGGCGTATCGACGTCAAGTCATGGAGTTTGCTTCATACAAATACACTGATTCTACTTTTTCTCGAAACACGGAAACGCGAAAAACGACGATACGCTTGAAACGCGCTTTATGGAGTTTGACCATTAGTCTCGCGTACGCGGGCTGTCGTGCCAGTCAATTATTATTATCATGATGTTACGTTAGTTATGTTTAGTTACGTATGTTAATTACGTTAAGGTGTCGAGTGTGAAAAGGATACCCTGCTGGGGATCTAGAATAGCACAGGGCTCGGTCAAGCGATGTAACGGCCGCGGTACCGGAGGTACCCGATTGGTAGCCTCTGCCGTAGCCAAGACCACAGTGCGTGGTGCGGAGCCACATCCTGCTGCGGAGTCCGCTACAGCGAACACCCATACAGAACACTGCGGATCTAGACTGGGAAGTCAACAAACATCCCCCCTAAAGTCAGGTTATTATGCGACCCGTGCCCCTGATTGGTTTGCAGCCGGGGGGTGAAGTACCTGGCTGTGTGTGAACGGAGCCTACCCGACACCGGGTGGAATCGGGTGTAGTACTTGGCCTTGCCATGGCAGGGGGCACTGTCATGGGCGACCACCATTGTCGCCCCCACCTCCTCAGGCCCGACGCGCTTGCCTTGTCGAGCAAAGCGAACGATTATGAAATGATGTTGATGGTTTCTTCCAGTTTAGCCTCGGAACTCGCGGCAGACGAGGATAACCTCTCCCTCACTGACTTGGTAACCTCTAGGGCTAACTCAGGGGACCTTAAGTCAGAGCGTCGGGGTGCGCGCCAGTGGCGCCTCAGCAAAGGCCGCCTGTAACCACGCCCTATTCGTTCTCGCTAAGATAGCTAAGAAAGGGACGCAGCCGACAAGCGGAGGTACCAGGCAGTCGTTGATGAGTACCTCGCAGCGCAGGCTCGAGCTGAAGAGCAGCCGACAACCAGCGAAAAGGCAGATGCCATGCTAAAAAGGGTTAGGTCCCAAGAACCTGCCGACAACCATGCCATACGAGTGAAAGATGCCAGAACGGAGCAGGTCCGCCTCTTCAGTAAAGTGGCTAAGAATCAGCTCTGTATGGCATTGGTGGACGAGAGAAACAGCACGGGCTGGTCGATCAGCGAGTGATGAGATAAGATCGAGGTGAAGCTTTCCGACCTGGTGTTGGAAAAGCTGAGAGCGAAACCAGGATCTATCCCCAGTTCAGTTCAGACGTGATCAGGGGCCATCGGGTGATCAGATGTGACGATTAGGTCTCGAGGCTGTTTTTTTTGTTTTTTTTAAGTAAAAGGAGTATTATTTATTTATTTATTTATTTATAACATACTGAGGAGTAAAAGCATCAAAAGCCTACGTCAGTGTGAGACTTTAACCCCTTGTCCGACGGAAAGTTCCTCCTGGAACTACCGCTAAGTATCTCGTCGGGAGTTCTTCTAAGCGTTAAAGCTGAATCGTCGGTTGTTGGTCTGTCAAGTCCGTTACCGTCCGCTATGGGGTTGGGTCACTGAACCCATGGTTTCGCGTCTTTGCGCCGGGCATTGGCGCTCAATCCAACGAAGTGTTGTCATGATCCTTGCTGCGGCCGTCTGAACGACTTCCTATTTCCCGGGTGAATCGCACATTTGGGGTACCAGGTTGGCTGTAGTGGGGGCTTAACCGAAACATTCAGTAATAGAACCTCTCTCGTTAGCGAAGCGTGGCAGCAAAGCAGGACATGCTGAACGTCTTCGATCGTCCTCATATTTAAAATGGTGAAGTACTGCTTAAAGCACCCTTGTCGGCTTAGCAGCTGCGTGAGATAAAATTCTACTTCTCCGTGTTTACTGTGCCTCGAGGGTATTCTTGTTGGATTGCGTTGCTAGGATCATCGACACCTGGGAAGGTATGAAGCTCAGACTCGTACCGGCCAGCGAGATTCCTAAGAGACCGAGGGCGATCATCTGGTTGCCTAAGGGGCACACTGACCATGCGAGAATAGTGCAGACACTCGCTCTGCTCACGGACACGCGCGGGCGACCCCTGATGTTAGCAGCATGGCCCATGACAAGCCGGAATTACTAGTGGAGGTGCAGAGGCTAGTGATGGCATCAGTGAAGACAACGAAAGGGATGAGTCTCTCTTCAATTTGATCTTAGATAATAACCTTAGCGTTTGTAACTTGGCTAACTCTCCTACTTTCACCTCACCGAACTCAGAGAGCTTTCAAGGGTGGGAGGAAGTACTCGACGTAACTCTGCTACTCGACCAGACTAATTTGAACATTGAGGGTTGGAGGGCGTCCGACAAAAAATTTTCCCACAAATATATCATGTTCAGTGCTGACACACCGGTGTGTACCTAAAAAAGTTTAGTAACCCTCGGAAGACGGACTGGAACAGGTACGAGAGAATCGAGAGGTCCCACCTCCAAAGGGTCCCGAAGTCTAGCATTAGCTCTATATCGGAGTTAGAGAAGAGAACCAATCGGCTCGAAAAAACTCTGGCTAGGGCATTTGACCAATCTTGTCCGATCCGTCACGAAAGGAAACTAATTCCACGGTGGTGGAACACAGAGCTTTCTGAGTTGAGGAAGGAGACCAGAAAGGTCTTTAATAACGTATAAACGAGCTATTATATCTGCTAAGAGGCAGTCCTGGCAAAACTTCTGTTCTGCGATTGAGAGCGTTAAAGAAACGGCTAGGCTAAGCAAAGCTCTTGCCAAAGGGTATTGAACGCAGACACTTCTACACAGGCCGGATAGGACAGCCACGGAATCAGTGGCGGAGTCAATGGAACTCCTAATGTCCACTCATTTCCCCGGATGCGCTGTGACCGCACCCAGGGTGCTACCGGTTCGGAGTCCTAGGGGCGAACGGTCGCCCAGAAGGTGATCTCTAGGAGGTGACCCGCTGGGCTATCAGCTCTTTTTGTCCGAATAAAAGTCTCGGTCCAGACAGAGTTCTGCCTATCATGCTACAAAGAATGGGAGAAGACGTAATTTACTGGTTTCGAGAGCTCTTCGTCAGCTGCATAGCACTGAACTTTGTACCCAAATCATGGCGGAAAGCCAGGGTAGTACATATACCAAAGGCAGGCAAAAGAGGGCATGTCCCTCCTTCCGTTGACATCATCATTATGGTGGCAGGACTCTTCCTAGATACAATTAGTGGCATCTTGGAGGGTGCTCTGAGGACTCTGAGCAGCTGGGCCGCTCGATGCGGGTTGGGGATTAATCCTACCAAAACAGAGCTGCTACTGTTTACAAGAAGGTACAAGATTCCCCCATTTCGACTGCCAAAGCTCAATGGGAGCGAGCTGAGTTTGGAATCATATTGAACAACAAACTAAGCTGGAAAACTAATATACAAGAGATGGCCAAGAAAGCACTGGTAGCGTACTACTCGTGCAGCAGACTCTTCGGTAAAAAATGGGGCCTACAACCGAAAATGGTTCGTTGGACCTACACAGCAATAGTTCGACCGATTCTCACGTACGGAGCACTGGTGTGGTGGCCGGCGCTAGAGTACAACCACAACATTAATAGACTCAGTGCATTGCAGAGGGCGGCGTGTGTCGGGATTACGGAGCCTTGAGGTCCTGCCCTTTAAACACGCTTCTTCATCTGCTGCCGATTGAATCTTTTATAAGACGGACGGCCGTTTCGAGCGCAATGAGACTGAGAGAATCATCAGTGGGCGGAAAGACCTCACGGACACAGTAACATCCTCACGAAGGTTCCGATGGATCTAAGGGGGATACGGACTACACCAAGAAAGGTGCCCATAGTCAAATCCAAGCTAGGCAGACACTGTAAGGAATTGCTAGGGTTGGTGAGCGGCGCACCATGTGATGGATGCCCGGTCACGCGGGAATCTGCGGAAACGAGTCAGCTAACGAGCTGGCCGAGGTGGGATCTGCCACGGACTCACAGCCTGAAAGGGTTAAAGGATTATTTCCTGAGGAAAGCGAATAGTAGATGGAGCAATCTTTCCAGCTGCAGAGTGGCTCGGCAGATCTGGCCACGCTACAACTCCCACAGAACCAACGACCTGTTGAAAAATTCTCGTAGGAATGTTTCTAGGCTAACAGCCATGATCACGGGCCACTGGCCAATTAATCGACACGCGGCGAGATTGGGAGTCCCCCACAACCTTTTTGAAGAAGCTGCAGGGAAATCAACGAGAGGGAGACACGCGAACACTTTCTCTGCGACGGCCCTGCCTTAGCATTTAAAAGACTAAATTGCTTGGGGAACAGTATGATTAGCTCTCTAGCTGATCTGTCTGAGACAAGACTGAAATGCATCATGTCTTATTTGGATGATACGCTTTTGGGCCCAGTATCTTCTCCCACGCAGGGAAGACCCAGTCGAGGAGGCGACAACTAAACGACACAAAGTGCTACTTGAATGTGCTCAGTGAACACGTAGTCGCAGCTTCGAAATTTCATGAAGTAGGGGCACCAGGTTGAGAACTTATGAGAACTAATGATGAGATTAGTAAAACTTAGCAATTCGCAATCTCCCGATAATGTCAAAAACGGCCAGCGACAAGCCAAGTAATCCGGATTAGCGCTGCCAGCGTCAAGCGAATAAATATTTAAAGACGTGCGGACGGCAAAGTGTTAAGTGAAACTTGATTTATTGAACCCTTCTTCTTCTTCTTTTTGACTGGCACGACAGCCCGATTACGAGACTAAGGCCTAGCTACCCGCAAGCACCCGTGTTGTGCGTGCGAATTTGTACAGGGTTGGAAGGGACCTACAGTTTTATGCCGATTCCGAACGGCGAGTTGGGAGCTTTTTCATGAGAGGACAGCCGCCGAAAGAAAAATTTTTGTTTTTCTTTTTTTTCGGTGTTAGTAGAAACGGAGTCTTGAGCCTGGGTACGAGCGTTGGGCCGCATTTGACTCGCGGCTCAACGCACTAGCCAGCTGAGCTACGGCGACTACTATTGATATTTATTGAACCCATTGACTTAAAATTTGTGTGCAAAGCCACGGGGCCATGATAGCTGTGGAATGAAAATTTTTTTAATAAAAGTATTAAATGGGAATAAATGATAGTATTTCTTACATTCCAGGAATTCAGTGAAATTTTGGAAGTTCAAAAAAGTTTAAAAACAAAACCTTCTCTTAAATAATAATAATAAATGTAAAAAATTAACTGTTTATTACAGTAAATAACTAAAATTTGCTCCAAGTTTTCTACGGTCAGCATATGCCATTCCTATGCCGTACACCATCCTGGAGTACGAAAACTTTCATTATTCTTGTATGCTGGGCATTGCTGACCCCAAAAATTAGCTTAGTGAGCCAAACTACAACACTCTCAATAATAATTGTAAGAACATCATTCTCGGAGTAACAAAAGTCTGGGCTTCTCCTAATTGACCCCCTTCCCCCTCAACCCCTTTACACACAGGAGCACATCAACCTCACTCTTTTTCGTTTGCATAGAAGAACATGAGTCTATATGAATATGTTTATATACATACTGTTGCGGAAATGACTTTTCTCTCTGAATTCGTATTTGGATTGTACTTGAAAATAAAACAACTTCAACTACTCAGCGCAAAACGCAGTCAGAAACAAACAATCACTTTATTTACAGATTTACACTTTTCTTGTACCTACACTTGTTACCACTTTGCTTATTCAACTAAGACTCGACTCTCTGCGCTGCTTTTAATACTCGTTTTCTTATCGCGCCGACTATTCTGGCAAATTCCAATTAGAAAACGCTCGACCATTCTCGCACAGCCTATTCCTCCGCGAAGCATTCTTGCCATATGGGACTTTTAGCAAGTTTGCCGTACTTCAAAGTGCATGCCTAAAAGTATGCTTGGAAAAACATTCATGGGTAGCCCAACACAGAGTGTCTCTTCGTTGCAATACTTATTCCAAATACGGCAAAAAATGAACAAAAAAACATGCAAAAATATCCCAAAATATGCAACAAATATACAAAATATGCAAATATCTTAGCTCATTTTTAATGTTTTCCATAAAAATAGTTTCTTTCTTGGTCCCGTTCAAGTCCGAAGCTCCAAAAAATATGCACTTGTATATAAATCCGATCCCTACTTATCAGATTCTTCCTCGTAGACCTTTGACCCCCTCCAATTCAATGTCGGTAACAAATTCTCTCAGCTGTCGCGACCCTTTTTGACCGGACAGGGTGGCTATCGCCTATTATGATTCAAGCGAAAATCTTCTCCAACAACTCTGGTTGAAAGGAACAGACTGGGAAGAGTGCGTGAAACCACAATCACTTCACAAGTGGTACGCATACATCGATAAAATTTAAAATAAATTCCGCGCTAGGTTCAGTTCTCCCCAAGCGTCCAGATCCAAATTCATGGATTCTGCCTATGAAAACGCATATTGTTCATATATCTATGTACGAACCCATGCCGACCATGAAAGCGCTTCGTCGCATCTCTTAGCAGCCAAAAGCAAAGTCGCTCCTCTGCAGACGTTAAGCTTGCCACGCCTAGAATTGTGCGGTTCCCTGCTACTATCCCAGCTGGTGAAACAAGAACGAACACCTTGGTTTTCAGACTTATAACCTAACACTCTGGTCTGACTCGTCCATGGTACTCGCATGGCTCGAGAAACCACCCAATACTTGGTAAACGTATGTAGCAAACCGCACCACCCCAATTCTCCATAATGTAGGCAATGCAACTTGGCGTCACCCGTCCAGTGACAATCCCGCAGATCTCGGTACACGCAGATGCAAACCACAAGATATGATTGCCAATACATTGTGGTGGCACGGTCCCACTTGGCTCCGAGACGAACCCCAATCCTGGCCCAAAGACGAGCCTCGTCAGACTCAGGCTCCAGAAAAACGGAAAATCGAAAGCTTCACCACGCTTGAAGTTGAGGATGTACTCAATAGGTTTTCGAGATTCTCTCAGGCCCTTAGAGTTCTCAGTAACATGTTTAGCTTCATCGAAAGGGCGCGAAAAGCCTCCATCTCAATTGGTGCGTTAACTCACCCGGAAATAAAAAGGGTGAAAACCAGAACAGCAGAACGTTTATTGGTGCCCAACGTGCAATAAGTAAGGACCTCGCGCAATTTCTGAAAGAAACGTCAGTCGACATAGCAAATAAATATGTCACTCATGGTCTCGAGTGGCAGTTTTTTCCCCCTAGTGCTCCCATATGGGCGGTCTTTGGGAAGCTGGAGTGAAAAGCTTCAAAACTCACCTAACCACAGTCGCCAGCAATCATAAGGTTACTTCCGAGGAATTTTCAACTCTCATCATTCGCATTGAAGCGGTCCTTAATTCGCGACCGTCTTGCGACATTGGGGTGAGCCGATCTTCAAGTCACTTCTCCGCGGAGTCCCATTGCAGGCACCCCCTGAACCCAACGCGGAGAGTCTCGCACTCGCCAATCGCTGGCAAAAGCTGAAGGTGCTTCATCATCAATTCAGTAGACGATGGCGGGAGGAGCATCTTAAAAAAACTCTATAAGCGACAGATTGGAAGTACCCCCAGACGGAAGTCTCTGAAGGCCAGCTCGTCGTCATTAAAAACGAGCTCCTTCTTCCACCCGAGTGACGACTCAGGCGTATCACTAAACTTTATCGGCGGGCGGACAATCACATTCGACCCGACCCACTGTCAAATATTGCGTGTTACCCCTCTCATGTCGTTTCTTTTCGGTCACCAAACTCAACAAAGACATTGCGGTAATTGAAAATCGCTTTCGGGGTATGTGCCACATACTTTCCGAGTATTGATGGTCGCTGTGCCGTGACTCCTACTAAAAACCTACTACGTCTTATAACAAGTTATAGCTGGTTTGGATTCTAAGGAGGACTAAGTGCTAAGGTATCACAATGGGCTAAACTAGTCTATCTGAGTCTCTAGCCGTCCACGGGTGGGGTTGCCTCTTTTGCCTACCTTTTACACATTTTTAGTGTAGAATGGAAACATACTCTACCATTTTGCAAATGCTAAGATTGTGAATAGGACTATCATGTAATGTGGAGATTACTACTTTTAGAAAGGTATTAGCTTAACTGTGTGGATATAATTCAATGGTTGTTCAAGCGTGCAATTTAAAGTTCGTAAATTATTTTAAAATGTGTGTTATCAAAATTACAGGTGTTATTGGGTGCGTAATTTGAAATGTCCTTACCTCTCGAGTGTTGATGAAATGCGGTGAACGTGCTACTGAAGAATGATACTTGAAGAAATTCGTGCCCTGCGGGCGAGTATGCAAGTCCTGGTCACTTAAATGGTAAATAGCAAAACCAATAGTAAGACATTCCATTCCAATATTGCGTTTAGACCTCCGATTTTTTTGCATTAGAGCGACAATAACCGTACACTTTCCATCATTGTCATCCTCATCAGGATCAATCAGCGTTATTACATACTGTGGATTATGCCAAAATGTTTCCAAAAAATTGCGGCAACCACCAGCTGTTACGCCTGGTGTCCATTCTCCTTCATACATAGACATTACCCATTTACGTTTACCGTCGTGTTGTTGGTCCTCAGTAAGCGAATCAGGTGATAAGTTACAAATTTCCACGCGATCGAAATGATTAAGAAAATCTTGGTATGACATCCAAAATTCACCGTCTCTGTCAAAATTTAGTCCGATTTCTTGTTTTTGATCTTCCGGGATGTATTTCCATTCAGGTGAGCTGTCACTCCATGGCCCATTCCATTCGGCTTCATTACCCCAAGGATTTCGCATACGTATCATTGGCAACCTGCCATGCCGATTGGGAATGGCAATATCTATAAAGCGAACTTTTGTTATAGAATATGCATGACCTCGAATGAGACCGTTGGCTGTCTCAGCTTCTAACACATTGGGATCCGGTTCCAACGAACATCCCATCAATGAATTCCGCTCAACAGCTTTATGAAGTATATTGAATAGATTTTCTGGAGCTTCCTTTAAGTCATACCACTCAGTAACACCACCCGTAAAATCCTCCATAGCTTCACACGTAGTGCCACCTTTAAGTGCTTCATACGAGCCATGCAATCTGTAAACGATTAAACGGATATACATATATAAATCCACAGAACTTTTAATTCTAGTATACTTTGCGTAAGCCTTTTCAAGCAATGCACTCCAAAACTCATTTTTTTCAGTAGAATGCATGTACATCAACTCGCCACGGTATGTTGGAAGACGATCATCAACCACAACATCGATCCATTTGCCGTATTGCCAGAAACAAAAGTGAAAAATACCAGCGTAATTTTCCTCAAAATTCTGATCAGGTGGCACAACACGGAAAAAAAGATTGGAGTCCTGCGTTAAATTGGCAGTGGCAGCGAGCAGCCAACAGTCACCTAGCTCGCCTTGCTGTACGTCAAACCTCGAGTAGCCTTCTACAAAAAATTGCGGAGCTCCAGCAATTTCCTGCAAATATTTATTTTGATTTAACTCTTTCAAAATGAGAGCAAAAAAAGTGGAAAAACGCACATGTGGTCTCATCCACTCAATGTAGCGATCCGGCCGTTGTGAGAACATGAGGGACTCATTGCTAGCTGGAAACAATGGATCTTCAAAGAGCGACCCATTAGCAAGACAATTACGACGAATCGATTCAAAATCTTGAACTTCAGCATAAACACGAAAGCCGCTTGCTTTCTCTCCTAGCTGTAAAAGATCATAAAAATTTAAATTAACGCAATTTGTACGCGAAGTTCTTACATCTATTTGTATTAGTTCAGTATTAGTTGTATGGTTGTTGTATTTATACAAGTAATATTTGGTTTTATTATATTGTAACGATTAGACAGTCTGTCGCTGTACAAAGCAACACTGCCGTGCTTCGCGCCGTGCTATAATTCAATGTGGCAACGACGGCCGCAATAATAACTTTTAGTCTAATCTGGCAACGATGGTCGCGATCATCAGGGAAACCTTTAGTCCACTCGGGAATGTGCGAGAACGATCTGCGCGATGGCCGGACGGGTATAAAAGGCAGCCGGATGCGGCGCAGCGAGTCAGTCTGATTTTGACAAGTGAAGTTGCCACACGGAGTAATTAAGCAAATACTTAAGTGTACGAACAGTAAAGTGTAAAACTGGGAATAATAAAGTGACTGTTGGTTTATTTTATTGTCTGCGTTTAAGAAACTGAGTGTGTTTTATTTTCAAATTACGCAATCCAGAGATACGTAACAGCCCACTAGAACTAGTATTCGTAACATTTGGTGTCAGAAGTGGGATTGTGGAAAATTGAAAATACAAACTCTAAAATAAAATTATAAAAGCACGGACATGGTTAAACTCGAGCTGCTGAAGGTGGACCAGCTGAAGAAGGAGCTGGCTGCCTGGAATTTGCCGAATGCTGGCGGAAAGGTGGAGTTGCAGTTGCGCTTGCGAGAAGCATGTGAGGAACGAGGCGTCGATTGGACTGTGCACGAGTTCGGAGCGCAAGAACTAGAGGCATCGGCCAAGGTGGAGGAGTCGCCTGCTGGTGCTGCTTCGCTACAGAGTACGGCTGCAGCGGCTGCACCAATACAAGCGACATGAGCCAACTAATGGCTGCACTCAAAGGCATGTCGACGCAAATGGAAACAGCGAATCGAGAAATGGCAGCGAAGCTGGAAACTACGAATCTCGAAATTTCGGCAAAAGTCGAGACTGCAAATCGGGAAATGTCAGCAAAACTTGAAAATGCAAATCGGGAGTTGTCCAGCAAACTTCAGGAAAATTCTGCGCGCTTGGAGCAGAAAGTGGAGGAAATCTCAGACAGGGTTAATGGGAAAGTCGAGCATCTGGAGACGCGGGTAGAGCACTTGGATAAACGAGTCGACGACCTAGATGATACCCTGAACAAACGAGTTGGCGACCTGGATGATTCCCTGAACAAACGAGTTGATAGTCTGGAAGACTCGATGAATAGAAAAATGGACGAGCGGCTTAGGGAGGCACAGCCGCGAGAATGGTTGCCGCCGGTTCCGGAACGTGTTGCCACCCGAGCAGAAGTGCCTACTTATGATGGGACTACGCCGTTCGACACAATCAAGCTGCAATTCGACCTGGCTGCTCTGGAAAATCAGTGGACCGATGTAAGGAAAGGTCGGAGATTGGCGCTGGTTCTTAAAGGTGCTGTGGCTGAGGTAATAAAATCAGTTCCAGAATGTTTACGAAGTGAGTACGAGACCGTCATAAGGGCGCTGGCAGCCAAATACAGCGACGAGCACAACAGAACGCTGTATTACTGTGAGCTGAAGAACCGCAGGCAAAGAGCCAACGAGGCGCTGCAGACATATGCAGCAGACATTGAGCGGCTCGTACAGTTGTGCTACCCAAAATTCGGCGCCGATGATCTCGAGAGTATGAAGATTGAGGCGTTCATTGAAGGTCTTCATGATCCGGAGACACGTCGCAGTGCGTTGATGATGGGCAGGCCGACATTTAGGGAGACGGTGACCAGCGCGATGACATATAAGGCGACATGGATTGGGAGCACTCGGTATGCACCAGCAAGGATACGCCAGGTCCAGCCGGACAACGACATTACGATCCAGGCCATAAGCTCTGAGCCACCGGGCAGGCCACGGGTGGTCTCCTCTAAAGTTGTTTGCTGGGTATGTGACTGTGTCACGAGACTGCCGTCAACGAAGGAGGCGTTCCCGTTCCCGATCGCAATCGCCTGAAGCGGGCAATACTGACAATCGAGGCTCAGCCAACAAGCGCAGGGCTGAGGACGAGGGGCCGTTAAACTAAAACGGGTCAACCCAAAGGGGCGTGAGCTGATTCCCACAATCTGCCGCCCCACCATCCTTGTCTCACAGCTGAAACGACAGCCCAGCAGCTTGACAATGGAAGGAAGGATAGATGGAAAGTTGTTCGTGTTGACACTGGATACTGGAGCGTCATATTCGATCATAAAAAGGAAGCTGCTGAAGAACTGGGAACCGCTGCATGGCATACAGCTGCGGACTGCGACTGGCGAGCCCGTGCCGGTGAGAGGGAAAGTTACAAAAACGATTGCTATCGGCACCAGCAGCCTGGAACATGAGTTCATCGTCGCGGATATAATGGACGACGTGATTATCGGCGTGGATTTCATGATTAGGCACGGCTTTACGCTGGACCTGAAGGAAAATGTGCTGAGATATGCCAACGTTGAATTCCCGCTGCACACCGGCTATGAGCGAAGCGTGGTGGTAAGGAAGGTTGTATCGTGTCAACACAGGAGGATACCAGCGAATTCTGAGGCGATTGTGTGGGCAAAGGTGGACGAGGACGATGGAACGAGTCGGCAGTGGGTAGTAGAAGCAGCGAAACAAGGACACGACAACATCATCATCGGACGTACATTAGTGGAACCTAAAAATGGCAGAAAAAACGCAGCCGCCGTGGCTCAGTTGGTTAGTGCGCGGTCCAAGCGAGTCGCATGCAGAGCGACGCTAGTTCGAATTCTGCATGTAGTAACACCTAAAAAAAAATAACGGGAAACTCGTTTTCTCTTTCGGTGGCTGTCCTCTCAGCTGGAAATGGCAAACCTCTGAGAGTAAAAATTGCCTATGAAAAAGCTCCCAACCTGCCGTTCGGAACCGGCATAAAACTGTAGGTCTCTTCCACCCGCGTACAAAATTCACACGCACAACACGGGTGGTTGCGGGAAGCTAGGCCTTAGTCTCGCGTAAGCGGGCTGTCGTGCCAATCAATTATTATTATTAAAAATGGCAGAATACCAGTCAGAATACTGAACCACCACTGAGCCCACCTGGAGGTAATAAGAATAGCGGTTTTAATATGGACGCCATACCGCAGGAGAACCAGTGGAGCAGCGAGTTGACGACCAAGCAGAAACAGAAGGTCTTTCATGCAGCACTATGGGTCAATATTTGCGGCGGAAGCAGGCGGAAGAACAGCCATAGTGAAGCACAACATCGACACCGGAAGTGCAAAACCGATTCGCCAACCCCTAAGACGAGTTCCTCTGGCCAAGAGGGAAGAGGTCACAAATTTGATCGAAAACATTTGGAAAGAAAAGGTCATAGAGCCTTCTTCGGGCCCCTGGTGCTCGCCGGTCGTGCTAGTCAAGAAAAAAGATGGCAGTACCCGGTTTTGTGTGGACTATCGGAAGCTCAATGATGTGACCAAGAAGGACAGTTATCCACTACCGCGGATCGATGACACCCTGGACACGCTGTCAGGCACACAGTGGTTCTCCACGCTCGACTTACGCAGCGGCTATTGGCAGGTAGAGCTTGCAGACAAGGACAAGGAGAAAACGGCTTTAAGTGTTGGCGATGGTTTGTGGCAGTTCACCGTCATGCCGTTTGGACTCTGCAACGCACCAGCAACATTCGAGCGGCTAATGGAACGCGTGCTAAAAGGGCTGCATTGGCGGACGTGTCTGGTGTACCTCGACGACATCATCGTGATGGGTAAAAACTTCGACGACCACCTGGGAAAGCTAAAGGAGGTATTCGAGCGGATACGAGAAGCCGGGCTTAAACTCAACCCAAAGAAGTGCTCGCTGTTCCAAAAGGAGGTCAATTATCTGGGTCATACGGTTTCCGCCCGCGGAGTACATACGAATGAAGGCAAAATCACGGCGGTGAAGGAGTGGCCCCGGCCACGCAATGTACACGAACTCCGCAGTTTCCTGGGCCTGTGCACATACTACCGCTGATTTGTTCCGGGATTTGCGAACATAGCCAGCAGCTTGCACAAACTGACGAAAAAGAGCCAAGCTTTCGAGTGGAACGAGGACCAGGAACAGGCTTTTGCTCGTCTGAAGGAAAAACTGTGCAGTGCCCCAATTCTGGCCTTCCCCGTGCCTGGGAGATGTTTGTGCTGGATACGGATGCAAGCGGGAATAGTATTGGCGGCGTGCTATCACAGATAATAGACGGCCAGGAACAAGTGATAGCGTACTACAGTAGGGTTCTATCGAAACCGGAACGCAACTACTGTGTGACACGGAGAGAACTGCTGGCGGTATTGGACTGCGTAAAACACTTCCACAAATATCTGTATGGATAAAGGTTTCGCCTGCGCACAGATCATGCGGCATTGAGATGACTCCTGAACTTTAAAGATCCTGAAGGGTAATTGGCGCGGTGGATCGAGCGACTGCAGAGTTACGACTACACGATAGAGCATCGCAAGGGCAGTAGCCATGGAAATGCCGATGCCTTGTCCCGCCGTCCGTGCAAAGTCGAATGCAGGCAATGCTAGCGAGCCGAAAGCAAAGAACTGATAGTGGACGTCCGGTTGGTAAGCGTCATGCCAGAGGAAGAGTGGTCTGCGGAGAGGCTACAAAAAGACCAGCGTGAGGATGCGGATCTTGCGAAAATCGTCGAAGGCAAGGAGCAAGGCGCACGTCCAGACTGGCAGGAGGTGGCCGGTGAAAGTCCGATCGCTAAGGCTTACTGGGCACAGTGAAAAAGTCTGCGGCTGAAGGAAGGATGCCTGTACCGCGAATGGGAGAGCGCGGATGGTCGGACCAGCAACTCCCTAATGGTAGTGCCGAAATGCAGAATCAACCAGGTCATCGAGGCATACCATAACGACTCCAGTGGAGGGCACCTGGGTATCACCAAAACCGTCGCCAAAATAAAAAGACGATTCTACTGGGTAGGATGTCAGGAGTCTGTTGCCGAGTGGATTAACAGCTGTAACCGATGTTCAGCCGCGAAAGGGCCGACAAGGAAATCTCGAGGCCGCATGCAGCAGTACAACGTGGGAGCGCCCTTCGAGCGGATTGCTATGGACGTCGCCGGCCCATTCCCAACTAGTACTCAAGGCAACAAATATGTGCTGGTGGTAATGGATTACTTCAGCAAATGGCCCGAAGTGTACCCTATTCCTAACCAGGAGGCCACTACGATCTCGGAAAAGCTGGTAAACAACTGGGTAGCCAGGTTCGGAGTTCCGTTGGAGTTGCACTCAGATCAAGGCCGGAATTTCGAATCTGCGGTATTCAAGGAAGTGTGTGAGCTGCTGGGGATAAAGAAAACGCGTACCACTCCTTTGCACCCACAGTCCGACGGCATGGTGGAACGCTTTAACCGGACACTGGAGGAATACCTGTTCCTGATGGCGTATAGGTCAGCCCAGCACGACACGACATCACTCACTCCAGCCCAAGCAGTGTTCGGCACGGAGTTGCGGTTACCCGCTGTCTTGAAGTTCGGGGTAGTCGGCACAACGGGAGGCGCTAAGACGGACTACGTGGTTAATAAGCGGGCGGAACTGGAGGAAATTCACCAGTTTATAAGGGGCCGCACCAAACTGGTCAGCGATAAGGCGAAAGCCAGATACGATCTAAGGGCCAACTCAGCAGGGTTCCAAGAAGGCGATTTGGTAATGCTCTACAACCCGCAGCGGAGGAAGGGTTTGTCTCCGAAACTTCAAGTGTCATGGGAAGGACCGTACGAAGTCGTGACTAGGATTAACGACGTGGTATACCGGATTCAACGTTGCAGCAATAGAGGCGCTAAGCTGAAGGTAGTCCATTTGGAGCGTCTGGCGCCTCATCACAGCGGAGCCTCGGCACTTGTTCGGGACGAACAAGTCTAAGTGGTGGGCAGTGTAACGATAAGACAGTCTGTCGCTGTGCAAAGCAACACTGCCGCTTCGCGCCGTGCTATAATTCAATGTGGCAACGACGGCCGCGATAATAACTTTTAGTCCAATATGGCAACGATGGTCGCGATCATCAGGGAAACCTTTAGTCCACTCAGGAATGTGCGAGAACGATCTGCGCGATGGCCGGACGGGTATAAAAGGCAGCCGGATGCGGCGCAGCGAGTCAGTCTGATTTTGACAAGTGAAGTTGCCACACGGAGTAATTAAGCAAATACTTAAGTGTACGAACAGTAAAGTGTAAAACTGGGAATAATAAAGTGACTGTTGGTTTATTTTATTGTCTGCGTTTAAGAAACTGAGTGTGTTTTATTTTCAAATTACGCAATCCAGAGATACGTAGCAGCCCACTAGAACTAGTATTCGTAACAATATGGTTATTTTTGCGTGTTCAGATAATAAAAGTGAGAGAGCAACCAAAGCAGCTGTTCACAATTGGCCCGCTGAAATGAATCTTTGGTACAACTGAATTCTAATAAAAAGGGCTGGTAAATAAGACTTTATGCACATTTATCAATTTGAAATTAACAAATATTTCATTTGCATGCAAATTGATTCCAGCAGCAAGTTGTTGGCAGTTTGCAACCAACAAATATTGCTTATTTTAGTTTATATCGCTACAATCTTGCATTATATACGGACAATAGAGCGACGCTAAGTTCAGAGTTGACGTGTTTTCAAATTGCTGCAAATCAATAATTCTTTACTTAAGTTACACCGTTTGATTCACAAAAACGATTCCGCAGAAGTTTTGGTGAACTTATTCTCTACCCGGGCTCGTAAATAATACAAACCGCAAACAATATAAAATAAATAAATAAATAAAGTAATTTTGTTGATTGTTCTGCTAAAATGACAACAAGAACGAAAAAAAGAACAAAAAACTCCAACTTTGCTGAGTAAAACTGCGAAGATTGAGAGTCCGCCCTCTTCAGCTTGGATCGTTAGAATATAGGGGAAAATAGAGGCGCAAAAGGAAAGTATCGTGGGGCAATTGGCGGCCCGTGTGAAAAAGTCAGAAGCGCGGGTCATGCAATGGTTTGGCGAAATGGTGTCAGTTTTGGCAAATTTAAAATTGCATTGCAAAAAATTGGAGGATAAAATAATGTGAAATCAATGTGGTGTCAACGGATTTCCTTATTAGTGAGATTCCTCACACACATAATGAGAACCTGGGCGAGATGTTCGCTCAGCTTTGTCGCGCAATTCAGCTGAATGTTCCGCCAATTCGAGCTGCTTTTCGGGTGCGAAAGGTAAACAAATTCTGCGTCCGTTATAGTGAATCTTGTCTCTCCCTACGATCGCTCTTTGTTATTCAGCGCAATTGCTAGTTTCTACAAAGCGAATAGAAGGGCGCTTGCATTGTGTGACATGGGGTATGAAGGGCATGAAAACGGGAGAATATTTGTACACGACTGCCTCACAAAGAATAACCGTGAGATTATGCAGCTCGCTACTCAGCTTAAAAAGCAAAAGCGTCTCACGGCTGCATTTTCTATTCGTGGGCAAGTCTACATTCGAGTTCGTTCACAAAGTGAAGCAGTAAAGGTCCTTAGTAAGGAGAGCGTTGAACGATGGGCAGCAAGCAACAACACATGAGGAATATTAAATCTTATCATTATTTTAAGCTTAAAGTTCTATATTCTAGTCATAGTTATATGTATACCCTTCAAATTGTTTCTGTTCGGTTTGTTTATCTCTTTACTGTAAACTCTACAGTATATGTTCCACTGACTGTCGCTGTCACCCCCTGTTTTCACCCCACTCTTTCTACTTCGCAACTTTATCCCTGTTACTGCATCATCAGAAACATCGAATATATTGTTACGAATACTACGTCCAGTGGGCAGTTACGTATCACTGGATTGTGTAATTTGAAAATGAAACAACTTTAATTATTCCAACGCAGCCAATTCCAAACCAACAGTCACTTTATTATTCACAGTTTTACACTTTACTGTTCGTACACTTAAGTATTTGCTGAATTCCTCCGTGTGGCAACTTCACTTGTCAAAACCAGACTGACTCGCTGCGCCGCATCCGGCTGCCTTTTATACCCGTCCGTCCATCGCGCAGATCGTTCTCGCACATTCCCGAGTGGACTAAAGGTTTCCCTGATGATCGCGACCATCGTTGCCAGATTAGACTAAAAGTTATTATCGCGGCCGTCGTTGCCACATTGAATTATAGCACGGCGCGAAGCGGCAGGGTTGCTTTGCACAGCGACAGACTGTCTTATTGTTACAATATGAAATTGTAAAAATACATACATAACAGTTGGGCTGAAAAGTTCGTATCGTTTAGTTATATGTATACCCTTCAAATTGTTTCTGTTCGGTTTGTTTATCTCTTTACTGTAAACTCTACAGTATATGTTCCACTGACTGTCACTGTCACCCCCTGTTTTCACCCCACTCTTTCTACTTTGCAACTTTATCCCTGTTACTGCATCATCAGAAACATCGAACATATGAAATTGTAAAAATACATACATAACAGTTGGGCTGAAAAGTTCGTATCGTTTTATAGAAAAACACATTTTTTTGGCTAAATTCGATTTTATTATTCAACATAGTTGCCAACGAGGGCGATACACCGATTATAGCGATCTTCCAACTTTTCAATACTATTTTTGAACATTGCTCTGAAGCATCGACACGTTCTTGTTTTTGGTCGATTGTGAGGTCGCGCGGCACTCACTTTGCACACCAGCTTTCGCATACCCAAATATTCATGAACAATATGTCCAACACGTTCCTTGGATATCTTTAGAGTGTCAGCTATACAAATTAACCTCAATTTACGATCTTCCAAAATCATTTAGTGGATTTTTTTGATGTTTTCGTCCGTAACAGCCTCTTTTGGACGTCCACTGCGTTCATCGTCTTCGGTGCTCATATGGCCTGTACGGAATTTAGCAAACAACTTACGAATGGTTGCTTCGCCCGGCGCAGAGTCCGGATAACACTCATCAAGCCACTTTTTCGTATCAGCAGCACTTTTTTCCATCAAAAAATAGTGTTTCATTAAAACACGAAATTCCCTTTGATCCACTTTTTTTTCAAAATAACAAAAGTTGCTTCACTCAAAATGCAGACCGCTTTTAAATTTACACACGTTTCTTTTGAAGGTTGGTACCATGATACAATTATAAAGGTAGTGTATTCCGGGAGAAAGGCAGAATGACAATGCCTTATACAGAGTGTTGCTTATAATGATGGGGACATTTTCACAAAAAGGGGAAAAATTCGTATTTTAAAATGCCCTGTAAGTGATAAGACAGGATAAGTTATGGACCTTTAGATGGATATATTGTGATTAAAAAAATTAACACACATATATTACTATTTGCCCACGAAAATTTTTTTCGTGTGCCTATCAATACCTGTGCACGTAAGCAAACGAAAAAAAGCAACATTATTTTACATTTCAAATTTAATAAGGCATCGAGTTGACCGCTTTTGAGGGAGCGCCTATCGGGAATACACTACCTTTATAATTGTATCATGGGTTGGTACTACCTAAAAATGATACGGATTTTATTCTAGTGGCGCCATCTCATAGAAACGATACGAACTTTTCAGCCCAACTGTTATGTGCAACGCACTTAAAACTCACGCTAACAGTGGGCATTTGAGACCGATTCTAAAGCATATCTGTGATAATCATAATGGGTTTAAAATGTGCGATTTGAATGCTCGCGTCTTACTGCTGAGAAACTTTACTTTAATTATGTGTTTGATGGTTTGATTTGATATGATTTGTATAACTGAAACTTGGTTTAAGTCTTGTCTCGATGATAGTTCCCATACGTTGTGTAATTTATTGAGGTAGGTGGCTCGGCATTAAAATGTTTTGTTGCTTGTGTTTATAACCCGAATAGAACAAACGACCTTTCAAATATTTTTAGCAAACTAGCAAAATACATGCTTGAATATTAGCATATCATTGTTTGTGAGGACTTTAACGTTGACCTTTCTAAGATCCTACCAGGTGTCCTCGAAACTGGTTTTGGAGTGCCTTGAGAAGCTAAACGAACTTGGCCGTTATAACCAGGTCTGGGTACTTTGGATTCCGGGACACGCTGGCATTGAAGGAAACGAACGGGCCGACGAACTGGCAAGGAGGGGAGCTTCCACACCTTTCGTCGGCCCGGAACCTTTTTGTGGTTTGGGAAAAGGAGCTTCCTCTATCCTAACTAGAAAGGACGAGTTAACCAGTAGGAATCAATACTGGGATAATCTACCAGGTTTAGAGCATTCCAAGATGGTTATCGGGTCCTACAATAGGAAACGATTCGAGGATTGCATGACCCTATCAAAGAATAATCTAAGGATTATCACGGGAATGCTAACAGGGCACTGCAGATTGAATTATCATCTAGCCAAACTAGGAATCCGTGAAAACGGGTATTGCAGGTTCTGCTTGCAGGAAAACGAAACTGCACTACATATACTAGGAGAGTATCCTGTACTCATGCATAAAAGAAAGAAACACCTGCGGAACCATCTTATACCAGGTACGGACTGGGTATCCAGAGGTGTAGGAAGTATACTAAAATTCCTCCTGGATACCGGACTCACTGACAGTCTGTGAAGTCCAAGTAGGGGGCACAATAGATATACAGGTCGCAGTGCATCATCCTCACCAATAATAATGTTACGAAAATTACTTCACAGGTTCGTTTGGATTGGTTTTGAAAATAAAACAACTTCAGTTATCCAGCGCAACGTAGTCAAAACTAACAATCGCTTTATTTACAAATTTGCACTTGTTCTACTTTACACTACTACTATTGCATGTTTCCCCATTGCTTGCTCAACACAGACTCGACCCCTTGCGCTGCCAATGCTGCTTTTATACCAATTTTCTTATCGCGCCGAAGTTTCTTGCAACTTCTAATTGGAAAGCGCTCGACCATTCTCGCACAGCCCATTTCTTCGAGAACCATCCTTGCCATATCGGACTATACCAAGCGAATTTATAACAGTTTCGCTGTACTTCACAGTGCATGCCTAAAAGTATGCTTGGAAAACATTCGTGCGGAGAAAAGCATTCCTGTACAGTGCGGCACAGAATTTCTCATCGTATCAATAATAATGTTGACCTTCTCTGTACTGACTCTTGTTCTAAGGATCTGCTTAATAATTTTCGTACTTATGGCATTGACATTATTAACCCATTAAGCCCTGAATGGACAAAAAATCAGGCACGTTTTCAGCTTGTTTTTTTCCTTGTTAATAGTCCCGGAAAAAATTTGAAAACCACCCTATCCAATGTAGAATTTAGTGCTCTTTCCGAATATGCCAATGAAATGTCGCCAAAATTAATATTTTAAAAGTTATGAACTTTTTTTCACCGAAAATTGAGATTTTCGCGGTACTAAAAATTTTTAAATCCGTAATTCCGATAGGAAAGCAGTTACGGCCATAGTTTTTTTTGCCTGAAAACGTGGCATAGGATGTTCACCTATAGAAATAAATCGTTCTGACCCGAGTTTGACCAATTTCAGTTCAGCACTTTTTTCCTAGACTGAGTGAATTCCAAGAAAAAAATTCATGTCTGTTTCGATACAGACTTTGTTGTTCAACCGCCATTTTGAGCTTGAGAAATTGCTCAAATTCAGGTCTGAACGATTTATTTGTATAGGTGAACATCCTATGCCACGTTTTCAAGCCAATTTCAATATGCTACTCGTTTTGCCTCAAACTGTAAACAGAGCTTACTGGATTTACTATTTTTCAATAACTATTTTTCAATAACAGTGACGATGTTATCCACATATATCAGCTTCGGTTGGGTGGAATCTCGGACCACGAACTTCTGTTCTTATCTTATAGATTGGAGTTTGCTAGAATTAAACGTAATTCTGAACTAACGTTCAGTAATAAGCGCGACAAAGGCTTAGCTACCCGCAACCATGGCTTCAAGAGCTCTTCGTCAGCTGCATAGCACTGAACTAGGTACCCAAATCATGGCGGAAAGCCAGGGTAGTATACATGCCAAAAGCAGGCAAAAGAGGGCACGTCCTTCCGAAGGACTTTAGGCCAATTAGCCTGACTTCGTTTGTGTTAAAAACGCTCGAGCGTGTACTAGATACGTATATAAGAGGAAGCCTGGAAGAGAACCACCTATCCACGGCTCAACATGCATACATTAAGGGTAAATCCACCGAGACGGCTCTGCACGAGGTCGTGAGGACCGTAGAGAGATCCCTGTCGTTTAAAGAATACACCCTGCCGGCGTTTCTAGACATAGAAGGAGCATTCAATAACGTGGATAAAGAAGCCATAGTTAACTTTGAAAACCACCCTATCCAATGTAGAATTTAGTGCTCTTTCCGAATATGCCAATGAAATTTCGCCAAAATTAATATTTGAAAAGTTATGAATGTTTTTTCACCGAAAATTGAGATTTTCGCGGTACTAAAAATTTTTAAATCCGTAATTCCGATCGGAAAGCAGTTACGCCCATAGCTTTTTTTGCCTGAAAACGTGGCATAGGATGTTCACCTATAGAAATAAATCGTTCTGACCCGAGTTTGACCAATTTCAGTTCAGCACTTTTTTCCTAGACTGAGTGAATTCCAAGAAAAAAATTCATGTCTGTTTCGATACAGATTTTGTTGTTCAACCGCCATTTTGAGCTTGAGAAATTGCTCAAACTCAGGTCTGAACGATTTATTTGTATAGGTGAACATCCTATGCCACGTTTTCAAGCCAATTTCAATATGCTACTCGTTTTGCCTCAAACTGTAAACAGAGCTTACTGGATTTACTATTTTTCAATAACAGTGACGATGGTATCGACATAGATCAGCTTCCGTTGGGTGGAATCTCGGACCACGAACTTCTGTTCTTATCTTATAGATTGGTGTTTGATAGAATTAAACGTAATTCTGAACTAACGTTCAGTAATTAGCGTGACTAAGGCTTAGCTACCCGCAACCATCCATGTTGTGCGTGTGACTTTTTACAAGGTTGGAAGGTACCTACAGTTCCGGTTCCGAGCGGCAAAATGGGAGCTTTTTCATAGGCAATTTTACTCCCGGAGGTTTGAAATTTCCTGCTGAGAGAACAACTGCCGAAAGAAAAATTGTTGTATTTCTTTTATTTCGGTGTTAATGCAACGGAAACGTGAACCTGGGCCTGAGCGTCGCATTTGACTCGCGGCCCAAAAATATCAAATGTTTTATATTTCATTATAAAGGGAATTTCACAGGCTACAATATTGTTTCGAAAAATTACCTTTTTTAAGTTCGAATCTGGATTGTGATTGAAAATAAAACTACGTGAGTTACTCAGCGCAAACGCAGTCAAAAGCCAACAATCGCTTTATTTACAAATTTACACTTGTTACTACTTTACACTACTACTATTGCATGTTTCCCCTTTGCTTGCTCAGCACAGACTCGTCCCCTGCGTTGCACACTGCTGCCTTTTATACTTGTTTGGTTTATCGCGCCGATGGTTCTTGCACATTCCATTACCATACGCGAACCATGCCTGCCAAATCGACATTATAGCATGCGGGCCGTACTTCAAAGTGCATGCCTAAAAGTATGCTCGTAAAAGCATTCATGCATAGCACAGCACAGAGTGACTCATAGTTACACTGCCCATCACTTAGACTTCCTCGTCCCGAACAAGTGCCGAGGCTCCGCCGGATTAAGGCGCCAGGCGCTCCAAATGGACTACTTTCAACCTCACGTTTCTGTTGCTGCAGCGTTGAACTCTGTACACCACGTCATTAATCTTCGTCACGACTTTGTACGGTCCTTCCCATGATGTTTGAACTTTTGGAGACAAACCTTCCTTCCGCTGCGGGTTGTTGAGCATTACCAGATCGCCTTCTTGGAACCCTTCTGGGTTAGCCCGAAGACCATAGCTCGCTGTTAACCTGCTTTCGACTAGTTGAGTGCAGCTCTGCGATCTTCTCCTCGGCCCTTTCGCAGCCAAACACCGAACACAGCCTCTGATCCACTCAGGGAGAGACTCCTGGCATCCTACCCAATATAACCGCCTTCTTGGCGACAATTTTTGCGATACCTGGGTGCACTCCACTGGAGTCGTTACGGTTTGCCTTGACGACATCGTCGATTCGACCTTTTGGGACCACTATTAGGGATTTTCTGGTCCTGCCATCCCTGCTCTCCCACTCGCGGTATAGGCAGCCATCCTTAAGACGTAGACTTTGCCACTGTGCCCAGTAAGTCTTCGCGATCGGGCTCTCACCAGCCATCTCCTGCCAGTCCGGCCGTACTCTCTGCGATCTGCCTCGCGCTGGTCCTTCTGTAGCCTTACTGCAAGCCAATCTTCCTCTTGCAGAACTCTTACCGACCGAACATGCACAATTTGTCCCTTGTTTTCGGCTTGCGAATTATGCCTGCGCTCGGTTTCGCAAGAATGGTGTGGCAGAGCGTCAGCACATCTTGATGACGTCTGTTGTCCGGAACGCTTCTCTCGCAAATGGCAGTCTCGTGATATGTGGCCTTGCTTGCCACATCGCAAGCAACTGACTCTAGATGACGCTGCCCGCAGCCCCGCTGGTGCCTCTGACCTCACTGTCTGGCTTTGCGTGACACGTCTAGATTGGGCTCGACGCTTTTCCGCAGATGAATGTCGAAAACTTCCTCTCCAGGCCGCTTCATACGTCAATGTGCTTGTTACCGTCTCACGGAATGTCGGTTCATCATCATCTCTCTACTCACACGTGTCTCCGGGTCAAGAATACCTTCGATAAACGCCTCGATCTTCAGCCTTTCCAGAACTTCCATGCCGAATCCAGTGGTACCAGCCGCTCGATATCTGCCACATAATTCTGCAGCGTCTCGTTGGCTTTTTGTCTACGACTCTTCAGCTCGCAATAATACAGCATTTTCTTCTGCTCGTCACTGTATTTGGCTGTCAGTGCCCTTATGACGGTCTCGTAATCCCCTCTCAAACCTTCCGGAACTGTTTTTATTACTTCAGCCCCAGGACCCCTTAGAGCCAGTATCAGTCTCCGACCTTTCCTAACATCGGTCCACTGAATCTCCAAAGCAGCCATATCGAATTGTAGTTTGAATGTGTCGAAGGACGTAGTACCATCATAAGTAGGCACTTCTATGGCAAAAGTTTCCTCAACTGACTGTACCTTTCTAAGCCGCTCGTAGATTTTTCTGTTCACCGAATCCTCCAGACTGTCAACTCGTTTGTCTAAATGTTCTACTTGCGTCTCCAGGTGCTGAACTTTCACATTAATCCTGTCTGAAATGTCTTCCACTTCCTGCTCCAAGCGCGCAGAATTTTCCTGAAGCTTGCTGGACAACTCGCGATTCGCAATTTTCAAATTTTTCCGCATTTTCCTGGAGTTTGGTTTCCATTCGCTCGGCTACTACTCGGTTCGCGAAATTTGACGATTGACATTCTCGATTTTCGCAGATGTTTCTTGAAACATGCCTTTCATTGCAACCATTAGCTGGCTCATGTCCATTGCTTGTGGTGGCGCAGCCGCTGCAGCCGCACTTTGCATCGACGCGCAGGCGATTCCTCCACTTTGGCCGACGCCTTTGGCTCCTGCGTTCCGAACTCATGCGTAGTCCAATCAACGCTTCGTGCCTCACACGCTTCTTGCAAACGTAGCTGCAACTCCACCTTACCGCCAGCAGTCGGCAAATTCCAGGCAGCCAGCTCCTTCTTCAGCTGGTCCACCTTCAGCTGCTCGAGTATAACCATGTCTGCGTTTTACAAATTTTGTTGTTGTTTACTTTCAGTAGCACAATCCCACTTCTGACAACACACAACAAATGTTACGAAAATCCAAGTTCGTTTTTGGATTGTGCTTAAAATAAAACTACTTCAGTTACTCAGCGCAAACGCAGTCAAAAACCAACAACCGCTTTATTTACAAATTTACACTTGTTACTATGTTCATGCATAGCACAACACAGAGTGACTCATCGTTACAATATGGTAGCAAACTTATTGTACCTTAGTAATGGCTTTTTTCGAAAAAAAAAAATCCGTAAAAAAAATGTTTATAAAAAAATGGTTTTTTCGCTTAAAACTTGTTATTAGTACATCTTACGTATCTAATGTTGGGCATCAAAAGAAAGGTATGAAAAATACCTTTCGTTTGATACCCATATCGTGTAAATCAATTGGAGATTAATTGAGTTTTTTGATAAAAACTTTGAAATTTGACGCCGAGCCTCGCCTTTTATGGGCGTTTCCCAGGCAAATTGTTTAGTTTGTTAGATGCAGGAGTCAACCCTCTATATAAAAGCATATAAACTATACTGTATACTAGCTGACCCCGCGAACTTTGTCTTTCACGACATTTGTTGTTTTTTTATAATGAAATACGCGAGATGGCGAATCTATGGCGATGCAAATTGACGAAGAAAACCAACTGAAGGAAGAGGAGGGGCTACTGGTTAACGCAATCGAGGCCCACAAATAGGGCGGTGTCATGCCCTCTTATTCAATACCTGCCCCTTATTCAATGCCCTCTGTCGAAAGAGAAAATGGTAGGTTTGTACTGAGCGATTTATAGTTCAGCAAAATAGTTGGGTCACAAAAAATGTGCCACGCCCCTTGTCCAACGCCCATCAAATCTTATCATTAGAATGACTCATCTATGGAACGACGGGGTACTTAATTTTAGTGTTGTACAACTTACAATTTGGAATATACTCCATTATTAAGATCTGGCTCGTATGGGTGGTGCCACGCCCCCTCGTCCAATACTTGCCCCATTTCCTCTGTCGAAATATATGAATTGGTAGGTTCGTACTAAGTTTCATTGCTGAGTGACTTATAATTCAGCAAAATATTTGGGTCACAAAAATGTGCCACGCCCCTTAGGGGTATGAAAAATAGATAGTAGCCGATTCTCAGACCTACTGAATATGCATGTAAAATTTCATAAAAATCGGTCAAGCCGTTCCGAAGGAGTATGGTAACTAACATTGTGACACGAGAATTTTATATACTGTATAATATGCCTTGACGAAATTGGGGTTTTTCGACATTTTTGTCGAAAACACAGTTTGAATGTATTTTTTTTGGATTGGTGTCTGAAGCAAATTTGTTGGCCGTTAAAATATCTACAAACTTGCCGAAGACAGTAAAGCGATATTCGGAACGATTTAGGACCTCTTAGCATTTAAACGTTCGAAGACTTAAGCGACGAACTCGACTAAAATGAGCAAACTTCAAAGTCGGATTTCCCTTAAACTAGAGCCAATCCAGCCAAACGGCTGGTGGATCTCAACTCAGTATACCTATAGAAAGTCGCTCAGTAAGTCCCCCCCATGTCTGAATTTTCGACTTGCACAGTGTAATTATTTATACATTTTTTTTTCAGACCGATTTAAAATTTGCGTAAAAAATCAAACAAAACTCAACCTGCTACTTTTTAAGGATATCAAACATGTCATAGCTTGCGTTCATTTCTGGCAATATTGAATTGATTGATTCATAGCAACAGGTCCAGAGTGGGGTACTGTAGATTTTGCAAACATATATTTTACATTTTCAGCATATTGTTTTTGTTTTTCTATTTTTTTCATAGCTACATATAGGGGCCTATTGTTAAATTGTGTCGAGAAGTTTGATGCTATTTGATAGCTGCAGCTCAATGCAAAAGAGTCCTGATTCAAATTGTGACTTTTTTGACGAAATAAATCTTTGTTGGAGTTAATTCTAAATAAAGTTGTGACAATTTTAGTTCATATTTTCAAATAAATGAATTAGTATCGTATTTTCAAAAGTTTTCTTTCGACTTTTTAATTTTCATTTAAAAATTTTAAATTTTGCAAAACTGTCCTAACATGACAAAATGGTCAGTAAAATTTACATAACTTAAAATAATTCAGTAAATATTAAATTAAAATATCATCAAAAAATCATAAAAAAAATTTGTTACTTATCCTATTTTCCGAATTTTCTACTAAGTAAATGGTCGATACGTTATTTAAAAAAACTGTCGCCCAAAAGTGAATAAAAATATGTAAATGTATTTTATAAAAAATACAACTTCATTACTAACAATCGGTGTTAAGCACCCAGCATTGTTATAGCGTTACTACTATCTATCTACTAATACTACAATCGTTACTACTACCCAATGATTGGTGTCGAGTGTGAAAAGAATCACCCGCTGGGTATTTGGAATAGCACAGGGCTCGGTCAAGCGACGTTACGGCCGCGGTACCGGAGGTACCCGACCCCTAGCCTCTGCCGTAGCCAAGACCGCAGTGCGTGGTGCGGAACCACATCCTGCTCGAGTTGACACTGCTGCGGAGTCTGCTACAGCGAACAAGCATATAGAACACTGCGGATGTAGACTGGGAAGTCAATAAACATCCCCCCCCAAAATCAAGGTGGTATGCAAGCCGTGCCCCTGATTGGTTTGCAGCCGGGGGTGAAGTACCTGGCTGTGTGTGAAAGGAGCCTCCCCGATACCGGGCCGATTCGGGTGTAGTATAAGGCCTTGCCATGGCAGGCGGGGTGCTGCCATGGTCGACCACCCTTTGTCGCCCCCACCTCCTCAGGCCCGCCGCCCTTCACTCTTCGAGCAAAGCGGGCGACTATGAATTTATGCTCAATGGCTTCTTCCGGTTTGGCCTCGGAACTCGCGGGAAACGAGGATAACCTCTCCCTCACTGACTTGGACAACCTCTCAGGGCTAAGTCAGGACGATATTACTGAGAGCGTCGGGGTGCGCGCCAGTGGTGCTTCCTCGACACCCGTAATTATGAGCGGACCGCAGACCTCCAGTGGAGAGAAGCAGGACGCGAAAAAACCCAAAAAGCGGACAGCGAAGGCCGCCTATAACCACATCTTATTCGTTCTCGCTAAGATAGCAGAAAATGAAAAGAAGGGCGTGGCGGTTAAAAGGGACGCAGCCGACAAGCGAAGGTACCAGGCAGTTGTCGATGAGTACTTCGCAGCACAGGCTCGAGCAGAAGAGCAGCTGACCACCAGCGGGAGGGCAGCATGGCATGGTAGACGAGAAGAAGAGCAAGGGCCGGTCGATTAGCGAGCGATGGGACAAGATCGAGGCGAAGCTTTCCGACCTGGTTTTGGAAAAGCTGAGAGCGAAGCCAGGATCTATCCCCAGTTCAGTTCAGACGTGGTCAGGGGCCATCGGGTGATTAGATGTGACGACGAGGCCTCGAGGGTGTTCCTGCTGGAGTTCCTGCCAGCGAGATACCCAAGAGGCCAAGGGCGCGCATCTGGTTGCCTAAGGAGCAGACTGACCATGCGAGAATAGTGGAGACACTCGCTCTGCAGAACCCGGAGGTGCTAATGGATGACTGGGTCATCGTCAAGGCGGAGGAGCCGTCCAAAACTAGCCAGACGTTCGTGGTCCTTATCAACCCAGAGAGTGTTGAGGCCATCGAAAAGGCTGATGGCAAGTTGAGGTATGGCATCAGGAACGCCAGGATCCGTGTCTGGACATCCGATGCGGGTGCTGGATGAGGTGGAAGACACCAACAAGTTGTTGGACGACCTGGCGCTGGACGATAAGGACAAACCCAAAAAAGATTATTAGGGTCGTGCAGGTGAACCTGAAGCACTCGAGGTGTGCTTCAGACAACCTATCCGTCCTTCTCAGCGAGGAGGACGTGGACCTCTGCATCCTACAGGAGCCCTGGGTCAGAGACTCAACTGTGAAGGGCCTCAGTATACAGGGGTACAACCTTCTGTACAGGGTTTCTTCAGGTACACCTAGAGCCTGGATATTAGCTAAGAAACATACTAACGCGTTTTTATCTTGAAGCCTGAGCAGTGACGACCTCACCGTTTTGAGGCTCACGGACGCGCGCGGGCAATCCTTGATGGTAGTGGCGGCTTACATGGCCCATGACAAGCCGGCACCGCCAGCGGAGGTGCAGACGATAGTGGAGACAGCCCGCACCGCGAACCGCGAAGTGTGATCTGCTGCTGGGGTGTGATGCCAATGCCAGGCACACACTTTGGGGCAGCAGTGAGGACAACGAAATGGGTGAGTCTCTCTTCAGTTTTATTTTAGATAATAACCTTAGCGTTTGTAACTTGGGTAACTCTCCTACTTTCACTTTCCCGAGCTCAGAGAGCTTTCAGGGGTGGGAGGAGGTTCTCGACGTAACTCTGCTACTCGACCAGACTAATTTGAACATTGTGGGTTGGAGGATGTCGGACAAAAAGTCTTTCTCGGACCACAAATACATCATGTTCAGTGTTGACACACCGGTGTGTACTCCAAAGAAGTTTATGAACCCTCGGAAAGTGAACTGGGACAGGTACGAGAGAATCGTGAGGTCCCAATTCCAAAGGTTCCCGAAGTCTAACATCAGCTCTATATCCAAATTAGAGAAAAGAGCCAATCGGCTGGAAAAAACTCTGGCTAGGGCCTTTGACCAATCTTGTCCGATACGTCACGAAAGGAAACCAATTCCATCGTGATGGAACACAGACCTTTCCGAGTTGAGAAAGGAGACCAGAAGAGTCTTTAATGAGTCCTATAGGACCAAGGTTTGGCAACCATACAGGGAATGCCTGCGCAGATATAAACGAGCTATTAGATCTGCCAAGAGGCTAGGCTAAGCACAGCTCTGGCTAAAGGGTATTCAGCCCCGATGCTTTTACACAGGGCTAATGGGACAGCCACGGATTCTGTGACGGAGTCATTGGAACTCCTAACGTCCACACATTTCCCCGGTTGCATTGTGACCGCACCCAGAGTGCTACCGGTTCGGAGTCCGAGGGCGAGAGCAGTCGCCCAGAAGGTGATCTCTAGGGAGGTGACCCGCTGGGCTATCAGCTCTTTCTCCCCGTTTAAAAGTCCCGGTCCAGACAGAATCCTGCCCATCATGCTACAAAGATTGGGGGAAGACGCAATGGCTTCGACAGCTCTTCGTCAGCTGCATAGCACTGAACTATGTACCCAAATCATGGCGGAAAGCCAGGGTAGTATACATACCAAAAGCAGGCAAAAGAGGGCACGTCCTTCCGAAGGACTTTAGGCCAATTAGCCTGACTTCGTTTGTGTTAAAAACGCTCGAGCGTGTACTAGATACGTATATAAGAGGAAGCCTGCGCAGATATAAACGAGCTATTAGATCTGCCAAGAGGCTAGGCTAAGCACAGCTCTGGCTAAAGGGTATTCAGCCCCGATGCTTTTACACAGGGCTAATGGGACAGCCACGGATTCTGTGACGGAGTCATTGGAACTCCTAACGTCCACACATTTCCCCGGTTGCATTGTGACCGCACCCAGAGTGCTACCGGTTCGGAGTCCGAGGGCGAGAGCAGTCGCCCAGAAGGTGATCTCTAGGGGGGTGACCCGCTGGGCTATCAGCTCTTTCTCCCCGTTTAAAAGTCCCGGTCCAGACAGAATCCTGCCCATCATGCTACAAAGATTGGGGGAAGACGCAATGGCTTCGACAGCTCTTCGTCAGCTGCATAGCACTGAACTATGTACCCAAATCATGGCGGAAAGCCAGGGTAGTATACATACCAAAAGCAGGCAAAAGAGGGCACGTCCTTCCGAAGGACGTTAGGCCAATTAGCCTGACTTCGTTTGTGTTAAAAACGCTCGAGCGTGTACTAGATACGTATATAAGAGGAAGCCTGGAAGAGAACCACCTATCCACGGTTCAACATGCATACATTAAGGGTAAATCCACCGAGACGGCTCTGCACGAGGTCGTGAGGACCGTAGAGAGATCCCTGTCGTTTAAAGAATACACCCTGCCGGCGTTTCTAGACATAGAAGGAGCATTCAATAACGTGGATAAAGAAGCCATAGTTAACTTTGAGAACCACCCTATCCAATGTAGAATTTAGTGCTCTTTCCGAATATGCCAATGAAATTTCGGCAAAATTAATATTTGAAAAGTTATGAACGTTTTTTCACCGAAAATTGAGATTTTCGCGGTACTAAAAATTTTTAAATCCGTAATTCCGATAGGAAAGCAGTTACGCCCATAGCTTTTTTTTGCCTGAACACGTGGCATAGGATGTCCACCTATAGAAATAAATCGTTCTGACCCGAGTTTGACCAATTTCAGTTCAGCACTTTTTTCCTAGACTGAGTGAATTCCAAGAAAAAAATTCATGTCTGTTTCGATACAGATTTTGTTGTTCAACTGCCATTTTGAGCTTGAGAAATTGCTCAAACTCAGGTCTGAACGATTTATTTGTATAGGTGAACATCCTATGCCACGTTTTCAAGCCAATTTCAATATGCTACTCGTTTTGCCTCAAACTGTAAACAGAGCTTACTGGATTTACTATTTTTCAATAACAGTGACGATGGTATCCACATAGATCAGCTTCCGTTGGGTGGAATCTCGGACCACGAACTTCTGTTCTTATCTTATAGATTGGTGTTTGATAGAATTAAACGTAATTCTGAACTAACGTTCAGTAATAAGCGCGACTAAGGCTTAGCTACCCGCAACCATCCATGTTGTGCGTGTGAATTTTTACAAGGTTGGAAGGGACCTACAGTTCCGGTTCCGAGCGGCAAAATGGGAGCTTTTTCATAGGCAATTTTACTCCCGGAGGTTTGAAATTTCCTGCTGAGAGAACAACTGCCGAAAGAAAAATTGTTGTATTTCTTTTATTTCGGTGTTAATGCAACGGAAACGTGAACCTGGGCCCGAGCGTCGCATTTGACTCGCGGCCCAACGCACTAGCCAGCTAAACTACGGCGACTTTTAAATTTTTTTCTAACCTGACTTCGGGTCCTTCGCAATCAATTTAATGTTAAAAAATATATTCAGAAAAAAACAAAAATATCAAATGTTTTATATTTCATTGTAAAGGGAATTTCACAGGCTACAATATTCTTTCGAAAAATTACCTTTTTCAGTTCGAATCTGGATTGTGATTGAAAATAAAACTACGTGAGTTACTCAGCGCAAACGCAGTTAAAAACCAACAATCGCTTTATTTACAAATTTACACTTGTTACTACTTTACACTACTACTATTGCATGTTTCCCCTTTGCTTGCTCAGCACAGACTCGTCCCCTGCGTTGCACACTGCTGCCTTTTATACTTGTTTGGTTTATCGCGCCGATGGTTCTTGCACATTCCATTACCATACGCGAACCATGCCTGCCAAATCGACATTATAGCATGCGGGCCGTACTTCAAAGTGCATGCCTAAAAGTATGCTCGTAAAAGCATTCATGCATAGCACAGCACAGAGTGACTCATAGTTACACTGCCCATCACTTAGACTTCCTCGTCCCGAACAAGTGCCGAGGCTCCGCCGGATTAAGGCGCCAGGCGCTCCAAATGGACTACTTTCAACCTCACGTTTCTGTTGCTGCAGCGTTGAACTCTGTACACCACGTCATTAATCTTCGTCACGACTTTGTACGGTCCTTCCCATGATGTTTGAACTTTTGGAGACAAACCTTCCTTCCGCTGCGGGTTGTTGAGCATTACCAGATCGCCTTCTTGGAACCCTTCTGGGTTAGCCCGAAGACCATAGCTCGCTGTTAACCTGCTTTCGACTAGTTGAGTGCAGCTCTGCGATCTTCTCCTCGGCCCTTTCGCAGCCAAACACCGAACACAGCCTCTGATCCACTCAGGGAGAGACTCCTGGCATCCTACCCAATATAACCGCCTTCTTGGCGACAATTTTTGCGATACCTGGGTGCACTCCACTGGAGTCGTTATGGTTTGCCTTGACGACATCGTCGATTCGACCTTTTGGGACCACTATTAGGGATTTTCTGGTCCTGCCATCCCTGCTCTCCCACTCGCGGTATAGGCAGCCATCCTTAAGACGTAGACTTTGCCACTGTGCCCAGTAAGTCTTCGCGATCGGGCTCTCACCAGCCATCTCCTGCCAGTCCGGCCGTACTCTCTGCGATCTGCCTCGCGCTGGTCCTTCTGTAGCCTTACTGCAAGCCAATCTTCCTCTTGCAGAACTCTTACCGACCGAACATGCACAATTTGTCCCTTGTTTTCGGCTTGCGAATTATGCCTGCGCTCGGTTTCGCAAGAATGGTGTGGCAGAGCGTCAGCACATCTTGATGACGTCTGTTGTCCGGAACGCTTCTCTCGCAAATGGCAGTCTCGTGATATGTGGCCTTGCTTGCCACATCGCAAGCAACTGACTCTAGATGACGCTGCCCGCAGCCCCGCTGGTGCCTCTGACCTCACTGTCTGGCTTTGCGTGACACGTCTAGATTGGGCTCGACGCCTTTCCGCAGATGAATGTCGAAAACTTCCTCTCCAGGCCGCTTCATACGTCAATGTGCTTGTCACCGTCTCACGGAATGTCGGCTTCATCATCATCTCTCTACTCACACGTGTCTCCGGGTCAAGAATACCTTCGATAAACGCCTCGATCTTCAGCCTTTCCAGAACTTCCATGCTGAATCCAGTGGTACCAGCCGCTCGATATCTGCCACATAATTCTGCAGCGTCTCGTTGGCTTTTTGTCTACGACTCTTCAGCTCGCAATAATACAGCATTTTCTTCTGCTCGTCACTGTATTTGGCTGTCAGTGCCCTTATGACGGTCTCGTAATCCCCTCTCAAACCTTCCGGAACTGTTTTTATTACCTCAGCCCCAGGACCCCTTAGAGCCAGTATCAGTCTCCGACCTTTCCTAACATCGGTCCACTGAATCTCCAAAGCAGCCATATCGAATTGTAGTTTGAATGTGTTGAACGACGTAGTACCATCATAAGTAGGCACTTCTATGGCAAAAGTTTCCTCAACTGACTGTACCTTTCTAAGCCGCTCGTAGATTTTTCTGTTCACCGAATCCTCCAGACTGTCAACTCGTTTGTCTAAATATTCTACTTGCGTCTCCAGGTGCTGAACTTTCACATTAATCCTGTCTGAAATGTCTTCCACTTCCTGCTCCAAGCGCGCAGAATTTTCCTGAAGCTTGCTGGACAACTCGCGATTCGCAATTTTCAAATTTTTCCGCATTTTCCTGGAGTTTGGTTTCCATTCGCTCGGCTACTACTCGGTTCGCCGAAATTTTACGATTGACATTCTCGATTTTCGCAGATGTTTCTTGAAACATGCCTTTCATTGCAACCATTAGCTGGCTCATGTCCATTGCTTGTGGTGGCGCAGCTGCTGCAGCCGCACTTTACATCGACGCAGCACCCGCAGGCGATTCCTCCACTTTGGCCGACGCCTTTAGCTCCTGCGTTCCGAACTCATGCGTAGTCCAATCAACGCCTCGTGCCTCACACGCTTCTTGCAAACGTAGCTGCAACTCCACCTTACCGCCAGCAGTCGGAAAATTCCAGGCAGCCAGCTCCTTCTTCAGCTGGTCCACCTTCAGCTGCTCGAGTATAACCATGTCTGCGTTTTACAAATTTTGTTGTGGTTTACTTTCAGTAGCACAATCCCACTTCTGACAACACACAACAAATGTTACGAAAATCCAAGTTCGTTTTTGGATTGTGCTTAAAATAAAACTACTTCAGTTACTCAGCGCAAACGCAGTCAAAAACCAACAACCGCTTTATTTACAAATTTACACTTGTTACTATGTTCATGCATAGCACAGCACAGAGTGACGCATCGTTACAATATGGTAGCAAACTTATTGTACCTTAGTAATGGCTTTTTTCGAAAAAAAAAATCCGTAAAAAAAATGTTTATAAAAAAATGGTTTTTTCGCTTAAAACTTGTTATTAGTACATCTTACGTATCTAATGTTGGGCATCAAAAGAAAGGTATGAAAAATACCTTTCGTTTGATACCCATATCGTGTAAATCAATTGGAGATTAATTGAGTTTTTTGATAAAAACTTTGAAATTTGACGCCGAGCCTCGCCTTTTATGGGCGTTTCCCCAGGCAAATTGTTTAGTTTGTTAGATGCAGGAGTCAACCCTCTATATAAAAGCATATAAACTATACTGTATACTAGCTGACCCCGCGAACTTTGTCTTTCACGACATTTGTTGTTTTTTTATAATGAAATACGCGAGATGGCGAATCTATGGCGATGCAAATTGACGAAGAAAACCAACTGAAGGAAGAGGAGGGGCTACTGGTTAACGCAATCGAGGCCCACAAATAGGGCGGTGTCATGCCCTCTTATTCAATACCTGCCCCTTATTCAATGCCCTCTGTCGAAAGAGAAAATGGTAGGTTTGTACTGAGCGATTTATAGTTCAGCAAAATAGTTGGGTCACAAAAAATGTGCCACGCCCCTTGTCCAACGCCCATCAAATCTTATCATTAGAATGACTCATCTATGGAACGACGGGGTACTTAATTTTAGTGTTGTACAACTTACAATTTGGAATATACTCCATTATTAAGATCTGGCTCGTATGGGTGGTGCCACGCCCCCTCGTCCAATACTTGCCCCATTTCCTCTGTCGAAATATATGAATTGGTAGGTTCGTACTAAGTTTCATTGCTGAGTGACTTATAATTCAGCAAAATATTTGGGTCACAAAAATGTGCCACGCCCCTTAGGGGTATGAAAAATAGATAGTAGCCGATTCTCAGACCTACTGAATATGCATGTAAAATTTCATAAAAATCGGTCAAGCCGTTCCGAAGGAGTATGGTAACTAACATTGTGACACGAGAATTTTATATACTGTATAATATGCCTTGACGAAATTGGGGTTTTTCGACATTTTTGTCGAAAACACAGTTTGAATGTATTTTTTTTGGATTGGTGTCTGAAGCAAATTTGTTGGCCGTTAAAATATCTACAAACTTGCCGAAGACAGTAAAGCGATATTCGGAACGATTTAGGACCTTTTAGCATTTAAACGTTCGAAGACTTAAGCGACGAACTCGACTAAAATGAGCAAACTTCAAAGTCGGATTTCCCTTAAACTAGAGCCAATCCAGCCAAACGGCTGGTGGATCTCAACTCAGTATACCTATAGAAAGTCGCTCAGTAAGTCCCCCCCCATGTCTGAATTTTCGACTTGCACAGTGTAATTATTTATACATTTTTTTTTCAGACCGATTTAAAATTTGCGTAAAAAATCAAACAAAACTCAACCTGCTACTTTTTAAGGATATCAAACATGTCATAGCTTGCGTTCATTTCTGGCAATATTGAATTGATTGATTCATAGCAACAGGTCCAGAGTGGGGTACTGTAGATTTTGCAAACATATATTTTACATTTTCAGCATATTGTTTTTGTTTTTCTATTTTTTTCATAGCTACATATAGGGGCCTATTGTTAAATTGTGTCGAGAAGTTTGATGCTATTTGATAGCTGCAGCTCAATGCAAAAGAGTCCTGATTCAAATTGTGACTTTTTTGACGAAATAACTCCTTTGTTGGAGTTAATTCTAAATAAAGTTGTGACAATTTTAGTTCATATTTTCAAATAAATGAATTAGTATCGTATTTTCAAAAGTTTTCTTTCGACTTTTTAATTTTCATTTAAAAATTTTAAATTTTGCAAAACTGTCCTAACATGACAAAATGGTCAGTAAAATTTACATAACTTAAAATAATTCAGTAAATATTAAATTAAAATATCATCAAAAAATCATAAAAAAAATTTGTTACTTATCCTATTTTCCGAATTTTCTACTAAGTAAATGGTCGATACGTTATTTAAAAAAACTGTCGCCCAAAAGTGAATAAAAATATGTAAATGTATTTTATAAAAAATACAACTTCATTACTAACAATCGGTGTTAAGCACCCAGCATTGTTATAGCGTTACTACTATCTATCTACTAATACTACAATCGTTACTACTACCCAATGATTGGTGTCGAGTGTGAAAAGAATCACCCGCTGGGTATTTGGAGTAGCACAGGGCTCGGTCAAGCGACGTTACGGCCGCGGTACCGGAGGTACCCGACCCCTAGCCTCTGCCGTAGCCAAGACCGCAGTGCGTGGTGCGGAACCACATCCTGCTCGAGTTGACACTGCTGCGGAGTCTGCTACAGCGAACAAGCATATAGAACACTGCGGATGTAGACTGGGAAGTCAATAAACATCCCCCCCAAAATCAAGGTGTTATGCAAGCCGTGCCCCTGATTGGTTTGCAGCCGGGGGTGAAGTACCTGGCTGTGTGTGAACGGAGCCTCCCCGATACCGGGCCGATTCGGGTGTAGTATAAGGCCTTGCCATGGCAGGCGGGGTGCTGCCATGGTCGACCACCCTTTGTCGCCCCCACCTCCTCAGGCCCGCCGCCCTTCACTCTTCGAGCAAAGCGGGCGACTATGAATTTATGCTCAATGGCTTCTTCCGGTTTGGCCTCGGAACTCGCGGGAAACGAGGATAACCTCTCCCTCACTGACTTGGACAACCTCTCAGGGCTAAGTCAGGACGATATTACTGAGAGCGTCGGGGTGCGCGCCAGTGGTGCTTCCTCGACACCCGTAATTATGAGCGGACCGCAGACCTCCAGTGGAGAGAAGCAGGACGCGAAAAAACCCAAAAAGCGGACAGCGAAGGCCGCCTATAACCACATCTTATTCGTTCTCGCTAAGATAGCAGAAAATGAAAAGAAGGGCGGGGCGGTTAAAAGGGACGCAGCCGACAAGCGAAGGTACCAGGCAGTTGTCGATGAGTACTTCGCAGCACAGGCTCGAGCAGAAGAGCAGCTGACCACCAGCGGGAGGGCAGCTGCCATGCTTAAAAGGGTTAGGTCCCAAGAATCTGCCGACAACCATGCCAAACGAGTGAAGGACGCCAGGGGCGCCCGCGGAGGAAACCGCACTCCTCGAGCGAGCAGGTCCGCCTCTTCAGTGAAGTGGCCAAGGATCAGCTTTGCATGGCATTGGTAGACGAGAAGAAGAGCAAGGGCCGGTCGATTAGCGAGCGATGGGACAAGATCGAGGCGAAGCTTTCCGACCTGGTTTTGGAAAAGCTGAGAGCGAAGCCAGGATCTATCCCCAGTTCAGTTCAGACGTGGTCAGGGGCCATCGGGTGATTAGATGTGACGACGAGGCCTCGAGGGTGTTCCTGCTGGAGTTCCTGCCAGCGAGATACCCAAGAGGCCAAGGGCGCGCATCTGGTTGCCTAAGGAGCAGACTGACCATGCGAGAATAGTGGAGACACTCGCTCTGCAGAACCCGGAGGTGCTAATGGATGACTGGGTCATCGTCAAGGCGGAGGAGCCGTCCAAAACTAGCCAGACGTTCGTGGTCCTTATCAACCCAGAGCGTGCTGAGGCCATCGAAAAGGCTGATGGCAAGTTGAGGTATGGCATCAGGAACGCCAGGATCCGTGTCTGGACATCCGATGCGGGTGCTGGATGAGGTGGAAGACACCAACAAGTTGTTGGACGACCTGGGAGGTTACTATGTAAATCGATTCGAAAAGTAAATTTTACGGAAACGGATTTGTCGCACCAGCTAACTCGAATTCGCAACATATTTCCTATTTTCGGTTTCAATATCCGATTATCGGATATTTAACTCGACTTTCGGAAGTGCGGCACTATGCAATTCGAATTTAGCTGTCAAAGTCGCTCGAAAGTGGACAATTTTGTTCGTTTGGTGTAGAGCTAACGGATTAAAACCGAAGAATGGAAAAAAATCAAAACAGCAATCGCAAACGAAAGAAAATGTAAGTATTTCTAGAACTTATGCACATTAATGGATAAATATTAACATAAAACTCTTTTAATAGGGAAAATTCAACCAAAACTCAACACACAAAACAAGCGCAATTTTAAATTTTGCTATATTTTATGGCGGACCACCCACAATTAGCAAAGGGGTATATAAAGGAAGGAAGCGAGCAGACATACAAGGTAAAGTCTCTTATTGCGTTCAACTTGGCGAACGCCAGAACGATCCTTGTCCCTGTCCAATCCAAGCTGATGCACAGCCTCCGCGCGGCCCTTCTGGATAGCTATTTGGCATCCGCTGAATAGTGAACTAGTGTGTGCAGCGAGTCCAATCCCCAGGACTTAAAATTTGGGTTGTGCGCAGGGTTTGGTGCCCGCCACGGAAAATCAAATACCAATGAAAGCTAGCAAATAAGCCTCGGAAGGAGCCCACAATGTTGACGACCACAGCAAACGATTTAAGGACCACGATTTGAGGATATGCACCTGGAATGTCCGGACCCTCTATAGGGAAGGTGCCTCTATCCAACTGGCGGAAGCCCTCACAAAGTGTAAGGCTGACATCACCTCCATCCAGGAAATGCGATGGACAGGACAAGGTTGCTCCAAGCGAGCAGATTGCCACATCTACTACAGCTGCCATGCGGAGAAGCGCGAATTTGGCTGCGGATTTGTGGTCAGTAAGAGACTTCGCCATCACGTCTCTCGGTTCACTCCGGTGAACGAACGACTGGCTTCGATCCGCATCAAGGCTAAATACTTTAGCATCAGCCTAATTTGCGCGCACGCCCCGACGGAAGAAAGAGAAGGACAATGCGGCCAAGGATGCCTTCTATGCGAAGCTCGAGGACGTCTACGACGGGTGCCCGGCCCATGACGTCAAAATCGTCCTCGGGGACTTCAATGCAAAGGTTGGGCGAGAAGGTATATTTGGTCCCACTGTCGGGCAGTTCAGCCTCCATACGACCACTACAAACAACGGTCTGAGGCTGATCGATTTCGCCGCGGCACGAAACATGGTAGTTAGTAGCACCAGATTCCAGCACCTCGATATCCGCAAGGCGACCTGGTTATCCCCCGATCAATCAACCCGCAACCAAATTGATCACATTGTGATTGATGGAAGGCATGCTTCTAGCATTCTAGATGTGCGCACGTTCCGAGATCCCAACATCGACTCGGACCATTACCTTGTTGCAGCCAAGGTACGCATGCGTCTTTGCGCAGCGAAGACCGCACAACCTAGTTTGCGAAGAAAGCTGGACATCAGCAAGCTGCGATCACAAGGGGTAGCCGAAGCCTACTCCGCTCAACTCTCCAACCAGCTCGGTCGCTCCCCCTCTCCACCTGATGACATCGGCGGATTATGGGCTCACTTATCCCACTCTATGCGCGCCGCCGCAGAAAATGTCCTTGGTTTTCGACGCCCACCACCAAAAAACCAATGGTACGATGAAGAATGTCGCGCAGCCACTGCAGCAAAGAATGCTGCCTACAAGAACACCCTGCAGTCGGCTGCCACGCGAGCCGTGACAGAAATATACCGGTAGGAGAGGAAGAAAGAGAGGTGCCTTTTTAGACGCAAGAAACGGGAGCAAGAAAGGCGCGAGCGTGAGGAAATCGAGGAGTGCAGGAGCAGGAATGACGCCCGAAAATTCTTCCAAAAAGTTAAGCGTCTCACGGAAGGATTTAAGCCTGGGGCATCTTCTTGCAGAGACGAAAACGGGGATCTGGTTACGGATGCGCAGGGTGTGCTGAGGTTGTGGAAGGAGCACTTCACCAAGCTGCTCGGAGGCGACGAAGGGAACAATACCGCCAGTGGTGAAGATGTCCAGATGGCACCAATCGACTACGACGGTGTGGATGTGCCACCGCCCAGCCATGACGAGGTCCGGGTTGCTATCCAGCGACTCAAGAACAATAAAGCTGCAGGGCCGGATGGGCTACCAGCTGAATTGTTCAAGGCCGGCGGCGGTGAGCTGATTGGGTGCATGCATCAGCTCATTTGCCAAATATGGCTGGAGGAACGAATGCCCAACGATTGGAACCTCAGTGCCCTTTGTCCTGTGCTGAAGAAAGGCGACCCAACAATATGCGCCACTCGCCAAGGCGCTGATTGGACCTTATCAGTGCGGCTTTAGACCTGGTAAGTCCACCATCGACCAGATATTCACTTTACGCCAAATCCTGGAGAAGACCCATGAGAATCAAATCGATACACACCATCTCTTCATCGATTACAAGGCAGCATTCGATAGCCCGATAAGGGATCGCCTATATGCCGCATTGTCTGAACTTGGTATCCCTGCAAAGCTCGTGAGACTTTGCAGAGCGACGTTGAGCAATACGCGCAGCTCCGTCAAGGTTGGAAGTGACCTCTCCGACCCCTTTGATACCGTTCGAGGTTCCAGACAGGGTGATCCTTTGTCCTGCGACCTCTTCAACTTCACCATGGAGAGTGTTCTGCGCAAGGCCGGTGTATATCGTAATGGCACAATTTTCAACAAAAGTGTCCAGCTCCTTGCCTACGCTGATGACATTGATGTCATCGCACGTAACAAGCGAGATGTCACCGCTGCCTTTGCGGCTATCGAAAGAGAATCTGCCAAAATGGGTCTAGTGGTAAATGAGGGCAAGACGAAGTATATGCTGTCTACATGCAGGGATTCGCAGCGGCTAGGGTCTCACGTCGAGGGCGACAGGTATACTTTTGAAGTTGTCAAGGAATTCGTCTACCTTGGCACCGCCATGAACAGCAGCAATGATGTCAGCCTGGAGATAAAGCGAAGGATAACTCTTGCCAACAGGTGCTACTACGGTCTCGGTAGGCAAGTGAGAAGTAGAGACCTCTCTCGACAGACAAAACTTGCACTCTATAGGACGCTTATCTTGCCCGTGCTCCTCTATGGCGCTGAAGCATGGACAATGACACGAAACGACATAGCGGCCCTTGGAGTGTACGAGAGGAAGGTACTTCGCAAAATCTTCGGCGCTGTTCGTGTTGGTGACGACTATCGTATACGAACCAATAACGAGCTGTATGAGCTGTATAAGGACATGGACGTAGCGCAGCGAATAAACCTCCAGCGGCTACGCTGGCTCGGTCATGTCTGCCGCATGGACGACGAAGCTCCGGCGAAAAAGGTGTTCGATGCGATGGTTGGAGGTCGACGGCGAAGAGGGAGGCCGTGTCTCCGGTGGAAGGACCAAGTTGAAGAGGCCCTGTCATCTCTTGGTGTTACTAACTGGAGAAGGCGCGCGCAAAGCAGAGGCGCCTGGAGAGACGTTTTGCGGCAGGCCGTAACCCGATAACGGGTTGTTATGGCCAGTTAAGTAAGTAAGTAAGTAAGTAAGTATATAAAGGCTTCAGACGCCAAGCAAGCAACAAATAATTTTTGGAAGCTGAAGAACTAAATGCAGCCGGGCCACCAATGCGGGATGTGGCCGGTTGGAAAAAAGTAAGTAAACGATAGTTTTTCCTTAAACCAAATTTTGCTTATCTTATATATGTCTTAGGTTTTGGCAGATCACAAGACACATCTTATAAGTAAAGTACGAAAGAACCGCATTCATTTATCAGGCACAGGTGGTGGCCCAGCAAAAATGTGTTGATTCACAGCGCTGGAGGAAGCTGTTATTGATTTATTAGATATCAGAGGGGCGATGGATGGTATAAGTGAGATTCGCAAATTTAGCGTCTCTCCAACACATAACATAATTGAGCCGGAAATTTCGTACGAACCTACAAATGCAAACATTTTTAAAACCATAGCAAATATTTAACAAACTGGTCAACTGCATGATATTTACACCGTCGCGTAACATTTTACGTTCCACTCGCTCGTCTTCATTACCCATCCATAAAGCAACCGCATCCATTTTAATTAAATATTTGTTTACTTTCAATGTTTAGTATTTTTGACATTTCTATTAATAGATGCTGCCAACCTCAATTAATACATCCGAAAGTAATGCCAAAATACTTCCAATTACTGGCAGCACTTTTCACTCGATCCGAAAATCTTACATAGTACGAATTTAAATTCGGATCGAATTCAACTTTCGAGCAGTTTCAACTTTCGAATCGAGTTACATAGTAACCCCCCTGGCGCTGGACGATAAGGACAAACCCAAAAAAGATTATTAGGGTCGTGCAGGTGAACCTGAAGCACTCGAGGTGTGCTTCAGACAACCTATCCGTCCTTCTCAGCGAGGAGGACGTGGACCTCTGCATCCTACAGGAGCCCTGGGTCAGAAACTCAACTGTGAAGGGCCTCAGTATACAGGGGTACAACCTTCTGTACAGGGTTTCTTCAGGTACACCTAGAGCCTGGATATTAGCTAGGAAACATACTAACGCGTTTTTATCTTGCAGCCTGAGCAGTGACGACCTCACCGTTTTGAGGCTCACGGACGCGCGCGGGCAATCCTTGATGGTAGTGGCGGCTTACATGGCCCATGACAAGCCGGCACCGCCAGCGGAGGTGCAGACGATAGTGGAGACAGCCCGCACCGCGAACCGCGAAGTGTGATCTGCTGCTGGGGTGTGATGCCAATGCCAGGCACACACTTTGGGGCAGCAGTGAGGACAACGAAAGGGGTGAGTCTCTCTTCAGTTTTATTTTAGATAATAACCTTAGCGTTTGTAACTTGGGTAACTCTCCTACTTTGACTTTCCCGAGCTCAGAGAGCTTTCAGGGGTGGGAGGAGGTTCTTGACGTAACTCTGCTACTCGACCAGACTAATTTGAACATTGTGGGTTGGAGGATGTCGGACAAAAAGTCTTTCTCGGACCACAAATACATCATGTTCAGTGTTAACACACCGGTGTGTACTCCAAAGAAGTTTATGAACCCTCGGAAAGTGAACTGGGGCAGGTACGAGAGAATCGTGAGGTCCCAATTCCAAAGGTTCCCGAAGTCTAACATCAGCTCTATATCCAATTTAGAGAAAAGAGCCAATCGGCTGGAAAAAACTCTGGCTAGGGCCTTTGACCAATCTTGTCCGATCCGTCACGAAAGGAAACCAATTCCATCGTGATGGAACACAGACCTTTCCGAGTTGAGAAAGGAGACCAGAAGAGTCTTTAATGAGTCCTATAGGACCAAGGTTTGGCAACCATACAGGGAATGCCTGCGCAGATATAAACGAGCTATTAGATCTGCCAAGAGGCTAGGCTAAGCAAAGCTCTGGCTAAAGGGTATTCAGCCCCGACGCTTTTACACAGGCCTAATGGGACAGCCACGGATTCTGTGACGGAGTCATTGGAACTCCTAACGTCCACACATTTCCCCGGTTGCATTGTGACCGCACCCAGAGTGCTACCGGTTCGGAGTCCGAGGGCGAGAGCAGCCGCCCAGAAAGTGATCTCTAGGGAGGTGACCCGCTGGGCTATCAGCTCTTTCTCCCCGTTTAAAAGTCCCGGTCCAGATAGAATCCTGCCTTCTGTAGCCTTACTGCAAGCCAATCTTCCTCTTGCAGAACTCTTACCGACCGAACATGCACAATTTGTCCCTTGTTTTCGGCTTGCGAATTATGCCTGCGCTCGGTTTCGCAAGAATGGTGTGGCAGAGCGTCAGCACATCTTGATGACGTCTGTTGTCCGGAACGCTTCTCTCGCAAATGGAAGTCTCGTGATATGTGGCCTTGCTTGCCACATCGCAAGCAACTGACTCTAGATGACGCTGCCCGCAGCCCCGCTGGTGCCTCTGAGCTCACTGTCTGGCTTTGCGTGACACGTCTAGATTGGGCTCGACGCCTTTCCGCAGATGAATGTCGAAAACTTCCTCTCCAGGCCGCTTCATACGTCAATGTGCTTGTCACCGTCTCACGGAATGTCGGCTTCATCATCATCTCTCTACTCACACGTGTCTCCGGGTCAAGAATACCTTCGATAAACGCCTCGATCTTCAGCCTTTCCAGAACTTCCATGCTGAATCCAGTGGTACCAGCCGCTCGATATCTGCCACATAATTCTGCAGCGTCTCGTTGGCTTTTTGTCTACGACTCTTCAGCTCGCAATAATACAGCATTTTCTTCTGCTCGTCACTGTATCTGGCTGTCAGTGCTCTTATGACGGTCTCGTAATCCCCTCTCAAACCTTCCGGAACTGTTTTTATTACTTCAGCCCCAGGATCCCTTAGAGCCAGTATCAGTCTCCGACCTTTCCTAACATCGGTTCACTGAATCTCCAAAGCAGCCATATCGAATTGTAGTTTGAATGTGTCGAACGACGTAGTACCATCATAAGTAGGCACTTCTATGGCAAAAGTTTCCTCAACTGACTGTACCTTTCTAAGCCGCTCGTAGATTTTTCTGTTCACCGAATCCTCCAGACTGTCAACTCGTTTGTCTAAATATTCTACTTGCGTCTCCAGGTGCTGAACTTTCACATTAATCCTGTCTGAAATGTCTTCCACTTCCTGCTCCAAGCGCGCAGAATTTTCCTGAAGCTTGCTGGACAACTCGCGATTCGCAATTTTCAAATTTTTCCGCATTTTCCTGGAGTTTGGTTTCCATTCGCTCGGCTACTACTCGGTTCGCCGAAATTTTACGATTGACATTCTCGATTTTCGCAGATGTTTCTTGAAACATGCCTTTCATTGCAACCATTAGCTGGCTCATGTCCATTGCTTGTGGTGGCGCAGCCGCTGCAGCCGCACTTTGCATCGACGCAGCACCCGCAGGCGATTCCTCCACTTTGGCCGACGCCTTTGGCTCCTGCGTTCCGAACTCATGCGTAGTCCAATCAACGCCTCGTGCCTCACACGCTTCTTGCAAACGTAGCTGCAACTCCACCTTACCGCCAGCAGTCGGAAAATTCCAGGCAGCCAGCTCCTTCTTCAGCTGGTCCACCTTCAGCTGCTCGAGTATAACTATGTCTGCGTTTTACAAATTTTGTTGTTGTTTACTTTCAGTAGCACAATCCCACTTCTGACAACACACAACAAATGTTACGAAAATCCAAGTTCGTTTTTGGATTGTGCTTAAAATAAAACTACTTCAGTTACTCAGCGCAAACGCAGTCAAAAACCAACAACCGCTTTATTTACAAATTTACACTTGTTACTACTTTACACTACTACTATTGCATGTTTCCCCTTTGCTTTCTCAACAGACTCGTCCCCCTGCGCTGCACACTGCTGCCTTTTACTTTTACTTGTTTGGTTTATCGCGCCGATGGTTCTTGCACATTCCATTACCATTCGCGAACCATCCCTGCCATATCGACATTATAGCATGCCGGCCGTACTTCAGAGTGCATGCCTAAAAGTATGCTCGTAAAAGCATTCATGCATAGCACAGCACAGAGTGACTCATCGTTACAATATGGTAGCAAACTTATTGTACCTTAGTAATGGCTTTTTTCGAAAAAAAAAATCCGTAAAAAAAATGTTTATAAAAAAATGCTTTTTTCGCTTAAAACTTGTTATTAGTACATCTTACGTATCTAATGTTGGACATCAAAAGAAAGGTATGAAAAATACCTTTCGTTTGATACCCATATCGTGTAAATCAATTGGAGATTAATTGAGTTTTTTGATAAAAACTTTGAAATTTGACGCCGAGCCTCGCCTTTTATGGGCGTTTCCCAGGCAAATTGTTTAGTTTGTTAGATGCAGGAGTCAACCCTCTATATAAAAGCATATAAACTATACTGTATACTAGCTGACCCCGCGAACTTTGTCTTTCACGACATTTGTTGTTTTTTTATAATGAAATACGCGAGATGGCGAATCTATGGCGATGCAAATTGACGAAGAAAACCAACTGAAGGAAGAGGAGGGGCTACTGGTTAACGCAATCGAGGCCCACAAATAAGCAATATTGCTGCTTAGTTTCAGTAAAGAAATGGACTACGCTTGAACCGGATTTAAATTATATGGGCGGTGTCATGCCCTCTTATTCAATACCTGCCCCTCAGTGGCGTCCCCAGGGGGGGGATTAGGGGGATGGATCCCCCCCTTGGTCGGAGAATTCACTTATGCAATTTGCTATAACAATATGGAATTGTGAAACATTTTTACTATTTGCTTTATCGCTTCTGTAATCACCCACTTAAAACCTAATAACTGAACCTCCCATGATCTGGCCAGACCATAATGTAAACAAGATGATAGTCGAGGATTGTTGTTAAGGATATAAAAAAACCAGAAAGTGTGAATACAATGATTTCTTTTGCTTGTCTACATTATTTTTACGTAAAACGGTGAAAATATACTAGAATAATTAAGTAAATAGCGAGTTTCAACTTTAATGAGTTAATTTTGAAATTAAAAAAATACGGCAGTAAAGCAAAAAAATAAAAAAAATGTATAAATGTAAAATACGTTACTTATGGATCTACTTCAGCTGCTTGACCAATGCAATTATTTCAACAATATAATGCAGTATCATGACTATACCACATTGAGATTTTACATTCGACACATACAAATCGGGTTTTGATATATATATTTCTGGATTCCTTGCACTGTTAATAATTCTGAACTGCTTTGCCCATATATGTAATACTTCTATATTGGCACTAAGCTCAAAGTACATTCGCCAACATCACAGTACAGCAATAGTGAAATATGAGCGGGAAAGCGATAAACGAATGTACTCTGACAGCTGTCAAAAGTGGCAAAAAAGTCAGGTGCGTTCAGGCGGGAAAAAAAATGACTGGAAAAAATAAAAATTTGTCGAAATTAACTGAAATTTCTTCGACCGCCCCTGGAGCAGTTTCACAGTTGTTCATGTGTAGAAGTGCACATGTATACACGCATAGAAATACATTCACAAAATTTCGTGTTTTCTGTCTCATCGCTTGTCTCCCTTTGATTTCCGAATGAAATCACATTGTGAAGATACGTTAGTGCCAATATAGAAGTATTACATATATGGCTTTGCCAAAGAAAAATATGCAAAACATGCTCTACATGTTGTTGTTCATGCTGAACTGGCCGGATATCGTTTTCCTTGTCGCCTTCGTCGTTGCTATCTTCACATTGAACTATCTAAACGACCATTTTTTCTATCAGTATCAGAAGCTTCGTTTTGTTCAGGGCCAAATGAAAGCGTGAAATTGGCAGCACCGTTATTATTGCCTCTCGCAGCAAATTATTTAATATCTTAAATTCGTTGCTCTAAAGCATTAGTTTCCGCTATTGCTAAGGAAATTTTTTTAGAGATTTTCCTCTCTGATTTAACTCCAGCGTCGAAGTTCAAAAACAATGTCCACCTGATTCTCAAAATAGCATTCTCTTCCTTTCATCTCTGTCACAGAAAACACCCAATCGAATTGGAAAATGGATAAGTATTAATTTTGAATATGTTCCAACATTATTTTCCAACAAAAATTATAATTTATTAACCCAAAGAAAATAAAAGCCAAGGCGAACGAAAAACACTTGGACCAGGTACATTTTGCGCCAGCTAATTTACGTCACTATTAACGGGATGGCACGAAAAAAGTGCTTCAAATCGGGTCAGATGGAAAAACCTAGTTGAAAATATATATATAATATAAAAAAATATTTATTAACAATTCTGACAATAATTACGTCGAAAATAACAAAAAAAAAACTGAAAATAACTGGCAAATTTGTATGCAAATGCACCATGGTCTGGCCAAGCCATGGTTTTGGGTTTTGTGCTTAGAAAGGATCAGTTAAGGATATCATGAAATTTGAGCTCGATAGCTTAATTACAACATTACTAAAGTGGATCCAAAGTTCAATATGGTCTGGCCAGAACCGGATACCCGCAGAAGGGTTAAGAATAAATGAATAAAAAAAATCAGCATTGCATTTGTTCTCGCAGAATAGTTGTATTTTCAATGTTCCCAAAAGTGTCGACTAAGGACTGTATCGAAAAGAAAGTGCACGCTTAGTTTGAAGTATAATTTTTTTGATCAGATTTTTTGTTTTAACATTTGTTGCATATACTTTAAGGACTAAGGATTTTTGTTTAAATAACAAATTTCTTTTTCAAATAAATTTATATCTAATCTTTTATTTGACCCTCTTTATTAAATTTTGTACAGTGGTTTGCGTTAAGTTTTTTTTTTATTTTCTCCAATTTTTTTTAATTCCTGAAGATTTTTAGCTTTCATAAGGTTTCTTTTGGCTATTGCCCAGTAGCGCTCTTTTGGACGTAGTTCTGGTGCATTTAGCGGATTCTCACTTTTTCCTGGCAGTTATTTTGAGTTCATTTTTACATATGTCTCGTCATCCATAATGATGCCCGAAACTTTTTCTTTGCAGAGACGAGTGCATAGTTTTCTGCATCGCGTTTGATGCCACTTTTTGATTTTCATTTCTTTTTGGTATTGTTTATTTTTTATATGTTTTTAAGTTATTCCTCTGCTTCAGTCTTTGCACCATGGTCACACTCGTTCTAGCTAAATTTCCAATACAAATGCACTTGTTTTCGTCAATCGAATGCTTCAGTTTTTCTTCCATTTTTGGGCCTTTAGGACCCTTTTTACGGCCAATTTTTTGGTAGGTCGTTGATAGTGCAATGTTCACCATACTTAAGAATCATCTTTTTAGCGGAGTTTATGGACACGCGATGTCGTTTGGCTGATTTTCTGTACGAAGCACCTGTTTCAGTGAACCAACTGTACACACATTTTTTGAGGATGTCTAGCTCGATACGCGTAATTTTTGTAATAGAAAAATATATGAAACTAAATTTGTATGAAATCAGTATTTCAAGGCCTACTCTATTTAATGGCATTTTTAGAATTACAAAAAAAATTATATGCTGCGAGAAAATTACGTTAGAAAGTGTGCACTTTCTTTTCGATACAGTCCTTATTTACCAAAATAGTAATCAAACGCAGGCTTCATGCCAACCCTGCATCAGCTGTTGAAATTAAAAAAAATGAAATGAAATTGCGGGTAAACATGGAAACATGGTCACCTCTATCATAATTAAATTTCAGAACGTCATACATTTTGTAAATGTTTGATTTCTTTTACATAGCTGGTGTGCTTTTTAAAATACGTCTTTTGAGTTTTTCGTAATTCTATTAGCAGTTGTTTTCGAAATGTCATAACTTAAAACAAACTTGAATTTTTTGGTTGGGATTTTATGACTTCAAAATACATGTCACTTGAATTTTGTGTTTTAAGAAGTTTATGTTAGTATATGTATACATATATGTATGTATGTACAATTTTATTCAACATGTATTAAAAATAATACGCAAAGATGAAAGTATAAAAATGGCGTTAAACTGCATTTTTTGCATATCCCCCCCCTTCCCGAAATCCTGGGGACGCCACTGCTGCCCCTTATTCAATGCCCTCTGTCGAAAGAGAAAATGGTAGGTTTGTACTGAGCGATTTATAGTTCAGCAAAATAGTTGGGTCACAAAAAATGTGCCACGCCCCTTGTCCAACGCCCATCAAATCTTATCATTAGAATGACTCATCTATGGAACGACGGGGTACTTAATTTTAGTGTTGTACAACTTACAATTTGGAATATACTCCATTATTAAGATCTGGCTCGTATGGGTGGTGCCACGCCCCCTCGTCCAATACTTGCCCCATTTCCTCTGTCGAAATATATGAATTGGTAGGTTCGTACTAAGTTTCATTGCTGAGTGACTTATAATTCAGCAAAATATTTGGGTCACAAAAATGTGCCACGCCCCTTAGGGGTATGAAAAATAGATAGTAGCCGATTCTCAGACCTACTGAATATGCATGTAAAATTTCATAAAAATCGGTCAAGCCGTTCCGAAGGAGTATGGTAACTAACATTGTGACACGAGAATTTTATATACTGTATAATATGCCTTGACGAAATTGGGGTTTTTCGACATTTTTGTCGAAAACACAGTTTGAATGTATTTTTTTTGGATTGGTGTCTGAAGCAAATTTGTTGGCCGTTAAAATATCTACAAACTTGCCGAAGACAGTAAAGCGATATTCGGAACGATTTAGGACCTTTTAGCATTTAAACGTTCGAAGACTTAAGCGACGAACTCGACTAAAATGAGCAAACTTCAAAGTCGGATTTCCCTTAAACTAGAGCCAATCCAGCCAAACGGCTGGTGGATCTCAACTCAGTATACCTATAGAAAGTCGCTCAGTAAGTCCCCCCCCATGTCTGAATTTTCGACTTGCACAGTGTAATTATTTATACATTTTTTTTTCAGACCGATTTAAAATTTGCGTAAAAAATCAAACAAAACTCAACCTGCTACTTTTTAAGGATATCAAACATGTCATAGCTTGCGTTCATTTCTGGCAATATTGAATTGATTTATTCATAGCAACAGGTCCAGAGTGGGGTACTGTAGATTTTGCAAACATATATTTTACATTTTCAGCATATTGTTTTTGTTTTTCTATTTTTTTCATAGCTACATATAGGGGCCTATTGTTAAATTGTGTCGAGAAGTTTGATGCTATTTGATAGCTGCAGCTCAATGCAAAAGAGTCCTGATTCAAATTGTGACTTTTTTGACGAAATAACTCCTTTGTTGGAGTTAATTCTAAATAAAGTTGTGACAATTTTAGTTCATATTTTCAAATAAATGAATTAGTATCGTATTTTCAAAAGTTTTCTTTCGACTTTTTAATTTTCATTTAAAAATTTTAAATTTTGCAAAACTGTCCTAACATGACAAAATGGTCAGTAAAATTTACATAACTTAAAATAATTCAGTAAATATTAAATTAAAATATCATCAAAAAATCATAAAAAAAATTTGTTACTTATCCTATTTTCCGAATTTTCTACTAAGTAAATGGTCGATACGTTATTTAAAAAAACTGTCGCCCAAAAGTGAATAAAAATATGTAAATGTATTTTATAAAAAATACAACTTCATTACTAACAATCGGTGTTAAGCACCCAGCATTGTTATAGCGTTACTACTATCTATCTACTAATACTACAATCGTTACTACTACCCAATGATTGGTGTCGAGTGTGAAAAGAATCACCCGCTGGGTATTTGGAGTAGCACAGGGCTCGGTCAAGCGACGTTACGGCCGCGGTACCGGAGGTACCCGACCCCTAGCCTCTGCCGTAGCCAAGACCGCAGTGCGTGGTGCGGAACCACATCCTGCTCGAGTTGACACTGCTGCGGAGTCTGCTACAGCGAACAAGCATATAGAACACTGCGGATGTAGACTGGGAAGTCAATAAACATCCCCCCCAAAATCAAGGTGTTATGCAAGCCGTGCCCCTGATTGGTTTGCAGCCGGGGGTGAAGTACCTGGCTGTGTGTGAACGGAGCCTCCCCGATACCGGGCCGATTCGGGTGTAGTATAAGGCCTTGCCATGGCAGGCGGGGTGCTGCCATGGTCGACCACCCTTTGTCGCCCCCACCTCCTCAGGCCCGCCGCCCTTCACTCTTCGAGCAAAGCGGGCGACTATGAATTTATGCTCAATGGCTTCTTCCGGTTTGGCCTCGGAACTCGCGGGAAACGAGGATAACCTCTCCCTCACTGACTTGGACAACCTCTCAGGGCTAAGTCAGGACGATATTACTGAGAGCGTCGGGGTGCGCGCCAGTGGTGCTTCCTCGACACCCGTAATTATGAGCGGACCGCAGACCTCCAGTGGAGAGAAGCAGGACGCGAAAAAACCCAAAAAGCGGACAGCGAAGGCCGCCTATAACCACATCTTATTCGTTCTCGCTAAGATAGCAGAAAATGAAAAGAAGGGCGGGGCGGTTAAAAGGGACGCAGCCGACAAGCGAAGGTACCAGGCAGTTGTCGATGAGTACTTCGCAGCACAGGCTCGAGCAGAAGAGCAGCTGACCACCAGCGGGAGGGCAGCTGCCATGCTTAAAAGGGTTAGGTCCCAAGAATCTGCCGACAACCATGCCAAACGAGTGAAGGACGCCAGGGGCGCCCGCGGAGGAAACCGCACTCCTCGAGCGAGCAGGTCCGCCTCTTCAGTGAAGTGGCCAAGGATCAGCTTTGCATGGCATTGGTAGACGAGAAGAAGAGCAAGGGCCGGTCGATTAGCGAGCGATGGGACAAGATCGAGGCGAAGCTTTCCGACCTGGTTTTGGAAAAGCTGAGAGCGAAGCCAGGATCTATCCCCAGTTCAGTTCAGACGTGGTCAGGGGCCATCGGGTGATTAGATGTGACGACGAGGCCTCGAGGGTGTTCCTGCTGGAGTTCCTGCCAGCGAGATACCCAAGAGGCCAAGGGCGCGCATCTGGTTGCCTAAGGAGCAGACTGACCATGCGAGAATAGTGGAGACACTCGCTCTGCAGAACCCGGAGGTGCTAATGGATGACTGGGTCATCGTCAAGGCGGAGGAGCCGTCCAAAACTAGCCAGACGTTCGTGGTCCTTATCAACCCAGAGCGTGCTGAGGCCATCGAAAAGGCTGATGGCAAGTTGAGGTATGGCATCAGGAACGCCAGGATCCGTGTCTGGACATCCGATGCGGGTGCTGGATGAGGTGGAAGACACCAACAAGTTGTTGGACGACCTGGGAGGTTACTATGTAAATCGATTCGAAAAGTAAATTTTACGGAAACGGATTTGTCGCACCAGCTAACTCGAATTCGCAACATATTTCCTATTTTCGGTTTCAATATCCGATTATCGGATATTTAACTCGACTTTCGGAAGTGCGGCACTATGCAATTCGAATTTAGCTGTCAAAGTCGCTCGAAAGTGGACAATTTTGTTCGTTTGGTGTAGAGCTAACGGATTAAAACCGAAGAATGGAAAAAAATCAAAACAGCAATCGCAAACGAAAGAAAATGTAAGTATTTCTAGAACTTATGCACATTAATGGATAAATATTAACATAAAACTCTTTTAATAGGGAAAATTCAACCAAAACTCAACACACAAAACAAGCGCAATTTTAAATTTTGCTATATTTTATGGCGGACCACCCACAATTAGCAAAGGGGTATATAAAGGAAGGAAGCGAGCAGACATACAAGGTAAAGTCTCTTATTGCGTTCAACTTGGCGAACGCCAGAACGATCCTTGTCCCTGTCCAATCCAAGCTGATGCACAGCCTCCGCGCGGCCCTTCTGGATAGCTATTTGGCATCCGCTGAATAGTGAACTAGTGTGTGCAGCGAGTCCAATCCCCAGGACTTAAAATTTGGGTTGTGCGCAGGGTTTGGTGCCCGCCACGGAAAATCAAATACCAATGAAAGCTAGCAAATAAGCCTCGGAAGGAGCCCACAATGTTGACGACCACAGCAAACGATTTAAGGACCACGATTTGAGGATATGCACCTGGAATGTCCGGACCCTCTATAGGGAAGGTGCCTCTATCCAACTGGCGGAAGCCCTCACAAAGTGTAAGGCTGACATCACCTCCATCCAGGAAATGCGATGGACAGGACAAGGTTGCTCCAAGCGAGCAGATTGCCACATCTACTACAGCTGCCATGCGGAGAAGCGCGAATTTGGCTGCGGATTTGTGGTCAGTAAGAGACTTCGCCATCACGTCTCTCGGTTCACTCCGGTGAACGAACGACTGGCTTCGATCCGCATCAAGGCTAAATACTTTAGCATCAGCCTAATTTGCGCGCACGCCCCGACGGAAGAAAGAGAAGGACAATGCGGCCAAGGATGCCTTCTATGCGAAGCTCGAGGACGTCTACGACGGGTGCCCGGCCCATGACGTCAAAATCGTCCTCGGGGACTTCAATGCAAAGGTTGGGCGAGAAGGTATATTTGGTCCCACTGTCGGGCAGTTCAGCCTCCATACGACCACTACAAACAACGGTCTGAGGCTGATCGATTTCGCCGCGGCACGAAACATGGTAGTTAGTAGCACCAGATTCCAGCACCTCGATATCCGCAAGGCGACCTGGTTATCCCCCGATCAATCAACCCGCAACCAAATTGATCACATTGTGATTGATGGAAGGCATGCTTCTAGCATTCTAGATGTGCGCACGTTCCGAGATCCCAACATCGACTCGGACCATTACCTTGTTGCAGCCAAGGTACGCATGCGTCTTTGCGCAGCGAAGACCGCACAACCTAGTTTGCGAAGAAAGCTGGACATCAGCAAGCTGCGATCACAAGGGGTAGCCGAAGCCTACTCCGCTCAACTCTCCAACCAGCTCGGTCGCTCCCCCTCTCCACCTGATGACATCGGCGGATTATGGGCTCACTTATCCCACTCTATGCGCGCCGCCGCAGAAAATGTCCTTGGTTTTCGACGCCCACCACCAAAAAACCAATGGTACGATGAAGAATGTCGCGCAGCCACTGCAGCAAAGAATGCTGCCTACAAGAACACCCTGCAGTCGGCTGCCACGCGAGCCGTGACAGAAATATACCGGTAGGAGAGGAAGAAAGAGAGGTGCCTTTTTAGACGCAAGAAACGGGAGCAAGAAAGGCGCGAGCGTGAGGAAATCGAGGAGTGCAGGAGCAGGAATGACGCCCGAAAATTCTTCCAAAAAGTTAAGCGTCTCACGGAAGGATTTAAGCCTGGGGCATCTTCTTGCAGAGACGAAAACGGGGATCTGGTTACGGATGCGCAGGGTGTGCTGAGGTTGTGGAAGGAGCACTTCACCAAGCTGCTCGGAGGCGACGAAGGGAACAATACCGCCAGTGGTGAAGATGTCCAGATGGCACCAATCGACTACGACGGTGTGGATGTGCCACCGCCCAGCCATGACGAGGTCCGGGTTGCTATCCAGCGACTCAAGAACAATAAAGCTGCAGGGCCGGATGGGCTACCAGCTGAATTGTTCAAGGCCGGCGGCGGTGAGCTGATTGGGTGCATGCATCAGCTCATTTGCCAAATATGGCTGGAGGAACGAATGCCCAACGATTGGAACCTCAGTGCCCTTTGTCCTGTGCTGAAGAAAGGCGACCCAACAATATGCGCCACTCGCCAAGGCGCTGATTGGACCTTATCAGTGCGGCTTTAGACCTGGTAAGTCCACCATCGACCAGATATTCACTTTACGCCAAATCCTGGAGAAGACCCATGAGAATCAAATCGATACACACCATCTCTTCATCGATTACAAGGCAGCATTCGATAGCCCGATAAGGGATCGCCTATATGCCGCATTGTCTGAACTTGGTATCCCTGCAAAGCTCGTGAGACTTTGCAGAGCGACGTTGAGCAATACGCGCAGCTCCGTCAAGGTTGGAAGTGACCTCTCCGACCCCTTTGATACCGTTCGAGGTTCCAGACAGGGTGATCCTTTGTCCTGCGACCTCTTCAACTTCACCATGGAGAGTGTTCTGCGCAAGGCCGGTGTATATCGTAATGGCACAATTTTCAACAAAAGTGTCCAGCTCCTTGCCTACGCTGATGACATTGATGTCATCGCACGTAACAAGCGAGATGTCACCGCTGCCTTTGCGGCTATCGAAAGAGAATCTGCCAAAATGGGTCTAGTGGTAAATGAGGGCAAGACGAAGTATATGCTGTCTACATGCAGGGATTCGCAGCGGCTAGGGTCTCACGTCGAGGGCGACAGGTATACTTTTGAAGTTGTCAAGGAATTCGTCTACCTTGGCACCGCCATGAACAGCAGCAATGATGTCAGCCTGGAGATAAAGCGAAGGATAACTCTTGCCAACAGGTGCTACTACGGTCTCGGTAGGCAAGTGAGAAGTAGAGACCTCTCTCGACAGACAAAACTTGCACTCTATAGGACGCTTATCTTGCCCGTGCTCCTCTATGGCGCTGAAGCATGGACAATGACACGAAACGACATAGCGGCCCTTGGAGTGTACGAGAGGAAGGTACTTCGCAAAATCTTCGGCGCTGTTCGTGTTGGTGACGACTATCGTATACGAACCAATAACGAGCTGTATGAGCTGTATAAGGACATGGACGTAGCGCAGCGAATAAACCTCCAGCGGCTACGCTGGCTCGGTCATGTCTGCCGCATGGACGACGAAGCTCCGGCGAAAAAGGTGTTCGATGCGATGGTTGGAGGTCGACGGCGAAGAGGGAGGCCGTGTCTCCGGTGGAAGGACCAAGTTGAAGAGGCCCTGTCATCTCTTGGTGTTACTAACTGGAGAAGGCGCGCGCAAAGCAGAGGCGCCTGGAGAGACGTTTTGCGGCAGGCCGTAACCCGATAACGGGTTGTTATGGCCAGTTAAGTAAGTAAGTAAGTAAGTAAGTATATAAAGGCTTCAGACGCCAAGCAAGCAACAAATAATTTTTGGAAGCTGAAGAACTAAATGCAGCCGGGCCACCAATGCGGGATGTGGCCGGTTGGAAAAAAGTAAGTAAACGATAGTTTTTCCTTAAACCAAATTTTGCTTATCTTATATATGTCTTAGGTTTTGGCAGATCACAAGACACATCTTATAAGTAAAGTACGAAAGAACCGCATTCATTTATCAGGCACAGGTGGTGGCCCAGCAAAAATGTGTTGATTCACAGCGCTGGAGGAAGCTGTTATTGATTTATTAGATATCAGAGGGGCGATGGATGGTATAAGTGAGATTCGCAAATTTAGCGTCTCTCCAACACATAACATAATTGAGCCGGAAATTTCGTACGAACCTACAAATGCAAACATTTTTAAAACCATAGCAAATATTTAACAAACTGGTCAACTGCATGATATTTACACCGTCGCGTAACATTTTACGTTCCACTCGCTCGTCTTCATTACCCATCCATAAAGCAACCGCATCCATTTTAATTAAATATTTGTTTACTTTCAATGTTTAGTATTTTTGACATTTCTATTAATAGATGCTGCCAACCTCAATTAATACATCCGAAAGTAATGCCAAAATACTTCCAATTACTGGCAGCACTTTTCACTCGATCCGAAAATCTTACATAGTACGAATTTAAATTCGGATCGAATTCAACTTTCGAGCAGTTTCAACTTTCGAATCGAGTTACATAGTAACCCCCCTGGCGCTGGACGATAAGGACAAACCCAAAAAAGATTATTAGGGTCGTGCAGGTGAACCTGAAGCACTCGAGGTGTGCTTCAGACAACCTATCCGTCCTTCTCAGCGAGGAGGACGTGGACCTCTGCATCCTACAGGAGCCCTGGGTCAGAAACTCAACTGTGAAGGGCCTCAGTATACAGGGGTACAACCTTCTGTACAGGGTTTCTTCAGGTACACCTAGAGCCTGGATATTAGCTAGGAAACATACTAACGCGTTTTTATCTTGCAGCCTGAGCAGTGACGACCTCACCGTTTTGAGGCTCACGGACGCGCGCGGGCAATCCTTGATGGTAGTGGCGGCTTACATGGCCCATGACAAGCCGGCACCGCCAGCGGAGGTGCAGACGATAGTGGAGACAGCCCGCACCGCGAACCGCGAAGTGTGATCTGCTGCTGGGGTGTGATGCCAATGCCAGGCACACACTTTGGGGCAGCAGTGAGGACAACGAAAGGGGTGAGTCTCTCTTCAGTTTTATTTTAGATAATAACCTTAGCGTTTGTAACTTGGGTAACTCTCCTACTTTGACTTTCCCGAGCTCAGAGAGCTTTCAGGGGTGGGAGGAGGTTCTTGACGTAACTCTGCTACTCGACCAGACTAATTTGAACATTGTGGGTTGGAGGATGTCGGACAAAAAGTCTTTCTCGGACCACAAATACATCATGTTCAGTGTTAACACACCGGTGTGTACTCCAAAGAAGTTTATGAACCCTCGGAAAGTGAACTGGGGCAGGTACGAGAGAATCGTGAGGTCCCAATTCCAAAGGTTCCCGAAGTCTAACATCAGCTCTATATCCAATTTAGAGAAAAGAGCCAATCGGCTGGAAAAAACTCTGGCTAGGGCCTTTGACCAATCTTGTCCGATCCGTCACGAAAGGAAACCAATTCCATCGTGATGGAACACAGACCTTTCCGAGTTGAGAAAGGAGACCAGAAGAGTCTTTAATGAGTCCTATAGGACCAAGGTTTGGCAACCATACAGGGAATGCCTGCGCAGATATAAACGAGCTATTAGATCTGCCAAGAGGCTAGGCTAAGCAAAGCTCTGGCTAAAGGGTATTCAGCCCCGACGCTTTTACACAGGCCTAATGGGACAGCCACGGATTCTGTGACGGAGTCATTGGAACTCCTAACGTCCACACATTTCCCCGGTTGCATTGTGACCGCACCCAGAGTGCTACCGGTTCGGAGTCCGAGGGCGAGAGCAGCCGCCCAGAAAGTGATCTCTAGGGAGGTGACCCGCTGGGCTATCAGCTCTTTCTCCCCGTTTAAAAGTCCCGGTCCAGATAGAATCCTGCCTTCTGTAGCCTTACTGCAAGCCAATCTTCCTCTTGCAGAACTCTTACCGACCGAACATGCACAATTTGTCCCTTGTTTTCGGCTTGCGAATTATGCCTGCGCTCGGTTTCGCAAGAATGGTGTGGCAGAGCGTCAGCACATCTTGATGACGTCTGTTGTCCGGAACGCTTCTCTCGCAAATGGAAGTCTCGTGATATGTGGCCTTGCTTGCCACATCGCAAGCAACTGACTCTAGATGACGCTGCCCGCAGCCCCGCTGGTGCCTCTGAGCTCACTGTCTGGCTTTGCGTGACACGTCTAGATTGGGCTCGACGCCTTTCCGCAGATGAATGTCGAAAACTTCCTCTCCAGGCCGCTTCATACGTCAATGTGCTTGTCACCGTCTCACGGAATGTCGGCTTCATCATCATCTCTCTACTCACACGTGTCTCCGGGTCAAGAATACCTTCGATAAACGCCTCGATCTTCAGCCTTTCCAGAACTTCCATGCTGAATCCAGTGGTACCAGCCGCTCGATATCTGCCACATAATTCTGCAGCGTCTCGTTGGCTTTTTGTCTACGACTCTTCAGCTCGCAATAATACAGCATTTTCTTCTGCTCGTCACTGTATCTGGCTGTCAGTGCTCTTATGACGGTCTCGTAATCCCCTCTCAAACCTTCCGGAACTGTTTTTATTACTTCAGCCCCAGGATCCCTTAGAGCCAGTATCAGTCTCCGACCTTTCCTAACATCGGTTCACTGAATCTCCAAAGCAGCCATATCGAATTGTAGTTTGAATGTGTCGAACGACGTAGTACCATCATAAGTAGGCACTTCTATGGCAAAAGTTTCCTCAACTGACTGTACCTTTCTAAGCCGCTCGTAGATTTTTCTGTTCACCGAATCCTCCAGACTGTCAACTCGTTTGTCTAAATATTCTACTTGCGTCTCCAGGTGCTGAACTTTCACATTAATCCTGTCTGAAATGTCTTCCACTTCCTGCTCCAAGCGCGCAGAATTTTCCTGAAGCTTGCTGGACAACTCGCGATTCGCAATTTTCAAATTTTTCCGCATTTTCCTGGAGTTTGGTTTCCATTCGCTCGGCTACTACTCGGTTCGCCGAAATTTTACGATTGACATTCTCGATTTTCGCAGATGTTTCTTGAAACATGCCTTTCATTGCAACCATTAGCTGGCTCATGTCCATTGCTTGTGGTGGCGCAGCCGCTGCAGCCGCACTTTGCATCGACGCAGCACCCGCAGGCGATTCCTCCACTTTGGCCGACGCCTTTGGCTCCTGCGTTCCGAACTCATGCGTAGTCCAATCAACGCCTCGTGCCTCACACGCTTCTTGCAAACGTAGCTGCAACTCCACCTTACCGCCAGCAGTCGGAAAATTCCAGGCAGCCAGCTCCTTCTTCAGCTGGTCCACCTTCAGCTGCTCGAGTATAACTATGTCTGCGTTTTACAAATTTTGTTGTTGTTTACTTTCAGTAGCACAATCCCACTTCTGACAACACACAACAAATGTTACGAAAATCCAAGTTCGTTTTTGGATTGTGCTTAAAATAAAACTACTTCAGTTACTCAGCGCAAACGCAGTCAAAAACCAACAACCGCTTTATTTACAAATTTACACTTGTTACTACTTTACACTACTACTATTGCATGTTTCCCCTTTGCTTTCTCAACAGACTCGTCCCCCTGCGCTGCACACTGCTGCCTTTTACTTTTACTTGTTTGGTTTATCGCGCCGATGGTTCTTGCACATTCCATTACCATTCGCGAACCATCCCTGCCATATCGACATTATAGCATGCCGGCCGTACTTCAGAGTGCATGCCTAAAAGTATGCTCGTAAAAGCATTCATGCATAGCACAGCACAGAGTGACTCATCGTTACAATATGGTAGCAAACTTATTGTACCTTAGTAATGGCTTTTTTCGAAAAAAAAAATCCGTAAAAAAAATGTTTATAAAAAAATGCTTTTTTCGCTTAAAACTTGTTATTAGTACATCTTACGTATCTAATGTTGGACATCAAAAGAAAGGTATGAAAAATACCTTTCGTTTGATACCCATATCGTGTAAATCAATTGGAGATTAATTGAGTTTTTTGATAAAAACTTTGAAATTTGACGCCGAGCCTCGCCTTTTATGGGCGTTTCCCAGGCAAATTGTTTAGTTTGTTAGATGCAGGAGTCAACCCTCTATATAAAAGCATATAAACTATACTGTATACTAGCTGACCCCGCGAACTTTGTCTTTCACGACATTTGTTGTTTTTTTATAATGAAATACGCGAGATGGCGAATCTATGGCGATGCAAATTGACGAAGAAAACCAACTGAAGGAAGAGGAGGGGCTACTGGTTAACGCAATCGAGGCCCACAAATAAGCAATATTGCTGCTTAGTTTCAGTAAAGAAATGGACTACGCTTGAACCGGATTTAAATTATATGGGCGGTGTCATGCCCTCTTATTCAATACCTGCCCCTCAGTGGCGTCCCCAGGGGGGGGATTAGGGGGATGGATCCCCCCCTTGGTCGGAGAATTCACTTATGCAATTTGCTATAACAATATGGAATTGTGAAACATTTTTACTATTTGCTTTATCGCTTCTGTAATCACCCACTTAAAACCTAATAACTGAACCTCCCATGATCTGGCCAGACCATAATGTAAACAAGATGATAGTCGAGGATTGTTGTTAAGGATATAAAAAAACCAGAAAGTGTGAATACAATGATTTCTTTTGCTTGTCTACATTATTTTTACGTAAAACGGTGAAAATATACTAGAATAATTAAGTAAATAGCGAGTTTCAACTTTAATGAGTTAATTTTGAAATTAAAAAAATACGGCAGTAAAGCAAAAAAATAAAAAAAATGTATAAATGTAAAATACGTTACTTATGGATCTACTTCAGCTGCTTGACCAATGCAATTATTTCAACAATATAATGCAGTATCATGACTATACCACATTGAGATTTTACATTCGACACATACAAATCGGGTTTTGATATATATATTTCTGGATTCCTTGCACTGTTAATAATTCTGAACTGCTTTGCCCATATATGTAATACTTCTATATTGGCACTAAGCTCAAAGTACATTCGCCAACATCACAGTACAGCAATAGTGAAATATGAGCGGGAAAGCGATAAACGAATGTACTCTGACAGCTGTCAAAAGTGGCAAAAAAGTCAGGTGCGTTCAGGCGGGAAAAAAAATGACTGGAAAAAATAAAAATTTGTCGAAATTAACTGAAATTTCTTCGACCGCCCCTGGAGCAGTTTCACAGTTGTTCATGTGTAGAAGTGCACATGTATACACGCATAGAAATACATTCACAAAATTTCGTGTTTTCTGTCTCATCGCTTGTCTCCCTTTGATTTCCGAATGAAATCACATTGTGAAGATACGTTAGTGCCAATATAGAAGTATTACATATATGGCTTTGCCAAAGAAAAATATGCAAAACATGCTCTACATGTTGTTGTTCATGCTGAACTGGCCGGATATCGTTTTCCTTGTCGCCTTCGTCGTTGCTATCTTCACATTGAACTATCTAAACGACCATTTTTTCTATCAGTATCAGAAGCTTCGTTTTGTTCAGGGCCAAATGAAAGCGTGAAATTGGCAGCACCGTTATTATTGCCTCTCGCAGCAAATTATTTAATATCTTAAATTCGTTGCTCTAAAGCATTAGTTTCCGCTATTGCTAAGGAAATTTTTTTAGAGATTTTCCTCTCTGATTTAACTCCAGCGTCGAAGTTCAAAAACAATGTCCACCTGATTCTCAAAATAGCATTCTCTTCCTTTCATCTCTGTCACAGAAAACACCCAATCGAATTGGAAAATGGATAAGTATTAATTTTGAATATGTTCCAACATTATTTTCCAACAAAAATTATAATTTATTAACCCAAAGAAAATAAAAGCCAAGGCGAACGAAAAACACTTGGACCAGGTACATTTTGCGCCAGCTAATTTACGTCACTATTAACGGGATGGCACGAAAAAAGTGCTTCAAATCGGGTCAGATGGAAAAACCTAGTTGAAAATATATATATAATATAAAAAAATATTTATTAACAATTCTGACAATAATTACGTCGAAAATAACAAAAAAAAAACTGAAAATAACTGGCAAATTTGTATGCAAATGCACCATGGTCTGGCCAAGCCATGGTTTTGGGTTTTGTGCTTAGAAAGGATCAGTTAAGGATATCATGAAATTTGAGCTCGATAGCTTAATTACAACATTACTAAAGTGGATCCAAAGTTCAATATGGTCTGGCCAGAACCGGATACCCGCAGAAGGGTTAAGAATAAATGAATAAAAAAAATCAGCATTGCATTTGTTCTCGCAGAATAGTTGTATTTTCAATGTTCCCAAAAGTGTCGACTAAGGACTGTATCGAAAAGAAAGTGCACGCTTAGTTTGAAGTATAATTTTTTTGATCAGATTTTTTGTTTTAACATTTGTTGCATATACTTTAAGGACTAAGGATTTTTGTTTAAATAACAAATTTCTTTTTCAAATAAATTTATATCTAATCTTTTATTTGACCCTCTTTATTAAATTTTGTACAGTGGTTTGCGTTAAGTTTTTTTTTTATTTTCTCCAATTTTTTTTAATTCCTGAAGATTTTTAGCTTTCATAAGGTTTCTTTTGGCTATTGCCCAGTAGCGCTCTTTTGGACGTAGTTCTGGTGCATTTAGCGGATTCTCACTTTTTCCTGGCAGTTATTTTGAGTTCATTTTTACATATGTCTCGTCATCCATAATGATGCCCGAAACTTTTTCTTTGCAGAGACGAGTGCATAGTTTTCTGCATCGCGTTTGATGCCACTTTTTGATTTTCATTTCTTTTTGGTATTGTTTATTTTTTATATGTTTTTAAGTTATTCCTCTGCTTCAGTCTTTGCACCATGGTCACACTCGTTCTAGCTAAATTTCCAATACAAATGCACTTGTTTTCGTCAATCGAATGCTTCAGTTTTTCTTCCATTTTTGGGCCTTTAGGACCCTTTTTACGGCCAATTTTTTGGTAGGTCGTTGATAGTGCAATGTTCACCATACTTAAGAATCATCTTTTTAGCGGAGTTTATGGACACGCGATGTCGTTTGGCTGATTTTCTGTACGAAGCACCTGTTTCAGTGAACCAACTGTACACACATTTTTTGAGGATGTCTAGCTCGATACGCGTAATTTTTGTAATAGAAAAATATATGAAACTAAATTTGTATGAAATCAGTATTTCAAGGCCTACTCTATTTAATGGCATTTTTAGAATTACAAAAAAAATTATATGCTGCGAGAAAATTACGTTAGAAAGTGTGCACTTTCTTTTCGATACAGTCCTTATTTACCAAAATAGTAATCAAACGCAGGCTTCATGCCAACCCTGCATCAGCTGTTGAAATTAAAAAAAATGAAATGAAATTGCGGGTAAACATGGAAACATGGTCACCTCTATCATAATTAAATTTCAGAACGTCATACATTTTGTAAATGTTTGATTTCTTTTACATAGCTGGTGTGCTTTTTAAAATACGTCTTTTGAGTTTTTCGTAATTCTATTAGCAGTTGTTTTCGAAATGTCATAACTTAAAACAAACTTGAATTTTTTGGTTGGGATTTTATGACTTCAAAATACATGTCACTTGAATTTTGTGTTTTAAGAAGTTTATGTTAGTATATGTATACATATATGTATGTATGTACAATTTTATTCAACATGTATTAAAAATAATACGCAAAGATGAAAGTATAAAAATGGCGTTAAACTGCATTTTTTGCATATCCCCCCCCTTCCCGAAATCCTGGGGACGCCACTGCTGCCCCTTATTCAATGCCCTCTGTCGAAAGAGAAAATGGTAGGTTTGTACTGAGCGATTTATAGTTCAGCAAAATAGTTGGGTCACAAAAAATGTGCCACGCCCCTTGTCCAACGCCCATCAAATCTTATCATTAGAATGACTCATCTATGGAACGACGGGGTACTTAATTTTAGTGTTGTACAACTTACAATTTGGAATATACTCCATTATTAAGATCTGGCTCGTATGGGTGGTGCCACGCCCCCTCGTCCAATACTTGCCCCATTTCCTCTGTCGAAATATATGAATTGGTAGGTTCGTACTAAGTTTCATTGCTGAGTGACTTATAATTCAGCAAAATATTTGGGTCACAAAAATGTGCCACGCCCCTTAGGGGTATGAAAAATAGATAGTAGCCGATTCTCAGACCTACTGAATATGCATGTAAAATTTCATAAAAATCGGTCAAGCCGTTCCGAAGGAGTATGGTAACTAACATTGTGACACGAGAATTTTATATACTGTATAATATGCCTTGACGAAATTGGGGTTTTTCGACATTTTTGTCGAAAACACAGTTTGAATGTATTTTTTTTGGATTGGTGTCTGAAGCAAATTTGTTGGCCGTTAAAATATCTACAAACTTGCCGAAGACAGTAAAGCGATATTCGGAACGATTTAGGACCTTTTAGCATTTAAACGTTCGAAGACTTAAGCGACGAACTCGACTAAAATGAGCAAACTTCAAAGTCGGATTTCCCTTAAACTAGAGCCAATCCAGCCAAACGGCTGGTGGATCTCAACTCAGTATACCTATAGAAAGTCGCTCAGTAAGTCCCCCCCATGTCTGAATTTTCGACTTGCACAGTGTAATTATTTATACATTTTTTTTTCAGACCGATTTAAAATTTGCGTAAAAAATCAAACAAAACTCAACCTGCTACTTTTTAAGGATATCAAACATGTCATAGCTTGCGTTCATTTCTGGCAATATTGAATTGATTGATTCATAGCAACAGGTCCAGAGTGGGGTACTGTAGATTTTGCAAACATATATTTTACATTTTCAGCATATTGTTTTTGTTTTTCTATTTTTTTCATAGCTACATATAGGGGCCTATTGTTAAATTGTGTCGAGAAGTTTGATGCTATTTGATAGCTGCAGCTCAATGCAAAAGAGTCCTGATTCAAATTGTGACTTTTTTGACGAAATAAATCTTTGTTGGAGTTAATTCTAAATAAAGTTGTGACAATTTTAGTTCATATTTTCAAATAAATGAATTAGTATCGTATTTTCAAAAGTTTTCTTTCGACTTTTTAATTTTCATTTAAAAATTTTAAATTTTGCAAAACTGTCCTAACATGACAAAATGGTCAGTAAAATTTACATAACTTAAAATAATTCAGTAAATATTAAATTAAAATATCATCAAAAAATCATAAAAAAAATTTGTTACTTATCCTATTTTCCGAATTTTCTACTAAGTAAATGGTCGATACGTTATTTAAAAAAACTGTCGCCCAAAAGTGAATAAAAATATGTAAATGTATTTTATAAAAAATACAACTTCATTACTAACAATCGGTGTTAAGCACCCAGCATTGTTATAGCGTTACTACTATCTATCTACTAATACTACAATCGTTACTACTACCCAATGATTGGTGTCGAGTGTGAAAAGAATCACCCGCTGGGTATTTGGAATAGCACAGGGCTCGGTCAAGCGACGTTACGGCCGCGGTACCGGAGGTACCCGACCCCTAGCCTCTGCCGTAGCCAAGACCGCAGTGCGTGGTGCGGAACCACATCCTGCTCGAGTTGACACTGCTGCGGAGTCTGCTACAGCGAACAAGCATATAGAACACTGCGGATGTAGACTGGGAAGTCAATAAACATCCCCCCCCAAAATCAAGGTGTTATGCAAGCCGTGCCCCTGATTGGTTTGCAGCCGGGGGTGAAGTACCTGGCTGTGTGTGAACGGAGCCTCCCCGATACCGGGCCGATTCGGGTGTAGTATAAGGCCTTGCCATGGCAGGCGGGGTGCTGCCATGGTCGACCACCCTTTGTCGCCCCCACCTCCTCAGGCCCGCCGCCCTTCACTCTTCGAGCAAAGCGGGCGACTATGAATTTATGCTCAATGGCTTCTTCCGGTTTGGCCTCGGAACTCGCGGGAAACGAGGATAACCTCTCCCTCACTGACTTGGACAACCTCTCAGGGCTAAGTCAGGACGATATTACTGAGAGCGTCGGGGTGCGCGCCAGTGGTGCTTCCTCGACACCCGTAATTATGAGCGGACCGCAGACCTCCAGTTGAAAGAAGCAGGACGCGAAAAAACCCAAAAAGCGGACAGCGAAGGCCGCCTATAACCACATCTTATTCGTTCTCGCTAAGATAGCAGAAAATGAAAAAAAGGGCGTGGCGGTTAAAAGGGACGCAGCCGACAAGCGAAGGTACCAGGCAGTTGTCGATGAGTACTTCGCAGCACAGGCTCGAGCAGAAGAGCAGCTGACCACCAGCGGGAGGGCAGCTGCCATGCTTAAAAGGGTTAGGTCCCAAGAATCTGCCGACAACCATGCCAAACGAGTGAAGGACGCCAGGGGCGCCCGCGGAGGAAACCGCACTCCTCGAGCGAGCAGGTCCGCCTCTTCAGTGAAGTGGCCAAGGATCAGCTTTGCATGGTATTGGTAGACGAGAAGAAGAGCAAGGGCCGGTCGATTAGCGAGCGATGGGACAAGATCGAGGCGAAGCTTTCCGACCTGGTTTTGGAAAAGCTGAGAGCGAAGCCAGGATCTATCCCCAGTTCAGTTCAGACGTGGTCAGGGGCCATCGGGTGATTAGATGTGACGACGAGGCCTCGAGGGTGTTCCTGCTGGAGTTCCTGCCAGCGAGATACCCAAGAGGCCAAGGGCGCGCATCTGGTTGCCTAAGGAGCAGACTGACCATGCGAGAATAGTGGAGACACTCGCTCTGCAGAACCCGGAGGTGCTAATGGATGACTGGGTCATCGTCAAGGCGGAGGAGCCGTCCAAAACTAGCCAGACGTTCGTGGTCCTTATCAACCCAGAGAGTGCTGAGGCCATCGAAAAGGCTGATGGCAAGTTGAGGTATGGCATCAGGAACGCCAGGATCCGTGTCTGGACATCCGATGCCGGTGCTGGATGAGGTGGAAGACACCAACAAGTTGTTGGACGACCTGGGAGGTTACTATGTAAATCGATTCGAAAAGTAAATTTTACGGAAACGGATTTGTCGCACCAGCTAACTCGAATTCGCAACATATTTCCTATTTTCGGTTTCAATATCCGATTATCGGATATTTAACTCGACTTTCGGAAGTGCGGCACTATGCAATTCGAATTTAGCTGTCAAAGTCGCTCGAAAGTGGACAATTTTGTTCGTTTGGTGTAGAGCTAACGGATTAAAACCGAAGAATGGAAAAAAATCAAAACAGCAATCGCAAACGAAAGAAAATGTAAGTATTTCTAGAACTTATGCACATTAATGGATAAATATTAACATAAAACTCTTTTAATAGGGAAAATTCAACCAAAACTCAACACACAAAACAAGCGCAATTTTAAATTTTGCTATATTTTATGGCGGACCACCCACAATTAGCAAAGGGGTATATAAAGGAAGGAAGCGAGCAGACATACAAGGTAAAGTCTCTGATTGCGTTCAACTTGGCGAACGCCAGAACGATCCTTGTCCCTGTCCAATCCAAGCTGATGCACAGCCTCCGCGCGGCCCTTCTGGATAGCTATTTGGCATCCGCTGAATAGTGAACTAGTGTGTGCAGCGAGTCCAATCCCCAGGACTTAAAATTTGGGTTGTGCGCAGGGTTTGGTGCCCGCCACGGAAAATCAAATACCAATGAAAGCTAGCAAATAAGCCTCGGAAGGAGCCCACAATGTTGACGACCACAGCAAACGATTTAAGGACCACGATTTGAGGATATGCACCTGGAATGTCCGGACCCTCTATAGGGAAGGTGCCTCTATCCAACTGGCGGAAGCCCTCACAAAGTGTAAGGCTGACATCACCTCCATCCAGGAAATGCGATGGACAGGACAAGGTTGCTCCAAGCGAGCAGATTGCGACATCTACTACAGCTGCCATGCGGAGAAGCGCGAATTTGGCTGCGGATTTGTGGTCAGTAAGAGACTTCGCCATCACGTCTCTCGGTTCACTCCGGTGAACGAACGACTGGCTTCGATCCGCATCAAGGCTAAATACTTTAGCATCAGCCTAATTTGCGCGCACGCCCCGACGGAAGAAAGAGAAGGACAATGCGGCCAAGGATGCCTTCTATGCGAAGCTCGAGGACGTCTACGACGGGTGCCCGGCCCATGACGTCAAAATCGTCCTCGGGGACTTCAATGCAAAGGTCGGGCGAGAAGGTATATTTGGTCCCACTGTCGGGCAGTTCAGCCTCCATACGACCACTACAAACAACGGTCTGAGGCTGATCGATTTCGCCGCGGCACGAAACATGGTAGTTAGTAGCACCAGATTCCAGCACCTCGATATCCGCAAGGCGACCTGGTTATCCCCCGATCAATCAACCCGCAACCAAATTGATCACATTGTGATTGATGGAAGGCATGCTTCTAGCATTCTAGATGTGCGCACGTTCCGAGATCCCAACATCGACTCGGACCATTACCTTGTTGCAGCCAAGGTACGCATGCGTCTTTGCGCAGCGAAGACCGCACAACCTAGTTTGCGAAGAAAGCTGGACATCAGCAAGCTGCGATCACAAGGGGTAGCCGAAGCCTACTCCGCTCAACTCTCCAACCAGCTCGGTCGCTCCCCCTCTCCACCTGATGACATCGGCGGATTATGGGCTCACTTATCCCACTCTATGCGCGCCGCCGCAGAAAATGTCCTTGGTTTTCGACGCCCACCACCAAAAAACCAATGGTACGATGAAGAATGTCGCGCAGCCACTGCAGCAAAGAATGCTGCCTACAAGAACACCCTGCAGTCGGCTGCCACGCGAGCCGTGACAGAAATATACCGGTAGGAGAGGAAGAAAGAGAGGTGCCTTTTTAGACGCAAGAAACGGGAGCAAGAAAGGCGCGAGCGTGAGGAAATCGAGGAGTGCAGGAGCAGGAATGACGCCCGAAAATTCTTCCAAAAAGTTAAGCGTCTCACGGAAGGATTTAAGCCTGGGGCATCTTCTTGCAGAGACGAAAACGGGGATCTGGTTACGGATGCGCAGGGTGTGCTGAGGTTGTGGAAGGAGCACTTCACCAAGCTGCTCGCAGGCGACGAAGGGAACAATACCGCCAGTGGTGAAGATGTCCAGATGGCACCAATCGACTACGACGGTGTGGATGTGCCACCGCCCAGCCATGACGAGGTCCGGGTTGCTATCCAGCGACTCAAGAACAATAAAGCTGCAGGGCCGGATGGGCTACCAGCTGAATTGTTCAAGGCCGGCGGCGGTGAGCTGATTGGGTGCATGCATCAGCTCATTTGCCAAATATGGCTGGAGGAACGAATGCCCAACGATTGGAACCTCAGTGCCCTTTGTCCTGTGCTGAAGAAAGGCGACCCAACAATATGCGCCACTCGCCAAGGCGCTGATTGGACCTTATCAGTGCGGCTTTAGACCTGGTAAGTCCACCATCGACCAGATATTCACTTTACGCCAAATCCTGGAGAAGACCCATGAGAATCAAATCGATACACACCATCTCTTCATCGATTACAAGGCAGCATTCGATAGCCCGATAAGGGATCGCCTATATGCCGCATTGTCTGAACTTGGTATCCCTGCAAAGCTCGTGAGACTTTGCAGAGCGACGTTGAGCAATACGCGCAGCTCCGTCAAGGTTGGAAGTGACCTCTCCGACCCCTTTGATACCGTTCGAGGTTCCAGACAGGGTGATCCTTTGTCCTGCGACCTCTTCAACTTCACCATGGAGAGTGTTCTGCGCAAGGCCGGTGTATATCGTAATGGCACAATTTTCAACAAAAGTGTCCAGCTCCTTGCCTACGCTGATGACATTGATGTCATCGCACGTAACAAGCGAGATGTCACCGCTGCCTTTGCGGCTATCGAAAGAGAATCTGCCAAAATGGGTCTGGTGGTAAATGAGGGCAAGACGAAGTATATGCTGTCTACATGCAGGGATTCGCAGCGGCTAGGGTCTCACGTCGAGGGCGACAGGTATACTTTTGAAGTTGTCAAGGAATTCGTCTACCTTGGCACCGCCATGAACAGCAGCAATGATGTCAGCCTGGAGATAAAGCGAAGGATAACTCTTGCCAACAGGTGCTACTACGGTCTCGGTAGGCAAGTGAGAAGTAGAGACCTCTCTCGACAGACAAAACTTGCACTCTATAGGACGCTTATCTTGCCCGTGCTCCTCTATGGCGCTGAAGCATGGACAATGACACGAAACGACATAGCGGCCCTTGGAGTGTACGAGAGGAAGGTACTTCGCAAAATCTTCGGCGCTGTTCGTGTTGGTGACGACTATCGTATACGAACCAATAACGAGCTGTATGAGCTGTATAAGGACATGGACGTAGCGCAGCGAATAAACCTCCAGCGGCTACGCTGGCTCGGTCATGTCTGCCGCATGGACGACGAAGCTCCGGCGAAAAAGGTGTTCGATGCGATGGTTGGAGGTCGACGGCGAAGAGGGAGGCCGTGTCTCCGGTGGAAGGACCAAGTTGAAGAGGCCCTGTCATCTCTTGGTGTTACTAACTGGAGAAGGCGCGCGCAAAGCAGAGGCGCCTGGAGAGACGTTTTGCGGCAGGCCGTAACCCGATAACGGGTTGTTATGGCCAGTTAAGTAAGTAAGTAAGTAAGTAAGTATATAAAGGCTTCAGACGCCAAGCAAGCAACAAATAATTTTTGGAAGCTGAAGAACTAAATGCAGCCGGGCCACCAATGCGGGATGTGGCCGGTTGGAAAAAAGTAAGTAAACGATAGTTTTTCCTTAAACCAAATTTTGCTTATCTTATATATGTCTTAGGTTTTGGCAGATCACAAGACACATCTTATAAGTAAAGTACGAAAGAACCGCATTCATTTATCAGGCACAGGTGGTGGCCCAGCAAAAATGTGTTGATTCACAGCGCTGGAGGAAGCTGTTATTGATTTATTAGATATCAGAGGGGCGATGGATGGTATAAGTGAGATTCGCAAATTTAGCGTCTCTCCAACACATAACATAATTGAGCCGGAAATTTCGTACGAACCTACAAATGCAAACATTTTTAAAAACATAGCAAATATTTAACAAACTGGTCAACTGCATGATATTTACACCGTCGCGTAACATTTTACGTTCCACTCGCTCGTCTTCATTACCCATCCATAAAGCAACCGCATCCATTTTAATTAAATATTTGTTTACTTTCAATGTTTAGTATTTTTGACATTTCTATTAATAGATGCTGCCAACCTCAATTAATACATCCGAAAGTAATGCCAAAATACTTCCAATTACTGGCAGCACTTTTCACTCGATCCGAAAATCTTACATAGTACGAATTTAAATTCGGATCGAATTCAACTTTCGAGCAGTTTCAACTTTCGAATCGAGTTACATAGTAACCCCCCTGGCGCTGGACGATAAGGACAAACCCAAAAAAGATTATTAGGGTCGTGCAGGTGAACCTGAAGCACTCGAGGTGTGCTTCAGACAACCTATCCGTCCTTCTCAGCGAGGAGGACGTGGACCTCTGCATCCTACAGGAGCCCTGGGTCAGAAACTCAACTGTGAAGGGCCTCAGTATACAGGGGTACAACCTTCTGTACAGGGTTTCTTCAGGTACACCTAGAGCCTGGATATTAGCTAGGAAACATACTAACGCGTTTTTATCTTGCAGCCTGAGCAGTGACGACCTCACCGTTTTGAGGCTCACGGACGCGCGCGGGCAATCCTTGATGGTAGTGGCGGCTTACATGGCCCATGACAAGCCGGCACCGCCAGCGGAGGTGCAGACGATAGTGGAGACAGCCCGCACCGCGAACCGCGAAGTGTGATCTGCTGCTGGGGTGTGATGCCAATGCCAGGCACACACTTTGGGGCAGCAGTGAGGACAACGAAAGGGGTGAGTCTCTCTTCAGTTTTATTTTAGATAATAACCTTAGCGTTTGTAACTTGGGTAACTCTCCTACTTTGACTTTCCCGAGCTCAGAGAGCTTTCAGGGGTGGGAGGAGGTTCTTGACGTAACTCTGCTACTCGACCAGACTAATTTGAACATTGTGGGTTGGAGGATGTCGGACAAAAAGTCTTTCTCGGACCACAAATACATCATGTTCAGTGTTAACACACCGGTGTGTACTCCAAAGAAGTTTATGAACCCTCGGAAAGTGAACTGGGGCAGGTACGAGAGAATCGTGAGGTCCCAATTCCAAAGGTTCCCGAAGTCTAACATCAGCTCTATATCCAATTTAGAGAAAAGAGCCAATCGGCTGGAAAAAACTCTGGCTAGGGCCTTTGACCAATCTTGTCCGATCCGTCACGAAAGGAAACCAATTCCATCGTGATGGAACACAGACCTTTCCGAGTTGAGAAAGGAGACCAGAAGAGTCTTTAATGAGTCCTATAGGACCAAGGTTTGGCAACCATACAGGGAATGCCTGCGCAGATATAAACGAGCTATTAGATCTGCCAAGAGGCTAGGCTAAGCAAAGCTCTGGCTAAAGGGTATTCAGCCCCGACGCTTTTACACAGGCCTAATGGGACAGCCACGGATTCTGTGACGGAGTCATTGGAACTCCTAACGTCCACACATTTCCCCGGTTGCATTGTGACCGCACCCAGAGTGCTACCGGTTCGGAGTCCGAGGGCGAGAGCAGCCGCCCAGAAAGTGATCTCTAGGGAGGTGACCCGCTGGGCTATCAGCTCTTTCTCCCCGTTTAAAAGTCCCGGTCCAGATAGAATCCTGCCTTCTGTAGCCTTACTGCAAGCCAATCTTCCTCTTGCAGAACTCTTACCGACCGAACATGCACAATTTGTCCCTTGTTTTCGGCTTGCGAATTATGCCTGCGCTCGGTTTCGCAAGAATGGTGTGGCAGAGCGTCAGCACATCTTGATGACGTCTGTTGTCCGGAACGCTTCTCTCGCAAATGGCAGTCTCGTGATATGTGGCCTTGCTTGCCACATCGCAAGCAACTGACTCTAGATGACGCTGCCCGCAGCCCCGCTGGTGCCTCTGAGCTCACTGTCTGGCTTTGCGTGACACGTCTAGATTGGGCTCGACGCCTTTCCGCAGATGAATGTCGAAAACTTCCTCTCCAGGCCGCTTCATACGTCAATGTGCTTGTCACCGTCTCACGGAATGTCGGCTTCATCATCATCTCTCTACTCACACGTGTCTCCGGGTCAAGAATACCTTCGATAAACGCCTCGATCTTCAGCCTTTCCAGAACTTCCATGCTGAATCCAGTGGTACCAGCCGCTCGATATCTGCCACATAATTCTGCAGCGTCTCGTTGGCTTTTTGTCTACGACTCTTCAGCTCGCAATAATACAGCATTTTCTTCTGCTCGTCACTGTATCTGGCTGTCAGTGCTCTTATGACGGTCTCGTAATCCCCTCTCAAACCTTCCGGAACTGTTTTTATTACTTCAGCCCCAGGATCCCTTAGAGCCAGTATCAGTCTCCGACCTTTCCTAACATCGGTCCACTGAATCTCCAAAGCAGCCATATCGAATTGTAGTTTGAATGTGTCGAACGACGTAGTACCATCATAAGTAGGCACTTCTATGGCAAACGTTTCCTCAACTGACTGTACCTTTCTAAGCCGCTCGTAGATTTTTCTGTTCACCGAATCCTCCAGACTGTCAACTCGTTTGTCTAAATATTCTACTTGCGTCTCCAGGTGCTGAACTTTCACATTAATCCTGTCTGAAATGTCTTCCACTTCCTGCTCCAAGCGCGCAGAATTTTCCTGAAGCTTGCTGGACAACTCGCGATTCGCAATTTTCAAATTTTTCCGCATTTTCCTGGAGTTTGGTTTCCATTCGCTCGGCTACTACTCGGTTCGCCGAAATTTTACGATTGACATTCTCGATTTTCGCAGATGTTTCTTGAAACATGCCTTTCATTGCAACCATTAGCTGGCTCATGTCCATTGCTTGTGGTGGCGCAGCCGCTGCAGCCGCACTTTGCATCGACGCAGCACCCGCAGGCGATTCCTCCACTTTGGCCGACGCCTTTGGCTCCTGCGTTCCGAACTCATGCGTAGTCCAATCAACGCCTCGTGCCTCACACGCTTCTTGCAAACGTAGCTGCAACTCCACCTTACCGCCAGCAGTCGGAAAATTCCAGGCAGCCAGCTCCTTCTTCAGCTGGTCCACCTTCAGCTGCTCGAGTATAACCATGTCTGCGTTTTACAAATTTTGTTGTTGTTTACTTTCAGTAGCACAATCCCACTTCTGACAACACACAACAAATGTTACGAAAATCCAAGTTCGTTTTTGGATTGTGCTTAAAATAAAACTACTTCAGTTACTCAGCGCAAACGCAGTCAAAAACCAACAACCGCTTTATTTACAAATTTACACTTGTTACTACTTTACACTACTACTATTGCATGTTTCCCCTTTGCTTTCTCAACAGACTCGTCCCCCTGCGCTGCACACTGCTGCCTTTTACTTTTACTTGTTTGGTTTATCGCGCCGATGGTTCTTGCACATTCCATTACCATTCGCGAACCATCCCTGCCATATCGACATTATAGCATGCCGGCCGTACTTCAGAGTGCATGCCTAAAAGTATGCTCGTAAAAGCATTCATGCATAGCACAGCACAGAGTGACTCATCGTAACAATATGGTAGCAAACTTATTGTACCTTAGTAATGGCTTTTTTCGAAAAAAAAAATCCGTAAAAAAAATGTTTATAAAAAAATGCTTTTTTCGCTTAAAACTTGTTATTAGTACATCTTACGTATCTAATGTTGGACATCAAAAGAAAGGTATGAAAAATACCTTTCGTTTGATACCCATATCGTGTAAATCAATTGGAGATTAATTGAGTTTTTTGATAAAAACTTTGAAATTTGACGCCGAGCCTCGCCTTTTATGGGCGTTTCCCAGGCAAATTGTTTAGTTTGTTAGATGCAGGAGTCAACCCTCTATATAAAAGCATATAAACTATACTGTATACTAGCTGACCCCGCGAACTTTGTCTTTCACGACATTTGTTGTTTTTTTATAATGAAATACGCGAGATGGCGAATCTATGGCGATGCAAATTGACGAAGAAAACCAACTGAAGGAAGAGGAGGGGCTACTGGTTAACGCAATCGAGGCCCACAAATAAGCAATATTGCTGCTTAGTTTCAGTAAAGAAATGGACTACGCTTGAACCGGATTTAAATTATATGGGCGGTGTCATGCCCTCTTATTCAATACCTGCCCCTTATTCAATGCCCTCTGTCGAAAGAGAAAATGGTAGGTTTGTACTGAGCGATTTATAGTTCAGCAAAATATTTGGGTCACAAAAAATGTGCCACGCCCCTTGTCCAACGCCCATCAAATCTTATCATTAGAATAACTCATCTATGGAACGACGGGGTACTTAATTTAAGTGTTGTACAACTTACAATTTGGAATATACTCCATTATTAAGATCTGGCTCATATGGGTGGTGCCACGCCCCCTCGTCCAATACTTGCCCCATTTCCTCTGTCGAAATATATGAATAATTGGTAGGTTCGTACTAAGTTTCATTGCTGAGTGACTTATAATTCAGCAAAATATTTGGGTCACAAAAATGTGCCACGCCCCTTAGGGGTATGAAAAATAGATAGTAGCCGATTCTCAGACCTGTAGCCTTACTGCAAGCCAATCTTCCTCTTGCAGAACTCTTACCGACCGAACATGCACAATTTGTCCCTTGTTTTCGGCTTGCGAATTATGCCTGCGCTCGGTTTCGCAAGAATGGTGTGGCAGAGCGTCAGCACATCTTGATGACGTCTGTTGTCCGGAACGCTTCTCTCGCAAATGGCAGTCTCGTGATATGTGGCCTTGCTTGCCACATCGCAAGCAACTGACTCTAGATGACGCTGCCCGCAGCCCCGCTGGTGCCTCTGACCTCACTGTCTGGCTTTGCGTGACACGTCTAGATTGGGCTCGACGCCTTTTCGCAGATGAATGTTGAAAACTTCCTCTCCAGGCCGCTTCATACGTCAATGTGCTTGTCACCGTCTCACGGAATGTCGGCTTCATCATCATCTCTCTACTCACACGTGTCTCCGGGTCAAGAATACCTTCGATAAACGCCTCGATCTTCAGCCTTTCCAGAACTTCCATGCTGAATCCAGTGGTACCAGCCGCTCGATATCTGCCACATAATTCTGCAGCAGATGAATGTCGAAAACTTCCTCTCCAGGCCGCTTCATACGTCAATGTGCTTGTCACCGTCTCACGGAATGTCGGCTTCATCATCATCTCTCTACTCACACGTGTCTCCGGGTCAAGAATACCTTCGATAAACGCCTCGATCTTCAGCCTTTCCAGAACTTCCATGCTGAATCCAGTGGTACCAGCCGCTCGATATCTGCCACATAATTCTGCAGCGTCTCATTGGCTTTTTGTCTACGACTCTTCAGCTCGCAATAATACAGCATTTTCTTCTGCTCGTCACTGTATTTGGCTGTCAGTGCCCTTATGACGGTCTCGTAAACCCCTCTCAAACCTTCCGAAACTGTTTTTATTACCTCAGCCCCAGGACCTCTTAGAGCCAGTATCAGTCTCCGACCTTTCCTAACATCGGTCCACTGAATCTCCAAAGCAGCCATATCGAATTGTAGTTTGAATGTGTCGAACGACGTAGTACCATCATAAGTAGGCACTTCTATGGCAAACGTTTCCTCAACTGACTGTACCTTTCTAAGCCGCTCGTAGATTTTTCTGTTCACCGAATCCTCCAGACTGTCAACTCGTTTGTCTAAATATTCTACTTGCGTCTCCAGGTGCTGAACTTTCACATTAATCCTGTCTGAAATGTCTTCCACTTCCTGCTCCAAGCGCGCAGAATTTTCCTGAAGCTTGCTGGACAACTCGCGATTCGCAATTTTCAAATTTTTCCGCATTTTCCTGGAGTTTGGTTTCCATTCGCTCGGCTACTTCTCGGTTCGCCGAAATTTTACGATTGACATTCTCGATTTTCGCAGATGTTTCTTGAAACATGCCTTTCATTGCAACCATTAGCTGGCTCATGTCCATTGCTTGTGGTGGCGCAGCTGCTGCAGCCGCACTTTACATCGACGCAGCACCCGCAGGCGATTCCTCCACTTTGGCCGACGCCTTTGGCTCCTGCGTTCCGAACTCATGCGTAGTCCAATCAACGCCTCGTGCCTCACACGCTTCTTGCAAACGTAGCTGCAACTCCACCTTACCGCCAGCAGTCGGAAAATTCCAGGCAGCCAGCTCCTTCTTCAGCTGGTCCACCTTCAGCTGCTCGAGTATAACCATGTCTGCGTTTTACAAATTTTGTTGTTGTTTACTTTCAGTAGCACAATCCCACTTCTGACAACACACAACAAATGTTACGAAAATCCAAGTTCGTTTTTGGATTGTGCTTAAAATAAAACTACTTCATTTACTCAGCGCAAACGCAGTCAAAAACCAACAACCGCTTTATTTACAAATTTACACTTGTTACTACTTTACACTACTACTATTGCATGTTTCCCCTTTGCTTTCTCAACAGACTCGTCCCCCTGCGCTGCACACTGCTGCCTTTTACTTTTACTTGTTTGGTTTATCGCGCCGATGGTTCTTGCACATTCCATTACCATTCGCGAACCATCCCTGCCATATCGACATTATAGCATGCCGGCCGTACTTCAGAGTGCATGCCTAAAAGTATGCTCGTAAAAGCATTCATGCATAGCACAGCACAGAGTGACTCATCGTAACAATATGGTAGCAAACTTATTGTACCTTAGTAATGGCTTTTTTCGAAAAAAAAAATCCGTAAAAAAAATGTTTATAAAAAAATGCTTTTTTCGCTTAAAACTTGTTATTAGTACATCTTACGTATCTAATGTTGGACATCAAAAGAAAGGTATGAAAAATACCTTTCGTTTGATACCCATATCGTGTAAATCAATTGGAGATTAATTGAGTTTTTTGATAAAAACTTTGAAATTTGACGCCGAGCCTCGCCTTTTATGGGCGTTTCCCAGGCAAATTGTTTAGTTTGTTAGATGCAGGAGTCAACCCTCTATATAAAAGCATATAAACTATACTGTATACTAGCTGACCCCGCGAACTTTGTCTTTCACGACATTTGTTGTTTTTTTATAATGAAATACGCGAGATGGCGAATCTATGGCGATGCAAATTGACGAAGAAAACCAACTGAAGGAAGAGGAGGGGCTACTGGTTAACGCAATCGAGGCCCACAAATAAGCAATATTGCTGCTTAGTTTCAGTAAAGAAATGGACTACGCTTGAACCGGATTTAAATTATATGGGCGGTATCATGCCCTCTTATTCAATACCTGCCCCTTATTCAATGCCCTCTGTCGAAAGAGAAAATGGTAGGTTTGTACTGAGCGATTTATAGTTCAGCAAAATATTTGGGTCACAAAAAATGTGCCACGCCCCTTGTCCAACGCCCATCAAATCTTATCATTAGAATAACTCATCTATGGAACGACGGGGTACTTAATTTAAGTGTTGTACAACTTACAATTTGGAATATACTCCATTATTAAGATCTGGCTCATATGGGTGGTGCCACGCCCCCTCGTCCAATACTTGCCCCATTTCCTCTGTCGAAATATATGAATAATTGGTAGGTTCGTACTAAGTTTCATTGCTGAGTGACTTATAATTCAGCAAAATATTTGGGTCACAAAAATGTGCAAAAATTTCATAAAAATCGGTCAAGCCGTTCCGACGGAGTATGGTAACTAACATTGTGACACGAGAATTTTATATACTGTATAATATGCCTTGACGAAATTGGGGTTTTTTGGACATTTTTGTCGAACACAGTTTGAATGTATTTTTTTGGATTGGTGTCTCAAGCAGATTTGTTGGCCGTTAAAATATCTACAAACTTGCCGAAGACAGTAAAGCGATATTCGGAACGATTTAGGACCTTTTAGCATTTAAACGTTCGAAGACTTAAGCGACGAACTCGACTAAAATGAGCAAACTTCAAAGTCGGATTTCCCTTAAACTAGAGCCAATCCAGCCAAACGGCTGGTGGATCTCAACTCAGTATACCTATAGAAAGTCGCTCAGTAAGTCCCCCCCCCCCATGTCTGAATTTTCGACTTGCACAGTGTAATTATTTATACATTTTTTTTCAGACCGATTTAAAATTTGCGTAAAAACTCAAACAAAAATCAACCTGCTACTTTTTAAGGTTATCAAACATGTCATAGCTTGCGTTCATTTCTGGCAATATTGAATTGATTGATTCATAGCAACAGGTCCAGAGTGGGGTACTGTAGATTTTGCAAACATATATTTTACATTTTCAGCATATTGTTTTTGTTTTTCTATTTTTTTCATAGCTACATATAGTGACTCATGTTAAATTGTGTCGAGAAGTTTGATGCTATTTGATAGCTGCAGCTCAATGCAAAAGAGTCCTGATTCAAATTGTGACTTTTTTGACGAAATAAATCTTTGTTGGAGTTAATTCTAAATAAAGTTGTGACAATTTTAGTTCATATTTTCAAATAAATGAATTAGTATTGTATTTTCATAAGTTTTCTTTAGACTTTTTAATTTTCATTTAAAAATTTTGACAAAATGGTCAGTAAAATTTACATAACTTAAAATAATTCAGTAAATATTAAATTAAAATATCATCAAAAAGTCATAAAAAAAATTTGTTACTTATCCTATTTTCCGAATTTTCTACTAAGTAAATGGTCGATACGTTATTTAAAAAAACTGTCGCCCAAAAGTGAATAAAAATATGTAAATGTATTTTATAAAAAATACAACTTCATTACTAACAATCGGTGTTAAGCACCCAGCATTGTTATAGCGTTACTACTATCAAAGAATATGAAGTAATATAAAACGCGCATCTCATACAAGCAAACGCGTTGTATGGCGGGTACTGCTGGTAGTACCCTCTGTTATTGACAGCAGAACTCTCTGTTACTAACAACAGACATCTCTGTAACTTCGGCGTAACATGTGAGTAGAAGCAAAGAAAATAAACATACGAAGGCTTGCTTTCGGTTGCGCTCACTGCAGCGAGTCTGCGTGAGATGAGGACGATGTGCTGTTGTTGTTGTTGTTGCGCTGGCGAAATGCTGAAATTGTAAAACGATTTATATTTTCTGGCGGCTGGCTTTTGTTCTTCTTCTATAAGCGTGCACGGCGTCGCATATTGCTCCTGAACTCACTGCCGACTGTAGTGTGCGCATAATCATAGAAAAGAAAATAAAATATGGCTGGCGTGGTGACCTATATGATCGCTACAGGCAATAAAAAATAAATATAAAGTAATCAAAAAAGACAATTAAAAAGAGAAATTGGAAAGAAAGGAAGACGTTTTTATTAGCCCGTAATAATTTTCCGTCCCGTTCTTTGGAACTTTTGTTACTGCCCACATATAATGCTTGCTTAAAAGAACTAAAATAAGAAAATCTTATATTGTAAATTTTTGGTCACATCATTCGCCATGGAACAATTCAGGTGCAGAATATTTATACTATTTTTAAACGTCGGCATTCCTAAATCACATTTTTCATATGACAACATATTGTCTTATTATTTATTTCTTTATTTAGTGCTTTAGTAGTGCTTTCGGCATATTGAAAGTCAATTAATAATTGATTGGCACGACAGTCCGCTTACGCGAGACTAAGGCCTAGCTTCCCGCAACCACCCGTGTTGTGCGCGTGAATTTTGTACGCGGGTGGAACGGACCTACAGTTTTATGCCGGTTCCGAACGGCAGGTTGGGAGCATTTTCATAGGCAATTTTTACTCTCAGAGGTTTGCCATTTCCAGCTGAGATGACAGCCACCGAAAGAGAAAACGAGTTTCCCGTAATTTTTTTTTTAGGGGTTACTACATGCAGTATTCGATCTTGCGTCGCTCTGCATGCGACTCGTTGGACCGCGCACTAACCAACTGAGCCACGGCGGCTGCCGTGAAAGTCAATGGACCTATTAAATTATGCTTGTCCATACAATCTTTTAACCCTTAGTTTGTCCGTTAGATTTCGATTTAAAAAACAATTTAAAACACGTATCTAATTATTTTTGATTTCAAGTGTTTTTATGAATTTTGAAGTCAATATAGCCATCAGTTAATTTTTTTCGTAGTTTTCCCATATTCTCAAACTTGTAATCAACCATGTGAAAACAAATATTTTTATTTCGAACTCGCCACGTAAAAATATTTGTAAACATTTTGAATTGGGATCAACCACCAAATTTTAAAATCAATCAAAGCGTTGGCCATCAAAAAGCCATACACCACAAAGATTCGATTGATAGAAATATGATAGCAATTTGGGCAGCAAAAACAATCTGCCGACACAAAAAAGGCATACACACAATAATCGACAACAACAAAAACAGTAGCGAATCCCGAGTCATCTTCGTTGAAACGATGATGACGATGCTTTGGTTCGTTGTTTGCACTTTGCTTGCGATTCGGCAAACAAGATCAAGAAACATACATGCAAAAAATGATTGAGCGAACACTACGCTGCAACACAACCATTTCAATGTACACGAGTGAAACCGTTGCGAACAATAACATTGCTTTTTGCTGTTGTCCTACGAAAATCTAACAGAAAATGTTATGAACTTAACATTCTCAAATGCCTACGCTTCGCTCTTCCCGCTCGCATCATAACAGCCGAAAACACTTTTGTGCCCACATGCGCGTTCTATATTACTTCATATTCTTTGCTACTATCTATCTACTTATACTACAATCGTTACTACTACCCAATGATTGGTGTCGAGTGTGAAAAGAATCCCCCGCTGGGCATTTGGAATAGCACAGGGCTCGGTCAAGCGACGTTACGGCCGTGGTACCGGAGGTACCCGACCCCTAGCCTCTGCCGTAGCCAAGACCGCAATGCGTGGTGCGGAACCACATCCTGCTCGAGGTGACACTGCTGCGGAGTCCGCTACAGCGAACAAGCATACAGAACACTGCGGATCTAGACTGGGAAGTCAATAAACATGCCCCCTAAAATCAAGGTGTTATGCAAGCCGTGCCCCTGATTGGTTTGCAGCCGGGGGGTGAAGTACCTGGCTGTGTGTGAACGGAGCCTCCCCGATACCGGGCCGATTCGGTGTAGTATAAGGCCTTGCAGGCGGGGTGCTGCCATGGTCGACCACCCTTTGTCGCCCCCACCTCCTCAGGCCCGCCGCCCTTCACTCTTCGAGCAAAGCGGGCGACTATGAATTTATGCTCAATGGCTTCTTCCGGTTTGGCCTCGGAACTCGCGGGAAACGAGGATAACCTCTCCCTCACTGACTTGGACAACCTCTCAGGGCTAAGTCAGGACGATATTACTGAGAGCGTCGGGGTGCGCGCCAGTGGTGCTTCCTCGACACCCGTAATTATGAGCGGACCGCAGACCTCCAGTTGAAAGAAGCAGGACGCGAAAAAACCCAAAAAGCGGACAGCGAAGGCCGCCTATAACCACATCTTATTCGTTCTCGCTAAGATAGCAGAAAATGAAAAAAAGGGCGTGGCGGTTAAAAGGGACGCAGCCGACAAGCGAAGGTACCAGGCAGTTGTCGATGAGTACTTCGCAGCACAGGCTCGAGCAGAAGAGCAGCTGACCACCAGCGGGAGGGCAGCATGGCATGGTAGACGAGAAGAAGAGCAAGGGCCGGTCGATTAGCGAGCGATGGGACAAGATCGAGGCGAAGCTTTCCGACCTGGTTTTGGAAAAGCTGAGAGCGAAGCCAGGATCTATCCCCAGTTCAGTTCAGACGTGGTCAGGGGCCATCGGGTGATTAGATGTGACGACGAGGCCTCGAGGGTGTTCCTGCTGGAGTTCCTGCCAGCGAGATACCCAAGAGGCCAAGGGCGCGCATCTGGTTGCCTAAGGAGCAGACTGACCATGCGAGAATAGTGGAGACACTCGCTCTGCAGAACCCGGAGGTGCTAATGGATGACTGGGTCATCGTCAAGGCGGAGGAGCCGTCCAAAACTAGCCAGACGTTCGTGGTCCTTATCAACCCAGAGAGTGCTGAGGCCATCGAAAAGGCTGATGGCAAGTTGAGGTATGGCATCAGGAACGCCAGGATCCGTGTCTGGACATCCGATGCGGGTGCTGGATGAGGTGGAAGACACCAACAAGTTGTTGGACGACCTGGCGCTGGACGATAAGGACAAACCCACAAAAGATGATTAGGGTCGTGCAGGTGAACCTGAAGCACTCGAGGTGTGCTTCAGACAACCTATCCGTCCTTCTCAGCGAGGAGGACGTGGACCTCTGCATCCTACAGGAGCCCTGGGTCAGAGACTCAACTGTGAAGGGCCTCAGTATACAGGGGTACAACCTTCTGTACAGGGTTTCTTCAGGTACACCTAGAGCCTGGATATTAGCTAAGAAACATACTAACGCGTTTTTATCTTGCAGCCTGAGCAGTGACGACCTCACCGTTTTGAGGCTCACGGACGCGCGCGGGCAATCCTTGATGTTAGTGGCGGCTTACATGGCCCATGACAAGCCGGCACCGCCAGCGGAGGTGCAGACGATAGTGGAGACAGCCCGCACCGCAGCAGTGAGGACAACGAAAGGGGTGAGTCTCTCTTCAGTTTTATTTTATTAACTTGGGTAACTCTCCTACTTTCACTTTCCCGAGCTCAGAGAGCTTTCAGGGGTGGGAGGAGGTTCTCGACGTAACTCTGCTACTCGACCAGACTAATTTGAACATTGTGGGTTGGAGGATGTCGGACAAAAAGTCTTTCTCGGACCACAAATACATCATGTTCAGTGTTGACACACCGATGTGTACTCCAAAGAAGTTTATGAACCCTCGGAAAGTGAACTGGGACAGGTACGAGAGAATCGTGAGGTCCCAATTCCAAAGGTTCCCGAAGTCTAACATCAGCTCTATATCCAAATTAGAGAAAAGAGCCAATCGGCTGGAAAAAACTCTGGCTAGGGCCTTTGACCAATCTTGTCCGATCCGTCACGAAAGGAAACCAATTCCATCGTGATGGAACACAGACCTTTCCGAGTTGAGAAAGGAGACCAGAAGAGTCTTTAATGAGTCCTATAGGACCAAGGTTTGGCAACCATACAGGGAATGCCTGCGCAGATATAAACGAGCTATTAGATCTGCCAAGAGGCCAGGCTAAGCAAAGCTCTGGCTAAAGGGTATTCAGCCCCGACGCTTTTAAACAGGCCTAATGGGACAGCCACGGATTCTGTGACGGAGTCGTTGGAACTCCTAACGTCCACACGTTTCCCGGGAACGTCCTTCCTTAGGACTTTAGGCCAATTAGCCTGACTTCGTTTGTGTTAAAAACGCTCGAGCGTGTACTAGATACGTATATAAGAGGAAGCCTGGAAGATAACCACCTATCCACGGCTCAACATGCATACATTAAGGGTAAATCCACCGAGACGGCTCTGCACGAGGTCGTGAGGACCGTAGAGAGATCCCTGTCGTTTAAAGAATACACCCTGCCGGCGTTTCTAGACATAGAAGGAGCATTCAATAACGTGGATAAAGAAGCCATAGTTAACTCCCTGTAAAACCTACAAGTCGAGGGTTGCATCTGTTCGTGGATCTCGGCTAAGTAGCTAAGTAGCAGACAGATCTTGGATGAATTCGGCAACTCTAGTGTCACCCGATATGCAAAGAAGGGAATTCCCCAAGGAGGGGTAATATCACCATTGCTGTGGCTAATCACTTTGAACCCCATACTGAAGACTCTTAACCAAGGTGGGGTCAAGGTAGTTGCGTACGCCGATGACATCGTTATTATGGTGACAGAGCCCTTCCTAGATACAATTAGTGGCATCTTGGAGGGTGCAGCTCATTGCGGGCTGGGGATTAATCCCACCAAAACAGAGCTGCTACTGTTCACAAGAAGGTACAAGGTACCCCCATTTCGACTGCCAAAGCTCAATGGGAGCGAGCTTAGGTTATCCTCAGATGCAAAATATCTTGGAGTCATTTTAGACACCAAACTCAGCTGGAAGATTAATATACAAGAGAGGGCCAGGAAGGCACTGGTAGCGTACTACTCGTGCAGCAGACTCCTCGGTAAAAAATGGGGCCTACAACCGAAGATGGTTCGTTGGACCTACACAGCAATTGTTCGACCAATTCTCACATACGGAGCACTGGTGCGGTAGCCGGCGCTGGAGAGTAACCACAATATCAATAGACTCAGTGCAGTGCAGAGGGCGGCGTGCGTCGGGATTAGGGGGGCCTTGAGGTCCTGCCCTTCTGACGCTTTGAACACGCTTCTCCATCTGCTGCAAATTGAATCTTTTATTAGACGGACGGCCGCTTCAAGCGCATTGAGATTAAGAGAATCATCCCAATGGGCGGAGAGACCTTATGGACAAATTAATATCCTCACGAAGGTTCCAATGGACCTAAGGGGGGATACGGACTACGCCACAAGTGGTGCCGACTTTGATGTTGGGTTTTCCACGCTCTTCCCTCCCAGAAGGGAATGGAAGCGTTACGCAACTTCGTTTACAAATGCAGGAACCTCACGGTACACAGACGGTTCAAAGATGGGCTTTGGAGTTGGGGCAGGAATTTCCTCTAGGGATTTGGTAGTGGAAAAAGCTTTTCACCTACCAGATATATGCAGTGTCTTTCAAGCGGAAGTCTTTGCAATAAGAGAAGCCTGCAGGATTCTCCTACAGCAAGAAGTCCGAGGTAGGGATGTTTACATGTTCTCAGACAGCTAAGCAGCCAAAGTCAAATCCAAACTAGTCAGAGACTGTAAGGAGTTGCTAAGGTTGGTGAGCGGCCGGGTGGATCTTACCATCTGTTGGATACCCGGTCAAGCGGGAATCTGCGGAAACGAGTCGGCTGACGAGCTGGCCAAGGTGGGATCTGCCATGGACACACAGCCCGAAAGGGTGGCACCGCCTTTAAGTGCAAGGCTAAGACAGTTAAAGGATTATTTCGTACGGAAAGCGGATAGTAGGTGGCGCAATCTTTCTAGCTGCAGAGTGGCTCGGCAGCTCTGGCCACTCTACAACTCCCACAGAACCAACGACCTGCTGCTAAATTCTCGTAGGAATGTTTCTAGGCTAACAGCCGTGATCACGGGTCACTGGCCTATTGGTCTACACGCGGCGAGATTGGGGAGAGAGAATCCTGTTTGCAGAAGCTGCAGGGAAACCACCGAGAGTGAGACACTCGAACACTTCCTCTGCGGCTGCCCTGCCTTAGCTTTAAAAAGACGTAATTCCTTGGGGAACAGTCTGTTTAGCTCTCTAGCTGATCTGTCTGAGACAAGATTGAGATGCATCAAGTCCTATTTGGACGATGCGGGTTGGCTTTAAGGCCCAGTATCTTCTCCCACGCAGGGAAGACCCAGTCGAGGAAGCGAAAACAAAACGGCACAAAAGTGAAAAAAGTAAGCATGCGTTGAAAACTGTTTGAAGATACCTCGAGGCCAAAAGGTAGTCTTTTAAACTGGTAGTGTCCATCCTGTGTGGAAATGCGGTGGGTGGTCTTGAATGTTGGTCCAATGGTACTTGGTGGAAAGAGCTGGTCATGTCTAATGTTGAAAAGTATTTCGCTTTGCCAATTATGTCAATAACATCTTCTAGTCGCGTAAGCGGGAATATGTCGTTTTTGATCCGGCTATTTAGTTTTCTGTAGTCCATGACTAATCGCCATTTTTTTGTATTGTCATCGCTTTTCTTTGGGACAAGCAATAGGGGTGCGTTATATGGGCTAGTTGATGGCTCTATGATATCGCCGTCTATTAATTTTGCCTCATCTGCATCATTCACATCTTTTGCGTGATAAATGTATACTTTGCTATAGAGTTCTATCAATTTCGGCTGAACTAAATTGTACTCTCTATCGGAAAGTTCCGATAATATACAGATTTTACCACTTTTCTAATGTTTGCGAAATATGTCTACCATGTAACCGCTTTTAATATTGTAACGATGAGGCACTCTGTTGCTGTGCTATGCACGAACGGTTCGCGATGGTAATGGGCTGTGCGAGAACGATCGAGAGAGAGAGAGTCCAACTGGAATGTCCAAGAACAATAGGCGCGATAACAAAACAAGTATAAAAGGCACCAGTGTGAAGCGCAGAGCCACGAGTTCGTTTTTGGATTGTGCTTGAAAATAAAACTACAATTACTCAGCGCAAAACGCAGTCAGAAACCAACAATCACTTTATTGACAGATTTACACTTTGCTGGTATTTACACTTGTTAATACTTTGCTTTTTCAAATAAGACTTAACCCCCTGCGCTGCACTCGGCTGCCTTTTATACTTTTGTGCTTATAGCGCCGATTGTTCTCGCACATTCCAATTGGACTATCTTGTACCGTTCTCGCACATCCCATTACCATTGCGAACCATATCGGCATTATAGCAATCCGGCCGTACTCTAAAGTGCGTGCCTATAAGTATGCCCACAAACGCATTCATGCATAGCACAGCAACAGAGTGCCTCATCGTTACAATGCCCACCTCTTACACTTGTTCGTCCCGAACAAGTGCCGAGGCTCCGCCGTAGTAAGACGCCAGGAGCTCCAAATGGACTACTTTCAACCTAGCGTTTCTGTTACAGATGCGTTGAACCCTGTACACCAAACCATTAATCCTGGTCACCACCTTGTACGGTCCTTCCCATGAAGTTTTGGAGACAAACCTTTCCTCCGCTGCGGGTTGTAAAGCATTACCAGATCGCCTTCTTGGAACCCTGCTGTGTTAGCCCGTAGATCTTATCTGGCTTTCATCTTATCGCTGACCAGTCGGCTCCTTATAAACTGGTGGATTTCTTCAAGTTCCGACTGCCTACTGACCACGTAGTCAGTTCTAGTGCCTTTCGTCGTGCTGACCACTTCGAACTTCAAGTCAGCAGGCAACCTGAACTCTGTGCCGAACACTGTTTGGACTGGAGTGAGTGAAATCGTATCGTGCGTGGCTGACCTCTACGCCATCAGGAACAGCGGAATATGCGTGTCCCGATCCTTTTGATTCCTGCCTACTACTTTTCGCAGATATTCTTCCAGCGTTCGATTGAATAGTTCCACCATGCCGTCGGATCGGGGATGCAGAGGATAGGTGCGAGTTTTCCTTATTCCTCATAGATCACACACTTCCTTGAATACCGAAGAATCGAAATTCCGGCCATGATCCGGGTGCAACTCTAACAGAACTCCGAACCTGGTCACTCAGTTGTTTACCAGCATTTTCACGACCGTACTGGCCTCCTGGTTAGAAATAGAATACGCTTCGGGCCATTTGCTAGAATAATCCATTACCACCAGCACATATCTGTTGAATTGAGTGTTAATTGGGAATGGCCCGGCGACAGCCATAGCAATCCGCTCTACGGGTGCTCCCGCGTTGTACTGCTGCATGCGGCCCCGAGATCTTGTTGTCGGCCCTTTCGCAGCCGAACATCGATCACAGTTCTTAATCCAATCGGCTACCAACTCATGGCATCCTACCCAGTAGAATCGTCTTTTTATTTTGGCGACAATTTTTGTGATGCCTAGGTGTCCTCCTCTTGAGTCGTTATGGTATGCCTCGATGACCCTGCTTTTCGGGACTACAATTAGAAGATTGCTGGTCCGGCTATCCTCTCTCTCACTCGCGGTATAGGCAGCCATAAGACATCTGCAGACTTTGCAACTGTGCCCAGAAAGTTTTCGCGATCGGGATTGTCAGTCCTTCAGTCAGTCCCAGTTTTTCCTTCAGTCGTGCAAAACCCTGCTCCTGCTCCTCACCCCACTCGAAGGCTTGATTCTTTTTCGTCAGTTTGTGCAAGCTGCCGGCTATGCTCCCAAATCCAGGAACGAATCTTCGGTAGTATGTGCACAGGCCTAGGAAACTGCGGAATTCGTGTAGATTGCGTGGTCGGAGCCACTCCCTCACCACCATGATTTTGCCTTCATCCGTATGTACTCCGCGGGCGTATACCGTGTGACCCAGATACTTGACCTCCTTGTGAAACAGCGAGTATTTCTTTGGGTTGAGTTTAAGCCCGGCTTTTGTTCCTTCAGCTTTTCCAGGTGGTCGTCGAAGCTTTTACCCATCACGATTATGTTGTCGAGTTACACCAGACACGTCCGCCAATGCAGCCCTTTTAGCACACGTTCCATTAGCAGGTCGAATGTCGCTGGTGCGTTGCAGAGTCCAAACGGCATGACGGTGAATTCCACAAACCATCGCCAACACTGAAAGCCGTTTTCTCCTTGTCCTTGTCTGCAAGCTCTACCTGCCAATAGCCGCTGCGTTCCACGTCGAGCGTGGAAAACCACTATGTTCCCGACAGAGTGTCCAGGGTGTCATCGATCCGAGGTAGTGAATAACTTTCCTTCTTGGTCACATCATTGAGCTTCCGATAGTCCACACAAAATCGGGTACTGCCATCCTTTTTTTTGACTAGCACGACCGGCGAGCACCAAGGGCCTGACGAAGGCTCTATGACCTTTTCTTCCCGCATGTTTTCGATCAAAATTGTGACCTCTTTCCTTTTGGCCAGAGGAACTCGTCTTAGGGGTTGGCGGATCGGTTTCGCACTTCCGGTGTCGATGTTGTGCTTCACTATCGCTGTTCTTCCGCCCGCTTCTGCTGCAAATATTGACCCATAGTGCTGCAGGAGTGACCGCGCTTTCTGGTTCTGCTTGCTGATCCAATGGTCCTCCTCCGGTATGGCGTCCATGTTAAAACCGCTGTCGCCGTAACATGTGTACGAGCCTTATACTGCGTATAATTTGCAAGTGTTGCCAGGCCTTAATTATTTGTGTGGACGCTGTGGATCGTTCAGTTGGAAGTTCAGTGGAAGTTCAGTGCAAGTTCAGTGGAAGTTCAAGTTCAAGGACAGAGTACACACCAGAATTTGAACACACACATAGGCACACACGCAACACAGGCCTACACACACACGCAACACAGGCCTATATACACATGTACACGTTTAAAATTGGTTTTGGTTGTTGGATCTTGGAAGGGAAGCGTGGTCGTAAAGAAGACGTCGACAAAGTCGGACGTCGACCGATTGTCAGGAGAAATAAACTTTTAAATAAATTAGTTGTAACCATCAGTAAAAGAGTTTTTTCTATAAATAAGTGGTAAAGCCGCCATCAAATTCTGTGCATTTCTGTCCGTGCCGCCTACGGATTTGCTGAAATATCCATATTCGTTCGATGCTAACAAGAGCTCGGGCCAAAGCTGTGGTCGCCGGGAGCCAGGAGTCAATCAGCGATATGGATGCGGAAGAGCCAGCGAATGAGCCAGTTAGTGCTATTCCAGGTGATCAAATTTCGATTTTGGTGTCTAGCATAAACGCACTCTGACAGTGTGTCGAGGAGCTGCGTAGTGATGCAGTACGCAGCCAGCAGCGTGCCGGTGGCAGTTTCGTCAACACTGCGCCGGTAAACGCGCAGTCGCACGTTGAAGCGCAGCTAGGGCTTTCGTTAACGCAGATACCGTCACGTATGCTGCAAACGCCGACGTCGCAAGGAGGCATGCTGTCATTAACGGAAAACGCTGCCACTTTTCGTGTCAAACTATAACGACACCACGGCCGAGTTTCAATATAACAACCGGCAAAACCTTATGCGGCTGCATAAGGCGCTGCAAGGTGCGGCCAAACGTGCAGTAACGTCCTTACTTATTTATCCCGACGACGTACCGAACGTCATCAAGGAGTTAGAGTTCAATTTCGGCCGCCCGGAGTTGCTCATAAAGGCTCAACTTCAAAAGGTTCAGAGGTTCCATGCGATCGGCGATAGCCAGTTGGATCAAATATTGACCTTTGCGAATCAGGTCAGAAATATAGTAGCATTTTTTAAGTCTGCCCGTTGCGAACATCACCTGATGAATCCAACTTTGTTGGAGAGTCTCGTTTCTAAGCTGCCACCGCCGAGGCAGTATGAATGGAGTCAACGTGCCGCAAATATAGTCCCGTTTCCTACAGTGGAAAACTTCAGCGAGTGGCTAAGTAACGTAGCCAAGGTAGTTTCTTTGTTGCCAGGAGTCTCGTCGCTTCGTTCCATTCACGCCGGCGCAACGCAGTCGACGTCAGCAGCGCAGTCGCGCACTCAGACTCGTCAGTCGGCACCCAGGGAAAATGGCGCACGCCCAGTATTTCACAGCAATGAAGTACAGGCAGAACAAAAGGTCAGTTGCTTGCAGTGTGGGCAACAGCACGAGTTAGCTGTCTGTAGTCAATTCCAGTCGCGTGACATAAAAGCAAAATGGAGTCTTGTCAAAGGTAATCGACTATGCTTTGGATGTCTCCGAAAGGGACATAACCTCTTGTTGGATACAACTGAATCACGTGAGTTCCATTTTCACACTGGCGCATATGCCGTTTATTTCAGATTTCTTTGTTTGACATTCGCTTACATTTACATGCATATGACACCTCTCTCAGGCTTATTTAAGTAGTATTCCAATTCATTATCTTAGTAGCCAAGGGCATGATCTGAGTTCAATTACAATTTAACATCAAAATTAATTAGTACCCTGAACCGTTTGCATTGTGAAATTAATTAGGACAGAACTTTATTTACATTTTACTTTATTTACTATTTACATTTGGAATCAATTGTAAATTAATCTGCCCGGAGCCTTCCGCGTTCGATTAGATCGCCGAATTTCCGATCCATCAGATGGTTGGTTTTCGCTTGCTGTCTCATCTCGGTCCTGGTCGCTGCGTCTCAACATGGTGTCTCCTGTTTGTTGGTTCGTTTCGGATTCGCCTGTGAATGAGGAATTCTGCGGCACGAAATTCGTTTCTCTCTCTCGTACTATTGGTAACGGTGTATTAGTTGCCTCGGACCGTCTACCTGTAGATACTGGCTTCTGAAACGCCCCTGATTGCTGCTGTTCTTCTTCACCAGGCCCCTGTTGTCGCAATAGTATGTTTTCTTCGAAGGGCAATTGTGACCCCACCTTCCGCATCTGGTCAACATACCTTTTCCACGTGCGTCCGTCGTCTAGCACCACGTTATAGTGCAATTCTCCTACTGCTTCTGCTATCGTGCCAAACCGCCACTTCTTATTGGACAAGTAGTCCCGTACTGCTACCCTCTCCCCTACCACAAACATTTTGGATGCCCACTCTCGTTCCCTATTAAGTGTGGCATTTCGAGGAAGCATCAAATCTAATCGCGATTGAATTTGACGCCCCAACATAATCATCGCTGGTGACTTTTTCGTAGCTGGATGAATAGCGCGACGATATGCCATCAAAATTGTGTTAAGTGTAGTGTGAAATGTGCTAGATTTACACCCCTTGGTCTTTAGTTTATTTTTAACCGTTTGTACAAAACGCTCGGCCTGACCATTTATCGCCGGATGATATGGCGCACCCTGCTTATGTATGATGCCGTTATTTCGTAAAAACTCCTGGAATTCCCTTGCATTGAACTGTGTGCCGTGATCGCTTACAAATATCCTCGGTAATCCAAATCTTGAGAAGATTTCCTCACACAGTTTAATCGTTGTACCCGCTGTCATGTTCTCCACGATGTACACCTCAGGCCACTTGCTGAAAGCATCCACCAGCACAAAGAGGTATTTGCCCATGAACGGCCCAGCATAATCGGCATGTACCCTTTCGAAAACCCGGTCTGGTGGTAACCAACAATGTACTGGAACCGATTTTGGATCTGCACGGTTAGCCTGACACGCCGTGCAATTTGACACCAAGTCCTCAATGTCTTTGTCCAGTTCCTTCCACCAACAATATGCCCGCGCCAGCATTTTCATTTTCGTAATGCCAAAATGTCCCGTATGTAATTCAGCCAATACTCTTCCTCGCAGTCCCTTCGGTATAAATACACGCACCCCTCGTAACAAACATCCACGTTGTAAAGCGAATTCTGATTGGGCAATACCAAAACGATGCAACGGACTGCAATCTCGTCCATACTTAAGACATTCCATGAGCATGCGCACTTCATCTGATCTTTTTGTCACCTCACTGAGCTCTCCTCCTTTACCAGTAACCGTGGTAAATTTTGAATCAACCCCATTTCAATTACGTCAACCTCTTCGATTTTTTTGTATACTTCCGCGCTCGGCAATCTGGATAATGCATCCGCATTCGCATTCTCACTGCTTCTTTTAACGCGTATTTCGTAATCGAATGATTCTAAATAGATTGCGTAATGCTGCATTCGGGTAGCCGACAGAGTTGGCAACCCTTTAGTTGGTGAAGATATCTGAGCTATTGCTTTATTGTCGGTAACTAGTATAAATTTCCGCCCAAACAAATATTGGTAAAATTTGCGCACACCAAATATTATGGCATACGCCTCCCGATCTACTTGGCTATATCGCTGGTGCACCGGATTAAGCGTCTGCGACGCAAACTGTATCGGCCTCTCCGTGCCGTCCTTATAAACATGACTCAATACTGCCCCTACACCAACTGGGCTAGCATCCACTGCAAGAACAATTTGCATGTGCGGATCGTAATGCGTTAACACTGTGTCGGACTGCATGAGCTGCTTAATCAAATTGAATGATCTCACGCATGTCGCGTCGAAGTGAAAAGGTTGGTCTTTGTGCAGTAACTTATTCAGCGGATATACAATGCTGCTCAAGTTTTTTATGAACCGCCCATAATAGTTTATGAGCCCCAGGAACGCTCTCACCTCGTCTCTTGTTGTTGGCTGCTTCATCTTCTGTATGGCTTCGACCTTGCTGCTCATTTTCCGAATTCCGTCCTTATCGATGACATATCCGCAATACTCGATCCGATCTTGCAAGAATTCCGATTTCTGTAAATTCACCCTCATGTTGTGTTTATCGAGTCTACGCAACACCTCTTCAACTCGTTGCAAAGTAGCATCATCGCTCGCCGTGATTCGAATGTCATCCAAAAATACCTTTACGCCGGGCAAGTCACCTAATAGTTGCTCCATCCACCGCTGCCACTTAGCCGGCGCACACGCTATGCCAAACATCATTCGCGTGGGCTGAAACAAGCCTTTATGTGTGTTGAGTGTTAATAAATGACGGTCGTCTGGAAGTATCTCCAACTGCAAATAAGCTTTTGATAAATCGATTTTTGAAAATTTCACACCCCCAGCCATCGTGTTGAACAACTCGTCAATAGTCGGCAGTGGATATTGATCTACCACCAACGCGGGATTCAACGTCACTTTATAATCGCCGCAAATTCGGACAGTGCCATCCTTCTTAGGAACAACAACAATTGGTGTAGCCCATTCGCTTTTTTCCACCTTCACTAATAATCCTTCCTCCAGTTGACTTTCCAGCTCACGTTCCACTGCACTCATCAGCGGAAATGCGACGCGTCTGGCCTTAAGAAATTTCGGTGTGACGCTCTGCTTCAGATATAACCTAGCTTTATACCCCGTTGGTGAAAATAGTTTCGGGAATTTCTCACATATTCTTCCTACTTGCCTGTCGTCGCTCTCCTGCCCTATCGAATTCACGCTTGTCGGTATCTGCAACTGCTCCCTTATTATCTGCGACCAGTTCAATGGCACCTCTCGCAGCCACTCTCTGCCCAGCAAGGGATTGCGATCACTCCGCATGATATACATTTTTACGTGTTTTCTCGCCACCGTCACCCACACGAATGCCAGACAATCCAATGGTGTCTTGCAATAGCTGAAAAACTGCGTGTCGGTCGGCTTCATTTTGCAGCCATCAAGGTACTTTTTGGCATCGGCCAAACTAATGATGGTTACAGGTGCCCCGGTGTCAATTTCGAACGACATGAGCACCCCTTTGACTTCTACACTACACGTGAATTTCTTGCGTATCGTTTCCGATTTCCCACCACTTCTCACATTAAACAATTCGTCTACTGCCTTCTCTTCTTGTGTTATTTGATTAAGCTCCTTCTTTGCTTTGTAACACATTTTCCGCAAATGCCCTCTTTTCTTACAGCAGTGACAAATGCTCTCCTTGTATTTACATTCGTTCGCCAAATGCGTGGTGTTACCACATCGAAAACAATTTCTTCCTTTGTTGCCCACATTCACGGTTGCTTTCTTCGTACTGTCTTGCTTTCCTTCTCTCCTTTGACTTTCTCCTTTCTGGAAATGAAGCTTATTCACATCACTAGCCGGTACCTGTTGTTGTAATTCGCTTCCTTCTCTTTCAGCTATTTCATATGCGCAGGCGACTTGTATTGCGTCATCCAATGTTAAAACTTTTTTCTCGAGTAGCCGGCTTTGGATCTTAGCGTTTTGCAAGCCGAAAACGAATTGGTTCCGTAGCGCCGTGTTCATATATACGCCAAAATTGCAGCCTGTTGCTAATCGGCGCAGCGCTACCATAAACTGTGCGCACGTCTCCTCGCTCCCTTGCTTGCGCGAATGGAATCTGTAATTTTCTAATATTTCATTCCGCTTCGGGTTAAAGTGCTCCTCCAACAAGTCCACGATCGCCTTGTACACCATGTCTTCAGGTGCGTTAGGCATCGCCTTGTCGCACAGCAAATCGTATACTGGTGCACCCATGTAGTGCAGCAAAAATTGACGCTTCTTCGTTGAGTCTGCTTCAAATATGGTCAGCGCCAGTGGCGTCCCCAGGATTTCGGGAAGGGGGGGGGATATGCAAAAAATGCAGTTTAACGCCATTTTTATACTTTCATCTTTGCGTATTATTTTTAATACATGTTGAATAAAATTGTACATACATACATATATGTATACATATACTAACATAAACTTCTTAAAACACAAAATTCAAGTGACATGTATTTTGAAGTCATAAAATCCCAACCAAAAAATTCAAGTTTGTTTTAAGTTATGACATTTCGAAAACAACTGCTAATAGAATTACGAAAAACTCAAAAGACGTATTTTAAAAAGCACACCAGCTATGTAAAAGAAATCAAACATTTACAAAATGTATGACGTTCTGAAATTTAATTATGATAGAGGTGACCATGTTTCCATGTTTACCCGCAATTTCATTTCATTTTTTTTAATTTCAACAGCTGATGCAGGGTTGGCATGAAGCCTGCGTTTGATTACTATTTTGGTAAATAAGGACTGTATCGAAAAGAAAGTGCACACTTTCTAACGTAATTTTCTCGCAGCATATAATTTTTTTTGTAATTCTAAAAATGCCATTAAATAGAGTAGGCCTTGAAATACTGATTTCATACAAATTTAGTTTCATATATTTTTCTATTACAAAAATTACGCGTATCGAGCTAGACATCCTCAAAAAATGTGTGTACAGTTGGTTCACTGAAACAGGTGCTTCGTACAGAAAATCAGCCAAACGACATCGCGTGTCCATAAACTCCGCTAAAAAGATGATTCTTAAGTATGGTGAACATTGCACTATCAACGACCTACCAAAAAATTGGCCGTAAAAAGGGTCCTAAAGGCCCAAAAATGGAAGAAAAACTGAAGCATTCGATTGACGAAAACAAGTGCATTTGTATTGGAAATTTAGCTAGAACGAGTGTGACCATGGTGCAAAGACTGAAGCAGAGGAATAACTTAAAAACATATAAAAAATAAACAATACCAAAAAGAAATGAAAATCAAAAAGTGGCATCAAACGCGATGCAGAAAACTATGCACTCGTCTCTGCAAAGAAAAAGTTTCGGGCATCATTATGGATGACGAGACATATGTAAAAATGAACTCAAAATAACTGCCAGGAAAAAGTGAGAATCCGCTAAATGCACCAGAACTACGTCCAAAAGAGCGCTACTGGGCAATAGCCAAAAGAAACCTTATGAAAGCTAAAAATCTTCAGGAATTAAAAAAAATTGGAGAAAATAAAAAAAAAACTTAACGCAAACCACTGTACAAAATTTAATAAAGAGGGTCAAATAAAAGATTAGATATAAATTTATTTGAAAAAGAAATTTGTTATTTAAACAAAAATCCTTAGTCCTTAAAGTATATGCAACAAATGTTAAAACAAAAAATCTGATCAAAAAAATTATACTTCAAACTAAGCGTGCACTTTCTTTTCGATACAGTCCTTAGTCGACACTTTTGGGAACATTGAAAATACAACTATTCTGCGAGAACAAATGCAATGCTGATTTTTTTTATTCATTTATTCTTAACCCTTCTGCGGGTATCCGGTTCTGGCCAGACCATATTGAACTTTGGATCCACTTTAGTAATGTTGTAATTAAGCTATCGAGCTCAAATTTCATGATATCCTTAACTGATCCTTTCTAAGCACAAAACCCAAAACCATGGCTTGGCCAGACCATGGTGCATTTGCATACAAATTTGCCAGTTATTTTCAGTTTTTTTTTTGTTATTTTCGACGTAATTATTGTCAGAATTGTTAATAAATATTTTTTTATATTATATATATATTTTCAACTAGGTTTTTCCATCTGACCCGATTTGAAGCACTTTTTTCGTGCCATCCCGTTAATAGTGACGTAAATTAGCTGGCGCAAAATGTACCTGGTCCAAGTGTTTTTCGTTCGCCTTGGCTTTTATTTTCTTTGGGTTAATAAATTATAATTTTTGTTGGAAAATAATGTTGGAACATATTCAAAATTAATACTTATCCATTTTCCAATTCGATTGGGTGTTTTCTGTGACAGAGATGAAAGGAAGAGAATGCTATTTTGAGAATCAGGTGGACATTGTTTTTGAACTTCGACGCTGGAGTTAAATCAGAGAGGAAAATCTCTAAAAAAATTTCCTTAGCAATAGCGGAAACTAATGCTTTAGAGCAACGAATTTAAGATATTAAATAATTTGCTGCGAGAGGCAATAATAACGGTGCTGCCAATTTCACGCTTTCATTTGGCCCTGAACAAAACGAAGCTTCTGATACTGATAGAAAAAATGGTCGTTTAGATAGTTCAATGTGAAGATAGCAACGACGAAGGCGACAAGGAAAACGATATCCGGCCAGTTCAGCATGAACAACAACATGTAGAGCATGTTTTGCATATTTTTCTTTGGCAAAGCCATATATGTAATACTTCTATATTGGCACTAACGTATCTTCACAATGTGATTTCATTCGGAAATCAAAGGGAGACAAGCGATGAGACAGAAAACACGAAATTTTGTGAATGTATTTCTATGCGTGTATACATGTGCACTTCTACACATGAACAACTGTGAAACTGCTCCAGGGGCGGTCGAAGAAATTTCAGTTAATTTCGACAAATTTTTATTTTTTCCAGTCATTTTTTTTCCCGCCTGAACGCACCTGACTTTTTTGCCACTTTTGACAGCTGTCAGAGTACATTCGTTTATCGCTTTCTCGCTCATATTTCACTATTGCTGTACTGTGATGTTGGCGAATGTACTTTGAGCTTAGTGCCAATATAGAAGTATTACATATATGGGCAAAGCAGTTCAGAATTATTAACAGTGCAAGGAATCCAGAAATATATATATCAAAACCCGATTTGTATGTGTCGAATGTAAAATCTCAATGTGGTATAGTCATGATACTGCATTATATTGTTGAAATAATTGCATTGGTCAAGCAGCTGAAGTAGATCCATAAGTAACGTATTTTACATTTATACATTTTTTTTATTTTTTTGCTTTACTGCCGTATTTTTTTAATTTCAAAATTAACTCATTAAAGTTGAAACTCGCTATTTACTTAATTATTCTAGTATATTTTCACCGTTTTACGTAAAAATAATGTAGACAAGCAAAAGAAATCATTGTATTCACACTTTCTGGTTTTTTTATATCCTTAACAACAATCCTCGACTATCATCTTGTTTACATTATGGTCTGGCCAGATCATGGGAGGTTCAGTTATTAGGTTTTAAGTGGGTGATTACAGAAGCGATAAAGCAAATAGTAAAAATGTTTCACAATTCCATATTGTTATAGCAAATTGCATAAGTGAATTCTCCGACCAAGGGGGGGGATCCATCCCCCTAATCCCCCCCCCTGGGGACGCCACTGGTCAGCGCCGTCTCGAACCGCTTCACCCACCGACTCCAAGTGGTCGTTTTCGCGTCGAACGCATCCACAGTGAATGGTTTGCTCGACATTTTTTCCAAAATCGTCGTAGCTGCTATGCAAATGTTGTAATCACCACGTGAGTCCTCTTCCTCGTCGCCAAACTGTTGGATACAACTGAATCACGCGAGTTCCATTTTCAGACTGGCGCATATGCCGTTTATTTCAGATTTCTTTGTTTGACATTCGCTTACATTTACATGCATATGACACCTCTCAAACTGCCAGTCGAGCAAAACGTGTGGCATCAGTGGGTGCACGCGCAAACATCACGAGAGCTTACATCAAGCTTCGCCGCCTAGTCCAGCCGCCGGCGTCGCTGCAGAACGACTATTAAATTGCATGTCTGATGTACAGTCGATTTTATGCAAAATCTTGCCAATTATTTTGGTAGGGCCAAACGGAGCTTTGCCTGGGTATGCAATGTTGGACGAAGGGTCCTCAATTACGCTTCTTGAAGACAATATTGCTGTCAAACTAGGTCTTAGGGGTCAAAGTGAGCCATTAACACTGCAGTGGTACGGTAACAGCCAAACAAGAGAGAAATCTCGAAGAGTCGCTCTTAGCATAAGGGGTGAGGGCTGTGCTGCAGAATTTCAGCTCAAAAATGTGCGTACAGTGAAATCCCTCAATTTTCCACAACAGACGCTCGAAAAGCAGCAGTACCAACATTTGTCGTCATTGCCATTAAAAAGCTACGTGGGTGCCAGGCCCGTAATATTAATTGGTCTTGACAATAGTCACTTATGTGTTGCCCACGAAACCGTTCAGGCGGGAGCTGAAGAACCAATCGCCGTTTCTACACAATTGGGGTGGGTGGCGTACGGCCCATTAAACAAATGCCAAATGGTGCAGCCACGCTTGTTGCATGTTCGAGAGTCGCACTCGCTGCAAGTGCTGCAGAAGTTGGTGCACGAGTATTTTTCGATCGAGGTGGGGGTGCGCAGTACTGATGTAATTTTGGAGTCTTATGATAATCGCCGCGCCAAGGCGATTCTGCTTGAAACAACGAAGGACATCGGTAAGCGGTATGAAGTCGGTTTGCTGTGGCGAAAAGACGAGCCTGCACTTCCCGATAGCTACGACATGGCCTACAAACGTTTGATGAATCTGGAGTCGAGAATGGCAAAAGACGACATATTTGCCGCTAATTACCGGAGCGAGATCAACAAGTATTTAGAAAAGGGTTACGCTCGCCTTTTGCCGCAACCGGAGAGCAGGAAGGTGGGTCCCGCAACGTGGTATTTGCCACATTTTGGGGTGGTAAATCCACACAAACCAAATAAACTGCGAGTCGTTTTCGACGCCGCCGCCACTGCGTCAAACGTGTCGCTGAACTCAGCCCTGTTAAAGGGGCCGGAGCATGCCCAATCGCTGATAACAATCATGCACAAATTTCGCCAAGGGGTAGTTGCCGTCGCCGCTGACATTCAAGAAATGTTTTCGCAGGTTGGCATCAGATCTGCCGACCAAGATTCGCAGCGCTTCTTGTGGCGCGATGGGGATCCTGCCAGTCCAGTCCGCACATATGTCATGTCATCGATGATTTTCGTAGCCATTTGTTCGCCATGCTGCGCCGAATATATTAAAAATGTTAACGCCGCCAAATATGAGTCCATCATGCCTCGAGGGGTTGCAGCCGTGGTGAACAATATGTATGTTGACGACTTGGTCGTCAGCTTCAACAGCCAAAAAGAAGCAGAAGAAGTAACGAGCGAAATCATCGCAATCAACGCAGAGGCTGGATTCAGATTGAGAAAGTTCATTTCCAACGACAAAGTCCTCCAAGCCAGGTTGTGCGCTGGTAATGGCGAAGTAGCAGACGTCATGAATATGGAGCGAAAGTCAACTGTTGACAAGGTATTAGGTTTCTTTTGGAATACGGCTACGGATTCGTTTGAATTTCACATACAATTTCATAAAATCGCCCGAGATGTGTTGAGTTGTGCACGACCGCCGACAAAAAGAGAACTTTTGGGTATCATCATGGCGATTTACGATCCGTTTGGACTTCTCGCTAATGTTACCGTCTGCATGAAACTACTTATGCAGTCTCTGTGGAAACGCCAGATCGAGTGGGACGAGCCACTTCCTCACCAGCTGCACATGCAATGGTCAGCATGGTGGGAGAGTTTTCAAGATGTAACAAATTTTTCGGTTCCGTGTTGCTACTCACCACTCCTGATGTCAGCAGATGAAATTCAATTGCATGTGTTCGTGGATGCCAGCTCCAGTGCTTATGCAGCGGTAGCTTACCTACGCGTGGCAAAAGGGGCGGAGGTTAACATCGCATTCGTCGCCGCTAAAGCGCGTTGCGCGCCTTTGAAGGGAATGACTATACCACGTTTGGAATTGCAGGCCGCAATTCTTGGTTGCCGCTTGGAAAGATCTGTGAGGGAGTGTCACGATTTTCCTATACGTCGAGTGGTATTTTGGAGTGACTCAAAAACTGTACTGCTCTGGATTCGTTCCACCACCAGGGAATACAAACAATTCGTCGCCAGCAGAATATCAGAAATCCTTGGTAGCACCCAGCCATTTCAATGGCGCTGGTTGCCAACCTCAGCAAATGCCGCCGACGATGCCACAAGAGCCAAGCCAATATCTGCGGCAAGAAAGTGGTCTGCCGCCGCGTACAAGAAGAAGTGTACGCCCCCGAATTGCAACTGCTGCATACAGAGCAGCGGTTGCCAAAGTCCAGCACATTATACCAGTTAACACCGATGTTAGACGATGATGGTCTCATCAAAATCAACGGTCGAATTGATGCCGCCTATTGCCTACCAATATCAGCTCGTCGTCCAATCATCATGCCGCAGCATCATCACGTCACGCGTCTTATAGTTAGACACTGGCACATGAAGTTGCACCATCAAAAGGACTGTCTAACGCTGAACGAGATACGGCAGAAGTTTTGGGTACCGCACATACGATCAGTGCTGAAATCAGTTAAAAGGCATTGCCATGTATGTATCGCCCACGTCGCCAAGCCAACTACGCCGTTAATGGGTCAGCTGCCTGTGGATCGACTGACGCCGTACGTACGTCCGTTTAGTTACACCGGGGTTGATTACTGCGGTCCATTTGTTATTACCATTGGTCGTCGTCACGAGAAGCGGTGGGTGGCACTGTTCACGTGCCTTAAGGTGCGTGCCGTGCACCTGGAGATAGCGGCGGACTTGTCCACCGATGCGTTTTTGGTGTGCCTACGAAATTTTGTTAACCGACGAGGCGTGCCTGTAAGATTGCGGAGCGACAACGGCACCAATTTCATTGGTGCACAGAAGCTACTCCACACCGACAAAAGACTGTGGGACTTCGACCGTATTGAGCGAGATTTTGCCAAGCAGGGCATAGAATGGCTGTTTAACTGACCTGCCAATCCATCAGCGGGTGGTTGCTGGGAAAGATTGGTGCAGTGCGTTAAGCGCCTTCTGCAACGAGTCCTTAACGAAACAGCGCCGCGCTTGGAAACGTTCAGAAGTGTACTAATTGGACAGTCGTCCACTTACAGATATTCCAGTTTCGCATCAAGATGACGACCCGCTGACACCTAACCACTTCTTGTTGGGTTGTCTTAACTCCACCCAAACACCTAGTCAAGAAGAGGAGAATGTTTGCCTACGGAAGCAGTGGAGAATTGCCCAAGCACTTAAAGACCGCATGTGGAAGCGATGGACCGTCGAGTACTTGCCTTCGCTACTACGCCGCTCAAAATGGAGAGAAACCGCTAAGCCTTTGCAACCAGGACAACTTGTAATCATCTGCGACTCGAGCCTGCCAAGAAGCCAATGGGTAAAGGGGAAAATAATTGACGTCAACAAAGCCAACGATGGACAGGTTCGTTCCGCTACAGTCCGCACCAGCCAAGGAATTATTCGACGACCAGCCAACAAGCTAGCCGCTTTGGAAGTTTGTGAATCCCTGTAAGAATTCACCGTGGGGTGGGATGTCGCTGTAAAATGTGTACGAGCCTTATACTGCGTATAATTTGCAAGTGTTGCCAGGCCTTAATTATTTGTGTGGACGCTGTGGATCGTTCAGTTGGAAGTTCAGTGGAAGTTCAAGTTCAAGGACAGAGTACACACCAGAATTTGAACACACCCAGCAAACATTAATGACTAATCTCAAATTGAGGTACATTTGAATCAAATTGCTTTCTCAAATCTCAAACGTTTGTTCTCAAATTGATCTCAAATATACTGTTATGGCGTTCTCAACTTAAAAGGCACATTTTTAATATGGAAATTTGCCTTTATTCTCAAATTGAGAATTTAAAATTCTCAAACGTATCTCAAATTGAGAATTTAAAATTCTCAAACGTATCTCAAATTGAGAATTTAAAATTCTCAAATGTATCCCAAACGAGCGGAACGAATGGAATCCAATTCGCCTCTTGTATAGATTGGCGTTGCAATTCGCGTGAAATAAAAAAAAGAATGGATACATTTATTTTTTTATTTTTTCATTTTATATTAAGGCAAACATAACTAGAGCCCGGCCGATTAATCGGCATCGGCATCGGCCAAAAAATTTGGTATCGGTCGGCAACATAACGTAAAATTTTATTAAGGCACAAAATTCATTTAGTTCATATTAAGGTGGTAAGTTAAACCCATTGAGAATTATAAAATTATCAAACGTGGTAAATGAAAATTTTTCTCAACTCATCTCAAGTCGTTCTCAAGTTGATAGCAAACATTTGAGAAACGTTTGAGAAAATATTCATTTTCAAATTGTAATAATGCTGGAAAACAATTTGATATCAAAGGGTTTCTCAAAGGTTTGAGATTTTTTTGTTCAGTGTTTGTTGGGCACACATAGGCACACACGCAACACAGGCCTACACACACACGCAAACGGGCCTATATACACATGTACACGTTTAAAATTGGTTTTGGTTGTTGGATCTTGGAAGGGAAGCGTGGTCGTAAAGAAGACGTCGACGAAGTCGGACGTCAACCGATTATCAGGAGAAATAAACTTTTAAATAAATTAGTTGTAACTTAGTTGAAGGTTACAACCTTCAGTAAAAGAGTTTTTTCTATAAATAAGTGGTAAAGCCGCCAACAACCGCTTTTCTTACTTCCTTCGGTTACGCTACTTTCGCAATTGACAACTTCTTCAGCCTCTCTACACTCACTAATTACAGCATCTTTTCCAACATATCTGGGTGTATTAAGCGGGTTGAGTATCCTGACTGGTATATTGTCGTTTTTGGGTTCCACTAATGTACGTCCGATAATTATGTTGTCGGATCCTTGCTTTGGCGCTTCTACATCCCACAGCCGACTTGTCCCATCATCCTCGTCCACCTTCACCGACACAATCGCCTCGGAATTCGCTGGTATCTTCTGGTGTTGACACGAGACAACTTTCCTTACCGCCACGCTTCGCTCATAGCGCGCGTTGAATTCCCGGTGGGCAGCGGGAATTCAACGTTGGCATACCTCAACACATTTTCTTTCAGGGCCAGCTTAAAACCGTGCCTAATCATGAAATCCACGCCGATAATCACGTCGTCCATTATATCCGCCACGATGAACTCATGTTCCAGGCTGCTAGTGCCGATAGCAATTGTTTTTTTTACTATTCCTCTTACCGGCGTACGCTCGCCTGTCGCAGTCCTCACCTGTATGCCATGCAGTGGTTCCCAGTTCATCAGAAGCTTCCTTTTTATGATCGAATATGATGCCCCAGTGTCAACACAAACACCTTTCCATCTATGTTTCCTTCAATCGTCAATCTGCTGGGTTGCCGCTTCAACTGCGAGACAAGGACGGTGGGGTAGCAAGTAGTGGGGATAGGCTCACGCCCCTTTGGGCTGACCCTTTTTAGTTTAACGACTCCTCGTCCTCAGCCCTGCGCTTGTTGGCTGAGCCTCGATTGTCAGTATTCCTCGCTTCAGGCGATTACGATCGAGAACGGGAACGCCTCTTTCGTTGACGGCAGTCTCGTGTTATGTGACCCTGCTTCTACCCATCAAACAACTTTGAAGACCACCCGTGCCCTGACCGATGTCTGAGAGCTTATGGCCCCGATCGGAATGTCGCTGTCCGGCTGGATTTGGCGTACCTTTGCAGGTTCATACCGAGTGCACCAATCCATGCCGCATCATGTCATGGCACTGGTCACCGGTTCCTTAAATGTCGCGTTGCTTATCATTAACGCACTGCGACGTGTCTCCGGGTCATGAAAAACTTCGATGAACGCTTTGCTCTTCATCCTCTCGAGAGCATTAGCGGCGATCTCCGGGTAGCACAACTGAACGAGCCGCTCAATGTCTGCCGCATATATCTGCAGCGCCTCGTTTGCTCTTTGCCTGCGGTTCTTCAGCTCACAGTAGTACAGCGTTCTGTTGTGCTCGTTACTTTACTTTGCTGCCAACGCTCTCATGAAGGCATCGTAATCGTTTCTTGAACACTCTGGAACCGATTTAATTTTCTCAGCCGCCTGGACCTTTTAGCGCCAGTGCCAATCTGCGACCTTTCCTGATATCGGTCCACTTATTTTCCAAAGGAGCCAAGTCAAATTGCAGATTAAATGTATCGAACGGCGTAGGACCATCATAAGTAGGCACTTCTGTTCGGGTGGCCCTATGCCATTCGGTTGTATGAACGTACGACATCTTATCGTTTAATTTTCTTTGGTTTAACTATCTTCAATATTAAAAATAGTGTGATAACTTTATAGCATATTGACTTTTTAAGTCGATAAGTTACCCCCTTTTGGCATTCGTTCTCATATATTTTTGCACAGACAGACAGCGTATGTACGCACTGCGCTGCACGCAGAATGAACCTCAAAGCAAAAATAATTCGAATTTAATGTTTCATTTCCTAGCCGGCAACAATAACAACAATCATAGCTTAATGCTCTTCTTCCCATATATGTAAGAAGCAAGTGGGACTTCGCTTTGTTGGCCGACAACAACAGCAACCACAGCCGACTCTATTTTCCCTTAAATGCTTCGCGGAGCCGCATGCGATCACTTTCATACTTTCTTCGTATCTCTGTGCTGTTTGTTCTGTGATATAACAGAAACGAAAGCTGTCTAGTGCTGTTTGTTTTGTTAATAGCAGAGGACGTAATGTTCAATTAACATCATCATCATAGTTGGCTGCACAACCCCGGTCGGGTCTTCGCCTGCTGCAGTAAAAGCCTCCAGTCGTTTTTATTTCTTGCTTGCGTTCTCCAAGCTCTAACTCCCAGACTCCGTGCGTCATCGTCCACGCCGTCAATCCATCTAAGTGGCGGACGGCCTCATCTTCTGTTTCGGTGGCACTTTCCATAAAGGATTTGTTGTGGCGGGTATACAGCGTTCGCGCGTAGCATGTGGCCGGCCCATCTGAGTTTGTTGACCATTATTGCTGTAATCACAGATGGGTGCGCGTACAGCTTTTCAAGTTCGTGGTTGTACCGCTTCCGCCATTCGCCGTTATCGCAGATCGCACCAAAAACCAGATCGCAGATCGCGCAAAACCTTCCTCTCGAAAACCAGCAGCTTTTGTTTCTCTGCCTCACTTAGAGTCCAGGTTTCGCTGCTATAAAGCAATGTCGGTAATACAATTGAACGGTACAAACAAATCTTGGTTTTCCTATCTAATAGGCGGCTCTTTATATTTAAATAACAGCTGTTTGCAGCAAGTATTTTGTGGTTGATCTCTGTGGTCAATTTGTTGGCGTCGTTGACGTTTACGCCAAGGTATCGAAGTCCTTAACTACTTCAAAGATATAGGGGCATATATTAAGATTTTTGCCCACTTTACTTCTGACAGTGTCCGATGAAGTTTGAATTAACACTTTGGTTTTGGCTTCGTTTATTACGAGGCCCATATTTTTTGCTGCCGCTTCAATCTTGTTGAACGCTTCTTCCAGGCTAACAGAGAGCTGCATATTATATCTATATCGTCTGCATAAGCCAGCAATTGGACCGATTTGGAAAGTTCACTCCAGACTCCCTAATAACTTTTTCTAGAGCGATATTGAAGAGGAGACATGAGAGTCCGTCCCCTTGGCGGAGTCCGTTGAGTGTCGTAAGTTCGCGTGACAATTCGTTTCAAACTCTAACGACGTTTTTAACATTTTGCATCGTGGAACGCGTGAGCCGTTTAAGCTTATCGGGGATGCCAAACTCGGCCATAGTAGAAAAGATCTGGGACCGAATTATGCTGTCGTACACTGCTTTAAAATCTATGAAGAGGTGGTATGTCGTTAACTCGGATTTGCCTCAGAACAAAAATCTGGTCAATCGTTGATCTGCCTTCTTGAAAGCCGGCCTGATAACTGTCGATAATGCGTTTTGCGTGTGGCAAATAATACCGACTTCCCACATTTTTGGCATGCATTCTTCTTCCCAGACTTTGCGGACTAACTTGAAAATAACATATAGGTTGTTATCGCTCATGTGCTTGAAAAGTTCAGCTGGGATCTCGTCGAATCCACACGATTTATTGTTTTTTTGCGTCTTGATCGATCCGATTTTGTGGGGGCTGGCTGAGGGGTCGAGGTTGTACTTTCAGATATGTTCCTATTGAGGAGTTCGTCAAAATATATTGCCTACCTATCAATAATTTTACTTTTTTCCGTTAGGAGCGTTCCTTCTTTATCTTTACAGTAGTAAGTTTTCAAAATCTCAAAACTCAAAATTTTTCATTTTCGGATTTTTGTGTTAATACTGTGCACAATGCATAAATCTATTTTGTTGTTGTTAACTATTGCAAAAACACAGTTAGGTCTCTCTTCATGTCAGAAGTTTGATGCTATTTGATCGCTGCAGCTCAATGCAAAAGAGTCCTAACTCAAATTATGTCACTTTTGACGAAATAAATTTTTGTTAAAGTTAATTTTAAGCAAAATTCTGATAATTTTTGTATATATTTTTCATTATTAAAATTAATTATGAATTTTCCAAATTTTCCTTTCAACTTTTTAACTGTAATTTATAATTATTAAATTCAGAAAAAGTGGCATAACTTGAAATAATTCGGTAATTATTGAATTAAAATATCATCAAAACAGTCACAACTCAAAATTTTAGATTTTCTAGTGTAAAATTAAAAACTTCACATTAGAGAAGGGCAGCTACGACGTACAGTGTTGCAAGTAGTGACAAAAATGCCAAAATGCAACTGTATAAGCGCAAAAATCGGAATACGAGGTTTTGTTGGAAATACTTCAGTTAAGAGAAATCCGAAGTTTTATGAATAAATATTGGATAGAATAGAAGTTATGAGCTCTTAAAGTACGCTCTTCCAGCGTTGGAAAAAAATTGTGTACAAACAGCAAATTTTTGCTTTGACTTTGAGGTTGAATATTTTAAAATAAATTATGAGCAGATCTCTAAAAGTTACTATTGTCGTAAGTTTTATATAATCTAGGTCTGACAAGACCAACATTTTGCTGATTACTTTCACCTATGAGCAGTACCGTTATGATGAAAATTAAGTAAAGAAAGCGAGGGAATAGAGAGAGTTCAAATTTTAAAAGTGATTTAAAAAAAACGTTAAATATCACTTGAAATGTTTTAATATTTTGTTTTGGCAAGTATGTAGATTATGCTGTACAATTTTTAGCTGCGCACATTTGCGCGAATGGAAGTTATTGGCATTTTTTAGTGAAGGCTTGAGTGCGAATTCGCGATATTTTCACAGTTTGGTTGAAAGCCAATAGCAATCGGTCAATGAATGTTCTGCTGGTGATGGAAAAATTTGTTGAAGATAGCTTCGGAAAATCAATTACGATTACCATTATATTCGAAATAGAGGGGTTAATAGAGTTTCGACAGTACACTTTGATTTTTGTTCGTACAGAACCAAAAGTTGGCAACCTTACTACTTCAATTGTATGGGAGGCGCCCTCTGGGGGTGAATTTTTGAATTTTAATTAATTTTGTATTTTTGGCATTCAGCAATGTTGACGATTTTTCAATAAATCATTCAAATCGGTTAAGTACTTTGTCAGATATGATGTTCTGCTTATCTGACTACATTTACAAGGAGCCAGTTCCATTGAAAATTACTAGTTTTATATGGCAGCCACCTTAAGAGTTGGATGTAGCGGTTAGGTGTGTATAGAAAAAATATTAGAAAGGGAAAATAAATTGGGGTCAGTCTTACATATGGTACGTCTGGGACCAACCTGAGAGCAGCGGGAGCCCACTTTATAAAAACGATGGTTTTGTATGGGAGCCTCATTAAGGGTGGAAGATAGGTGGTAGGAATGTTTGAAAAAAAGATTCAGGAGGAACAATTAGTGGGGTCAGTCTAAGATTTTAACCCTCTAAGAGCAATTTCTGAGCAGCCGTGGAGCACTTTATCGCGATTTTATTTTCAATCACTTTAAAAAAAAGCGCATTAATATAAAGTTTTTTCAAATCCGTTTGTATGGCAGGTAGTCGAAGTTTCGGTCCGATTTCCGCATTTTATCTATATACACATTTATAAATAAATTTATATTAAAATACAAATATTTTGAATGTAACTTTTATGATCTGAAATAATTTTCATTGTTAATATAAAGTTTTTTCAAATCCGTTTGTATGGCAGGTAGTCGAAGTTTTGGTCCGATTTCATTGAAATTTTGCACAGTAAGTGCGAGGGCGTAAGGGCGAGTCCCTCTTTCATTTTATACTACAGACTAATGTAGAAATAGCTAACAGGGTCCGACGTCGGAAAACGTATTAGACATTACTCTCTCTTACCTGTAAATACCTGGATCTCAGACTAGAGACTGTTGAAAAAACCTTCCTTTTCTGATCACAATTACATTTTACAGTCAATTTAAAATCAACGCGCATAGAAAGGGTGTTCAGAAATCCACGGAATACGGACTGGGATCTTTATGTAAATCGGTTAAACGTGCATCTTAGTAGTTCCTCTCAAGATTGCCCTTGCATACGACAAATCCTGCCCACCCTCAAGGTCGCTAGGACGAAAATTCAAGCCGCCCTCGTGGAGCAATGACATTGGTAAGCAAAAAAGGCAGTTTAGAAAGTTTTTTAAACTAGCCAAACTAGGAGTATTGGAAAGAGTATAAGACACTACTTCATTCTTATAAACAGGAGATACGGAGTACCTGGCAGAACTTCTGTAGAAGCATGGACAATACCTCCGAGGCGTCCAGACTTCGGAAGATACTTGCCAAATCCCCTCCTATCCCATCACTCATCTGTAAAGAATCTGGAGAATGGACCAAGGATGGCAAGGAGATGCTTGATGCACTTATAGCAGCTCACTTTCCTGGCTGCTCTGAGGTTTCCAACTCTGTATCAACTACACTTAGCGCGAAACAGGGGACAGACTGTGATGGTCTTTGGCTCTTCGATACTTTCATATCCCCCCACTTCTTCAAAAGCGAAGTGCTGTTCTGATACCGTGGCTCAAGGACATATTCACTTGAACTCTCTGAGACTGAACTTTGTACCTTTGGATTGGAGATTCTAGGATTGTATTTTTATCAAAATCAAATAAAAGCAGCCACATCTGTCTGAGGGACTATAGTCCCATCAGCCTCACCTCGTTCAAACTGAATACTTTTGAAAGACTGCTTGATGCGTTTAATAAGGGTTCCACCTGGCCTAATATAAACGGACCAACACGCCTGCATTAAGGGGAGAACTACCTTTAGAGGCCGAAAAAAAGGTCATTTTTACAGTCGATTTACAGGGAAATGAAAACAGTTCTTTTCAAATCAATATAATATATATTTACAGTGATGTCTGAGGTAAAACAAAAAAAATTGTTGTAAAAGTGAAAACAGCAATTTAACAAATTTTTCAATGATTCTGTAAGTCATATCGCCGCTGACATCGTAAATTGTGTAAGTGATGCTGGCCGCAATTTTAGTCTGAATCCGAAGATTCAAACTTCCCATTATCTTTCAGAACAAAAAAAACCGCCACCCTCACCTCACGATTCCCTCCGACCACAAATAAAAATGCACTAGCCATTGAAAGCGACATCAACTCTTTAGAACTAAAATTCGCATTAACCAAGCTCAAAGGAAAGACACCGGGGTATGATCGGATTTCATATCCGATGATCCAAAACTTACCCGCTCAAGTGACAAAAAGATTGCTGGCACTTTACAACTGTATTCTTAATACTTATATCCCACAATCCTTCAAATTGTAAGTAATAGTTCCCATACTAAAACCCAATTCAAATAAAACCCTAATCACATCATACCGACCAATATCACTGAACCAATGTTGTGCAAAGGTTTTGGATAAAATCATCGCAAATAGGTTATGGTGGTTTGTTAGAAATAACAAACTAATTCATGACAATCGAATTGGATTAAAAAGAGGGAAGTCAATAACAGACGCTCTATTATATATAGACCATCTGATTGTTGACTCCCTTGCCGTTAAAAAACACCCGTCCGTCATATCCTTAGATTTCTCCAAGGCGTTTGATAAAATCGGCCTCCACTCAGTCTTAGAGCAACTGCAGCAATGGAGAATTCGACCACGAATTTGTAACTATGTTAAAAATTTTATGACGAATAGAAAAATACAAGTTAAAATTGGCAGTTCCTTTTCCAATATACAAACAATTCAAAATGGAATACCACAAGGTTCCCCGCTCAGTGTTATTCTATTTTTAATAGCATATAACAAACTTTGCCAAATAATTTCCTTACACAAAGAATTATCATTTTGCGCTTATGCAGATGACTTTCACTTGTTGGTCAAATTGTCGAAACAAAAAAATACCAACATCAACTTGAACGCGCTATTTGAAGATATAAAAAACTGGTGTAGCTATTCTGGTGCTGTACTATCCATCCAAAAATGCAAGCACATGCACGTTTGTCGAAAACATAATTGCACGCCTACAGTTCTATGCAACAACATGCAAATTGACACAGTCGACAATCTAAGAATCCTGGGAATCATATTTAGTAAGAGATATAAGTGGAATACACATGTTACACAGTTACAGCAATCTCTTTCATCTCGTCTCAACATAATAAAATGCCTTTCAAATTTTAAATTCAATTGCAGTACACGAACACTCATAAATGTAATACAAGCATTAATCATTTCTAAAATAGATTTTGGTCTATACCTTTATGGATTCGCTCCCACAAGCACTACCAACAAATCGAATACAATACTTAACACTTCACTAAGAGCAGCATTAGGGGCATACAGAACAACACCTGTTAACAATATGCTTTATGAAGCTCGTATCTCGCCCATAACTATAAAAAGAGACTTTGTCACAAATAAATTATTTAAAAACCTTATGAACAGCAACAATACTCCCTTATTAAAAATTGTGCAAAGCTATAGGGTGTTTTTTTAGAGGTGTAGAACTTTGAATTGAAATAAAACACAAGAAAATCGTTTTAATGTCCATCAATTTGGCTTTATTGGAAGGATAATTTTATGCCATTAATGTTTAAATATGATTTCGGGCATGTGGCCGCCGCGGCTGGCTCGAATAAAGCCAATTCTACAGGTCCAATTTTCAGTTGATGGACAAAGCTCCAATTGCTGTGCACGGTGGCGAATCGATTCATTCGGGTCCTCTTCAACCTTTTGCTCTACAGCGGCAATTGTTTCTTCGGTGCGCACTGTTCGACGTCTCTGCGGATGCGTATTATCACATAGAGTAAACGTAGTGCGAAAACGACCCATGGTTAACCGAATTAATTGCTCTGATGGACGGAGCTTGCGGTAAACTTCGCGAACTGAACCATTATTTTCGAAATAAATTTGCACGATTTGCAAGCGTTGTTCTTTTGTCAACCTGTTCATGATGAAATGGCAAACCAAACTGAACATAAATGACATTAGAGTTGCCAGATTTGACCACAAAATTTTTTTATCTCTCTTTATACCCTCTTGACATTAAAAAATCAGACAGATGTGATATCAGTCAGCTGACAACTGTCACAAATGAAATAAACATTGACAAATGAATCAAATTTTCACAAATATGAAAACGCAGACATCCCTAGACTGTTGAGAAGGAAAGCGGAGTGGTTTTCATGCAGTAGAGGGGCTACAAGAAACCACACATACATATACAAGGAGATGGCGGCGATGGGTATAGCTGTGGCCGCCCAGAAATAAATGCAGAATTTGGCTCGACCAACTAAAAATGTAAACAAAAACCAGCTGTTGGAGTTAACTCAGTTTTGATGGAAACGCTTGACAGTTCTCAAGCTTAATACTACGTTGACATTGAGCCCAAATGCGTGATTTGGGCAAAAATTCTCAAATGCGAAGCCAAATCACGCATTTCCCCATACAAATTCAAATCGACGAAATGACTCATTTCAACAAAACGACGAAGCAAATGCGATAAAACATGACCAATTTTATCGAACGCGTCACAAAATGAAAGCGCTTTCAAAAGCTTTTGTTCTTTTTGACCGTTCAAAATCAAAACAATCGAAATTTATGAAAATCGAAATTTTGAATGGAAATTTTTGTCTGCTTCAAATATGTAGAATATGCTTAACATGTAAGGTATGTAGTATAATTGTATTCAAATATTACAGTGTGTAGAACATAGAGGCAGCAACAAATGATTTAGTCAGAAGCCGGTTTGGCATATTTGGCATAGCATATGTGGAGGTATGGTATGGGGCTGCATGTCAGGAGAAGGAGTAAGGAAGCTGTTTTTTTATTCAGAAATCGTTCCGAGGGGTTATTTACATATTATAAAAGCTTATGTAAGCCAAAGTTTCAAAATTTGGGATCAGATTCCAACATTTATTTTCAACTTAACGATGACCTTAGGGCGCAATGCATACGATGCGAAGCTATGTTTGCTATTAACTAAGAAACATAGTTACCCGCTGCCGGCCTCGATAGCTCAGCGGGTAGCGCGCTGGCTTCTCATACCGAGCGTCCCGGGTTCGATTCCTGGCTTGGGCTGGAAAAAACACTCATCTACTTCTATCGCTATCCAGATGAAGGGAATGAGAATTACAAGAATCGCACAAGTGCGCTCTTGGCAATCAATGGCAAAACCTCCAAGTGTGAACGAAAAAACTGCCAATCGCCGTTCGGATTCGGCGTTAAACTGTAGGTCCCTCCCCTCCCTTTCCCCATCCGTTTTAAATGTGTGTTGTATCACATGTTGGATACATACATGCATTTCAAACGGGTGGAATCTGTGGTATCACAACGGGCCCGTTAAGGCCTAAGTGTGTCTCATACAGAGGCAGCCACCGCAACCTAACCTAACCTAACCTAACTCAACAAAGTTGGAAAAGTTCCTCCCTAGTCACCTAACGTGCATCTATTTGAGCATATAAGGGGTTTACTTGAACCCTGATCCCAACAACACTTCATCTTCAAAGATATAAAAAAAACAAAGTAAAGCAATATAACAATTCAAGGATATAAGAAAATAACCCCTAAAAAAACACCGAATTTAATAAAATCCACGCCGAAACTTTTGCAGAGAGTTCAAACAAGAAAAGCATATTCACAAAGTTATTAATTTTTGGACAAAACTTAGTTTCAATTAAATTTTAACTACATAACCTTATCTTGTACGCAAACTTTTTCTGAGGTGAGTTCATAACATATTTTGGTTTTGGCCCTTCTTTTACAGTTTGGTCGAGTTTCTGATATTATTATCTTAATGGAATAAAATAACTAACTTTACAGAAGAAATAAAAAATATTTTGTTTTTAAAAATTACTTTAAGTGGTTTATTTTTCATATGAAAAACTACGTCCCCTTTGTACGCAAACTTATTCTGACTAGTGTATATATTGTTATTATTGCAATTTTTAGTCTAGCAATCAGCTAACCAACGCCATTATTAAAACAAAAATTTTGAAAAAAAGGAGATAGATGCACAAGTAAATATAATTTAATTTTTCTGTTCACTGCTTTTTATGTATTTACGCTTTGAAATAAAGTCCATAAAACACAATAGTTCCATGCACCGATCATCAGATGATGAGGCTTTCGATGCCAAATCAAACGATCAAATCAGTGTTGCGTCGTGAGATTATTCACAATAGTTGTGTTTTGGCAACAAATTTGTTCCCTTTTGCTGAAAATGTGTATGAAATGAGCAAGAAAATGGTTGGTAGCAACCCTCATCACTAGCGTGTGCTGGGTATGGCCTTCAGCTCTCGCGTCGCATTTTCTTTTATGACCTCTATGGACTCAAATCCCTTTCAACGAAGCGGTAACTTGAGTCGGGAGAACATGAAAAAGTCACATGGTGCCATATCTGGAGAATAGGGAGCCTGATCGATGATATTCACACTGTGTTTGTTCAAATAATCGCGAATAATGTGTGCTTTGTGAGACGGCGCATTACGTTGATCAACAAAATTATCCATTGTAAAATGCGACGAAGTACAAAAAGTCGACTGACGCTAACAGCTGCCAAACAAAAACTAATGATGCAATCCCGCTCAAAATTTGACACAGATGTCAGTTTAGGTCCTACCGACCTAAAAAAAATTTGTTTACCTGCATCGGGCAACGGCGGAAAATTTAAAATACACAGTCCCGGTACTTATTGATCATAGTGTATGTTCGTTTAGTGTATTCAGTAACAAAACTTACGAAAAATTCCTCACGTATCAAATTGAAAAGCAGTCGTTATTGTCAATTGTACCTGTATGAAAGCAAAGACAAGAGGCCTCAGGTTCATACATGTCAGTGGCGCTTCAAAAATTTGCCGTGGCTACGTAAGAGTAGTTTTGACAGCCGCGCTATATTGGGAGAGCAAAGATAAAGCCACGCAAGCAACTCTCTCTGCTTAAGCAGTCAGCAGAGATATAAATATGCGTGTGTTTAATATGTACTTTGTTAATTTTTTCGGTGGTTGGTTGTACAAATCAGTAGCGCACACGGCGTGCACAGTTGGGGATTCAAACCCCTCAAATACAAAAATTACTAGTAGAATATCTCTCCAAAATAAAATCCTGTCTGTGCCACTGATTTCAATATGTGTGAAATGAGCGGACACAATTTTGCTTTTGCTTGGTAGCGATCGAAGCCGTTGGGCTTTGTGTGAGCAAAACAGAGAGCGTTAATATTACTACGCTCTCACTGTGCCGACGCACTATGGCCCATTTTGCCTTTTTTCGTCTAAAAATCATAACTTCTGAACCAATAAAGATATTTACAAAATTTAAATTGCATCTGAAAGTGTAATATCCAAGCTGTTAAATGAGCATAAAAACAGGGGGCTTTTAAAAACTGCATATGCTAAAATTGTATATACCGTAGGAGTGTTTCTTTTCTGATTAACTCAATGGAGGCTGCAATCGAGACTGCTAAGTTTCAGTAAAGAAATCGACTACGCTTGAACCAGATTTAAGTTAAAGGGGCGGTGCCACGCCCCTTTTATAATACCCGCACCATTCCCTCTAACGAAAGATATGAATAAATGGTAGGTTCGTACTTAGTTTCATTTGTGTGCGATTTATAATTCAGCAAAATAATTGGGTCACAAAAAATGTGCCACACCCCTTGTCCAACACCCATCAAATCTTACCAGTAGAACGACTCATCTATGGGACGATACCATACTAAATTTTAATGCTGTGCACTTTACACTTTCGAAGATTATCATTTATAAAGATTTTGGACAAGGTGGTGTGGCACCGCCAATACCCGCCCCATTCGCTCTGTCGAAGGACATGACTAAATAGTAAGTTCGTAGTGAATTTAATTGATGTGTTATTTATAGTTCCAACGTTATCATTTGAAAATTTTCAGAATTCACAGTAAAAAATGACAGGGATTTTTCGACTTTTCCAATAGATTTTCCGGAATTTTTTCGCACAAGCCTAAACTGACTCAAGACGAATCCAAAAAGAAAACTTCATTAAAATCGGCCGGTCCGTTTGAGCGTGATTAGGTATATAGATTTAGATAGATGCCAGCAACACAAAGTGGGTTTTTGACCGAACTAAATGTGCGTGATTTTTCGTATACCTGTGTTTTTCGACCCGATGTTGTTTCACTTTTATTGCTCTAGAAAGTAAAGCGGCAGCTGAGTTTTGGAAGTTAGGTAAATAATTGAATAATAAATAATAAGCGGCAGCTGAGTTTTGGAAGTTAGGTAAATAATTGAATAATAAATAATCGCCCTCCATTTCGCGGAGGTTATTTTTGGTATATTTTTTTTTATTCTCGATCAAAGTTGGAAAAAGCTCAAAATATAGACTTTTCGAGCAATCGGTAGATCGAACAACTTTTAAGACAGCATAAACATTTTTTATTATATTAATAATTAAAGTACCTTTAAGCAAAAACCAACTAGTTACCGATTGGTCGCTTCATTTACATACAAATCAATCTTAAAGATAAAAAAAACCCAAAAATACATATTTTTCTCGATGTGGAAAAATTGTCAACTTTGAGCGGCCCTACCTCCCAAACTACTAATCCGGATTTAATGAAAATTACATTTTTGTAATCCCTGGAAAATTCTCAATATGATGCGTTTTTTTATTTTTGCAACGTTTTGCCGAAAGTGAAAATGAAATTAAATGAAAGTGAAAGTGTTGAAAATTTTGAATAGATCAACGGAATATAATATAAAAAGAAGTAGAAAGCATTTATAACTAAGGTTTATTGTTACCAATTAATTTACTACGCGAGGGTCTGATTAGGATGGCGAAATGTGTGACGGAAGAAGGTTAATACCTCTTCAGAATTATTTCATGAATAAATGTAGTAAAAGTTTAAAAATGATGGCTCATGTTTTTCCAAAGTATTGTATTTTGAATATTTACAGCATTATGTTATAAATGCAACTTACATACTCGAAAAAAAGCCCTTACTTTTGCGTATCAATTTAGTGCGTGCGGGACTGATTAGGGTAGCAGAATGAGAGACGGATGTAAGTTAAAGGAAACATTTTCAAATACCGAACAACGCTAATTATCCAATTTGAAATGGGAAGACGAATCTCGGCAGTAACCATTGACGCAAGAATATATCCAAAAATGTTAAGTTTTAGAATTTATCAAAGAAAAGACATTGGAATGGAGAAGTTTCTGCTTCATACTATTTTAACCATGTTTTGCTAAGATTATTATACTTAATGCCTTTTTCTATTAAAATTTTGTACTTACGATGCGCATATTTCTTATGCTTGGAAGAACTCGTTTAGTATCTGTCTCTTTTTTAATAAAAATCTCATTGATGACCGATCCAACCACTTCCTTCGCTGCACCCATGGCAGCATCACCAGCGGCAGTTATGAACTCTTTGCCAGCCTGCTTAAAAAAGTTTGTAAGCTCATCCATATCAAGGCGACCACACGATTAAATTTAGACCTAGAATTTTTAACATTAGTTGTATAAATATGTGATTAAATGTAAATTTTTTATTGGTGGTGGAACAAGTGCAGAATACCAGTCATTAACAAAAATGTTTTTTTATTGGAAAGAGTATTATTTTTAGTCTATCAAACTTAAAATTTTCCCGCGGAAACATTTATAGGGGGCGTTATTCGTTATTCCAGCTATACTTATATCCGAATATATCAAAACATTTTCAACCGATCCACATTATTTCAGGCCCATTTATACACATTTTTATTCTATATATTTGTCATAAATGGAAATATAACATAAGCAACTCAAAAGTGAAATAAAATATGGACTCTTATATCTGTTCGGTCGAGGATAAAATTCGGCGTGGTAATAGGGGGCCCCCCATATACCCCCCTTGAAAGAAAAAGTGTCAGAAATATAGTTTTTTTTAAATATTTTTTTTTTAATTTTACCTTCGAATCGAGAAAAATTGTAATTACCTGCCAATAAGGTGAAGCGGTTAGGTGGAAAATGAGGGGAGAGGGGTAATAACACTTTTAAGTGAAGGTAGGGCTTCAGATTTAGTAAAATATTTACAGTATTTCTGCACCCAAACTCTTTTTGTGTGGCCGGACTTCGGCTGGGCTGCTTGAATGCTCATAGGAGCAACTAGGGCCGGAGCATCAGTAAAGTGTTAACAGTATTTCTGTATTCAAATTCCTTTTGAGTGGCCGGGCAACTTGAAAAATAACCCTCATAGGAGCAACTAGGGCCAGAGCATCAGTAAAGTGTTAACAGTATTTCTGTATTCAAATTTCTTTTGTGTGGACGGCCCTTGGCCGTGCTGCTCGAAAAATAACCCTTATAGGAGCAACTAGGGCCGGAGCATCAGTAACATGTTCACAGTATTTCTGCATTATAATTACACAGTGCAACAAATTACAACAAAATTTCGAGGGACAAGGTGAAACCCATCTCATTCGATAGAGGTAGATGAAAAAGTGCCAAGGGATTTTTCCCGGAATGTTCGAGTTTTTTTTTAAATTGAGTTTAATGATGGCGGCTTCCTGAAGTCCCTTCCTGAAACTTTTAAAACATCATATCTCTTGACTCAAATGTCAGAAAGGAATAATTTGTACGTCAAATGAAAGCTAATTATATAACGTCAAAGAAACGATATCCTTTTTTGAAAAATTTTATGAAGAAGAACATCAAGACATCAACTAAATTTGTATCCTTGAATATCCTGGAACCCGTGAGAGCTAAATTTATATAAGTGACTTCTGATAAAAAAGCATTTAAAGATGTATACTGCATATTAATTTCAATTCAATCACTTTAACTGTTAACCCACTACAGCGTTTCAAAAATTATACACTGCTGAATTCATGTTTTTATGTACAGAATATCTCGTAGTTGTTTCCTAAAAACATCGAATGTAGCAAAGCACATTTTTTTAATCGTTGTAGAGTCTTAACTTTAAAAGTTATTTATATGAGAGATGGTATTTATAAGAGATATGATGTTTTAAATGTTTCGGGAAGGGGTTTTAAGCCGCCATCTTTAAACTCAATTTAAAAAAAAAAAACTCGAACATTCCGGGAAAAATCACTTGGCACTTTTTGATCTACTGAGGTCCTCTATCGAAGGAGATGGGTTTGACCTTGCCCCTTTTTTCAGTGTTGCACTGTGTTATTTTTCCGTTACCGGCCTTCGTTGGAATTATGTCGTCAGCCTAAAATCAACATACACTAGTCAGAATAAGTTTGCGTACAAGGGGAACGTAGTTTTTTCATATGAAAAATAAACCACTTAAAGTAATTTTTCAAAAACAACATATTTTATATTTCTTCCGTGAACATAGTTCTTTTATTCCATTAAGATAATAATATCAAAAACTGACCAAACTGTAAAAGAAGGACCAAAAACAAAATATGTTATGAATTCACCTTAGAAAAAGTTTGCGTACAAGATAAGGTTATGTAGTTAAAATTTAATTGAAACTAAGTTTTCCGAAAATTAATAACTTTGTGAATATGCTTTTCTCGCTTGAACTCGCTGCAGAAGCCTCGGCGTAAATTTTATAATTCTGTATATTTCAGCGGTTATTTTGTTATATCCTTGAATTGTTATATTGGTTAGCTATATCTTTGAAGATGGAGTGTTGTTGGGCTCAGGGTTCAACTGAATCCCTTATATACTCAATTAGATGCACGTTAGATGACTAGGTCGTAACTTCTGCAGCTCTTTTGAGTTAGTTAATAGCAAACCTAGCTTCGCATCGTATGCATTGCGCCCATTGCGTTGAAAAAAATGTTGGAATCTGATCCAAAGTTTTGAGAACTTGGCATACATAAGCTTTTAGAATATGTAAATAACCCCCCGGAAGCATTTCTGAATAAAAAAAACAGCCTGCTCACTCCTTTTCCTTACATGCAGCCCCATACCATATCCCCACATATGCTATACTTCAGTTAATTTCAGATTTTTGTTATTAACCTCTTCAAATTAGTTGATGCCTTTTAATGCCAAATATGCCAAACCATTATAAGATAATAATGAATCGTCCCACTTTCTATAGATAACAACATATCGTCACGGAAATCTGGTTTTCTATTCTCTTTGATGGACTCTTTTACGAAAGCAATTCTGTGCTCCTTTAAGTAAGCTCCTTGTAACTAGCCTTAGATTATGATCCACTGACCGCAAAACAATCTAATCCTCTTGCTCGGGTAGCTTAAGAAAATGGCCAGATCGTAGTAACGAAACAAGATTTTCTGGTTTTTTCGAGATTTAAGATTGCTTTTTGAACTGACGAATGTGCTCTCCCAAAAGTTTCTCTACTTTCATGAAATTTTTTTTAAATTTTGGAACTTTTAGTTAGATTATCTTTTTATCTATTTTTAGTTTTTACTGTTGGATTCTCTAGCTTTCTATGAAATCTCAAGCACATATACGGTTCCAGATAATTAACAAGTCCGTTTACTGTTCAACGGAATACAAATTAAAAAAATTAAATATAAAGCATAACCGCAAATTCCTGTTATTAGTTTTGTACGCAAACTTATTCTGCACTGTTTTGTGAGTATATTGTCAGTACATGGAAAATTATTATTTTAATTCATCTAAAACAGAACAAAAAGTGCAGTTAAGACATATTTGAATAATGTGGATAGGTGTTTATAAAGGAGTACCAACTTTTGAGGTCAAAATTAATCATAACATAATTTTGACTTGCCTTTACGCAAACTTATTCTGACTAGTGTAAATACAACTAATACAATATTAATTAAATTTTATAAACATGTTGCATTGCTTTTAAATGTAGCCAAAACTTGAATTAAATGGACTTTAATACTGAATTTAAAAACGTCAATATAGCAATGCTGTCGATATTTCTTCAGATTTTTTGCTATTATGAATGCCAGTTGTATGGAGTGGAAGAAGAGGTGTTCAATTGCGAGATGATTTTTGTGATATTTCAAAATTAATAACTTAGAAACTAGACAACTCCGACGACTAAAAATTTAAAATTCCTTTCCTAATAGTGAATACTACCTACCATAAGTCAGTGCTCTACCTCACCGAACAGATATAAGAGACTAGCCTAAAATATTTGGGTAGTAACATTATTTTTAAACCACTAGTTGAAGATACATATGTTAATTGGACACAAGATGACATCATCAATTAACAAGTTCTGTCAACAATAACTTTATGATCAATAAAAACTGCGTAATTTCAATAACGTATGCTCATTACTGTTCAATATAGTAACAGTGAAACGCAAAAACAAATTTATTTTCTGGGTGTTATTTACTATTTTAGTTACTGCTGGTTTCACTCCTAATCAAATCACCACACACAACAGTCAGCTGCACTATGAATTAACAGTGCTGCCAAAATTTATTATAATAATCACGGCTGCCACTCGACCAAAATTTAGTTAACTAGATGTTTTTGGAAAGTACCCAAAATCTAGAAAAAGTACCTATAACTAAAGACACACCGAGTTTCCGCCGTTGCTCTTCCTGTAACCCATCAAAAACAACCAAGCAAAAAAAAACGAAAGCATGAAAGCATATGAACCAAATTCACATCAATTACAATATGTATCATTCCGAGCATATGCATTTCTTCCCAACAGCAAAAAGCAAAAACGGCATCAAACACGAATAAAATTAACCAAGTAACCAACAAAAAAATTAACATATTTTGGTTAAAAGTAACCAGCTGTGACAACCGTGATTTTAATTCCAAATTTACCTGGTGTCCACTGGGGCCAAAGTATACTCTAAGTAGCGACACTTTTTTCGAGCTGTCAGTGTACATTAAGTCTGTTTGACCGTGTTACCCTGATGTGATTTTCTGTTGGTTTTGGCAGTAAATTTAATACCTAATTTTCTTACTACTTTTCCGAAACCAGCAGTAAACATTTGTTTGGGAAAATAAATATTTTTAGATAGATGCGTATTTATAGTAGTAATTCAAAAGGTGTCAATATAATTAACTGAAACTGGAAAGATTTGAACAAATATTTTGAAATTGCTTTTTGTGTAAGCAATTTGATTATGTAAACATTGAACATTCGGAATCAATGTCAATGTAATTTTGCTCTAGTGCAATGAAAAGTGCTAGCGAAAAAGTTATTTCTTATAAATTATGTCAAGAATTTTATTTAAATATAATTTTGTGTATCTTCACAAATCTTAATAAGCACTACAAATGTGTTTACTAATATATTGTAACGATAAGACAGTCTGTCGCTGTGCAACGCAACCCTGTCGCTACGCGCCGTGCCATAATTCAACCTGCCAATGATGACCGCGATAATGGAAACCTTTAGTCCAACCTGGCAATGATGGAAACTTTTAGTCCAACCTGGCAATGATGGTCGCGATCATCATGGAAACCTTTAGTCCACTCCGGAATGTGCAAGAACGATCTGCGCGATGGCCGGACAGGTATAAAAGGCAGCCGGGTGCGGCGCAGCGGGTCAGTCTCATGTTGACTAGTGAAGATGCCACACGGAGTAATTAAGTGTAAAGACAGTGAAGTGTAAATCTGTGAAATAAAGTGATTTTTGGTTTATTTTATTGACTGCGTTTGAGAAACTAAGTGTGTTCTATTTTCAAATTACGCAATCCAGAGATACGTACTAGCCCACTAGAACTAGCATTCGTAACATTTGGTGTCAGAAGTGGGATTGTGGAAAATTGAAAATAAACAAAAAAAATAAAAAACTAAATAAATAAAATTATAAAAGCACGGACATGGTTAAACTCGAGCTGCTGAAGGTAGACCAGCTGAAGAAGGAGCTGGCTGCCTGGAATTTGCCGACTACTGGCGGAAAGGTAGAGTTGCAGCTGCCCATGCGGGAGGCGTGGGAATCATGAGGCATCGATTGGGCTGCACACGAGTTCGGAACGCAGGAACAAGAGTCGTCGGCCAAAGTGGAGGAATCGCCTGCGGGTGCTGCGTCGATCCAAAGTACGGCTGGACCATTACAAGCATTGGACATGAGCCAGTTAATGGTTGCACTTAAAGGCATGTTTGAGACTTCCAACCGTGAAATGGCAGCCAAATGGAAAATGAAAATCGCGAAATGTCGGCGCAAATGGCAGCGAAACTGGAAACTGCGAATCAGGAAATTTCGGCAAAGTCGAAACGGCGAATCGAGAAATGGCAGCGAAACTGGAAACTACGAATCAGGACATGGCTAAAATAGAAGCGGCGATCCATGAAATATCGGCGCAGGTGTCAGCGAAACTCGAAAGCGCAAATTGCGAGCTGTCCAACAAGCTGCAGGAAAATTCTTCGCGTTTGGAGCAGAAAGTGGAAGAAATTTCAGACAGGATTAATGGGAAAGTTGAGCATCTTGAGACGCGAATAGACAAGTTAGACAAACGAGTTGACAATCTGGAAGATTCGGTGAACAGAAAAATGGACGAGCGGCTTAGAGAGGTACAGCTGCAAGCAAGGCCACAGTCGGTTGAGGGAAGTTTTGCCATAGAAGTGCCTACTTATGATGGTACTGCGTCGTTCGACACATCCAAACTACAATTCGATATGGCTGCTTTGGAGAGTCTGTGGACCGATGTTAGGAAAGGTCGGAGACTTATACTGGCTCTAAGTGGTCCTGCGGCTGAGGTAATAAAAACAGCTCCGGAAGGTTTGAGAGGTGAATACGAGACCGTCATAAGGGCGCTGGCAGCAAGATACAGTGACGAGCACAATAAAATGCTGTATTATTGCGAGCTGGAGAGCCGCAGGCAAAGAGCCAACGAGGCGCTGCAGACATATGCAGCAGACATTGAGCGGCTCGTACAGTTGTGCTACCCGAAATTCGGCGCTGATGCCCTCGAGAGGATGAAGATTGAGTCATTTATTGAAGGTCTTCATGACCCAGAGACACGTCGCAGTGCGTTGATGATGGGCAAGTCGACATTTAAGGAGACGGTGACCAGCGCGATGACGTATGAGGCGGCCTGGAGGGGAAGTTTTCGACATTCATCTGCGGTAAGGCGTCGAGCTCAATCTGGACGTGTCACGCAAAGCCAGACAGTGAGCTCGGAGGCACCAGGGGGGCTGCGAGCAGTATCATCTAGAGTCAGTTGCTGGCGATGTGGCAAGCAAGGCCACATATCACGAGACTGCCATCTGCGAGAAAAGCGTTTCGGACCACAGACGTTGCCAGGAAGGGCTGACGCTCTGCAACACCATTCGTGCGAAACCGAGCGCAGGCATAATTCGTAGGCCGAAAACGAGGGACAAATTGTGGATGTTCGGTCGGTAAGAGTTCTGCAAGAGGAAGATTGGCTTGCGGAAAGGCAACTGAAGGACCAGCGCAAGGATACGGATCTCGCGAAGATAATCAAAGGCAAAGCGCAGATTACGGCTGGACTGGCAGGAGATGGCTGATGAGAGCCCGATCACGAAGGCTTACTGGGCACAGTGGCAAAGTCTACGTCTGCAGGATGGCTGCCTATACCGCGATAGGAGAGCAGGGATGGCAGGACCAGAAAACCCTAATAGTGGTCATGAGAGTCCGAATCGACGATGTCATCGAGGAAAACCATAACGACTCCAGTGGAGGGCACCTAGGCATCGCAAAAACTGTCGCCAAGATAAGAAGGTGGTTCTATTGGTTAGGATGCCAGGAGTCTTTCGCTGAGGGGATCAGAGGCTGTGTTCGGTGTTCGGCTGCGAAAGGGCCGAGGAGAAGATCGCGGACCCGCACTCAACTAGTTTAAAGCAGGTTGACAGCGAGCTATGGTCTACGGGCTAACCCAGAAGGGTTCCAAGAAGTCAATCTGGTAATGCTTTACAACCCGCAGCGGAGAAGAGGTTTATCTCCATAACATCAAAAATTATGGGAAGGATCGTACAAAGTCGTGACGAAGATTAATGACGTGGTGTACAGAGTTCAACGCTGCAGCAACAGAAATGCGATGTTGAAAGTTGTCCATTTGGAGCGCCTCGCGTCTTACTCCGGCGGAGCCTCGGTACTTGTTCGGGACGAACAAGTCTAATGGGCAGTCAAGCGAAGAGGCACTCTGTGCTGTGCATGAACGTTTTTCCAAGCATACTTTTAGGCATGCACTTTGAAGTATGGCAAATTTAGTATAATTCGCTTGGTATAGTCCGATATGGCAAGGATGGTTCTCGAAAAAATGGGCTGTGCGAGAATGGTCGAGCGCTTTCCAATTGGATTGAGATTTTCGTGACAATATTAACGAGTCTATACGCTTTCCCTAGAAAATCATTTTGCGTTATGTCCTAAAACCGTTTTTTATGTTATGGTTTATATTATGTTGGTTTTAAGAGAATTGAAGAACTTATACAGGAAAAATCTTACACCACTCTCTTAACATAATTGGAATTATGTTTATGTTTAACAGATAAAATCGTATTAAATGTGCGCGACAAATATACAAACAAATTTAAATTATTTCTGTTAAAATTATGGTATTTGATACAGATATTTACTTATTTATTAACTGTTTTTCTTCGAATCGGTTACGAATTCTTCTACTATTGTTAGCGCCATCTAGTGGAAAAGACCTGCATTTGTCTCCTTTTTAATCGTTTTCGAATGCAACGGTTCAATTGGGGAGCATACAAAATAAGCTGTCAAAACTTACTTCACCTTGTTTATTTTATCATGATGAAAATCTACTTCCAATTTTACCTACTAGTACTACCAAAGAGATGCTTTTAATCAGCAGGCTTGTCAGGTAGTTTGGCAATTAAATGCAGTTTTATGTTTTTAATTATGTTGTCATGAATATTTTGTTCTTAGTTTTAAAGAGCACAGAATTGTATTTAATATGATAAAATATAAGTGGCATACTGTCCTCAAACTCTCATACTAAAGCCTTGACCTCTTATACTTTATCGTATAACAGCTACAAGACTAGAAGAGCTGTACTTGAGTAATACCAAAGAATATGAAGTAATATAGAACGCGCATCTCATACAAGCAAACGCGTTGTACTTGGGTACTGCTGGTAGTACCCTCTGTTATTGACAGCAGAAATCTCTGTTACTAACAGCAGAAATCTCTGTAACTTCGGCGTAACATGTGAATTGAAGTCGCTTCTGTACTCATTCGTATTCTCGCTGCTGTTGCGCCACTTGATAAACATGACGATGAACGCTGCTTTTGTTGTCGCGGGGAATAGCATTATAATATTGGCAAACAAAAAAAAGTTAGCGGTATACTGTTTTTTGCGCTGTGCCGTGCAGGCGGGATAGCATTGATGTTGTTGGTAATTGTTGCGTCGTTATTTCTGCTTTCTTTTTTATAATCACAAGCAAATTACAATTAGCAAAAAAAATGCGTGAACTTGGTGTAGTAAAATATGGGTGCAAACATGTTGCACAAGAGCGTTTATAGTTATTTATTAAGAATATTATTGTAAGGTTTTATGTTTATTGTTTTACTTTCGTTTAAATTTATCTTTCATAAATAATAATTTTTAATAAGAATTTTTTTATTTGCCAACAATTATTTTCAATTTTCGTTCTTTCGAACTTCCTTTTTGCACAGCCCACATGCAGTGTTTTCGTAGAAGAACTAAAATAAGAAAATCTAAAATTTGGACTCTATGGTTACAGCACTCACCATGGAACCATTCAGGTGTAGCATTTTTACAAGATTGTAAAACATGTGCCTTAACCCATTAAGCCCTGAGCGTTGCGTTTGCGCAACGTTTGGGAATTTCGCTACATTAAGTAATTCATAAAGATATAAGACTTGAAAATGGGTAGAATTGGATTCGAATTGATCGTTTTAGATTCTGTCATACCGAAATTTCAAAATTTTTTAAATATTCATATCTTTTTTTCGATCCAAAGTCAAAGGTTTTTTTTTGGGGAATTTTTGAAATTCAATTAAAAATACTTATTCTTCAAACCTATCAAAATCGCTTTGTGGGCTGCATTTTGTAATGCTAAACTATTTAAAAATAAGTTTAAACAAATTTTTTTTTTTTTAAATTTTATGTTTTGTATGTGACTAAGGCCCAAATTGCGTTTGCGCAACGTACCCTCCTGGTTCAGGGGGTGGGGGTATGAATTATTTTCTTGATTTTTTTTTCTTGATTAGGTCAATTACTAAGATTGTGCAAAATTTTATGGAAATCGCACAAGCCCTTCTGGGGTCAGGTTTTAATGGGTTAATACCAATTTTTTCAGGTTCTGCTTCGAAGATTTTATGAAAAATTAAAATATGTTTTATGCATACATTCATTAGGGAATTGGAAGGAGCAAAAAGATTACCAAAATCAGAAATTGACTGATAATTTTTGTGAAAAATAAAAATTTCACTTGGAGCAGTCAAAACTTCATCCCTTTTTCTCAATTCGTCACCGCATTTTTCACAATTTAATTTAGAAATGATTTTGTACGCTACGTATCCAACAAAATACCTCATGGAAACCAGCTCTAAGTTAATATCTTTTAGATTACAAAAGGTGTCACCTACAAAATACGCCTCGTGCATCTCACTACTTAGATCAAGATTTTCCAGGATTTCATTGTCATTATCATCGCCATTAGCCTGCAAAACATCCTCATTAAAAGAAGCGCTTGAAATTAAATTAGTCATTGAGTCTTGCGTCTCTTCACAATTGGTAGAGGAGCTAAACTTTATTATTTTAAAGGCTAATAACCTGGCTAAGATATTATTAAGTTCAGCTACAGAGGGGTTACAATTATTACCTCCTTTTTGCCTTAACACAGCAAACGTATTCTCCAACTTGTCCTGGTTAAAGGCCTTTGTCATAATAAAAAACTTGTCCGAATTATCTTTTAATATTTCATCTACAAGTAGAAGGACCGATTTTAAGGATAGTTTCATGCCATCTAGGAAGAAAACTCGTTTTTTTTCATCAACAAATTTCACTTCCTCTAGATAATATAAAAATGTTTGAATAAATGTGTGCGATTCTTTCTTAATCTGAAGAGCAGATCGGTAGCAGTTATCTGCATACAAAGATCCACTATTCATGCAATCAAATATTTGATCAATTTTTGCTATAAAATCAGCTGTGGATAACGCTACCTCTTGTGTGATTTTTTTAAATCCACTTATGTCTGAAATTGTTCTGATAGCAGCTTCAACTGTTTTACTGAACACTTGCGTGGCAAATTTAACACGCATTTTTTCAAATGAATTTGGAAATATGTGTTGTCTAGTCAATTTTGGGCACATTTTGGTTTTACAATTTTCTTCCCTCTCCCAAAGCTCTTGAACTAAGGACTGTATCGAAAATTATAAATACACCAAAACATGCCTCATACTAGTGCATAACAAAAGTTAGAATTTATTTTTTTATAAATTACATTTCATATTGTATTTTTTTGTAAATAGCAATAAAAAAAAATTATTTAGTGGGAGGCTTACCTACATCTTTAATCTTTTTGTGGAGGTCCTTCATTAAATTCTGGCCACAGCCAGAACCTAATTTTTTGACAACACTATTCCATTTTTTTTTTAATTTTTGAACGGAGTTAGCCAGGTTAATGTATTTTTTAAGGTCATTCTTCATCAACGCTTAGGATTTCTCGATGGGGCGTATCTCTGGACAATTTGGAGGATTCATGTTTTTTTGAACAAAAGTTATGTTCTTTTCTCATACCACGTTAGTACTGGCTTAGCATAATGGCAAGAAGCTAAGTCGGCCCAAAACAAAGTCTTGCCAGTGTGTTTTTTCACCAACGGCAGAAATCTCTACTTTAGGCACTAATTTAGGTACATTTCAGCGTTCAGGGGCTTGTCCGTGAAGAATGGAGTCGACATTTTTCCACACTTGCATATTGGTTGCCAAACGAGAATCTTATTGCAAAATGTTTCGCAAATAATTGATTTGTCAGATTTTAAAATTTCACTGCCTTTCGGAACTGTGTAGAATTGGGGTCCTGGCAGCGTTTTGTAGTCCAATTTCACGTATGTTTCGTCGTCCATTATGATGCAATCAAATGTTTGCCTAAAAATATAGTTGTACAATTTTCGGGATCTGGTTTTCACCTGCGCGCCTTGCTGAGTGCTTCGTTTTGGCTGTTTTTGCTTTCTATATGTTCCCAACTGGATTCTCTTCTTGGCACGTTGAACCATTGCTGCACTCGTTCCGGCTTTTTCTGCGCAATCGCGTGCGGATATTCCCTTATTTTTTTAAATAAGGCACATATCTTAGTATCTAACAATGGTTGGGACGCACCCTTTTTACGACCTTGCCCTGGTGTGCAATGATACTACACATGACACATGATACTACACACCGGCGAATGGCTTTTTGCACAGCGAACAGACTAAAATTTGCTTCTTGTGCTAGTTTTCTATACGACATTCCTTTGGTTGATGCCCATTTGGACAAAATTTCTTCACGAAGTTTTGCGGAAAGTCCTCTCATTTTTAAGCGCGTCGATATACTACAACAAATTTTTCACGAAAATAACAATTTGAACCTCTAGAATCTAAAAACCGATATTGCTGAGCAACCAGCATTGCATAGCCCACTTTATATGATTTTTAAAGTGTATTTATAATTTTCGATACAGTCCTTACTTTAAAGCTAACTAAACCATCAGGCGTTTTCAAGTCGCATTTAAGCCAACCATTTCGCAATGACTTGATTAAATGTGGGAAATCGAACATGCAATAAATTTTTTGATTTTGAAATTGAAAGTATGGTTTCTCTATACATACGCCTAAGTCGGAGAAACACTTTCTATTAGAAGACCCCTGATCACAAACCAAAACGTTCACTACTATACCAAAATTGCTTAAAATTTTAAGATTTTCTTTAATTATTTTGCACAACGTATCTGCTGTTAATCCATTCTCTGACACAAAATAGTTTAAAATTGAACACCAACTCGAGAACATGGACTTCAACATAAATACACATACTTGCTTACCAATTTTTTTTGTTCTTTCGAAGCCTGTGCATTCAAATCCGTCAATTAAATCTAGTTTTTGATTGTATCGTAATTCTCTACGTATTGCCATTTCGTCCATTAAAAGAACCATATTATTTTCATTTTTATCCTCCAACTCTAAGCACATCTTTTTAATGAATTCAAAAGCCACATTGTTGATACCGGGCTGAAGGAACTTTATTGGAGCCCACCGATTTAAGGTGCTGATATGTGGCAAATTGAAATTTAACTTATCTCTTAGGAAAGAATATGTTGATTGTGAAATATAAAAAATATTTTGCGCTAAATATTTCACTTCGTCAGAATATTCTTTTGGCCGGGTGCTAAGTAAAAGTTTACAAAATGTTTTGGATTCCAAGTTGATATGTTTTAAAGAATCAATTGAATTTTTTAAAGTCTTTGAACAACAATTCTTGGATTTTCAAATAAAGCGCTTTTCTTTTCGCAATTTTTCGTTAATTTTTTTGAATTTTTTTAATAGGTCGCTGTATTTCTTTTTGTAATAATGGGTTATTTTGACGTTTTTTTCGCAATTACTGCATACTATGTCATCATAACGTGGTCGTTTCAATGAAGAATCTGGTTCTAAAAATTCTTCATCCGAAATCTCATGATCTTCGTCTAAGTTTAAGGTTGGAATCGCATCCTTTTTTAGAAACCTTTTTCCTACATAAGTACTGGAGAAATGATTTTCACTAATATACAGTTTTCGGTTATAGTCGTCATAAGATATATTGCATTTTTCGCGCCAAATTTGGCCAAACACGAAATCAGCAGCGGGGAATCTAAATAATCTAAGATTCTCGCATTGTCGTCTCGATTTTTTGCAACTGCGAACACAACATTGAATTCCAGACGTTGAGGAATTTCTATTTGTCTTTATATTTGTAGCCATATTGTAACAAACCGAAACACAAAATAGAATTACAATGTTGGACAATGGCGTTAAAATACTTCTTAAAAAATTCAAAATTGGTATCAACCACGTCAAAATATAAACAAATAATTTTACTTGGAATGCGCCACGTAAAAATATTTGTAGAAATTTCAAATTGGATTCAACCACGTCAAAAAAAAACCGCTGCAAAAGGTTCAAAATTGGTATCAACCACGTCAAAATATAAACAAATGATTTTACTTGGAACTCGCCACGTAAAAATATTTGTGAAAATTTCAAATTGGATTCAACCACGTCAAAAAAAAACCGCTGCAAAAGGTTCAAAATTGGTATCAACCACGTCAAAATATAAACAAATGATTTTACTTGGAACTCGCCACGTAAAAATATTTGTGAAAATTTCAAATTGGATTCAACCACGTCTAAATATTTGCAGGTTTTAAAAATCAATCAAAGCGCAGCATTTGAGCAAACAGCCATACACCACAAATCTTCGATTGATAGTGACATTACAGCAAAACCAAAAAGCATGCACACAATAAACGACAACAACAAAAACATTAGCGAATCCCGAGTCATCTTCGCTGAAACGATGATGACGATGCCTTCGTTCGTTGTTTGTTTTTTGTTTGCGCTTCGGCAAACAAGATCAAGAAACATGCATGCAAAAAATGATTGAGCGAACACTACGCTGCAACAACCACCACTTCAATGTACACGAGTGAAGCCGTTGCGAACAATAACATAGCTTTTTGCTGTTGTCCTACGCAAATCTAACAGAAAATGTTATGAACCTAACATTTTCAAATGCCTACGCTTCGCTCTTCCCGCTCGCATCATAGCAACCGAAAACACTTGTGTGCCCACATGCGCGTTCTATATTACTTCATATTCTTTGGTAATACTAAACTAGAGTCTAAGAGTTAGTATTAAGCTAGACGCTAATGCTAGTACATCGAAAAGCAATTTGTATTCAAAAATACAAATAATAAAAAACTTTTACTGTCGCAGTCGGTAGGATCTGTGGAAAAGATCCTAAAACGAACCAACGTGAAATATCGCGTGAGAAAAAATAATAATTTGTAGTAAGCTTATTTTTTATAACTTTCAGCTTACTTGCTTTATTTAATAGAAGTGTGTAATACAAAGGATTGGAAAAAACAATATATGAGGTAACTGTTGTCTTGCCGACTCTGCTAGGCACGTCCGTCTCGTTCGCTGTCACTTATTCGTCTCCCCGTGTCTTTCGCGCGTTTTTCACTTGCTACTTTGGCTTTTGGCGGCAACGTCAGCCATCATGCCGCGAGTAGTGCCAATGCATGTGAACAGTGCCACTGCTCGGGTGATGCCACCGTACCATTAAATACTACAGTCGGCCGTTCTGATACTTTGATCGACCCGATCAATCGATATACATAAGTGAGCTTACAAACTACATAAGTGAGCTTACATCCTACTACATACAATACAATCAAAAGGAACTTAATTTACAATGGTTGAACAGCTGGTCATTAAAACTAGGGTGCTGAAGGCTGAAGATGTAAATTAGTTTCAATGAGGTGTTGCGGAAGCGACTCAATTACTTCGTTACTTGGAGGCTCAACCCACTTGCGAATATGGTTGGCTTCAAGGATGCCTTGATAAGGGAGTTGGGTAATGGGGCAATCATCGATGTCGCCTACGACATAGCGGTCATGAGACAGCTTCTTGATTACCACATATGGACCCTTAAACTTCGGAATAAACTTCTTGTTGGTGCCAATGGTCGTATCATTATTTCGAATAACGACAAAGTCTCCCACGTCAAAAACCCTGGGCGGTCGACTATGCTCATGGAAGCGCTTTAAGTTGTAATCTTGACTCTCCCGAATGGCAACAGCGGCCTGATCTCGCACAACCTCAAGATCTCTTCCGACGGAGTTCACATCTTTCTCATCCAAGAATTCGGTAAGCCGATCCACTTCACACCCCCTCTGCAAAACGCCAAAGAGAAGTTTGCTAGGGGCCGTTTTAATTGACCGGTGAACCGTATTGTTCAGTGCGTACTCAACATGCGCTAGCTGGCGCACCCAATCGGAATGAGCCAGCGGCTCGCTCAATTTGGCCAGAATCGCTTTAAGCGTCCGATTCACTCTCTCAACTTGACCATTTGCCTGCGGGGACGCAACCGCAACCTTTACGTGCTCGATATTTTTATCCGAAATGTAAGATGTAAACTCGAGAGACGTAAAACATGTTCCCTGGTCACTCACTATTCGCGAAGGGCGACTATAATACTCAAAATACTTATTGAGCGAAATGCATACTTCACGCGTACTTGTCGATACGACCGGATACAATTTTACATATTTGGTAAAGGCATCGACGACCAGCAGAATATGCTTTCGTTTGGACTGAAGTGACGGCAGGGGACCGAAGTGGTCAATATGGATCGTGTGGAATGGAACGGGCTGCTTTGGGATATTATATAAATTGTGCTCGTTAGTACGAGTCGGGGCGGAATACAGAATGCACTTAATGCAATTGCGGATACATCTTTCAACTTTCGGTTGCATGTCAGGGAACCAGTAATGTAATTTAAGCTGGTCCATAGACTTCGTAACACCGAGATGGCCAATCTTTTCATGAGTATGCCGCACCACATTCTCCTCAAGCTCACCGGACACATAGAGGAATAGATCCCCCTTTCGGTCCTGTCGGTAAACAATTCCGTCATGCATATCATACGAATTTGACTCACCTTCACTCAAACTAACCTTCAATTTAGAGATAACTGGGTCGCGGTTTTGTACGGCCCTCACTTGGAAATCAATATCTTCGGAACCAATGACAGAAACAATATGGCATCGGCTAAGAGCATCCACATGACCCATACGGGCGCCAGGTCGATGGGAAACGGAATAATTATAATTTTCAAATTCAAGGGCCCAGCGAGCGATTCGCGGATTCATTTCTCGTTTATTTAATGTTAGAGTTAGTGAGTTACAATCAGTAACAATTTTAAATGGAATACCTTCCAAATAAGTGCGGAATCGGCGGAGGGCGTAGACAATAGCAAGAGTTTCCAACTCGAAACTGTGATAATTGGCTTCTTGAGGCGTTGTACTCTTCCAGTGTCGTACTACTACGACACTGGATGCAATTTCCCATCATCGCCTTTCTGAAGCAAAACGGCACCGAAGCCTTTTGCGCTTGCATCGCAATGCAGCTCGGTTTCACGCTTCGGGTCGTAAATCGTAAGAACTGGGGCGGAGGTAAGAGCGGTACGCAACATTTCATAGGCCTCTCGGCACTCATCATTGAAATGAAACGGGACCTCCTTCTTCGTAAGATTATTCAGAGGACGCGCAATGACCGAGAATGACGGCACAAACCGCCGAAAATATGAGCATAATCCCAAATATGAATGTAGCTCCTTAGAGTTTTTTGGCACTGGGTAATTTTGTATAGCGTGTATATGGTCCCCACTGGGAGTAATACCAGACGCTGAGACATTGTATCCCAGATATTCAATCTGTTCGTAAGCAAACTTGCACTTTGACAATCGCAACTCTAGTCCATTACGAGCAAGACAGCGCAGGACGTCGATTATCAACTCCATATGCTCGGCAATGTCCCTTGAGGCGATCACAATATCGTCAAAATAGACTACAATAAGTCCGGTATCGGTAAAAGGCTTAAGGATTCGCGATATGAACCGCTGAAACACTGAGGGTGCATTTCTCAACCCGAATGGCATTCGGATGTACTCGTATTGACCACTCGGGGTTACGAAAGAAGTGTATCGCGTCGAGTCATCCGCCATTTTCACGTGGTGAAAACCATTCTTGAGATCAAGCAACGTAATCGTCAATTAACGGAATAGGAAAATTGTCTCGTATTGTCAATTTATTGAGCGCTCTATAATCAACACACATGCGCGTTTCACCATTTTTCTTCTTAACTAACACAATAGGTGAAGCATAGGGTGAATCGCTGACTCTGGTTACTTCGCGTCGGAGAAGGTCACTTATGATCGCACTCACTTCATCCTTCTCGCGGTAAGAGAGTCGCCGAGGCGAGCAAAAGAACGGCGTATCGGTGGTGAGGCGTATCGTCATATCATAATTCGGGACAGTCACCGAACTTTGATCAAACTTCAAATATTCGGCGGTAATGCCGTGGCGTAAGCAGTCACGGAACGGTGCAGCAAGCTGCGGATCAATGTCAATTTCGTCGGAAGATACAAGAACCCAAGGATTCTGAGAATTTTGGAACTCATCAAGCGCCTCAATGGCACCAGGCCGCGACAATGTTCGACGCGGAGTGGCAAAGAAATGTGAAACAATTCCCTTCCGATTAATGAGAATTCGCCTGGATGAGCCCCCACTTTCACTTACACTATTCAATTGAGCCACTTCGGAAGTCAGAGGTGAATTACAAACGCACACGTCTTTTGGTTCATTTAATATGGCATTGCCAGAAACGTTAAATACAGAACTATGTTCAGGAATAGGAATGATTGGGCAAGAATACAGTAGGATTTTAAATGACTGGAGTGCATCCCTGCCAAGCAGCATCGGGAACGGAAGAGCGTCGTCTGACAGAACCAACACAGGAATTATCCGCACACGATTCTGCAGGAGCACAGCAACACCCAGCTCACCGTGAGTGACTATATTAGCCTTGCCCAATCCGCAAAAGTTCGATGGCCTCGGTTGTCCAATCTTGACAAACTCCGGAACCAAGGATATTGTAATAAAGCTAACGGGGCTACCCGTGTCAAGAAGAGAATTACAACCAATTACACCTGTGCATTTGGAATTACTCGACTTAAACACAACACTCACCATCTGAAGTGCGCTCATGGTCTGAGCTGTCCCCTCGTCATCACCGTCGTCATCTTCTCAGGCGATCTTCTTCGGGGCTGACGGGCAGTCAGCTTGTTGGTGACCAAGGTTGCCACATCGGAAGCACGAACCAGGATCGCGACGCTCTTTTGAACACTCAGAGGAAAAATGCCCATAGCCGGAACAATTAAAGCAGCGTGGTCCACTAGCTGCGGCGGAAGTCGGAAGTTTGGTGTGGGTGGCGCTCGTCGGAGGTGTGACAGCTGGAATCGGAAGGCGCACTTCGGAGCGGCGCAATTTCAGCTTGTCGTAGCGAACCATCAGCTCCTTCAGCTGCTGGATGTCGGTTGCGCCATACAAGATCGAAATATCGGAGGTACGATCTTGTAGGCCGGCAATTATGGCTTCAATGACTTCGTTGGCTTCGATGTCTGCATGTGAGGCAATCTCCACCATAATAAGGACGTACCGGAAGCTCGTCTCGTTTTTCTTCTTAAAACGCTGACGCAGCTGGTCGTAGACTTCTTGGCGGCTCGTACGGCGATCGAACTCAGCCACTAGCATAGGACGCAACTCCGCCCAATTGGTGACATTAATTGTGCGGAGGAACACACCTGCTGTTCCCTTCAACTTGCGGCGCGCACAAATGTATCGATCGCGATCATCGCAATCGAGCGTGGCTGAAATGTCTTCGAAGTCGGCGATCCACTTCCAGATGCCATAGGAGTCGTCGCCCGTGAAGTCGGCAATTGCACTGTCCATTTCGGAAAAATCAAATTTACGTCGGCCCGACGTGGACGCCGTTTCTTGTTCTAGTGCGCACACCTTTGCGCGCAGCTCCAGTAGGGCGGCCCGCTGTTCGAGCCGTTGGATCTCAGCGGCGGCGTCTTCGTCGCATTCCAGTACATCGACCTCGTCACCACCCGGAAGACCGGCCTCCGCGTGGAGTGCCATCAAAGTGGTGCGTGTCGAGTTCGGCGGCGGCGAAATGCCCGCAGCCGTCAGCTCAGCCATCAATTGGCCCTTCGTCGCTCGATTCATGGTGCTGGATTCGTAAGTGGGTGCTCCGCTGGACGATGCACTAACCCGCGTTGTTATGAAATTGCGGCGGGTGCTCCGCTGGACACTTCACTAACTCACGTTGTTGTGAAATCGAGGCGGGTGCTCCGCTGGACGCTGCACTAACTCACGTTGTTGTGAAATCGAGGCGGGTGCTCCGCTGGACGCTGCACTAACTCACGTCGTTGTGAAATCGAGGCGGGTGCTCCGCTGGACGCTGCACTAACTCACGTTGTTGTGAAATTGTTGGCCGACACTCGCAGTAGGTCTTTTATCCCACTTCTGAACTGTAGTAAGCTTATTTTTTGTAACTTTCAGCTTACTTGCTTTATTTAATAGAAGTGTGTAATACAAAGGATTGGAAAAAACAATATATGAGGTAACTGGTGTCTTGCCGACTCTGCTCGGCACGTCCGTCTCGTTCGCTGTCACTTATTCGTCTCCCCGTGTCTTTCGCGCTTTTTTCACTTGCTACTTTGGCTTTTGGCGGCAACGTCAGCCATCATGCCGCGAGTAGTGCCATCGCTCGAGTGTTGCCAATGCACACTGAACAGTGCCACTGCTCGGGTGATGCCACCATACCATTAAATACTACAAATTTTTAATATTATTGAAATTCATTAAAGAAAAACGTATACACTACTTATAAAGGATAATTATATAAAAGCAAACTATAACGAGTCACGAAGTAAAGACCAAATTAAGTGCGTGTATCAAGTTTGTTAAATATGTGCTAAACCACAGAATAAACAGTATACAGAAGGCGCATCTGAAATAATTTTGCGATTTCATTTCTGACGCGGGCGGGAAGCAACAAAGGTGAGGAAAATGTAAAGGGAACCGAGAGAGTAAGCGCGAATTGATGTATTGTATACGCATAGATTCGATGGTTTTGGGCAAAGTAAATCCTAAGTAGCGCCACTCTTTGACAACCAGGCGTCGATTCTGTATGACAAGAACTGTCAAATTGTTGTTGTTCACGTGTAAAACTGAGCTCACCACGATGGCCGGACACTAGTGGCAGGATTGCGTGTACGTGAAAAATACTGAAAAAATTGCAGTTTCTATGAATTTCTTAAACGTAATTTAAGACGATTTTATAAAGGAATCGCTTACTTTTTATGTTGGTATAAGCAGAGAACAGAAAGCTAAATAAAATTCTCATCAATTATTTGGTTTTTACCAAAATTTATGAACAATTTTAAATTATTTCGTTTTTTATTCAAGAGCAACTCTGTCATTCTTATATATATTCACCACAAGTCAATGTCAGTTGGTAATGAAATTCAAATGGTATTCTTGTTTGAATTTTCAAAGGCGAAACGCAATTTTTGTATGGGCAATTTTTAAGTTTTTATAAAGAAATTTTCATGTATTTTTATATTTTTTCAGCATCATGACTAGAAAGTGTGTTTGAGGCTGCAAGGGAGCTGAAAGTGTCATCGATTTCCGCGGGAAATTCAGGGTGCCAACATTGTTACTACTAATTAATTTAATTTGCTAATTTTCCAATTAATTTGTTTATTATAACTTTCTCAGGGCAATTTCAAAACACAAAAAAATTTATTTTTTCCTTTCCCCACCACTTTGTTGCCTAGATTTGTGGTGGTGCTTAGGTGGATAAGTTAACTTAACTGTATATATCTTTTTTATCTAATATATAAATTATATATATACACCTAAGTCTGTTTTTACACGGTCTTTTTTTACACGGTTTTGATATAACACGGTTTGAAAATTGAATATTTTTAATTTTTTTACACGATTTTATTCCATTTAGCACGATTTGAAATTTTATGTACTTAAATTTTTTTTGTCAAATTTAATTTTTGCGAAGTATGTTCATATCACAAAAAAGTATTTATGAAAGAAAAGTCTGAAACCATCGATAGTATCGATAGTTTGCGAACACTAGCTTAAAGATTTAAGTGAATTCCCTTTTAGCGCGTACAAGCAATTTTTACTGGTCAAAGCAAATGTGAATAGCACTAATTTAGGGGAATTCCCTTTATGTGCATACAATAAAATTTACTGGTCAGAGCAATTGAAACGTGTTAATATTTTGTGAACTGTCAATGCAATAAGACGTGTTTGGTAAAGAAATGTTAATAGGTTTTAGAGATTAGGAACAAATCACCCATTTTTGTATACGATCAATGTCTTTTTTTACACGGTTTTTTTTTACACGGCTTCTTCTGGAACCAATCTACCGTGTAAAAACAGACTTAGGTGTATATATTTATTTATTACATATATTTATTTTTATATGTACATCATAAGTATAAAAAATATTGTAAGGGTGAAAATATGCCTACAGGGGAACCGAGCACCCAAAAAACATCGGTAACGCGCCATTTTGCGTACCCCTTGGGTGGTGTGGAAAAAGCAAACACATTTTCAGATCTAGATGCTGCTAGCAGTAGGATGCCGCCTGCCGATAGTTGTTGATTCGATGTCTGCCTTTGCGTTTGGCTGAATTAGAAAAAGGGTTTAATAAAATGTAATACGACTTATGTGTGTATTGATGATGCTGTTCAATTGAACCAACCAAACATCAAACTTTCGATTGCGTTTCAATAGGGTGACACCGGTGCACCATAATGATCCTGTGCTGGCCGGCCGCCAGTGTACATGCCATGCCACATACATGCCACTGCCATTGACGACGTGGACGATGAAATGTAGTCGCTAGTACTGCGTTTGCTGTAGTCATCGGTGCTTCGCTTTGCCGGCGCTGTAGTGTAATCATCAATAGCTGGCCGCTTTGAGCTGCTGCTTGTGTTATCGCCGCGCTTGGAATAGTCCAGGCGTTTCGTGGCCGTTGTGTAGCCGTCAATGCCACGCTTGCTGGAAGTTGAGCTGCCATAATCGTCACGTTTCTTATCGTAACTGCGGAATAAAACCAACACGCAAATAGATTAATAGAATGTTTTCTGAATATTTTTTTTCGGCCTAGGGAGAACAAGAGAATAGAATGTAAAACGTACCTTCTGGATGACGCTAGACTTGCATCAAAACGTGGCGGTGGTGCCTCGAAACGACTTTCAGTGCCGGCTGGTCGCTTACGATCTGCCACATCCACATAGCGTTCATCGCTGGGGCGTTTCGCCAAACGCTTAAGTGGATCTTCCCGTGCTTGTATAATCCTTCAATTGGTCGACGACAAGACAGAGATCCAGGCAAAGTGGTGGGGAAAAAGAAATTAAAGCGACGTATTAGATATGTCTTCATTTAAGTCAGACTTACATTACAATTCGCACATTGCATTTCGATGGAGCAAACCGAGGAATATGCTCCTGGATATAATGGCTACCCGGCGAATTGCATTTCCGCGACTTGCTTCTGCAACTCGAGCGCAATATGGCTACCTAAAAGAGAAAATACAATTTAAAAAAGTACGATTGATAGATACTCACCAGGTTTCACTTCTGCACTTTATTATATTTAATTATATTAATTTTTAATGTGCTTCGATGCGATATTTTGTTCCTTTTGAACAATGTAATAAAAAATGACATTTCATTTCTGCATTGGAGGTGAAATTTGCACATTTTGTGGTGAAAGTGGTCAAATTATTATAAGACAGGGTTGAAATTTTTGTTATCGATGGTGAATATAGAAATGTATTAAGATGGGAAATGTTTGTAATGATTATGATTTCATTAAAATTATTTCATTCAGTTCAGTCGCATCAAAGAAATTTAATAATGAATACGAAAATGTTCTTCTGAACACATTCATCATCTTTTGATTAAATTATCGTGTTGTGAGTTTATATTACCAATCAAAATGTATAAAAACTTATTTTTAGTACGTATTAAGAGCTCTGAAGATGCACGACATTACTATAACACACAAATTTTGAAATAATTTATTGCAAGAAACTTTGTCGTTCACATTTTACCTTGTACAATAACAAAATTACCTTGATATTGATTTAGAATGTTTTATGTTTTTATCATGAAATTATTTTTGGGAAAGAAAAATTGACATTTTTTTCAAATGTTGTCTATTTTAATCAATTGTGGTTATAACTATTGTATTTCTCCAGTAATTTTACAGTTTTGTTAAGATATTTAATCTTTCAAACATTTCTTTATTTCTTGATTGGAAAGAGCAGTCAGAAAATTAGGCATAAAAACCAACAGAAAATCGTTATGGGGTAGCACTGCTTGTGCGGCAACACTGCCACTAGTGTCCGGCCAAAAAAGAGTGGCGCTACTTAGGATTTACTTTGGTTTTGGGCTTTATTCTCATTTCGACAACAAGCAATGTTGTTGCTTTCCGCAGCAAGCCAGCTTGGCTTTACTCGTGCACATTGAAATGGTGGTTGATTTGGCAAAGCAATCGCCAAGGCAAATTCAATAGGTAGTTGCAGCATTCTTTGATAATTAGCACAACATTGTAGCAATAGTTTTCTACTTATTATCACTTTCTTAATGCGTCTTGGTTGTTTCAATATTTAACACATATATTTCATTGTAGCCATTTGTACTTTTTACAACTTCTATTTTACAAGCAGACCAAAAGAACTTATAAAATCCATTGAATTTTGGTTTTTCCCGTAGTGGTACCACCTTATGTGCCTTGGCGATCGCTCAATCAACTTTTCTATGAAACTGCCTGTCCACTTCTTGTTCTTGTTTGTCAAAAAGCAAGCGGAGAGCGAGCACGAGCCAGCACCATCATACAAGCGGCACATCGCTTTGTTGCCCAACAACCACAGTGTGTGCTGCGCGGTCGCAGCTTCTCAGCTTACGTTCTCGCGCCCTGTGTGTTTTCGTCCCTTTTACTGCTTCCCCCGCATCAGCAAACGGGTCCTACCGCTGGAACCCGCAAAGAAAATTTTCTTTACACCAGATGCGCATTCTGCATATTGTTTGTTCTGTGGCTAAACGTAAAAAGGCTTAAGTTCACAATACCGAAAAATTAACAATTCACAAAAAAAAGAAGTTTTTATATTCAACAACAACAAACAGTTAATGAAGTGCGTGGGTTTTGTGGTGTCTTGCGGCTTCCAAAGGCAAAGAAAAAGTACAGTCATGCGTGCTTCTCTAGCAGTCGAATCTCTTAAGACTACTTGAAAACTGCTAGAAATTAGCAAGATTTGACTTAGCAACAGCAAACAGTTAATCTAGTGCGTGGGTTCTGTGGTTTTGCGGCCTTCAAAGGCAAAGGAAAAGTAGAGTCGTGCGCGCTTTCTCAGCGGTCGAATTTCTTTAGACTACTCGAAAACTGCTAGAAATTAGCTAGATTGGACTTAGCAACAGCAACAGCATAAACCAAAAGTGAAGAAAAAGGAAACCTGCAAAGCAAAAAAAAAAAATATTACACAAAAAACAAAAACCGTAAAAGAAAAACCTAAATATTACAAAGTTTAATCGGAAATCGAGACAAATTCACGTAATAGTTTCACAGACACAATTTGTTATTAATGGAAAAAGAATTAGACATTATAAATGAAAATTTAAAGTTATTAAATATAAAGACAGAAAACAACATGGCTGAAGCTAAAGAAAAACGGGAACTCGTCATGCAAAATATTAAATTAATCCAACCATTCGACGGCGACTCAAATTACTTGGCGTTGTACGTCGATAGTATTGACGCTATTATGCCACAGCCTCTAGCACTTGCTCAAGAAGAGAAGGCATTCTATTTTAATTGCGTCCTACGGACATTGCGAGGCCCTGCACTAGATGTCGTCAGAAGAGAGCAACCATCAGAATGGACAACACTGAGGCAGTTATTGGTAGATGAGTTTGGCGAACATACTCCTGTTTCGACGCTTATTTTAGAGATAAGTAATATTAAATTTAAGAATAGTGTAAGGTTATTATGTGAAGAAATAAATTTAGCAGTATGTAAAGTGAAGGTGATGAGTGAACAACACTGGAAGTGATTAGCAGCTTTTAACTAGTGCTCCGAAGTATTTTGATTTTTTACAAATATAAAAGAAAAGTAAACCCTAAATTGTGACTTTGTCGGATATCGCTGATTGGGTATCCCCCGGGAAGGTGAAGTGCTGTGTCAAAACCCTTCGAGGAAGCTACATCACGGTTTGGGAATCATTCTGGCTAGCAGCAGTTTGATTTCATTTTGATGCTCCCCCGGCCCACAAAGTGGATCGCATATGCAGCCATAGATCGAATTGTCAAAATATATTGTATAAATTTTAAGCATATATTGTACAATATTATTAAACACATCCTAAAAGTATACTTAATAATTTATACTCAATTTACACTTGCAGTACCTAATCTGATAAGTCATTATTAGTCATAAGTTCGATAATTCAAAAGTGGCGTAGTAACTAAAAACATCAGAGAATGGCCTCAAATCCGCCTCCTGGAGGTGGACCGGAAACACCAACAAACAACCTTTTCCAAAATACCACATCTGTAGAAATATTTAAACTAAAACAAAAACTGAATGAGTTAGAAAACTTATGTAAACAACTTAGAGCTGAAAATCAGAAGCTTAAGGAAGAGAAAACTTCTAATTTGATTGAAAATACTACGATCTCGAACAATTCCCCATGTTACGAGACAGATGAGGAAGAACTGGCATTAGAAACAGAATGGATTGTTAACAGAGCTAAAAGGCAAAACAAAAAGCGAAAAGCTGAGGGTTCACCAGAAATAGTTTCAACAGACAACATCCACCAAAAAATAGAAAATGCTCAGCAATTGAAAGATAACACAAGGCGCGATCGTCCTCCACCTATAATGGTAACAAATGTAGCAGATTATCAAGCCATGAGAAATCGTATTCAACAAACGGCAAGAAGTGACTTTGTCGTAAAACTTTTAAATAATGATATATATAAAATAAGTGTTACTTCAAGTGATGACTACCGTTCAATTACGAAAACGCTATCCGATAATAACACATCTTGGTACTCTTACGAAGATAAACAAACTCGCCCAATCAAGGTCATGATAAAAAATTTACATCATTCTTGTAGTCCAACGTCCATTATAGCTGACCTTAAAGCGCAAGATCTTAAAATAATAAACGTTACAAATAAGCTGAAATGGAAAACCCGCGAACCGCTGAATCTGTTTTTTGCAACTTTTGACTCAAATGAAGATGTCAAGAAAATCTACAATATCAAGAAAATTCTAAATTCTATTGTAACAGTGGAACCAATAAAGAATTCAAATCTTATTCCGCAGTGTAAAAACTGTCAAAGCTTTGGCCACACTAAAAACTTTTGCGGCAAAATTCCTCGATGTGTGAAATGCGGAGGCAAACATAAAACTGTTGAATGCAACAAACCTGCAAGCGAAAAGCCTAAGTGTTGTAATTGTGGAGAAGATCATCCTGCAAGCTACAGAGGCTGTGTTGTGGCTAAAGAACTGCAGAAAATGCGAAACAAAATTATTAAAAATCGAGCTGAGAATACCTCTCATCCTCCACAAAACGATAAACCACTAACTGGCCGCGCTCAACTAATTGAAAAACTACCAATTACTAACACGATAGTCAGTAGTACTGAAGCCAACCGGAAAAATCTGAAGCCTTCTTACTCAGCTGTAATAAGGAATAATATTGAACAAACCGGATCTAAGCGTACGGAAGCAAATGAAGACGTATTGACGCAAATTCTAAATAAATTAAACAAACAAGAAGAATATAACAAAAATCTTGAAAAAAGACTGCAGTCTTTAGAACAAAAATTGAAAATCAAGGCATGAATTCTACGTTCCGATTAATGGCATGGAACTCGAATGGCTTGCTAAAACATCAAAAAGAGCTTGAAATGTTACTAGAGCTAGAAAAAATTGATATCTGTCTTATTTCTGAAACACATTTTACTACTCAGAGCTACATATCATTTAAAAATTTCAAAGTCTATCACACAATCCATCCTAGCAATTGCGCACGAGGAGGCACTGCAGTTATTATAAGGAATAATATTGACCATTATGAAGACACCAAAATCAGCAATAATGTTTTTCAAACTACAACCGTTACTGTTAAAACCAACAAGCAATGGATGTCCATCACGGCTATATACTGTCCTCCAAAACACTCTATTTCATGTGACGAATACAAAGAAGTTATTGGAATCCACAAACACAAATTCATTATGGGCGGCGACTTTAATGCGAAACACATTCATTGGGGTTCACGTCTCACCACAACTAAAGGACGCGAACTAATGAAAGCAGCAACGGAGACCGGGTGCGAGTTCGTTTCGACAGGAAAACCAACGTATTGGCCAACAGACATTCATAAAACACCTGATCTAATTGACTTCTTTATGATAAGGAAAATAGCTCAGAACTTTGTTCAAATAGAAGATGGTCAAAATATATATTCAGATCACTCACCTATTTACTTAACAGTTAGTGAGTCAATAATTGAAAAACAACAAGACTGCACACTGCATAATAAAAACACCGACTGGGATTCATTTAAACAAGACTTGGAGGGTATGATTAGCTTCAGTTCACCAATATTTTCAGCTGAACAACTGGAATTAGAAGTGGATACTTTTATGAAGCAAATACAGCAGGCTGCGTGGAACAACACACCTAAGTTACGACGAACAACAAAAGGTGCTAATTATCCGAAAGAAGTAAAGATCTTATTGTCAATGAAAAGAAAGCTACGCCGCAAATGGCAGCAAACGCGTTCACCGATTGATAAAGCTAAACTCAATAAAGCAGCAGATGGCCTTAGAAAAAAACTAAGTAGCATAAAAACTGCATCAATGCAACAATATTTATCAGAACTCTCAGCGGACAAAAAAGATGATTATTCTCTTTGGAAAAGCACAACATTTTTAAAAAGACCGATATGTCACATTCCTCCTATTAAAAATGACAACAGCACGTGGGCTAGAAGCGATAAGGAAAAGGCTTGTGCATTTGCAAAACATCTAGCAAATACATTCCGTCCTAACGAAAGCAATGTGGATGTAGATCTGCAAAACACTTATAAGGAAAGCACAAACATCCCATTTGTCACTTTGAATGAGCTGCAAACGGAAATTAAATTGTTAAAGACAAAAAAAGCACCGGGTTTTGATTTAATTACAGCGGAGATATTGAAGAAACTACCAGAATCAGCTCTAGAAAGGCTAGCCTATCTGTACAATTCAGCAATTCGACTTAAATACTATCCAAACCTGTGGAAAGTTGCTGAAGTAATTATGATCCCAAAGCCTGGAAAAGACCCTCATATTGTTTCGTCATATCGACCTATCTCCTTATTGCCACAACTTTCAAAGCTATTTGAGAAACTCATACTAGAAAGGTTAAAACCAATAATCGTGTCAAAGAACTTAATACCCTCCCATCAATTTGGCTTCCGACGTAAACACTCAACCTTGGAGCAAGTTCACAGAATTATCACCATTATTGAAAAATCTTTAGAGGATAAAAATGTATGCTCAGCGGTGTTTCTTGATGTCGCACAGGCATTCGACAAAGTCTGGCATGAAGGACTTATCTTTAAGCTACAATCCTGCCTCCCACGTGAATTCTGTGCCTTACTTGAGTCATATATTACACAAAGATACTTTCGAATCAAGCAGGGGAAGGAATATTCTGACCTTGTTGAAATAAAGGCAGGTGTACCGCAAGGAAGTATCCTTGGCCCAATTCTGTACCTCTTATTTACAAGAGACCTACCACTTACACCAGGTAGTATGACTGCAACTTTTGCTGATGACACGGCTATACTGTGCGTTGAGAACACAGAGTCTAAAGCTGCAAAAAACCTACAGCAAGCAATGAACTCAATTTTGGCATGGACAAAAACGTGGAGAATAAAGTTAAATAGCAGCAAATCAGTGCACGTAAACTTCACAAACAGAAAGATTCAATATATGCCAATAATACTTACTTACTTACTTAACTGGCCATAACAACCCGTTATCGGGTTACGGCCTGCCGCAAAACTTCTCTCCAGGCGCCTCTGCTTCGCGCGCGCCTTCTCCAGTTGGTCACACCAAGAGATACCAGGGCCTCTTCCACTTGGTCCTTCCACCGGAGACACGGCCTCCCTCTTCGCCGTCGACCTCCAACCATCGCATCGAATACCTTTTTCGCCGGAGCTTCGTCGTCCATGCGGCAGACATGACCGAGCCAATAATACTAGCTGGTGATAAAATACCATATGCTAACACAGCAAAATATCTCGGAATTACCCTTGATGCAAAATTACGTTGGAAGGAACACATCAAAAATAAACGAACTGAACTTAATATAAGACTTTCGAAAATGAACTGGCTAATCGGATGGAACTCAAAAATGTCCATTCACAATAAACTTTTAATTTATAAACAAATTCTTAAACCTATGTGGAGCTACGGGGCGCAATTGTGGGGTTGTGCAAGCGATGAAAACATAAAAATAATTCAACGTTTCCAAAATAAATTTCCTTAGAGGCATCGTTAAAGCACCTTGGTTTGTCAGAAATGCCGACATCCACCGTGACCTTAAAGTGAACATGGTACAAGACGAGATTAAAAAACAATCAGGTGCTCATCATTGCAGACTTCTAGCGCATGTGAATGAAGAAGCTAGAAGCATTCTTAGCAATGTATGTGCTACTCATCGCCTAAAACGCAAAAGGCCTCAAGAACTTATGGCTAACTAAAGAAATAGGAAACTTCTATTCCTTAACATAAACTCAATTTAATATACGCAAACTGCTCGTTAGTTAAGTAACTAGTTGTAGTGTCATCAAACATTGTTCTTTTTATTGTTATAATGTTTGTAATAAAAAAAAAAAATAGAAAAAAAAAATGTAAAGTGAAGGATTGTATTGAACTTAAAAATGAAAGTAATTCAACCAAAATATTTTTGAACAAAGAGTTAGACCAAATAAGTTTAAAGACACTGAAGACAGAGTTGCCAAATCATCTGACTGCATTAGTTAATGCGAATCTAGCTACCGACATTAAACATGCTATTAAAATCTTAAAAGAAAATAATGTTTTTGACGATGTTAAGAAAATAAACAAAAGCAGACAAAATCCCCTAAATAACTCATTCCCAAGAATTTCTAACTATTTAAATAATAGTAAAGCAACCAAAAATGATGAATACTTCGCAACACCGAATATAAATCAATTTTCGCAATATCCCATTTCTGATAATTTCCACAGAAATCAACCGTTCAATGGACCTAATCATTATAGCAATGTAAATCCACATTGGCAAAGTAACAGTTTCCCACAATTCAACACCCAATTTAATCGTACCCCACCATTTAACAACTACAACAATGCAAACTTAACTAATACACAGGCAACAAACCCATCGCAAATTAGAAGGCAAAATACAGTAAATTCAAACCAGTCTAGAATTCGTCGTTTTGGACAACCTGAGCCCATGGAGCAAGAGCCGTCAAATTTTCGATTAGAAGCCTCGGAGGACTACCCACAATAGAACTAGTAATAAACAATACACCTCTAAAACTTTTGATAGACACGGGCTCGTCTGTAAACCTAATAAACCCTAAAGTAATAAATATTAAAATTATCAACGTTAAACCTATAATATTAGCAACAGCTGCGGGAAAAGTGTTGCTAGATAGAACACAAGAAGTTTCTAGCTACAATCATGAGCATAAATTAACGTTTTTTGTGTATAAGTTTTCCGATAATTATGATGGATTGATAGGTTTCGATACGCTTCAACAACTTAACTCTAAAATTGATTTAGAGAAAAACATAATAAATTTAAATGGAATTTCTTATGAGTTTTCAAATAATAAACATAGAGTTCAAAGCTATGATAATTTACTTACGGAATTGAATATTAATCATGTTCATTTAAAGGAAAATAAGTTCAGGCTTGGCCATTTAAATACAGAAGAATCGGATAAATTAAGAAAATTATTAGATAAATTTAGAAATTGCTTTCATAAGGAGGGAGAAAAACTTAGCTTTACTCATAAAATAAATCATAGAATAACAACTAGCCACGAAGACCCAATCTACACCAAATCGTACAGATATCCGGAAGTACATAAAGTGGAAGTAAACAAGCAAATCAAAGAAATGCTCGAGCAGCAAATCATTTGCCATAGTGACTCTCCATACTCCGCACCGATTTGGGTTGTGCCTAAAAAACCTGATGCTTCAGGAAAAGAGAAATGGAGAATTGTGATCGATTTTCAAAAACTCAATTCGATTACAATAGACGATAGGTATCCCATTCCTAATATGGATGAGATACTCGACAAATTAGGTAGGTGCTTGTATTTTTCCACTATTGATTTGGCACAAGGTTTCCACCAAATCGAAATGGACCCTTTGGATAGACAAAATACTGCCTTTTCCACCCAAAATGTCCATTTCGAGTTTTTAAGAATGCCATTCGGGCTCAAAAATGCTCCAGCTACATTCCAAAGGCTGATGAATACAGTTTTGGATAACTTGATAGGAAGAGACTACATGGTCTACTTAGACGACATTGTCGTTTTCAGCACATCACTCCAGGAACATATTGAGTCGCTCGATAGAGTCTTCCAAAGATTAGCTGAAGCAAATTTAAAAATCCAATTGGATAAAAGTGAGTTTTTAAAACGGGAAACCGAATTCCTTGGTCATGTTATAACACCAACAGGTGTCAAGCCAAACCCTAACAAAATCAACGCAATTCTAAATTATCCGATTCCTAAAACGGAAAAAGAAATAAAACAATTTCTAGGTTTGGCAGGGTTCTACCGTAAGTTCATACAAAATTTTTCAAAAATTACCAAACCCTTAACCAATTGCTTAAAAAAAGGTAGTAAGATAAACAGTTCTGATAAGGAATATTTGGAAGCTGTAAACACTATAAAAATTTTAATAACAAAAGACCCGATTTTGGCATACCCTAATTACGAAAAGCCGTTCATATTGACCCCGGATGCGTCAAATGTGGCTTTAGGGGCAGTATTAAACCAGCAAGGTCACCCAATTTGCTTCGCCAGTCGCACACTCAATGAACATGAGTTGCACTACTCAGCAACTGAGAAAGAGCTCTTAGCAATGGTATGGGCCACAAAATACTTTAGGCCATATTTATATGGTCGGAAATTTTTAATAAATAGCGATCATAGACCATTGCAGTGGTTGCATAACCTTAAGGAGCCCAATGCCAAATTGCAAAGGTGGAAGATCAGGCTCAATGAGTACGATTTTGATGTAAAGTATATCCCAGGCAAGGAAAACCATGTGGCAGATGCTTTGTCTCGTATTAAGGGGGTCGTCTAGTGTGAAGGCCGTATTTTTATGCCTTTTTTGACAGTCATTATTAAAAAAGCCGTTCAAGTAAAATAACTTTTGAATTTTATTTCTTCTTTGAGTACATATCGACAAAGTTTTATAATTATTTGAAGCCAATCTATTGATTAGTATCGGAGTTACACCACTCAACAGGAAGACGTAAAAAAAAAAAGTTGCTCCACTGCTGCCATGATTCTGGGCGTTGTGATTATCTGAAATCAAAAAACCAAACGCCATTTCATTCCTGAGACTTCAAACTGCAAATTGAGCTAAAAGAAAGTTCGAATTCCAAAAAAAAGTATTTTTTTGCCTAAACATAAAAAAAATATGAGTTTTTCGACTATTTTTCACGTGCATATAATTGAAGAAAAAAAAAAGTAACGAAGCAATCTTAATTCTTTTAGCTTAATTTGTAGTTGGACATGTACTCAAGATGGTGTAAAAAGTTGAGCATTAATAGTTAAATAGTTTTTGAGATATCGTGGCAGCAGTTTTGAAAAAACGTGTTTTGAGAAAAACGCGTTTTTAAGTTGGAAGTTGGAGGTATGCGCTCCGCATACCTACTCCGGTTTACAAGTGCAACTTGATAACGGCTTCGAATTTACAAAAATCCATTTATACACGTCTTCTAAACATGTTTTAGAAGTGATTTATGAAAAAAAAACAAAAACGATTTTTTTGACCCGTCACACTAGACGACCCCCTTAAGTTCGAAGAGTGCAATGCCAATGAGGAAATTTCGTCAAATATAGCCACAATTCACTCAGCCGTTGAAGATTCTGGGAGTTTTATCAGAATAACTGAACGGCCATTGAACGTATTTAGAAACCAACTTAAATTAATTAGAAGTAGTCAAAACTCTACTCATATAAAAAAGATATTTTCAAATAATTTAACGACAATATCCTATAATAAGTTAACTACAGACTATATTAAGCAACTAATAAAAATGTACTTACTAAAAAATAATACAACAATGTTTATGCCTAATGACGATGATTTTATACAATTTCAAAATGTTTATAAAATATTAATTACATCAAATCGAAATAAGATTTATAGGGCAACTCGAGAGTTAGAAAACATTGAAGATTATTCTACATTTAAAACTAAAATAACTGAAATTCATTTAAGTGGTCTTCACCAAGGAATAGAAAAAGTAGCAACGAGTTTTAAACATAAATATTATTACCCGAACTACCTTATGCGAATTGTGTAACCACTGTAAAAATGATCATATATCTAACAAATTGTCATTCAAAATTACACCTCCGGTTTATGAAACCAGAGAAAAGTTTACTGTAGATTTTTGGAAATGGGATAACGAATATTATTTGACATGTATTGATTTATTTTCGAAATTTGCTACGGCTGAAAAAGTTAAAGCATTGAACTGGTTAGAAACCAAAAAAGGTTTACTAAAAATATTCAATTATATGGGAGCTCCTAAAGTTTTAAAAATTGATCAAGATCAAGGTATAAATAATGCAAATATTAAACAATGGTGTGATAAATTAAATATAAAAGTCGAAGTAACAACTGGAGAGACTGGAATTGGTGATATTGAACGTCTGCATAAAACACTTAATGAGAAGCTCAGAATAATTAACACTTCAGACGATAAAGAGTTAAAACACATGGAACTTGAACAAACACTCTATACGTACAACCAAGGTTTATGAATATAAGGTTACGACATCCGAGACAGATAATTTGACAAGGGCACTCATGACGTCACAGAAATTATGCCAACATGTCAAATTTTTTGTAGGAACAGTGGGACGAATAGCACACTAAACTACAAAAAAAGTAAAATTCATGAAATTATTGTTTTTTTATATCTATATTTTGTTTATATTTATTATATTTTTATATTAAGTTCAAAAAATTTCTTGCACTATTGCAATGATGGCGCGCGTAATAGTACAATATTGGTGACCACGCTGGTATGGTCAGTGCTTCAGTGCGTTATTGTGTTAGTGGTGGTTGGTGCTGTAGGCGTTTTAACTGCGACTCCCTTGGCTCTTTTTTTTTGTTTTTTTTTTTTAAGATGGAAAGCATCAAAAGCCAAAACCCCGTCAGTGTGGGACTTTAACCACACTAAAACCATCTTTGTCAGATCTGATTTACCCTCTCTGGTACGACCGTCAGGAATTTCGTCAGGAAGCGTTTACGAAAGCCTTAAAATATATACATACGTTTTAGGTATAACAGAAAAGTTGCACACATTGTAAACAGTCAAACTATAGTACAATTTTCAAGTATATGGTGTATGCTTTTCCAATACTCGGTCATATTTTTCAATAAAGAGAAGTGGAAGGAAACGTCATGTACCAAATGTTTGTTTGATTAACTAACCTTACATGATCTGTGCTTACTCCAGTATAACAAAAAATCGTTTAGTAGATAACTTAATTATTTACTGAAATATACTACAATCGAGTTTTATTAAAACGGTCGTTACTATAGTGGACATAAGAAACGTGGTTCATCTTATATAGCCTATGTACCATTTCCCCACATATGAAATAGTTTGGTACTTATTTCATCCGAATCGGTTAAAAAGTCGGAGTGGCGTGTTGTGCGATTGTGGCTCAAAAAGCAACGACACATTGGTTGTTATATAAATGTATAGATTTCCACTGCTTCAGTTGTTTTTAAGATGGGAAAAAACACGATGCAACTTACCCAATCGAAATTGTATGTCATCTTCAAAATCTTCCTCTTTGAAATGCAAAGAGCATATCCTCGCCGTTTCAAAATTTATATCGTCTTGGCGATCGCAAAACGATACCCAAAGCTCTCGTTGTTTTGAATTCTTTGGGAACGTTAAGTAATGCACTTCCTTGCAACCTAGAAAATATGCGTTTTGGTTATATTTCTTCTATGTGAAGCAATATAACATTTTCAAAACAAGAGATACTCACTTAAGTTCCTGTTGTTTTGCGCACATTTGCCCACTGCACAACGCATTTTGACAGAAATTCTTGTTTTCTATTTTGGGAAAAAAAACACGTTTTCACACCAAATTTGTACAGGAAATGCACTTCAATACTTACGTTTTTTGTGCAAAGATCACTTTTTGAGGGTAAAATAATATAATTCACTAAAACTCGCGAGAAATTCGAAAAAAACCGTCGGCCAATAGAAATTTGCTTTTCGAATCGTTTCTAAATAGAGCTGCCGAGTGACATTTTTTGAAATTGAAAGTTGTTTCTTTTTTATTTTGAAATTTCTAACTAGGTGCAAAAAGTTCTTGTTCTGTGTGAAATTGGACTTTCCTTCAAAGTATTTGCATAAATTAAGATACTTATCAAACAATTTGGTATCAGAACAGATTTAAATGACCATATATTACGATAATTGACTACGTTTAGAACTAAAATTTTTTGAAGGTGGGGTGGTAACTCTAGCAATGGGCACGCGTGACGTCAGCACTCGGATGTCGTAATCTTGTATTCTTTCATTCATGCGTACAACCATGTTATTGCTCATTCCACTACTGGTGAAATTCCGTATAACATTTTTTTTTAACAAACAGCCACCAAAATTGAATCCTCAACTTATAAAAGAACAACGAATTAATAACGCAAACAAAAACAGAAAAGAGAAAGATATCGACACAAATTTTGTTAACGCCGAAAATTCGAGAAAAAGGTTGGATAAAATAAGTAACCCCTATAGAAAAGTGAGACTACTCCAAAACGAAGACGATGGAGAACATTATATAGTTAAATTCAAAAATCAAAAGGTTGGAAAATATAAGAACCAATTTAAAAGGAAAAAGAAAACTAATTGAATTGACCATAAAATATTCTAAAATGTAAACAAATGAATTGTTTTGTACTAAATATTTATAAATCGTTTCCTTATTACATTTGTTATTTTAAGTAAATTTTTCAAGGAAAAATTTAATTTGTAAATAACGAAAACATACAATGAGGGCATTGCATTATTTAGGGGTGGGAGAAGTGGCATACTGTCCTCAAACTCTCATACTAAAGCCTTGAGCTCTTATACTTTATCGTATAACAGCTACAAGACTAGAAGATCTGTACTTGAGTAATACTAAACTAGAGTCTAACATAAGAGCTAGTATTAAGCTAGACGCTAATGCTAGTACATCGAAAAGCAATTTGTGTTCAAAAATAAAAATAATAAAAAACTTTTACTTGTAGTTGATTAAAATATACGTCTGATTCAGTTCCTCAATGTATTCAATCCCGTGAAATTTCCGGGATTGCTATTTTCAGTCCCGCAAATCCCGGAAATCAAAACTTGGTACGGTATTGCAATCTCTTACTTTGGCGTACGTAAAGTATGCGTCCTCATGTACATCTTGGCTAGTAACAATATCTGTCCGGGATGACACATTAATTTCTAACAGGTAAACAACAAATATCCATATCCCTATCGCGTCTGTGTTTCGAGTACTTTATCATAAGAGTGAGGTTTGTTTGCGAACGTGCATTGGCCTGCTAAAGCAGGGAACTGCAAGATGTTAAAACAACTTTGTTCGCAAGGAGCCGTTGCTGGCAAGATCAAGGATCGAAGGCAGGTGCAATGGAAAGAGACCATCGCGTTTCCGACTTTTCTCCTCTATGACTCTATTATCATTGGTAAAGTCCAATGCGGCTGCCTTACCCAGACTCCACCCCAACGTGTGCCATGGAATTAGGGGCTCCATGAGCACGACCTCGTGGAGCTCTAAACGTGGCTGTGGACTCGCTTTCACTCAATGACTATATGACGCGAAACTGAAAGGGGTCACGGTTGCTAATTCGGTCAAACCAGGACCCAGAGTCGCAATTTCGGGCAAACCAGGCCCCAGAGTTGATTAGGGCAAGACTGGGCAAGGCTACTGGTGCTTTCGAAGTTTATTTGCAAATAAAATAATTGCTTTTTCTTTCATTCTGTAGTACGTTTATAGGAAATTGATTACAAAAAACGTTGTTGCTGAAAAACGTCATAAGTATGTTGCAACGTGTTTTAATATGATTTTACTTCAGTTTACGCTGACTGCTCTAAAAGCCTTTACGTTTGAATTGCTTGAGTTGCACCTCTGTTTTAAAAGAGTTCAACTTGGCATCACTGTTTCTTGCTCTACTAGAAACGGCAAACTCAATGAGACATGAACCAGAGCCTATACTAGTCTTAAAACACCTGTAAAATGAATTGGCAACACTCATACCGACCTGTAAATATCAGGACTCATTTCTGAGAAAGCTTTTTTCGTATGTTTTCGAAAAGTCAATAGAACATACAACTTTGTTTCCTAAAGCCATATATATTCCAAACAATTTCATGGTAAAACGGATTTTCTAAGTTCGATCTACGGTTAAATTAAGAAAATTAAGGTATCAAAATTTTTTTTTGTTTAATTATCGTTTTAGTAGATTATTTGCATAATACATAAAAATTTGGGATATTCTCCCAGTCTTGCAGCGTTGCAAAATTTGTGAAAATGCCCTAACTTCCAATACTGCGAGAGCGCACAAAAATACAACTATTGCAAACAACGCGGCGGACCAGTGAAAACAAAAAATGTTGAATTTTGTTAATGAAAATGCTGCACTTAATATTCTTCTGGAAGATAGTAATAATTTAAACCAATTTTCGTTTATTAAATAAAACAAAAATTGTGTGAAGAATTTACGTTTGCGCACACAATAAAATTAATTTTATTGACAACCAGCTGACGCACGTTTGCACCCTCATATTAAACATGGGTTTAAACGTTTTTCCCTTGTATTTTATTTTAGTATCATTGCACGGATTGCAAGATTTTGCAATTTTTGCATTTCGTGCACCTTCCAAGGGTTTTGCAAGACTGCGAGAATACCCCTATTGTGTTTATTTCAGAAATTTATTGCAAACGGAGTTGCGTTTTAGGGTGTTCAGTCTTATTTTTAATTTTGTAATTTATTTTACCTAAGACCTGAATAAAAGACCATTTGTGATTGTGCACATGAGAAATCATTTATTAGTAAAAACTCTTAACCCTAGAAGGGTAATCATATTTTACATACGTTGTTGGTAATCTTCGTTGAATCGACGAAGTCAAAGTCACCTCCGATTTTTGGAAGAACTAGAAATCGTATAAACTACAACTTCTTTACATAATTATACTCAAACATTTTTTGTAAATAATTCGCACAATAAAGCACATCACCAATTGATATCACACGAAAAGAGAAGGCATTCAGATCGGAGAATAAGGAGAAATATGAAGAAATGCATGTGTGCTCTAGGGTTAAAATTGATTCAGTCTGAAAAGAATCGCGCGGAGCGGTAGAAATGAGTACGCGGTGGAAGTTCGAGTTAAGGGATCTTTATTGCACGGAGTACGAAATACAAGTAACAGAGAATAGGACAAACAGTAAACGATACGAACGGCCGATGCCGAGGAGCAGAAGATATGGGGAACATGTTAACAAAAGGAGAAGAAAAGATTGGGATTAGTGATGGGATCGACGAATCACTAAATACAGCACAGTACATCCCGGCCGCCATTGCAGATTGCAATAATATGGGGTGCCGCGGTCCCGCCCAGGATGGGCTGACGGCTGGGAGGTTTTCGCCATTCCGCGATGCCGGAGCGCTGGGGAGTACGCTGAGGGACTCTCTGCTGTCGAAGCTCGGTGCGGACGTGCGGGGCAACTGCTGCGGGGTCGTTAGCTCTGGATCTGCAAAAGAGAGGTCAGATGTGGTAAATTATTATGTTGACATCGTTGGTGTGGGGTGTGATCGGTTTGTCAAGCGATGAGGTTCGCTTGAGTTCCCGTCAGAGGAGTGAAGGCGCTTGGAACAGGTCGCACGGGTATGGCGACTGACTCGGACCCGGGATGCGTGGGTTATTGTATGGAGGAATGCAATCTGGAAATGGGAGGGGGCTGCTTGTTGTGTACCCTTTTTCGCGGTCTCATTGGGGGCGATAGCCATCCTGCGGGGGGCGAAACGTTTGGTAACGAATGGGAGTGTTTGCCATTTCAAGTTGGAGTGTACGGGGATGGTGGGTTCCGCGTGATTTGCCTTTATTTCCTTGGGTGGAAACCCTACGGGATTGAGGGCGGCACTCATGTCAGAAAGTGCTTCCTTTGGAGTAGGAAGGTCATTTCGAAGGGTGGGACCAGTGTGCCTGTAATTTGGCATTTCGGTGATATGTGTCAAATGTGATGACATGGGTACTGGACCGCTTAATATCCAACCGAATACTGTAAGTTGAACGAGTAAGCTGCCACATACATTTCGGTGGAAACCTTCGAGCATGATCTGCGGGATGAGATCACTGCCAATCACTATATCGATCTGCGCTGCCTCGAAGGGGTTGGGATCAGCGAGATCTAGCGTGGCGAAATCGTTCACCTTTGGGGGGTTTATTTCGGAAGGGGGGAGAAATTCCGTTAACTTTGGCAGCACGATTGCTTGCACGGGGAGGTTTGTGCTCGTTTTAGGAACTGCCAATGTCAAGAAGCATATATGTTTGGCGGTTTTCACAATCTGTCCGCCCATGCCCGAGATCTGGAGGTTAGATTTCTCGATTGGCAATTTTAGGCGTCTCTGGACCTTCGAGGAAATGAAGGTGCGCTGAGAGCCTTGATCGATCAACGCTCGAACTTGGAACAACTTTCCTAAATGTATAATGGACACCAGTGCCGTAGGCAGAAGAGACTGGGTGCCATTATTTGTGTGAAGGACTGGTACTGGGAGCGTACTTTGCCTTGAACATGTGCTGGAGTGGGGAGAATCATTGGTAAAGTTGGTGCTCGGTTGTTGGAGAACCGTTGAGACCAGATAAGTGGTTGGATGTGATCGATTGGGCGAGTGAGTGGGTTGCGCATTGCCTTTGGGGAGATGCAGCAAAGAGTGGTGCTTTTTCTGGCAATATACGCACGTGAAATTGCTTGTACAATCCTGAATTAGGTGAGATGTAGCAAGACAATTCACGCAGATCATGTGCTTTTTCACAAATGCTAATCGACTATGGGGGGTGAGCCTTTTAAAGCTTTGGCATGTCCGTACGGAATGATTTGCGTTGAAGAGTTTGCACGCGAAGTCCTTTTTCACTTCAGTGTGAAGATTTAGGGATCTGGGGGGTCGGACATTGGAAGATGAGGACTGTGGTTTCGACTTGGTAGGCCGAAAGAAATTCAGCCGTTCCACTATCTCGTATCTGCAGGTCAAGAACTCATTCATTTGTGACCAGGGTGGCAGCTCCTTCCGGGATGTCAACGATTGTTTCCATAAAGCTAGAGTTGCTTCGGGCAATTTGGAAGAGCATATATATACCAACAGCGGATCCCAATTGTCAGTGTCTACGGCCTGAGACTTGAGAACGGACAGACAATTGTTTATAGAATTCTGGATCCGCTGTAGGGCCTCACTATTTTCGGTGTGGGCAGGAGTGATATCCAATAGAGATCGAATTTGGTTGTCAACGAGGATGCGTTTGTTCTCATAGCGGGATCTGAGGGCTTCCCACGCGAGTCCGAAATATTCATCTGTAAGTGCGTATTGTTTAACAATAGCACCGGCTTGTCCTTGCGTTTTGTATCGGAGGTGATACAATTTCTGGGCTGAAGTGAGTTGGGGGTGGTTAATGTATACCGCAGTAAACATGTCCCGAAAGGACGGCCACTGCTCATAGCCCCCGTTGTTTCGGTGTCGCAAGGAGGAACTTGGAGGCGAATGTAGGAAGTATTTGCTGGTTCTAGGGGTTGAACCGGTTCCATACGCGTAGCAGGCTGGGGGGACTGAGATTGGAGCATCTTAATGATGTCCAACATCTTAGCCATGCACAACTCGTATTGGTCTGTGCAGGCATCAATCTTTCGCCTAGCCGACTCTTTGAAACCGTCGGGCTGGCTGTTGCCTTCAGCAAGGAAGACTGCCTGATGTGAGCGCATTAGACTCTCCCATTGGGCTTGCAGATTTTTCTGCTTAATTTGGACCAGCGATTTGGTCAAATCCTCAATGGGAGCCGATGAAAACTGTGCGCATAATTGCACGAGTCTCTCGGACTCGAAACCAAAAGTGGCAACACTGGGATCGGTTGCTTTGGGACTAGCTGGCGTGGAGCGAGTTTTGAGTGCCTCACGAGTGACAGGAACTGTCAAATGTGCCTCGGTCGAGTTTGAATATTTTAGAGAACGAGACTCCGTTTTGTTTATTTGACGCTTGGGAGATCGCTCAACAGGCATTTGAAAGGCTTACAAATCTCGAAATAGGGTTTAAAATTCGATTGAATATAAATACAAGGCTTATGTGAAATAAAACGGAACTATTACCGCTTCCGCGCGAACGATAATTTGGAAATGGAGAAATGTACACGTAAGTGTAAAAAGTTTGCAATACGCATTTGTATTTCTGTTGAGAATCAAGGTTTACAAATGTGTGTGTAAACGCATCGAGAAATTGGTATATGAATGTTGGGAATAAACAACAAATATTTAAATAAGAATTGGGGAAATTATTTTTAAACAAAAAAATTTTTTGATATCTGGTCAAAAGCGTTAATTTGTCTTTATTTGTGTGCAAACGTGAATATTTATATGTTTGTACGTAAAGAGTCAATGTATGTTAATATATATGTAAATTAGTGTGTTAATGTTTGCGGATGATAGTAATTAATTTTTATTATTTTTGGTATAAGGGGAACCAAATAATAATGGGGTGAACGATTAAACTGTTTTGAGTACAAGTGGGGTGTTTTGGTCCCACTGTATTCACTTGGGTGACAACAGCTGTGCAATGAGTGTGTAAGTGCAGCACTATTGAAATTTGTTCAATGTGCTGCGAAAACAGGCTACTCGTCCCACTGTATATGCGTTTGCTTACTTCTGCCAGCGAGAGTGAGGAAATTGCTTAGGCAAAAGTGCGAATGTCCAATTGCTCTTAGAAGCAGCAGCACGAGTGTTCGCTGCTCAGTGCTTGCGTATGTCGCACAAAACAAAACGCGAAAATGCGTGCAAGTGGGTGAGTGGGAATGCAGCGGCAGAAATGCTGCGTACCTATTTACTGCACTAGAACAGTGCGTATTTGCTGGCTGCAGCGGAGATTTTGCTGCTTTGCCAGCGGAGGGCGCACAAAAGGGACCACGAAAATATACAAATCGCCGAATTATGTGCAGTAGCGGGATTGCTTACTGCACTGCGCTGTTTTGTATTAAGGGAAATATGCACGATAAGCGTTCAGTGGCGGGGTACCAGAATGAAGAAAAATTGTATTCTGGATTTTTGGGGAGTGGGTATATATTTTTTCCTTTTATCAGAAAGAGGAGTATTTTCTTAGTCTAACAAACTTAAAATTTTGCTGCGGAAACATTCACAGAGGGCGTGATCCGCCTCCAAAGTCCCAGTTATATATCCGAATTTCTCAAGAAATAATGAACCGATTCAAACGATATAGGTGTCATATGAAAGGTACTTTCAGGGAATTTCACAGGCTATAATATGGTAGCAAACTTATAATAGCTTAATAACGTATTTTTACTAGAAAAAAAAATCCGTTTTTCAAAACTTTTTGTAAAATAAACAAATTGTCGCTTATAACTCATTGTTGGTACATATTACATGCTAATGTTATACATTAATTGAAATAGGAAGAAAATACCTTTCATATGACACCTATATCGTAAGAATCGGTTGATTATATCTTGAGGAATTCGGATATATAACTGGGACTTTGGGGGCGGACCACGCCCTCTGTGAATGTTTCCGCAGCAATATTTTAAGTTTGTTAGACTAAGAAAATACAATAAATAAATAAATAAATGTTTTTAAGAGGGTGTGGTATTCTGCACTTGTTGCAATATATTTGTTAGTGGGTACATTGTTATTTATATAGCGGATATAAATGTTTACTTATCTGTTTTTGGGCCCAGTGCCCGAGATTCGGATCTCCTTTCTGGAGCTGTGTGTCCGCTGTGCTGTGATGCTGTTGTTGTTTGTGCTGTTCTCCTCTGTTTCCCTTTTTATGTTCTGCATTGTGGGTGTGTGTTGTTGTTGTATGGTAATGTGCGTGTTTTTGTTGTTATAGTTTCTGCACTACACTGCACTGTCTATGTGTCGCTGTTGTTTCTTACTTTGTTTTTGGTTTTTAAGTTCAATTTTTAAATTTTGTGCACTTTTTACTTTGTTTGTTGTGATTAGTTAGCTAGTGTTTCGTTGCACTTTTTGTTTGATTTGTGTTGGCACTGGTGTTAGTCAGTTGGAAATATGTGTATTTGTTTGTCACTTTTCCCTTGTAAATAGTTTTGTTGTAACTATGTTTGTGTTTTTGTTTTTTGTTGTGAGTGTCGTTTAACTTTTAGTTCTTGCACTTGTTGATTATATTGTTTTTGAGATTGTTTTTTGTTCACTGTTTTTTAAAGTTCTTTGTTTTGTTATTCGCGTCGTAGGTCCGCGATAGCTCGAAGGACCATGAAAAGAATCGCGCGAGTTATGTATACTCTCCCGTATACCACACCAGATATCCATGCCATTGTAAATAGGTATGTCCAGAGTCAATAAACTCGGCACAGAACGAACTCGACATTGTGAGTTCAACGTTTGCCGCGGAAATCGGATACGCCGAAAAAGCTAACGACCAGGCAGAACCAACATCAGCGTTATGATCGCTGAGTTGTTTATGCTTGGCCAGCAGAAATCCTCCAAGTGAGCAAACGGTCAATGAGTTCGTTTTCTGCCGAGTTGGCGATTTTTGTATAGGCATACTTGCTATTGATTGGCACTTGGTTGTGGCATAAGGAAAAATTGTAAAATCAGTCTTAAGACCGAATCGATTGAATAAAGTTCAAATAAGGAAATTTTCCGAGTTTCATTCATCACGTAATTTTGACGCAGGAAATTCCTCGGGTAATTTTCGAGAACGTAATTGGCGCAGTCGACGGTTTGCAGTTCCGAAGAACAGCAAAATAAGAACCCGTTCGGAAACATTCATGCAACGACAAAGTGTACACGCAAAGCTTAATGGCTAAATTTTAATTTATTAAAAAAAAAAAAAAAAAACATTAAAAGTCATTTATATAAAAAAAAAGTTCATGAAAAAACAACCAAACAAGTTCGACAAACAAAGAAACATTAATATGAACGAGGAAGCAGCCCACCAGATGCAAGCGGCAATTGTCCGCCAGGAAGAAATTATCACCCAACTAAGACAACAACAGCAGCAGCAACAGCCGCAGCAACAGCAACCATGGCTGACACAAAAGGACATAATACAACAGTTCAGGCAACTGAGACCACTGGACGATCAACACGACGTATTGTCATTTATCAACTCGGTTGAGGCGGTGATGGTACTTTGCGCCGATGACAAACAGCTACTGAAGTTCGGCATCGGGATAGTCACGAACGAGAAATTCACAGGGGAAGCCGCAAACTACGTGAGGCAACTGGGAGTGAACCCAACCTGGAACAACGTAAAACAACAATTAAAGGAACAAATGCGACCGAGGACTACATACGAAGACGTCTTCAACAAGTGCAGATATGTCAGAGTAAGCAGTTTAAGAGATCTTTTCAAAATATTCCAACAAGCGAAACATGAAATAAACCAAATATTCATGTTCGACGAAGCAAAGCCACTAATCTACACACCGGAAAGGGTAGACAAGGACCTCCTAAACATTATGATAGATAAGATAGATACGCCATTCAGGGTACACATCGACCAGAATAGCACAATAAATGACACTTTAACCAAATACACTCAACTAAAGGCACTAGATGATCCCAGAGCAATCAACAGTAGATGCAGAGTCACACCACCATCAAACACTAACAAAAACCTCAAATACAATAATCAACAACAAAGAAACAACATTCAAGTAACAACCAACAAGCAAAAACTAACTATCAGGCGACTTACGATAGGCAACACGGAGCAAGCTATAACGAGAATCAACAACAACACCAATATCAAACCTCAACAAACAACTACAAAGACAATACCACAGTTGTACGAAGCCACCCAAATACTAACAGGAATTATTTTTCAAATAATCAGTACCGTAGAGACAATAATACCAGCCAAACTAGAAATACCCACACAAGTACCGATAACCGCAATGCTAGATTAGCACCAGAACCTATGGAAATAGGTACTCTCCAGGAAGCCAAGGTAGAAGGGGATAATGAAGTAAATTTGTTAACATTGCCCCACGATTTACACTACCCATAGTGAATATGTCAATAGGAAAACAGAAAATTAGATGCTTAATCGACACAGGCTCCACGACAAGTATTCTTAAAGAGGGATCGTTGGCAGAACAATACCCAACAATTACACTTAAAACACCTTTATTTTATAAAACACTCAATGGTATAAATGAAATTAGGTATGCAGTGACCACTCCGTTTCCAAAAGAATTCGGTTGTCTTGGAACGCTTCAGTGGAAACTTATCAATTTTTCAAACAAAAATTTATCAGCCATTATAGGGCAAAATTTTTTGCAAGCTTTAAAAGCAAAAGTTAACATGGAACAAAACTGCCTTGAAATTGTAAATAAAAAACTCTATTTCGAAGAATATAACTATCCCGAATATTTCCAAAACATAAATAATTTGCAACAAATTCGAAACAAGGACATAAAGGACAACTTTAATTTATCTCACTTAAACAATGAAGAACATCAGGCAACCCTAAGGCTGCTTACTGAGTTTGAAGATTTATTTTTTAAAAGGGGGATATGCTATCGTGCACAAATGAAGTGCAACATGAAATAATAACCACGAATGATAGGCCTTTGTATTCTAAAATCTATAGATATCCGCAAGTACATGAGGAAGAAATAGAACGCCAAATAAAAGACATGTTAAAGCAACAAATAATAATAGAAAGTAACTCGCTGTACAATAGCCAACTCTGGGTCGTAGAGAAGAAGGTAGACAACTCGGGAATAAAAAAATATAGGATTGTTATTGATTATAGGAAGCTAAATGAATTTACAGTCGACGATAAGTACCCAATTCCGAATCTAAATTCACTGCTGGATAAGCTAGGTAGAGCGCAATATTTTACGACTCTAGACCTAGCCAAGGGCTTCCACCAGATCCCGGTCAGAGAGGAAGACAGAGCGAAAACTGCTTTTTCAACACCATTTGGGCATTACGAGTTTATTCGCATGCCATTCGGCCTTAAAAATGCCCCATCAACCTTTCAAAGGTTGATGAACAAAGTTTTACATGAATACATTAACCGAATATGCGTCGTATACATGGACGACATTTTAGTATTTGGCACTTCCTTAGAAGAACACTTAATCAACTTAAAGTTGATATTTCGGGCATTAAGATCAGCTAAGTTAAAAATACAAGTGGACAAATGTGACTTTCTGAAGAAAGAAACACAATTTTTGGGCCACATACTGACAACAGAAGGAATTATGCCAAATCCCGCCAAGGTTGAAATCATCCAAAATCTGAAACTTCCAAATACAGCAAAGAAAATAAAATCATTTTTGGGAATGACTGGATTTTATAGAAAATTCGTCAAAGATTACGCGAAAATTGCCCACCCTATGACACAGTACTTGAAAAAAGAAAAAAAATCAATGAACATGACCCTAGCTTCATAGCCGCATTTGAAAAGCTAAAAGATATAGTTACAAATTCACCAATTTTACGTTACCCAAATTTCGCAAAAACGTTTAAAATAACCACAGATGCTAGCAATTTGGCAATCGGAGCTGTCCTATCTCAAGATGGACACCCTATTGCATACGCATCCAGAACCCTGAACAAACACGAAACAAACTACGCTACTATAGAAAAAGAATTATTAGCGATAGTATGGGCTGTAAAATATTTTCGACCTTATATCTTCGGTAGACAATTCGAACTAGAATGTGATCATCAGCCGCTGAAGTGGTTAATGACAAAATATTCAGGAAAAGACATAAGCCCAAAACTTCAAAGATGGTTAGTGAGTCTAGGTGAATATAATTTTTCCCTAGATTATATAAAAGGAAAAACAAACAATATCGCTGACTTTTTAAGTAGAATCAAAAACGATGAAATAATTGCACAACTAGAAATCTTTCAAGGCGACGAAGAAAACAATAGCACATCAGTAGAAGTAGAGACGGCCCATTCTCAGGAAGAAAATTTAGGTTTTGAAATTCCAATATTAGACACTGTAGTTAATAGGTTCAAAACACAAATAATTATAATACAAGAGAAGCAAACGACTGTTGAGTCGCTATTTAATAACAAACGAATTTATATAGACAAAACTGATATCGATCAAAACAACGTACTGGATATTATAAGAAGACATATAGAAAAAGAAAGAATAGGAATATATTCTCACCTTAATGATCACGAGTACTATACAATTCAAAAAATTCTCGAGGAAGAATTCTCTGCGGATCCCAATGTAAAATTTGTCAAATGCTCCCACCTAGCTAGAGATATCCAAAATGAAGAAGAATTGAGAAAACAAATTGCCCTATTTCACAAAAACGAGGTCATTGCGGAATAACGGCAACCTACGAGAAATTGAAGACAAGGCTATACAATCCTTATCTTAAGGGGTCATTCTCATGTGAAATTTTGTAAAAATCAATCTTTTTTTTACATATTTAGATTGTATCATCCTCGAAGAAGGTGCTGTCAAAATTTTATTGGAAAATTTCAAGTATTTCGGCTTCTACAGACATTTATATAACGAGCGGTCAAGGATTCTAGCGGTTAGTCAAAACTTTAAACGTGTTTTTCTCGGAACGCCTTTTTTTGAAATGGCGGGGATGATTTAAACAAAACCATTCATCCGATCTCTCATTCTACATACTGTTAGCTATCGTCCCTAGTAAATTCACTCCGATATGTTAAAAATTTCATATTTTTTTTAATTGATAAAATCTTCAAAAACATCAATTTTTTACTGTTCTAACTTCTAATGCCTGCCATTTTGTGAGATTCTTATGAAAAAATTCAAATTTACTACGGACGAGAGGTACGTTCATACTGATTAAGGATTTTTTTGAAATTTATGTTTCAGATAATCCTGTGACTCGAAACCATCCCCGCCAGCTGACCATGACGCGGCAGAAGCCGTGTCTTTAATCGGGAAAAAGTGTTTGAAAAAATAAAAAAAAAAATTTTTTAATTTTTTATTTTTGTACCATAACAATGAATAAATTAAAGTTGAATATCTTTTTTTGATAACTCCTCGTATTCACAAAGGAAATAATTTTTGAAGAATGTCCATTTTTCCTGTCCGCGCATGAGAATGACCCCTTAAAGAGCAAATAAACAAAATAATAAACAACTGTGACATATGTTCAGGGGGAAAATATTACCGCAACCCGATAAAACACAAATTTCAAATAACAGATACACCCAAAAGCATCAACGAAATAATTCACGTTGATACTTATGTAAATAGCAAACATTCGTTTATTCTCTTCATTGATAAATTTTCAAAACATGCTACCTGTTTGCCACTTACAGATAGAAACAGCAGAACGCTTGTAAGTCAACTACAACAATTTTTATCCATTACAGGCAAAGTGAACAAGATGGTATTTGATAATGAATTCAATAATCAAAACGTTAAAGAGTTCTTGCAAAGCGAGGGAATACAATACCATATTACTAAACCAAATAGTCACACCGGCAACAGCGACAAAGAAAGATTGAACAACACTATTACCGAAAAAATTCGAACCCTTAATCTTGAAAGTTACCTACCAATTACACAGAAAATGTTCAAAGCAATAATGCTATATAACGATACATATCACAGTACAATTAAATGCACTCCATTAGAAGTACACAATCACATAATAAACCACACAATAATTTACGAAAGGCTTTGCAAAGTTAAGGGGGCTTTCCCGTTTTTCGGTTTCAAAAAATGTTTTTTTTTTTTTTTTACATAAATCAATTTATAAATACTATAACAACATGAAGCCAAAGTTTCATAATGAAATATGCAATAGTTTTGAAGTTATAGCCAAAAATGTTTCGGCGCGCACAGTTTCTGTGGGCAACTGCGCGCAATCATTCGCCTCACATCGCGACAACCAGCGCATCCAACAAGCGGAGACAAGAACGTCGACTAAAATCACTCGTATAGAGGCCCGGGAACAAAAATCACTCCAAGATGAGTTTTATGAGGCTGAGGAGGTTATACTATATGGACCTGGTATTGACGAGGACATCTAAGTTGCAAAATGTAATTATAAAATAACGAAAACCCTTTAAAAAAACTTTAAACGCGTTTTTCTCGAAACCATGTTTTTGTGAGGTTTTGTAAACTTTTTTTCGGATCTAATGAACCGATTTAATAAAACTGAATTTCACGTGTTCACAAATGAATTCTCTATCGCACATCATAGGATTTTTTCAATATTGTGAAATTTCGATTTTTAACAACACTTTTAGTACCAAAATTTTGCAAAAAAATCGATTTTTTTTTCAAATTTGCGCCAAATTTCACCAAGTTGAAATTTTTCAAAAATCCTCCGATGTGCGATAACTAAAACTATGTAATTAATGAAAATGATAGTCAATTTGATTTCAGATAAACCGTACCCGAGAAAAGTGTAAAAAACTGGGAGTATGTTTTCCAAACAAGGCAAAAGTGAACACTTAAAAATCAAGTTTTGACACTAGGTAAAATAACTTGCATAATAAACATTATTTCTAAAAAACATTTTTTTTCTTAAACCCGTTCATATTAGATAAAAAAGATAGCATATAAAAAAACAACTAAAATATCAACTTCATTGCTAAAAAATTCATTTAGATTTAAATAGATTAGTGTTCAGTTTTGCACTGTTCCAAAATTGAAAAATTTAAAGCAGTAGGCTTGATGAATGTACCGTTATTTTCTCTAGTTGTGCTCAATTCGTGTTAAAGCAATTACAAGTAAACATTCATATCAATTTGGTGCAGTAGTTTTGCAATTATCTTGATTCTATTTTATCTACCGTGAAATGAGGAAGTGCAATGCAAAAATTGTGGCGGAAGTTGAAAGACAGCTCCGAATGGACAAGTCTACACGTGAAATAGCAAAAGAATTAAAAATATCACAAGGCTATGTATGAAAATTAAAAAAAAATAGGTGTGTGCTCAACAAAAGTAACAAAAATGGACGTCCAAGAATCCTGAACTCTGCGGATGCTAGGCAAATGGCGCGGTCTCTAATGTCGGGAAAGGTAAAAACACCAAAACAAGCAGCCTAAACGATAAACAAAGATGCCAGTATATGGACCGTGCGACGTGCACTCAAGAGTGTTGGATGTATTCCTGCTAAAAAGCCAAAAAAGCCCAAGCTATCAGCGAAAAATAAAAAGGCACGAATGGTGTTTGCATTGTATTACCAGCATTGGACCGTGAATGACTGGAAACGTGTTTTGTGGTCAGACGAGTGCAAAATTAACCGTATTAATTCAGATGGTATCTATTACTTTTGGTCTAATACCGGCAGAGCAACTCAGCAGCACCAAGTAATTGAGACAGTAAAACACGGTGGTGGATCTCTGATGGTTTGGGGATGTTTCTCGCAGTTTGGGGTTGGTCCACTAATTTTAATCAAAGGCATAATGACTAAAGAAGTTTATTTGAATATGCTCTATGAAAATCTGCCAGTTGCAATGGGCCAGATGGATTTTAGAGAACAGAATATTGTGTTTCAACAGGATAATGATCCGAAACACACATCCAAAGATGTAAAAAAATGGCTCAAAACGCAAACATTCAGCATAATGACCTGGCTAGCCCAAAGGCCAGACCTCAATCCAATAGAAAATGTGTGGTCTATTGTCAAACGACGCCTGGGAAACTACGAAACCCCTCCAAATAGTATAATGGACCTTTGGGATCGAGTACAGCAAATATGGGCCGATATACCAATCGAAACTTGCCAAAATCTGCTTGAAAGTATGCCAAAGCGAGTTAAAGAAGTCCTTAAGAGCAAAGGAGGTTTCAGCAAATATTAACTAAAGATTTGTACCCCTTTATTCACAAATAAAGTAAAGAGTGCAAAACCGAACACTTATCTATATGAATCTTAAGGAATTTTGTAACAATGAAGTTGATGTTTTAGTTATTATTTTTCAATGCCATCTTTTTTATCAAATATGAACTGTTTTAAGAAAATAAACATTTATTTAAACAACGTGTATTATGCAAGTTATTTTACTTAGTGTCAAAACTCGATTTTTAAGTGTTCACTTTTGCTCCATAGTGTAAGTACTTGGCAAGCCGGCGGCCATTTTGTTTTTTTCCAAAAAAAAAAATTTTTTCAACTCACTATTGTAACAACAAACAAAATAAAAAAGAATTACAACATTTTATCAAACTGTCTTTCCAAAATTAATTCTTGAAAACCACCTCATTTTTTGACGAAAAAACGGGAAAGCCCCCTTAAAGCAGAAAAAATACAACAAGCAAATAAGAAAAGGGAAGATTATACAGAAACAAGGCAAGTAGGGTTTATTAAAAACTATAGAAATGTAAGGCATAAAGAGGAACCTAAGTTTAGAAAACAGCCGTTAGATGGAATCCATATTAGTAATATTAAAAGACCAACCAAATATAGTAATCTAGCAGAAGCTAATACCGAAAATAACTCTTCAACTTAAAATTGCAGATACTTGTATGGGCACTAGTAATAATAATGACAACAACACCAACCCAAGCCAACATAACAACTTATCTGATAATGGAAACTATTGAAATTTACGACAACAATCATAGCATCCCAATAGAATCGGACTTAATTTTGTACAAAATAGATATCCAGGAAATAGCGAATGTAGGGGAATTCTTTGTAAGGTGCCACTCTTTGTAAGGTGCCACCCCTGCTAGATTTCGACATTCCAGCAATCCAAGAAAAAAATTCCTATTGTCATTTAAGGTATATATGTCAACATCAATTTTGAAGAGGTTTTTGGGGGAACAGACGCAATAACACGGTCTGGTTAATAAAAGTGTCAAATTTGGTTAAGAAAAAACATAAAAATGAAAACTGAAGGTTTTTCTTGGGGTGAAAAAGTAACCAAAAACGTATAAAAAACTAAGGTAAATATCAGTGTTGGACTAAATTTTTAATGGTTTTTTATAATCCGAAATGATATCCGAGCATATCGTAAAAGGAACAAATTTATACAATGATTTCCAAATGGCGTGAAAATGTAAAGTGCCACCTTTTTTTCTTTGTAAGGTGCCACCCCCCTGTTTTCATTGTTTTGTGGTCCTATATCGGTAAAATGCCTTTTTGTTGGTCGGAATCGTCATTACGATGAATTTAAAGTGTTCTTAGTCAATTTTTCTCTAATCCTATCATGAGGAATAAATAAGTTCAGTTTTGTTTATTAATTTCCATACAATTATTCGTTTTATTCGTTACCATTCAATTTCGGTTTGATTTCAGTCATTTTCTATTCAATTCAAATTAAATTCAATAATCTTTCGTAAATTTTCTAAATCATGCATTTCTACTTGAGATTTTTACGTTTTTAGGGGGTGGCACTTTACATTAAAAAATTTTAGGATGTCGATTTTGAACACTTTTGGAAATTGCCTGTAAAATATTCGTATTTATGAAAAATTCAAATGAAGTGTTACCTTGGATCGTAGCTCTTTAAACCTTCTTTCCAATGGTATATTAACTTTGGCGATAAGTTAATTTTCTAACGAGTTATGCGCAAAAAAGCTATGGGGTGGCACCTTACAAAGAATTCCCCTACTAATGCTAATGAAAGACAACTCGAACACTTTTAATAAAAACCAGAGGACATTTATAAACAATCAGATACATTAATGAGTAAACTAAGAACAATAATGCCAACCAATAGACAGAAAAGAGGACTAATAAACCTAGTAGGCCATGCCTATAAATACCTCTTTGGAACAATGGACAATACAGATCAAGAGGATATCACTAATCACTTCAATACGGTTGACATTAATATGCATAACTCAATAACTGGACTAAATCAACAAATAAAAATTAACGATCATTTTAACACAACAATACAATTAATAAAAGATACAATACAACAAAATCAAAATGCTATTCTTTACAACCTAAAAGGCCTCCATAAAACAGTAAGAGATATATTGTAACAAAACCTCTACATGGAAAAATTATTAATGTTAACTACAATTAGAAACCACATAGAACATATCAAAGTTATATAACAACAGCACAAAATGGCATAAATGATGCAAGTATTCTAACAAAACAAGAAATAGACGATTACGAAATTAATATAAATAAAATTAAATATCTAAGAACAGCAATATTCGAGATAAATAATGACTTAATATTTATAATTAAAGTACCCAAACCATTTCATATTATACAAGTAAAAACAATACTACCTATTCCTTACATAAACAAAGAAATAAATGCGGAAATCGAAAACGTATTTAAATATGATAATAAAACATATGTATACAAAGAAAACAACTATATAAACGAATGCGTTTTGTCAAAACATTGTACGATAGGAAAAACATGCGAACTAATAACAAATAAAACACTGAAATTATAACCATTAACGATCACACACTAATCGTGAAAAATGCTAAAAACAACTCCATTTCAAGTAACTGCGAGTTGGAAAGCAACAACCTATATGGAAACTTTATCATACAATACAATAATTGTTCGCTGGAAATAGAAAACAAAAAATTTTCAAACAACGCGAACATTTATGTTGACACTATCATCCTACCGAAGTTTAGCAATGTTACATTTAACACTTCATTCACTATAGAAGAGATAAAATTAACAACAATAGAAAATCTAAAAGAAATAAGAGAAATCAAATACAAAAACCAAATTACAATATACAGCGTACCAACAATTATAGTAATAATATCAATAGCAATTACAATAATATTACTGTACAGAAATTGTAAAACAAACAACCAAAGAATTCAGGAGAATCCTTTATCAAGGGGGGGAGGAGTTATGTATAAGTTAGATAAACTTTCGTTTATCGTATTTAAAAAAAAATTTGATTTTTTATTCGGACTATGTCCGCTGAGTTTTATTGCTACATTTCAACTGTTCACAATATTGTTCTTAATCTAAAATGTAACGTATTGATATCCATTTTGGCTGACACGGCTTCTTGACTCGCTGGTGGTCGTTGACTTGCCATGCAGCGCGTGTTGGTGGTGTCAGCATTTTTGTTTTGTGCTGGCTGGGCCGCTGGTCATCGTCCCCAGTGTTGCGATGTCAGCATTTCGATGTTGTGCTGGCTGGGCCGTTGGTCATCGTCCCCAGTGTTGCGATGTCAGCATTTCGGTGTTGTGCTGGCTGGGCCGTTGGTCATCGTCCCCAGTGTTGCGATGTCAGCATTTCGGTGTTGCGCTGGCTTAGTTGATCGCTGAGCCGTTGGTCAGCGTATCTGGTGCTAACTTATACTCTCCCGTATACCACACCAGATATCCATGCCATTGTAAATAGGTATGTCCAGAGTCAATAAACTCGGCACAGAACGAACTCGACATTGTGAGTTCAACGTTTGCCGCGGAAATCGGATACGCCGAAAAAGCTAACGACCAGGCAGAACCAACATCAGCGTTATGATCGCTGAGTTGTTTATGCTTGGCCAGCAGAAATCCTCCAAGTGAGCAAACGGTCAATGAGTTCGTTTTCTGCCGAGTTGGCGATTTTTGTATAGGCATACTTGCTATTGATTGGCACTTGGTTGTGGCATAAGGAAAAATTGTAAAATCAGTCTTAAGACCGAATCGATTGAATAAAGTTCAAATAAGGAAATTTTCCGAGTTTCATTCATCACGTAATTTTGACGTAAGAAATTCCTCGGGTAATTTTCGAGAACGTAATTCGCGGAGCGGTAGAAATGAGTACGCGGTGGAAGTTTGAGTTAAGGGATCTTTATTGAACGGAGTACGAAATACAAGTAACAGAGAATACGAGAAACAGTAAACGATACGAACGGCCGAAGCCGGGGAGCAGAAGATATGTTGCGCATGATTACAAAAGGCGAAGGAAAGATTGGGATTAGTGATGGGATCGACGAATCACTAAATACAGTACAGTACATCTGAGCACAGTCATAGAATCAAACAATATGTGGATGTATCTGATGTACAGAAAAAGGACTTTTTGACAAAAGTTTAGTTATAGACAAAGTTTTCTTATATAATATTAGACTTCATTGTTATAAAGTTTAGCTTTTTCTAATTTACCCCGAGCAACGAGCTGGTTGACGACGAATAAACAAATAAGCAGATATTTACTCGCCGTGGCTTTTACTTACTGGCAGCACACAGCGGCGGATTCAGAAAAATATTTCGGGGGGGTTTCAAAAATAATTCTTAAATATTTATAAAATGTCTTTTCAGTTGTACGTTTTAAAGGCGATTCTAATATTTCGGGGGTGTTTCAACCCCAAACCTGGCCCCCCTGAATCCGCCACTGACAGCACAAAATATGTATGAGAAACATCGTCGGAAGAATGAAAAAATGCAGCAATATCAAAGGCAACGAACAAACTTTAATGATGCAAACCTTCTTTTATTTTCCTGTAGGTGTTCAAAATAACATGTAATATTCTTCCGAATAGATTTCAGCATGAAAGTTAAATCTATGGTCCAACTTCCAATCGCGGAAATTTTCACAACAAAGAAACAGCTGATAAAGGTTCACCACGATTTTTCTTCTTGGCCGCACAACAATTACATAGAAAGTGGCGGCAGAATAATGGCAAAAAGTATAAACAAAAACCACTATGAATATGATTTTATGATGGCAAACCATTTAAATATTCAGTTAGAATCGAAAACGCACATAAATCCTTGTTCCGGGGGGTAGTTTTTCATATAAAATAATATTGCTTGTCAAATGCAGTGATCAGTGTGCTTACTTCTACCACATATGTGGTAAATCTACCACATTTATTTTTAAAATCAAGTTTCTACCACATCTACCACGGAGGGCTTAAAATCTACCACATTTTTGTGGAGCATGAATTTTTCTATTAACCAACCTATTAATAATTTAATTAATAATAATAATAAAAAAAATTTATCACATTTCATTTAAATCTACCACATTTTTTCACTGGGTCTACCACATTAATGAAAAATTAACCCTTTCCGACATGAAAATAACAGCCCGCTGTATGAATAACAGCCCTTAGTAGTCCAATATAACATATTCGACATTGTGACTGAAAGGGTTAAGTAAGCACACCGCCGGTGATGCCGGCAAATTCGTGAACAATTAAAAGCTGATTGTTTTTCACCTCGCATTTCAGCACGATCATCAAAACAGAAATATAAGTAACTTTAGGTAAGTTATGCCTTTATAAACTGACTAGTTTTAACTCCCGAAATTCGGGTGTAATCAAAAAACCACCATACGGTTTATGTTATTAAAATTTAATGTATATTTTTTTGCATTATAGTACTTCTTGAAATACTACATTCGCCGTCTACGTTCACATGGGCAAAACATAAAAATTCAAAATTTGGAACATAGCAGCACTGGCTAGCCTTAAAGAAGAACAAAAGCTTGCCAGAAAATAGAAATCGTTTTACACTTATAGCCTTTCGCCAGCGCAACAACAACAACATCATATCGTGTTTACCTTACATCGGATACAAAATACTTGGCTTTACAATGTGAACATACACTGGTCAAGCCACCGATGTTAAGTGAATTTTTAATTATAGCAACAAACTTCCTCCCTTCATTAAAATGTTGTTTCTTCTTTTTGTAGTCGATGTTGCCATTTTTCAAAAAGAGCTCTAACTACTTTTTTGTAAGATTTGAAATGGACTCTTAAGAATAACGTGATCAAAACTAAACATAAAAATGCAAAAATTGGGACATAGCAACACTGCCTAGCATCAAAGAAGAACAAAAGCCAATCGAAATTTTAGCCTTTCGCCGGCGCAAGAAGAACAACAACAGCATATAATTTTCTCCTCACAATCATCCTCCGCCACGGCGATGTGCTTTCGCAAACTCTCTGCGGTGTACGCAAATAAAACCACTCTGGGGCATGTAAAGTGCACGATTTTGTTTGTTTGCTTATTCCCTTCTTCTCGCTCAAGCGCACAGCTTTTTGATTGGATTTTCTCTATTGGAAAGAGCAATGCTGTTTTCAATATGGAAATTAATGCAACTTTTGATGCAAATATCTCCAGATAGGCCTTATCAATCTACATTTTGAAAAGTTTGTGCAAATATTCTCATCAAGAGCTTTAAAACTATGTATCATATGATATTGTACGATGTGTGGATAGCGAGATCTCAGCGCCCTTATTAATTATTTTATATATATATGTGGGAGTAATAAGGCAGCCCTGGCTGGTGCCAAAGCCCAGCAACCCTGCGAAAGCCGAGGTCCAGCAGCTATGACCGCTGCCGAAGGGAAGCATAACGACGACGACGGCGAAAGCGACGGGAAGTGCACGTGAGCGAAGACGAAACTTTAAACGACAATTATAAACTTAAAACGAAAATTATAAACTTAAAACGAAAATTGTGAACTTAAAACAATAAATAAATTGATTGATTTGATTCAGGTAACGAAACCCACATTTTTGGGGGCTCAACCTTTTAAAAAACAAAAAACAGTGAAAATGGCGAACCACAATTCATTCGAGCTTGTGCGCGAGGCTCTCAGACGTAGTGGAAGAGACAGCATTGTCCCGCTGCATAAATTTGTATTCGAGTGCGAGGGCGATCGCGGAAATAGAAAACGGCTCCGCGAGTTTACGGGCTTCAAGTACGACGGGAGTGACGCGGAGTATGCCAACAAGTCGGCCTATATCACAAAAAATTTGGCAACGTCGGACTTGACGTCGATTTGTAATTTACTTGGCATAAGTTACAAAGTGCCGAATCTACAACTGTACATTTTCGAGAACCTACGAGAAGGACGCTTGTTCGACGCAAGCGCAGCGGAGAAAGCTAACGACGACAGCGAAGACGAAGATGATGACGAAGACGACAACGGCGAGCGCAGCGAAAATGACGAAGCTGCAAACATCGTCGTACAACGAGGAGAAAGGCGACGGGGAAATAGGAACGAGTCTTATTTTTCCGTGAACGACGGTTTTACTTCCCCTTCGCTGGAAGCAAGGGCAGCAGCAGCGAATGCTCAACGACGATGTGGAGAACGTAACGAAGGCGCAGGCGCAGCGACGACGAGTAATGACGCAGCACACATGTCGCGGTTTGCAATGAATTTTCGCGACATAGAGGATTCGATGAGACCATTTGACGGTAGTGATAAATTGTGCGTGGACGTATGGGTGAGCGAGTTCGAGGAGACCGCTGCACTCATGCGTTGGGACGATTTTCAAAAATTTGTATACGCTAAAAAATCCCTAAAGGGTTCAGCAAAACTGTTTGTGATGAGTGAAAGGGGAATTTCCTCATGGGGTAAACTAAGAAAAGCGTTAATGGAAGAATTCAAAATGGTGGTGAATAGTGCGCAGGTGCACAAGCAGTTGTCGGAAAGAAAGATGAAAAAAGAAGAAAGCACGCACGAATATTTTTTTTGTATGAAGGAGTTGGCATCACGCGGCCAAGTAGAAGAAAGTGCGCTGATGCAATATGTGATCGACGGAATTGGTGACTTGAATGTAAATAAAACAATTTTGTATGGCGCTAGAGACACTCATGACTTTAAAGAAAAACTGAGATGTTACGAAAAAATTCGCGAGAAAAACAAGATCAGCAGCGTTAAAGATAGTGAAAAAAAGACAGTGGCGGTCAAAAATGAAATAAGTTGTTTTAATTGTGGGGCGAAAGGTCACAAAAGCGCCGAATGCGAAAATAAAGAGAGGGGCACATTGCGCGAGACTGTGCGAAAAACAATATTATGGACGGCCAGCGCAATACACGCTTGTTGTGTGCCCATAATATGTTTATGAAAAAAGATGTGACAATTGCGGGCGAAAAATGCTTGGCTTTGCTGGACACGGGAAGCAGATTCAATATAATATCCGAAAACATTTATGCATTGCTTAAGAAACCCGTTCTGTCCCAGTGCCAAGTGTACCTCGTCGGATTCGGGAAAGAGAGTAATGAAAACAAAATAAGGCCCTGGGGTAGCGTGAGGCATGAGGTGACAACTGAAGGTCACACTTTTCATATTGATTCGATGGTGGTGCCGGGAAACTGCATGGACATTGATGTAGTGCTTGGCGAGGAGTTCTGCGCACAGGCAGAGATTTCTATAAATCGAGAGGGACTCGTCATAAAAAAACCAAGTGGTGACGAAAACCAAAATTTGCCTTTCGCTGTGTATCCGTTGATGAAAATAGAAGCAGTGTCGACATTGACATAGAAGAAAGCGCGAAGACGGTATAATTGAGCACTCCGCCGCTGAATTTTGTAGCCCGGTCGTACTCGTTAAAAACGCGATGGAACACCGCGACTATGTGTAGATTTTAGGAAAATCAACAAAGTTATCGTGAAAGACCGTTTTCCTCTACCGCTTATTGAAGACCAACTTGATCGGTTGCACAATGCTAAAATTTTTAGTACGATTGACTTAAAAAACGGGTTTTTCCACGTTTCTGTTGCCGAAAGCAGCCGCAAGTATACGTCGTTTATTACGCACAACGGGCAATACCAATTTAAAAAAGTTCCATTCGGTTTGTCAAACTCACCCGGTGTTTTCCAAAGACACGTTAATGCAATTTTTCGCGAATTAACACGCAAGGGCATCGCGCTGCCATACATGGACGATATTATCATTCCTGCACAAAACGAGGAAAGTGCTCTGAGAAACCTGGAAGAGGTAATGGAGACTTGCAAAAACTACGGGCTCGAGGTAAATTTTAAGAAATGCCAATTTTTAAAAAAGAAGGTGGAGTTTCTAGGATATGTGATAGAAGATCAGAAAATATCGCCATCACCGGGAAAAGTCGACGCTTTAACGAAGTACAAATTACCACAAAATTTAAAACAGCTGCAGGGTTTTCTGGGGCTAGCCGGATACTTCAGACAGTTCGTTCCTAATTTCTCACTAATAGCAAAGCCGCTAAGCGATTTAACTAAGCAGAACATGAAGTTTGAAATCAAAGAAGAACATATTGGAGCATTTAACAAATTAAAGTATATTTTAAGTGAAAAACCGGTCCTAGGTATTTTCAATCAGAGTTATGAAACTGAAATCTATACTGACGCTTCCATCGACGGATACGGGGCCGTGTTGCTGCAGAAATCACCTGACGATGGGCATCTACATCCGGTGTATTACATGAGCAAGAAGACAACAGATGCTGAACGAAAATACTGCAGCTACGAGTTAGAAGTTTTAGCAGTCATAGAGGCTTTGAAGAAGTTCAGGGTCTACCTTCTCGGGTTTCACTTTAAGATAGTGACGGATTGCAATGCCTTCACTAAATCGTTAGAGAAAAAAGATTTGTGTACTAGAGTTGCACGGTGGATTTTATTTCTCCAAGAATACGACTACGACGTTGAACATCGCACTGGGGTACAAATGAGGCACGTCGACGCTCTCAGCCGATATGCTGTTTTGATGATTAAAGATGACTCACTAATTAGACTGAAGCACGCTCAGCAGCAAGATGAAGAAAAATCTACATACAACGACTATTTTATGAAAGGAAACATTTTATACAAATTGATGAAGGATGAGGAGTTGGTGGTCGTACGCAAAGATATGCAGAGAGAAATTATTAGACAGGCGCATGAGAAAGGACATTTCGCAGTTAAGAAAACGAAGCAATTGATATGTAAAGATTATTTCATACCTAAACTGGAAGAGAAGATACAGAGACACATCGCCAGCTGCATACAGTGTATCGTAGTAAATAGAAAACAAGGCAAACAAGAGGGGGAGTTACACCCATTGCACAAGGGGGATGTTCCGTTATACACATACCACGTTGATTTTTTGGGACCTTTGGAATCGACTAGCAAACAATATAAGCACATATTTGCTATAATCGATGCGTTTACAAAATTTTGCTGGTTATACCCAACAAAAACGACGGCAACGCAAGAGGTGATAACACGATTACGCGCACTAAGTACGATATTTGGGAGTCCTGCTCAAATTATATCGGATCGAGGGTCAGCATTCACTTCTGAAGATTTCGAAAGCTATTGCGAAGCTGAAAATATAAAGGATCACAAAATTAGCACCGGATTACCGCGCGCTAATGGGCAAATTGAGAGGTTGAACAGCGTTATCAGTGCTGTATTGGCGAAGCTGAGCATTGATGACCCGTCAAAGTGGTACAAGCACGTAGACAAGGTACAGCAGGTCATTAATTCGACATACTCTAGAAGTACGCAGACGACACCTTTCGAGTTAATGATAGGTGTTAAAATGCGCACAACAGCAGACTTACGTATAAAGCAGCTCATCGAAGAGGAAATGGTCGCGAACTTCCAAGACGAAAGAACCGAGTTGAGGCAGCAGGCTAAAGAGCAAATCTTGAAGATGCAATCCGAGAATAAGCAGGCGTACAACTTGCGGCGGAGACCAGCAACTCGATACCGACTGGGTGACCTCGTAGCTTTTAAGAGAACTCAGTTCGGCGGGGGCCTAAAACTTAAGCCAAAGTATTTGGGGCCTTACGAAATAACTAAAGTAAAGCCAAACGATACGTACGGGGTAAACAAAGTTGGTGCCAGCGAAGGACCAAGGGTAACGATGACGTGTGCTGAACGCATTAAACCATGGGCAACCTCATTAGACGATAGCGACGCATTCGGGGCGAATGCATAGCAGGATGGCCGAGTTGTGGGAGTAATAAGGCAGCCCTGGCTGGTGCCAAAGCCCATCAACCCTGCGAAAGCCGAGGTCCAGCAGCTATGACCGCAGCCGAAGGGAAGCATAACGACGACGACGGCGAAAGCGACGGGAAGTGCACGTGAGCGAAGACGAAACTTGAAACGACAATTATAAACTTAAAACGAAAATTGTGAACTTAAAACAATAAATAAATTGATTGATTTGATTCGGGTAACGAAACCCACATATATATATATTAATATATTAATTATTATATATTATTAAATAGATAGAAGATAGAAGAGGTCTTTGTACTGTTAAAAAAGTAAAATTTTTAATTTCTTCGGACCTGTGAAAATACCAAGAGGATAGTAATTGTAACTTGAGGAAAGGGGAAAAATTAATGCATTCAATCAAAAAGAAAACTGCCATGAAAGCGAAAGAAAAATCTTTCTCCAGCCGTGATGGAGTTACTATCAGCTCAACCAAGTTCTACTGCTGTGAATAATATCAAATTAAATAATATCAAAAGGTCTACTTGTTTTTATACTATTTTTATGATTTTTGTTGTTACATAATTATTCAATTTTTACATTACATTATTTTTCTAAACTGATCCCAATATCTTTACGACTTCTTTAATAGCAAATGAAATTAAAATGTGTACCATTTTGCCGCGCTACTTATTTTTGTGCTCCTAGATTTAAAAATAAGCACACTGTGCAGTGTGTCATTATTGATAACAGCACCGTCTATCATTGTTGACATAATTTTAAAATTGACGCACACCTGTTTTGCACCAATGCGAAATCTAAATGGAAGAAGCTCATTTATTTGTTTTTGTATGTTTGATTCGAAGGCGCGTATTAAGCGGCAAAATTTAGGTGAAGAAGCAGGTTATTTAACCGCATTTCCATCCTATTACCTACATTGAGAATTTCTGCTTATATCGGCTATGGCCGGATCTTCCATCGAACCCCCATTTACACTCTAAAACCAAATTGATTCTTCTTTTTCAAGGGAGCTCAATTCCAGCAAACTTGATGTGGTTTTGTTTAAAAGATTTTGAAGTGGTATATCAGCCGAAATTTCTGTAACTAAAATTGGTTGCGGAAGTAATTTCTTTTTAGCTTGCTTTAATGCATAATAGCTTGGAAAACAATCCTTGTGTATATACATCATTAACTGAGAGACGTTTTTCAGTATTCATGCCAACCTGTTCCAATGATTTTTCTTTCTTTTTTGCTGCTATTAGAACATCTTCTGGTGATTTTGATTAAACCAATTCTTCAATTCTGCGTCTCTTAGTTCTACTTGAAGCCGCTTCGTATTCGACATTTGGCCTTCCTCTGCTCGTGCATGGCACCTAAAACCACATTTTGTTCAATGTATTTTAAATAATTTTGCAAAGAAAATACATGTAAGACAAAACGACATTTAACAATGATATTGTTAGTGGGACTTGCACTTGCTAAATTCCTACAACAACAATGTAAACACTTTTCTCTTGCATACCGCATTTTTTTCTCTCGGTTGCATACTAAGCGCTGTATTAAGCCAAGCAGGGAGAAACAATCGAAATTGGAAAGGCTCCCTAGGGCTTTGCGAGATATTGAATTTTGAAGTTTGCACTTAAACTTTTACTAGGGCTCAAAATGACTCTACGTTCAAATAACGGTAGTTAGCGAACAGTAATAACTAAAACAAAAAAAACGGCATTGCCAGACTGTAAAAACCTAACACATAAAATAAAAATTCAGATATATTAAAATAATACCTTTAACCATAAGAAAAAACATCTTCAGTTTCGCAAGGTTAAATGCCTATTTTCCCTTAAATTTGTGTTTACGCAATATTTAATGTTTAAAACCTTCGTGAGACTACAAAACTTAAAATTTTTTTAAAATTCCTTATGATAAAGCTTAGTTGGAGATTTAGCTTCGATCGTGCCTACTTATTTTTTTAAAAATCAAGATTTGGTTTTTTTTATTTTTGGCCACGGACGCCCCACTGTGCGTTGCAGTCTTTTGTAACATGCTCGACATCTCGGCGTTGAATGCATTTGTGTTATTCATCGATTTGAATCCACTATGGAATTATGCCAAAAAAAACTATCGTAGACGCCTGTTTTTGCTCGAACTGAGCCATTCGCTTGTGGTACCACAGGTGGAGTAGCGAGAACGCACACCCAGAAGTGGGTCTGTCATGTCGGTGGTAAATCAAATTCGTGTTGTTCCACCACCATCACAACAGCTTCCGGAAACACTTGGACCATCGCTGCACCGCTTGGCGCATCATACGCCGTCTAAGCCTAGGCGTATACAGACACGCAGCACAGCTCAGCGTAGTTAAATTTTTTGTAAATAATGCAGTACCATATGACAGCGTATACAGCGACATAGTCGCGTGCGGCGGAGAGACGTGCCTGCGCACAACTGCGTCGCGTTGTAGTTGAAATACAGTTTCCTACGCGCAGCCGACACGTTCTCTTGCAAAAATTGAAGAATAAATTGAAAAAGTGCGTGGACAGCCAATATTACAATATTATTACAAGTCTGATTCAGACAAATAACTCATATTACTGGGTTTATGGAATGAATACGGAACACGTGTGCTGGTTTTCCGAGATTCGTATACGCTGTTCAAACATTTGCTGCGTAATACAGTTTAATTTGCGTTGCGCTGCCCTGTGCTGTGTTGCGCGGCCTGAGTCTCCGTATACGCCTAGGCTAAGAAGCGCGCGAGGTGTCACATATGTCCGCAAGTGCGGAATGCCAGTATTCATTCCGTCGAATGCGACAAATGCAAAAATAAAGTTTGTGCGGAGCACCGTTTCATTATATGAGAAACATGTTAATCGCAATAACTTATCTAATTCCATTCAGTTCTCATTCATTTTTTGGCATTGTATAACAATTAAATTATTAAAACATACTGAAAACAAATTAAACTATGTCTATTTCTTTCTTTTCTGATATTGTAGCGTGCTATCATAGTGTCACTAAAATAAAATATTATTTCATAATGTAGTGACAAGCCTAGGATTTAAGATTAACTTTTCTATGACCTGCACGGACCATATTAATTCCACTATCGGAAATGCTTATAATGCACTAAGAAACCTTTACCTTAAGGCTTATTTGTTGCCCCGGGACACGAAGCTTAAACTAGTTAAAACTTTTATATTGCCTCAAATTACGTACGGAGAACTTGTGTATGGGAATCTAGATGCGCTGTCGAAAAACAAACTACAACTTCTTTGAAATAACTCTGCGCGGTTTGTATTTTCTAAAAGGAAATTTGACCATATATCTATATATTCAAAACAAATAATTGGCTACAAAGTTTATATTTTCTTCAAAATAAGAAATCTTATGTTCTTACATTAGCTGATTTATTCTCGACAGCCGGCGTATTTATTTAATCACCTAAAATTTTATTTATTTATTTATTTATTTATTTATTAAATTAAGTCTAATCAAATTACAGACTTTGAGAAATAAGGGGTGTAAATTCAAACAAATTCGGAAAATATTCTTAAAGATACTTATAATTAGATAACAAAGTACAAAATACGCTTAAAGGTAATGCGAGATCAATATCCAAAGAATTTGAGAGGCTATTGAATTCAATTAGAACTCTTGTAATAGGAGCATTTTTGGCATAAGTGGTCTTGTTAAAGCCAACATTAAAAAGATCAGACCGCCGTAGAGATCTGGCAGGAATATTAAAATTAATTTTTTCCAGAAGAGACGAGCAGTCAATAAGTCCATTCACGATATTATATAAAAATTTTAATGAAAGAAAAGATCTTCTATTAAGTAGCGATTTCAAGTTTAGAAGCTGACAACGTGCGTCATAGGAGGGAATAGGGTCTGCAAAATTCAGGGAACGAAGGGCAAAGCGAATAAAGACCTTCTGCACTCGTTCGAGTCGATTTATACTTAAGGCATAAAATGGCCTCCAAATTACGGCTGCATATTCTAGCCTGGAACGAACAAAGGCGGAATAAAGTAACTTGAAAGTATAAGGGTCAGAGAAGGGAGAACAGTTGCGACGGACAAAGGCTAACATAGAATACGATTTGGAAATGATAGAGTCGATATGTGCAGAAAAAGAGAAGTTAGAATCGAAGAAGACACCTAGGTCTTTGATCACACTGACCGCTTTAAGCCCCGAGTTTGAAATAAAATAGGAGGCAGGAAAATAAATACGTTTTTTAGCGAAAGTCAGTTGGAAACATTTGTTGGTGTTAAGGAAGAGACGATTTCGGACACACCACTCATTTAAGATGTTAAGCTCAGATTGAAGCGCAGAAGAGTCCTCAGGGGTTCTAATCTCAGAGTAGATTTTAAGGTCGTCTGCATACAATAGAAATTTGGAGGTTGAAAAGCATGTACAAACATCGTTAATAAAGAGCACAAATAATAGCGGACCTAAAATACTACCCTGGGGAACACCGGAGGTCGCCGTAAAAGGCCGGGAAGAGGTGTTGTCAAATGACACAACACAGAGACGTTCACTAAGATAGGATTTTAACCATTCAAGAAACACAGAATGAAAACCAAGACTAGACAGCTTGACAAGTAAAATTTTATGAGAGACTCTATCAAATGCTTTAGAAAAGTCAGTATAAATAGTATCAATTTGTAAGCCCTTCTGAAAAGCCGAGATGCAGTACTCAGAAAAAACCGCCAGGTTGGTCACGGTGGACCGACCAGATACAAAACCATGTTGATTTGGGATAATTATATTTTTAACCGCAAAATAAACCTTATCTTTAATTATGGTTTCAAAAAGTTTAGAAACCGTGGATAACTTTGAGATAGGTCTATAATTTGACACATCATTTTTGTTACCACTTTTGAAAATTGGATTTTTTCCAGTCTTCGATAAATACTCCAGATATAAGAGACTTATTGAAGATAATTTTCAAAGGTTCCACAAGGGAAGGACAGTTTTTTAGCAGGACAGAGGAGAGACCATCAATATCAGTTTGCGACGAAAGCTTTACATCGCGAATACCCTTTGCTACATCGTCTGAAGATAATACCAAAGAGCCAAAGTCAAGAGATGCATTAGTATTGATGGACTCATTGACTTCGAACGCGTCATCAGTAACAAAATTAGAACGAAAAAATTCTGCGAAGAGGTTTGCAGCATCCTCCAATGAGTCAGCTGATTTCCCTTAAAGGGAAACAGAGGATGGAATATTGGAGCACGTTTTTTTAGATTTAATAAAGCTCCAAAAATTCTTTGGATTGCGTTTAATATTTCGTTCGAAACTCTGTATGTAATTATTATATAATATTTCATCCAGGTTTCTGAATTCATTAAGGTATTGAAGATATTTGTCATAGAAAACAAGGTTCTTTGTTAGTTTAAACTTTTTGTGGAACTTATTTCTCAGATTCTTAAGATGCATTAATTCTTTTGAGTACCACGGGAGCTTATACGTTCGAGTAGCAAAAATGGGGACATTAGCTAAGCAAATATCGAAGATCAAAGATTTAAATTTGCTATAACAATTGGAGACATCAGCATTCAAAAAAAGGGCGACCCAGTCAGTATTAAGAAAAAAAGAATCAAGAGAAGCGAGGTTACACAAATTGAAATTGAAAGAAATTTTCCTGCTGGCAGAAGGCACTTCAAAAAATTTATAAAACTCGATGTCTAAAGTTAATGGAAAATGATGCAAGTTCGACGGGGAAATTGCAGAGGAACTACGAGATAACTTAAAATTTACATTATTGCTAATAAAAATTAAATCTAAAATACGATTGAAGTTATTAACAAAGCCGTTAATCTGAGCCAAATCAATACTTAACAGATTATCAATAACAAATGTTTCGAACGGCCTATTTACATTAGACGGTGTGAGAGAAAAGTTATTATCCAAATGAGACCAACAGATACCGCTTAGATTAAAATCACCCAGAACACACAGTTGGTTATCACCGACAAGGTCCTGTAACGCCAGCACATTGTTCACGTGCGATTTGTAGAGCGATTCATTGGCTGCAGGTGGGATGTAGGAGCAGCACAGGAACAGCAAGCCAGACGAACCTTGCAAGCTTACACAGAGTTGATCCAGGATAGTGTTATCATTAGCAAGTGGGATGAAAGTCGCCCGAAGTTTACGGCGAACAGCGATCATTACACCACCACCTCTACTACACCCAGTCATAGTAGCATCTCGGTCTTTGCGAAAGACGTCAAATAAATTAGGATCAAAATACTCCGAGTCAAAGAAGTTCGCAGTCAGCCAAGTCTCCACAATGACATAAATGTCGTGGTCCGATTGTGTGCTAAATTTTCGGACATATTCAGCTTTAGTTCTAAGTCCAGAACAATTTTGAAAATACAGCTTAACTCCATTGCGCACAGGACCAGCCTTAGACGATGAGACTATCCTGTTGCCGGTTGTTGCCCTTGCTTTAGAAAAAACTGGAAAGGGCGCACGGTCACATTTGCCGGCCACAAATCAGGACTAAGCAGTTTTTCAATTGCGTTTTCAGGAACACCCAGCTTAAAATTTATTCGTCTTAAAGATTCCACCAAGGTGTCTTTTTTGACTAGACTGTAGCACGAAATAACGCTCTTCTCGATGTTTACATGCTTCATAACATACTCAATGATGTTATCAGCAGTAACAGTGGGCAAGAAAGAAGAAAGGTGCAGCCACTTAAGTCGAACAGCAACGCCAAGTTCGGAGTTGGCATTAGATCCAACAACACGCAATTGTTTAAGTCTGTGGTGTTTCTTCCCAGCAGTAACCCAGCCAGGTGTAGTGGGCTGTCTGGGAGGCGAGGAGACTTCACGACACACGGCAGCGGAATCAGCAGAAGGCAGAGCAGCAGCAGAATCAGCGGAGGCAGCGGTAGCGGCGGCAGCAGTGGCAGCATAAGAGCAAGGAAGCTTTGAGTGGCCAGTAGAAACAGCAGGAAGAGAACGGTCAGCACGAATCGAAGAAGCAGCAGCAGCAGGCGGACAATGCGCATTGGAACGGGCGGAAACGACGGGTTGAGCGTGCTCAACGACACCAGAGCGACGGGCATCCGAGGACGCAGTATTATTGTTGGAGAGAGTACGAGTGTCAGGTACCATAGTGGCTCTCTTATCCAGAAGATCGCAGATGTTATTTCCAATGACTTTGACATCGTTAGTTAGGACAGATAATTTAGGGACAGTATCATTGTCACTTAACTTGCGTTGTATTGAATGAAGCTCTTCTTGCAGGCATTCGAGTTTTTCGGCCAGAAGCTTTTTTTCATCTTGCAAAGAGTTCAACACAGAGAGCAAACGCGCGTTGTCAGCTCTTAGGGCGACAAGCTCACTGAAAATCGTCTTCAGCGTAACTTCTTGCTTATCACTCTTTTGCTGTTGAGAGACAATCGGTTTAGGCAGCTGAGCTTGTTGTTGCGGTTTAGGCTGATGCACTTATTGTTGGGCTTTAGGCAGTTGAGCTTGATGTTGCGGTTTGAGCTGCAGTGCTTGTTGTTGCGGCTTAGGCTGTTGTGGTTGTTGTTGCAAAGCTAAGCTCTGGTTATTGCACTGCACTTGTTGTGATATGTCGCTGTCCGAGCACACTCGATCGGCGCGGGCGGTAGACGTTAGGGGCGACTGAATAGAATTTCTGCGCGCACTTAAGCAGTCATTACAATGGTACGGTCTACCGTTTTTTTGCATAAACTCGAGGTCAGCAGGCTGAAAGTTCACGCAGTCCAAATGAAAAAATTCGTTGCATTTGGCACATTGCAGCTTCGCCTGACCTCGATCAACTTTTTGACCACAAACACACGGCATTTAGCGATAATGAAATAGAGAAAAAGTGTCCAAGTGAAAACGAGCGAAGCAGAACGACTCGCCTCACTCTCGCACGCGCAGAGAAGTGGAAATAAAGAAATAAGACACGAAACGCGGAGCACAGAAACACGTCGGCACAGTACAAGGTCAGACACTGTACTGAGTACACGTACTTTAAAACTCAACGTCCCGAAGTTTGTGTATATTGCCTCGTCTCGAATGTTCTTTGTTAGTACAATTTGTTTGTGGAACTTGCTTTCACCTATCATAAAATCTATTAAGGGTGTCTTACTATGTAATACCTCATTTCCGAGCGCTATATTCAAAAATTGATTACTGGAAAACTACAAATGATTTCGGGAAGCAGTTTTTTGTAATGTTATCATTCATTATTGAACTTTTTTGGTTTTACATAAAAATGACGTATGCGACCGCTACACGTCCTTCACTGCGTCCTCGTCAAAAGTGTCCAGGGCGCACGGGGTGAACGATTTTGACCGATCAGATGATCTGAAACCAACAAAAAACCTTTAAACTTTATTTTTCTCATCCCCTTGGCTATGGATAGACACGAGCTTTTTCAAAAATTAAAAAAATTCTTACAGCAATAGAATTTTGAAAAAAAAATTTGTTTGCCACTTTTTTTTCTGCTATTCAAGGCTGTTAAAAATTTTCGGACAAGAATTTCAAAAAAAGCTCGTGTCTATCTCTTGCGACATGTTTTCTGATAATAAATATGTTTAGTATGACAAGATCGGTGAGGTAGATTTTTCGAAAACGTTCACCCCACCTCCAAACGACGAGAACGCAGTGAAGGACGTGTAGCGGTCACATACGTCATTTTTATGTAAAACCAAAAAAACTATGTAAAGTTCAATTATGAATGATAACATTACAAAAAACTGCTTCCCGAAATCATTTATAGTTTTCTAGTAATCAATTTTTGAATATAGCGCTCGGAAATGAGGTATTACATAGTAAGACCCCCTTAAGAAACCGAGATGTTTCAAATCGGCAGTAACGTCTTTTTTCTTCTAACCCATTTTTTCTCCCTCTGTATATACCCTCTTGTAATTATGTATTCATCATCTTACATCTATCTTTATACTTCACTTCAAAATTCTGAGCTTTCATTTTAAATTTTCCTTCTTCTATTTGTAACTATATTGTATTAATTTAAGCTAAAATTCATATTTAATTTACTCAAACTGATGTACTATAAAAGACTCAGTCTTACTTGTACAAATACTATTAAATAAATAAATAAAACAAATAAATAAAAGTATAAAGAATTTCAACGTTGTTAGAGAAGAACTGACGATATGCGTAAAAGACGAAATTATGTAAGGCAGAATCATCTTTATACATTTTATACTAACTGTATCCTCACCTACTGCATTAGACTTAATTGAAAGAATATGGTGGCGCTTGAAGCTTTTTTCAAGAGCAAAATGTCAAAACGAGAGTTAACACTGAGCAATAATATTTCGATTTAACTTTTAACTTTATTGCTAACTAATTATTACTTATTACAAATACAAAAGAAGTGAACGGTATTTTGTGGTGGCGAAGAACGATGACGATGAGTGTTTGGGTGCAACGATGAAAGTGGACTGTATAGGTGCGACGACGAAAATGGACTGTGTCGACTGTCAAGAGTCAGCTTCATGCATTGAGCGCAATGACGAACCGAAGTGGGATGGTGTTGTTGTGTTTAGCTGCAGCTTCCAATGAATACGATGAACCGGAGAGAGGGTGGTGGTGGTGAGTTGTAGGCTTTGCATAGCACTACATTGGTACCATTTCGAAGACAAAAGCGAGAACGATGATGATGCATTGTGGTTGTTGCTAGTAACTGTACAGTGGTGTGATTATGGTGTGTTATTTACTACAAAGTTTAAAGCGAAGAAAATGTGTGAAAGTGAAAACGATGAACATGTGTCCCTGTAGGACACCTACTGCTGTGGCATGGGGCCGCAACATACTCCCCCCTTGAAAGTTCTTCTTTCAATCAGTTTGTGCAGATGACAGGGTTTCAATTGGGAGTTTGCAAATTTTTGTGATCGCACGTGTGCAAAGTTTGTCTGCAGTCTTCACCACAACAACTCTGACCTTGCCGTCGTTTCCTGGTTTCGTCTCAACCACACGTCCCATTGGTCATTTGAGAGGTGCAGTGAGTTCGTCTTTTACAAGTACCAAGTCGCCCTCTTTGATGTTTGGATGAACTGTGGACCATTTAGATCTATGTTGAAGTTCCGCAAGGTACTCTCGGTGCCAGCGCAGCCAGAATTGTTGTTGGATCTGTCGGACAATTTGATAGCGTTTCAATAAGGTTATTTTCGATGACGATGGCTCTGGAATGGTGGTTAGTGTGCGACCGACGAGAAAATGTGCTGGGGTTAGGGGTCGGCTGTGTTCACAAATGTGCACCTTGCACTGGTGTCCGCAGCGACGAATGATAGTTGTTGGTGTTTGTGTGGTGATGTTTTCGACGAATGTTCTTTTTGGTTGTGAGCGAGGAGTTGTGTGGGGGCTCGGTTGACTTCGATGATGTAAAATGCCTGGCACCGACGTTCGAGGAAATCGGCCAAGTCATCCCATGATGGCAACTGCAATTCCGATGAACTGCTACGATCCCATTTGGAAGCGATTTCCTCTTCCCATTTTGTTTGTGTGTTTGCATCTAACTTGGATGTTATTAGGTACAAAATTATGGCATCAGCAATTTGGCTTCTGGATGCGAATGATTGCATGGCGCGCATGTTGGCGTTGATGACATCCATGAATTCGCGCAACGAGGAAAGATTTGGCTTGTTTATTTTAAGCAATTCGAAGATGTTGTTCAGGTGGGATTGGAAGATGAAGCGCTTGTTGTCATAACGAGCGACGAGAAGATCTATGGCCTTTTCATAATTGGTTGAGGTTACTTCCAATGACTGTATGAGACGAGCAGCATTGTCAGTAAGGCACGAGCGAAGATATTGAAATTTCTCAATCGACGTGAGGTCGTTGTTATTGTGCACTAATGCTGCGAACATGTTGAAAAAGTCAAGCCATTCCACATGGCGCCCACTGAATTTGGAGAGTTGAAGTTTTGGCAACTGAGCCGTTCGGGATGACGACGAAGGTACGACACGTGTGCTGCTGAGGTGATCAGCTTCGGTGGTGTTGGTACGAGTGACCGCTAACCTTGATACGATGGTACATTTTGCTTCGAAATATGCAGACTCGAACTCTACTCGATGATTTGTGCAAACTTGCGACTCGTCCAGCTCCTCCAGTTGCGTTTGCAGCGTCTCGAAAGCATCGAAGTAGCGCTCTACCATGGTCAGCTTTACTTGCAGCTGCACCTCGTTGAGGTTATTACCTCCGGAAATTTCGCTGCATACAGTTTTAAGTCGCTTGACAAGCTGGTCACGCTGCAGGCTCTTCACATGTATGTTGCGTGGTGCTGCACTTGCAATTGGAGGGGTTTGGGGGGTGTCCATTTCAAAATTTAAAATATCAGCGTCTTTGTCCATATTATTAAAAGACCGAAAACCGAAAACCGAAAACTTTGTTAGGAGCCAGATCCGGCTCGAAGGACCAATTTATGGTGGCGCTTGAAGCTTTTTTCAAGAGCAAAATGTCAAAATGAGAGTTAACACTGAGCAATAATATTTCGATTTAACTTTTAACTTTATTGCTAACTAATTATTACTTATTACAAATACAAAAGAAGTGAACGGTATTTTGTGGTGGCGAAGAATGATGACGATGAGTGTTTGGGTGCAACGATGAAAGTGGACTGTATAGGTGCGACGACGAAAATGGAATGTGTCGACTGTCAAGAGTCAGCTTCATGCATTGAGCGCAATGACGAACCGAAGTGGGATGGTGTTGTTGTGTTTAGCTGCAGCTTCCAATGAATACGATGAACCGGAGAGAGGGTGGTGGTGGTGAGTTGTAGGCTTTGCATAGCACTACATTGGTACCATTTCGAAGACAAAAGCGAGAACGATGATGATGCATTGTGGTTGTTGCTAGTAACTGTACAGTGGTGTGATTATGGTGTGTTATTTACTACAAAGTTTAGAGCGAAGAAAATGTGTGAAAGTGAAAACGATGAACATGTGTCCCTGTAGGACACCTACTGCTGTGGCATGGGGCCGCAACAGAATATATTGCGTAACTTTAGACTCCGATGCATGTAAAAAATCAAATTTCATGGAAAGGTCACGCACTGATCCAGGATTAGGCACAAAAATACGATTTTGCTCCAACGGAAAGAAAGAAGAAAGAATTCATTCATCTCATCTATATCAATTTTACAGTAATTTTTCAGTTTAGGCCTGACGCTACGGGATTTTAAGTTATTCCATAGTATTTAAGATGGAAGATGTGAATTAAGTTTAGGTTGGAAAAGCATCCACAGAAGCGAATTAGCCTCAGCGGCTAAAGCTTTTATGTTTATATTCTTATAATCTCTGTAGCCGAAAAAAATAGACGACTCGTTTGACAAAGTATTGAATTCAAAGTTATAAGAAAGGAATAATTGTTCAGAATGTATCAGATTGAACAGATCAGAAATGCATAACAAATCGAGCAAGCTTGGTTTTAAGTTAAATGTTTAAACCGATAGCAGACCTATCATGATTCAAATCACCAAAGCGCTCATTGTCAGTCAATGTAGAAATCGCCACAAAGTAGTATATGTTCCGGCACATACTAAGTTGCGACATTTTTGAAAAAAAAGTTGTCCAGATCAAGAGGTTTGTTTGAATCATAAACGCACATTACTAAACACCGCTGACAAGTATCGAAAAAATTAATCATCAAAAACTCAACTTGGTTAAGATGGGCAGATCTGCAAATTATCTTATACTGCAAACAGCTCTTATAATAGATCGAATTTTTTTTCAAAAATGTCCACCATTTCGAGAGATTTTTGATTTTTTCATCAGCGACGAATTTGGGTAGCACAACTGTACGAGCCGCTCAATGTCTGCGGTTCTTCAGCTCACAGTTGTACAGCGTATGGTTGTGCTCGTTGCTGTACTTCGCTGTCAACGCTCTCATGACGGTTTCGTACTCACTTTGTAAACATTCCGGAACTGATTTCATTACCTCAGCCGCAGGACCTTTCAGCGCCAGTGTCAATCTCCGACCCTTCCTGATATCGGTCCACTGATTTTCCAAAGCAGCCAAGTCGAATTGCAGTTTAAATGTATCGAACGGCGTAGCACCATCATAAGTAGGCACTTCTGTTCGGGTAGCAAAACTTTCCGAAACCTGCGGCAAACATTCTCGTGGCTGTACCTCTCTAAGCCCCGTTCGTCGACTTTTCTGTTCACCGAATCCTCCAGTCTGTCGACTCGTTTGTGCAAGGAATCATCCAGGTCGTCAATTCGTCTATCCAAGTGTTCCACTTGCGCTCCCAGGTGCTCCACTGTCACATTTAGCTTGTTGCAGATTTCTTCCACTTTCTGTTCCAAACGTGTAGAATTTTCCTGCAGCTTGGTGGACAGCTCTCAATGTGCGCTTTCGAGTTTCGCCGCTTCCATTTAGCCTTTTCCATTTCCATTTTTTAGCCATTTCTTGATTCGTAGTTTCCAGTTTCGCTGCCATTTCTCGATTCGCCGTTTCCATTTTAGCTATTTCTAGATTTGTCATTTCGACTTTTGCCGAAATTTCCTGATTCGTAGCTTCTAGTTTCGCTGCCATTTCTCGATTCGCCGTTTCTATTTGCGCCGACATGCCTTTAACCCTTTCGGGACGGAGTTTATTTTTGAAATTCAAAATACTCTCAGTAGAAATGTTCTCATGCCATGAATGTTGGGGTTAGAAAATTATATTGGATGCTCACAAATTCTGAAATCATCCTTTTATGCGGGAACACCGAAATCGAAAAAATATTTTGCGTCGGTCGTAAGATTTAAATAATTGTTTTGGGGGGCATTAAAAACTTGCTGGGACGTATTATCCCAGTAGTCCCGAAAGGGTTAAGTGCAACCATTAGCTCATGTCCAATGCTTGTAGTGGCGCAGCCGCTGCAGCCGTACTTTGCAGCGACGCAGCACGCGCAGGAGATTCCTCCACTTTGGCCGACGCACTATGGCCCGGTTTGCCATTTTTCGTTGCAAAAATCATAACTTCTGAACCAATAAAGATATTTAAAAAATTTAAACTGCATCTGAAAGTGTAATATCTAAGCTTTAAAATGGGGAAAACAGGGTGCCACAGTAACAGGGGGCTTTAAAATTCGTTGCCAAAGTTAAGATTTAGTAAAACTTCATACTACAATGAAATTACTTATTTGTTTGCATTAAAAAATTATTTTTTTGATATATTTTTTTTAATAAATTAATATATTTTATTGATTCATACGTAATTTTTTACAAAAAAAAAATTTTTGGAAAGTTAAACTTTTTCAAAATCGCTATCTACACTGGAAGGAATGTCTAATAATGAAATCATTTCTAAGCTATAAGTATCTGTAAGTTCTTTTTGTGATCTTACAGATCTCATAGATGAAATAACTGGATCAGAAGAGACTGCTAACATCTTGAAAAGGTCTTCATTTTGTCTAGCTCGTGATATTTTGCAAGCGTTCATACATCTATACCTTTTGTAGTCATTATTTTTGCATTCTTGAGCTTCTTCAGACAAATCCCCTTTTGGTAAGCACTGGTATACTATAAAATCCTTTCCATGTGCTTCAATTTTATGCACCGTAGGAGTAAGTTTTTTCTCTAAAAAACTCAATCGAGGCTGCAATCGAGACTGCTAAGATTTAGTAAAGAAATCGACTGCGCTTGAACCAGATTTAAGTTAAATGGGCGGTGCCACGCCCCCTTGTTTAATACCCGCACAATTCCCGCTGTCGAATGATATGAATAAATGGTAGGTCCGTACTTAGTTTCATTGCTGTGCGACTTATAATTCAGCAAAATATTAAGGTCACAAAAAATATGCCACGCCCCTTGTCCAACGCCCATCAAATCTTACCAGTAGAATGACTCATCTATGGGACGACACAATACTAAATTTCAATCCTGTGCACCTTACAATTTCGAAGATATTCCATTATTCAGATTTGGCTTGTAAGAGTGGTGCCACGCCCCCTCGTCCAATACCCGCCCCATTCCATCTGTCGAAGGACACGACTAAATAGTAAGTTCCTAGTGAATTTAATTGATGTGTGACTTATAGTTCCAACGTTATCGTCTGACAATTTTCAGGATTCACAGTCAAAAATTACAGGGGTTTTCCGACTTTTCCAATAGATTTTCCGGAATTTTCTTTTCGCACGAACCTGAACTGACACAAGACGAATCCAATAAAGAAAATTTCATTGAAATCGGCCAGTCCGGTTGAGCGTCATTACATATATAGATATAGATAAATACCAGCAACACAAAAGGGTTTTTGACCGTACTAAATGTGCGCAATTTTCCGTATAATTACGTGGTTTTCGACCCGAGGTTGCTTCACTTTTATTGCTCTGGAAAGTAAAGTTGCAAAAAGTTGCAGCTGAGTTTTGGAAGTTAGGTAAATAATTGAATAGCAAATAACCTCCCTCAATTTCGCGGAGGTCATTTTTGGTCTTTTTTTTTATTTTCGATCAAAGTTGAAAAAAAGGTCGAAATATAGACTTTTCCAGCAATCGGTAGATCGAACAACTTTTAAAACAAAATAAACATTTTTTATTTTTATTATATTAACTATTAACGTACCTTTTAGAAAAAACCATCAAGTTACCGATTGGTTCATTTACATACAAATTAATCTTAAAGAGGAAAAAAAAACCAAAAATACACATTTTTCTCGATGTGGAAAAATTGTCAACTTTGAGCGGCTCTATCTCCCAAACTACTACTCTGATTTTAATGAAAGTTACATATTCGTAATCCCTGGATTCCCTGAAATTTTCAATAAGATGCGTGTATTCATTTTATCGAACGCTTTCATGAAATTTTTGATTTTTGCAACGTTTTACCGACCGTTGGGCCATAGTGCGACGCCTCCAGCTCCTGCGTTCCGAGCTCGTGCGCAGCCCAATCGATGCCTCATGATTCACACGCCTCCCGCAAGCGCAGCTGCAACTCTACATTTCCGCCAGTAGTCGGCAAATTCCAGGCAGCCAGCTTCTTCTTCAGCTGGTCCACCTTCAACAGCTCGAGTTTAACCATGTCTGCGTTTTTATAATTATATTTATTTTTTTGTGGTTTATCTTCAGTAACACAATCCCACTTCTGACACCAAATGTTACGAAAATCCAAAGTTTTTCAAGGTTCGTTTTGATTGTATTTAAAAATAAAACAACTTCATTTATTCAGCGCAAAACGCAGTCAGAAACTAACAATCACTTTATTTACAGATTTACACTTCGCTTGTATCTACACTTGTTACCATTTTGCTTGCTTAACACAGACTCGACCCCTTGCGCTGCCACTGCTGCTTTTATACTAGTTTTCTTATCGCGCCGAAGTTTCTTGCACATTCAAGTTGTACTTTATATCTCGATTGTTCTAGCAGAGCTCATCACCTTTCGCGAACCATATTCGCCATATTATAGCAAGCGAATTATAGCAAGTTTGGCGTACTCCAAAATGCATGCCTAAAAGTATGCTTGGAAAAGCATTCATGCACAGCACAGAGTGCGTCCTCGTTTCAATATGATAATGTAATGGTATAATATGTATATATGTATGAAAAGGGACGCTTGCTCGCACCCCTTTTCATTCAACTATAATCTTTGCGATTTTGTTGCTTTGGATGATTTGCTCAGTGACGTTGACTGGGCTGAACTGTTTGCTGATGCTAATGCCGCCAAACGCTACGATTTATTTAGCTCTATCGTTTCTAACGCATGTCTGGAGTTGATTTCCTAATAAGCTGCCGTGGGTCAATAAGGAACTGAAACACTTAAAAAATCTGAAGAATAAGCATTACAGAAAATATCGGGCTTCTAAAAGTCTTTCCTCTTTAAGAAACTATCAGCTTCATTTGAGGAACCACAATAATTGGCGAAGGCGCTGTATAGGAAGCATATCCGTAACTATGAGGCTGTATTAAAAAGAATCCAAAAGCCTTTTGGAATTACATAAAATCAAAAAAAGCGGTATCAGATATACCCTCAACGGTATATTATCAGCCCGATTCTGAATATTCCCGGGGAATTCATTTCTCGCGGATTTAATTATTCTTGAGAAAGAAATCCGCCAATCCTAAACTCCCGGGAGAGGAAAAATGAGGGAGAGAGAATTTCGAATTCAGCTGTTTTGCACTTGACGTTTAACCTTGCGTAAAAAAATTGTGTGCTGAAAGTGAACATTTTCAGATTTTAAGAAGAAAAAGTAGAAAAATGCACAGCATAGCCTTCAGACTGCTAGCGGAGGAGTTAAATGATGACGAGCAGCAGCAAATTCAGCAGCAACGGATTGTGAGAAGGCACTTGCGTGATGGGATGAACCCGCTGGAGTTGCAATAGGTTCGAGAAGTATTATAGAGTTAACAAACCTGCCTTCTTGTACTTGCTGGAAGTGGTTACAGCCAAATTGAAACCGGTCAAGAAACAATTCGGAATTCCGCCAATGGTGAAACTAAGCGCAGCTGTTTGCGTTTGTTTGCTGAAGGCGGTTACCAGATGGGGGTTGGGAAGAAGTCGGATGCTGCTTTGGCCCAGTCAAGTTTTTCCAAAACTTTAACAGAAGTTTTGGAAGTATTTGATTAAAGTGTGCAAGACAAACGAAGAAAAAATAAAAATAAACACCTCTTTTATAATAGGAAGGGAAATTATAGTTTGAATGTTATGCCCGTAAGTTGTTAATTCTATTTTGAGTCGTTGTTTTTTGTGTTAAGTGTTATGCAGGTTTGTGATGACAAGCTGAGAATTCGATACCTCGATGCCTCCCATCCCGGTGCTTGCCACGACTCATTCATATGGAATGTCAGCGAGTTGCGTGTTCACTTTCAACAGGAATATTTGCGAGGAGTAACAAACTTTGGGTTTTTAGGCAAAATGCTTTAAAAAACAAGTCAGTAAGAAAAGTGTGAACTCTTTTAATCTATTAGGAGTTAGGAGATGCAGTATATCCGTTGCAGCCTTGGCTTTTAACACCACATCGAGCTCCGGCGGATGGATCAACTGAAATGAAATTCAATGAAATCCATTCGAAATTCCGCAACGTTATTGAACGAACCAATGGAATTCTCAAAAATCGTTGGAGATGTCTTCTTGGTGCAAGGCTGTTGCATTACACTCCTGAAAAAGCAGCCAAAATTGTGAATGTCTGTTGTGCCTTACATAACATTTGTATTTACTATAAGGCAAACATAACACTTAGCGAAACAAACATAACACTAAATGAACTAGACACTCAGCAAAATGAAGTGGATCCTCCAGTGCCCTCCCAGTATTTGGCTGCAGCTCAAAGAATTAAAGCCAATATTGAAAACGATCTATAACACTTCCAAGCAAAATACAAATTCTAATGTAAATAATTCAGTATTTATTCATAAAAAGTTCAGTCCAATCTTAAAATAACACAAAAAAAATTCAATATAAAAACAAAAATAATATTTAGTCAATTCATTTACTTTTGAAGTCTTATAACTATTACAGTCAATTCACTTTTTAAGCCTTAAAACTAGAAAATAAGATAAAAATAATATTTGGTCAGTTCATTTACTTTTTAAGTCTTATAACTATTAGCAAAAAGTATGAAACATAAAGAGTGTTCATCACGTACAAGCAAAAATTTGAATGGGGGTGCTGATATCGCCACCCGTCTTCTAGATGCGGGGGGGTAGACAACAAGAGGAAACACTTGAAATGACAGCACAATGCTCTGAGCGCAAATCATAGAAACACGAATGCCGCGTCTGTGCTCACTCGTTCATTCTTGCTCAATTGTGCGAAGAGGAGGAACACGTTGTGCTGTTGTTCTTGTTGTTGCGCTGGCGAAAAGCTGAAATTGTAAAACGATTTATATTTTCTGGCTGGCTTTTGTTCTTCTACTATAAGCCTGCATGGCGCCGCATATTGCTGCTGAACTCACTGCCGACTGTAGTGTGCGCAAAATCATAGAAAAGAAAATAAAATATGGCTGGCATGGCGACCTATATCATCGTTACAGGCAATAAAAAAAATAAATAATAAGTAATCAACAAAGACAATTAAATAAAAATTGAATTGGAAAGAAAATAAAACGTTTTTATTAGCCCGTAATAATTTTCCGTCCCGTTCTTTGGACCTTTTCTTACGGCCCACATATAATGCTTGTTTAAAAGAATTAAAATAAGAAAATCTAATATTGTAAATTTATGGTCACATCATTCGCCATGGAACCATTCAGGTGTAGAATATTTGAACTATTTTTAAACGTAGGCATGCCGTAATAAAATTTTTCTTATGACAAAATACTTGTCTTATTATTTATATCTTTATTTAGTGCTCTAGTAGTGCTTTCGCTCTATTGAAAGTCAATAGACCTATTAAATGATGTTTTTCCATACAATCTTTTAACCCTTGGTTTCTCCGTTAAATTTTGATTAACAAAAAAAACAAATTAAAACACGCATCTTATTATTTTTTATTTCAAGTGTTTCACGAATTTTGAAGTCAATATGCCTATCAGTTCATTTTTTCGTAGTTTTCCCATATTCTCAAAATTGTAATCAACCATGTGAAAATATAAACCAATAATTTTACTTCGAACTCGCCACGTAAAAATATTTGCAAACATTTTAAATTGGGATCAACCACCAAATTTTTAAATCAATCAAAGCATTGTCCAGCAAAAAGCCATACACCACAAAGATTCGATTGTGCAGCAAAACCAATCGGCAAGACAAAAAAGCACGCACACAATAAACGACAACACCAAAAACCATAGCGAATCCCGAATCATCTTCGTTGAAACGACAATGACGATGCTTTTTGTTCGTTGTTTACTCTCCGCTTGCGCTTCGACGAACAAGATCGCAAACTGTTGAGCGCGAGCAAATTTCCGCAACATATGCCTCCGCTTATCTCTTCCCCCCCGCGTCCAGAAACACGCTTGACAAATTTTGAAGATGCGTATTCTTAATCTATACTATTACACTGCAGAGCATAACTATAGACGCACCCAAATTTTTGCGTTTCTGAGCAATTAAAAATTTTTGAGAAAAATCTGATTATGCAGGATGAAAGAGCTTTAAAAGTTATTAACTTTAGGTTCTTGTGCAAATTAAAAAAAAAAAATTTGCTGAACATTGCGATTAAAAATTTAGTTTTTGGCTGGTGCATAACTATAGACGCACTTTGAACATTTTATTTTGAGTACAATAATGACGTGTTAAAGAAAACAAATGTAAGTTGTGTGAGTGTCAGTAGTGTGTAGGTCCTTCTTTGTTTTGGATAAGCTCGAAAACTCGGTTTGGCAAGCTTTCTAGAAGGTTTAAGCGCACAGAATTGCTTATCGACTCCCAAGCTTGAATAATTGCCATTTTTAAGCTTTCCACCATGTCGTATTGCTTGTTTTCAGCAAACACAATGCGCACCAGTATTCCCCACATGTCCTCCATGGAATTTAAATCTGGAGAACAAGCTGGCCATTGAAGAAAAGGAATGTGATGTGTCTGGAGCCAAGTGTTTGTCTCGTTGCTTTTGTGAACAGAGGCATTATCTGGTTGAAAAATTAGTCCACTTCGCCGATATCGGTTAAAAAATCGTAGCAGATTCGTTTGCAAGAGTGTAGTGTACTCTGCCGAATTCCTTTGCGTACTAGGAAAAGCCAGCTCCAACATACCGTTCCCACAAAATGCTCCCCACATCATTAAGGAACCCCCTCCGAAACTTCTTTTGGAAAAATATCGCGGTCCCTTGCGTAAATCTCTCCAGTAAGAGTTAAATCCATCGAGTTAAATCCATCTGGGCCGTCAAGGTTAAACTTCTTTTCATCGGAGAATATTATCTGATAGAAAAATTCATGCTTTAGAAAATTAAGGAAGCATAATTGGGGATTCGGAAAACTGTCTTAACTTTTTCCAATCCGTACTCATATTGTTTCAAGCGAATTGCAATCGCAATATGGCGTGGCAATAATCGGGGCATATCTTTCTATTTCTGCCGGGAAATGTTCGGAGACTCCTTTAAGACCCTGTTCACTGTCCAACGAGACACATTAACTCCACAATCTTTTCCAATTTGCTTAGCTGTTCTCATAAAGTTACTAGCGGCACCAATTACACGACGTTTATCCCGTTCAGAAAGCTTTGGTTTTGTTCCTCCTTTTTTGTTTGTGCCATAATTGGTTGTATCTGTTAAAAACGATCGCACTACTTTGTCCGATCGCTTCAATTTTCGACCGATATCGCGAAGTCCAACAGTTTCTTCGCGAAAAGCTAAAATTATGCCTTTTTCGATTTCCGACAAGTACGAACCACAAGGCATTTTTTAATAATATGAAAATCAATCAAAAAAAGTCAAAGAAGTACCGTTATTTCTTGACTTACTCGTTCAACAGAATAAATAACTCACATTTTTACAGTGCGTCTATAGTTATGCACCAGCCAAAAACTACATTTTTAATCGCAGTGTTCAGCAAATTTTTTTTTTAATTTGCACAAGAACCTAAAGTTAATAACTTTTAAAGCTCTTTCATCCTGCATCATCAGATTTTTCTCAAAAATTTTTAATTGCTCAGAAACGCAATAATGTGGATGCGTCTATAGTTATGCTCTGCAGTGTATATAAAAGCAAGTGTGACGTCGCCACGCCCCCTTCTTACGCCCACTATGGTAACAAAACTCATCTATTGTATGCTTTTGTAAGGCAATATGGGTTTCAAACGATTCAGCGTGTCATTGCGGCAAACATAGGCTATAATATAACCGGCCACGCCCACTTTCCACGCCTTCTAAACTAACAAAACGAAGCTACGGTACATGTTGGTAAATCAGTATTAATATTAAATGATTCCGTGTTTCATTGATGTTAACATAGGATATATAAGATTGACCACGCCCACCTGATATGCCTTTTCGCCACGCCCACTATAATACAAAAATCAGCCATGGTGTATTTGTCATAGCAATATGGGTATCCGACGATTCAGCGTGTCATTGCGGCAAACATAGGCTATAATATAACCGGCCACGCCCACTTTCCGCGCCCACTACACTTACAAAACGAAGCTACTGTACATGTCGGTAAATCAGTATTAATATCAAATGATTCCGTGTTTAATTGATTTTAACATAGGATATATAATATTGATCACGCCCACCTGATATTTCTTCTCGCCATGCCCACTGTAATAACAAATCAGCCGTGGTATATTTGTCATAACAATATGGGCATCAAACGATTCAGCGTTTCATTGCGGCAAACAAAGGCTATACTATAATCGATCACGCCCACTTTCCGCGCCAACTAAACCAACAAAACGAAGCAGCGGTACATGTCGGGAAATCAGTATTAACATTAAATGGCCACGCCTACCTATTACGCCTTTTTCGCCACGATCACTATAATAACAAATCAGCCATGATATATATGTCACAGCAATATGGGTGTCAAACGATTTAGCGATTCGATAGGGGGAATTGGGTGGGTGTTTGACAAGGGGGCGTGGCACCGCCCATACAACTTAAATTTTTAATATGGAATATCTTCGGAATGAGAAATAGGGCAGCATTAAAATTTGGTTCGGCACCGTTGCACCGTTTAGATGTGCCGTTTCACTGGAAAAAGTTGGACAGTTGGAAAGCGTTGGACAAGGGGGCGTGGCACATTTTTAAGCAAATAAAATGTTTTGAATAACTTTGGAACTACAAATCACACATTAAAGAGATTTGACACAAACTTACGATTCCCATTCGACATGGGGAATGGGGTTAGTATCGGACGAGGGGGCCTGGCACTGCCCATACAAACCAAGTTTTTAATGTGAAATATCTTCGGAATTATAAGTCGGCCAGCATTGAAATTTGAGATAGCATCATGGCTTAGACGTGTCGTTCAAGTGGTTAAATTGTATGGGCATTGGAAAAGGGGCGTAGTACTTTTTATGCGACCCTTTTGTTTTCAATAACTTTGGAACTGCAAATCACACATCAAGATATTCGGCACATACTTAAGATTTCGACGTGCTCTTCGACAGGGAGAGTAGGGTGGGTATTGGACGAGAGGCATGGCACCGCCCATAGAACCAAAATGTTTAATGTGGAATATCTTCGGAACAATAAGTTGGAAAGCTTTGAAGTTTTGTATACCATCGTCCCATAGATGTGTCACTCTACTGGCAAAATATTATGGGCGTTGAACAAGGGGCGCGGCATATTTTTTGCGACTGAAATTTTCCGCGTAACTTGGAACTGAAAGTTGCATATCAATGAAACCGGGTCACACTCTTCGACTGGAAGATAGATTGGGCATTACATAAAGGAGGCGTGGCATCGCCCATAGAGTGTAGTATGAAGAAACTTGATTTATTGGGCCCATTGACTTCAAGCTTGCGTGCAAAGCCGCAGGGCCCTACTAGTATTGTATATTCTTTGCTATTAGTGAATTCACTTTTCTGAAATGCGCTTTCTTCAAATAATATAGTCTGTCCAGAGATTCGTAGATTTGTTTTGTGCTTTGGTGTTGCTCTTTTAAATCATCCGCCACAGATTTTAAAGTCTGTAATGAACAAATCCCTGGATTTGGGAATTGTAACTTATTAACATCGAATAGCTTCCAGTCACCGAATGCAACCCTGTAGCAGGAGCGCTAAATTGGCAGCACTGCTGATCTATTACCATGTGCAGGAGAATACGAACAGAAAAAGGGAAGGAAAAGAACATTCGATACGGACAGAAGGTGATCAATCGTGAACGAAGTCGGACGTGGCCGCTTGGTCCGATACCAAAAAGGAGGAAACCGCTGGGCAGCGGTGTGGCGTGAATCAACGAAGAAGCCAGAGCGGTGTACGAAAGCCGGTCGGAAGTGAGAGCACGTGGCAGGAGCAGAAGCGACAAAATCTTGCTGCGGCGCCGAATTACCCGGAGGCAGCAACTTGTTCACGGGAGCTGCGCAGGGCACAATTTAGCTGCACAAGCCTACCTACCTAAAGCGCGACACAGAAGCACCCGCTCCACCACGACAACACCCGATACCAATACGGCCAGCGCCTGCGTCGCCAGTTTGCTGCTCTACATAAGACTGTCGCCATTGTTGCGATACCAGCACCTGCGCCGCCAGTTTGCCGCTTGCATCAGTGATGCGCCACCACGTATAGTGCACAGCAAAACGCACGATCAGCGCCAACGCCAACAGTCAACCGTTCGATACGAGGTTGCCACCAACGTTTTCTCGACACCAGCGACAGCGCCGCCAGCTTGGCGGTTGCAACATTACTGCGCCATCACCTATTGTGCGCGACAACGGACTCCACTAGCCCTAGTGACACCAGGACAGTGCATCAGGAACATCGCCACTAATCAGACGCAATTCAGTCGCGACATGTGCGAAGGTCCTAACGGTAGTTCGTGGCGTGACGCGGGACCGCAGTAATGGCGGCCGCCGCCATTCCAGTCGTTACGGAATAACGGAAGCAGGCAACACCAATCAACGGACAACGCAGTGAAGCAGGAGAGGCGGACCGGAGCCGCTACAGTTATTTCAAGACACCATTTCAGGGGGATAAGGAGCAGTGGCTCAGTTTCATTTGTTTAAGGGGGGAATAGGTTACTGTGGGTAAAGTATGCTGAAATTGCCTCGCTCTCTGGGTATACTCGTCACTGGCTACATAAGTTCTTATAATTTTATTCACAGCATTCACGATCCACAGAGAAGGCCTTCTACGAGGAAATCGATGGACTCACGTGAGTAACTATTTATTAACACCTATTGTTTGAGAGTAGTCCGCAACTGTTTGTTATCAACGTATTCGTTAATCAAACCGCAAATAGAGTGTACGCAACGGCCAGGGAAAAATGGCGGGGCTCAACTGCTATAAGGTGTTATGAATGTACAGCAGACGGAGCAACGTAGGTTTATAGTTGCAGGGGTTTAACTAAGGTGTTTAGTGACTGGTTTGTCACTAAAGTCTGAATCGGCACTTAAACCGATTCAGAATAATTGGGTTGGAACCTGATTAGGCACTTAAACCAATTCAGGATAATGTGGTGGAGTCTGACTCGGCACTTGAACCGATTCAGGATAATGTGGTTGGAGTCTGACTCGGCACTTGAACCGATTCAGCCCTGAGTCAAGAATAAGCGTGTTATCTGTTTGCTGTTTTCCAATTGACTCTCTTTATTTACACTTTTCTTTGGCTTTTATACTATTTCCAATGTCAAACGTTCTCACGGGCACGTTGGACCTCGTTGCTGACTTAGCATTCCCACGCTTGCCCAAACTGTATTGCATATTGATTACGCCGCTTCTGCTTATGCTCCGATTAACTAAGTGAAATTTGAGTGTGCAAAATGCATTGACTGCTGAATTGAATATGAGTATGCAAAATGCATTGACTGCCGAATAATGGCGCGTAATATTAGTAGGGTAAAAGGCTTGGTTTGGTTGTGGGCATAGTTCGGTTGTGGGCACCCCTTCGTATCTTTTGATAGGAAGCAGGCTGGGTTTTTTTGACTAAGGCCATTTGTTCATTATGGAACCACGATCTTTTTGTGCCAAATACTGAGTCGAACAGACACGCCTGCTTTGTGCTGAGACCATATATATCTTTCTGTGCTTAAAAAATAAGATACAAATTTTTTTAAACATTTTAAATGGTGTCATAAATCGAAGTGAATCCATCGAGAAGGCGAGTAAAATGCATGTTTATTTAGTAAATTTATTATACTTTGTGATACAATATTAATTACAACCAATGTGTTTACCCCGAACACATTTTTCACTACTTCTCAAAATGGCTGCCAATTTCGGTTGTGGGCACCGCAATTAGTTCGGTTGTGGCACCCGTCTTATAGTGATTTGGTAAGATTTGGTAAGTTATTTCATCGAAAATTGTCTTTCAACGCATTTTTTTGTTGTTTTAGCTACATATATCATCAGAGGGTAAATAAAAAACTCCTCCGATATCTTTTTTAATGTGCTGGATGTAATTTAACATTGTTCTGCAGATAAGCTAACCACAAAATCGACTGCCGCAGCGTGTGCGATTTCCCGAACCACTCTCCAACGCTATATGAAGAAGGTGGAAGAAAATTTCGGAGACATCAAAGCTGTCGACGGTGGTGTTTTCTTCGTTTTCTTCTTTTCGTGGATGTTATCGAATCAGGTTAACTGGTATTTTCCACCTTCTTCACGTCACAGCACTTGAAGAGTGTTGATTAATTAGGTTGAATTTCATTTTACTTTAGGTCTTCTTGACAGCCCAGGAGAATGACTTGCTTACTTACATTTTGAAATGCCCGTCCATCTAAAGTGTGCCGACATGCGTACCAGCTACTTCACATGCGTGCATTGTGCTTCAAATAATTAAAATTTAATATTTTTCTATAATCGTGTTTGTTTTTCTTCATATTTCCCCGTTTCCAGCAGATTTTCCAAGGGTGCCCACAACCGAACCAAAAAAAAATTTTCGTTAAAAATGACTACTTTACAAAATTTAAAAAAAAAACTTTCCTTTTTGACGGAATCGATTTACTTTTGTCATTACTTGTTAGCTAAGGTCTCTAGCTTTCCATAGATGTCCATATGTCCGATTAAGAAGAACTTGGTAAAAAGTTATGAGCCAAAAACAAAAAGGTGCCCACAACCGGACCCATTCCCCTACTAAAATACATAACATAGAAGAATACGAGGACATAACAGGCCAACTTCATTTTATTTACACCAAAACGACTCTGCCTAGTGGCCATTGTAGAGGAGGCGCATTATCTTCCCTTATAATTACCAGCATTCCATTAGAGATATCAGGTGATTGCGTTTTCCATTTATTGCGATGTTGTAATTCATTGAGGTACTCCTTGGACCACCTTGACCAGAACTCCTCTTTTAAATGGTTGACCAACTTCCATCTGGTCAAAAGCGATGTTTTGGTTGTCGTTGTTGAACTACTTGGAATCGCTGTCAAAGGCTCTCCTATTAAAAAGTGTCCTGGTGTGAGTGCTGACAGATCATTAGGATTTGATGACAACGGTATTAGTGGTCTAGAGTTCAACATGCTCTCGATTTGAGTTACCACCGTCTCCAGTTCTTCATATGTGAGCGAGGAGGTGCCAATTGTTCGCACCAAGAGATATTTTGCAGACTTGACAGCCGTTTCCCACAGTCCTCTGACATGTGGTGCTCTCGGGGGGATGAAGTGGAATGTAATTCCTTGGGCTGCGCCTGATCGCATTATGTTATCTTGGGCATTTTTGCTGTGAATGCTTTCAACCAATTCTTCCAGTTGGTTTTTTGCACCTACAAAATTGGTTGCGTTATCACAATATAAGTTCTGACAACGGCCTCTTTTTGATGTAAAACGATTAAGTGCGGCAATGAATGCGTCTGTTGTGAGATCGCTGACGACTTCCAGATGCACTGCTTTTGTAGCAAAGCAGCAGAAGACTGCAATGTAAGCATTGCATGGCCTTTTGCCTCTTATTTTGTAGTGTATCCATATCGGGCCACAGAAATCCACCCCCGCGTTGAAAAAGGGTCTCTGCAGTTGTACTCGATCAGCTGGCAAATTTCCCATGATCTGGTTGAACATCTGTGGACGCGCCCGTGTGCATCGCACACAGTGTTGGACAATGGATCTAGCCATAATTTTGCCCTTTATTGGCCAAAATCGTTGTCTGGTTTGGGCCAACAATGCCTGTGGCGAGCAATGGACTCCTTTCTCGTGAAGGTGTTGCATGATAAGTTTTGCTATCGAATCGTTATAAGGCAGCAACATGGGATGCTTGGCGTCGTATGTGAGATGTGATGATGTCAATCAGCCCCTACCCTGATGATGCCGCGATTGTCTATAAATGGAGACAGTCCATGGAGAGCGCTGTTTCCTTTGACTTCACCCGTATTTGATAGCTGATGCATTTCTTTACTGAAATCGCTTAGTTGTATGGCTCTTATGATGACGTACAGCGACTCATCCAGTTCGGTTGGTGTTAGGTTGATGCTACTATGTTTGCTCTTATCCTGTAGACGTTTAATAAATCGCAACACATAGCCAACAATTCGTTGCAACATTGTGAAGGAGTTTCGATGCCGTATTGTGTAGACCATGTTACGCAGATCATCCTCATGTGCGATAGTAAGCACGTTTGCCCTTTCCTTGACTTCTGCGTCTGTTTGATCGGGAATCACGAGCTCCTGACGAAATGGCTGCGGCCAACAATCTTGATTACCATGAAGGAATAATGGCCCGTAAAACCACATTGTACACCCTTGGATGTAAAGTGGATCTACACCTCGAGATAGCAAGTCAGCTGGGTTGTGTTTGGTGTTGACATGGCGCCATTGCTCAACTAGTGTCAATTGTTGAATTTTACTGACACGGTGAGCAACGAAGGTTTGGAATTTGGATGGATCTGAGTTAATCCAATGTAACATTATTTCCGAATCAGTCCACATATAAGTTGGTTGCTGTTCATATTCCAAGTCCCTTTTTACTCTGGCCACCAGTTGTGCTCCTAACAGTGCTGCGCATAACTCGAGCCGCGGTATTGTCTGCGTTTTGAGCGGAGCGACCCGTGATTTTGAGCAGAGTAGTTGGGCAGAGATAGTTCTAGCAGCAATTTCTGCTCTGATGTAAACAGCGGCTCCATAGGCGCGTTCGGATGCATCGGTAAACACCTGAATTTGAATGTTTCTTGATTGTTTGTGGTGCATAATATGTCGTGGCACCCTCACATTGTTTAGCTCACCTCAGTTTTGGCGGAAGGTAGTCCACTGAGTGTGCATTTCTGCTGGTAGAGCTTCATCCCATGACAGTTTTAATTGCCACAGTTTTTGGACAAACATTTTGGCCTTAACTACCACCGGAGCCATTAGTCCCAATGGGTCAAAAATGTGTGCCAAATCAGATGTCACTGTCCTTTTCGTTATTTTTCCATCGACAGCCCGGTTTGTTTTGATGCAAAATTCATCCGATTTTGGTAGCCATGTAAGACCTAAGATTTTCACTGTATTATGTGCGTCGTTGCTGATGTCTAGGTCTACATCTTGATCCTCTGGAGGTAAGCCTTGAAGTAATTTTTCATGATTTGCGCACCACTTTCGTGGTTTAAAACCAGCTGTTGCTAGAATCTTGATGAGTTGTTCTATTGCTTCTGCTGCTATTGCTTCAATCAGGCTGTCTGAACCACTCAGACCGTCATCGACGTAGAAGTCCTTGCTTAGAGTAGCTGCCACGAGTGGGAACTGTACTGCATGATCCTTTGCTAAAGTCTGCAGACATTTGGTTGCTAGGTAGGGTGCTGCTCTTGTTCCATACGTTACTGTATTTAGTTTGTAGTAGCACAACTCGTCCTGCGCTGACTCTCTCCAGATGATGATTTGGAATTGTTCGTCTCTTGGATCAATCAATATCTGACGATACATCTTCTCGATGTCCGTTGTGAAAACGAATCGTGACCTTCTAAAACGCAATAGGATGGATGTTAATTCGCTTTGTACGACTGGCCTATTGTGCATGAGGTCGTTAAGCGAAACCCCGCTTGACGTTTTTGCGGATGCATCGAAGACAACTCTTAATTTTGTTGTTGTGCTGTCCAGTTTGGTTACACCGTGATGCGGCAGAACGTAGTGAGGAGTCAATATAGCGTCACGATTGATTCGTTCCATATGTCCGAGATGCTCGTATTCCCGCATGAAGTTAATGTACATTTCTCTCATCACTGGATTTTTTGACAGGCGATGTTCGAGGCTGAAGAAACGATTGGTTGCCATCTGCATGGATTCGCCAAGAGCTGCTGGGTCTTCCTTAAACGGAATTTTCACGACAAATCGCCCCATTTGATTGCGCTTGGTGTGTTGGGCAAATGATTCTTCGCATTTTCTTTCTGCATCCGTAAATTGATCCTTGTTCTCTGGGAATTCCTCCAGCTGCCAGAATTTAGTCAGTATGTTGTCTAAGGCATCCTCGTCGCTTTCGCTGCATACGCCGCAGGTAAGAGCTTTCTGATCGGCACCGTTAATTTTGCCGCTGCATATCCATCCGAAAACCGTGTTCTGCAGATTCGGCAATCCATCAGCCAATTTAATCTGACCTATTGACAGAAGGCTGTGGTAGAATTCTGCCCCAATTAATAGATCAACGTGATTTGGCTTAAAAAAGTCCGGATCAGCCAAATTTATGTTTCGTGGAATTGGCCAGTCTGAAGTATTCAGAAGCTGTGTTGGTTGGGCTGAAATGATCCGGGGCATGACGAAAGCGCTGAAGGTCACGTTGAAGTTATTGATGCGGGACTGGATTTTTGTGGTCACGCTATATCTTGCATCCTTTTTACTTCTACCAATGCCCTCTATCCACAATGGAGATGGCTGCAGGTTCAGTTTCTTCGCCAATCTTTCCGTCATTAAATTTACTTGTGATCCAGAATCCAGTATTGCTCTGCAGTTGACGAAATCACCATGGATCGTAGCTATTCTTATGATGGCGGTGCTGAGCAGAACATACCCCTGGTTTGGCGAAGATGCCGTCAGCAGTGCTGAAGGCTGTTGTTGGGTTCTCTGGACCAGCACTTCCTGCTTGGAGTTGGGACCTGGCTGGTTACTGGCCTTGGTTGGCTCTGATAGATGCAGTAATGTGTTATGTTTTTGTTACATTTATTGCAGTGACGAGCTCTGCAATCAGTGGCCTTATGTCCTATGCGCAGACAATTCAGGCAGAAGTTTAGCCGCTGAACTGCCTTGATGCGATCTTGTGGTGTTGATTGCAGGAATGCCTTGCAATGATATAATGGATGTGATCCGTTATTGCAGACTTTGCAGCTTGACGCCTTTTGCTTGTCTACCGCTGTGGTAAGAATTTTTGCGGAGCTTGGCTTCTCCTTGTGACCAATTGCCTCCAACGACTGAAATCTGGTTTCCAGGAAGGCCATAAACTCTTGAGTAGACTGGATCTCTCGTGGATGTGTTAATGATTGCTCGTATAACATGCGGCTTTGTTTATCCAGTTTAAGCAGCAGGCTATGGAGCAGTAATGGAGACCATGAATCGGTTTCTAGTCCCTGATTTTTTAGAGCTAGCAGTCCCTCAAGCGTGACGTCGTGCAGCGTCCTTAGTTCTGCCGCTGATGGATTGGCTGTCATTGATGGCTGATTCAGGATTCGTTCGATGATTGTTCCAACGATGATCCTCTTGTTGTGATATCGCTCTTGCAGCAACCTCCAGGCGGTTTCATAGTTTTCGTTGGTCAATGACAGATGTCGAATCAAACCTTCTGCTTCTCCTGACAGGCTGCCCTTGAGATACCACATTTTTTGTGCGCTAGGAAGTTGTTGTTTGTGGATCATTTCCGTGAACAAATCATAGAACTGAGCCCATTTCAGGTAATCTCCGTCGAACTTTGGAATGGTTACCTTGGGAAGCGATAGGCAAGTGGTGTCTGGCTTGCTACTCACTTGTTGCGGTTGTTCGTGATCTGCCAGCCTTGATGCCAATGAAATTAGATTTGATTGGACCAACTCCTCAAGTTCAACATAATTTTCAAGATTATATCCCACTGCAGCAGGATCGCTGGTGCACTCCCAGAGCTCGAAATTTATGGCTTCAATTTCGTTCCACAGCCTTTGAATTCTTCCGATATTGACTTCGTAGAATGACTTCGCCTGGATATTCGTTTGACGATTGGCGCCTGCGATGAGTCGCCTTAGTGAAGTGAACATGGCAATTTGTTTTCGAACCAGGCGCGATGCGTTTGCATCTGGTTCCGCACATGGTGGTGGTTTCGGTAGAGACGGTAAATCTGCCGGTTCTTCGATGGTAGCGGCCGGAGGTTGTAGTGCATTTAATTCACTGCTGAGGATGTCGCTGTACTTCTCTACCAACGCCTTGATGTTGTTGAAATAGTCCTTGGTGAAGTAAACATCGGTTGTGTCTACACCCGGCACTTCTCTGATGGTTGTGTCGTTGTGGTCGAACTGATTCCACAACTCACTGAGTCGCTTAATACGTTCGGTGTAGTATTTGTGACTTGTCTTCCTGTCCTTCGAGTCCTTTCTGAAGTTGGTGATTAGTTGCTGAACTTCCTGACCCAGTTGAGATTGTTCAGCTACTAAATCTTGCATTGTCTTCATTGTTGCTGGATTCGAAGGTGCTTACTGAAGTTGTGACGGCAGTCTCTTACTGCCGAGGACGAATGAGGTTGTGACGGCAGTCTCTTACTGCCGAGGATAGACTGTTGATATTGGGGCACTCCTGTTGGGGCACTCTGAAGCTGTGAAGGCAGTCTCTTACTGCCGAGGATAGACTGTTGATGTTGGGGCACTCCTGTTGTCCGTGTGTAACGTGAAAGGATCACGTCGGGGTCACCAAAATGTTTAGTGACTGGTTTGTCACTAAAGTCTGAATCGGCACTTAAACCGATTCAGAATAATTGGGTTGGAACCTGATTAGGCACTTAAACCAATTCACCAATGACCAATGACTCGGCACTTGAACCGATTCAGGATAATGTGGTTGGAGCCTGAGTCAAGAATAAGCGTGTTATCTGTTTGCTGTTTTCCAATTGACTCTCTTTATTTGCACTTTTCTTTGGCTTTTATACTATTTCCAATGTCAAACGTTCTCACGGGCACGTTGGACCTCGTTGCTGACTTAGCATTCCCACGCTTGCCCAAACTGTATTGCATATTGATTACGCCGCTTCTGCTTATGCTGCGATTAACTAATTGAAATTTGAGTGTGCAAAATGCATTGACGGCTGAATGGAATTTGCGTGTGTAAAATGCATTGACTGCTGAATTGAATTTGAGTATGCAAAATGCATTGACTGCCGAATACTAGCGCGTAATATTAGTACTTGCAGCGGTGGGAACCGAGCCCAATTCTGCCGTGAGAACGTTTGACATTAGTTACATAATGTTTATAAGTACAGAGTCTGAACATAAGGTATGGGAATAGAACACGGGATAACTTGTTTATTTGAATATGATATTGTATCCCCTGTTTAAGAATCAGTTTATTAAAATCAATATGAATTTCTAATTATTGACGTTCTTTTTGGGGGGTGAGAAGAGGTCAAATGTCGTTTGGGGATCCGCTTTGTTGTCGCGCCGCAGATCCACGGTAGGGTGGGTATTGAAGCGAGAGTGCCACTGTCACCTTGGCACTCCTCCTTGATAAGTTGCAACCGCAATATGACCATGTCTTTTTGAATAAATGCCACCCCTTGCAGGGGCTCCTTCTGTTTTCATCTTGCCACCCGACATATACATGTTTTTCTTTTTATGCTTGCTATAAATAACACTTCGTTCAATAATGTGTGTGACTGACACATAGATGGCGGCACTAATACTAAATCAATATTTTTTTCGAAATTGTGAACCTTTTTAGGCTTACTGTCAAAATTATATGTCAATCCGACCATTAAATTACAAGTTACAGTGCTTTAAGTGACACTACTTTTGAGTTTTCAAAAAAAATGAATTGAAAGCAATTCCGTGTGCTGATTTATCATTGTTTTTTAATGAAAAAAATACTGTTCAATGCCAGGAATGGCTTGAAAAACATTATTCGGCTCCATCAAAAAGAACCATTTGTTATTGGTATGCCGAATTCAAACGTGGTCGTACAGACACCGATGACATTCCATCTACTGGACGGCCAAATGACGTTGTTATTCCGGAAAACGTTGAAAAAACACTGAAAATCATTATGTCCGACCGTAAAGTGAAAGTGGGGGAGATTGCTGACATTCTAAAGATATCAGCAGGCAGTGTACACACCATAATACACGAACATTTGGTTATGAAAAAGGTGTTTTCGAAATGGGTGCCGCGTTTGCTCACACCGGAGCAAAAACAACAACGAATCGATGATTCAAAGAGCTGTTTGGACATGTTTACGCGCAACAAGTCGGAGTTTTTGCGTCGGTACATCACAATGTATGAAACAAGGATCCACCATTTCACTCCAGAGTCAAATCGGCAGTCTGCTGAGTGGCATGCAACCGGTGAAAGCCGCCCAAAGCGTCCAAAGGCACAAACATCGGCTGGCAAGGTTATGGCGTCAGTATTTTGGGATGTGCACGGAATAATATTCATCGACTATCTTGAGAAAGGGAAAACAATCAATAGCGACTATTATATAGCGTTGTTGGAACGTTTGAAAGAAGAAATCGCGATTAAGCGGCCCCATATGAAGAAGAAAAAAGTGTTGTTTCACCAAGACAATGCACCGTGTCACAAGTCGATGAAAACGATGGCAAAAATGCATGAATTGGGCTTCGAATTGCTTCCTCATCCCCCGTATTCTCCAGATCTGGCCCCCAGCGACTACTGGCTCTTCGCAGACCTCAAAAAGATGCTCCGTGGTAAGAGATTTGGCTCAAATGATGAAGTAATCACCGAAACTAACGCCTATTTTGAAGGCAAAGAAAAATCGTTCTACAAAGGCGGTATCGAAAGATTGAAAAAGCGTTGGAATGATTGTATGAATTTTGGCAAAAAAATGTGTTTTAATTAGTTAGTCACACACATTATTGAACGAAGTGTTATGCAGTAATTTACACATTTTGTTGTCTGGAAAGGCTAAAGATTGGTTCTGGCGGTATCACTGATCATGCTAGGCTCGTATGGCTTATGAAGCAAACCAATTTGCGAGGGCGATTAGCTCGTTGCAGTGGCGCATTCAGGGGGGTGTTTTTAGGGGTTGAAACCTCCCCCCCCCCGAAATATTTGGATCGCCTATAAAACTACATACAAATTAAATTTTACAAATATTAAAGAATTACTTTTTGAAACCCCCCCCGAGATATTTTTCTGAATCCGCGGCTGGCTCGTTGGGTAATGAAATTGCAATGTTACCGGTTTACTATACGACATCGAAAAGGGAAAGAAAACATAGTGCCTGAGGCGTTGTCTCGAATGCACGCGGACGAAATAACCATGCTAGAACAGACAGAACCGGAAGTAGATTTGGGCTCGCCTCATTTTCAGGACGAAGAGAACGAAATGTTAAAAACAAAGATTCGAAACTATCAGGACCAGTATCCTGACATCAAACTTGATGACTGATTTTTATATATACGTACACAGCATGTAGATGGCAGTGAACTGAGTGAACAAAAGGCATGGAAACTTTAGATTCCAGTTGCGTTACGCCAAACAGTAATATCCCGCTCACATGATTGTGTTACCTCTGCACACGGGGGAATGTTCAAAACCTTAGAATTGCTTCGGCGATACTTTTATTGGCCAGGTATAGTTCGAGATGTACGCAAGTATGTGCGCAATTGCGCAAGATTTGTAAAACCACCAAAGCTCCAAATATGTCGTTAAAACCCCCTATGGGTAACCAAACAATTTCATACCGACCATTGCAACGATTATACATCGATTTGCTAGGCCCTTATCCGAGAAGTAAGCGAGGTCATATTGGATTATTAATTGTGCTAGATCACATGTCTAAATTTCATTGGCTATGCCCATTAAAAAAATTTACGACGCGTAATATTATTGATTTCCTGTTACAGAGCATCTTTCATGTATACGGGGTGCCAGAAAAGATCGTTAGTGACAACGGCTCACAATGTAAGGCACATGATTTCAACGCATTTCTGACTCAATATGGGGTCGACCATATTTATACAGCAATTTATTCACCACAATCAAACGCATCTGAACGTGTAAACCGCTCACTGATTTCGGCTATCAAAGCCTATTTAAAAAATGATCAACGAGAATGAGACGCCCACCACGTGCCATTAGCTTTGCGAAATGGGGCGCATCAATTAATTGGCTGTACGCCTTACCATGCCTTGTTTGGCTTAGGCATGATAACCCATGCCTCATCGTACCAACTTTTACGAGACCTAAAAGCACTTGACGATCCTACTGTACGACTTAAACGTGACGACCAACTCATGCTACAGCGCGATGACATACGGACAAAAATCACAACTGCTTATGAACAAACCGCGCAGCAATATAACATGCGAAGCAGGATAGTCTCTTATAACATAGGCCAGGAAGTGTTCAGGCGTAACTTTATTCAGAGTAACTTTGAAAAGAATGTTAATGCAAAACTCAGTCCGTCATTTATTAAACAGAGTGCGAGAAAGTGCAGAGTGCGAAGACCTACAAGGAAAGTTAGTAGGCACCTTTCATGCCAAAGATATCAGGCAGTGATTGTTCTTTTTCATAAAAATATGTCGCATTGAAAACGGTCATATTTTTCTGTTTTGTAATGAACAAATCCCTGGATTTGGGAATTGTAACTTATTAACATCGAATAGCTTTCGGTCACCGAATGCAACCCTGTAGCAGGAGCGCGAAATTGGCAGCACTGCTGATCTATTACCATGTGCAGGAGAATACGAACAGAAAAAGGGAAGGAAAAGAACATTCGATACGGACAGAAGGTGATCAATCGTGAACGAAGTCGGACGTGGCCGCTTGGTCCGATACCAAAAAGGAGGAAACCGCTGGGCAGCGGTGTGGCGTGAATCAACGAAGAAGCCAGAGCGGTGTGCGAAAGCCGGTCGGAAGTGAGAGCACGTGGCAGGAGCAGAAGCGACAAAATCTTGCTGCGGCGCCGAATTACCCGGAGGCAGCAACTTGTTCACGGGAGCTGCGCAGGGCACAATTTAGCGGCACAAGCCTACCTACCTAAAGCGCGACACAGAAGCACCCGCTCCACCACGACAACACCCGATACCAATACGGCCAGCGCCTGCGTCGCCAGTTTGCTGCTCTACATAAGACTGTCGCCATTGTTGCGATACCAGCACCTGCGCCGCCAGTTTGCCGCTTGCATCAGTGATGCGCCACCACGTATAGTGCACAGCAAAACGCACGATCGGCGCCAACGCCAGCAGTCAACCGTTCGATACGAGGTTGCCGCCAACGTTTTCTCGACACCAGCGACAGCGCCGCCAGCTTGGCGGTTGCAACATTACTGCGCCATCACCTATTGTGCGCGACAACGGACTCCACTAGCCCTAGTGACACCAGGACAGTGCATCAGGAACATCGCCACTAATCAGACGCAATTCAGTCGCGACATGTGCGAAGGTCCTAACGGTAGTTCGTGGCGTGACGCGGGACCGCAGTAATGGCGGCCGCCGCCATTCCAGTCGTTACGGAATAACGGAAGCAGGCAACACCAATCAACGCACAACGCAGTGAAGCAGGAGAGGCGGACCGGAGCCGCTACAGTTATTTCAAGACACCATTTCAGGGCGATAAGGAGCAGTGGCTCAGTTTCATTTGTTTAAGGGGGGAATAGGTTACTGTGGGTAAAGTATGCTGAAATTGCCTCGCTCTCTGGGTATACTCGTCACTGGCTACATAAGTTCTTATAATTTTATTCACAGCATTCACGATCCACAGAGAAGGCCTTCTACGAGGAAATCGATGGACTCACGTGAGTAACTATTTATTAACACCTATTGTTTGAGAGTAGTCCGCAACTGTTTGTTATCAACGTATTCGTTAATCAAACCGCAAACAGAGTGTACGCAACGGCCAGGGAAAAATGGCGAGACTCAACTGCTATAAGGTGTTATGAATGTACAGCAGACGGAGCAACGTAGGTTTATAGGTGCAGGGGTTTAACTAAGGTATGGGAATAGAACCCGGGAAAACTTGTTTATTTGAATATGATATTGTATCCCCTGTTTAAGAATCAGTTTATTAAAATCAATATGAATTTCTAATTATTTACGTTCTTTTTGGGGGGTGAGAAGAGGTCAAATGTCGTTTGGGGATCCGCTTTGTTGTCGCGCCGTAGATCCACGGTAGGGTGGGTATTGAAGCGAGAGTGCCACTGTCACCTTGGCACTCCTCCTTGCTTGCTATAAATAACAAGGGACTCTAAATAAAAACCGTAATGTAGCGAGCCTTCGGAAAAGGTCGCGAACCCCCCAACCGACTCCCTAGCTAGCCACCTAAGGGACCCGCAGACCTACTTTCGAGGCTCATACCACCTGTCTACTCCGGTGGACAAGCCAACCTTCGGGGGTTGTGCTCGGCTACTACAATTTTATGAAATGTACATTACAAGTCTCGCCTATATCTCGTTGGATATTTATTTCCTCTGCAAGGGCATCAGAAGGACAATACCTTTGGTCATTTCTAGACAATGTTTTCCTGGTTGTGGCTTTTTTTTTGTCTATTTCAATCGGCGAATGGCATGTGGGCATTTGAGGTTCGTCGTCTAGCATATTCATGGACACATCTTCGAGGCTTACGTTTATTTCAGTTTGTAGTCCAAATACGCTAGCAGGTACTCCTCCGACAGACTCCTTCATGCCGATGAGGTCATAAATCCTGCTCAAGGGATGAAAATGTTTGCTGGGTGTTTGGGCCTCCACCAGTGCCTTTTTGTGATTTTAAATTTTGCGCTGCTTTTTGGCGGACATATTTTTTTTGGTCGGCCCACAACTAAAATCCATAAAGCAGTAGTATTTTAAGACTTCACAACTACTTATAAATACCTTTTTCCACTCCGTAATATTTTTTACTGGAGGTCACACTGAATTGAGCTCCGTTTCAACATTTTGCCAAAATTTCGCAATCTTTCTCTATCGCCTCTAAAAAAATCCGCGCGCAATGCCAGGATTTGCTGCCATGAGGCTTACAAGGCTTTGGAGCTGGTGCTTGCTGGTTGTTTTCGACCTACAATCAAGTATTTCATGAAATTATTCTTAATAGAATATAAAAATTAAGGGCCTTATTACGGGTCGCGAGTCGCTGCAATGTGGCGAGTCGACAGAGATGGCGAATTGCTGCCTGTCTATAGGTATTATGGTTGGCGAACGTACTCATTCGCCGTATTAACTAAATTGTCGCAGAGAGAGCTGTCATTTCCCACTTCAAATTTCAAAATAAAAATATTTTGTTTGCTTTTTTCATATGAATGTATAAAAATGATAAACAATATATATATTGTAACGATAAGGCAGTCTGTCGCTGTGCAAAGCAACCCTGCCGCTTCGCGCCGTGCTATAATCCACTGTGGCAACGACGGCCGCGATAATAACTTTTAGTCCAATCTGGCAACGATCATCAGGGAAACTTTTAGTCCACTCCGGAATGTGCGGGAACGATCTGCGCGATGGCCTGACATGGTATAAAAGGCAGCCGGATGCCGCGCAGCGAGTCAGTCTGGTTTTGACAAGTGAAGTTGCCACACGGAGTAATTAAGCAAATACTTAAGTGTACGAATAGTAAAGTGTAAAACTGTGAATAATAAAGTGACTGTTGGTTTTGAATTGGCTGCGTTGGAATAATTAAAGTTGTTTTATTTTCAAATTGCACAATCCAGTGATACGTAACAGCCCACTAGACCTAGTATTCGTAACAATATAGTATGTAGATTTATTTTTCAAAGATAGTGCCCCAAAACAAGGATGCGGCGGTGCATCAGGAACAGTTTCAATCCACTTGAACTGCCGAACCAGATGTGAGCTTCACATATTGGTTATTAAAGAATTTGATGGGTGATAAGCATCCAAATTTATTTACATATTCACAAATTAATTTAAAGATTCATCTCAAACTTTGGCTTTGCAAAACAGTTTTTGTGTTTGTATTGTAACACAAATTAAAATCTTACCGAACTTCATCAATGTCTCCAGCATTGAAATTGTCCTGCGCTTTACGATTTTTTGCTGATGGCAGTTAGCAAAAAAGTGTTGGTAATGACTTTGATCTGGGCTTTGCAAGGACAACGGTATCGATTGTGCTAAAGAAATCTTAAGAGAAACTTAAATTTGCCTTGAATGGATCAAGGTCAGGATGAGAGAAGACGAGAATCAAAGTGCAAGAAATTTCTTTGGCACTGAATGCGGATTGCCTGGTGTTCTTGGATGCGTCGATGGAACGCGTATTGGTATTTTTCCTCCGAATCACAATGCTTGAACCAAAAGGGTCTTCAGTAGAAGTAAGGGGTACCTTAATCTGTAATTTTCATTACTTCAATAATGAAGGTCTGCGACCACAATATGGTGATAAGATGACATATCTCATGAAACCATTCCGTAATGCAGAGAGTCAGTCTATAACAAAAACATGCCAAGGGTAGAAATATTGTAGAAAGAAAAATCGGTGTGCTAAAGTGCAGTTTCTGATGTCTTTTAGGCGGGAGAAAGTTACACTATTTCCCACAAAAGGCAACACAAATAATCAACACACGTTGTTCTTTGCGTAATATTTGCATGCACTTCAGAATGGATAATCCCGATGAAGTTAAAAGATAGGTAGACCCACTGATCAGTGAAAAAATATTGGAAATTCATGCGAATTCGAAGGTCATTCACATGAGCTCCATTTCTACTTGTCTCGAATTTTGTCGAATGAGATGTTGATTCGACCGATTTTGATGTTTGTGGCGAACGAAACTCAAGCGAGTCGCTTACAATAATATGAATTTTTTCTCATCAGATTGATTTTAACAGTTCAGGCAAATCGAATTCGGCGACTCGCAAAGCATAATACGAAATGCAGCGACTCGCTTAAATTTTCAGGCGACTTGCGAACGGTACTAGGGCTGTAAAAGAAAACTTACATTTTCGCGTGCTTCTCCCTTCAATAAAGTTCGCGGAATAATTCTCGAGAAAAGACTCTGCTTTTCCGCCATTTTACATATTGGTAATGCATACTTTTTCCGCATTTTTTCCCTTTTCGAACTTCATTGCGAATATGAGAGAAGGGAAAAGAAAAAAAATTCCAACGGATTTCTGTTTAGAATCGGGTTGTATGAGAATAAGACTGCGATGACTAAGCAAGGTGCCGCTGATCGTTTTGCCGAGTTTTTCAGCTCAAATTCCGTCTAATCACTTTTCACCTGCAAATTCCGCCCTTTCTTTTGGGTCGTTGATTTTGACTGCAGAAAGTATAAAAAATTGTATTGCTGCACTCAAAATGTGAACGAATACGGACGCGGATGGGCTTTCTGTAATTTTGTTTAAAAAATTTAGTTCTCTTTTGAACCGCTCTTATTACTTTTTAATAAATCTCTATCGTCGGGAGTGTTTATCGACGATTGGTAGAAGGCCTCAATAACTCCTACCTTCAAAAGTGGCAATAAAAGTCTTGTGTCGAACTATAGGCCCATTTCTAAATTAACCCCGGTCTCAAAACTCTTTGAATGTGTTGATAACAATAACTTAACTTTTTGTGTCCAAAATCTTATTTGCCCAAATCAGCATGGCTTCGTAAGAGGCAGGTCCACTGTCTCAAATCTAGCAGTTTTCACTGAGGACTGTCTCTCCGCCTTCCAAAAGGGGAACCAAATCGAAACGATTTACACAGATTTTGCCAAAGCATTTGATTGAGTGAGCTATTAAGTTCTGATTTCAAAACTGGCTTGCGTGGGGTTTCATTCCTCATTTCTTCGATGGATGAAATCATACCAACTAATCGGCGTTGTGTTGTCACGATTGATGGTACTTCCTCTAAATCATTTGTTGCCTCTTCTGGCGTCCCTCAGGGCAGCAGTTTAGGTCCGCTGCTGTTTGTTTTGTTTATAAATGACATTAGTTCCTGCTTTTCATTCGCTAATTATCTATTATATGCGGATGACCTGAAGATAAATGCGGTAGTTAATAATGAGACGGATTCCTCTGCCTTGCGAATGGATCTTGACAATGTTCAAGCCTGGTGCACATAAGAGCAATTGTTTTTGAATATCAGCAAATGTGTTCATGCGACTTATTCAAGGAGGCTCAGCCCCTTGCGAACATCGTATTCCATATCCGGTTCGGTGTTACAAAGAGTTAATAGAATAAAGGATTTGGGTGTCTTTTTCGATGAAAAACTTGGTTTTACCAATAATTTCGATTACATTATATCGATTACATTATAGCATTTGCCATGCTGGGCGACGGAACTGCACTGTGTTCTCGAAACCGTATACTTTTAAACTGCTATTTACGGCGTTTGTACACTCTAGCCTGGAACACGCTTCCTTCATTTGGAGACCATATCAGGCTACTCACAACAATCGGATTGAGCGTATTCAAAAGGTGTTCATAAAATTCGCACTGCGATCATTACACTTCACCGAGCCTCTGCCTTCATATGAGTCTCGTTGTATGTTGCTGAACCTCAAGTCTCTACACTCGAGGCGAACGCTTTTGTCTTGTTTTTTCGTGCTTAATATACTATATGGGAAAATTGATTGCCCTGCTCTTTTCTGTAAGATCGGATTTAATGTTGCAATCCGGAACTTGCGGCATGCGAACACCTTAATTGCTTTTTGCCGGTCCACCTATGCTCGGTAGGCTCCGCTCGCACGAGCCCTGTCGGCGTTAAACGAACTTTCAGATCTCGATGTCGCTCTGCCGAAGAACGACGTCCTCACTAATTTAAGATCTTCTTTGTAATTACCATTATTAAATGTTTCTAATGTTATCTCATAGTCAGTAAGTCTTATTGTACCTGTTGCGTCAGATGATGCACAAATAAGATTTTAAAAAACAAAATTATGTTACCTACCTTCATTAGATTATAAGTTGAATTGTTTGAATATTAAGTTGAAGTCAAAGTTGAAATTGAAATTGAATTGTTACATTGAAATTGAATTGGAAAAAACTGTTAAACTGTTTGTCACTGCAGCTATAACTATGTATGTAACTTACCGCTGCTATTTTACTTACCTACCTCACCAATTATATTGTTATCGCTTTGCTTACTACATGGGCTGAAAAGTCTTTGACTTTTCAGACTTTTCAGCCCATGTCGTATGTACCCCAAAAGAATACAGTTTGAAATTGGACTATAAAAGAAATAAACTTCGGTCCACGGACCAGTGGTAACCTAAACGCGAAAGGAGCAACTCTCTCTCGCGGACACAAAAATTCTTGTGTTTTTTTCAGTACCTAAATAAATAAAGAAATATAAATATCTATATCTATGATAATATAATGGTTTGGGCCTGTATTGCCTAGCATGATACGACTTAACTTGCGTGTGCTTTTGAAAAAATTAACTTCTACATTTACTGCGAATTTTTATACGCAATGATAATAGAATAATCAAACGAATTTGATGGGTCTGAATTTATTTTTCAGCAGCAAAATGCTGCAATTCAGCCGCAATGAACGGGTGCAGACGAGGGGTAGAGGGGGTAAGCGTGCGTGGTCCCACACTAAGGGACCAAAGGCGTAGCTATGAAGATTGTACAAGTCAATCTCAATAGAGAATCGGCAGCCTCGACTATCCTAACTAGGACCATCAACACCTTGGGTCCTAGTATAGCCCTGGTGCAGGAACCATGGACCAGCACCAACGGTCAAGTCAGAGGGCTATCTCAGGCAAGTAAGGTATTATGTTGTCAACAACAACAACCAGAGCCAGGACCTGCATCGTGTTGAATAACATATCTCTCTTCCCGTTAACAGATTTCGTTAGGCCGGATCTATGCGCGGGTAAGCTCACTTGGAACTCCAGGGAAATCATTATTGCCTCCGCATATTTGCCTGGAGACGACGACCACTGTCCAACCGGAATAGCAGAACAGCTTATTGCCTATGCTAGGAGCAACCACATGGAGTTCGTAATGGGCTGTGATGCGAACGCCCATCACACCATGTGGGGGAGCGCGCACATTAATCCCAGAGGTGAGACACTATTCAACTATATACTCTCCTTAGACTTAAGTATTTGCAATATTGGGAACAGCCCCACATTTGTAACTAGAGAGAGGATGTCTTGGATATGACCTTGACAACTTCGATGACAAAAGACCTTGACAGCAATTGGTGGGTGTCTGACGAGCCGTCGTGCTCAGATCATAGGCAGGTAACATTCAGCCCAAAACGACAGACGGACTGGAACAGCTGCTTCTAGTTAGGACAGGACATCCCGTCCCCCGTTCTGAATGCCTATGAAGAAAACTGTCCCCTCAAAACCAAAACTTGTAGAAAATAGACACCGTGGCGGAGTGGTCATCTTAACAAACTAAGACGGGAAGTAAACTATTTAATAGAGCCAAGCGCAATAATGACTCCCAGACTCACCAAATACAAAAAAAAAATCAGGAAGGCCAAGAGGGAATCCTTTAAGCGGTTCTGTGAGGACGTATCAGATCTGTCCTCCAGCTCCAGACATCATAAGGTTCTGTCGGTGGAAACAGATGTGGATGGGACATCCACAAAATGCGAAAAGGAAACACTTGTCCTACTAACCAATACCCACTTCCAGGGCTCAGTATACATAAAGGATCCTTTGACAGGCAGTAAGGAAGACTGGAGAACTGCCAAAGCTGCGCGTAGTGCATCAGTAGTGAAATGGGCGCTGGAATCATTCTCTCCCTACAAGACGCCGGGAAAAGATGGCATTTTCCCAGCGCTCTTACAGAAGGGTATGGCGATACTAACGCCCATTTTAACCAAAATCTATGTATGTAGTTTAGCTTTTGGGTACATTCCAGAAGCCTGGAGAGTAGTTAACGTGGTCTATTTTCCGAAAACTGAAAGAGCTGATAAGAAGGACCCAAAATCTTTCAGGCCAATAAGCCTGATGTCTTTTGTGGGTTGGCCGGTATATGAGGGAGGAAATACTCACTCAGCATCCCCTGAGCACGAACCAAAATGCCTACCAGAAAGGTACGTCCACGGAAACGGCCCTATCGGCACTGGTAGGCAAGATAGAAAAGTCCCTGGCGTAAAACGAAATCTGTCTAGTAAGTTTCCTGGACATAAAAGGGGCTTTCAAGTACACAACCTTCGAAGCGATAGAAACGGCGCTAGAAGGACTACAGGCGCCTGCCACCCTTATAAGATGGATACATCAATGCTGGAGAGCAGGGTGATTTAGTCCAACTAAGGGGAGGCAGAGCTGTCAGCTAGAACAGCGCGAGGATGTCCTCAAGGAGGAGTACTATCCCCCTGCTGTGGGCTGTAGTTATTGACGGATTAATCCGCTATGTTTAAGAGAAGGGACATGAAGTCATCGCATATGCAGACGATTTAGTCATTGTGGTCAGAGGCAGAGATGGACATACCGTCTCAGACTTGCTTCAGAGCGCGTTGAGGATAATCGAGCACTGGTGTATCAGACAGAAAAGGTCTGTGAATCCAATCATAGTCTTTTTTACACTAAAAAGATAGATCGGCCTTAGACAGATTATGACCTTTGGAAAGGAACTGAACTTCTCGAAGGAAGTTAAGTATTTAGGGGTAATCCTGGATAGCAAATTGTGCTGGAAACCTCAAGTTAATCGCATCATCAAGAGGGCAGGTAATGCTCTTTGGAGTTGCAAAAGAATCTGTGGCGAAAATTGGGGACTGAGACCGAAGTGGCTTCAGAGTTTATACTCCCTAATAGTTCTGAGGACTATCACCTATGGGGCGATAGTGTGGTAGAGGAAAACCACGAAAATAACAACTGTGACTAAGCTGGGAAAACTTCAAAGTCTAGCGAATACCTGTATAACAGGATGTCTCAGGACTACACCAACGGCAGCCCTAAATGTTATACTAGTGGAGATGCCGCTGGAACTAAATGTGCAAATGGCTGCAACCATCAGCGCACACAGATGCATAGTGGATCCATACATAGGGATGCACATGAATCAGTCACCTATCACTGTTGAAGGATAGGAGGCGAGACGGAGGCTCTTGGATGCCTCTGGATCTGATACCACCGGGACACCCCTTCAGCAAGAACTACGTTACGTACATACCGCGACTGGGCTGTTAATAGAATCAATCTCACGTGCGATGACATTTTCTGGTACACCGATCGATCAAAGATGGATGGCGGAACGGGGACTGGAATATTTAATACTAGCTCCCAATTAGCAGTCAGTCTAGGAGACACGGCCACAGTCTTCCAGGCTGAGTTCTTTGCCATAAACGAGTGTGTCAGAAAGATACTGACTTTCAATGTCAGGAGAAAAAGGATAATCATAATGTCCGACAGCCGCCGTGGCTTAGTTGGTTAGTGCGTTGGACCGCGAGTCGAAGGCAGAAACCACAGGTTCAATATTGCCTGAAATAAAACCTAAAAAAAATAACGGGAAAACTCGTTTTCTCTTTCAGTGGCTGTCCTCTCAGCTGGAAATGGCAAACCTCTGAGAGTAAAAATTGCTTATGAAAAAGCTCCCAACCTGCCGTTCGGAACCGGAATAAAACTGTAAGTCCCTTCCACCGCGTACAAATTCACACGCACAACACGGGTGGTTTCGGGAAGCTAGGCCATAGTCTCGCGTAAGTGGGCTGTCGTGCCAGTCAATTAATTAATAATGTCCGACAGACCGATTGTGATAAAAGCTCTGAGCTCGACGACGATTGACTCCAAATTAGGCTGGTAGATAGCAAATCTTCTCCAAGACATTTCAAAGGATAACCGACGAAGGCTCTATGACCTTTTTTTCCTGCATGTTTTCGATCAAAATTATGACTTCTTTCCTTTTGGCCAAAGAACTCGTCTTAGCGGTTGGCGGATCGGTTTCGCACTTCCGGTGTCTATGTTGTGCTTCACTATGGCTGTTCTTCCGCCCGCTTCTGCTACAAATATTGACCCATAGTGCTGCAGGAGTGACCGCGCTTTCTGTTTCTGCTTGCTGCTCCGCTGGTTCTCCTGCGGTATGGCGTCCATGTTAAAACCGCTTTTCTTACTTTCTTCGGGTGGGCTACTTTCGCAATTGCCACAGCCTCTCTACACTCGCCAATTACCGCATCTTTTCCGACATATCTAAATGTATCAAACAGATTGGGTATCCTGACTGGTATTTTGCCGTTTTTGGGTTCCACTATTGTATGTGGCTCTGGTGTTGGCACGAGATAACTTCCTTACCGCCACGTTTCACTCATAGCCGGTGTGCAGCGGGTATTCAACGTTGGCATATTTCAGCAAATTTTTGTTCAGGTACAGCGTAAACCCGTGCCTAATCATGAAGTCCACGCCGATAATCACATCGTTTTTGTGACTTTTTTCTTACCGACGCACGCTCGCCAGTCGCTGTCCTCAGCTTTATGCCATGCAGTGGTTCCCAATTCTTCAGAAACTTCCTTTTTATGATTGAATATGATGCGCCAGTATCCAGTGTCAACACAAACAACTTTCCATCTACCTTTCCTTCAATCGTCAAGCTGCTGGGTTGTCATTTCAGCTGCAAGACGAGGACGGTATGGCCGCAGGTTGTGGGGATCAGTTTACGCCCCTTTGGGCTGACCCATTTTAGTTTAACGCCTCCACGTCCTCAGCCCTGCGGTTGTTGGCTGAGCATCGATTGTCAAGATTCCTCTCTTCGGGCGATTGCGGTCGAGAACGGGAACGCTTCCGTCGTCGACGACAATCTCGTGCTATGTGACCCTCCTTCCCACATAGCCAGCAAACAACTTTAGAGGAGACCGCCCGTGTCCTGGCCGGTGCCTCCTAATTTCGGCCTACATCCAAATGTCGCTTTCCGGTTGATTCATGCGTCATCGCGCTAGTCACCGTCTCCTTAAATGTCGGCTTGCTCATCATTAACGCACTGCGACGTGTCTCCAGGCCATGAAGACCTTCAATAAACTCCTCAATCTTAATTCTCTCAAGAACATCAGCGCCGACTTCCGGGTAGGACAACTATACGAGTCGGTCAATGTCTGCAGCGCAGCAACATCGTCACACTATAAACAATCATAAATTTTCAGAATACGAGTGTGCATGTATTTAAGCATTGATATACATACATGCTTATATAGCACATACGTATGTAAGGTGGCAACCCGCCATAGCAGTGGACAAAAGGTGCAACCCTTTGCAGCTGATTGTGCCGGTCGGCAGTTAGTCGTAAACGAGCAGGGAGAGAGAACGCGAAGCAGCCGTCGGTCGGGGCCAATCCGAGTCGCAACGAGGAGAAGCGCTGTGACAATCACATTAATTATTTAACGTTTACTTTGTATGTAGGGATGGCAGAAAACAAAATTTAATCGATCAATTAATCATATGATTAATCATAAGACAAAAAAAAAAAATTATTGCAATTAATGTAAAATAATCGATTAATAATGCATATTTTTGAAAAATGTGGAATTGAGCTTTCATAAAATAAACCAAGCGTTGTTGGAGTAAATACAAATTATTTATTGTTCAACCAAGTTTGCAGAGACAATAATTTTGATAATCGTTTTGTTGTTAACCCATTTCTGCCTAATGGTAAATGAAAACTGACTTTTTAAAAAAATCACAGAAAAGTTCGTGGTAGAGATATCCCAAATTAATTGAAAGGGATGGTTGGGGTAAAGATGGAACTACCTTAGTCTAGTGGAGGTCACCCTAAAATTCCGCCATCTAGCTAGAGTTACCGGACTCCATAAATTGTGAATTTTCCGGAGGTGGAAAATGTGGCGAAACGTAGTGGCCCTAGAACCTCCCAAAAATCTGCCTCCTAACTCACCTGTAAACAATACTTCTTTTGTTCACGTGTTTAGCTGATCACTTTAAAAAGTATGTTGCCTAATGGGTACAAAATACCCAATGAATATCTCAGCAACGTGCAGAGATAGAAAGCTGAACTTTTGTTTCTAATCATTTTGGGTCAATTCCAGGTCGCATATGAAATTTTATCAAAATCGTATGGGCAGAACTGGTACCAGCTTTTGAAAAGAGGTGCTCTGCTGGAACTGAAGTACCAACTAAATGGCAACATTTTTTTGAAAGCGCGTAAAGTTTTGGGTATACTGTTTTAATTTCGTCCCAAGCATCAATAATGTTTCGGTTTAATTCTAAGACTTGACAATTTGTGAGGTGAGCACAATCGTCATTCTTCCCCCTTCTTTTGTGCACTAGAGTTTTATGAGGAGCCCAAAGATCAAACTCATTCTCTAACGATTCCACTAACGATTCGCTACCCGTTCCTATAGCATCATCTGCAACTGTTATTTCAGTACGTAAAAACTTAATAACTGAGGCCTTTAAAATTAAAGTTTTTGAATCTTGGGTCGAGTAATGTTGATGAAGCTAGCAAAACGGAATATTCGATGGAGCAATATTAATTGCGAATTATATTCAAAAATGTAGTTTGCGATTATTTTGCTATTAATCGATTAATACTCGATTAATCAAATGGAGTGTTACGATACAATTAAATCGAAAATTATACAAAAATAATCGATTATTTTAATCAAATGATTAATCGCTGCCATCCCTATTTGTATGTACTTCTTTAAATAAAGCGATTGGGCAGATCCGATCATACATGTATACAGAAAAAGCTTCCAAAAAACTTACACATTTCAGTTTTTATGAAAACCGAGATGTGATTCGGACAAAAATATCGATTTGTATCGAAATTAATATCAATTAGTTAAAGCTGCTTTTATACGAAACATTGTTAACTTCAACTCAGATTATTATGATCCATTTCGTGTTTGTTAGCAAAAAAAATAGTAAAATCGACATGTTTTGTGTTCGTGGACGACATTTTACCCTCTTTGGAGGATGGAGGACATTTGAGTAATGCGGAGGACTGTCCTCCACGATGGAGGACGGGTAGCAAGTGGGTTGCCCGGGGGAATACCCGGAGTGTTGGCTTCAATCTGCTCATCTCCACTGAGCAATTACCGTAAAAGTAAAATTACCGAAATTAAATTTAAAAGTAAATTACCGAGTAAGTAAAGTATATGCGGAGATCAGACGGTGTGAAATATTTTTTGCACCGCTTTAGGAAGCCGAGGCACTTGGCGGCTTCTTTCGACACACCAAAAATATGATCGTTCGAACGAATATCGTTCTTAATGGATATGCCCAGAACGTCAAGAGCTGCCGATTCCGCAATACCCACACCACCCATAACCAGGGGTGTATTTTGATGTGGGGGACTCGTGTGTGGATAGGTCGATTAAGGGGGGCACTCCATGAAACGCTCAAAAAAATTACCAATTTTCCTTATTTTAATGTACAAAAAAAGAAAGAGACAGGAACAATCCGTTTGGAACATCTGTAGGTATTAGTTAAAAGTTAAAAAGAAAAGTTTTACATAAAAAAATTAAACATTAACATCTTCCGAGGCTTGGTTGAAAAAAAGACGTCTTCCCGTCCACACGATGCCGTCCGAAGTTAAAGTCTGAAACATACAAATTATATATCATATTAATCAGCAGGCTTGGCGCAAGTGCGTGAACCTCAAGAACTATAAAAATTTTCAAAATTTAGCAAAAAAACCATATAAACTACAAAAAAGTTAATTTTTTCTTACTTTTCTTTATTAAAAAAAGAGTAAAAAAAAATGTTAATAGATTTCAGAGGTTCATACACTTCTTTGTTCACTATCCTACAAAACGAGTATATATTCGTGTAGATCGGTTTAGTAGTTTTTTTTATCATGTGGACGGACTACAAAAACGTGTTTATGAGGAAACGCGTTCCAAAGTTTTTCGGAACACCTGGTGTGGCTGAGCGCGCGTCGATGAAAAGAACTGGGTCTCCGAAAGTTTTCAGAGTTCGACTTTGAAACTTTGCAATAATGTTCTCGGATAATATGTCTTTCGATTAAAGCAAAAAAAAAATCGATTTTTTGAAACCATTTCATGGAGTGCCCCCCTTAAGTGTGTCATTCATACGGCGCCGTTCTCTTTCAATCTCCACAGAGCTGGGACGCTTTGTGAAGGAGTATGAATGACAAATGGTGCTGTCATCCGCAAACGAGTAGATGGGATTCTTCGTCGACGACAATAGGTCGTTGATGAACATAAGGGAAAGAGTTGGAAAAAGGACCGAACCCTGCGGCACTCCCGCGCTAAGGGAATGCTTTTCCGAGGCTATGCGGTCTATTACAACACGAATAAAGCGATCATAAAGGAAGCTCGTAAGCCATTGGATGTCTGTTGTCTCAAAATAGGAAGTAGACTCATGCGCAGCACGCCAATGTAATCACTGCTTGTCATTCGGCTCGATGTAAATTGTAGTTCGAGGCATTCTTTGAATGAAATTGCACACCAGACCATCACTGTTCCACCACAGAAGTTCCGTTTGGAATAATCTTCAGATTCATTCCGCAAGTCTCGCCAGTAGCCATGATATCCGTTCGGCTCATCCAAATTCCATTCTTTTTCTTAAGAAAAAATTACATAAAACAAGAAGAAGCATTAGTGGTAAGCATAAACCAATTGAACACTATTTGAACTTACTTTTTTCCACTCGCGACCCATATTCTTGAGAGCAATTGTGAGTCTAGCAGTTTTATGACTTGCCAAAAGTCTGGACGCAGCCTTCAGTTTTGCAAATGTGGTTTTTCCTGCGTTGAATGGTGCGCCAGACTATTGTAGAAGAAACACTGACGTCACAAGTGCTCTTTAGTTGACTCAGCGTTTGCGCAGAGTTGCTTGCCTCGCGCATAATATGGGAGTCGCTGCGTTGATTCAACAATTTTTTTCACCCAGAACGTTTCTGGGGCCCTAGGAGTCCTTGTCCGTCAACAAATTTTGGACAACCCTGTAGCTCCTGCGCCCAATTTCGCGAATCACTACGTTTTCCTGTTTAAACGCGAGAATTTCTCCTTTCTGGATATCGGTTAAACGTTTTCTCGCGGCATCGTACACAAAATTATTAATTCTTAACTAGCTATGTAAATCAGTATTGTTACGAATACTACGTCTAGTGGGCTGTTACGTATCACTGGATTGTGCAATTTGAAAATAAGACAACTTTAATTATCCCAACGCAGTCAATAAAAACCAACAATCACTTTATTTCACACTTTTACACTTCACTGTTTTTTCACTTAATTATTTGCTTAATTACTCCGTGTGGCACCTTCACTAGTCAAAATCAGACTGACTCGCTGCGCCGCACCCGGCTGCCTTTGATACCTGTCCGGCCATCGCGCAGATCGTTCTCGCACATTCGGGAGTGCACTAAAGGTTTCCATGATGATCGCGACCATCATTGCCAGGTTGGACTAAAAGTTTCCATCATTGCCAGGTTGGACTAAATGTTCCCCTTATTATGTCATGTTTCTATTTTTGTTTAATAGCAATTAAGTTACTATTGAATAAGCTCACAAATCTGCAATATTATTTTTTAATTTAAGTAAAAATGAACATTGTAATAAATCGATGAATACATGGAACTTGAGTGCTTACTTTCTTTTGACGCTCACAGTATGTGTAACCACAGAATAAACAGTATATAGAAAGCGCATCTGAAATAATTTTGCGATTTCATTTAGACCCGGGCGGGAAGCAACAAAGGTGAGGAAAATGTAAAGGGAACCGAGAGAGTAAGCTCGAATTGATGTACACGCATATATTCGATGGTTTTGGGCTTTATTCTCATTTCGACAACAACACACAATGTTGCTGCTTTCCGCAGCAAGCCAGCTTGGCTTTACTCGGGCACATTGAAATTGTGGTTGATTTGGCAAAGCGATCGCCAAGGCAAATTCAATAGGTAATTGCAGCACCAGAATTGATTAAACTTTTTTCTTTGATAATTAGCACAACATTGTAGCAATAATTTTCCACTTATTATCACTTTCTTAATGCGGGTTGGGTGTTCCAATAGATAGATAGGTAGATAGATAGATAGATAGATAGATTCTTTATTTAATTAAAAAAATTTTCTGTTAACAAAAAATATCCTTAAAACTAATTTACAAAGAATTTACGACAATGACCCAGGGTCGTCTGTCGGAAGATACACTCAACGGAAACATTAAGACATTTAAAACATTAAAGTTACAACAAAAGTTTCTCAAAGACTAGTTATATTCATTTAAGATCAGTTTTCTATATTTTAAAGCACTCGCGACAAACCACACTACACTATTCCAACCACCAGAACCAATACCATTTAATCTGTTAATCACTTCGTCCTGGCCTAAATAAAACTGTCCAAAATACCTATATCTCATTTCTTTGAGTATTGGACATCTTCCTAAAAAGTGTGTCAAGTCTTCCAATTCATTTAAGTTACAGAGAGTGCAGTTAAGTTTCTTGTATACTCCGAGATAAATAAGGTCGCATCTGGTCTTCAGAATCCAAGATATCTTATAATTTTCAGTTGTGTTGTTAATATAGCTTTTTCCAATATTGTGATCGAGATACTTGTACAACCGGGAGCTGTTCATAGCTCTTTCCCATGTTTTTTGTTTGTTCATCCGATTCACACTTGAGAGTAATAAGTCTATATTTGCACTCCATAGCCTCCTATCAGAATTGTCAAAAACTAGATTGATGTTTAACTTTCTTCCTAAGTCCTTAACTGCCGTTGCCCAAAAGATTTGTCTCTGTAGAATTATTTTTGTAAGTCTATGTGGTAGTCTGTTTGAATCGTAGTCAAATATGGTTTTGTAGATATATCTAAGGTGGAGTTCAAGTGTATATAAATGACAGTTTGCAAAGTCAGTTTCCAACAGAATACAATACGAGGGTGTATTGGTGGGTAGACGCAAAATTCTTTTTAAAAAATAGAATTGCGTTTTATCGACTTCGTCAAACAGTTCATAGCCCCAAACTTGTGCAGCGTAGCTTTGAATCGCTCTTGTTACTGCCAAGAATAAATTATATTTTGCCGATAATTTTATTTTGTCTTTGGTAAGAAACGATCTCCAGGTAGCGTTTATGCTGTTCTTCGCTAAACTACTTCTATTCTGAACATGTTTCTTAAAACTTAATTTTGGGGTCATCGTAACACCTAAATAATTGTATTCTGTCGTAATTGGTATTTGTTCTCCTTTAAACTTCCATTTCTCCCTTTCTGCCAGTCTACCACCTTGTCTAAAAACCATAATAGCTGACTTCGCTAAATGTACTTGCATGGGTGTTCCAATATGTTTACACATATGTTTATTTTCATTGTAGCTTTTGTACATATATTTTACTTTATTTATTTTGTTTTATTATATTTTTGAATTTTGGGTTTTTCCGTAGTGCGTCTTTATGCGCCTTGGCGATCGCTCAATCAATTTTTCTATGCAAACTTAGCCTATCCACTTCTTGTTCTTGTTTGTAAAAAAGCAAGCGGAGAGCACCATCAACATGCAAGCGGCACATCGCTTTGTTGCCCAACAACAACAACCACAGTGTGTGGTGCGCAGCTTCTCAGCTTACGCTCTCGCGCTCTGTGCGTTCCATGGCACAATAAACAAGGTAGTGGCAGGAAGGAGCGAAAGTATTCACGTGTATTTTGTTAGTGTTTTTGTTCGGTTCATTGTCAAATCGGACGGACGGTTCTCTTCCCAACAGTATTGCCAGCATCGAATAGACCACTTGGTCTATTCGAAAACGTAAAAATACACCAATTAACAGCAAAAGTATATAGCTTCTTTGTTTTAATCTGTTGTTTTACAATTAGGGGCAAAAGTGCGAAGTCCATAGATAAGCCGATTTTGCGTTAATTCATAAAAGTTAACGAAAATTGGAAAAATAATATACTTTCGTCATTGCAAAAATGCTTAACATTTCAAAGAAAAATAGTTGACTGGCATTGCTGTTCGCCGAATATAAACAAAACAGACCAAAATTTCTGACAACCTACCGAACTCTGACGAGAAAAAAATAAAATTCGCTCCTTCCTGCCACTACCTTGTTTATTGTGCCATGGTGCGTTCTCGTCCCCTTTACTGCTTCTTCCGCATCAACAAACGGGTCCTACCCAGCGTTGCCACAAGCAAAAAAAATTTATAACCAGGAACAAAAATAAAAGTAACCAAAATGTAAATTTAATAACCAAAATGTTTATTCCACATAACCAAAAAAAGAATCACTCATACATAAACTTCAAGATTTAAGGAACCCTGTCAGGCAGAGGTAACCACTTCACCAACACTTTTACAAAATTTTAAGCTTAAACTAATACATGGACAAAAATATCTTGGACCATTTCTTCAAGAGCAAAAGAGACGCTTGGACATTTTGCATAACCCCTATGTTAGAATGAGATAAATAATAATTATCAAAACACATTTTCAATGTGGCCAACCTTTCTTGTGTAAAAAATTGGCGAACTTTTGGTGAAAGTAAAATATTATAATTAGCCCCCGAAAACCACTAAAATTTCCCCGAAAAATTATAAATATTAACAGGATCCAAAATTTGGCAAGCTGAGGGCTTCTTCATAGTCAAGATAACTCTTAGAGGTTTTCTATTGCCTGCTGAGGACAGCCGCCGAAAGAAAAGTTGTGTTTTCTGTATTCGGTGTTTAGCAGCAACTGGATTCGAATGCGAGGTCCGAATGTTGCGTAGGCTCACGGTCGCACACACTAACCTCTGAGCCACGGCGGTCGCACACAATTTTACTTAAAAAACATATTTTTGATTAAAAAATTTATTAAATCGCTCTAACATCAATCATTCCGGACATGTTATTCACAGTATATAATATTTTTCCCAGCTAAACTTTCCACGGGAAATGCGTCCACGATGTACGTAATTCATTTTTAACTAATTTATTTATCCTTCAGTCGATTAACCAATCCAGATCCTGTCATTCTATAAGTCTGTTTGTCTAGTCTACTTTTGTAAACTATTAATTCATTGAATTATTTATTAATTTTAATCAAAATTTTACCCTTTTTGCCCATAAGCAAAAATTCAACGGCATTGAGCATTGCATTGAGCAAAAATTCAACACCGCAGGAGAATTTTAGATAGACAATGAATTGGCAAACACTGAATACAACACGTATAACCGAATGAAACAGCAATATGCGAATATTCAAATATTCAATTCAAAACGTGGGTGTTAGAATGTAACAGCAATAATCATATTATCAGGTGCTCGTCGCGTTTAAATTTGCACATTCATACACAAAATTGTGGAAAACTCGTTAAAAGTGAAATCAGTAAAATATAAACCCTGTGAAATTTGAAAGGAAAACAGATAAGTACCACTTTTATTACAATATTTATTTAACTTGCTAACTTAACCGGTATATTTTTAGTGACGAGGGCCTCCTTCAGTTTAACTGGGATGGAAGGTGCAGCAAGCGGGAATTGGAGAAACTTCGTTCAATGGATGAAATTTTGTTTGGTAAGCATAACTTACACTAGTTTCCCAATTCGTTATCATCATGTGATTGTTATTCCTTTTTTAAATACATTTTTTATATGTTTTTAGATGTTTTCAAGGCGCCTGGGCGGTCGGCATTCGAAAAAGCCATACAAAAATTTGTGGAGCGGTGGAGGAACCGGTGAAACAAAGGAAACTCAACTGAAAACAACAACTTTATTCAGCTTAAAAGTTAATGTACATTTCTGTATGTTGTCCGTTTTACGTTATGTAATGTTTTGTTTATTGTTATTATCAATGCTCGGCCTCACGTCGCAAAAGTGGTCAAAAAGTACCTGGAAACGCTGAAATGGGAAGTCTTGCCCCACCCGCCGTATTCCCCAGATGTCGCCCCTTCTGACTTCCACCTATTCCGTTCGATGGCACACGGCCTGGCAGATCAACATTTTCAATCCTTCGAAGAATTGGAAAAATGGATTGCTTCATGGATAGCGTCAAAAGAGGACTCCTTTTTTCGAGCCGGGATCCGAAAATTGCCGGAAAGATGGGAGAAAGTTGTCGCTAGCGACGGACAATACTTTGAATAATACATCTGTAAGCACTTTTTCGCAATAAAGCTTTTAATTTTGGAAAAAAACGGCGGAAGCAAAGTTGTACACCTGATAAAAAAATGAAACCGAAACCATAACAAATTATTACTCAGTTACTATTGGGGTAGGCATAACCGTTACCACATTAGGTATATTACCAGTTAAATAACCGGTACTGGTAACGAATGAGTGAGCGAGACAAATATATAATTAGCTTTTCTATAAGCTACATGAGTGGAAACGAGATGGAAGCTCACACGTATACAAGACTTTCGGTTACTTTTTTCCCACCGCTCTTAAGAACCTATATAGGGGAGGTAACCGAAAGCGCAGTGAATATAAACGGTTATATATATACGGTTATATAACCAGTTGCTGTCTGACAGGGAAGATTTCAAAAAAACTTTTGACACGTATGTATGTGTGACATAAAATAAATAATTAACACGATCACGCATAGTAAAAATTTCAGTGAGCTGCAAAAATAGACAGGATATTATTTTTTATTAGTTGCGAAACACCGCGAATGTGTTGTTGACTCTTTTTAAAACGTAGTTATCGATTTAAACCAGAACTTTTTTACGAGAAACTGCAATGGTTATGAGTTGCCAGTAAGTTATATTATGCTATATTTAAGATAATTTTTTTTATCAGTGGGGTCAAATTTTCTCAAGTGGGACTTTAAAATCGATGGTCTCAGTTTTCGTTGATCAATACGGTTTTCGATCGGATTGGAGGTAAAAACGACACCCCAAAAATGATTTTGAAAAAAAATGTGTGTGACCGAATGTGTGTGACCGAATCGATGACGATTCGGTCACACGATAACTAAGCGCGCGCGTCAATAACATACGTGCTCGTGCAGCGCTAGAGGTAGGAGCGCGGTCACAAAAACATGTATAACTTTTGACCTAATGCAAAATAATGACTTTTTTTTCACCAAAATTTTTGTAAGGGATTGTAGAATTGAATGAAATGTGTCAAAATTTTCTCGCTGGCGGAGAAGTTTGATTAATTTTCAATTATTTACAACAAATAGGATTTTTCAGCTAAATAATAATTTTTTTTGTGAAGAAAGATTCTTTCATGGCAAAGTATATTAATTGACAAAAATTTTGATGTAGAAAACGTTGAGTTTCGATAAACCGTTCGTGAGTTACGAATTTTTGAAAAAACATGATCAAAAACTTTAACTGTAAATAACTAATGAAAAAAACATTTTTTTTCAAAATTATTTTTGGGGTGTCGTTTTTACCTCCAAACCGATCGAAAACCGTATTGATCAACGAAAACTGAGACCATCGATTTTAAAGTGGCCCACTTGAGAAAATTTGACCCAGTGTGCAATATTCTAAAAAATAACTACCATAAATGGGATCAAAAATCACCAAATAACCAAAACCTATTTTCAAAAATGAAAATAACCATTTTTGGTTAAAAATAACCAAAACGGCAACGCTGGTCCTACCGCTGGAATCCGCAAAGAAAATTTTCTTTACACCAGATGCGTATTCTGTGTATTGTTTGTTCTGTGGTGTAATTTAACGAAAAATACAGTTATTTAAGAAAAAAGTGGAATAATTTAATAAACACTGTTGGCAGCTCTCTGGTTCCACAACATACCGCCGCCCCTGAACGACCGCTTCACGACATTGGTAAAATAGCAATTTTGGCTACCGGTCTGGTGTACTCTCCTCGAGAGTTCTTCACGTTGACAACGCGCACGAGATGGTCATCTCCTCTGATGACAGTGATGATTTTGCCTATCATCCACTTAGAGGGTGGCAAGCTCGGCTCTTTCAAAACGACGTTGGCGCCGTCTTCTATGTTGGGTTGAGAGTGTTGCCACTTGTTGCGTTGCTGCAGCGTTGTGAGGAACTCACTGTGCCAGCGCTTCCAAAAAACCTGCACCATTGCTTGCAGGTGTCGCCAATGGTCGAGTCGGTTGGCCTTAATATCCAAAACAAAAGGCTTTGGGATGCTTGTGTACGGCCCAGCAATCAGAAAGTGGGCAGGTGTGAGCGGATCAAGTTTAGTATCGGAGATAGGGCACAGTGGGCGAGAATTTAAGATTGCCTCCACTTGCGCCAACACTGTGCCAAATGTTAATGTGGTGCTGCCGATAACTCTCCTCAAATGTAACTTGATTGATCGCACGCCGGACTCCCAAAGTCCACCAAAGTGCGGTGCAGAAGGTGGAATGAAGAGCCATTGGACGCCGTCCATGGCCAAAGGAGTAGATACCTCCTCCATATAAGTTTCTGACATAGCAAGTTTCCAATTCGTCCATGGCCCGTCGAGCTCCATGGAAAGTGGTGCCGTTGTCGGAGTATAGATTGCTTGGTTTCTCTCTTCGAGCAATAAAACGGCGAAAAGCAGCAAGGAAGGCGTCGGATGTGAGGTAACTCACCAGTTCGAGATGTATGGCTTTAGTTGACAGGCATACAAAAATCGAAAACCAGGCCTTACCAAGCGCGCATTCCTTGTCTTGGAGAGCTTGAAAGGAACGGGCCCTATAGTCCAATCCGCAGTGTTGTTGCAATCGTTGTGACGTTGCACGGTTTGCAGGAAAAGACCACCTTGCGTACCAAGTTTCTGCAACTAAGGATCCAAAATTGTTGGCGCACGATTGCGAAGGGATGCAACGCCAGTATGTAGATGCTTTATGTGTATATACTTTAGAATGAGCAGCGCTATCTTTGAAGTTTTAGGCAGCAAAATTGAGTGCTTGACATTGACGCTCAACGATGAATGCTTGAGCCGTCCTCCGACACGTAACAACCCTACATCAACCAGAAATGCGGAGTATCGTATAAGCGACGATTTTGTGTGCAATTGCTTCTGATTCTTTAGCTGGTTAATTTCGGCTCCGAACGCTAGCTGCTGAACGTTTCGCAAGATAATTGTTGTGGCTTGCTGCAGCTCGAACGTGTTGAGCAAGTGTAGTGTCGAGTCAAAAGGCATATAATGTCGACGGCACATACTAGCAAAACGCAGGCGGTACGCGACGATACGTATTAATCGCGTCCACGACGAGGATTTGTTTATAAGTACTTCAATCACATTGTCTGTGTCAATTACACACAAAACCACTGGTTTAGGTTTTCGTTCTTCACGGAGCACTATTGAGTCAGTCTCTTGTATGCGCGAAAGTTTCGATTTTGGCCACTGTTCCTCTGACAGTGCCAACCGAGGTGGCCTGTCCCACCACAAAGGATGTTCAACAAGAATTGACGGTAACATACCGCGCGACTCATTGTCCGCGGGATTGTCTTCAGACCGAATGTGTTGCCATTGGCTACAAGGGCATACATCTAAGATGTCAGCCGTCCGATTACACACAAAAGAATTCAACCTGCGAGGTGGCGATGAAAGTCAATGTAAAACGATTTCAGAGTCACTCCAGCAAAACACATTTGAAATGCTCACGGTGAGCGATAGCTTAACCGCACTTATTAATTTAGTCAGTATATACGCCGCACTCAGTTCTAAACGCGGTATCGACACTGGTTTTAATGATGAAACAGGAGTTTTTGCTGAGATCAAAGTTATAACATAGTTGTCACCAAATTGTACACGACTACAGACCACAGCGGCATAGGCCAGGGATGATGCGTCGGCAAATCCATGCAATTCAATATTATCGGCAGTCGGTGACACAATAGATCGCGGAATTTTCACACTTGCCAAACATGGCAGCTCATCTACGTATTTATGCCAGCGATCACACAAATCGTCTGGCAATGGATCGTCCCAATTTAGTCCAAGAAGCCATAAGTCTTGTAACAACATTTTGAATAGTACCACAGTCAGCGCCACGATTCCTAAAGGGTCAAAGATTTTGGCGGTTTCTGAAAGCACAACTGTTTTCGTTGGCTCGCGAGCACACACGGTTTTTATTTTCAAACCAAATTCATCCGCTGCTTGCTTCCATTGTAAGCCCAGTAGTTTCACAATCGAATTCGAGTTAGCGGATCCGAAATCTATTGGCTTAAATTCACAAAGGTGCGGTGGTAAAGTTTCCAAAAATGGCCAACAATTCGAACACCATTTTTTTAATACAAAATTTGCCTTTTCTAGCAATGCAATTAATTGTGTTTTTACCGAAATTAGTTTTTCAACGGACCCGGCACCCGCGGTGATGTCATCTACGTACGCATCATTTTCGAGTACACCCGACGCGGCGGGGTATATTTATTTGTAATCTCGCGCGGGTTGATTAAGCACACGAACAGCAAGGAATGGTGACGACGCAAGTCAATATGTAACTGTCAAAAGTGTCGAAATTAGTGTCGATTTAGACACTGACGTGTGCGGACGTGTTAGCTAGTGCGATTCTAGTGTGATTTCTAGTGCGCGTGTGACTCAGTGTGTTCGAGTAGCAGCAAACCGTGAGTAGAAATTGTAAGCAAATTACCGTTGGTAACTTGTGTGCAATTGTTGTTGCGTATTTGGCGTAGCTTATGTGTACAGTGTTGTTGTGCACAAAAGTGTAAACAGGTTGCTGCAGGAAAGAAGTAGTCAGTTGGCAAAAGTAACTAATTTTTAACTAATTATTTGACAACTAATTTGTAACTGATTGAAAAATCATGCATGGCTACACAGTTCACGAGCGCATGCACCGTACTCGTTGCTTTGTTCGTACAAACGACAAGTCGCCATTGGCGTCTGCGCGATGAACAAGGGTTGCCTATTGTTTGAAAATTGATATTTTCTGAGGTCACGTTTTCGATCCTTAGAATTTGTAAGTGAATCCAATGGGTTGGCAACATAAACGATGCCATATCGTGTTTTTTCGTCAAAGCGTGCGCGTGAAAAAGTGTAAATAAGTGCGTAGTTTAAAGAGGTGTGTAAAATAAATTATTTAATTAGTAAAAAAATGCCTTAAAATCAAAAAATATTTGTCGCAAAATAACAAAAACAGAAGTGGAATTGAAAATGCGGCTGAAGGCACGACTGAAGACGTGCAAATTGAACATTTGTGCGTGAAAAATTACAGCGTGCCTGTAAGCTGCTGTCATTGTAGCCGTGAACATTTTTGGGAATAATGGGAAAAGGCTTAAGAAGGACTACAACACATTTTTTAACATATTGCTTGGTATGTATGCACGTACACATATGCAAAATTACATTTACTGTGCATAATATTCCCATAACTAATTCTACAATTCGTTCTTCTTTTAACTAGATTCAATAAATGAAGCTGATCCCATGGAAGAGCTGAGAGCAGCTTTTGCCGGCGTTAAACTTGAATTTATTTAATATCTTAGTGCCTTAACCTTCACACTGTCACCAATTTTTATATACGGAAACCGTCACTTTTAACATATGTTAATATTTTTCTTCTCATCCGTATAAAGACAGTTCTCATTTTTTGAGCTAAGTTGGTAAGCTAAAACATAAAATGGACTGTGCTTAAGAGATTTTAGGTTCACATGTGGAAGGGGGAAAAGGGATGAATGGGGTTTCAGCCCCTACAATGTGGGCGAATTTGTTGCTTTTTTAAGAAATGCCATAAAAAGTGTATTTTTGAATATAAATTATATTTATTATATATTTAGCCCTTTTGTACAAATCGCAATGCAACACATTTTTGAGCGATCGTTTCTTTGGCAGCTATATGATATAGTTGGCCGATCTCGTTCAAATTTGGATATGTGATGTAGTATTACCTAAAAGTCTTAAATACGAAATTTGATGAGAATATATTTGAAAAAGAATTTACGGCATTTCTTTTAAAAAAGCAACAAATTCGCCCACTTTGTAGGGGCTGAAACCCCATTCATCCCTTATCCGCCTTCCACATGTGAACCTAAAATCTCTTTAGCACAGTCCATTTTATGGTTTTGTTTACCAACTTAGCTCAAAAAATGAAAACTGTCTTTATAAAACGGATGAGAAGAAAAATATTAACATATGTTAATATGTAACCAAAATAGGGGTAAAAATTTTCATTTGTAAAAACAAGATGGAAAAAATTAAATTTTTAGTTTTCTGATTACATATATAGAAAGAGGTTGATAAATTGGCCACTGAGCCGAAGCCGCATGAAAAACGGACTTAAACCCAAACTTAAACTTATAGCAAAATCAAAATTGAAATATTAACATATTGTAACGATAAGACAGTCTGTCGCTGTGCAAAGCAACCCTGCCGCTACGTGCCGTGCTATAATCCAATCTGGCAACGACGGCCGTGATAGTAACTTTTAGTCCAATCTGGCAACGACGGTCGCGATAATAACTTTTAGTCCAACCTGGCAATGATGGAAACTTTTAGTCCACTCCGGAATGTGCGGGAACGATCTGCGCGATGGCCTGACAGGAATAAAAGGCGGCCGGATGCGGCGCAGCGAGTCTGTCTGGTTTTGACAAGTGAAGTTGCCACGCGGAGTAATTAAGCAAATACTTAAGTGTACGAACAGTAAAGTGTAAAAGTGTGAATAATAAAGTGACTGTTGGTTTATTTTATTGTCTGCGTTTAAGAAACTGACTGTGTTTTATTTTCAAATTACACAATCCAGAGATACGTAACAGCCCACTAGACTTAGTATTCGTAACATTTGGTGTCAGAAGTGGGATTGTGAAAAATTAAAAATAAACAACAAAAAAAAATAAATAAATAAAATTCAAGAAGCTGCTGGAGCTGCTGAAGGTAGACCAGCTGAAGGAGTTGGCTGCCTGGAATTTGCCGACCGCTGGCGGAAAGGTGGAGTTGCAGTTGCGCTTGCGGGAAGCATGTGAGGCACGAGGCGTCGATTGGACTGTGCACGTGTTCGGAGCGCAAAAATTAGAGGCGTCGGCCAAGGTGGAGGAATCGCCTGCTGCTGCTGCGTCGCTGCAAAGTACGGCTGCAGCGGCTGCGCCACTACAAGCATTGGACACGAGCCAGCTAATGGTTGCACTTAAAGGCATGTTCGAGACCTCCAACCATGAAATGGCAGCGAAGCTGGAAACTAAGAATCTCGAAATTTCGGCAAAAGTCGAGACTGCAAATCGTGAAATGTCGGCGCAAATGGCAGCGAAAATTGAAACTGCGAATCAAGAGATGGCAGCGAAAATGGAAACGGCGACCCATGAAATATCGGCGCAAGTGTCAGAACGAATGGAAGTCAAGCTTCAGGAGAACTCTGCGCGTTTGGAGCAGAAAGTGGAGGAAATCTCAGACAGGATTAATGGGAAAGTCGAGCACCTGGAGACGAGAGTAGAGCACTTGGATAAACGAGTCGACGACCTGGATGATTCCGTGAACAAACGAGTGATAGTCTGGAAGATTCGATGCACAGAAAGATAGACGAACGGCCTCGAGAGGTATAGCCACGAGAATGTTTGCCACCGGTTCAGGACGGTTTTGCTGCCAGAACAGAAGTGCCTACTTATGATGGTGCTGCGCCGTTCGATACATTTAAATTGCAATTCGACTTGGCTGCTTTGGAAAATCAGTGGACAGATATCAGGAAAGGTCGGAGGTTGGCACTGGCGCTGAAAGGTCCTGCGGCCAAGGTGATCAAATCGGTTCCAGAATGTTTAAGAAGTGATTACGGTGCCATCATGAGAGCGTTGGCAGCGAAGTATAGCAACGAGCACAACCATGCGCTATACTACTGTGAGCTGAAGAACCGCAAGCAAAGAGCCAACGAGACGCTGCAGACATATGCAGCAGACATTGAGCGGCTCGTACAGTTGTGCTACCCAAAATTTGGTGCTGATGATCTCGAGAGGATGAAGATTGAGTCGTTTATTGAAGGTCTTCATGATCCAGAAACACGTCGCAGTGCATTGATGATGGGCAAGCCGACATTTAAGGAGACGGTGACCAGCGCGATGACATATGAAGCGGCATGGATTGGGAGCACTCGGTATGCACCTACAAGGATACGCCAGATTCAGGCGGACAACGACATTCCGATCCAAGCCATAATTTCTGAGATACCGGGCAGGCCACGAGTGGTCTCCTCTAAAGTTGTTTGCTGGGTATGTGGCAAGCAGGGCCACATATCACGAGACTGCCGCCAACGGAAGAGGCGTTCCCATTCTCGATCGCAATCGCCTGAAGCGAGGAATACTGACAGTCGAGGTCGAGGCCCAGCCAACAATCGCAGGGCTGAGGACGGCGAGTCGTTAAACTAAAACGGGTCAGCCCAAAGGGGCGTGAGCTGATCCCCACAATCTGCCGCCCCACCATCCTTGTCTCACAGCTAAAACGACAGCCCAGCAGCTTGACAATTGAGGGAAGGATAGATGGAAAGTTGCTCGTGTTGACACTGGATACTGTAGCGTCATATTCGATCATAAAAAGGAAGCTGCTGAAGAACTGGGAACCGCTGCATGGCATACAGCTGCGGACTGCGACTGGCGAGAGCGCGCCGGTGAGAGGGAAAGTTACAAAAACGATTGCTATCGGCACCAGCAGCCTGGAACATGAGTTCATCGTCGCGGATATAATGGACGACGTGATTATCGGCGTGGATTTCATGATTAGGCACGGTTTTACGTTGGACCTGAAGGAAAATGTGCTGAGATAGAATAGAATAGAATAGATACGGGAGCCGAGCATCAACTGCCCGAGACACTTCGTCCAAAGAGAACTATTGTGACGTATCCCTTATTCTTTATTGGAGGAGTTCATCTCCCCCAATACTGTCCAGGCACTCCTTGATTTTTCCCAGATTGGTTCCAGACAGCTCTCTTGTCTGAATTAGTTCCCTTCCCAGTATACGCTTCCTTGCGTGTAAGAGAGCGGGACACTCGGTTATGATGTGCATGGATGTTTCATCATCTTCCATGCAGAATCTGCATAGTTCGCTATCTGTCAATCCCAGTCGCGCTTTATGCATATTTAGCAGGGAGTGCCCACTCAGGATTCCCGTCATGAACTTAAGCTCCTTTCTGCTTAGGTGCAATAGGTATTTCGATTTTCCTTCCGAATAGGCCGGAAAGAATAGCTTGGAACGGCGCTGTCCCACCGTATTGGACCATTTCTGGTTGGCCCGATTTTTGAATTCCTGTTTGACACAATGCCTGAAATGAGCTCTGCTAACACCTATGATTGGCTCAGGTCCATAGGGTCGTTTTGCCGCCCCTTCCTTTGCCAATCTGTCCGCTTCCTCATTTCCATCGTGCCCACAGTGCGCAGGAACCCAGTGTATTATCACCCGGTTATCCTTTGAAATGTCTTGGAGAACATTTGCTGTCTCCCAGACTAGTTTGGAGTCAAACGTCGTCGAGCTCAGAGCTTTTATTGCAGCCTGGCTGTCGGGCATTATGATTATCCTCTTTCTCCTGACATTGAGGGTCAGTATCTTTCTGGCACACTCGTTTATGGCAAAGACCTCAGCCTGGAAGACTGTGGCCGTGTCTCCCAGACTGACTGCTGATTGGGAGCTAGTATTAAATATTCCAGCTCCCGTTCCGCCTTCCATCTTTATGTGCTGAGATATGCCAACGTTGAATTCCCGCTGCACACCGGCTATGAGCGAATCGTGGCGGTAAGGAAGGTTGTATCGTGTCAACGCAGGAGGATACCAGCGAATTCTGAGGCGATTGTGTGAGCAAAGGTGGACGAGGACGATGGGACGAGTCGGCTGTGGGTAGTAGAAGCACCGAAACAAGAACACGACAACATCATCATCGGACGTACATTAGTGGAACCTAAAAATGGCAGAATACCAGTCAGAATACTGAACCCCCTGAATGCACCCCGATATGTCGGGAAAGATGAGGTAATTGGCGAGTGTAAGGAAGCTGTAGCAGTGGTCAATTGCGAGAGTAGCCCGCCTGGAGGTAATAAGAAGAGCGGTTTTAACATGGCCGCCATACCGCAGGAGAACCAGTGGAGCAGCGAGTTGACGGCCAAGCAGAAACAGAAGGCGAGGTCACTCCTGCAGCACTATGGGTCAATATTTGCGGCAGAAGCAGGCGGAAGAACAGCCATAGTGAGCACAACATCGAGACCGCAAGTGCAAAACCGATTCGCCAACCGCCAAGACGAGTTCCTTTGGCCAAGAGGGAGGAGGTCACAAATTTGATCGAGAACATGCGGAAAGACAAGGTCATAGAGCCTTCTTCGGGCCCCTGGTGCTCGCCGGTCGTGCTAGTCAAGAAAAAAGATGGCAGTACCCGGTTTTGTGTGGACTATTGGAAGCTCAATGATGTGACCAAGAAGGACAGTTATCCACTACCTCGGATCGATGACACCCTGGACACACTGTCAGGCACGCAGTGGTTCTCCACGCTCGACTTACGCAGCGGCTATTGGCAGGTAGAGCATGCAGACAAGGACAAGGAGAAAACGGCTTTCAGTGTTGGCGATGGTTTGTGGCAGTTCACCGTCATGCCGTTTGGACTCTGCAACGCACCAGCAACATTCGAGCGGCTAATGGAACGCGTGCTAAAAGGGTTGCATTGGCGGACGTGTCTGGTGTACCTCGACGACATAATCGTAATGGGTAAAAGCTTCGACGACCACCTGGGAAAGCTGATGGAGGTATTCGAGCGGATACGAGAAGCCGGGCTTAAACTCAACCCAAAGAAGTGCTCGCTGTTTCAAAAAGAGGTCAAATATCTGGGTCACACGGTTTCCGCTCGCGGAGTACATACGGGCGAAGGCAAGATCACGGCGGTGAAGGAGTGGCCCCGGCCACGCAATCTACACGAACTCCGCAGTTTCCTGGGCCTGTGCACATACTACCGCCGATTTGTTCCGGGATTCGCGAACATAGCCAGCAGCCTGCACAAACTGACGAAAAAGAGCCAAGCTTTCGAGTGGGGCGAAGAGCAGGAGCAGGCTTTTGCACGACTGAAGGAAAAACTGTGCAGTGCTCCAATTCTGGCCTTCCCCGTGCCTGGGGAGATGTTTGTGCTGGATACCGATGCAAGCGGGAACAGTATTGGCGGTGTGCTATCACAGATAATAGACGGCCAGGAACAAGTGATAGCGTACTACAGTAGGGTTCTATCGAAACCGGAACGCAACTACTGTGTGACACGGAGAGAACTGCTGGCGGTATTGGACTGCGTAAAACACTTCCACAAATATCTGTATGGACAAAGGTTTCGCCTGCGCACAGATCATGCGGCATTGAGATGGCTCCTGAACTTTAAGGATCCTGAAGGGCAATTGGCGCGGTGGATCGAGCGACTGCAGAGCTACGACTACACGATAGAGCATCGCAAGGGCAGTAGCCATGGGAATGCTAATGCCTTGTCACGCCGTCCGTGCAAAGTCGAATGTAGGCCGTGCTCGCGAGCCGAAAGCAAAGAACAGATAGTGGACGTCCGGTTTGTAAGCGTTATGCCAGAGGAAGAGTGGTCTGCGGAGAGGCTGCAGAAGGACCAGCGTGAGGATGCGGATCTTGCAAAAATCATCGAAGGCAAGGAGCAAGGCGCACGTCCAGACTGGCAGGAGATGGCCGGTGCCCATCGCTAAGGCTTACTGGGCACAGTGGAAAACTCTGCGGCTAAAAGAAGGATGCCTGTACCGCGAATGGGAGAGCGCGGTTGGTCGGACCAGCAACTCCCTAATGGTAGTGCCGAAATGCAGAATCAACGAGGTCATCGAGGCATACCATAACGACTCCAGTGGAGGGCACCTGGGCATCACCAAAACCGTCGCCAAAATAAAAAGACGATTCTACTGGGTAGGATGTCAGGAGTCTGTAGCCGGGTGGATTAAGAGCTGCGACCGATGTTCAGCCGCGAAAGGGCCGACAAGAAAATCTCGAGGCCGCATGCAGCAGTACAACGTGGGAGCGCCATTCGAGCGGATTGCTATGGACGTCGCCGGCCCATTCCCAACTAGCACTCAAGGCAACAAATATGTGCTGGTGGTAATGGATTACTTCAGCAAATGGCCCGAAGTGTACCCTATTCCTAACCAGGAGGCCACTACGATCTCGGAGAAGCTGGTAAACAACTGGGTAGCCAGGTTCGGAGTTCCGTTGGAGTTGCACTCCGATCAAGGCCGGAAGTTCGAGTCTGCGGTATTCAAGGAAGTGTGTGAGCTGCTGGGGATAAAGAAAACGCGTACTACTCCTTTGCACCCACAGTCCGACGGCATGGTGGAACGCTTTAACCGGACACTGGAAGAATACCTGCGGAAAGTGGTAGGCAGCAATTAAAAGGATTGGAACACGCATATCCCCCTGTTCCTGATGGCGTATAGCTCAGCCCCGCACGACACGACATCGTTCACTCCAGCCCGAGCAGTGTTCGGCACAGAGTTGCGGTTACCCGCTGACTTGAAGTTCGGGGTAGTCAGCACGACGGGAGGCGCTAAGACGGACTACGTGGCCAATAAGCGGGCGGAACTGGAGGAAATTCACCAGTTTATAAGGAGCCGCACCAAACTGGTCAGCCATAAGGCGAAAGCCAGATATGATCTACGGGCCAACTCAGCAGGAAGGTTCCAAGAAGGCGATCTGGTAATGCTCTACAACCCGCAGCGGAGGAAAGGTTTGGCTCCGAAACATCAAGCGTCATGGGAAGGAACGTACGAAGTCGTGACTAGGATTAACGACGTGGTATACAGGATTCAACGTTGCAGCAATAGAGGCGCTAAGCTGAAGGTAGTCCACTTGGAGCGCCTGGCGCCTCATCACAGCGGAGCCTCGGCACTTGTTCGGGACGAACAAGTCTAAGTGATGGGCAGTGTAACGATAAGACAGTCTGCCGCTGTGCAAAGCAACCCTGCCGCTACGTGCCGTGCTATAATCCAATCTGGCAACGACGGCCGCGATAGTAACTTTTAGTCCAATCTGGCAACGACGGTCGCGATAATAACTTTTAGTCCAACCTGGCAATGATGGAAACTTTTAGTCCACTCCGGAATATGCGGGAACGATCTGCGCGATGGCCTGACAGGAATAAAAGGCGGCCGGATGCGGCGCAGCGAGTCTGTCTGGCTTTGACAAGTGAAGTTGCCACGCGGAGTAATTAAACATTAATTAAATACTTAAGTGTACGAACAGTAAAGTGTAAAAGTGTGAATAATAAAGTGACTGTTGGTTTATTTTATTGTCTGCGTTTAAGAAACTGACTGTGTTTTATTTTCAAATTACACAATCCAGAGATACGTAACAGCCCACTAGACTTAGTATTCGTAACAATATATTAATAGTGACAGTGTGAAGGTTAAGTGAACTGGCTGAAGTATTGTTTTCTTTTACTTTTCTTTCGTTAAATTAATTTTTCTTGTAAAATGATTTGAACTGTTATTTTTATGAAATGTTTTACATTTTTGCTGTTTTGTTTGTAATTAGTTGTAAATATTATTTAAAAGGAGTGTACTTTGTTTTTGAAAACATTTAATAACACAATCGTATGAATTGAATTCAGTATATTTGAAAATTCATTTAATGGGGTTATATGCAAGTAATTTTTAATTGGTTACTATCTGACTAGTTTAAAATCAGTTACAAACTAACTAATTTTTAACTAGTCACAAAACAACTAGTTTTAAATCAGTCCATTGCGGACTAATTATTAATTGGTTTGGAAACAACTAGTTATAAACTAGTTGGGAAGCCATTCAGATGTAGACAATTGATGTGCTGCTAGGACATCGCCACGTTAAAATAATCACTTCTTTTCAAGCAAAATAACTAATTTGTAATCAGTCCTGTACAGAAAAGGACTAGTTATAAATAAGTTTAAAATTAGTTACATTTCCTGCAGGGTAAAGCACTTGCAGTGTGTATAGTAGTTGCGTGAGTGTTGTTGTCATAGTGTTAGTTGCTAGTGTAAGTAGTGAGTGAATGGGGCGCCCTAAGCGCAAGGGAAGTGTGGCTGGGGACTCTGCCCGGGAGCCGTCCAGTCGGGACACCAACGACTTGACGTCTTCTGACGCGAAGGCAGTGTCGGCAGACGTCCAGTCGCCTCCTCGTAAGAGGGTTGGGCGCGCGGCTTCGGCCGCCGACGCTTGGATTGGAGATGAGTGGGGACAGAACCTGCACAGAAGATGCTGAGTCGCCGGCTGTGAAGGCGGGTGCGGTCGTACCTGTCGTTGCGGCTGGCGGTGAGGTGCCGGCTGGGCCGCGCTTGGCAGTGCGAGTGAGGAAGGGGCTGAAGGCCGTTGTTCTCCGGAGCCCTGATGCCAAGGCATCGGGGAAAGAAGTGGCCACCAAGGTCGTTAAAGAGGCGGGTCCTTCACTGGGCGCGAGGGTTCATGGAGTGAAGCCACTGCGTGGTAGCGGTGCGATTATTCGCACCCCCTCCAAGGCCGAAGCAGTGAAGCTGACCAAGAACGCCAAACTGAGCGAGCTTGGGCTTGACGTGGCTGCGAATGAATAGCTGGGCCCGAGTGTTGTCGTCCATGGGGTTCACTCGGAAATTTCTGCGAGTGAATTCATGGAAGAGCTCAAAGAGCGGATAAGTCCGGCCGCCTTTAAGAAAGGCGTCCGTATGGTGAGACGCCCGTGGACCGTTGGCTCTAGTGGAGCATCGAACGTCGTGTTGGAAGGGCACGAAGGCTTGCTTTCGTCCCTTTTGGAGGCAGAGCGATGCTACATTAAGTGGTTTTCGTTTCGCGTGCGGCCCTTCATGCCGATGCCTGGCTGTTTTAGGTGCGTGAGCTTCGACCATAGGGTGGCTGAATGCCGTATGAAAGCGGACGTTCGTCGGCGCTGTGGCCAGAGCGGTCATGGCTTCTAGCAGTGCAGCAATAAACTGCATTGCCGGAATTGCGCGTTCTGGGACAAGCCGGCTGGGCATTATATGATGTTCACCGACTGTCCGGCGTACAGCCAAATCTTGCCAGGGCGCAGGTGTTTGTGTTAGTGTGCAAGGTCACTTTGGCAAAATGATTGTGGGCAGTGTCTACTGCAAGTATGGTGAGCCTCTAGAGCCCTACTTGGATTACCTGGACACGGTGTTCCGTCTGGCAGGCGGCACACCTGTCTTGGTAGGTATGGATGCGAATGCCACATCTCCGCTGTGGTTTAGAAAGGTATCGCGGCATTCTGCCGGCTACCAGAGCCACGGTAGGGGTGAGGCATTGAGTGAATGGTTTGTTCTGCGAGACATTGTTGTTCTCAACGAACGAAGTGAATGGCACACGTTTGACGGGCCTAGAGGGGTAAGTGATATTGACGTGACGCTTGTGAATGGGGCAGCGAGCAGAATGTTTGATTTCAGCTGGCGTGTCCGTGGTGGGTGGGGCATAAGTGATCACAATTTGATCCAAATTCACGGAAGTCACGGAAGTGCCACTTAGTGAGTTTGAAAGTATGGATGTGGACGACCAGGTCGCTCGTCTTAGCGAGTGTGTCTGGCGTGTGAATGACAGTATGCTTCAAAAATGGGAGAGAGTGAATCAGAGGCGGGTGAAGTGGTGGACGAGTGAGCTGAGTGCAAAGAGGCGGTCGGTCAGGCGTCTGAGACGAAAGTTTCAGCGCGCCCGGGCGGCCAATTCTGAGCACTTGGCACAGCGCAGGTCTGATTTCAACAGGTGTATGAATGAGTATAAGAGCATGCTTGTTCGCGTTAAGGAAGACAATTGGAGGGAGTTTGTGGTAGACCATAGGGATGATCCATGGGGTCATGTCTATCGGATCTGCCGCTCTAAGAAGAAGCAGGTGGATGTGAGCGCCCTTCGTGTTGGTGACACTATGACATCAACATGGAGGGACAGTGTGAACGTTCTCTTACCCGAGTTCTTTCCTAGGGCGGTTCAACAGACGCCACCAGCACAAGTGGCAGCTGCTGAGCCATTAGAAGGCGGAGAATTAGGGTATGCATTTGGCCTGGTGAGGTCTAGACGGTCACCGGGTGTCGATGGGTTGGCTGGCGACATGTGCAAAGCCTTGTACAAAGTCATTCTGTACCTGGAGTACCTGGAGGCCATCTACGAGAAATGCCTTTATGAAGTTTATCTTCCACTCGCGTGAAAGATAGCTAGGGTCGTAGTGCCCTTGAAGTTTCCTGATAAGATCAGGTCTAACCCCCGTTCTTATTGGGATATCTGTCTCCTACCGGTACTTGGTAAAGTACTGGAATGGATTATGGTGGATCGGCTTCAAGCGCAACTGACTATCGGATAGACAGTTTGGGTTTCGAAAAGGCTCGGCGTGAAAGATGCGTGGATGTATGTTAAATCGGTGGTGCGTGAGAGTTGCGAGAACTATGTTCTCGGTGTGTTTGTAGGCGTTTGATCACCTGCCTGGGATAAAGTGGTAGAATGGCTGAACAATGCCGACTGCCTGGAAACAGCTTTCTGGAAGAGCTATTTCACAGACAGGAACTGGGAAGAATGAACGGGTTGAAATAGATGTGGCTCGATTATGCTCGCAAGGATCCGTCTGTGGTCCATATATATGGAACTACATGATGGATCCATTACTACGGCGTCTGGCAGCAGTATGCAAATGTTGTGCGTATGCGGATGATCTGCTTATCCTTGTGAAGAGCAGATCAAGAGCGGATCTAGAGCGCTTGGGGGAGCAATTTATGTGTATGGTGTGTGAATGGGGTGAATCGGTGGGTGTGGATATGGACAAGACTGTGACCATGCTGCTGAAAGGCAAATTGGCCCGCAGTCGTCCGCCCATTGTGCGTGTGAATGGTGTTGGCCTCAGGTACGAGACGCAAGTCAAATACTTGGGGCTAACAATTGGTGAAAGAATGAGTTTTGCTCCTCACTTGGTCAGGCTGAAAGAAAGGGTTGTGTGCATGATGGGTCAGATGCGCCGAATACTCAGGGGACTCGGCCGACGCGCGGTTCGTGCGATTTACCACGGTCTGTTCGTAGCTTATGCTGCGTACGGAGCGTCGGCGTGGCACGAAATGGCCACGACGGTTGTAGGCCGCAAACACTTGCTGTCTATTCAGCGTGTTATGTTGTTAGGTTGTATGCCTGTATCCCGCACTGTATCAACGGATGCATTGCAAGCGGCTCCTCTGGATCTCGTAGTCATACGGCGTGCCGTGGGCTTCGGAGGGGGAATATAGAGGTGCTGCTACAGTATGAGTGGCTGCAAGGTGAAGGTGTAGAGAGTGCTGACAGTATGAAGCGCAAGCGAATACTGAGGACTGTGTTCTGTAACGTTGGGACGAAAGTCCCCATGGCAGAACGACATATGAGTATATACGGGATGTGAGGTTCGTGGTAGGGCTCAAGGATTTCGGCTTCGGCTTGAGCCTTGGGTTCCTACTCACTGGACACGGGTCACTCAATGCATTTTTGCATGAGAGAGCCCTGGGTACAAGTGCAGAGTGTATGTGTGGGGCTGCACGTGAGAATTGGTTGCATGTGTTGTTTGAGTGCCCGTTGTAGTCAGATTTGAGGGACCTTGGGCGGATGGGGATTAGTCGGACAGACGGTGTGCGTGAAGCACTCTCCACCAGCCAGCTGATTGCCATAATGAATGATTATGCGAATGCTGTGTTTCGGCGGCGACGGCAGTTTGGTGTATTGCCAAGTGTGAATGTGTGAGCGGGCTGTGTGAGGGGGCCGGTCTATTGAGCGGATGAATGAGTGCACACGTGAATGAGGTCAAGTGCGGTGCGGTGGTCACCAGTCGACGAGCTAAATGGGGCTCAACTGGTAGTAGCACGGCTACGAAGTCTAACCAGAGGCTTTGTCTGGTATTACGGGAATCAGGGTGCCCCTGAGCCTTGTGCTTCAGCCTGATTATGGGAATGGCCCCCTCGGGGAGATCCGTGGTGGCGTGGTTTAACACCCAAATGCGGGTAGAGTTTCGACTCGGCGCACAGGGTTTCGTCTAGAACAAGCTAGCTGGACAAAAATATTTTTCAGGATTTTTCGTTTTATATGCGGCTTTTTATTTCAAATACATATATTTTTGTAGTGTTCTATGTATTTTTCTATGTATATATACATATATACATACGTACACATACCTATATATACATATATACATTAAGGAATTTAGTAATTCCAATCTTAGGAGCCAATGGAGAAAAATAGATGACCTAAAACATACCAGATATACTGATAAGTTGATTTATGTTGCGAAGATATCTGCACGATTGTCCACTGGCGAAATGTAGCAAGTGTTATCAAAACTGCGAAAAGCGAGACTCACGAATCTCTGACCGAAAAATATGATAGACGTTTAAGTTCGAGATATTAGAGCTCTATTGTACTATATAGATACCCAATCGACTAGTAATGCACACAAAAGGCCTCGGAAGTGGAGTATCTAAGCTTGTCATAAGGTATTTCCGTCATTTTATAATGTTAGAAAGGCAAAAGCTGCTTGTATCCACATCCAAATTGATGTGAATGAAACGCGTGCTAAAATGAAACTTCAAGCAGCTTAAGATACGACTGTTGAGCGTTTATTTTTAGCACAGCAGGAAGTTCTTGTCAATTTATTACCTACTTACAATATCCATGATTCCCTCACTCATTATCATCACTGTCATCGGATGAATCAGTTATCAAGTAGTCATTACTATGAGTGATGGAACCATGAAAACTAGAAACAGCAGGGGTACCAATTGGTTGCTTAACACTAGAAGGCATCAATAAATACAAAACTTCGGAAGATAAAGATTTAAGTTTTTTCTTTGGGATCTTCCTAAAACTGTTAATTATTGGGTCAGATGTTACTAGCAACATATTCATTAAATCTCTATTCGTGGCTTCACGGGACTGCTTTTGCGTATTGTTTGCTCTAAATCGCCTACAGTCTTTAGTACGAGCTTCCTGAGCTTCCTCAGAAAGCTGACCAATTGGCAGAATTGCCGATTTTATAACGTCAGTGCTGTGCACCAAAATTTTGTGAACCGTAACAGGCATGTTATACCACGAATTGAGATTAATGTACAGTGTTTTCAGCTCCCGCGCAAATAGTTCGAATTTTTCAATATTTATATCATAACCCGAAGATAAAGCGCGTAGAAGTGTGTCGAATTTTTTTATGAAAGTAACATCCAACCCAGCAATTTCTGCACTTTTCTCTGAATTTTCAAAGAACCTACGTGCAGTATTGCCGTCATTTGTGTTACCGAATCCAGGCTTTGGTTTAGCTACAATCAGTCCAAGTACATTTTTAAATTGCTCCTCAATGTGTTTTGAACGCTGCTTCACACTTGCTTTGTCTGATTCGTCTCTAAGCTGCCACTTTTTTACATCAAGACGATAGCTAATGTGAAGCAGACATTCAAAACACCTTATCCATGCGTGCAGTGTAGATAAGCCAAAACCTAGATTTTCTCGGTTGGGTAAAAACTCCTGTGTCTCGTTATTCATTATTTTTGGATTTGCTCCACATATAAAGCCCCTTTGAGTAGAAGACATTTCGGTTAGAGCATTACAAACTTTCCCATCAATCATGGTTAGAAGCATATTTCTGTCAAAACTTCAAAATCTTCCAGCATGCTCTTTGTCGGTACTATAAACTTTATCTCTTCCAAAACTTTGTTCGTTTCAGAAACAATAAAATCCTTAGATTCTTTGGAAAAATAAACTTTATAGGACGACAATACATGGTAGAAGATGGTCGACGATTCTGCCAAACAATATTACCTTCATCATTCGCAATTGTAAGGGAACGAATGAAAATACAAACAAAAATTCATCACTGTTTGTGAATTTTTGTTTGTATGTGCTATGACCGGAACTACCATCACAACCCCACTTGCTTATTAGAGTGAATGACGAGCAAGTAGGTAATAAATTGACAAGAACTTCTTGCTGTGCTAAGACTAGACGCTCAACAGTTTTATCTAAAATTGCTTGAACTTTAATTTCAGCACGTGTTTCATTCACATCAATTTTCTCTGGATAACAAGCAGCTTTTGCCTTTCTTACACTATAAAATGATGGAAATACCTTATGACCAGCTTGGATACTCCACTTCCGAGGGCTTTTGTATGCATGACTAGTTGATTTGCTATCTACATAGTATGCTAAAGCTTCTTCACTGCTCAAACATCTAGAATTTTTTTCACATTTGTTTTCGTTCAGAGATTCGTGAGTCTCCCTTTTCGCAGTTTTGATAAGACTGGCTACATTTCTACTGCCGGACAATCGTGCAGATACCTCTGCAGCATAAATCAGCTCATCAGCACTTCTGGATTGTATTAAGTCATCTATTCGTCGCGGTTTGGTCCTCAGACTGGAGTTATCAAATACCTTGTTTGGTCTGCCAGGACCTAGTTGGCTGTCTGATGGTGTCGATGGCAAGTTTGAACGTACAGTAATGTTGAAAATTATCTCTGAATCAGATTGCCATTCAGGGTTCTTATCTAGAAATCGCTGACGGTTTCTTCCTAGTGTATTCCATTTCATGGACAACTTTGATGATATTTGGGACAGCTTGACTCTTATGCTCCTTAAGGAATGTTCTGTCACTTCATTACCGTTTAATTTTGAAAACATGTGCCTCATTATTTCTTCATTTTTTGTTTCATTCGAATATTTCAACCAAATTTCCATAAATTTAAATTTTGTGATACTTATAGTCAAATCTGAAAAAATAAAATAAAATAGATGTGCGAAAAATTCGCAATGGTTTTTTGTTCCATCTACTAGTACGTACTTATGACCAGAATTTATATAAAAATTGGAGAGGTCACATGAGGAGACATCTCAACTTTTCACCTTGGAAGTTAAAAATTTGGGGAAAAAATCGCGTTCCTTCTTAATCATGGCACGTTACAACTATTAAATATAGCTTAATTGCTAATACAAGATATTGTAAAAATACTACTCACTCTTAAGCACAGACTCCATTATAAAAAAAGATGTAACCGATTTTAAAAACGAACTTATTTTAAGAAATTGCTGCAGGCCAACTATGTAAAGAAATTATTAAAATTTTCGATAATCTGATGTATTTATCTATATAACTCACTATATTGAAAGGGCCGATGTGTTATTTTCACACAAATCCTAATGTATGAATGTTGACATTCATTATCTAATAGAAAAATCAGGAAATAAAAATGACGTTTTTGTCCAGCTAGCTTGTTCTAGACGAAACACTGTGCGGCGTGGAGTTGCGTTTACAACCGGGTGCCGGACCCATAGCACGGCAGAGGTTTAGATAGGCCTCGATCCCTACCAAGGAGGGGTGATGTCCATTTGCATTAACCTAATTGGTACCGGGAGCTAGTCTCTCGGGGTGCTTATCAACGCTTAATTTTGATACGCTGTGCTTTTGAGCACCGTGGAGTAAGGCCACACTGTGGCGGCACTCACGTTCAAAAATTCGACATTAGACGTCAAAAGTCGAAAATGCTCAATTTGCGAATCTTCATTTTCGCGCCACACAATTCGCTGGAAGTCTGTATGCTCAGATGACACGCGGATTCCTCTAAACTTTTCTCGATATCGGCAGAAAATACATACCAATGTTGCCGAAACCGAAGTATAAGTCCAAAAAGGTCTCTTGGAATTGGGGGTCCGATATGTTATCAATTATTAAGAGATACGCCCGAACTGTCTTTGCTTGACCCATTAAATACTACGCGACACTTTGTTGTTGTACTGTCTGGTTTTAAAACAGCATGGTGCGGTAGGTAAAAACATTCCGCATTATTTACGTTGACTTCAGGTTGCGTGATGCGCTGCATATGACCCAGTGCCAAATATTCCCGCATGAATTCTACATATTGTTGCTTTACCTCAAAATTTGAGCGAAATTTACGCTCCATATCTGTGGCCGTAAGGAATAACAGCCAAAGTCGAGTTAGGACAAAATTAAGTTATTACCACCATTGCATTCGTCGTATTCAAATGTCCTATTACACAAAATGGCTTTTGCTCATAAATTGAATGTTTTACGCCCAAAAATCTAAAATTTATCTACTGTAATCTAAAGCAAATTCAAAACTTAAAAGTGCTCTCCTGAAAATTTCATAAAATCGACTTTGGCTGTTATTCCTTACGGCCACAGATATGTTGAAACCTTGAAAGTGCTTGCGGGAATGTTGCTGTAATGTCAGGTGCTCTTTCCTCAAATGGATATTTTCAAAGAAAATAAACATACAGAATGCGCATGTCATACAAGCAAAAATTTTGTATGGCGGTTCTAACATTGGAACCCGCACTCTGCTCTCATAGGTCACATATGTAGTGAGAGCGTGGATTTACAAGCGAGAATGTAGTTTTATGTGTTGCGCTCTTTCGTTGCGCTCACTGCAGCAAGTATTAGCACATTGTTGTGGCGTGAAATGATTGCAAGGTGAAGACGGCTGGCTGGCTTTTGTTCTTCTTCTACAAGCCTACACGGCGTCGCATATTGCTCCTGAACTTATTGCAGACTGTAGTGTGCGCAAAATCATAGAAAAGAAAATAAAATATGGTTGGCATGACGACTTATATGGTCGCTACAAACAAAGTTCCTAAAGAACTTATCAAAAAAGTATACATAATATTTGATTGCATGAATAGGACAATCGGATAATTGCTTTAGATCTGCTTTACAATTGAATAATGAGTCGTACAAATTTATAAACATTTTTTTAATTATTTGAAAGATGTTAAATGTATGGATGGTTAAAGTTTTATTTTTAGAACTAAAATCTACTTTTTTATCACTGATAAAATTAAGCAATAACCCACATAAAGGTTAGGTTAGGTTACGGAAGGGGTGTGTGCGTCAAGCACTTCCACTCGGAGACCCTGTTGGGTCCATTGTGAATCCCTTCATTTTTCGAAAACCGATGTCCTTCCCTTATCTGTTTGGATCCCTGTAGATCCAAACGGGATCTTTTGGGAACCATTTGGTCTTTGCGAGGAAATTGTGTAGATCGCTTATCTGTGCATCTGCTACTTCCTCGAGCCCGTCAAAGAACCTTGCCCCAAGGGTCTGGAGCCGTCGTCCTTGTAGTGATGGGCAGTGGCATAGCAGGTGCTTAACCGATTCTACTGCATCCTCATCTCCACAGCTTCTGCATAAATCGTCGGTCGCCAAACGCCATTTGCATTACATGACACCAATGGCGCAGTGACCTGTGATTACCCCCGTGACCATGCGTACAGCATGTTAATATATAACCCACATAAAACAAAAACGTTGTTTAACCAAGATAAACTAGAAAATACTTTTGCAATTTGGGGACAAAATTCAAGTAGTACTCGGTCAAGTGTAACAACTAATGTCGAAGATACACAGGATTCTATGAATCAAATCCTACTACATGCTGAGACTGACGAAACTGTATTTTTTATTATTTTATTTCAGCAGTAATTACAACAATTATTACAACAAATTATTTTGGAGATAAAAACTTCGACAATCCGTAAAAATTAACATGGATAATAATTGTGGCATATGTTTCCAAAAACTGAGAAATGATGACCTTTTCACTGCGCTAAGTGAAACATTTTCCATACAAATTATCAAGCGGTTACAGACTTTTGCTACCTATTTGCTCCTTCAGATTTCCTGATAATGCTGTGACAGTAAATTAAAAAAAGGAAGTTCCAAACGATGTAAAACATAAACAATAAAAAAACAGCAAAAGAAGAGCTGTTTACATTTTTCTCGAGCTATGTAGCAAAACCAATCGTCAACACAGAAAAGCATACACACAAAAACTACAACAACAAAAAGCAATGGCATCGTTGAAACGACGATCATTGCGCTGGCTGGTGTTTCTGTGAGAAATTTGCACAAAAAATTATTTAGTGACCAAAACAACCACCAACGCCTCAAAGTACACAGGAGAAGCGGTACTTTCACTTCATGTGTGTTTGTTGTAGCGAGTGCTTCAGTTCGAACAGTCAATGAGCGTAAACTGAAGCGCTTGCTCTCCTGCTGGCAACGCTCTATGAAGCAGTGCAGTGGAACTTCTTCTATTGTTATGTACGTTCGAGAAACCACCCATCCAAATACACTTTTTATGGCAATGGGAAGTCCGTTTCAAAATTGTTTCTGCTCACCAGTGCACATGTTCCACAGGTAGTCTGCTCCCACCAACAGATCAATCACACCACTTCTAGCAAATGATGCATCGGCTAGGGGAAACTGCAGAATTTCATTCCACGCAGGGGAGGAGAAATTGACCGATTGCGTTGGAATATCAGCTGTGAGGTTCGGCAAGATGAGAGCTGACATGTGGACCACATCATTGGAAATGAGTCAGTGTAGAGAAAGCTGTACGCGACCACGTGTTACGCCAGCTTTGCAGGAAGATAGGCCCGTAACAGGAATACGAGCATTGCTACGTGCGAGACTGCAGCGCTGCACGAACGCTTCGGTGACAAATGAGAGTGTCGATCCAGTATCGATCAGTAATCTGCAATTTGTTTGGTTACTCCACTTGTCTTTCACGACTGCACGCGCTGTTGGCAACAGCGTGTGTGTACGAATATTGTTGCTTATAGCTGTCGGCAGCCGCCGTGGCTCAGTTGGTTAGTGCGCGGTCCAGCGAGTCGCATGCAGAGCGACGCAAGATCGAATACTGCATGTAGTAACACCTAAACAAAATAACGGAAAAACTCGTTTTCTCTTTCGGTGGCTGTCCTCTCAGCTGGAAATGGCAAACCTCTGAGAGTAAAAATTGCCTATGAAAAAGCTCCCAACCTGCCGTTCGGAACCGGCATAAAACTGTAGGTCCCTTCCACCCGCGTATAAAATTCACACGCACAACACGGGTGGTTGCGGGAAGCTAGGCCTTAGTCTCGCGTAAGCGGGCTGTCGTGCCAATCAATTATTATTATTATAGCTGTCGGTGTAACTTGAGTGTGATCACCTGATTGCGCAGGTGCGCTTGCAAATTGATTGCCACTGCTTTGACCCGTTGCAAATGTGTTTATGTTACTTGGAGGGGACGCATGATTTGTATGTAGTCATACCCTTCTTCTTTGCATTGCAAAGCTTGTAGCGATATTGAGAGTGGCATTTACTGACAATGTGAGTGCGACTGAGACAATTAAAACAAAGTTTTTTTGGATTTGAATGTATGCACCATTCAAGGGCATCACAACGATTAGTAAGAAATGTTGAAAATGTAGCGAACGCAGGTTCTATTTGTGCGTCACAAACTTTAGCCAACTCTTGTCTCGATTCGTTATCCAATTTGTTTAAAAGTGTTTGTATTAAGGTCAAACTCCATGAAGCGCGTTTCAGGCGTTCAGGGTTTGTCGCGTTATTCGCGTTTCAATTTTGTATGCTCCATAACACGCGTTTCACGCGTCAGCTGCTTCTTACGTCAGCTAATGCTAATTGCTAATTGGCAAACTGCTGATTGATTTCGTTGTGAATTGTGAAAAAGCAACGAAATGAAATTGCTATGCGACGTTATAGACTTTATAGAATTTACTGATTTCATTTTAAACACAATAAATGCATATCGAGCATTGCAAAAAATAAAAAAAAGATTCAGTTGAATTCACTTTGTAGCAATTTATCTCACAGGAATGAGCGAATTTTGATATACACCGAATAAGCTATCGAATTTCCAATACAGCGAAGACTAATACTAATTTATGTCAAAATGTTGAATTTCAAATGTTTCTTAAATGTATAGGGTGTTTTTTTAGAGGTATAGAACTTCGAATTGAAATAAAACACAAGAAAATCGTTTTAATGTCCATCAATTTGGCTTTATTGGAAGGATAATTTTATGCCATTAATGTTTAAATATGATTTCGGGCATGTGGCCGCCGCGGCTGGCTCGAATAAAGCCAATTCTACAGGTCCAATTTGCAGTTGATGGACAAAGCTCCAATTGCTGTGCACGGTGGCGAATCGATTCATTCGGGCCCTCTTCAACATTTTGCTCTACAGCGGCAATTGTTTCTTCGGTGCGCACTGTTCGACGTCTCTGCGGATGCGTATTATCACATAGAGTAAACGTAGTGCGAAAACGACCCATGGTTAACCGAATTAATTGCTCTGATGGACGGAGCTTGCGGTAAACTTCGCGAACTGAACCATTATTTTCGAAATAAATTTGCACGATTTGCAAGCGTTGTTCTTTTGTCAACCTATTCATGATAAAATGGCAAACCAAACTGAACATAAATGACATTAGAGTTGCCAGATTTGACCACAAAATGCCAGTTTTATCTCTATTCGAAAAACAAACCTCTAAAAAAAACACCCTATATTTAACCCTCTAGTTCCCAAGTTTTTAATCTTGTTAAAAACATTACCAGTGATAGTTTTGGGGTGGAGAAGTAATGTTTGTTCGGGGAAAAAATGTCATGTCCATAAGAGGCGTGATAGAGGGTGTAGAAAGTAGAAGGCCTACAGGCCTGCTTGGGAAACAAAGCCAAAAAAAGTCCCATACAAAAATGTTGTTTTGTAATTAATTTAAATTTTTAATTTTGTTTTTTGAATATATGTTAGCATAAATAACGGGTAACAATTTCAGTTCATACACGTAAGAGACCATAAATAAAAAGTGGTGGGGTAAGACGAGGGGTAATGTGTCGTGGGGTAGTTTATACACTGCTTTTGGGGGTATATAAACTAGGAAAACTAAAAAAATCGGTATAGATATATATATATATGGCGGTTCTTATTATTTTTTTATGCCTTGTTATCTTTTCACACAGATGTCGACAAATATACTCCATGAAATAAGGACTAGGGGAGACTAGTTCTCTCATCTACCCCCGCGGACTACGCCTAAGTATACATTTTTGCAGTAACATGATCTGTTTTACATTGTGGTGTATCAAAATGTCGGTTCAAATCGATAAATAATGCTTAAATAGCGAAAAAACATCTTCAAGGACCGTTAATTATTTAGGCCTTTTATACCAAGCAGGCCTAGAGACACTCTAGATTTGGGTTGGATAGGAGTGTAACAACTTTTTTCATAATTTTTTTTTATTTTCTCAAAGAACACATTAACAGCTACTCACCAGTAATTTTTTTAGTTTTATTGAGGCTCACACTTTATTTAAAATAATTTTTGTTTCTCACACAATTTCAAAAATAATTATTTGCTTACTTTCTCACGAAATTTCAACTTTGTCTTACAATTACTGCCGTTGTGCATGTGGCAGCGTTATCTGACTACATTTATTTTATAAAATGGAAATTTCCCTTTCGATACGTGTTAAATCAGCTAGAAAAATCATAAGGTGTAATTTACAGAATTTGTTTAAGCTTAGGATGTCTACAGGCCTTCTTGGGAACTAGGGGGTTAATAGATTTCGTGTAAAATAAATGCATTCGACTTTTGCGATAACACAAGTTTGTTATAGGCATTACCATTTAACCACATAATTTATGACATCTTTAGGAGCTCTGTCAGCTGTTTGACGTCGTTAAAGGGGAACTACCTTTAGACACTTAAAAAAATCGATTTTTTTTTTTTTGTTTGAATCGATAGGTATATTGCCTTAGAATATCGTGTCAAAGTTTCAAAAGGTAATTCTCGAAATTGTGGAAGAGATGCATCCCGGAAATGACTGGCGCCGAGCTCGCCGAGCGCAAACTTTAAACTTTAAACGGCATTTCCTCGAAACCATGTTTTTCAAAATTGTGTAAGTGATAATAAAATTACTAATGAACAGATTTTCATTATCTAGCATTCATTTTAAAGAGCATAAAAAATTGTTCTATCTAAACTAAAGATTTAAAAAACAAAACATTTTTAGACATTTTTTGACTGCATATATAACAAAATTTCTTGTGAAAATCATAATTTTTTTTTTGTGAAGCCTGTTTTAGAGGGTTAATTTTCGAATTTCGTAAAAATTTTAGTTCATCGACGATAGAAAACCCTCTCGAGTAAGAAAATGTTTTTTTTTTTATTTCAGACTAAAATTGCGGCCAGCATCACTTACACAATTTACGATGTCAGCGGCGATATGACTTACAGAATCATTGAAAAATTTGTTAAATTGCTGTTTTCACTTTTACAACAATTTTTTTTGTTTTACCTCAGACATCACTGTAAATATATATTATATTGATTTGAAAAGAACTGTTTTCATTTCCCTGTAAATCGACTGTAAAAATGACCTTTTTTTCGGCCTCTAAAGGTAGTTCCCCCCTTAAACGCGAAACGCGTGAGAAAGTTGATAATAGTTCAACTTTTGACGCGTTTCTGGCGTATCGACGTCGTCATGGAGTTTGCTTCATACATATACACTGTATCTACTTTTTCTCGAAACGCGGGAAACGCGAAATACGAAGATACGTTTGAAACGCGCTTTGTGGAGTTTGGGCTTTAACCAGGGGTCGCGACTATTCGAATTTAACGTATTTAGACCACGAACAACTTCATCTGCGACGTCAGTTAGTTTACGAAGTAATGTAGCACTAGTCGAATTGCATGATGGTAGTGAAAGAAAGGATTGTACAAACGAACGAACTATCAAAGGCTTTCTTTCATAACGTTGCACTAGTCTATCCCAAGCCTCACTGTAGTTGCTTTCAGTAATTGGGATGTGCTGTACCAAATAAAGGGCATCGCCTGCCAAAAAGGATGTCAAATAAAAAAACTTCTGTGTGTCTGTCAAGCCTTGCTTGCTGTCCACAGCACTTAGGAAAAGATCTTTGAACGATGTCCAATCTTGATATCTGCCGGTGAAAACTGGAATTTTGATGTGTGGTAGCTGAATTCGCAAATTATTGTTGACGGCAGTAAAATTTTATAAAAATGACGACTGTTGCTCCGCGAGCTTCTGCAGGGTATCCTCCTTGTCGCCGTGATGTTGAGTGGTCTTCCAGTGTGGAGTGAGCCGCTCGTCTGCCGGCTAGCCATTGGGACAGAATCACATGTGCCTGAAAATACCTTGTCTCGTACTCCACAATGTCGTCAATTGGATCCATAAACTTCGGATCATCCTCAAAACTGTACAGCTCTTGACTTAGGGCCACTATGTGCTTGTAGTTTTCTTCAAGCTTTTGTAGCCGATTGGAACATTGGTCCACTGAATCTGAATCGGTGAGGTTTTCTGCTACCTCCAAAGTGCGAGTAATGTGGGCCTTTGCCCAGCCAAGCTGTTGTTGTAACTTCTTCATTATATCTGCCGCTTTCACGTGGTACGCGGTGAAAGAATGAAGGCTACGAGTTCGGAAACCAATATACGAAGTAACGGCACTTGGTTCGCGGTGCGCACAATGTAAGCGATGAGCGAAAAAGTCTAAAACTCCAAACTGGTGGTTGTGCAAAACGAGTCAGTGCCACGTGATGCGCGGTGGCACGAATATTCGGAGAATTTCTGTCGCTCTCACGTGGTGTGCGGTGAAAGGATGAAGGCTCCGAATGCGAAACAAATATACGGTTTGCGTAATGCAAACGGAGATCGAAAAATCTAGAACTCCAAACTGGAGGCTATGCAAAAGGGTCAGTGCCACGTGATACACGGTGGCACGAATATCCGGAAACACAGTCGAAACGGCGCTTGCTATACGGTGGAACGGTCGAGAAGTCCGACTGCGAAATACTAAGCAATCACGCCACGTGATACGCGGTGGCGCGGCAACCCGGAGTACACTTGCTTTCTCGGCACGTGGTGCGCGGTGCCCGAGATGTTCACTCAAACCAATAGCCGGACGATCCGCCTCGAAGGACCAGAAAATGTTTTAAAACTAAAAAGAAAACGCGGATATTTGGCTTAAGCCCTTTAACAACTTATTCTTTATTGACTTTTGCGACCGTTCGACCGAGTCCAATATGACAAAACGTAACGACAACTGAATAACTGTCAACTGAACTGAAATGTGCGAATGTGATTCTTTTATATGTGTAGCATAACGAAAAATACAGTTATTTCAGAAAAAAGAGGAATAAGTAAATAAACCCTGTTGGCGGCTCTCTAGTTCCACATCAACAGCGATTGATCCGAATGTGTTAGAATTCCTTTTTTTTCGAAATTTGCGTAAAACAGTTTTTGAGCGATTGAGCATAATTGAAAAATTAACTCTTTCGCTATTTTGTGGGCTTCTGGGCGTCTTAAGCAGAAATCAAAAATGTTTTTGGTCTTTAGCACAAGTTGGAGTCTTGAGTATTTTGACTTTTTTTTTTTTTTTTTTTTTTGTTTTACGTCGGAAGTTGGAAATCTTCGTTCAAGATACTCTGGAACCCGTATTCCAGAGTTATGCCGGATTTCTACCGGCTAAAACCAACTCCCGTAGTCTTCACTCTCCTTTGATTCCCCGCGGTACCGCCGGTGAGGGCATTCCTTCACGGGGAGGATTGACCTTGCGTCAGGCACATGTAGTTTTGTCTTATCGCTTATGGTTCTTGTCTCGTTGCTTGTTCATCGCGTCGTAGTCGCTGCATTATCGTCGTCAGTGCCGCATTGCACTTATTCCATGCCTCCTGTGAAGTCAGCATGTGTTCTATTAGCCCGCGGGGGGTAATGCGTTTTTCCATTTCTCGCTCCAGGTGTAACCTTTCGTCCGTGAATCGACTGCACTCCACCAGTATATGTCCTGCGTCTTCAATTCTTCCTTCACAGAAAAGGCAATAGGGGTCGTCCACATGCTTGTATTTATGAAGGTATGACCGGAAGCATCCGTGTCCTGATAAGATTTGCGTCAAGTAATAGTTCGTTGCTCCGTGGGTCCTATTTATCCATTTCGTTATGTCTGGAATTAGGCTCCAGGTCCATCGTCCTTTCGAGCTAGAGTCCCATCTCGTCTGCCATTCCTTTATAGAGTCTCGTTTTATTTTGTCTGTAGCTTCTCTGTCTTGTCTGAGTATTTTGACTTAAAGAAACCCGTATGTTTAGCCTTAAAATAAAAAATATACACATATATATTTTTTCAAAAAGACGTACTTTTAATTTCCATTTTTAACATTACTTCAAATTTGTTTCTAATTATGGTTGAAATGGATAAAGAAATTTGATTTTCACTTCATTTTCAGTCAAAACTTTTATGTTCAAGTAATTAATAACACCACAGCGGTTTTTTAATAGTGTTTGTGGGAACAAATTACTTATAGGTTTATAAAATGTTTCTTTTGAATGGAAGGCTGGCTTCGTAGCGTTCGGTTGTGTTTCTTGCATGTTGAAAAGAAAATATTTTCTATGTTGCCTAGAAATATTGCGGACAGTGAAATCGAGAAAATTGTAATAAATTTTTTAAATGACTTGCTCGACGTACTTGATAAAAATAATGCGTAATAATTCCGCCAGAAGATCTGTAGGACTTGTTGCCTCTCACAAAATAAAAGCGAACGCGAGCTTAACACGTGGGAAGAAGTTCTCTATTCAACTAACAAAAATGGAATAACTGTTCCAGCCTACTACGATACCGAGTTTTTCGTTGGTTTACAAATCTATCTCAACAAGACCAATACGAAATTAATATTGGCATTGTTTTAATTGAAGCTATTGGTTTCAAACTATATCTAATCTAAAATCTAATATCCCACAAAATTTTGCCTTTTCTATAACCGTTAAAGACAATTGTTGCCATATGGCAACATCCTAAAGAACAGATTTAAGAAAACCTTCATCAAAATTTTTTACGGAACGTTATTACCAAAGTAAATCCTAAGTAGCGCCACTCTTTGACAACCAGGCGTCGATTCTGTATGACAAGAACTGCCAAATTGTTGTTGTTCACGTGTAAAACTGAGCTCACCACGATGGCCGGACACTAGTGGCAGGATTGCGTGTACGTGAAAAATACTGAAAAAATTGCAGTTTCTATGAATTTATTAAACGTAATTTAAGACGATTTTATAAAGGAATCGCTCACTTTTTATGTTGGTATAACCAGAGAAAAGAAAGCTAAATAAAATTCTAGTAAATTAGTTGGTTTTTACCAAAATTTATGAACAAATTTAATTTATTTCGTTTGTTATTCAAGAGCAACTCTGCCTTCGTTATATATATTCACCACAAGTCATTGTCAGTTGCTAATGAAATTAATTTAATTTGCTAATTTTCCAATTAATTTGTTTATTATAACTTTCTCAGGACAATTTCAAAACACAGAAAAATGTATTTTTTCCTTTCCCCACCACTTTGTTGCCTAGATTTGTATATGCTTAAGTGGATAAGTTAACTTAACTGTATATATATTTTTTATCTAATATATAAATTATATATATATATATTTATTTATTACATATATTTATTTTTATATGTACATCATAAGTATAAAAAATATTGTAAGCGTGAAAATATGCCTACAGGGGAACCGAGCACCCAAAAACATCGGTAACGCGCCATTTTGCATACCCCTTGGGTGGTGTGGAAAAAGCGAACACATTTTCAGATCTAGATGCTGCTAGCAGTAGGATGCCGCCTGCCGATAGTTGTTATGGTTGTTGATTCGATGTCTGCTTTTGCGTTTGGCTGAATTAGAAAAGGGGTTTCATAAAATGTAATACGACATGTGTGATGATGCTGATGCTGTTCAATTGAACCAACCAAACATCAAACTTTCGATTGCGTTTCAATAGGGTGACACCGGTGCACCATAATGATCCTGTGCTGGCCGGCCGCCAGTGTACATGCCATGCCACATACATGCCACTGCCATTGACGACGTGGACGATGAAATGTAGTCGCTAGTACTGCGTTTGCTGTAGTCATCGGTGCTTCGCTTTGCCGGCGCTGTAGTGTAATCATCAATAGCTCGCCGCTTTGAGCTGCTGCTTGTGTTAGCGCCGCGCTTAAAATAGTCCAGGCGTTTCGTGGCCGTTGTGTAGCCGTCAATGCCACGCTTGCCGGAAGTTGAGCTGCCATTATCGTCACGCTTCTTATCGTAACTGCGGAATAAAAACAACACGCAAATAGATTAATAGAATGTTTTCAGAATATTTTTTTTCGGCCTAGGGAGAACAAGAGAATAGAATGTAAGACGTACCTTCTGGATGACGCTAGACTTGCATCAAAACGTGGCGGTGGTGCCTCGAAACGACTGTCAGTGCCTGCTGGTCGCTTGCGATCTGCCACAGCCACATAGCGTTCATCGCTGGGGCGTTTCGCCAAACGCTTAAGTGGATCTTCCCGTGCTTGTATAATCCTTCAATTGGTCGACGACAAGACAGAGATCCAGGCAAAGTGGTGGGGAAAAAGAAATTAAAGCGACGTATTAGATATGTCTTCATTTAATTCACACTTACTTACATTACAATTCGCACATTGCATTTCGATGGAGCAAACCGAGGAATATGCTCCTGCTTCTGGATATAATGGCTACCCGGCGAATTGCATTTCCGCGACTTGCTTCTGCAACTCGAGCGCAATATGGCTACCTAAAAGAGAAAATACAATTTAAAAAAGTGAGATTGATAGATACTCACCAGGTTTCACTTCGGCACTTTATTATATTTAATTATATTAATTTTTAATGTGTTTCGTTGCGATATTTTGTTCCTTTTGAACAATGTAATAAAAAATGACATTTCATTTCTGCATTGGAGGTGAAATTTGCACATTTTGTGGTGAAAGTGGTCAAATTATTAAAAGACAGGGTTGAAATTTTTGTTATCGATGGTGAATATAGAAATGTATTAAGATGGGAAATGTTTGTAATGATTATGATTTCATTAAAATTATTTCATTCAGTTCAGTCGCATCAAAGAAATTTAATAATGAATACGAAAATGTTCTTCTGAACACATTCATCATCTTTTGATTAAATTATCGTGTTGTGAGTTTATATTACCAATCAAAATGAATAAAAACATATTTTTAGTACGTATTAAGAGCTCTGAAGATGCACGACAATACTATAACACACAAATTTTGAAATAATTTATTGCAAGAAACTTTGTCGTTCGCATTTTACCTTATACAATAACAAAATTACCTTGATATTGATTTAGAATGTTTTATGTTTTTATCATGAAATTATTTGTGGGAAAGAAGAATTGAAATTTTTATTCAAATGTTGTCTATTTTAATCAATTGTGGTAATAACTATTGTATTTCTCCAGTAATTTTACAGTTTTGTTAAGATATTTAATCTTTCAAACATTTCTTTATTTCTTGATTGGAAAGAGCAGTCAGAAAATTAGGCATAACTATTGTATTTCTCCAGTAATTTTACAGTTTTGTTAAGATATTTAATCTTTCAAACATTTCTTTATTTCTTGATTGGAAAGAGCAGTCAGAAAATTAGGCATAAAATTTACTCCCAAAACCAACAGAAAATCGTTATGCGGTAGCACTGCTTGTGCGGCAACACTGCCACTAGTGTCCGGCCAAAAAAAGTGGCGCTACTTAGGATTTACTTTGGTTATTACTATGACCATACAGCCATATAGCCGGCCTCGATAGTCCAGCGGGTAGCGCGCCCAGGTTCAATTCCTGGCTCGGGCTGGTAAAAACGCGCATATACTTCTATCGCTATCCACATTAAGCAGATGATAATTACAAGAATCGCACAAGTGCGCTCTTGGCAGGAAATGGCAAAATCTACAAGTGTGAAAGAAAAAACTGAAACACAAAAGGAAAGGTTTTTGTTTTACAATCTGCAGACATGCTGTATCGTACGGTAATAATTCACATAATTATCTTTACAATTGTCAAAATGGCGGATCATGAAAAAAAAGCCGGGTTTTTAAGCAGATAAAAAACAATTTTTTTATTATTCGTTTATAACAATTGGAAGCTCATCTTGTACCGAACGATAGCGACAACATTTACACACATTGAAAAAAAAATTATCAAAATCCGTCCACTGGTTCCTACAAGCGGGGTACCAGTTCGAAAAAAGTGGTTCTGAGAAAAACGCGTTTAAAGTTTGGCGCGCTGCGAGAGCTCAGTGGAAAGATAAAACTTGCCGTAAAACCTGTTTTCCCTTCAGAATTCAGAAAATTCTTTTTTGTATCTTATTTTTAGATACATTACCTTTAGAAAAATGCAACAAAAAAAAAAGAAAGAATTTTTTGAAATTGTTACATTGTAGGACCCCCTTAAACTGTTGGTCCCCTCCCCTCCCTTTCCCCCTCCGTTTGAATTGTATACTGTAACATACATATGTTGGAAAGAGCAGTGTTGCATACACATTTCAAACGGGTGAAATATGAGATATTTCTTTCATTTTCCTTCCCTATACCCCATGGGTATAGTATAATGGTCTGAAATGGACTGAGTGCTATGGAAGGCTTGGATTTTCACCATTTTTGTAGTGAATTTCAATAATTTCAATGCGTTGTTGAAGCGTGTATCGTTCCATTTTTAGTAATGGCGTAGTTTCTACTTGTCAAATGTCAAAGAATAAAAGCTTTAAAAGTGACAGCTACCGAAATACTGGGTGATTCAAAATAACACCTCTTGTTGGAAAACCCTATAGTTTAGTGTTTGCCATTTATGAAAGTGGACCGGTTTAGCATCGCTCAACGTGTAAGCATAGTGAAAATTCACCACAAAAATGGTAAAACTTTGAGCACCACTTTTCGCGCACTAAGGATTTCGCACTAAATTATTAAGGATTTCGCACGTCACGGAAGGCCTGTTTTGTCAACAAACAATTTATTGGCGAAATTCGAACGAACTGGTTCTGTACAAGGTGTACAGAGGGCAATACGTAATCGTCCTGCTCGTTCGGCCAGTGTTGAAGATATCCCGAATTTATCGCTTCCCCGGCGTTCAAAACAATTGGACACCTCCATCACCTCAATTTGGCGTATTTTGCATTTGGATCTTCATCCATACAAAGTTCAGTTGGTGCAGAAATTGGAGCCGGGAGATCACAGAATGCGTCGTATCTACGCCTAATAATAATTTTAATTAATAATAATAATAATAATAATTGATTGGCACGACAGCCCGCTTACGCGAGACTAAGGCCTAGCTTCCCGCAACCACCCGTGTTGTGCGTGTGAATTTTGTACGCGGGTGGAAGGGACCTACGCCTAATGGGTGCTTGAAAAACAGTCCGAAAATCCCAATTTATCGCACAACATTTTCTTCAGCGATGAAGCACATTTTCACCTCGGCGGTTACGTTAATAGTCAAAATTGTCGTGTGTGGGGCTCAGAAAATCCACACGTGGTTGTCGAGCGCCCAATGCTTCCACCTAGAGTCACTGTTTGGTGTGCATTATGGGCCGGTGGTGTCATTTCTTCGAAAATGACGAAGGACAGACCGTTTCTGAACGTTATGGCCGTATGATGAGTATTTCTGGTCAGCGATCGAAGATATGGATGTAGAGGAGATGTGGTTTCAACAGGACGGCGCTACATGCCACACAACACGACCGAACATGACAGAATTGCGAACCAGGTTCGATGAACGCATAATTTCGCGTTTTGGTGTTGCCAATTGGCCGTCAAGATCGTGCGATCTGAACCTTTTGGACTTTTTTCTTTGGGGTCACGCGAAAGACCAAGTCTACGCAGACAATCCGCAGACTCTGGAGCATTTGAGGGACAACATACGTGCAGCTCTTGGTGCCTGACAGCCTGCTAAACCCAAAAATCCTTTTAAAATATAACACACTTTCGAACAACTACGTATGTTCCCTAAAATAGTTTTATTGCAAAAATAACTAGAATCAGATTGTTAACATGAAGCTGCAAACTTTATTATTCATTACTCGTCCCGACTAAGGCCAATATATTACAAATGTCGCAAGGCTTATTCTTAAATTAAGTAGCTATTATTATCATAAGCTGTGTAACCAATTATTGCGGAAAGCAAACAAATCCAAGATCGCTTTCCCAAACACTGGATCAACTCGGAATGCAGTACGTTTCTCGTTAAAGGAAGGAACGCAAATGTTGTGTTTTGAACAAATGCCTCTGAAAATAGTTTGAATATATAGCGGTATACTCGGTATATGTAATTTTCATACTCACAGAAGTTCATGCATAGGAATTTTATTTTTGAAATATTCCTGCAACTTGAAGATTCCGAAGACTCTTTTAGCCAAGGCAACCATGCAAAACTGGTCCGGGTTTTTCGTATATGTGATCACAAACGTCATCATGTCAGGCACTAAGTACGGCCCAACTGTTTTAGCGACTGATTCTAGCAGCCAATCATGGGAGTATTTCTTGAAGGAACTATCAGCTTCCGACATATATGCCAAAAAGTACTGCTTTTCTAAGCAACTGAACTTGCAAGTCCGACTCAGATTATACTCATCGATTTTTGGAGAGAAACTCACATATGTGGTGTCCAAGTTTCTTAAAGTTGGAATTTTTTCCCAGCTGATTACGGAATTAAATGTCGATATGAATTTGTTAGGCACTGCCTTAGGCCGCAGTCCTACATTACTTGGTTTGAAGAAACCACTCGCATTATCCTCATATGTGAATACCTTTTCTAGAGCGTCAAATAAGTGTGAAATCTGTGACAAGGAAATATTACTGCGACGCCACTTGTCCACATTACCACAATTTTGCAAAAAATTTATGTAAGTACAGTAAAAATATTGTCGTGTCTTAAGCAAAAGTTGCGCATCCGATGATTTAATTTTGAATTCAATGAAATCGTCAATATAAAAACTTGATGTAAATATTTTTGAATTGTTACCAGTAGACAATGAATGATGATTAAAGGCCTTTTCTGTGATTAAACTCGCAGGATTAAGTTTTGTTGGGCCTAAAAACAATAGACATATAAAATAATTTATTAAAATATCTGCGATAATAGTTTAATACAACCTAGTTTAATTCGTCAATAAATTTGCAAGAGTATATAAAATTGAAAACCAAAAAAGAGTACGACGCATATACGTTTACGATAAGTTTATAAAATTAATAAAATTGATTTTTTTATATTTTGTTGCATACCTGCAAACATAGCAATAGTTATAGGCGACACTAATGTGCAGCACTTTACGCTATTACACTGGACGCTATTTGTTTCGTTGCCGTAAATTATCCAGGGGGAGGGAAATTTCTGTGCCAAGATACTCAATGGTTCCATAATTAGCTCTCGCAATGTCGAACTTGGATGCAAGATCAGGTCTCTTGCTCGATTGGATTTGAGTCGGCCTTCAGAAATATCAAATACACAAACAAACGGATAAAGACCTGCAACAAGCGTGGCTTTAATCATGGGCCAGCTGTTGGACTTGAGGTTTATGTAGTGCATGCTCAACTGTCCTTGATTGTGAATAAGCTGTGAAGACCGCAAGGCGCCCACCAAATGAGTGCGCATATCACATACTCTTTCTAGAATGCCATTTAGCACGTAGTGATGTTCGTCGGATAATGACATTTCAGGGTTATCGTCACGCAAGTTGTTCTGCCATTCTTGGTACATTCTCAGATATATCAGGTGATCGGAAGGAATACCTTCTGCAAAGCGCTTACGTTCCTGCTTCATCTTATAGCGGATGATGTCCACGTGCATCTGTCCTAAACCGTTTACGTCGCTGGGTAATTCCAGGGGGTCAGAAGTGGAGAGGAAACTAACTATCGTCAACACTGGATCTAGGCATTGCAATAAAATTGCAAACACCAGCAGCTTCCCCAAGTGGCAATCTATAGGCACATCAATTAAGCGGCATCCAAGCCACGTCACATCTTCAAACTCATCGAAAACATCAATTTTTTTTAAGTATTCCACGGTATGATATATATGGATAAATGGCGGACGAACAATTGTACGCTGCAGGTATTCTGCGACCATAGTGTGTTGTGACAAGAGTTTTACGGTTAAGCAAATGCGATCAAGAGGCATTGTCAGAAGCTCCGCCTTCTGAACTGCAGGCAACTGAGCAACCAAAAAACTTGGTATCATTCGAAAGCACGTACCGTTGACTCCTAAAATCAGAGTGTGAGTAATGGTAAGTTCTTTTCTACAGTGCACAGCTCCAATTTGCTTACCTTTAAAACGATGAACAATACGGCTTCGATTCGACAGTGCCTCTTTGGACAACCACTCATACCTAGTGTTTCTGCAAGAGGTCGTCGGATTGTAGGAAACACACCGCGTTCGTGCACAATCAATAACATATACACATGGGTACTGCAATACAACATTCTCCACGATGTCCGTTCCAATTATGATGTTGATACATTCCGGTGTACCCTCAATGACAGACTCCAATTGATCTTTCTCCATGTTACTGTGGACCATATAAACTTTAACTTCCTGTGGAATGTTTCCAATCATTTTTTGCCGCATAACCAAAAAGTTTAGACGTATTAGTTGTTCGTAATCTGATACAAGAACCAATATATTACCTGAAAATGGGAAGCACAACGATGTGAAGCTTTATAAATCTGAGCCCTTACTGCCAAGTTGGATCACAAATAAAAAGGTTAGATATTAACGAAAATAAACACTAATCAAATATCCAATTGTTTAATTGGTGTTACGATCGCTGAACATCGCCTGTAGCGCGGCTCCTAAAATTAAGTATTTGTCTTTAATATTGTGTTGTGTGCGTCCCTTTATGTATTTATATGTACGGATGGCAAAACTGGCCATCCCGAAGGGAGCTTGCGCGACCGGCGGACACTCGACGTACGAACTTCGGCGAATTAAGATCGATCAACTCAGACCCATACAAAAATTAACATAATTATGGTATTCACAATTTGCGGGAAAATTTATTTCGGGCAACTTTCCCTAAAAATTAACTATCTAACTGTGAGCACCCCATTGTATATCTTTCAAACAATTGTGGAAAATTTTTCAAAGTAAAAATGCCTCGCTCAAATGGCAAACAAACGTGGAGCATCAAATAAAGAAATCGTCCCGATAGTGGCATAAAGTACTCAAAAAAATTCGCTCCGTAGATTGTGTCAACAAATTATTTTGACTTTTTCTTGCCTATTTCAATAAACATGCTCGGCATTGCGGCAAATTTTGAAACTACCGGTATCTATGTTTTTCATACAAAACAAACACAATTGAGATACCATATGGGAAAATTCGGGAAAATTGCCAAGTGGGAAATTTAACATGCTAGATACCGCTGAACTGTGAACACCATAAATATATATTTAACATTTATATACATACCTTGTGACCGAAAAGTTTCCGGAAATTTAAATAAAACGCAAAATTCTTAATCTTCATCAATATTTATTTTATCTCCTTCAAAATATGCTCCATTAGAAGCGATACACATATGCCAACGTTTCTTCCAATCATCAAAACATTTTTTATAGGCGCTTTCCGGTATTTGAGTTCCCTCTGCGAATTCTGTTTTACGTCTTCTATGGATTCAAAACGCGTTCCTCTGAGTGGTAATTTGAGTTTGGGAAACAGGAAAAAGTCACACGGTGCAAGATCAGGTGAATACGGTGGCTGTTCGATGGTATTTATTGAATGTTTGGCCTTAAAATCGTTGATAATGTTGGCTCGGTGCGAGGGAGCATTATCGTCATGAAAAATCCATGAATTATCTGTTTGTCCTTCAGGGACGAATTCATGATGCACCACACCACGAATATCGAAGAAAACAATCACCATTACCTTGATTTTCGAGCGACTTTGGCGTGGTTTTTTCGGTTTCGGCTCGTCTTTTCCTCTCCATTCCGATGATTGTTGGCTTGTTTGCATGTCGTACTCGTAGACCCATGTCTCGTCACCAGTTATGATGCGTTCCATGAAAATTGGATCGGAATTGGCACGATCAAGCACGTCCAAAGAGACCTGTTCACGGTACTCATTTTGAAGAAAATTCTCAACAAAATCGCAACGCACTACTGAGGTGAACTAGTTTCAACAGCTGCCGTAAACAAACTGTCTGACAGATCGCGCTCATTTTTGGCATAGAAATTAAGGACAGTGCTACCAACCTACAGAAACTTAAAATATCGAAAAATATACAGCGCGCGAATTTTAAATGAGAATTTCCGGAAACTTTTCGGTCACAAGGTATATTTCAACAAACACTCAACATTTAATTAAACCCTACACAAAAAAACTGACACACAACATTGACCTCCTTTCATTTCAATACGTTTGCGCGGTTTTAGCTCTTCTGATTTATAAACATGGTCCTTAATTAAACAATAAAAAGTGAAAACATTGTGTGCAAAAAGTGACACTTAGCAAACGCAAAAATAGTAAAAACAATCAATGCCAGTGCATAAACCAAACAACAGCAAATCGTCCAGTGAAAGACAAATAAAAATACAATCATAAACAAACAAAAAATACCGTACCACTTAGACCCAAACGCGCAAACGAAAAGGAAAAAGTATACACGCAGTCGCACGATCACAACAACCACATAAGGAGCACAGTGAACAATAATACGAGCAATAACAACCACAAGCAGACCAGCAGATCAACGGTCAGCAGCGTGGGAGTAGCGGTATACACGGCACCAGCGAGCGCTACGTGGGAGCACCCGACGTTATGTATTGTATGTCCCCTTGGCAATACTGACTATCAGCCCTGTTCCAGAATCCGAATCGAATCGGAAATGGATTTGATTCCGACCGTCGGTGCTCTACATTCCGATTACACAGTGCAACACTGAAAAAAGGGACAAGGTCAAACCCATCTCATTCGATAGAGGACCCCAGTAGATGATAAAGCGCCAAGGGATTTTTCCCGGAATGTTTTTTTTTAAATGCAGTTTAAAGATAGCGGTTTAATGCCCCGTCCCGAAACTTTTAAAACATCATATCACTTGACTCAAGTGTCAGAATGGACTAATTTTTACGTCAAATGAAAGCTAATGATATGAAGTCTGTTTAAATCTCTTCGTCGCGGAGCGGGGGAAAGAAAACGCGGGTTATTTTCGGGTTTAGGTTTGGGTCTTTATTCTTTGACTGATGAAAGATGAGTAACACAAATAATACATGAAACATTAAACGATACAAACGGCCGAAGCCGGGGAGCAGAAAATAGTGGGAATCATGAGTACAAAGGGAGAGGAAAGGAAGGGATTAGAGGTGGGATCGACATATCACTCGAGACAGCACTCATTTAGCCAAAGTCGATAACACAATCTCCGTTTTGGAAAAATGTAATGAAAAAGGATATGAAGGATTTCAATTAATTGTATACTTGAATATCCTGGAAACCGTGAGAGCTAAATTTATATAAGTAACTTCGGGTGAAGAAGCATTCAAATATCTATAGGTACTGCTTATAAATTTCATGTAAATAACTTTTACAGTTAAGACTCTACAACGATTAAAAAATGTGCTTTGCTACATTCGATGTTTTTAGTAAGCAACTACGAGATATTTTGTACATAAAAAAATGAATTCAACAAGGTATAATTTTTGAAACGCTGTAGTGGCTTAGCAGTTAAAGTGATAGATTTTTGAATGCTTCTTTACCAGAAGTAACTTATATAAATTTAGCTCTCACGGGTTCCAGGATATTCAAGGATAAAAATTTAGTTGATGTCCTTTATGTCCTTCTTCATAAAATTTTTAAAAAAAGGTTGTTTCTTTGACTTCATATCATTAGCTTTCATTTGACGAAAAATTCGAAAAAAAAAACTCGAACATCCCTTGACACTTTTTCATCTACTGAGGTCCTCTACCGAATGAGATGGGTTTGACCTTGTCCCTCCAAATTTTTTTTTGAATTTGTTGCACTGTTATCGGAAATATATTCTGTTACCTGTATCTGTATACCCTGTTCTCAAATCCGATTAAGTACGAGCGAATTTGGATCGGAAATTTGGTGTTCTGCATTCCGATTATCGGAAATTTTTGTCGAAAATATTTCGTTGAACAAAAAGCTGGGTTGGCTTTCCGTAATTCGATATCGAGCAAATACGTGTATCGAACTATCGTTTTTGCTTTCCGTAACACAAAATGTCATCGTGTGGTATCGAACGTTCGATACAAATAGCTCGATACCAACTTTCCTCTCGTTTTGCTCGTTTGTTCGGTTGCGCCGTTGTCAACCATAATAAAATGTAAGTAAGGGAGAGGGCTGGGTTGTGAACCAGGCTGGGTTGTGAACCATTACTGTTTTTTCTTTCCTTAATTGACATATCGCCAATCTTTCAACTGTCAAGTTTGTCTTATGATATGACTCTGCTTTTGTGGTTACACCGAAGTACAAACACGTATTGCTTGTGGCAGCAATCGAGTTTGAAAGACATCGTGTTTGAAAATCGACTGCGAAAACTTTTTTGCTTTTTTTAAGGTGCTATCCAAGTGACTGAAGTTATTGCAAAAATGTAAGTGTAACACATATTTATTTAGGGTATTGATTCTATTTTACGATCCAATAATTGTTTATGTTGAAATATGATTGGAAGTGTCGTTATTTTAAAAGTTTACAAAATGGCATCGTGGTTGGGCTGTGAACCACTGTGGGGGCTGGGTTATGAACCACCTGTTTTTCGTACTACATTTGCTCTAACACTGTCAAATATGGACGGATATATCGGTGAGTTCACTTGAAGTGGGCCAATGAAAGAACGCGTTCGTATTTCACATGCAAACATTGCAACATCGATTAGGATGAAAAAAACAAATATTGAGCACTTGCATTCATTGCGATTTTTTGGCCTAAGTGGCGTCATTATAAACTTTTTTCACGTCTTGAGTCTTCCTGATTAAATAAATTTTCAACTTATTTCAAAATTATGGGTGTTTTCTTCGTATCTTTCGACTTTAATTGCGATTTGCCAGATGGTTCACAACCCAGCCACTTTTTTGGAAAAGCGAAAAATCACACCCTTAGAAAATTGGACGTAGAGAGTTAAATGTTAATCAAATCGGTAATCTGTCTTCATAACAAATTTGCGCGTTATATTTACCTTTCCAACGGTATCTTCGATTTTTCGATATCTTTATTCTGTGAAAAGTTAGAGCCAAAAAACAAAACCCGGTTCACACCCCAGCCCTCTCCCTTATAAAATTTGAAATTTTTTGGAATTTAATAAATGTTTTTAATTGAGCATGTTTTTTAGGAGTCAACAAACGAACGCAGGAAAAATTAAGATGTTAATCGAATTCATGGAGCAACATGCCGAGCTCGCAAAATATAGTTTGCAGAATTCCAACAACGGCCGCGACAAAAAAAAAGTTATCTATACTAATATATAAAAGCAAGTGTGACGTTTTTTGAGCCACAATCAGGCAAAAACCACTGAACCGATTTAGATGAAATAAGCACCAAACATTTTTGGTTTCTGTGGGAATGGTACATAGGCTATATGAGAATGATCACGCCCCCTTCTTACGCCCACTATTGTAACAAAACTCATCTATGGTATGCTTTTGTAAGCCAATATGGGTATCAAACGATTCAGCGTATCATTGCGGCAAACATAGGCTATAACATAATCGGCCACGCCCACTTCCCGTGCTCACTAAACTAACAAAACGAAGCTACGGTACATGTTGGTAAATAAGTATTAATACCAAATGATTCCGTGTTTCATTGGTGTTAACATAGGATATATAAGATTGACCACGCCCACCTGATATGTCTTCATCAGCCATGGTATATTTGTCGTAGCAATATGGGTATCAAACGATTCAGCGTGTCATTGCGGCGAACATAGCCTATAATATAATCGGCCACGCCCACTTTCCGTGCTCACTAAACTAACAAAACGAAGCTACGGTACATGTCGCTAAATCAGTATTATGATTCCGTGTTTGGTTGATGTTAACAGAGGATATATAGGATTGACCACGCCCACCCGATATGCCTTTTCGCCACGCCCACTATAATAACAAATCAGCCATGGTATATTTGTCATAGCAATATGGGTATCAAACGATTCAGCCGTTCATTGCGGCAAACATAGGCTATAATTTAATCGGTCACGACCACTTCCCGTGCCCACTAAACTAACAGAACAAAGCTGCGGTACATGTCTGAAATTTAATGTTGATATAAAATGATTCTGTGTTTCATAGCGGTAAACATAAGCTATATAAGGTTGACCACGCCCGCCTTTTACGCCTTCCTCCAATTCCCATGAGACAGAAATTAACTGTGCTATATTTGTGCAAAACAATATGGATATAAAAAAAGAGGGGCGTGGCAAAGGCCATACAACTTAAAATTTCAATATGGAATATCTTCGGAATGAAAAATCGGGCAGCATTAATATTTGGTGCGGGGTCACCGTTTAGATGTGCCGTTTCACTGGTAAAACTTTGTGAACGTTGGACAAGAGGTGTGTCACTTTTTAAGTAACTCAAATGTTTCGAATAACTGTGGAACTACAAATCACACATCAAAGATTTACGATTTAGATGTGCCCTTTGACATGGGGAATGGGTTGGGTATTGGACGAGGAGCATGGCACCACCCATAGAACCCAAATTTGTAATGTGGAATAGCTTCGGAACCATAAGTTGAAAAGCTTTGAAGTTGTGTATATCATCGTCCCATAGTTGTGTTATTCTACTGGCAAAATATTATGGGAGTTGAACAATGGGCGCGGCATATTTTTTGTGAGAAAGTCGCATATTAATGAAACCAGGTCACACCTTTCGGCTGGAGGAATGGATTGGGCATTACATAAAAGAGGCGTGGCATCGCCCATAGAGTATAGTATGAAGAAACTTGATTTATTGGGCCCATTGACTTCAAGCTTTCGTGCAAAGCCGCAGGGCCCTACTAGTGGTTGATATTGACAGAGTTGTTGAACAGAAATGGGCCTCCAATGAAGACAACGAAGGGGTGGCAGAAAGTAAGTAGAAACACTTTCTTTGAAATGTACAAAACTTTTCTTATAACTCGTAATATTTTTAGGTATGGACTGACTACAAATATAACGCCAAACGAAAATTGACTACCCGAATGAAGAGCCTGACGAAAACGGGTGGTGGACCATAAGACGCCGTGCAATTCCATGGGATCCGCTGCATCTCTTAATCTTCGTCTATTGATTAGAGTTTCACGACGAACCTCTTCCAAAAAAAATAAATACCGCCAATTGTACATTTTTACTCCCTACAATTTTTAAATTTGTTTATTTTTACGTGTCAAATTTTCTTCGTTTTGTTTACTTCCCGTTGCTTCTGATAGCTCCAAAGTACTTTCCACACACTTCCCAAAAAATGAAAACGAGAGTTCTCATATCGAGTTACGGAAACCAAAACTGTCTCGTTAAGCGTTCGATATCGAATCGATATGTCGAGCCATATGTCGAGTATCGAATTACGGAAAGCCACCCCTGGTGGAAGTGAATTCGGAAAGCAGAAAAACAAAAAAAATAACGAAAATGTAAGCAAATAAATTAAACATCGTGTTAAATAAAACTAATAAATTAATTGTTAAGCAAAGGAAAGCATAAGACTACTGACCAGAGCAAAATGCTCTTGGATTTTATGAGGAGAATGCGGACATCGCGAAAGGATTCTGCAAAGGCGACAAAGTCGAATTTGAAAATAAGTGGAAGCATTTAACGCAGTCGCTGAACAGGCAAGGACCACCAACAAAAAGTGTAACTGAGTGCAAAAAGTTGAGAAGTAAAATATTTTGTAAAATTTTCTTCAATCATATAGGGTTTGGGTTGATTGAAAAAGTGAGGTAAGAAGGAAGCTGGCGCATAATAGAAGAGAAGCTTTAGCGACCGGCGGCGGACCTTTTAAGAAGCACACACTTTCCGAAATGCAAAAGGCGGTTGCCTTTTCTACCGATCGTTGATAGCCTCCTTCGGCAAGAAATCGTCGCCAATTTCAATTCTGGCGGAATGGAGCATTGCCGAAATAAAAGTTTCACTTCGGTCAAGATCATGTTGAATGCTGCCTTGTTAAGGCGGTACTGAACAATAAACCTTAAATAAGAAATTTTGAACATAACTAAAATAACTTGTACTAGTTACGAAGAATCTGGTAATTCCATCGGAATGCTGTGGTCTCGCAAAATTCTGGCTTTACTTTTTCAACGGCGGACTGCTCATTCTCAAGCAACACTGCCAATAAAATAACCGAACTCATTTAATAAAATAAAAAATCGCATACAATTTTACAATTGACTTTTTAATTTGAACATTTCAAGCAAACAGCTGATTGAAGATTTGTTTAATTTGCTAACAATCGGATTAGAAATAAACTTCGAATGCGACAGTTCCGTTCGGATTGCAGAACACCTCTACCAAACGGAATCGGATTTCAGTTCGATTTGAATCCGACTCCGATTCGGATTTTAGAATTGGGCTGTATAAGTTGACTTATCTAATTTACTATAGCGAGCGCGGTTGGTGTCGCATTGTGTAAGTTAACACCAGCTACGCCGAAAGTGCACACATCCGCTGCATTGTCCGCACAACTTTTGCTGACGATATCGAGCCCTTCCCGCGTTTTTATCGTATGAGCCAAAAACCAAATTTTACAGGAGACGTTTGTTTTGGTTTTCTCTGCATTGGCGAAACATAGTTCCATGATTTTAGGTATACACACTTTATTTAGGGTTACACACTTCGAATAGGTATTTTTAGTGAATTCAGCAAAGCGCATCGGCGGTTTTTTCGACATACGATAATTTGTGCGGGCACTATTATGAGCGATTCAAATATAGCAGTGGCACATACGATAAAATCGTTTCTAAGTAAAAAATAAATTGTTCCTTGGTATAATCTATTTTCATTCATTGAATATAAAATATTGTTACTTTCAGATTGATATAGTGTAATTTATAGGTGATATAGTGTAGTTTTATTTATGAAATACGAAACATTCTTTCAGAAAAAATTAAATACTATCTTCTCACCTGTCTGAACTAGTACTAATTTTGTCATTCCATAAATTTTTTATCTAATCTTGCAATCTAACCGTGGCTTTGTACGCACTTTTAAAGTCAGTGAGGCCTTTTGTTGATCTCTCATTTGAAAAATAATTTCACCTTTCACCATATGAACTCTTAACCCATCGTTAACCTCGTCAGATATCGGTTTTTCTTTTCTTGAGAAACACGTGCCAACTTATTTTTGATTACAAGTGTTTTCACCAACTTTGAAGTCAAAAGGCTTATCGAGTCATGTTTTTTCGTAGTCTTTCCATATATGAACCTTCACCCTTGGTCAGTAGCGGCTTAAGGGTGGTGGCGGAGGGGCGGACCGCCCCGGCCCCCGGGATGCGGGGGGTCCCCGAGAGAAACTTATATATAAAAATTTCAAGTTTTTTTAAAACTGAAACTTATAAAAAACAATTTGCGCTCCATAATGATTGATGAAAGGCTAAGTTGTTTGTCACTTTTATCAATTGAAAGAGACACAGTATCGACAATTGACTTTGAAAGTGCAACAACAAATTTAGTTCAATAAAAGCAAGAAACAATCCTTTCTAAATAACAATTGTTTGCAAATTTTCAAAAAAATTTCCCTCGAAGATTGCAGTATTTAATTTTTAACTTAAAATTTTGTACAAAAAAGTTAAAGTTAAAAATTAAATATCGCAATCTTAGAGTTTGCTTGTAAACTAGTGTGAATTACACAATTGCTTAACCCCGTTAAACTTTGTAGAAGTCAAAGAAATGTACAGTTATTATTAATATTATAATTATTGGTTGGGTAACAACACATCGTCCCGGATATCCGATTTTCTTCTTTGATAGACTCTTTTACGTAAGCAATTCTATGCTCCTTGTAAGCTACATATGGGTTTCTTACATGCTGTTATGTAGGGGAAATAGGTTTTTTCAGGACTTTTTTGAAGATTTATATTACACTACTCAACACGAAAAATGCACCTAAAAATAATGCGTTCCATACCTGATATATTTTGGTCCTGAAAGTTCAAAATAGAAAATTTAGTTAAAAGGAGACAATTTTACTGTTTCATTTGATACCCAAATCTTCATCATTGCACTAGCGCATATATTAAAAAAAAAATTTGAAATGTGTATGTCCTTAAAATTTTAAAGTCCTTTAACCGTAGTCCTACGGATAAAAAAGCTCAATAATCCCACGTTAGTGTAGTTTTCTACACTATGGGTGTTTTGAGTAAGTAAATAACTTAATTTACTTTTTTATTTAAGTTTTTATTTTAGTTTAAAAGGTATTTCTTTTTATACAAAAAAATTTATATCAATAAAATGCACTTCATGCAAACGGTCCGAGTGTGATGTTCCTTGCAAATGGTTTTTTGCATAGGCAGCAAGCAATTTCTTTAATGCAAAAAAAGTACTTGAATCTTTTTTCGATTTGCTCTGGGATTGATTTTAATTCTGGCGGCTGGTTAGAAATACCGCTCAATACGAATGGCGATCACCTTTTTTTTTTTCGCACGGTTTAGCCAATTCTATTCCAACATTGCGTAGGAAAACTACTAAACTTGAACTGCCTGATCGGTGCAGTGTTTTCCAGGCCGAAGTATACGCCATAAACAAGGAGTACTGGACGTGCCTCCATCTTACCTGATCATCGGTGTAGAGATGCTGGCGGCAATCAAGGCACTGGCCTCTCACACTATCAGATTGAAGACAGTAATGGTTGTGGTTCCTGTATGGTATCAGGAACCACAACATCACACTCTGCTGGGTGCCTGGCCACAAAGGCATTCCTGGCAACGAAAGAGGGGATAAACTGGCTCGGAAAGGATCAGAACTTACGGATGCGAGCATGGTGGCAGGGATCTACACGCCACTACAAGACTTCTACACTGATCTTGACAGGAAGACAATCCGTCGCACCAATGATGAATAGAGCCTTCGGCCTGACTGCAGGATCTCACGCACGCTGTAGCCGAAACTGGACCAAAAGAAAATTCTGCACCTCTTACGGTTTAGCAAAGCAGCACATTGTATTATCACGGGGGTCTTAATAGGGCACTGCGCCAGCGCCTTTTTGCGGAAAGACTGGGTCTGCCCCATCGAGAATACTGTCGCAGCTGCGAAGATGAGGAGGAAATTGAATCCGTGCAGCACCTATTATGCGAATACCCTGCGCTTTACAGCACACGCCACCGGTATCTAGGGGGCAGAGTGCTGGGCGATTTGGGCTTGGTTTGTACCACGCCACCGGAGGATACTGCCAGATTCATGCCGCGCTCGGGTTGGTTTCAGCCAGCACAGAATAGGATGACGGGCTTGTCACACTCTCATCGGCCATCACAATGGGCCTTTGGGGCTTCCAAGTGTAATTGCTGAGAACCAGCAAGCTGTCTGTACCTAACCTAACCTTGCGTAGGAAAAGTCGAAGGATCAGCATTTGTAAAACTAGAACCGGATACAATATCATTTTCATAGGCACTGAACTCATTGCTTCTCTCATCTGAACTTTCACAGTAAGTTACAGGTTCGAAATTGTCATTAGTTCCATCACTTGAGAAGTCACATTCACTTTCTGTAATCCCGTCCGGCCATTTGTTATATCAACTCTGTACAACCGTTTACGTTCAAACAAAACAAAAACTAAAAATAGTAAAAATATTCAAATATTTGTATCGAAGGAGATAACGATTTATTCAAATACACCTAAGTCTGTTTTTACACGGTCTTTTTTTACACGGTTTTGATATAACACGGTTTGAAAATTGAATATTTTTAATTTTTTTACACGATTTTATTCCATTTAGCACGATTTGAAATTTTATGTACTTACATTTTTTTTGTCAAATTTAATTTTTGCGAAGTATGTTCATATCACAAAAAAGTATTTATGAAAGAAAAAAGTCTGAAACCATCGATAGTATCGATAGTGCTATCGATAGTTTGCGAACACTAGCTTAAAGATTTAAGTGAATTCCCTTTTAGCGCGTACAAGCAATTTTTACTGGTCAAAGCAAATGTGAATAGCACTAATTTAGGGGAATTCCCTTTATGTGCATACAATAAAATTTACTGGTCAGAGCAATTGAAACGTGTTAATATTTTGTGAACTGTCAATGCAATAAGACGTGTTTGGTAAAGAAATTTTAATAGGTTTTAGAGATTAGGAACAAATCACCCATTTTTGTATACGATCAATGTCTTTTTTTACACGGTTTTTTTTTACACGGCTTCTTCTGGAACCAATCTACCGTGTAAAAACAGACTTAGGTGTATGTATATAAAATCTAACAGTAGTCATTGCTACAAATTAAGAATTTATATAAACTCATGTCCTACTATGGAAAAGGTACTAAGTGTAGAAAACTACACTTACCCTCTCAAATGGAAGTTCATATTTTTACGGGAAATGTTAATGATTTTAAAAAATAAACCATATGATCGTAGTATGTTTTGATGATTTAGGAAAAGTCACGAAAACTCAACTTCATATCTTGTACAGTTCTTGAGAAATTTAAGAAAGAAAATACTTCGGTATTTTAGCACAGTCCGCCAGGTCGGGCAGGTGACCGTACGAACCAGATCACATGAACTCTCACAAACACAGCCTCGGACAAATCAAGACATCGGACAAGGACAGTCGACGAACGGACAGGAGAGAAGTTCCGGGAAAATCCTCCGAAGACGATCTCCTGGCATCAAGCCAGGACACAATCACTCCTATTCCCTCAGAGAAGCTTGACACTGTGGGTCACAGCACGCAAATCCTCTCTGAGAAACCCTCAGCATCCGCTGCAGCAAGGGGCCAACTGAAACCGGCCAATGCTAGACCACCGTCCAGGTATAAGCAGCTCCAGAGGGCTTTGGCTATCCTCAGCAGTATTAGCAAGAACGCAGCCGCTGGTACTGCCCATCCCAACGACGCGGAGGACAAGGTGTGGTTTCAGAAGGTAGTCGATGAGTACCGGGAGTACCAAGCGACCTTGCCAAAACCTGAAGCGTAACCCGTCTACTCAGGAGAAGTCAGACCGTGACATCAAAAAGCCCAAAGTGAGTGGAACAGCAGAACCGTCGAAACCGAAGAGGATCTTCAGTGACGTTGTGCGTGACCATCTGCAGGTTGCACTAGTCAGCGCTACCACCAACCGCGGCAAAGAAGCACTCGAAAAATGGGGAGAGATCGAGGCCAGGTTGACCCAAATGGTAATGGACCATGTAATGGGCAACTTGACAGCAAGCCCGGCGGTACCTCTCCCCAGCATCGACTCTGCGGAGGTTATCCGGGGATATAGTGTAATCAGATGCGAGGATCAATTTTCTAAGGATTTCCTGAAAAGCTGTATCTCCAGGTTAGGGGAGGCAGTGGGAGGCTTAAGGTTTAAGCTTATCCCTGTCAGTGAAATCCCAAAGAGACCACGAGCTCGCATATGGTTGCCAAATATGCCACTGGATACCGGAAAACTGATGACATACATGCAAGCTCACAACCCCTCTATACCGATGACTGACTGGCAGGTTATCAAAGCGGAGGCTCCGCAGAAGGCCAGCATGTCATTCCTCCTCATGATAACCGAGGAGAGCCTGGCCGCCCTGGAAAAGGCAGACCATAAACTTCGCTTCGGCAGGCTCAGTTCGACACTAGCCTCGGTGTACATGGCGCACGATCGGTCAGCGCCCCCGGAGGAGGTCCGAAGACTGGTGGCTGGTTGTACCAGTGAACTGCTCCTAGGGTGTGGTGCCAACGCCAAGCACACACTATGGGGGAGCGCTGAGACCAACGAAAGGGGTGAGCACCTTTACGATTTCATTATCAATACTAACCTGGTAGTGTGTAACAGAGGTAATACACTCTGTTGCAAAATTATACGAACACTCCAAAATCGTGAATAAGTCGAGAGCCAAGATATGTTTTAAAAAAATTTCTTCTATGAATATTTAAAAAGATCAAGGGAAGATATTTTTGCGAACTAAAAGTGAAGTAGTTCTAATAATTACTTTCAGAAAAGAAAAAATACTGAAATGACTTGTTGCAAAATTATACGAACACTACAATTTTTAACCTAAAAGAAAAGACAAATTAAGAAAGTAAGAGGTTTTTTACCTTAGTAATTTATTTGGTACCCTTTTGCTTTAATTAGTTCAAAAATTCCTATTTTTTTCATACTTTAAAACAAAGTTTGTAATAAATTTTGGTCCACGTTGGACTAGGCTTCTAAATTTTACATTTGTAACTCGTCAGTTCTATTGAATTACCGATTTTCGACATAAATCCGGCGAACCAATATACGCCAAATATTTTCCATGGGGTTAAGGTCCGGCGAACACGCTAACCACTCCAGAACACGTACGGATTTCGCCCTCAACCATGCAATTATTTTCTTGCTAGTGTGTATGGCTGCGTTATCCTGTTGGAAACACCAGTTTCTTTTTCGTTGCGTTGAGGAAATGGATGGGACTGCTTTGACGGACTGTTATGTAGTCGGAAATTTTAATCAGGCAGGAACAAAACTGAAGGTACAAAGTTTGCTCTGCAGTAAACGCACCCCAAACCATTAAGCTACCACCTCCAAAATTTCTGGGCGAACAAAATTTTCGTTCTTTTCTAATGTCATGCTAATATCCATTAAAATCATCTGGACCATCCAGATTAAATTTATTTTCATTCGAAAAGATTATCTGCATAACAAAATTAAAGGATAATTTGGGAACCAAACAATTTTTGAAGTTATTTACCGAAGTCCTGTCAGTTCATTGCTTTTTTCAGCAAACTGCATGCTAATGTCCTTGTGACGCTTCAATAATCGTGACGTAGACATAATTTTTAAGCGTTTGATGTAATCAGCGTATTTTATTGTCCTCCATACCGTTTGGCGACTAACTGGGGTTGAGGAAAGCGTAACTAGAAAGCGGCAGCTTTTTGTTATGTTGCTTGCTGTCCTCATTATTTTTCGTTCGTCCCGTTCACTTAACTTTTTTTCCTTCCTTGTCCTTTTTTGCAGTCGTACCCATCAGGATTTTTTAAAAAAGTGGATACAAGCCAAGCACTTCTTCCAATATCGCGAGCTATTTATCTTATGGATGTTCCCGCACTTTTCATGCCTTCGATCCGTCCTTTTTCAAAATCCGTCAATAATTTTCCTTTTGGCATATTTTTAGTTTTGTTAAAAAACTCTTAAATTGATGCTACAAGTTTAATTTTTACACAGTTTCGCGAAAAATTTACGTTTTTATGCATAAACAGAAACGTTCGTATAATTTTGCAACACATTTTTTGAGATTTTTCGATTAACGTTCAAAAAAGTACCCTTAAGTTACAGTTATTGAAACGAAATTTAAACACACCACTGTACTTACCCATACAAGTATTTCATGGAACAAAATTTCTCCAAAATTTTCAAAATAATCGTTTAAATTAAAAAAATTAAATGTTCGTATAATTTTGCAACAGAGTGTACTCCGACCTTCACCTTTCCTAGCTCTGAAGGCTTCAGTGGCTGGGAAGAGGTCCTAGACGTTACACTACTAACTGAAAATGAACTAGTATCTGTGGTTAAGTGGAGGGTATCCGATCAGAAGTCCTTTTCGGAGTATGCTTGGATACAGTACGACTTAAATGTTCGGGCCGAACCCCCTCCACCCTATCGAAACCCCAAAAACACCAACTGGTCTAGGTTGGCTAGGATAGCCAAGAAGATGGGTAGGGCACCCAATTCAAATATAACCTCGGCAGGGGATGTAGATAGCAATATCCGGCGGTTAGAAAACGCGATGGTCACCGCGTTTAGAATATCCTGTCCGGTAAAATACTCCAAAAAATCATTTCCTCCCTGGTGGAACCAGGATCTCACTAGCCTCAGGGCAGAGACTCGTAGCATGTTTAACCAGAGCTACTCCTCTGGCAACTGGGAAGGTTACAAGGATAGTCTCAGAAAGTACAAAAAAAGCAATCAGAAATTCCAAAAGCAAGGGCTGGAAGGATTTCTGGTCCTCAATAGAAAACACCAAGGATTCTGCTAGGTTAAGCAAGATCTTATACAAGGACCATACCAGCCCCTCTTTTATAAAGAAAGCGGATGGTTCTTGGACAGGTAGCACGCCTTGAATCTACTTCTAGAAACTCATTTCCCAGGATCTTCGGATGAAGAGCAGGATTTCGAGCATCAGAGGTCACCTACCACCGGTATTGGTGGGTGGGGTACAAGGATATTGAGGGTAATGAAAGAGCGGATGAGCTGGACAGGGGTGGTTCTGCACTTGAGGAACAGGAAGCGGAAATTGTCCGCATCCCAATCGGTTCCATCAGGAGCGAAATCAGCACAGGCTTTCTTGCTAAAGCCGATACCAGATCGGCCCGGATGCGTTAATGTAAAATCAGCAGATCTTTATGGCCAAGGTACGACAGGAACAAATCAGCAGAAGTAATTAACAGAGGCCGACGTGATGCAGCCAGGCTCACCGCTGTCGTCACGGGTCACTGGAACATTGGAGAGCATGCTGCTAAAATGGGCATTCCTTATAATACCTGCTGCAGAAGCTGCAACAATTCCGAGGAAAAAGAAACGATTCAACATTTTCTCTGCAATTGCCCGGCCCTATCAAGGAGACGGTGGAAAACTCTAGGTAAACCAACGTTCACGAACGTTGACGAGATTAGAGACTACAAGGTAAGCTCACTTCTTGCCTTTCTAAACCTCTCGAAATGGCTGTAGCGGATAAGTCACCGGGAGTGCGACAACCATCTACCTAGGTTGAATCAAGATAGTGGTTTCAAAACTGCGCATCTGCGCTAATTGGATGCTTGGGGCTCTACTCCACTCTAACCAACCAACCAACCAGGATACTAAAAATGATCTCTAGTTTAATATCTATATCAAAATTTGGATGGGTCTCGGCAAAAAAAAAATAATTGTTTCGCACGGTGTAATAAATGTAAAGTTGGTGTTTTCACTCCGTGCTTTATAACTTTGTAATTTTTCTTTCGATTCAATCGATGTTAGGCTTAATATTTGCATAAGATACTATCTAAAATTTTGAAACCTGAGATAATTTTTTTATTTATAAAAAAACATTCGAAAATGTCTAATTTTTTAAAATGGAAAAAAAATTTACTTTTTTACAATATTCATTGGCAGTAAATTCCCCAAATCTCATCTGATTTGGACAATTTATATATCACTAAAAAGGCTAAGGTATTATCTTCTGACAGATAGCGCTTGTTAATCGGATAATTCTTTTAGGTGATATGTGCTCATAACTGAAACATTAGGAAAAAACATCATTTTTCAAAGATTTTTCGAAAACGCTTCTTAAAAAAATATTTTGATTTTCAGTTTCGTATTCAGCGGCCAAAGTTAGTCTAGAAAACACTTTTATTTTTAGGTGCACGCGATTGGCCCATTTTTTGTCGAGTAGTGTTATGATGCACTGATCGCAAAAAAATCTAATCCTCCTGCTCGAGTAGCTTTAAAAAATGGCCAGATCGTAGTAACGAAGTAAGATTTTCTGTTTTTTCGAGATTTAAGATGGCTTTTTGAAATGACGAATTTGCTCTCCCAAAAGTTTTCCTAATTTCAAGAAAGTTTTTATCAATTTTGGAAAGATTTAGTAAGATTATCCTTTTATCCACTTTTCTCTGGGATTCTATTTGCTTTCTATAAAATTTCAACCTCATACGTTTCAAAATAATTTTCAAGTCCGTTTACTATTCAATGGGAAACAAATTTTCAAAAAAAAGTAAAAAGCATAACCGAAAATTCCCGTTTTGTACGCAAACTTATTCTGCACCGTTTTGTGGGGGCCCCCTCAGCCGTCGCCCCCCGGGCCTACGAGCGCTTTAAGCCGCCACTGCCCTTGGTTCACCCCGTTAAATTTGGATATTTGAAAAAAATAAAAAATACGTGTCCCATTAATTTTGATTTGAAGTGTTTTCACCAAATTTTAAGTCAATAGGCCTATTAAATCGCATTTCTTCATACAACACCTTTACCCATGATTTGCTCCTTTAGACCCCGAATTTCAAAAAATTCCGTCTTAGCGACTGTTGATTTTTCAAAATGTTAAACAAGTTAAGTTAAAAAGTTAAAATTTCATATTTGTAGCTTTAGCGGTTTGAAGCGATGATGAATAAGTCAGTCAGGATAAACAACTACATGCATATAGATTAACTTTTCACAATTCAAATGTTCTCAATTGTACGATTTATTTAGAGCAAGCACTTTTTTTAACTCTTTTTAACTCTATAATTTCACACATTTTTTTAATAAAGTTAAAAATTAACTTTTTGCAACTGAAACAATTTTATCGTAACGCATAGCTAGTCGCAGGCACAAAAAATGAAGGAAAAATTTGAAGTGGACATACGATAAAATTGTTTTTTTTTCAAACTTCGTAACGGTTCATCGTAGAGATGTGAGCTTTTAGGGACTGATGACAAATTTATAGTGCTATCGTTAGCGGTAAAAAAATGAATTTCGGTAAAAATGGCTCATACGATAAAATCAACTTCTTAGGAAATGATCACGCGGCAATGCAAGTGACACGGGCAGCAACTTACCACCTGTTTAGAACTTAGTTTTAAGACAGTTGTATTCTGCAATTCATACAATAAAGACGAATTTCTCCGAATTTCTTTTTTAAAAACAAAATTCATTTTTAATTTATTAATTGCCGCCCGAGCAAAATAATCGGTTCGGTAACGGACGGTAAAGTGAAATAGTGTAACCCCGAAGACATTAAGTTCCGCTAAAAGAAAAGTAGAGCGCCACAATCAATAAAAACAAGTAAAAAAAAGCGCCATAGTCAATTAAGGCAGGTTCTCACCTTGTGGAAAAAAAAAATACAAAATTTTTTTTTTTGCCTTATCGTGTAGATATATGTTTCAAAAATGTGCTCAGATGTGTTCAGATCAAAATCTGAAAAATTACAAAAGTTACAGGCCGTTACATAGAGCAGTGTAGAGCACCGGCCAAGCGCGCTTTAAACTTTAAACGCGTTTTTCTCAGAACCACATTTTCGGACCGAACGGAAGTGATTGAAGGCGCTGGAATGAACCAATCGTCACCAAATTTTTTCCAAATGTTCCTTAGGGTTTTTTCTAATAAATGAACCACCGATCAGCCAAAAATATTGAAAATTGTTTATTTAAAAAAATAATAAGTGAACAAGAAAATGCGAAAATCTTAATTTTTTTTTCAAAACCTCATAACTTTTGTAATTTCGATTTTTTTTTTCATGATCTTGGTTCATTCAATAGATAATACGGTACACATTAAGAATGTGTTCGATTTTTGTGTTTCCGATCACGGGTTTTACGGAATCACTTCCGGTAGCGGGACACCTCCTCGCCGACATGCCGCCACTGATGGACGCCCCCTCCCCCCTTTTTTTGATTCATTCAATTTGAAAAATTGTATTCTCTAAATAAATGTGTGTTCATATCCAGAAACAATTTTCAGCGTTGTATCTTTAACCGTTTTCTCAAAAAAAATTCCTAAAAAAAGTGCACTTTTTCGGATCCACAAGGTGAGAACCTGCCTTAAAGACATCAAGTGCCTCTAAGATAAATAATAAAGCGCCACAGTCAAGACAGCGTGTATGATCGACAATTGATATAAGTGCAAAAAAATCGCTACGCGTCAAATAAAAGGGATACTACGACGGAGCCGCAGCCGACCGGACCAAACTTAAACCAACTAAAGACCCTACGTGGGGAGGAAACGAGACCCCGAGCCTTAAAAAAAAGGCAAAAAGGAGAAGGAACAGTCAGTCGCCTTCGCCAGGATGTCTTCGTGGATTCTCTTGTAAGTAAGTGGATGCACAACACCACTTCGCGCTCAACAATCATCACTCACGAATTCTCTGACGCGTCTCAATTGGCTATGGCGGCTGCAGTGTATATTACCGCCAACTCACCGTCCACGGGCAAAGTGACGTCACTAATCAGCGTAAAATCTAAGGTATAACCTCTCAAACGGCTATCCATCCTTAGGTTAGAACTTACGTCAGCGCTGATCCACGCTGAAAACTAGTCATCCAGATTTAAGAACTTCTACCGAGTGTACATAGGAGATATGGAGATATTTTTCTGGTACTCAAAATCCGTTGGACTTCACATCCCGGGAATCACCACCTCCTCTTTGTCAACACATCCTATCTCGTGGACCGGACCACCATGGCTGCATAAAGACGTTTCTTCATGGCATTCTCAATCAGCGGGTACAAAACAAGCAAGCTAGCTAGAAGCTCGCCCCTGTACTGCTCTAACAGTTGCTTCTCCATGGATCGATTTTCAGTAGGACTTGATTCATAAGTATTTATCGTTAATTAAATTACTTCGTATCACCTTTCTATGTTATAGAATTCTTTATAAACTGCAGGGGACGTTGAAGAATCCTCCAGTGACTAACATAACTACAATTGACTTGGAACAGGCCAGGCTCTTTTGGATCTAGGAAACACAAGCTCAGTATTTTAGCGCTGAGTTGAAAATCCTCCAAGGCAATGAAACATTTCGCGGAAATTATCGGTCACAGTATTATAAAAGTCGGCGCCTGGCTCGAAAAATCATGTTTAAGCTATTCAAAAAAGCATCCAGTGATCCTGCCCCGTCAAGCTGTCATCACTAGTCATCGATCATCATCACAAGCGTTCATACGACGGTGGCACTCTCGCATATCTAAGGCAATATGACTGGATTATTGGAGGGTGTGCTCCTGTAAAATTTCACGTGTTGCGTTATGTGTGCTCGTCAGAGGGGCAACAACTGATGGGCCAGCTACCTCTCTCTCGAGATACGCCCTTACAGCCATTCACACACACTATAGTTAACTACGCCGGACAAATGAAAGTCGAAATTTGGAGAGGAAGAGGACCAAGATCATACAAAGCCTGGATTTGAGTATTTATGTGCTTCTCAACATCAGCTGTTCATTTCGAGGCGGTTACCTCGGACTATTCATCCGAAGGCTTTAACGCCGCATTCGAAATGTGTTTACTTCAAGACGAGGCATACCAACCACCATGTATTCAGACTACGACACGACGTTAATCGATGCTACCAAGGAAATCAAACGGCTTTTCACTGAAGGAACAAGGAAGCATCAAGGGATGTGTCACAGTGCGTTTTCAATCCACCACCAGCAACACACATTGGGAAAAATGGGAAGCTATGGTAGCACTCATGATATTCCACCTCAACCGGACAATCGGTGAGACATTGGTCACATTTTAAGAACTAAACACCGTGCTCACTCAGAAAGAAGCAGTCCAGTCCAGTTTTTCATCTTCAAACATCAATCACATAGACGCGTATTGCATCACATTTCATCTTTAAACATCACAAATCGCAACGCATTGATCACAAATTATCTTCAAACGTCACTCACCTCGACACGTTTTCCCAACAGTAAGCAATTGAGTAGCAAAGACCTCTCTCGACCGAAAAAACTCGTAATGCTCGTTTTCTTTAATGGCGCGCCAGGATGGATACTGTCGTGTAATGACATAGTGGTCCTTGCGGTATTCGAAAGGAAGGTACTTAGTAAAGTCTTCGACCCTGTTCTCATATGAACCAATAACGAGCTTTTTTAGGGTATGGACGTAGTATAGCGTATTAACATCCAGTCACCACGGTGGCTTGGCAATGTTTGTATGAACGATGAAGCTCCGGCAAAAAAGATGTTTAATGCGGTAAATGGAGGTTGAAGGCGAAGAGGGAGACCGTGTCTCCGATAAAAAGAGCAAGTTAAAGACGCGCTATCATCTCCTTTAGCGGCAGGCCGTAACCCTGTAACAGGTAGTTATGGCCAATTAAGTAAATAAGTATGAATGGGTACTGTTGCGAAACGACATAACGGCGCTTGGGGTGTTCGAAAGGAGAGTACATCGCAGTCTTCGGCCCTGTTCGTATTCGCAACGACTACCGAATACGAACGAACAACGCGCTGTATCAGCTGTTTGTAATTTTTGCTTTTAGTGTTACATAGGCTACACTTAGGCTACTTACGAGTCTCATATACTCACGTACTTGAATCTTAACAACGATCTGGCGTAATTTCCTCAAAAGCGAACCAAGTGTACATTCGAACGGCTGAGACGTCGAACTTGAAGGAGAGAGTTGTTCGAACATAAGAGCGCAAATTCGCTGCAGTGCGTGATGAGCAAACTGTTAAGGGCGTAAGGCGATAGAGCTGATCGCTAATGGAAGTTATATATGTATATATATATATATATATATATATGTATATGTTATATATGTATATATATATATATATATATATATATATATATATATGTATATATGTATATATATATATATAACTAGTTGACCCGGCGAACTTTGTCTCGCACGACATTTCTTGTTTTTGTATAATTAAATACGCGAGATGGCGAATCTATGGAGATGCAAATTGACAAAGATAGCCAACTAAAGGAAGAGGAGGATCTACTGATTAACGCAATCGAGGCCAACAAATAAGCAATGTTGCTGCTAAGTTTCAGTAAAGAAATGGACTGCGCTAACCGGATTTAAATTATATGGACGGTGCCATGCCTCTTATTCAATACCTGCCCCTTATTCAATGCCCTCTGTCGAAAGAGAAAATCGTAGGTTCGTACTAAGTTTCATTGCTGAGCAACTTATAGTTTAGCAAAACATTTGGGTCACAAAAAAAGTGCCACGCCCCTTGTACAACGCCCATCAAATCGTATCAGTAGAATGACTCATCTATGGGACGACGGGATACAAAATTTCAGTGTTGTACAACTTACAGTTTGGAATATATTCTGTTATTAAGATCTGGCTCGTATGAGTTGTGGGATGGGATGGCATTCATCTATGGGACGACGGGTACTAATTTTCAGTGTTGTACGACTTACAATTGCGCAGATATTATATATCAAAAATTTTGCGTATATGGGCGGTGCCACGCCCCCTTGTTCAATGCCCTCCTCATTCCCTCTGTCGAAAGATATGAATAAATGGTAGGTTCGTACTTAGTTTCATTGCTGTGCAACTTGTAGTTCAGCGGAATAATTGGGTCACAAAAAAAGTACCACGCCCCTTGTCCAACGCCCATTAAATCTTACCGGGGGAATGACTCATCTATAAGACGACGGGGTACTAAATTTCAGTGTTGTGTTACTTACAATTTCGAAGATATTCCATTTTAAAGATTTTGCTTGTATGGGTGGTGCCACGCCCCGTTGTCCAAAACCCGTCTCATTCCGTCTGTCGAAAGATATAAGTACATGGTAGGTGCATGCTAAGTTTCATTGCTGTGTGACTTATAGTTCAGCAGAATAATTGGGTCACAAAAATGTGCCACGCCCCTTAGGAGTATTAAAAATAGATAGTAGCCGATTCTCAGACCTACTAAATATGCATGTAAATTTCATAAAAATCGCTCAAGCCGTTTCGGAGGAGTATGGTAACTAACATTGTGACACGAGAATTTTATATATTAGATATACACTGCGGGACACTTGATTACCCTCACTTTACTTTCTTAGCTAAGATTTTTGTTATGAAGTCAAAAACTTTTTTTTTATGTCAAAATGTTCTGGACACTTAGTTACATGTGTTCCTGTTTTTGAACCGCCAAAATTGTATGCAAAATGATGATGAATCACATTTTTGTTACCCAACCATTTCAAAATAAACAAATTTAATAATAATAATAATTGACTGGCACGACAGCCCGCTTACGCGAGACTAAGGCCTAGCTTCCCGCAACCACCCGTGTTGTGCGTGTGAACTTGTACGCGGGTGGAAGGGACCTACAGTTTTATGCCGGTTCCGAACGGCAGGTTGGGAGCTTTTTCATAGGCAATTTTTACTCTCAGAGGTTTGCCATTTCCAGCTGAGAGGACAGCCACCGAAAGAGAAAACGAGTTTCCCGTTATTTTTTTTAGGTGTTACTACATGCAGTATTCGATCTTGCGTCGCTCTGCATGCGACTCGTTGGACCGCGCACTAACCAACTGAGCCACGGCGGCTGCTAAACGAATTTACGGTTTACGGCGGCTAAACAAATTTACATTTATATAAATAAACTGTTGTATTTAATATTAAATTTATTAATTTTGTACGTATACAGGCATGTATATAAAAAGAACATATAACGTAGGAACATAAATTGACATATATAAAAAAGTTAAAAATGTATCTGTATTAGGGGAGTTGGGAATAAGGAAAAAGGTAAAATAACATATAAAAAGAAAAGCAACAAAATTATTCCGAAGTAGGGGAGTTGGGACTGTCCAATTTTGTTGCTTTGTTCCTGAACGACCTCTTCTTCAGCAATTGAATCGCCTTGCGCAACTGCTTTTCTGGGTCTTGAGTAGATAGCAAGCTTGAAATAGCATCTGTAACGAGATAATTGTATAGATATATAGAAAAATGAGATGACTTATTGTTACTTTTCTGCTAACCTAAGAGAGCAAGATAAATCTCAACTGAATCTGGTTTTCGTGAACCTAAATAAATGCCTACCGGAAAACTGAAATGTTTTTAATGCCCACTACTCTCATTAATATTGGCCATAACTGAGCTCGAGAGCTTTTATATAATGGCAAACCATCCACATTCAGATCTAAAAGAATTGAATCATGACCAGCTAGAACTCTACCCATTTTCTCTAACTGCTTTCTTATTCCTATGTGGCAGTAAACCCCTGGCGAAATATTGCAAATAATTGCCTTGTCCTTTTTGTTTCCCGAGAATATAGTTTCGGCACTCCGGGGTACATCTAAATTTTCTTCGCGTAAAATGAGGAGAAGCTCTTCAAAACTTTGGCGAGAAGGCCTATTTCTAAAATACCTACCCACTAGCTTGTCTTTTAAACTTTTTTCTTCTGAATACCTTCCTCTAACTTCTGCCTGGTCTCTCCCCTTAATTGGACAGACGCAGCGTCTGCCTGCACATATTCTTCCTGCACTTCACTTTTAGCACTTAGCCTACCCACATATCTGTCTTGTTCCTCCTTAATTAGCATTCTTATGTGCCTTTTGCTCATTTTAGAATAAGTTTTGTACTTACTTTTGTTTTTCACTTTCAGCTTTCACAATCACATTGACGTAACTTAGATATGAGCGATTGATTTATCGAAAAACAGCTGATTGCTCACTTATCGATTATTTGTACGAGTTCGCTCGGTGTAAATATGAAGTTTTTGAATAATTTGATAGATATACAAGCCCTAACCACTATTAAGGGGAGGTTCTCCTCTTTTTTTTTCAAAAAATCAATTTTTTTTTGATGAAATGAAAGGTATGAATGTCGAGAATATGTGTGCAAAAGGATTTTTCGATCCGCAGCATATTTATCGCATAGGAGCGTCTCTGATGCGTCGAACTTTCGCGCGCGGAGGAACGCTCTGGTGCTATTTTACTGCGCGGCCAAAGATTTCGGCGGCGTTTATCTCAAAACCATTTTTTTCATCCTAACGTCAAGCGTAACTCATGATCTACTTATCCGAGTTACTTCATCTATAGCATTTCTTAAAGGGTATGATTTTTTATATGACTTATACCTAAAACAAATATAAACAAATGTGTAATAATAGTCTTTTAACAAAAGAAAAGTCGAAAAAAAGATGGTAAAAATTGAACTTTTTCTATGATTATGCATAAATTAGATGATTTTGTATAAAAATTATTCAAAAATAGGTATAAGTCATAGGGAATTTAATATTCTTTACTATAAAAAAAAAATTTTTGATTTCAGTTCACTACAAGTGGCTACAGCCTTGACGTTTCCGAACAATTTCTCGCTTGCAGAGGTTGACAAGACCCGCCATTTTTGGGCCGCCATATTGGATTTTGTAAAAAAAAATTTTTTTCTTGTATTTTAGAAAGATGGCTTAATAAATCATCAAAACCGTCTATTCGTGAGTCGTTTCATTATCCGACAGTAAATGAAAGAATTTCGCTTTATTTTCGGCCGAAAAGAGGAGAACCTCCCCTTAATTCGTACCCTACACTTTTTCTTACATTAATTTTTAGTATTACCTTTTAACCATTATTTGTCAAAGTTTCCTCGCAGTATTTATACTCTTTTGAAAGGTTGAAAAATCTACTATTAGAAAAAACATTTTTTAATTTTGTTTGTTACATAATGTTTCTGTTATTAATTTTTGAACAGAACAACTTCAAAAAGTAACAACTAAAAGTGGGCACTAATAATTCGTACGACCGCAAATGAAAGAAAAATTAATATCGGGTTACATCTCCTTTTGCTGCGATTACAGCTGGCATCGACTTTGCATTGAAGAAATAAGTCCCAAATATCTTCAATTTTGTTTTCTAGTTCCAAGAGGGTTCGTGGGGGCTCATTCCTCCATCTTCTTTTCATTAGAGCTCTATTGGACTTAGATCTGGGCTAGATGCAGACCAGGCTAAAACTAAAACTTAAATATTATTGTTGTGGAACCATTTTTGGAGAATTAATATGAGAAATTGAAAAATTAATATGAGAAAAAGCGTAGGGGTACGAATTAATAGTGGTTAGGGCTTGTATATATTGTATTTTCTAACACACAGCATACAATCCTCAAATAAAAGGGTTTTTTTCAATTAAACTAAGAAATTAGTTTAAAAAGGAATAAATACACACCAGAAAATTCGTTTATCGACAACAGCATTGGTGCACGTATCTGACTATTGCATAGTTTTTTTTTCTTTTCTTTTCAACTCACCCCCGCTGCATCCATATACAACTAGTTTGAATCTAGTCCAATTTTGACTAGTTGCACAACTAGAAATTTAAGCAACTAGTTGAGATTTTTACTGCACTTGAATTGAAAGTATTAGGCATATAATTTTTGCGAAATTTACAGACGGCAGATGCAATGGACGAATTTCGGCGTACAAGGAGGAAAACATAAGTAACCGCGAAATCGCTCACAGAATCGATCGCGATCCATGGGTGGTAAACCATTTTCCTAAAACACCCACAACTTATGGCAAAAACCGCAAAAGTCGTACCGCAACAGCAACTTCTCTTAGAGAGAGAAGAGCAATTCTTCGTGAAGCGTTCAATTCCTCTGCGTCTGCGGGTCACATACGAGGTCTAACCAGGACGACAGCCAGTGTCAGCACTGTCCCCAGAGTAATAAAGCAGTTTCCTTACATCAAACGCAAAAGGCTGCAAAAAAACCACGTTTACTGCAAAGTCACAAAACGGTACGCTTAGAGTTCGCGCGAGCTTATCTCAGTTGGCAGCAGGAGTGGAAGTCAGTCGTCTTTTCCGACGAAAAGAAATTTAATTTGGACGGACCCAATGGCTTCCAACACTATTTTCACGATCTAAGAAAATCTGAACGATTTTTGTCGCGGCGTCATTCAGCAGCATTCTCAGTTATGTTGTCGGCAGCAATGTCGGCAATGTGTTAATGAAATAGATTGGTCTGCATTCTCGTCCGATCCAAACATAATCCAAAATGTTTGGAGATGGTTCAAGTGTTCCACTTGAAATAGGCTTAAAAGGACAAAAATGTAATTCATCATCATTTTGCATACAATTTTGACGGTTCCAAAACAGGAACACATGTAACTAAGTGTCCAGAAAATTTTGACATTAAAAAAAAAGTTTTTGACTTCATAACAAAAATCTTAGCTAACAAAATAAAGTGAGGGTAATCAAGTGTCCCGCAGTGTATATACCCATGTTTCAATTACTCGACATCGGTGTACCGATTTTCAGCAAAAATTGCTTGAGTTCATGGGAGACATTACGTTTACAAGTCCTAGCTCTGTGCCAACGATAGATAGTGAAAAGGTCATATGACTATTAGCACTTGCACACCCACTCATTTTTGCAGTATTGGAAGCAAGATACCTTCGACCAAAACGTGTGCGACACAGTAGGGAAAAAATAAAAGTTTACAGCAGGTGATTTGATCATAGATGAAATCAAAACAGCATGCGCAAAACGCCTGACTGTCATGACATTCTAAATTCAGCGGTTAAAACAGCAATCCGTCTTCACCCGCAAGTCTTCACCTCAGCGTATAATGCGTGATTGCAGCATGTATTTTTGCTAAAATTAGGCCAAGACATTACTGTACGTGGGCAGTCCGATAAGTACTTAGCACATTCGCTCGATGGTGCCACTATCGTAAGAGAAATTTACTGTCGTGTAGTACATCCTCGTAGACGGCTAATGTCAAAATTTCAGCCATATTGGATTTGTAGTTTTGTTTTGACCGCGTGTGGAAACGAACGTGTCCGCGGATTTTAGAAAAATGGAAAAAGAGCAATATCGGTCAGTGATTCGTCAAATTGGTGCATTAGGCTACGAACAGCTGCCCCATCCACCGTATTCTCCAGATTTGGCCCCGTGTGACTTCTTTTTGTTTCCAACCTTGAAAAAGTCACTCGCCGAGCAGAAATTTGTGTCGAATGAGGTTATCGCCGCCACGGAGGCCTCCAGAAAACGTATTTTTCAGACGGGTTAAAGAAGTTGGAGCATCGCCGGGTCAAGTGTTCGAGTTGAAAGGAGACTACGTTGAGAAATAAATCGCCACTTTTCCAAAATTTTCGTTTTTCTTTTGTAGGCTAAGTACTTTTTGGACCACCCACGTATATGGGCAAATTTACAAACTGAATGAGCGGGAAAGGCGGCTTGTAGGCAGTACGAATCAGTTATGCAGTTAAATACAGGTTTAACTGTATCTTTCTGATGACTTTCTATCACACTCTTCCTTACCAACTTTCTTCTCACTTTTAAGCAGGGTTGGTATTTGCACAGTCTTGAACACAACATGAACATTAGTAAATTTTGTGTTGGGAGCAAGTTTCGTACACCTGCTGCCATGGTTCGTATTTGAACATTCGTGTTCTGAACATTTCTGCTTTTCGCTTACAACGACTACTCGCAGCGAGGCGCGAAATACTCAAACAGAAACCCCAACACCTGGTTTGGTTCAGAATTCAGAGTTTAGTTTTAATATCTGTAATTTAAATGACTATTTAAAAAAAATTATAATTCAAGGGTAAATTTTTATTTACAATACTTATTTGTGCTCGCACAGGGCTAGCAATTTCAAAACCGAATGAATCGTTGAAAAATGCTTTAATGGTGGACACACGCTTCGTTCGGTTGTGAGGTTGTAACAAATGGGAGCAAAAATTCAAGGATGTATTCTTGGTTCTTATGTTTTAGTCCGCCAAGTTTGTATCCGCAACAACTTTTTGCACATTTTCGAGCATTGTATGCGAAAAAGAGTCGAAATGTTCAGTAAATGGCTGCTCCTATACAGAATTAAATCATTTTTCGCTGACATGATTCATTGCGTAAATTTAAACACAAGTATTTTAACAAAAATTTAAGTATGTTTCATAACATTCAATATGTTTCATTCACTAAACATAACAAATCGTAATGGCAAAATAGAGAAAACAATTCACAAGATGTAATTTAACATAAAATTACATTGAAAATGATTAATCAGCATACGAAAAATAGACGTAAATTATGCATGACAAATATTGTAAAAATAACTTTTCGTATTTAAATTATCCATACGAACTTCGGTTCATTGACAATACACGCACTCAGTTTTATTATAATTATTATTAAACAGTAGATAGCGTCTAAAAAGGCGAGCGCCTTTCCTGACTTACGCCCTCCTTGCGAGCAAGTAACGGAACCATTTCCGTTGGCGACTCTCATCGCCTAGTCAGAAATGTGCCATTTCTAAAAAATAATCAACTGCGTCCCTGTTTGCTGGTCACGAAACAGAACAAGTCTCCAGTGGGCTGTTGCATTCAGGTTTGCAGTCGTCCTAAGAAGGCTCCCTTAAGCTCTGGATCTCAGTTAGACGGAACGTTGCCGCCGGAGCCGCCCGAAAGCCGGGCACTCACAAATGAAGTGCACCGTGGTTCGTCGTCCTGAAGACTCATTTCACATAAATCCGATTCTTTGACTGTGAGTCTGTGAGTAAACATAAATTGTGTGATTTTTTCGAGCTTTGGCAAACATTTTAATAAAAATGGAAATTGACGACGTCGAGTTGGTAGCAATGGTTATATTGCTGTATGAAGCGTATGGTCAGTTGAAAATCATAAAAAAAACGAAGATTTTGGGTACGGCCGCTTCTATTAATTGTCCCTCAAACATGTTGGCAAACTTGAAAACGAAATCAAATTTGTGCTTCGAACGAAAACAGAAATGAAATTCAAATGACAAGTAAACAATCATCCGTTATTTGTCAAAGTATTCAACGTACGACAAAATTTGAAAGTTGCTCAACTTTGTGCGTTACTTCAACGTATACGTTACGTATGGGTCACACCCAGTGGCGTCCCCAGGATTTCGGGAAGGGGGGATATTCGAAAAAATCCAGTTTAACGCCATTTTTATACTTTCATCTTTGCGTATTATTTTTAATACATGTTGCATAAAATTATACATATGAACATACGTACTATACTTACATAAAACTCTTAATACAAAAAATGTAAGTGACATGTATCTTTAAGTCATAAAATCCCAACTAAAAAATCCATGATTGTTTTAAGTTACATTTTGAAAACACCTAAAAAGCAGACACATCAGCTTTGTAAAAGAAATATAACATTTATTAATTTTATGACGTTCTGAAATTTAATTATGATAGAGGTGAGCATTTTTCCATGTTTACGCACAAATCACCAAAAAAATTCAACTCAATTTTTTCAAATTTCAACAGCTGATGCAGGGTTGGCATGAAGCCTGCGATTAACTACTACTTTGGTAAATAGTTGAAACTTTTGGGAACACTGAAAATACATCTATTTTGCGAGAACAATTGCTGATTTTTGTATTTATTTATTCTTAACCCTTCTGCGGGCATCCGGTTCTGGCCAGACCATATCGAACTTTAGATAAACTTTAGTAATGTTAAGCTATCGAGCTCATATTTCATGACATCCTCGACTGATTCTTTCTAAGCACAAAATCAAACTGGCCAGGCCAGACCATGGAGTATTTTCATACAAATTTGCCAGTTATACAATTTATACCATTTTTTGTTGTTATTTCCCACGACATTACTGTCAGAATGGCTTAAAAAATATTTTTCGGTTGTTCCTTATTCAGTCCTTTACGCAAAATCTACCTGGTCCAAGTGTTTTCACTGGCCTTGGTTTTTATTTCCTTTTGAGTTAGTAATTTATAATTTTTGTTGGAAAATAATGTCAGAACATATTCATAATTAATATTTATCCATTGTATTCATGGTTATGTCCGTGTTTTGGTGTTAATTCAATTACATTCCTGAAGTGAAGGAAGTATTTGTGGACTTGTCGTGTCGGGTATTTTATCAATTCGATTGGGTGTTTTCTGTTGCAGAGATGGAACGCTATTTTGAGGATCAGATGGAAATTGTTTTTGAACTACGACGCTGGAGTTAAATCAAAGAGGAAAATTTCCCTAAAAAATTGAAATATACCAAAATTTTTTTTTTTTTTTTCTTGCTTTACTGTCGAGTTTTTTGAATTTCAAAATTAATTTATTGAAGTTGAAACTCGATATTTACTTAATTATTCTAGTTTATTTTTACCATTTACGTAAATAAAATGTAGGCAACAAAGAAATCATTGTGTTCCCACTTTCTGGTTTTTTATATCCTTAACAACTACAACAAAGGTTCAACTATTAGGTGTTAGGTAGGCGCTCACAGAAGAGATAAAGCAAATAGTAAAAATTTTTTACAATTATATATTGTTACAACAATTTGGATAACTGAATCCACCAAGGGGAGATCCATCCCCCTAATCCCCTCCCCTGGGACGCCACTGGCCTCACCACATACAATTTTATACATTCAACTTAGTTGTCAGTTGAATACTTCGCTCTCACGTACGCAACGGATTCTATGGGCCACAGCCCTATTAGTCTCGTAATCGGGCTGTGATGCCAGTCAATTATTATTATAATTAGATCCCTACGTGCATATCCCGCAAAGTTAAGCCACGTGCACGGAATATAGTCGTGTGCTGTACAGCTCTTGCACAATCTCCCCAAGTAATGGTTTGCTTTGTGCTATCAATTATTGCTTCCAGATACTGCAAGCGTTGTTCAAATACTGAAAGAGCGTGGATATTAAGTAGGCGTAGATTACTTCACTTCTCATTTTTACCCAAATACAGTGTGTTTCACAAAACAAATTCGCCTACATTATTCACGGTGTATGATAACGGTACCAATCAAACGGTAAATTTTAAAATATATATAAATATTTATTACGCAGTGTAATAAGTATTTTTTCGAAATAGGGAGCACAAACAAACAAACTGCTATAGACTGAAGCTCATATCCAAAAACGTCTAGTTTGGGCAAAGGAAAACTTGGATCGGGATTGGAGTAAAGTTATATTCACGGATGAGTCCACTTTCGTTGTTTCGAATATGGGGAGTTAAGTTTGGGTTGCTAAAGGACAAAAATTTGTTCAGCGGACCGTTAAGCACGCTACAAAGTCCATGTTTATGGATGCTTTTGAGAAAAGGATTTTTCACTTTAATTATATCTTTACACAAAATCTAGACGCCAAATTTATGATCGAACTTTATGAAAAATGTTTGCTAGTCTGCTGCAAAACTTTACGGGCCGGATACAAGTCATTGGATTCTACAAGAAGATAATGATCCGAAACACCGTAGTCACCTATGCACATCTTGGCTAGATTGCCTTGCCCAAAATCCCGATGCAAATCCAATTCAAAATGTATGGGCTTTTATGAAAGTTAAGAACCGTGGAAAAAAACCGCAACCAAGCCTCTTTCTGCGACCCTAAAAAAAATTGGAGGAATGTGCCTCCAGATTATGCCAAAAAATTAAGCGAATGTTGTGTAAGACGATGTCAAGCAATTATAGACAGCAATGGGGAATGGACTGCAGATATATGGGACCAAGCGCAAAACTAAAAAAAATAAATATTGGTTATTCATATGGGGGATTACTTCATAACAGGTGTAAATTGGCAGTCCAGAGGCTTAGGTAATATACCAAAATTACTGTTGAACGCTGGGCGCACGAACTGTGAGTCCATGAAGAACGCACAATAGATCTGTTTTATTGCGGTGCACTATAGCCAACAACAACCACAGCTATGCTCTCTATTGTATCACACTACAATAAAGTTTACTTTTTACGGAAAACCGCTTATACAAAAATAAACATTTTTAAAGAAAACTTACCTTGTAACGCAAAATCCTAATCATGGAATCTTTAACCCTATTCACCTACATGCTGGATTTTCAAACTTTATAAGCAACAATTTGCACCAACACTACTCAAAGCATTTCATCACACTGTATAAACGATGTAAACAAACACCACAGATAACTCATCAAGTAGATGTCCACTCTCATTCGACGAAAACGGCACCAAAATGTCATGCTCTGAATTACAGTTTTTTCCCACAAAACTATTTTACGCACACAGCTGCATGTGCTCATTCAGAACTTCTGTCGGATTGAATTATTTTGTATTTTTTCTTGCTTGCTGATATTCTTTACTAAAACATACATTTATGATTTTAGCCACACCTCTCCTGTGCTGTATGTGGTGTAACACGTAGACAGAACGTCAGATATTCGTAATTTCTTTTTCGTAAACTTCGCCTCGGGTTCGAGGCTGGCCGAGGAAGCAACATTTTTCTTAACATTTAACGATTTGTCTTATAAACATTTTTAATCGGTTATACCTGAATCGCCACTAACAATACTTCAGCACACAAATTATTCTTGTGAATGATCAAAGAATATGAAGTCTTTATATTCTTTGGCATTAAACATACACATCGTTGCCAAGGCGACATGTGGTACGCATTGCCAATAGCTGCGGCGCCAGCAGGTATATCCTTGCGTCGGCGTAACTGTTTTGCGACAATATAGTGATCGCTGAACAATTAAATTCGTGTTGGCAAATTGTACCGGTCGGTTCATTCTTTTTTGCGAAAAGCAAGTGCCTAGGCGTACCTAGCAACAAATTAAAGGGGGAAAAGATTCAGATTCAACATTCAGAATATAATATTCGAATAGAATAGAAAAGAATATAGGATTCTGTACATACATAAAATATAGAATAACGAATTTTAGGGGGCAAATACCTTCCTCTACCCATACCTGGTGTTTGTGCGAGTGACATTCGAGGCCAAAAAGCTCTTATCGGAGGCCAAATTTGTCGAACTTTTTGACAAATTTTTTTCTTAGTCGCTGGATATCTACTTGGTGAGTTATCTGTGCAAACACATCAAAAATCATGCAACAAGAAAATTTTAGTTGCTACGATGTTTTAAATTAAAGTTTAATTTAAAAGGGCAACGGACTTCTAAAATAAGCTTCTACTAGCGAAATATATGTGAAATGGTGTTTTCATCAATACCTACCGGGGTCCCAAGCGGGGCTTGTAATCAGTAACCTTATCAAATCTGTTATCAACGAGTAGTCCAGAGAAGCTAGATTTGTGTCTTTCAACATATGGCCCGCTACACAGTAAGTTTTCAGCATTTCAATACATTGCGGATTGCCGCCGGTAAGAGCGTTCGATAAAGAGTTTAAGTTTTGCTTATCCATAATGAATGGATCCGCATGCATGTCCAGTAAAATTTGTAGATGAGAAGATTTACCAAGTTTGGCAGCTATAATAATAGCAGTACTACCATGTACTGAATGCCGATAATTGATGGGTGCATACTCTCCTTGAACCATGTACAAAAAAGCGGTAAAGGCCTCTTCCGAACCTGTCACGTCGTATTCTTCGAGGAGATGATCTAAGTGCTCTCTATGGTTCACAGAGCCACTGTCTATAATTGACAAATCGGAATACACAAAAGACGATACACTTGAGCCCCTCTCATGGTCGATTTCTTTCCGAATGTCGTCTATATACCAGATATTTGGACGTTGATACAGTTTGTCGGCATTTGCGGATTCGTGCAGTTGTAAGACTTCTCCCTCTCCAAAGTACTCGATAAATTCCATATTATAAAGGGAATTAGATAGGAGCACAACTTTTAGATGCACGTGACAACGGAGTGCAGCCCGCAGCTCGCACAAGAGCAAGTCCGCAAAGGATTCGTGGCGGTATATATCGCTTAGAATAATATGCGAGATGTGACGAAAGCTGTCCACGATGCTCTGCCCCATGAGAACACGCAGCAGGAAGCTAGACGTAGTGTAGATCAGGTTAGAGCCCTCACTTATTCGGCTTTGTAAGTGGACTTGAAAAGCAACGGTATTGCCCACCTTCTCTCCTAGGTGCTCGGAAAGCTGTTCACTGTTATAAATGGCCAGTAATTGGTCTCTTTCAACACAAATTATCTTACAATGCGCCCGCTGTTCCGCGCAGTTCTCTATGATGTACATGGGTAGACCAGTCGACTTTTCTAAGGACGCATCGCCATTGACAACAAGGACTCTATTGCGACGCACTGCATTCAGTAAACGCACTTTATGCGGTTGCAAAGCGCACCTTTCCTGGAAACTAGTTTGACCTCCAATGTTTTGGCGGGCCATTGACTGCTTCAGTCCAAGAGAAAAACGATGCGGGGGTACAGATGGTTTAATAGAGTTAGGGCTAAAAAATTCAGGTGACATCTGCATCTCGTGCTGACTGCCAATAAAGTCACATTGGCTCTGCAATAGAAACAGTTCCTTTTCCGTACAAGTCTGCAGATGCAAGTGAGGTACTTTCACCATATAATGTCGACACGATTTTTTGTATACTTTTATCGCTTGCACACCGTCATACATCCATGGCCTCGTCTGAAACCCTAAATTTGAAGCGTATTCGGCAAACAGGAGCCGTTCGGAAGAACGAAAAGATCCGCAAAACTTTTGACAACAGCGATTTCCTTTCTCAAAGAGCACAAGTTGCTCCGAGATATAATGGCTTACAATATTTTGAATGAATGAATCCATACGCTCCACGTTACTTTATTTAATGAGCTTAACTCTACTTAGAGCGCTTTTTATATTACGGAAACAAGAATGAATCTTCTTTCTTCTTGAAACCTATTTAAAATTTAAAATTGCGTTACAGTCGTATGAACAGTTACAAACAAACAGACGTTGCCATATTTGCACACTAAGGCAGAGTTGCCTGAAATAAATCCAAAATGAGAGTTCCACAAAATTTCCAGAAAAAATTTGAAAATGCATATACAGCCCCAAGGCGAATTCATACCAGGTGATAGCGTAAGGACAGCAACAAAATTTCAATGTATTTTGTTTTTGTTTTCTGGGTTTAGATGGTCAAAATCAGCCAATCAGAACAAAGCTTGCTTTTTCATTTTTAAACTGTCAAAGTTTTACACAGGCACTTTGACAATCTAGACCTTTTCCACCACAAAAAAAATCAATTCGCCTCATTTAACGCTGTCACCTGGTATAAATTCGCCTTGATACAGCCCTATTCTCGCAACCGTAACAATATTCACCTACATAACAATTGAATACTTGGTAACAATTGTCACTTTTTGCTATTCTGGAGCAAATTCAAAAGCTCAAAAGGTGTCAATTATTACGAAATTTGTTACCTCCGTAGGAGAAGCTGACAAGCACAGTTTTACAGTTTGACTGAAAAAATACAAAAAACAGCTGTTTTGACAGTGAAAGAGCTTTCACCTCGAGTGGTGAATTGTTTAAACTTTCTTCTTGTCACCATTTTTCCAGAATACGGAAACAATCAAATTCAATTTAATTGTTATGGGGGGTAACAATTGTTACGGTAGTGCCACAATAGGGCTGATAATGAATAGATCATGGAATAAATGCAATGTAGCAAGGACTCAAGAAAAACACATAGAATTTATAGAACTTCTTTTTTAGAATATAATCGCCTATTTCTACCGAACATTAAATGCATTTAATGCTCAAATGCATTGAGCATTGCATTTAAATACTTAAGAGCCAATTTCCGCCGGGCCTTAAATGCATTTAACGCTTAAATGTATTTAACATCGCATTTAAATGCTCTAACTCCCATACAATTTTTTGTGTATCAAAGTAAGTTAACTTACTTTCAAAACTGAGTTAACTCAGTTTTGCCGTTTACAGACGTCTAACAGAAAATGTTATGTTAAAAGCGGGAGCAATACTTACAAATGTACAAACAGCATGCTTTACGGCACTGCAAGAGCCGTACGTACACAAACGAAAGTGGGGATTTGAATTGCGTTCGGTGTGGTACATTTTTTGCTAGGACAATTAATTTTTACTGCATTTTAATAATCATAATCAAAGTCAAAACTTCTATTATTTGCCAATAATAAGTACTGAAAAAGAAAAAAAAAAATGGGAATTTCTCATGGACCCCATTTGACATTAAAAATTCAGACAGCTCTAGTATCAATTAGCTGACAACATTCACCAAAAGTATGAAAACGCAGACCTTCCTAGATTGTTGGGAATTAAAGTCGAGTGGTTTACATGCAGTGGATGGGCTACAAGAAACCACTCATTCGTATAAAAGGAAATGGCGGCGATGGGCATAGCTGTTGCTGCCCAAAGAGAAACGCAGAATTAAAATTCCAAATAAAAATGTCAATCAAAACCAGCCTTTGGAGCTAACTCAGTTTCGGTGGAAAAGCTTGATAGAATAAAATACCATTGATAAGGGTATATTGCACTGGGACCAGGATTGTTCTATTGTGCCCCCTACAATTGATAAAGTGCATCCCCTAGACCGAGAGTCCGACCGATTATTCGGCATCGGCATTGGCTGGTATCGGCCAATTACATTGCCGTTTGTGGTCGATGATGCATCGGCCTAATTTTCTGATTTCATTTTTTTTTTAATTTTTTGTACCAACGGTCGATGATGCATCGGCCTAATTTTCTGATTTAATTTTTTTTTTTTAATTTTTTGTACCAACGGGGTCGGCAAAAATCCATTTAGTTTAACCCTCCACACGGGTGCCGACCGGGCAATGGGCACCGCCGTGTCTATGCGCAGGTAAACTGGCAAGGCACGGCAATGTCTAGCCAAGAGTGGGGTAGGGCTCCACAAGTCGTGCCTGGGGTCCAGCTTACATGGCGCCCCGAGGGGCGGCTTGTGGAGTCTTACCTCAGTCATGCTAAGTGGTGCCTGGCGGGTAGGCCTAAAATGCTAAGGGAGGAGTCCCTGAAATAAAAACCAGTCTGGAGTCAGAAAGGGTTAAAGAGCGGGTCAGGATATTGACCCAAACGTCGGTGGAAGAAGTGACCGCTACCACCGGCGGGCACGGTGGGGAACTTGATTCCCCTCTGCGTGTCGCCAGCGGTCACACCTCTGCTAGAGTGGTTGCAGGCTCTAGCAGTCGTCATGCGACTGCAATTTTTACGAAAGCAAGGTTAGCCACTAGGGGTACTGCAGTCGACACAGACTCAGACCTCGACAGCGTATGCAGCGTGGCAACTACCAACCGATCGCTGAGGAGGAGCTGCTAAAGTCCCCAAAGGCTCTCGACCCGAGCATCGCATCCACTAGCAGGAGCGAGCAAGGGAAGAAGCCTAATATGGAGGGCCTGAAAGGGCTTGCTCAGTACAAAGCGGCAATACGGATAAAGTTGCGCCTTGAGAATAAGAACACTCTTTCGCCTACGGAGCGAGAGGAAATACGATGGGCAACGGAGACGGTCACGAAAAGCAGGGAGCACTTTTCGCAAATCGAACGGTTTGCGACCACGCATCCCACCTTCGTGAACAAACTTGAGGAAAACGTTGCGAAGGCCATTAAATAAAAGGAGGCGAAGAGACAGAGGTCCACGGAAGGAGAGAAACCCGTGGCCAAACGTCCTCTTACCCACACCACAGCTACACCATCTGACCAGCCGACCTCGTCCAAAAGAGTGGCGACGACCAGCGAAGTGGCTAAACGGCACCTGACCGTGGCGCTCGTTGATCGGCGACACGAAAATGGCCAGATGACGGTGGAACAATGGAAGCAGGTGGACAACAAAATTCTCGAGGCCATTGTTGCACAGGCGATCGACGAACCGCACAAACCTTCGCCCTCCTTTGAAGAAGCGGGGTGGTACAGGGGAGTCAAGATCCTAAAATGCGACGATAACCTCACGCTCAAATGGGTCAAGGAGGTGGTCCCGAAAATAGTAGGACTGTGGCCGGGCGCCAACCTGGATAGGGACGATATTCCCGGCCCACCGCGGGCTAAGGTACGTGTACCTAGCACGGTGAAACCGGAAAACGCCCTACTACTTTTCCGGCGGCAGAACCCTGACGTCTCGACGACGGACTGGAAAATGATCCACGTGGGGAAACTCAACGCCGACGGTACTCTTGATCTGATCCTCCAAATGAATGAATAGGCAGAGGACAAGTTGTACCAGCGTTTCGGAAAGAAGTCTTGGGGGACAGGTAGTGTTTACCTGCGCCTCAAAAAACGTCATCCGAAAAACGGCAACGAATACACACTAAAGCCAGGCGAAGTAGAGAAGGATCTTGGGCTGGAACCCATGACCGAGGCTCTTCTTTTGCTTCGGCTAGATGACGGGGAGATGGACGAAATGGAGGTTGAGACGGGTGGAGTGTCGGCGGCGGCTGCCACACCTACCTTGAAGGACACTGTACCTTCTGAAGGGGAAGGTCCTACAAATCAACCTCCACCACAGTAAGGTGGCCTCAGCTGAGCTCCTCCTCACATTAGAGGAGGGCAGCTACGACGTGGCCCTAATTCAAGAACCCTGGCTTTCCTCCGGGAACAAGGTTTCAGGATTGGGGTCCGCGAACTAGTATTTATTCTACGCAACAATGGTAGGTAAGATTCGATCTGCCATTCTTGTTAGGAAGAATACTAACGCATATCTGTTACCTAATTTCACCTCTGATGACCTGACGGTGGTCGCCATCGAAGGGGTCGACAAGCCTAGACTTGTGGCCTCGTGCTATATGGCCCATGACGTCGGGGCACCCCCCTCAGAGCTACAGCACTTGGTGGAAGCAGCCCCCAAACGAGGATTCGACGTTGTGGTAGGAGCGGACGCGAATTCGGACCACCCTCAGTGGGGAAGCAAGGATACTAACCAACGGGGTGAGTCCCTTTTTAATTTTATACTACAAAACGATGTAGAAATAGCTAATAGAGGGAACATCCCAACTTTTAATGGTCCGACGTCGGAAGACGTACTGGACATTACCTTTTCCTATGGGGCAGATACTTGGATCTCGGACTGGAGAGTGTTGGAAAAACCTCCTTCTCTGATCACAAGTACATACACTTTACAGTCAACTTTAAACCATTGCGCATAGAAAGGGTTTTCATAAATCCCCGGAATACGGACTGGGATCTGTATGCAAATCGGTTAAAGACGCATCTTAGCAATGTCTCTCAGGCCCTCTCCGGCTCGGACGTTGAGGCTAAGGCGAAACTCCTAACGGCCAAGATTCTCCTTGTATACCACGAATCCGGCCCGCCCTCACGGCCGGTAGGACGAAAATCCAAGCCGCCTTGGTCGAGCAAGGACATTGGTAGGCAAAGAAGGGAACTTAGAGAGTTTTTCAAACTAGCCAAACTTGCCGACTGTGCGGAGTGTTGGAGAGAGTACAAGACACTACTTCATTCCTACAAACAAGAGATACGGAGGGCCAAAAGAAGTTCTTGGCAGAACTTCTGTGGAAGTATGGACAAGACCTCCGAGGCATCCAGACTTCGGAGGATACTCGCCAAATCGCCCCCTATACCATCACTCATCTGCAAAGAATCTGGAGAATGGACCAAGGATGGCAAGGAGACGCTTGAGGCACTCATAGAAGCCCACTTTCCTGGTTGTCCCCGCGCTTCTGCAAAAGGGAAGTGCTGTTCTGATACCGTGGCTCAAGGACGTTTTCAGGAGCTGTCTGAGGCTGAACTATGTACCGATGGACTGGCGATTATCAAGGGTTGTATTTTTACCAACATCAAGTAAAAGCAGCCATTTGTATCCGAAGGACTATCGGCCTATCAGCCTCACCTCGTTTATACTGAAGACCTTTGAAAGACTGCTAGACTCGTTTATTAAGGAAAGGGTTCCACCTAGCCTAATATCCACGAACCAACACGCCTATATGAAAGGCAAGTCAACAGAGACAGCACTTCATCAGGTAGGTTTTCAGATAGAAAAAGCTTTACACTACGGAGAGTACGCGCTAGGAGCCTTTCTTGACATATCAGGGGCTTTCAACAATGTCTTCACAGAGGCACTGTTGGAAGGCCTTGCAGTGGGGCGCGACAACCATAACGAGGAAGGCGAACAGGGGCACCCCCCAGTGGGGTGTGCTTTCTCCGCTACTATGGAATCTAGTCGTGAACAAGATCCTTGTAAAGTTGAGGGACGGGGGGCCAAGGCTAACTGCATACGCGGATGACCTGGCCGTTGTCGTCTCAGGCAGGTGTCTTAACTCAATGAGCCAAGTACTCGAGAGGACACTGAAAGCGATTAATAACTGGTCAAAGACTGTGGGACTGGAATCAAATCCAGACAAGACGGACTTAGTTCTTTTTACAACAAAGTACAAGATTCCAACCTGGCTTCCTCCCAAACTGAACAACACCATATTCACCCCCAAAACATCTACAAAGTACATAGGAGTCATCTTGGATAGTAAACTGTCGTGGAAGTTGAATGTGGAAGACAGGAAAATGAAAGCCTTGAACGCCTTATACGCTTGCAGAAAAATGCTCGGTAAGACTTGGGGCTTATTCCCCCCGTCTCACACATTGGATTTACACTGCAGTTATTAGACCCATTTAGCTCTACGGGATCTTAGTATGGTGGACTGCGGTGGATAAAAAGACCTATGCTAAAAGACTCGAGACTGTACAGAGATCCGCTGGGCTGGGTATAACAGGCGCAATGCGCACCACTCCGACAGCGGCACTATCTTGGGATTTTATCCAATGGGTCTGACAGCGAAAAGCGCCTCCAAAAAGGCCGCGCTTGGACTAAAGGTAACTGGACAGCTCACGCTACGACACTACGGCCACAGTAGGATACACGCAGGGGTAGGCGATAGCTCAGACTACGCTATACCTCAAACCAATTATAACTATAAACCTCACGTGGTCCTAGAACATTCTAGGTGGCGTCAAGGGCTCGAACTCAGCCGTCAATCCTATAACCTGTTCACGGATGGATCCAAGATGGCCGAGGGAGTGGGATCTGCAGTATTCTGCCCGGAACTTGACCTTCAACAATCCTTCCGGCTTCCGGATTACCGCAGCATCTTCCAAGCAGAGGACTACGCTGCTACGCGGATTAATATCTATATTGATAGCCAAGCAGCCATAAAAGCAGCAGCTGGGGTAATGTCAAACTCGATATGCGTACGGACCTGCAGAACCAAATTGGACGAACTCTGCCAGAACAGAGTGGTCACTATTTATTGGGTACCGGGTCACAAAGGAGTTGAGGGAAATGAGAATGTTGATGCGCTCGCCAAATCCGGGGCACGACTGCCTACGGTTAGCGTGCCAGACATCCATCCACCCCTCTCTACGCTCAAGACGGAAATTGAAGAGAAAATTATTCGCGAGGCGGCGTCCATGTGGGAGAGATCTACATCTTACAGGATAGCAAAAATAATACTTCGCGAGCATAACATCAAAAGCACAGAGTTCGTACTATCACTCCAAAGAGAGGATTGCAAACTATTAACTGGGATACTCACGGGACATTGTCTCACACCGTTCCAGGCTGCCAAACTTGGCTTGGTACCAAGTGATGCATGCACAAGATGTAGTGAAGACAATGCCAAAGGTACCCTGGAGCACTTGCTATACCACTGTCCTGCGATCTACCGATCACGGGTCAGCTGCCTCGGATCCGCGTCGTTCCCTTCCTTGGAAAGAATTGCGGAGCAAAAAAGGGCGACTTACTTAGATTTGCCAAAACATTCTTAAAAAAACTATACACAGGTCTGAAGCTCCAGAATCTTTTTGGTACCACTATGGACCATTACTTGGTCTATGTGAGACCCCTCGTGGGTCAGTCACCCTAACCTTGTACCAACGGGTTCTCTACCCCTTTTCAGTGATGTATTTTCAGATACTATTTAATATAAGTGTTTCCTAGAAACAATTTTTATAACAAATAGGTATTCTTAAAAACACAGATTTTTTCGAAATATCTATTAATGTGGATATCAGAAGAAAGGACATTTAATTTTACAATCTTATCCGTCTGTTTAATTAGAAGCATTTTTTAAAGAGGCCTTTTAATTATTTCAAATTTGTTTTCTGACTGTATCCCACTGCACCTGTACAACGGATCGCAATTTGAGAGTACAAAATTTAATATCAAAATCGTAATTTTAAGTTGAAGATAAACTGAACTTGTATGCAATATTTATGATTAATACTGTTACGAATACTAAGTCTAGTGGGCTGTTACGTATCTCTGGATTGTGTAATTTGAAAATAAAACACAGTCAGTTTCTTAAACGCAGACAATAAAATAAACCAACAGTCACTTTATAATTCACAGTTTACACTTTACTGTTCGTACACTTAAATATTTGCTTAATCACTCCGTGTGGCAACTTCACTTGTCAAAACCAGACTGACTCGCTGCGCCGCATCTGGCTGCCTTTTATACCTCTCAGGCCATCGCGCAGATCGTTCCCGCACATTCCGGAGTGAACTAAAAGTTTCCATCATTGCCAGGTTGGACTAAAAGTTATTATCGCGGCCGTCGCTGCCAGATTGGACTAAAAGTTACTATCGCGGCCGTCGTTGCCAGATTGCACAGCGACAGACTGTCTCATCGTTACACTGGCCACCACCCCGAACAAGTGCCGAGGCTCCGCTGTGATGAGGCGCCAGGCGCTCCAAATGGACTACCTTCAGCTTAGCGCCTCTATTGCTGCAACGTTGAATCCTGTATACCACGTCGTTAATCCTAGTCACGACTTCGTACGGTCCTTCCCATGACGCTTGAAGTTTCGGAGACAAACCTTTCCTCCGCTGCGGGTTGTAGAGCATTACCAAATCGCCTTCTTGGAACCCTGCTGAGTTGGCCCGTAGATCGTATCTGGCTTTCGCCTTATCGCTGACCAGTTTGGTGCGGCTCCTTATAAATTGGTGAATTTCCTCCAGTTCCGCCCGCTTATTGACCACGTAGTCCGTCTTAGCCGTAGTCCGTTTAGACCTGGTAAGTCCACCATCGACCAGATATTCACTCTACGCCAAATCCTGGAGAAGACCCATGAGAACCAAATCGATACACACCATCTCTTCATCGATTACAAGGCAGCATTCGATAGCCCGATAAGGGATCGCCTATATGCCGCATTGTCTGAACTTGGTATCCCTGCAAAGCTCGTTAGACTTTGCAGAGCGACGTTGAGCAATACGCGCAGCTCCGTCAAGGTTGGAAGTGACCTCTCCGACCCCTTTGATACCGTTCGAGGTTTCAGACAGGGCGATCCTTTGTCCTGCGACCTCTTCAACTTCACCATGGAGAGTGTTCTGCGCAAGGCCGGTGTACATCGTAATGGCACAATTTTCAACAAAAGTGTCCAGCTCCTTGCTTACGCTGATGATATTGATGTCATCGGACGTAACAAGCGAGATGTCACCGCTGCCTTTGCGGCTATCGAAAGAGAATCTGCCAAAATGGGTCTGGTGGTAAATGAGGGCAAGACGAAGTATATGCTGTCTACACGCAGGGACTCGCAGCGGCTAGGGTCTCACGTCGAGGCCGACAGGTATGCTTTTGAAGTTGTCAAGGAATTCGTCTACCTTGGCACCGCCATCAACAGCAGCAATGATGTCAGTCTGGAGATAAAGCGAAGGATAACTCTTGCCAACAGGTGCTACTACGGTCTCGGTAGGCAATTGAGAAGTAGAGACCTCTCTCGACCGACAAAACTTGCACTCTATAGGACGCTTATCTTGCCCGTGCTTCTCTATGGCGCTGAAGCATGGACAATGACACGAAACGACATAGCGGCCCTTGGAGTGTTCGAGAGGAAGGTGCTTCGCAAAATCTTCGGCCCTGTTCGGGTTGGTGACGACTATCGCATACGAACCAATAACGAGCTGTATGAGCTGTATAAGGACATGGACGTAGCGCAGCGAATTAACATCCAGCGGCTACGCTGGCTCGGTCATGTCTGCCGCATGGACGACGAAGCTCCGGCGAAAAAGGCATTCGATGCGATGGTTGGAGGTCGACGGCGAAGAGGGAGGCCGTGTCTCCGGTGGAAGGACCAAGTGGAAGAGGCCCTGGTATCTCTTGGTGTGACCAACTGGAGAAGGCGCGCGCGAAGCAGAGGCGCCTGGAGAGAAGTTTTGCGGCAGGCCGTAACCCGATAACGGGTTGTTATGGCCAGTTAAGTAAGTAAGTAAGTAAGTCCGTCTTAGCGCCTCCCGTTGTGCTGAGTACCCCGAACTTCAAGTCAGCGGGTAACCGCAACTCTGTGCCGAACACTGCTCGGGCTGGAGTGAGTGATGTCGTGTCGTGCGGGGCTGACCTATACGCCATCAGGAACAGGGGGATATGCGTGTCCCAATCCTTTTGATTCCTGCCTACCACTTTCCGCAGGTATTCCTCCAGTGTCCGGTTAAAGCGTTCCACCATGCCGTCGGACTGTGGGTGCAAAGGAGTGGTACGCGTTTTCTTTATCCCCAGCAGCCCACACACTTCCTTGAATACCGCAGACTCGAAATTCCGGCCTTGATCTGAGTGCAATTCCAACGGAACTCCGAACATGGCTCCCCAGTTGTTTACCAGCTTTTCCGAGATCGTAGTGGCCTCCTGGTTAGGAATAGGGTACACTTCGGGCCATTTGCTGAAGTAATCCATTACAACCAGCACATATTTGTTGCCTTGAGTTGGGAATGGGCCGGCGACGTCCATAGCAATCCGCTCGAAGGGCGCTCCCACGTTGTACTGCTGCATGCGGCCTCGAGATCTTCTTGTCGGCCCTTTCGCGGCTGAACATCGGTCGCAGCTCTTGATCCACTCGGCTACAGACTCCTGACATCCTACCCAGTAGAATCGTCTTTTTATTTTGGCGACGGTTTTGGTGATGCCTAGGTGCCCTCCACTGGAGTCGTTATGGTATGCCTCGTTGACCTCGTTGATTCTGCATTTCGGCACTTCCATTAGGGAGTTGCTGGTCCGACCATCCGCGCTCTCCCATTCGCGGTACAGGCATCCTTCTTTCAGCCGCAGACTTTTCCACTGTGCCCAGTAAGCCTTAGCGATCGGGCTTTCCCCGGCTATCTCCTGCCAGTCTGGACATGCGCCTTGCTCCTTGCTTTCAACGATTTTGGCAAGATCCGCATCCTCACGCTGGTCCTTTTGTAGCCTCTCCGCAGACCACTCTTCCTCTGGCATAACGCTTATCGACCGAACATCCACAATTTGTCCTTCGCTTTCGGCTCGCGAGTTATGCCTGCACTCGGTTTTGCACGAATGGTGTGGCAGAGCGGCAGCCCTTCTTGGCGACGTCTGTTGTCCGGAACACTTTTCTCGCAGATGGCAGTCTCGTGATATGTGGCCTTGCTTGCCACATCGCCACCAACTGACTCTAGATGACACTGCCGCAGCCCCGCTGGTTCCTCCGAGCTCACGGTCTGGTTTTGGGTGACACGTCCAGATTGGGCTCGACGCTTTTCCGCAGATGAATGTCGAAGACTTCCTCTCCAGGCCGCCTCATACGTCATCGCGCTGGCCACCGTCTCCTTAAATGTCGGCTTGCCCATCATCAACGCACTGCGACGTGTCTCTGGGTCATAAAGACCTTCAATAAATGACTCAATCTTCATCCTCTCGAGGTTATCAGCGCCGAATTTCGGGTAGCACAACTGTACGAGCCGCTCAATGTCCGCTGCATATGTCTGCAGCGCCTCGTTGGCCCTTTGTCTACGGCTCTTCAGCTCGCAATAATACAGCATTTTGTTGTGCTCGTCACTGTATCTGGCTGCCAGCGCCCTTATGACGGTGTCGTAATCACCTCTCAAACCTTCCGGAACTGTTTTTATTACCTCAGCCGCAGGACCTCTTAGAGCCAGTATAAGTCTCCGACCGTTCCTAACATTGGTCCACTGACTCTCCAAAGCAGCCATCTCGAATTGTAGTTTGAATGTGTCAAACGACGTAGTACCATCATAGGTAGGCACTTCTATGGCGAAACTGTCCTCAACTGACTGCACCCTTGCTCTCAGCTGTACCTCTCGAAGCCGTTCGTCTATCTTTCTCTGCATCGAATCTTCCAGACTATCAACTCGTTTGTTCAAGGACTCATCCAGGTTGTCAACTCGTGTGTTCAGAGATTCACCCATTTCGTCAAATCGTTTGTCCCAATTGTCCATTCGCGTCTCGAGATGCTCAACTTTCACGTTCAGCCTATTGGAAATTTCCTCCACCTTCTGCTCTATGCGCGCAGAATTTTCCGCCATTTCTCGATTTGCAGTCTCGACTTTTGCTGAAATTTCTAGATTCGTAGTTTCCAGCTTCGCTGCAATTTCTCGACTCGCCGTTTCCATTTGCGCCGACATGCCTTTGAGTGCAGCCATTAGTTGGCTCATGTCCAACGCTTATATTGGCGCAGCCGCTGCAGCTGTACTCTGTAGCGAAGCAGCACCAGCAGGCGATTCCTCCACCTTGGCCGACGCCTCTAGGTCTTGCGCTCCAAACTCGTGCACAGTCCAATCGACGCCTCGTGCTTCACATGCTTCTCGCAAGCGCAACTGCAACTCCACCTTTCCGCCAGCAGTCGGCAAATTCCAGGCAGCCAGCTCCTTCTTCAGCTGGTCTACCTTCAGCAGCTCGAGTTTAACCATGTCCGTGCTTTTATAGTTTTATTTATTTAGTTTACTTTCAATTTTCCACAATCCCACTTCTGACACCAATTGTTACGAATACTAAGTCTAGTGGGCTGTTACGTATCTCTGGATTGTGTAATATGAAACAACTTTGTTTATTCGAACGCAGCCAATTAAAAACCAACAGTCACTTTATTATTCACAGTTTACACTTTACTGTTCGTTCACTTAAGTATTTGCTTAATTACTCCGTGTGGCAACTTCACTTGTCAAAACCAGACTGACTCGCTGCGACGCATCCGGCTGCCTTTTATACCTCTCAGGCCAGGCGCTAAGCTGAAGGTAGTCCTTTTGGAGCGCCTGGCGCCTCATCACAGCGGAGCCTCGGCACTTGTTCGGGACGAACAAGTCTAAGTGGTGGGCAGTGTAACGATGAGACAGTCTGTCGCTGTGCAAAGCAACCCTGCCGCTACGTGCCGTGCTATAACCCAATGTGGCAACGACGGCCGCGATAATAACTTTTAGTCCAATCTGGCAGCGACGGCCGCGATAATAACTTTTAGTCCAACCTGGCAATGATGGAAACTTTTAGTCCACTCCGGAATGTGCGGGAACGATCTGCGCGATGGCCTGAGAGGTATAAAAGGCAGCCGGATGCGGCGCAGCGGGTCAGTCTGGTTTTGACAAGTGAAGTTGCCACACGGAGTAATTAAGCAAATACTTAAGTGAACGAACAGTAAAGTGTAAACTGTGAATAATAAAGTGACTGTTGGTTTTTAATTGGCTGCGTTCGAATAAACAAAGTTGTTTCATTTTCAAATTGCACAATCCAGTGATACGTAACAGCCCACTAGACCTAGTATTCGTAACAATATATATTGTAACGTTAATACAGTCTATCGCTGTGCAAAGCAACCCTGTCGCTACGCGCCGTGCTATAATTCAATCTGGCAATGACGGCCGCGTTAATAATGGAAAATTTTAGTCCAACCTGGCAATGATAGCCGCGATAATAAGGGAAACTGCAAGTCCAACCGGCAATGATGGCTGCGATAATAAGGGAAACTGTTAGTCCAACCTGGCAATGATGGCTCGCGATCATCATGGAAACCTGTAGTTCACTCTGGAATGTGCGAGAACAGGTCTAAAAGGCAGCCGGGTACGGCGCAGCAGTGAGTCTTGGTTTAGACAAGTGAAGGTGCCACACGGAGTAAATAATTAAGTGTAATTTGTGAAATAAAGTGATGGTTGGTTTTCATTGACTGCGTTTGAGAAACTAAGTGTGTTTTGTTTATTTCCAACTTACGCAATCCAGAGATACGTACTAGCCCACTAGTACTAGAACTAACATTCGTAACAATATTTTATATATGTATATTTTTAGATATTTTGCTTTCTCTCTCAATTACAAAAATATGAAATAGAATTTTTTATAAATGTTAATGTATTATATTTCTGAACTCTCTTGTAATTTTATTTAGTTTTAATTATTTATTTTCTCGTTTTTTTGTTATTTTGTGATTAATATTATAAACAATATTGTTCACTTCGTTGCCTGCCGTCGCCGCGCATCACCTGTAAAGAAAAAAACTATGAATAAATGAACATAAATAATACTGCTTATTATTCTCTCATCTCCTCTCCCACCTTGTTTACTTACCTTATCCTTATATACTTACCATTTGTGCATGTCCGCTATTCGTCATCCGCTATCCTCTCTTGTATACTTACCCTATGTACTCCCCTATGTACCTGCCGACGGCATCCCTCGTCGTCCAAAACGGTGCTTGCGCGTTCGACGGTCACTCATCCTTCGATCTCCGACCTGAACACAACCAGCGATCCGCGACGCGACATACATCGTTTCCACAAAACGACCAATGCTACAGTTTACATGAAACACCGAATCAACAAACACTTTATACATTTTAAATTCACACAAATCATAATTATAATCACCTGGATTAACACAAACCCACACATGGTGTACACACAGTTTATAAATATTAGACAACACCAGTACTCACAAACATTGTAATTGTTCACCAATAAGAACAAAAGGCATAAGAAGGCTTTGGTTGTTGTTGGCTCGAGTGATAACACCGAGTTGAGCGTCGCTGTTCGCAATAAACGGCTACATTTATCGTCGTTTGAGTCTAAAGTTACTGCCGAAGACATAAAGTATTATGTAGCTAAACACGCGTGCATTGACATTAATTCGCTCTCTTGTTACACGTTAATAAAAAAGGATGTCCCAGTAGACACATGCAAGCGTGTCAATTTCAAACTGGGCGTCTCTTCGATTAATTATCAAAAATTGTTAAATCCAGTATTATGACCAGCTAACGTGAGAGTTAAGCCGTTTCAGTTTTTTCAAAAGCAACCAGCTCAACAACAACAAATTTAACATTAAACAATTGCAACGATAATACCAATTGCAATGATGTTCTTAATGTATATTACCATAACATTTCTGGATTAAGAACAAAGTCAAATATTATTCATCGCTTTAGTACCGAAGAGTCTTATGATGTCATCGTGATTGTGGAGACCTGGTTAAACTCGAGCTTCTATCAAGGTGAATTCTTTGATCTAAATTTGTATGACGTGTTTCGCAAGGACCGGGACTCGGCTAAAACTGGATGTCTGAGAGGAGGCCGTGTTCTTATTGCTGTAAGAAGAAAGTTCCGTGCGTTTTCAGTAAATCTCAGTAATGGCGATTTGTTGCTTGACCAATTGTGTGCCTGCATCAAAAGTTCGAAATCATATGGCTCTTTATATTTAATTGTTTCTTATATTCCGCCTAATAGTAACTTTGATTTATATAAGGCACATGTGGATAATGTAATTACTCTAGCTGTCGATAATTTAAATGATAACCGTCTTTGCGTGCTGGGTGGCTTTAATCTCTGCAATGTTAGATGATGTGGCAATTCTGATAATTCGGGTCTTATTCCTACTAATATAGTTACTAGTCATGAATCATTTTTTGTTGACAGTCTCCTTAGCCTAAATCTAAAGCAAATTAACTGTTTTCTTAATAATTTTAACAGACTGTTAGACCTTATTTTTGTAACGGATAATATTAACTTTCTTATATCTAAATGCACTTCTCCAATTTCCGATGCAGGTATTCACCATATCCCTTTAGATATTAAGTTAAAGTTTTATGAGTTCGCAACTGCATCGCCTATTGATGGAACTGCTTTCCATTACGCATCCTGTGATTTTTCAAGTTTAAATAACTCTCTTCTAGATTTTAGATAGGATGAATTATTTTTGGGCTTGGATACTCACAGTTGCTTTTCTACTTTTAAGAAAATAATGCGTGAATTTTGCTTACACAATATATCGTTAAAAAAGAGGCGTGCGTATAAATCTCCTTGGTATAACAAAGACCTTAAGAAACTAGAAAATCTCAAAAACAAGTATCTAAAAAAATTTAAATCAACAAACATTCAGTCATTCTTTGTTAAATACCAACATGACCATAAGGAATTTAAATCTTTAAATGACTACCTTTACAAAACTTATATTCGTAGCACTGAAAAGAACATTAAAGCTAATCCGAAATCGTTTTGGAATTTTGTGAACTCAAAAAAATCTTGCTCAAGTATACCTACATCGGTAATGCTTGATGAAAAATTTGCTAGTACCCCTGTTGAAGCAGCTAATTTATTTGCCGATTTCTTTATGTCTAATTATGTTCCAGCTGACGGGCAGTTCCATGATTTTTCTTTTAAAATATCTTCCACTCTTAACTTTGGGGCTCTTCATATTTCGTCGGAAGACATTGTAAAGGGGATGCTTTCTCTTAAACCTTCTTCGCATACAGATGCTGATGGGCTGTCGGCTATCCTATTCAAAGGCTGTCCAGCGTTACCAATTCCTCTTGAGATAATTTTTAATAAATCCTTATCGTCAGGTATTTTCATTGACCACTGGAAGTTAACTACTGGCACACCTATCTTCAAAAGTGGAAGTAAAAACGATGTTCGGAACTATCGTCTAATTTCAAAATTATCTACTACCTCAAAACTTTTTGAATGTGTTGTTAAAGACAAGATCTATTTTGAGGTTAAATCTTTAATCTGCCCGAATCAGCATGGATTTGTGCCGGGTCGTTCGACAGTTTCCAATCTTGCAGTTTTTAGTGAATTTTGTACTTCTTCATTCTCAGCTGGTTACCAAGTCGATTGCATTTATACAGATTTTTCAAAGTCATTTGATAGAGTTTCCCACAAAATCCTAATAAATAAGCTAGCTTGTTTAGGTTTTCATTCATCGTTCTTAGAATGGATTGCATCGTATTTATTTCAAAGACGTTGTGTGGTTACTATTGATGGTGTAACTTCGGACCCTTTTGTAGCTACTTCAGGTGTTCCCCAAGGGAGCATTCTAGGACCTCTATTATTTGTCCTTTTTATTAATGATATTAGTAATTGTGTTTCTTTTTCGAACTATTTGCTTTATTGTTTATTAAATTAAGTCTAATCAAATTACAGACTTTGAGAAATGAGGGGTGTAAATTCAAACAAATTCGAAAAATATTCTTAAATATACTTATAATTAGATAACAAGGAACAAAATACGCTTAAAGGTAATGCGAGATCAATATCCAAAGAATTTGAGAGGCTATTGAATTCAATTAGAACTCTTGTAATAGGAGCATTTTTGGCATAATTGGTCTTGTTAAAGCCAACATTAAAAAGATCAGACCGCCGTAGAGATCTGGCAGGAATATTAAAATTAATTTTTTCAAGAAGAGACGAGCAGTCAATAAGTCCATTCACGATATTATATAAAAATTTTAATGAGAGAAAAGATCTTCTATTAAGTAGCGATTTCAAGTTTAGAAGCTGACAACGTGCGTCATAAGAGGGAATCGGGTCTGCAAAATTCAGGGAACGAAGGGCAAAGCGAATAAAGACCTTCTGCACTCGTTCGAGTCGATTTATACTTAAGGCATAAAATGGCCTCCAAATGACGGCTGCATATTCTAGCCTGGAACGAACAAAGGCGGAATAAAGTAACTTGAAAGTGTAAGGGTCAGAGAAGGGAGAACAGTTGCGACGAATAAAGGCTAACATAGAATACGATTTGGAAATGATAGAGTCGATATGTGCAGAAAAAGAGAAGTTAGAATCGAAGAAGACACCTAGGTCTTTGATCACACTGACCGCTTTAAGCCCCGAATTTGAAATAAAGTAGGAGGCAGGAAAATAAATACGTTTTTTAGCGAAAGTCAGTTGGAAACATTTGTTGGTGTTAAGAAAGAGACGTTTTCGGACACACAACTCATTTAACCCTTTCGGTTATTCTATGCCATATGGCATAGTCTCTTTTCAGTGCCTGTTTTAGGTCAAAAACTTGTGGATACTATATTTTTCAATTTTTGTATTTTTCTCTGAAGATTTTTATACCAAATCATGAAAAAAATATTTTGATTAGTGTACCAAGTAACTTGTAAGGGTTCAGAAAGTGCGCAGTCCTATCGAGCTGCGTATTTTACAAAAAGAGGTCACTTTGTACTTTTATTTATTCTATTACAAAAATCAATTTATTTTATAGGTTTATGTAAGTAATCTAGTAGGTATTTATTGCTTTAGTAAGTGTAAAAAAAGTTAGATCCCAAATATAGTTCACTAAGGCTGTACGATTTTTTTTATTTTTTACTATGCCATATTTCATGATGCCCAAAAACCACTTTTTCGAACAATATTTTAAAAAATGACTTTTGATTATTCATTACGTAGGCTTAAACAGTAATAAAATGGTAAATAATGACTTTTAAAGTTAAAAACAAAAAAGAAGTACCGAAAGGGTTAAGATGTTAAGCTCAGATTGAAGCGCAGAGGAGTCCTCAGGGGTTCTAATCTCAGAGTAGATTTTAAGGTCGTCTGCATACAATAGAAATTTGGAGGTTGAAAAGCACGTACAAACATCGTTAATAAAGAGCATAAATAATAATAGAGCACAAATGACACAACACAGAGACGTTCACTAAGATAGGATTTTAACCATTCAAGAAACACAGAATGAAAACCAAGACTAGACGGCTTGGCAAGTAAAATTTTATGAGAGACTCTATCAAATGCTTTAGAAAAGTCAGTATAAATAGTATCAATTTGTAAGCCCTTCTGAAAAGCCGAGATGCAGTACTCAGAAAAAACCGCCAGGTTGGTTACGGTGGACCGACCAGATACAAAACCATGTTGATTTGGGATAATTATATTTTTAACCGCAAAATAAACCTTATCTTTAATTATGGTTTCAAAAAGTTTAGAAACCGTGGATAACTTTGAGATAGGTCTATAATTTGACACATCATTTTTGTTACCACTTTTGAAAATTGGGGTAATTGAGGCTTTTTTCCAATCTTCGATAAATACTCCAGATATAAGAGACTTATTGAAGATAATTTTCAAAGGTTCCACAAGGGAAGGACAGTTTTTTAGCAGGACAGAGGAGAGACCATCAATATCAGTTTGCGACGAAAGCTTTACATCGCGAATACCCTTTGCTACATCGTCTGAAGATAACACCAAAGAGCCAAAGTCAAGAGATGCATTAGTATTGATGGACTCATTGACTTCGAACGCGTCATCAGTAACAAAATTAGAACGAAAAAATTCTGCAAAGAGGTTTGCAGCAGGGAAACAGAGGATGGAATATTGGAACACGTTTTTTTAGATTTAATAAAGCTCCAAAAATTCTTTGGATTGCGTTTGATATTTCGTTCGAAACTTTGATGTAATTATTATATAGCATTTCATCCAGGTTTCTGAATTCATTAAGGTATTGAAGATATTTGTCATAGAAAACAAGGTTCTTTGTTAGTTTAAACTTTTTGTGGAACTTATTTCTCAGATTCTTAAGATGCATTAATTCTTTTGAGTACCACGGGAGCTTATACGTTCGAGTAGCAAAAATGGGGACATTAGCTAAGCAAATATCGAAGATCAAAGATTTAAATTTGCTATAACAATTGGAGACATCAGCATTCAAAAAAAGGGCGACCCAGTCAGTATTAAGAAAAAAAGAATCAAGAGAAGCGAGGTTACACAAATTGAAATTGAAAGAAATTTTCCTGCTGGCAGAAGGCACTTCAAAAAATTTATAAAACTCGATGTCTAAAGTTAATGGAAAATGATGCAAGTTCGACGGGGAAATTGCAGAGGAACTACGAGATAACTTAAAATTTACATTATTGCTAATAAAAATTAAATCTAAAATACGATTGAAGTTATTAACAAGGCCGTTAATCTGAGCCAAATCAATACTTAACAGATTATCAATAACAAATGTTTCGAACGGCCTATTTACATTAGACGGTGTGAGAGAAAAGTTATTATCCAAATGAGACCAACAGATACCGCTTAGATTAAAATCACCCAGAACACACAGTTGGTTATCACCGACAAGGTCCTGCAACGCCAGCACATTGTTCACGTGCGATTTGTAGAGCGATTCATTGGCTGCAGGTGGGATATAGGAGCAGCACAGGAACAGCAAGCCAGACGAACCTTGCAAGCTTACACAGAGTTAATCCAGGATAGTGTTATCATTAGCAAGTGGGATGAAAGTCGCCCGAAGTTGACGACGAACACCGATCATTACAACACCACCTCTACTACACCCAGTCATAGTAGCATCTCGGTCTTTGCGAAAGACGTCAAATAAATTAGGATCAAAATGTTCCGAGTCAAAGAAGTTCGCAGTCAGCCAAGTCTCCACAATGACATAAATGTCGTGGTCCGATTGTGCGCTAAATTTTCGGACATATTCAGCTTTAGTTCTAAGTCCAGAACAATTTTGAAAATACAGCTTAACTCCATTGCGCACAGGACCAGCCTTAGACGATGAAACTATCCTGTTGCCGGTTGTTGCCCTTGCTTTAGAAAAAACTGGAAAGGGCGCACGGTCACATTTGCCGGCCACAATTCAGGACTAAGCAGTTTTTCAATTGCGTTTTCAGGAACACCCAGCTTAAAATTTATTCGTCTTAAAGATTCCACAGAGGTGTCTTTTTTGACAAGACTGTAGCACGAAATAACGCTCTTCTCGATGTTTGCATGCTTCATAACATACTCAATGATGTTATCAGCAGTAACAGTGGGCAAGAAAGAAGAAAGGTGCAGCCACTTAAGTCGAACAACAACGCCAAGTTCGGAGTTGGCATTAGATCCAACAACACGCAATTGTTTAAGTCTGTTGTTTTTCTTCCCAGCAGTAACCCAGCCAGGTGTAGTGGGCTGTCTGGGAGGCGAGGAGACTTCACGACGCACGGCAGCGGAATCAGCAGAATGCAGAGCAGCACCAGAATCAGCGGAGGCAGCGGTAGCGGCGGCAGCAGTGGCAGCATAAGAGCTAGGAAGCTTTGAGTGGCCAGTAGAAACAGCAGGAAGAGAACGGTCGGCAGGAATCGAAGAAGCAGCAGCAGCAGGCGGACAATGCGCATTGGAACGGGCGGAAACGACGGGTTGAGCGTGCTCAACGACACCAAAGCGACGGGCATCCGAGGACGCAGTATTATTGTTGGAGAGAGTACGAGTGTCAGGTACCAAAGTGGCTCTCTTATCCAGAAGATCGCAGATGTTATTTCCAATGACTTTGACATCGTTAGTTAGGACAGATAATTTAGGGACAGTATCATTGTCACTTAACTTGCGTTGTATTGAATGGAGCTCTTCTTGCAGGCATTCGAGTTTTTCGGCTAGAAGCTTTTTTTCATCTTGCAAAGAGTTCAACACAGAGAGCAAACGCGCGTTGTCAGCTCTTAGGGCGACAAGCTCACTGAAAATCGTCTTCAGCGTAACTTCTTGCTTTTGCTGTTGAGAGACAATCGGTTTAGGCAGCTGAGCTTGTTGTTGCGGTTTAGGCTGATGCACTTGTTGTTGGGCTTTATGCAGTTGAGCTTGATGTTGTGGTTTGAGCTGCAGTGCTTGTTGTTGCGGCTTAGGCTGTTGTGGTTGTTGCAAAGCTAAGCTCTGGTTATTGCACTGCACTTGTTGTGATATGTCGCTGTCCGAGCACACTCGATCGGCGCGGGCGGTAGACGTTAGGGGCGACTGAATAGAATTTCTGCGCGCACTTAAGCAGTCATTACAATGGTACGGTCTACCGTTTTTTTGCATAAACTCGAGGTCAGCAGGCTGAAAGTTCACGCAGTCCAAATGAAAAAATTCGTTGCATTTGGCACATTGCAGCTTCGCCTGACCTCGATCAACTTTTTGACCACAAACACACGGCATTTAGCGATAATGAAATAGAGAAAAAGTGTCCAAGTGAAAACGAGCGAAGCAGAACGACTCGCCTCACTCTCGCACGCGCAGAGAAGTGGAAATAAAGAAATAAGACACGAAACGCGGAGCACAGAAACACGTCTGCACAGTACAAGGTCAGACACTGTACTGAGTACACGTACTTTAAAACTCAACGTCCCGAAGTTTGTGTATATTGCCTCGTCTCGAATGTTCTTTGTTAGTACAATTTGTTTGTGGAACTTGCTTTCACCTATCATAAAATCTATTAAGGGTGTCTTACTATGTAATACCTCATTTCCGAGCGCTATATTCAAAAATTGATTACTGGAAAACTACAAATGATTTCGGGAAGCAGTTTTTTGTAATGTTATCATTCATTATTGAACTTTTTTGGTTTTACATAAAAATTACGTATGCGACCGCTACACGTCCTTCACTGCGTCCTCGTCAAAAGTGTCCAGGGCGCACGGGGTGAACGATTTTGACCGATCAGATGATCTGAAACCAACAAAAAACCTTTAAAATTTATTTTTCTCATCCCCTTGGCTATGGATAGACACGAGCTTTTTCAAAAATTAAAAAAATTCTTACAGCAATAGAATTTTGAAAAAAAAAATTTGTTTGCCACTTTTTTTCTGCTATTCAAGGCTGTTAAAAATTTTCGGACAAGAATTTCAAAAAAAGCTCGTGTCTATCTCTTGCGACATGTTTTCTGATAATAAATATGTTTAGTATGACAAGATCGGTCAGGTAGATTTTTCGAAAACGTTCACCCCACCTCCAAACGACGAGAACGCAGTGAAGGACGTGTAGCGGTCACATACGTCATTTTTATGTAAAACCAAAAAAACTATGTAAAGTTCAATTATGAATGATAACATTACAAAAAACTGCTTCCCGAAATCATTTATAGTTTTCTAGTAATAAATTTTTGAATATAGCGCTCGGAAATGAGGTATTACATAGTAAGACCCCCTTAAGAAACCGAGATGTTTCAAATCGGCAGTAACGTCTTTTTTCTTCTAACCCATTTTTTCTCCCTCTGTATATACCCTCTTGTAATTATGTATTCATCATCTTACATCTATCTTTATACTTCACTTCAAAATTCTGAGCTTTCATTTTAAATTTTCCTTCGTCTATTTGTAACTATATTGTATTAATTTAAGCTAAAATTCATATTTAATTTACTCAAACTGATGTACTATAAAAGACTCAGTCTTACTTGTACAAATACTATTAAATAAATAAATAAAACAAATAAATAAAAGTATAAAGAATTTCAACGTTGTTAGAGAAGAACTGACGATATGCGTAAAAGACGAAATTATGTAAGGCAGAATCATCTTTATACATTTTATACTAACTGTATCCTCACCTACTGCATTAGACTTAATTGAAAGAATATATTGCGTAACTTTAGACTCCGATGCATGTAAAAAATCAAATTTCATGGAAAGGTCACGCACTGATCCAGGATTAGGCACAAAAATACGATTTTGCTCCAACGGAAAGAAAGAAGAAAGAATTCATTCATCTCATCTATATCAATTTTACAGTAATTTTTCAGTTTAGGCCTGACGCTACGGGATTTTAAGTTATTCCATAGTATTTAAGATGGAAGATGTGAATTAAGTTTAGGTTGGAAAAGCATCCACAGAAGCGAATTAGCCTCAGCGGCTAAAGCTTTTATGTTTATATTCTTATAATCTCTGTAGCCGAAAAAAATAGACGACTCGTTTGACAAAGTATTGAATTCAAAGTTATAAGAAAGGAATAATTGTTCAGAATGTATCAGATTGAACAGATCAGAAATGCATAACAAATCGAGCAAGCTTGGTTTTAAGTTAAATGTTTAAACCGATAGCAGACCTATCATGATGCAAATCACCAAAGCGCTCATTGTCAGTCAATGTAGAAATCGCCACAAAGTAGTATATGTTCCGGCACATACTAAGTTGCGACATTTTTGAAAAAAAAGTTGTCCAGATCAAGAGGTTTGTTTGAATCATAAACGCACATTACTAAACACCGCTGACAAGTATCGAAAAAATTAATCATCAAAAACTCAACTTGGTTAAGATGGGCAGATCTGCAAATTATCTTATACTGCAAACAGCTCTTATAATAGATCGAATTTTTTTTCAAAAATGTCCACCATTTCGAGAGATTTTTGATTTTTTCATCAGCGACGAATTTGGGTAGCACAACTGTACGAGCCGCTCAATGTCTGCGGTTCTTCAGCTCACAGTTGTACAGCGTATGGTTGTGCTCGTTGCTGTACTTCGCTGTCAACGCTCTCATGACGGTTTCGTACTCACTTTGTAAACATTCCGGAACTGATTTCATTACCTCAGCCGCAGGACCTTTCAGCGCCAGTGTCAATCTCCGACCCTTCCTGATATCGGTCCACTGATTTTCCAAAGCAGCCAAGTCGAATTGCAGTTTAAATGTATCGAACGGCGTAGCACCATCATAAGTAGGCACTTCTGTTCGGGTAGCAAAACTTTCCGAAACCTGCGGCAAACATTCTCGTGGCTGTACCTCTCTAAGCCCCGTTCGTCGACTTTTCTGTTCACCGAATCCTCCAGTCTGTCGACTCGTTTGTGCAAGGAATCATCCAGGTCGTCAATTCGTCTATCCAAGTGTTCCACTTGCGCTCCCAGGTGCTCCACTGTCACATTTAGCTTGTTGCAGATTTCTTCCACTTTCTGTTCCAAACGTGTAGAATTTTCCTGCAGCTTGGTGGACAGCTCTCAATGTGCGCTTTCGAGTTTCGCCGCTTCCATTTAGCCTTTTCCATTTCCATTTTTTAGCCATTTCTTGATTCGTAGTTTCCAGTTTCGCTGCCATTTCTCGATTCGCCGTTTCCATTTTAGCTATTTCTAGATTTGTCATTTCGACTTTTGCCGAAATTTCCTGATTCGTAGATTCTAGTTTCGCTGCCATTTCTCGATTCGCCGTTTCTATTTGCGCCGACATGCCTTTAACCCTTTCGGGACGGAGTTTATTTTTGAAATTCAAAATACTCTCAGTAGAAATGTTCTCTTGCCATGAATGTTGGGGTTAGAAAATTATATTGGATGCTCACAAATTCTGAAATCATCCTTTTATGCGGGAACACCGAAATCGAAAAAATATTTTGCGTCGGTCGTAAGATTTAAATAATTGTTTTGGGGGGCATTAAAAACTTGCTGGGACGTATTATCCCAGTAGTCCCGAAAGGGTTAAGTGCAACCATTAGCTCATGTCCAATGCTTGTAGTGGCGCAGCCGCTGCAGCCGTACTTTGCAGCGACGCAGCACGCGCAGGAGATTCCTCCACTTTGGCCGACGCACTATGGCCCGGTTTGCCATTTTTCGTTGCAAAAATCATAACTTCTGAACCAATAAAGATATTTAAAAAATTTAAACTGCATCTGAAAGTGTAATATCTAAGCTTTAAAATGGGGAAAACAGGGTGCCACAGTAACAGGGGGCTTTAAAATTCGTTGCCAAAGTTAAGATTTAGTAAAACTTCATACTACAATGAAATTACTTATTTGTTTGCATTAAAAAATTATTTTTTTGATATATTTTTTTTAATAAATTAATATATTTTATTGATTCATACGTAATTTTTTACAAAAAAAAAATTTTTGGAAAGTTAAACTTTTTCAAAATCGCTATCTACACTGGAAGGAATGTCTAATAATGAAATCATTTCTAAGCTATAAGTATCTGTAAGTTCTTTTTGTGATCTTACAGATCTCATAGATGAAATAACTGGATCAGAAGAGACTGCTAACATCTTGAAAAGGTCTTCATTTTGTCTAGCTCGTGATATTTTGCAAGCGTTCATACATCTATACCTTTTGTAGTCATTATTTTTGCATTCTTGAGCTTCTTCAGACAAATCACCTTTTGGTAAGCACTGGTATACTATAAAATCCTTTCCATGTGCTTCAATTTTATGCACCGTAGGAGTAAGTTTTTTCTCTAAAAAACTCAATCGAGGCTGCAATCGAGACTGCTAAGATTTAGTAAAGAAATCGACTGCGCTTGAACCAGATTTAAGTTAAATGGGCGGTGCCACGCCCCCTTGTTTAATACCCGCACAATTCCCGCTGTCGAATGATATGAATAAATGGTAGGTCCGTACTTAGTTTCATTGCTGTGCGACTTATAATTCAGCAAAATATTAAGGTCACAAAAAATATGCCACGCCCCTTGTCCAACGCCCATCAAATCTTACCAGTAGAATGACTCATCTATGGGACGACACAATACTAAATTTCAATCCTGTGCACCTTACAATTTCGAAGATATTCCATTATTCAGATTTGGCTTGTAAGAGTGGTGCCACGCCCCCTCGTCCAATACCCGCCCCATTCCATCTGTCGAAGGACACGACTAAATAGTAAGTTCCTAGTGAATTTAATTGATGTGTGACTTATAGTTCCAACGTTATCGTCTGACAATTTTCAGGATTCACAGTCAAAAATTACAGGGGTTTTCCGACTTTTCCAATAGATTTTCCGGAATTTTCTTTTCGCACGAACCTGAACTGACACAAGACGAATCCAATAAAGAAAATTTCATTGAAATCGGCCAGTCCGGTTGAGCGTCATTACATATATAGATATAGATAAATACCAGCAACACAAAAGGGTTTTTGACCGTACTAAATGTGCGCAATTTTCCGTATAATTACGTGGTTTTCGACCCGAGCTTGCTTCACTTTTATTGCTCTGGAAAGTAAAGTTGCAAAAAGTTGCAGCTGAGTTTTGGAAGTTAGGTAAATAATTGAATAGCAAATAACCTCCCTCAATTTCGCGGAGGTCATTTTTGGTCTTTTTTTTTATTTTCGATCAAAGTTGAAAAAAAGGTCGAAATATAGACTTTTCCAGCAATCGGTAGATCGAACAACTTTTAAAACAAAATAAACATTTTTTATTTTTATTATATTAACTATTAACGTACCTTTTAGAAAAAACCATCAAGTTACCGATTGGTCGCTTCATTTACATACAAATGAATCTTAAAGAGGAAAAAAAAACCAAAAATACACATTTTTCTCGATGTGGAAAAATTGTCAACTTTGAGCGGCTCTATCTCCCAAACTACTACTCTGATTTTAATGAAAGTTACATATTCGTAATCCCTGGATTCCCTGAAATTTTCGATAAGATGCGTGTATTCATTTTATCGAACGCTTTCATGAAATTTTTGATTTTTGCAACGTTTTACCGACCGTTGGGCCATAGTGCGACGCCTCCAGCTCCTGCGTTCCGAGCTCGTGCGCAGCCCAATCGATGCCTCATGATTCACACGCCTCCCGCAAGCGCAGCTGCAACTCTACATTTCCGCCAGTAGTCGGCAAATTCCAGGCAGCCAGCTTCTTCTTCAGCTGGTCCACCTTCAACAGCTCGAGTTTAACCATGTCTGCGTTTTTATAATTATATTTATTTTTTTGTGGTTTATCTTCAGCAACACAATCCCACTTCTGACACCAAATGTTACGAAAATCCCAAGTTTTTCAAGGTTCGTTTTGATTGTATTTAAAAATAAAACAACTTCATTTATTCAGCGCAAAACGCAGTCAGAAACTAACAATCACTTTATTTACAGATTTACACTTCGCTTGTATCTACACTTGTTACCATTTTGCTTGCTTAACACAGACTCGACCCCTTGCGCTGCCACTGCTGCTTTTATACTAGTTTTCTTATCGCGCCGAAGTTTCTTGCACATTCAAGTTGTACTTTATATCTCGATTGTTCTAGCAGAGCTCATCACCTTTCGCGAACCATATTCGCCATATTATAGCAAGCGAATTATAGCAAGTTTGGCGTACTCCAAAATGCATGCCTAAAAGTATGCTTGGAAAAGCATTCATGCACAGCACAGAGTGCGTCCTCGTTTCAATATGATAATGTAATGGTATAATATGTATATATGTATGAAAAGGGACGCTTGCTCGCACCCCTTTTCATTCAACTATAATCTTTGCGATTTTGTTGCTTTGGATGATTTGCTCAGTGACGTTGACTGGGCTGAACTGTTTGCTGATGCTAATGCCGCCAAACGCTACTATTTATTTAGTTCTATCGTTTCTAACGCATGTCTGGAGTTGATTTCCTAATAAGTTTTATAAGCTGCCGTGGGTCAATAAGGAACTGAAACACTTAAAAAATCTGAAGAATAAGCATTACAGAAAATATCGGGCTTCTAAAAGTCTTTCCTCTTTAAGAAACTATCAGCTTCATTTGAGGAACCACAATAAATTGGCGAAGGCGCTGTATAGGAAGCATATCCGTAACTATGAGGCTGTATTAAAAAGAATCCAAAAGCCTTTTGGAATTACATAAAATCAAAAAAAGCGGTATCAGATATACCCTCAACGGTACATTATCAGCCCGATTCTGAATATTCCCGGGGAATTCATTTCTCGCGGATTTAATTATTCTTGAGAAAGAAATCCGCCAATCCTAAACTCCCGGGAGAGGAAAAATGAGGGAGAGAGAATTTCGAATTCAGCTGTTTTGCACTTGACGTTTAACCTTGCGTAAAAAAATTGTGTGCTGAAAGTGAACATTTTCAGATTTTAAGAAGAAAAAGTAGAAAAATGCACAGCATAGCCTTCAGACTGCTAGCGGAGGAGTTAAATGATGACGAGCAGCAGCAAATTCAGCAGCAACGGATTGTGAGAAGGCACTTGCGTGATGGGATGAACCCGCTGGAGTTGCCTCAGTGGCTGTAAGCACAAACAAAATTGCAACTTCTTGAAATTAGTAAATTATCTGTTTTAATACTTACTTACTTAACTGGCCATAACAACCCGTTATCGGGTTACGGCCTGCCGCAAAACTTCTCTCCAGGCGCCTCTGCTTCGCGCGCGCCTTCTCCAGTTGGTCACACCAAGAGATACCAGGGCCTCTTCCACTTGGTCCTTCCACCGGAGACACGGCCTCCCTCTTCGCCGTCGACCTCCAACCATCGCATCGAATGCCTTTTTCGCCGGAGCTTCGTCGTCCATGCGGCAGACATGACCGAGCCAGCGTAGCCGCTGGATGTTAATTCGCTGCGCTACGTCCATGTCCTTATACAGCTCATACAGCTCGTTATTGGTTCGTATGCGATAGTCGTCACCAACCCGAACAGGGCCGAAGATTTTGCGAAGCACCTTCCTCTCGAACACTCCAAGGGCCGCTATGTCGTTTCGTGTCATTGTCCATGCTTCAGCGCCATAGAGGAGCACGGGCAAGATAAGCGTCCTATAGAGTGCAAGTTTTGTCGGTCGAGAGAGGTCTCTACTTCTCAATTGCCTACCGAGACCGTAGTAGCACCTGTTGGCAAGAGTTATCCTTCGCTTTATCTCCAGACTGACATCATTGCTGCTGTTGATGGCGGTGCCAAGGTAGACGAATTCCTTGACAACTTCAAAAGCATACCTGTCGGCCTCGACGTGAGACCCTAGCCGCTGCGAGTCCCTGCGTGTAGACAGCATATACTTCGTCTTGCCCTCATTTACCACCAGACCCATTTTGGCAGATTCTCTTTCGATAGCCGCAAAGGCAGCGGTGACATCTCGCTTGTTACGTCCGATGACATCAATATCATCAGCGTAAGCAAGGAGCTGGACACTTTTGTTGAAAATTGTGCCATTACGATGTACACCGGCCTTGCGCAGAACACTCTCCATGGTGAAGTTGAAGAGGTCGCAGGACAAAGGATCGCCCTGTCTGAAACCTCGAACGGTATCAAAGGGGTCGGAGAGGTCACTTCCAACCTTGACGGAGCTGCGCGTATTGCTCAACGTCGCTCTGCAAAGTCTAACGAGCTTTGCAGGGATACCAAGTTCAGACAATGCGGCATATAGGCGATCCCTTATCGGGCTATCGAATGCTGCCTTGTAATCGATGAAGAGATGGTGTGTATCGATTTGGTTCTCATGGGTCTTCTCCAGGATTTGGCGTAGAGTGAATATCTGGTCGATGGTGGACTTACCAGGTCTAAAGCCGCACTGATAAGGTCCAATCAGCGCCTTGGCGAGTGGCTTTAGTCTTTCACATAATACGCTCGTCAGGACCTTGTATGCAATGGGAAGTAGGCTGATACCCCTGTAGTTGGCGCATATTGTTGGGTCGCCTTTCTTCAGCACAGGACAAAGGGCACTGAGGTTCCAATCGTTGGGCATTCGTTCCTCCAGCCATATTTTGCTGTTTTTCTGTTTTAATAGGTTCGAGAAGTATTATAGAGTTAACAAACCTGCCTTCTTGTACTTGCTGGAAGTGGTTACAGCCAAATTGAAACCGGTCAAGAAACAATTCGGAATTCCGCCAATGGTGAAACTAAGCGCAGCTGTTTGCGTTTGTTTGCTGAAGGCGGTTACCAGATGGGGGTTGGGAAGAAGTCGGATGCTGCTTTGGCCCAGTCAAGTTTTTCCAAAACTTTAACAGAAGTTTTGGAAGTATTTGAAACCCACCTATGCCATGAATGGATTAAAGTGTGCAAGACAAACGAAGAAAAAATAAAAATAAACACCTCTTTTATAATAGGAAGGGAAATTATAGTTTGAATGTTATGCCCGTAAGTTGTTAATTCTATTTTGAGTCGTTGTTTTTTGTGTTAAGTGTTATGCAGGTTTGTGATGACAAGCTGAGAATTCGATACCTCGATGCCTCCCATCCCGGTGCTTGCCACGACTCATTCATATGGAATGTCAGCGAGTTGCGTGTTCACTTTCAACAGGAATATTTGCGAGGAGTAACAAACTTTGGGTTTTTAGGCAAAATGCTTTAAAAAACAAGTCAGTAAGAAAAGTGTGAACTCTTTTAATCTATTAGGAGTTAGGAGATGCAGTATATCCGTTGCAGCCTTGGCTTTTAACACCACATCGAGCTCCGGCGGATGGATCAACTGAAATGAAATTCAATGAAATCCATTCGAAATTCCGCAACGTTATTGAACGAACCAATGGAATTCTCAAAAATCGTTGGAGATGTCTTCTTGGTGCAAGGCTGTTGCATTACACTCCTGAAAAAGCAGCCAAAATTGTGAATGTCTGTTGTGCCTTACATAACATTTGTATTTACTATAAGGCAAACATAACACTTAGCGAAACAAACATAACACTAAATGAACTAGACACTCAGCAAAATGAAGTGGATCCTCCAGTGCCCTCCCAGTATTTGGCTGCAGCTCAAAGAATTAAAGCCAATATTGAAAACGATCTATAACACTTCCAAGCAAAATACAAATTCTAATGTAAATAATTCAGTATTTATTCATAAAAAGTTCAGTCCAATCTTAAAATAACACAAAAAAAATTCAATATAAAAACAAAAATAATATTTAGTCAATTCATTTACTTTTGAAGTCTTATAACTATTACAGTCAATTCACTTTTTAAGCCTTAAAACTAGAAAATAAGATAAAAATAATATTTGGTCAGTTCATTTACTTTTTAAGTCTTATAACTATTAGCAAAAAGTATGAAACATAAAGAGTGTTCATCACGTACAAGCAAAAATTTGAATGGGGGTGCTGATATCGCCACCCGTCTTCTAGATGCGGGGGGGTAGACAACAAGAGGAAACACTTGAAATGACAGCACAATGCTCTGAGCGCAAATCATAGAAACACGAATGCCGCGTCTGTGCTCACTCGTTCATTCTTGCTCAATTGTGCGAAGAGGAGGAACACGTTGTGCTGTTGTTCTTGTTGTTGCGCTGGCGAAAAGCTGAAATTGTAAAACGATTTATATTTTCTGGCTGGCTTTTGTTCTTCTACTATAAGCCTGCATGGCGCCGCATATTGCTGCTGAACTCACTGCCGACTGTAGTGTGCGCAAAATCATAGAAAAGAAAATAAAATATGGCTCGCATGGCGACCTATATCATCGTTACAGGCAATAAAAAAAATAAATAATAAGTAATCAACAAAGACAATTAAATAAAAATTGAATTGGAAAGAAAATAAAACGTTTTTATTAGCCCGTAATAATTTTCCGTCCCGTTCTTTGGACCTTTTCTTACGGCCCACATATAATGCTTGTTTAAAAGAATTAAAATAAGAAAATCTAATATTGTAAATTTATGGTCACATCATTCGCCATGGAACCATTCAGGTGTAGAATATTTGAACTATTTTTAAACGTAGGCATGCCGTAATAAAATTTTTCTTATGACATAATACTTGTCTTATTATTTATATCTTTATTTAGTGCTCTAGTAGTGCTTTCGCTCTATTGAAAGTCAATAGACCTATTAAATGATGTTTTTCCATACAATCTTTTAACCCTTGGTTTCTCCGTTAAATTTTGATTAACAAAAAAAACAAATTAAAACACGCATCTTATTATTTTTTATTTCAAGTGTTTCACGAATTTTGAAGTCAATATGCCTATCAGTTCATTTTTTCGTAGTTTTCCCATATTCTCAAAATTGTAATCAACCATGTGAAAATATAAACCAATAATTTTACTTCGAACTCGCCACGTAAAAATATTTGCAAACATTTTAAATTGGGATCAACCACCAAATTTTTAAATCAATCAAAGCATTGGCCAGCAAAAAGCCATACACCACAAAGATTCGATTGTGCAGCAAAACCAATCGGCAAGACAAAAAAGCACGCACACAATAAACGACAACACCAAAAACCATAGCGAATCCCGAATCATCTTCGTTGAAACGACAATGACGATGCTTTTTGTTCGTTGTTTACTCTCCGCTTGCGCTTCGACGAACAAGATCGCAAACTGTTGAGCGCCAGCAAATTTCCGCAACATATGCCTCCGCTTATCTCTTCCCCCCCGCGTCCAGAAACACGCTTGACAAATTTTGAAGATGCGTATTCTTAATCTATACTATTACACTGCAGAGCATAACTATAGACGCACCCAAATTTTTGCGTTTCTGAGCAATTAAAAATTTTTGAGAAAAATCTGATTATGCAGGATGAAAGAGCTTTAAAAGTTATTAACTTTAGGTTCTTGTGCAAATTAAAAAAAAAAAATTTGCTGAACATTGCGATTAAAAATTTAGTTTTTGGCTGGTGCATAACTATAGACGCACTTTGAACATTTTATTTTGAGTACAATAATGACGTGTTAAAGAAAACAAATGTAAGTTGTGTGAGTGTCAGTAGTGTGTAGGTCCTTCTTTGTTTTGGATAAGCTCGAAAACTCGGTTTGGCAAGCTTTCTAGAAGGTTTAAGCGCACAGAATTGCTTATCGACTCCCAAGCTTGAATAATTGCCATTTTTAAGCTTTCCACCATGTCGTATTGCTTGTTTTCAGCAAACACAATGCGCACCAGTATTCCCCACATGTCCTCCATGGAATTTAAATCTGGAGAACAAGCTGGCCATTGAAGAAAAGGAATGTGATGTGTCTGGAGCCAAGTGTTTGTCTCGTTGCTTTTGTGAACAGAGGCATTATCTGGTTGAAAAATTAGTCCACTTCGCCGATATCGGTTAAAAAATCGTAGCAGATTCGTTTGCAAGAGTGTAGTGTACTCTGCCGAATTCCTTTGCGTACTAGGAAAAGCCAGCTCCAACATACCGTTCCCACAAAATGCTCCCCACATCATTAAGGAACCCCCTCCGAAACTTCTTTTGGAAAAATATCGCGGTCCCTTGCGTAAATCTCTCCAGTAAGAGTTAAATCCATCGAGTTAAATCCATCTGGGCCGTCAAGGTTAAACTTCTTTTCATCGGAGAATATTATCTGATAGAAAAATTCATGCTTTAGAAAATTAAGGGGCCCGAACACTTTAAACTGCGATTTTTCATATGTTTTTTATTTTATTTATTAAAAAAAAACGGACGTTCCGATTTACATGAAACTTTACACATATGTTAATAAATGTTTAGATTACCTTTTTTACTACCTTTTTTAATTCGATTTGCCCCTTTCAAAACTTAAAACGCGATTATCTCGAAACCATGTTTTTTGACCGCGTTTACAGCATAACTGAAAAAGTTGTTATCCGATCGACCTGATTCAAATTGCATTCTATTCGGGAATAGTGTCGCTTCTGCTCGACGTAGCCGTTTTTCGATTTATGCCAAACTTTTTTTTTATAAATAATTTAGTGCAAAATTTTACGCGAAAAAAAAAACTTTTTTTCAAACAGCCGCCATTTTTTTTCTAATCAATATTTTTAAAATCCCCTACGTCAAACAGTAGCCAGTAATGTATATTTCAAGAATCTTTTTTGTTTTTTGCTCTAGGAGGCTCCGTTATGCTGATTTGCTGTCAACGCGACAAGGGTCATTTTAAAAAGACGACATTTTGGATCAGCTACAGAATACAAACATGGCCGCCAAAAAAAAAAAAAAAATTGTTTTCAATAATCTAAACATTTATTAACATATGTGTAAGGTTTCATGTAAATCGGAACGTCCGTTTTTTTTTAATAAATAAAATAAAAAACATATGAAAAATCGCAGTTTACAGTGTTCGGGCCCCTTAAGGAAGCATAATTGGGGATTCGGAAAACTGTCTTAACTTTTTCCAATCCGTACTCATATTGTTTCAAGCGAATTGCAATCGCAATATGGCGTGGCAATAATCGGGGCATATCTTTCTATTTCTGCCGGGAAATGTTCGGAGACTCCTTTAAGACCCTGTTCACTGTCCAACGAGACACATTAACTCCACAATCTTTTCCAATTTGCTTAGCTGTTCTCATAAAGTTACTAGCGGCACCAATTACACGACATTAAAGTATTATATACTATACTATACTATATATTATATACTTACTATTATATATATACTACTTTTTATCCCTAAAAAACGCACCACAAGGGCACAAACAGTCGAGATTCGAAAATCTCAAAAGGAAGTGGCTCATGATCCCTCCATGAGTGCCTTCATTTTCGAAGCGGACAATCTAGTTCACTTTTGCACACAATTCTCCTCGCGTGCAGTTGAAGAATTTACTGTGCCCATGCTCAAGGCAGCTCAAGCCGATCTGAACGGCTATTATGAAGATGTGAAGGCAGCATACAGAAAAGTCGGTATCACCCCTGATGACGACCTGCCAAGCAACTTCAAGCTTCTTCCTCGAAGCAAGTTGGAGCTATGCCGAGATCGAGCATACCATACAATCGCCCAGATCTCAGATCTTATTGACGTTCAGCAACCTCCCCCCACTGAAACACCACGTCCAGCTGAAACTTCTACAAAGTCAGCGTCTGAGTAGGCAAATAATTCTATTTGCCTAAATGTGCTACCATGCGACACAGAAATTTTTTGCGGTGGGTACGAAGAGTGGCCGTCTTTCCGTGACATGTTAACGGCGGTCTACATAAACCACCCTAAACTCACCTCTGTCCAGAAACTGTATCACCTCAGATACAAGACAGCCGGAAAAGCTGGTGCGATTGTGAAGTAGTACGCATTAAGCGATGCTTACTTTGAACTGGCATGGAATGCGCTGAAATCTTACTTACTTACTTACTTGCGCTGAAATCACGATTCGAAAATCGGCGCATTCTAGTTGACAAACAAGTCAAAACGCTGTTGGGCCTCCCTCAATTAGCTACTGAAAATAGTGAAGCGCTTCAATCGACAATCAACAATTCTCTGTCCGCCTTAGTATCTCAAGGCGTCTCGACAGAGAGTTGGGATCCAATTCTGGTATACATTTGCTCCACAAAACTTCCAGAGGACACTTTATCTCTATGGGAACAATCCCTCAGTTCCCGTAAAGATCTCCCTACTTGGGAGCAAATGGATGACTTCCTCACCAGAAGATATGAGGTCGTGGAATGACTCAACACAGTCAAACCAATCAAGTCCGGGTTGCTTCCGAACCGGGGTTTCAACAGAACCCAGAACTTTTTGGTGGAAAGTGAGCGGACTTTTTCATGTCCGATTTTTTTTTTTTAATACACGCCAACGCGCAGGGGAAACCCCTATAAATGCGGGCATTGCGCTGGTTCAGGAAGGATATATAGGTTGGGAGAAAGGATGTTGGGTGAAGAATTTATGGACTCTTGCTTTGAATCCATCAAGATCATAAGTGCTGGGGAAAACATCTGCAGGGAGACCATTCCACAATCGCGCTGTTCGGGCCAGGAACGAACTTTCTCTGTAGTGCGTAGTGCGCTGGAACATCGTTTCAACGTGGAATTCATGGGCGCTAGTGTTCAAGCGGGTTGCCCGGGGGAATACCCGGAGTGATGGCAGCAAGCTGCTCATCTCCACTGAGCAATTGCCGAAAAAGTAACGGTAAAATAACACCACACATGCCACGTTTCGACGATGTTCCAAGGAGTCAATAGAGCTGGATGCTCTACTGTCCCCTATAAGTTTAATCGCACGGTTTTGCACCCGATCCAGGAGCTCCAAATGGGTTTTTGAAGCCCCTGCCCATAGGTGCGAGTTAAACTCCATTTTAGGTCAGATATAGGTGGTATAAATGATGCAGAGATCGGACGGAGTGAAATATTTTTTGCACCGCTTTAAAAAGCCGAGGCACTTGGCTGCTTCTTTCGACACGCCAAAAATATGATCGTTCCAACGAAGATCGTTCTTAATGGACATGCCCAGAACATCAAGAGCTGCCGATTCTGCAATACTCACACCATCCATAACCAGGGATGTGTTGGGATGTGGGGAGACTCGTTTGTGGGATAACAGGCAACATTGGGTCTTGCGAGGATTAAAATAGACCCTGTTCGCTTGACCCAACTTGGAGATTGTTTGTAGGTCGCTATTAAGTGTATCATTCATACGGCGCCGTTCTCTCTCAATCTCCACAGAGCTAGGGCGCTTTGTGAAGGAGTATGAATGACAAATGGTGCTGTCATCCGCAAACGAGTAGATGGGATTCTTCGTCGACGACAATAGGTCGTTAATGAAGATAAGGAAAAGGGTTGGAGAAAGGACCGAACCCTGCGGCACTCCCGCGCTAAGGAAATGCTTTTCCGAGGCTATGCTGTCTATTACAACACGAATAGAGCGATCATAGAGGAAGCTCGTTATCCAACGAGAGAAGATACTACCGACACCATAGGCAATCAATTTTGGCACGAGTGCTTTATGCCACACTCGGTCAAAGGCCTTGGAAATATCCAATGCAACAACCTTGCTTTAGGTAGGTAGGTAGTTCGCAGGGTCAGTAGTCTTGCCTTTTTTAGGAACTGGTTGAACATTTACCACCTTCCAGCATGTCGGAAATACACCTGTGGTATATGACATGTTGAAAAGTTTGCGTAATGGACAAGCCAGCGAAGTAGCGCATTTTTTCAAAACAAGGGCTGGAATGCCGTCCGGCCCTGAAGCCTTATTTACATCGAGATTTGCAAGCACTGGCATATAGCAAGATACGTTCTCGACTACGGGTAGTGGTTGGTCGCTGGGGGGCAGAGAGGAATTCTCTGCGAAAATTTTAGCCAACAAATTAGCTTTATCATCCGAGTGAGTGATGATTTGATCATTGTTAAGAAGAGTTGGAATTGAAGACGATGTTTGGTTCTTCACCTTCTTAACAAATGACCAAAAGTTCTTACTACCACGCTGGCATTGAAGAACTTTTTTCCTTTGGCGCTGTTCGTGCAGAAACTTTTGGTGCCTTAGGATGGCATTGCATCGATTTCTAGCCTGTTTACGCAGCTGTTCAGTGGCGGCATTTTTATTGCCCTGCCATGCTCTGAAAGCTCTCTCTTTAGACCTGACAGCAATTCTGCATGTCTCATTAAACCAGAGATTGTCCTTAGCTTTAATGCAAATTTTCTTATTAGGGATGAAGGACCGCATTCCCAATAATATAATTTCTTCAACCATTTTGGCTGCGGCATTATGTTTATGTTTCTATCAAGAAAACACAATTTCCAATTGAAGTGGGCGAAAAATTCATTAAGTCCACTCCAGTTAGCTTTATCATACATCCACATTAAGCGCTTCGGGGCTAAGGGCGAAGCATAGCGGATAGAAGAGTATGAGGAAGACGCCAAAATGGTGCAATGGTCCGAGTTACCAAGAGGTGCGTGCATTTCAACATCATATTTTTCATGATGAGAAGTGAGAAAAAGGTCTAGAGTATTGAGAGCTTGCCCAGCAACGCAGGGAATATGCGTTGGTTCATGCACTATTTGAGTCAAGTTATTAGACTCGGCAAAGCCTTCAGGAGTTGTGTGGCTGGATTGGCGTAGCCAATTGGAATTATGAATATTGAAATCTCCAGCAACTACAATTTCACTATTCGGATACGATTCCAAAATATGAGAAATAGAATCAGAGAGAAGATCAAACTTGTTATAAGTAAAATCTCTCCCTGAATTCGGGCTTCTATATAGAAAGCAAAAGTGCAGAATGTGCGACTGGATATTGAATTTAACCCACATGGAGCTAAATTCGGCGTCCGTCGTGTATAGTTGTTGTTGGCACTGGTACGCAACATTACTGCACACATAAAGGGCAAGACCCCTGTGGGGAGAGAATAATGGCAGTAGGTGGTACCCTGGGATGTGGAAATCCAGTGGATCTGCATCCTCACACACCTGGGTCTCACCTAGTGCCATTACATGGGGTTTGTGGAGATTTACAAACGCGTATATTGCGAAAAAGTTCGCCCTGAGCACGCGCACGTTGCAGAAGGCTATACGAAATTTGTCCAGCACCATGACCTGGGTGGGTTAAAGGAAAGCAGTCGGAAATGCGATCTGACGCACTGAAAAATTTGATGTTGCCCTGTGGTAAGTGTTATGCCTTTACCACAGAGCAGTCAATTTCTCAGTGTCGAACAGGACCACATGTAGCGCTACTGAAAACGGACGGAGGAAAAGACAACACGGGAAAAAGAACGCAGCAACAACACAACGCGGACGGGGTCGAAGTGGCGGACAGCGAATTTAACGGTACTTGCACTGCAGTTTAGCGTTTGCAAATGCATTACGCGTTTAAATAATTGTAATATTTTTTGATGTGGCCGCGCGATTTTGGTGGGCCACAACGCGATAGCAGCGACAGACGGGCAATACGCGACACTCTGAACATTTATACGTATATTTAGCACGCGCACACATATAAAAACATTAAAAAACCGCGGAGCAACGAAAGGGCACGTCTGCCCACGCGAATTCTTCACACAATTTGCGGCGCTCCTCACGCGCTCAAATTCTGCACCACCTTTAAAAAGTTGTCTGTTCGAGACCGAGTGAAGGCAGTACGAACACACAACTTGTGCGACAACTGCCTGTCTTACACTCACTTGAAGCGGGATTGTACGATCCAATACACTTGCTTACACTGTCAGAGAAAGCACCTTTCGCTGTTTCACATTTCGGCTGACAACAACCCGCCTCGGCAACGAAACGTAGCTGCTCAAGTCTCCACGACCCAGTCTCACAGTCCACAAACGCGAAAGTCTCCCGTAAGAACGGCCCGGAGTTCTAGGGATGAGTCAAGTTCTGATGAACAGTCCCGCTCACCAAGAACCTCAAAAAATCGGCAAGTGCAGTCTCTTAGCACCACGGTCGAAGAAAAAACATTTCTCCCCACTGCTCTTGTTTTTTTAGAGCATCTTGGCGTACACCATAAGATTCGAGCCCTTATCGATCAAGGTTCGCAACGGACATTTATCTCGCCCAAAGTGCAGAATCGACTGAGAATCCCTACGCTGAGGACCAGGGCCGTAGCTAGGGGGGCGGGGGTTAGGGGGTTCTGACCCCCCGAAATGTTAGAACATTGTTTTAATTTATAATATTCTAAACTAGTTACTAATCACACCATGCATGGCTACGTTTACATTGAGCCCAAGTGCCTAATTAAGTTAAATTAGTAATTTAATTTAGCTTGGAAGCTTGTTTTCAGTCAGCTGTCGGGTTTTGATTTGAGTAACCCCCCCCCCCCGAAAAAAAATCCTGTCTACGGGCTTGCTGAGGACTCAGATCGAAATATCTGGAATGGGTGGAAAAACCATCCAAAACTCAAACCAATCTGCAACGTAACGCTAGTCGCATCTTGAACTGGCACGAAACTCACCATACAGGCAATTGTACTCCCACAGTTGACCAAACTTCTTCCCATTTTCAATGTGGGCCTGAGAGAGTGGAAACACGTCGCCATGCTGGACCTAGCAGATCCCAACTGCTTTAAACAGGCCCAAATCGACATGGTCATCGGAAGCGATTTACTTCCTCAAATCCTTCTCGAAGGAATCCACCGGAATATGTGTGGCAGCCTCCTTGCCCAAAACACCATATTCGGTTGGATCATAAGTGGACCACTCCCCTAGAAAGTGTCAACATTTTCGACACAAGTGGAAGAAGTTTCCAATGAACTCCTAAGTTCCCAGCTCAAACGCTTTTGGGAACAAGAGGAAATTCCACAAGAGGAAATACCATCTGACCCGGCGGTCAGATGGTAGATGTGGGAAAAATGTATAGACAGATTCTTGTCCACCAAGATGATCAAGAGTTTCAGCGAATCCTCTTTCCTGAGTCTCAAAATTCCCCCATTCGAGACTTTAGGCTCAAAACAGTGACGTTTAGTGTGAACTGTGCTCCTTTCTTAGCCATTTGAACTCTTCGACAACTGGTTGAAGATTCAAAGGACAAATTCCCGTTGGCGGAAACAGTCCTTCTCAAGGAGACTAATGTTGATGAAATTTTGTCCGGTGCTCAAACCGTTTCCGAGGCAGTTGACACACTGACATAAGTGATCGATGCCCTTAAATCCGCAGGATTTCCTCTTAGGAAAATTACTTCTAATCATCCGAGGGTCCTGGAAAATATTCCCACCTCAGCACTTCTCGATTCCGACTTCGTAAAATTCGAAAGTGCCAGCTCCACAAAAACACTTGGAATGAGATGGAACGCTTTGTCGGATACTTTCTCGTATCGTTCCCATCTCAGAAACGAGTTCTGCCACGAAGCGACAGATTCTCTCTGCGGTCGCAAAATTTTTTGACCCGGCAGGATGGCTCTCGCCCATTATAACTCAAGCCAAGGGGCACAATAGATCAACTTTGGTCTCAGTGCACATTTCCCCTGTAAAATCTATCTAACTCAAGCCAAGTTACTCCTTCAAGAGCTTTGGTTGGAAGGCACGGGTTGTGACGAATGCGTACAGCCCGGGTCCCTCATAAAGTGGAATCAATTCATCAAGAGTTGTTCGTCCATCAGCGAGATCGAGATCCCCCGATGGGTACAATTTTCACCTCTGAAGCGAATCCAACTTCACGGATTTTGTGATGCTTCAGAAAAGGCATATTACGCAACTCTTTATTTGCGCGCCACTGACAGCGATGGCAAGATCTCGTGTCACCTGCTCGTGGCAAAGGGTAAAGTTGCACCTCTGCAGACGGTAAGCCTGCCGCGATTAGAATTGCGCGGCGCCATTTTACTCTCTCAATTATCCAAATGCCTTACAGAAAATCTCGATATGAACCCTGAAGACACCCTCTTCTGGTCGGATTCACAAATAGTTCTCGCCTGGCTAGAAAAACCTCCAAGCACTTGGAAGACGTATGTAGCCAACCGCACAGCCCAGATTCTGAAAAATGTCGGCAATGCCACTTGGCGTCACGTTATCAGCCGTGACAATCCCGCCGACCTAGGTACTCGCGGGTGCAAGCCTCAAGAACTTGTAGCAAACCCGCTGTGGTGGAATGAACCCAACTGGCTTCAGTCACCTGAAGAAGCCTGGCCTAAATTAACTCCCTCCAATATTGCTCCACCAGAGCAGGGGAAGGTCGAAGTTCATCTCACGCTGGAGGAACTATCAGACATCCTCGATCAGTTCTCCTCCTATTATCGCGCGCTACGTGTCATTGCGTACGCGTTCAGTTTTGTCCATAACGGACTCGCTAAGAGGAGCAACTTTCCCCTCAAGTTAAATCCATTCGTTTCCCAAAATGAGATTCAGTTTGTCAAGACGAGACTCCTCTCGTTAGCCCAGACACGTTTCCACCACCCAGAACAAACCGCGTTGACCAACAAGACCGCTCTTCCTAGAAAAAGCACGATTTTGACTCTCAATCCGTTCCTCCACAAGGACGGCTTGATGAGAGTTGATGGTAGATTGGCCCAGGCGTCGCTTGGTTACAATGAGCGCCATCCGATAATCCTACCAGAGGCATCTCGGTTCTACACGTTGTACCTTGAGTTCCTCCACTCTTCTCTTACACACAGAACTTCGGCTCATGTTCAGAATGGCAAGAGTTTTACATTCCCCGTCTAAAGCCTCAGATCAAGAAATGCATTCGCCTATGCAAGTTCTGCACGGTTCAGAGACAGAATTTTCGATCACAAATTATGGCAGCTCTTCCACCAGAGCGTTGCACCCTGCCAATCCCATTTTCGACGATAGGTGTTGATTTTGCGGGCCCATTCCAGATCAAAGCATCTTAGCTCCGAACGGCAACCTTCCTCAAAGGTTATGTCGCGGAGTTCGTCTGCTTTTCAACCAAGGCCATTCACTTGGAACTATGTTCTGCCCTCACCGCAGAGCCATTCCGCGCGGCATTTGCCAGATTCGTTGGCAGACGAGGCCTCCCCGCAAAATCATGTCGGACAATGGCACCATTTTCACACCATCACTATTTTGTGATACACTTTATTCTCTTGGCTTATTTCAAATAAATGATGTTGCCAATGATCTCAACAGAGTATTAGATCTCATCTTTGTAAACAATGATCTCGCTTTTAAGATTTATAAGTATGACATGCCTCTAACTTGTGAATCGGTTCATCATAAGGCAATGGCCATGTATTTTCCTTTTATTGATTTACGGAATAATCTGCATGAACCCGAATACTTTTATAACTTCTCCGCCGCAAACTACGTTGCTTTAAATCAATTTTTTGATTCAGTAACGTGGAATAAATTATAGGAATCCTTAGACATAGCAAATATGTACATACAATTTAAAAATGTATTAGCTGAAGGACTTGATTTGTATGTTCCAAGGCGCGTCAGAAAAAGAACATTTAACCTGCCTTGGTTTAATAGCGAACTTATCAAACTAAAGAACTTGCGCTCGAAGGCACATAAGAAATTCAAAAAATCGCAGTCGGCTGCCGACGAATCAGTTTTCACACTCCGTAGGAGAGAATATGAATGCCTCAGTAAGTTTTTGTATAAGAGGTATGTCAGTTCTCTTGAAACTGATATCAAGGTCAATGCTAAGTCTTTTTGGGTCTATTATAATACGAAGCGCAAAACAAATGGAAACCCTAATTCAATGGAATTCAAAGGCTCAATTGCGTATTCGACGCAAAGTACACTATGATCAATAAGTACCGGGACTGTGTCAAAAAAACAAAATGTTTTTATTCTTTTGGTAAATTTATTTTATCCCCTTCAAAACAAGCCCTATCTGAAGCAATACACATATGCCAACGCTTAATCCAATCGTCCATGCACTTCTGGTAAGCCGAAGCAGGTATGGCCTTCAGCTCTCGCGTCGCATTTTCTTTTATGACCTATATGGACTCAAATCTGTTTCCACGAAGCGGTAACTTGAGTCGGGAGAACAGGAAAAAGTCACATGGTGCCATATCTGGAGAATAGGGAGCCTGATCGATGATATTCACACTGTGTTTGTTCAAATAATCGCGAATAATGTGTGCTTTGTGAGACGGCGCATTACGTTGATCAACAAACTTATCCATTGTAAAATGCGACGAAGTACAAAAAGTTGACTGACGCTAACAGCTGCCAAACAAAAACGAATGATGCAATCCCGCTCAAAATTTTACACAGATATCAGTTAAGGTCCTACCGACTCTCTCGAATCTCTGTCACCGAAGAGCAAGTCTTTGAAGCTCTTGAATCTTTAGACTCGGCCAAAGGTGCTGGGTATGACTTGCTACCACCCGCTTTTTTAAAATACTGCGGAAGTTCGCTGTACATTCCTATCGCAATAACTTTTAATGAATCTCTTAGCACAGGGTATGTACTCGATGAATGGAAAACAGCTTTCATTTCACCGGTATACAAGTCCGGGCTAAGAAACTGTGTTGAGAACTACAGGCCAATTACAAAGCTTTCTGTTATCCCTAAGCTATTAGATAAAATAGTTAATAAGCACCTATTCCAAGCTCTAAGAAACCATATTTTTACGCAACAACATGGGTTTTTCCCTGGCAGGTCGACCTGCACGAATTTAGCGATTTTCACGAATTTCGTAATTAACAGTGTCGAACATGGAGTGCAGGTGGATACTTTATGTACCGACTTTGTAAAGGCATTTGATAGTTTGAACCAAGTATTGCTACTTGCAAAGTTAGAAAGACTTGGCATTCACTCGTGTGCGCTAGCCTGGTTGGAGTCCGACCTAACTAATAGGCAGCTTGTTGTAAGGGTTGGCCAAGGTATCTCCCAACCAATTGTTGTTACATCTGGTGTTCCGCAGGGAAGCCATTTGGGACCCCTGCTTTTTTCAATTTTTATCAACGACATTGCGTTGGTTCTGAGATCTTGTCATGTCTTAATGTATGCTGAAGACTTAAAAATCTATCGCAGCATTGCAAACCGATGTGACCAGTTTGAGCTACAGCTGGACATAAATAACCTAACTCGACTCTAAGCTTAGATTCGACTTTCATAGGGAATATGTAGTTTCCTCAGCTAATTCTAAACTGGGTTTTTTAATGCGAAACTCTAAGTACTTTAAAGATCCACTAACTCTTAAAAGCCTTTTCGCAAGTTTGGTTAGGTCTATTCTAGAGTACGCATGTATTATATGGGATCCCAATTTTGAAGCTCACATAATCAGACTAGAGAGAGTTCAAAGACGTTTCACCCGTTTTGCTCTTCGCAGCTTGGGATCCCAATTTTGAAGCTAACATAATCAGACTAGAGAGAGTTCAAAGACGTTTCACCCGTTTTGCTCTTCGCAGCTTGGGATCCCAATTTTGAAGCTCACATAATCAGACTAGAGAGAGTTCAAAGACGTTTCACCCGTTTTGCTCTTCGCCGCTTATACTCCAATCGAATCTATCCCATCCTACGAACTTAGATGTCGAATTTTAAGCCTACAAAGTCTCGAGTGCAGAAGAAAATGCTCGGTATTCTATTTATTAAAGATATCTGCGACTATAAGATTGATTCGCCGGAACTGCTTATGCTTCTGCCTTTTCATGTGCCAGGAAGAGCTTTAAGAGAAAAGGATATTTTTTATAGTGCGGTCCATAGAACTAAGTATGGAAAAAATGAACCGATTCATAAGTTTACATGTCTATGTAACACTGTCAGTAAATATGTCGACATGGATGCAGGCCGTATGGTCTTTAAAAAGGAGCTAATTACACAGTACAACAATTTTGCGATTTACAAAAAACCCGCGGAGTTTCTCAACTGTTCCTTATATTTTCGGAGTCGCTGATCACGAATATGTAATTATTTTTTTCGGGTCACCTCTTGTTTACGTTTTACAGGGTCTTCAAGTTACAAGCTACACCCCAATTAAAAAAATTAATTTAAATGGTTCAACTTATCCTAGTCTAACAATATTGGTATCAAAAGAAAGAGAATTATATCTCCAACTCAAATCAAATAATTTTTTTTTAATTATCCTGGCGGAAGGATATAAAAATGTCCTTTTAAGAATGTATTCTTTATTATCCTGGAAGTTTGAAAATTTGAAATTTTGAAAAAATTATATTACAAAACCCTTACCATGCACCAACACATTGTGAAATTTCATGTTGATCAGTCCATTGGTTCGGCTGAAAAAATTTGAATTTTTGAAGTTTATTTCAACTCAAAAACTTAAATCATTCCAAAATATTTCACAGTGCAAACAATTTCAACTCTTCACAAAAACCCGCCCAGTTTCTGAACTGTTCCTTATAATTCCGGAGCTGCTGATCACGAATATGTAATTTTTTTGTTTTGGGTCACCTCTAGTTTGGGTTTTACAAGGCCTTGAAGTTGCCAGCAACACCCACCTTATTTTATTTTTCATTAGATGTAAGTTATTTTTGTAATCCTTGAGGGCTAAGCCCGGTAAATGTAATACATAAATAAATAATTCGTTGGCGCCCACAGAGCTATGAGCCGAGAGTTCCTTCAATTCTCCAAAGAGGTATCCCACGACATCCTGAAGAAATATTCCACTCAAGGAGTCGATTGGGTTTTCATCCCCCCAGTGCACCTCACATGGGCGGGTTGTGGGAATCTGCAGTCAAGAGTTTCAAAACTCATCTCAAAAAGACTGCCGGCCACCACAAATTCAACTTCGAAGAGTTCACAACTCTTCTTGCTAGAATTGAAGTCGTCTTGAATTCCCGACCATTGTCCCCTCTCTCGCAAGATCCATCTGATCTCTTACCGCTTACTCCAGGTCACTTCCTGCGAGGCGCCCCTCTCCTGTCACCTCCCGAACCCAATTTGGAAGATCTATCCTTGATCAACCGATGGGAGAAGCTGAAGGCTCTTCACCATGAGCTCAGCCGGAGATGGAAAGCTGAATATCTCCACGAGCTCCAAAAGAGGCACAAGTGGCAACATCCCCAACCGGAGATAGAACTGGACCAGTTAGTCGTCGTCAAGGACGAGCTGCTGCCCCCCACCGAATGGAGGTTAGGACGGATCATCGCCTTACAAGGACCCAACGGCTACGTCCGAGTAGCCGATGTCCGCATACAATCCGGCACACTCACACGCCCGATTGTGAAGTTGTGTGTTCTACCCATCGTGTAGAATACCCAATGCTTATTATAAACATCTTTAAAATTATTCGCGGGCATAGCTGTCCATTTACCAATATAAGACACTAAAGTCTGCTCCCTTTGTTCTCTCTTCGCAGCTCCATCATGGACGATACGCACAAGTGTCAGCTGTGCCACCGCCCTCACCATTTGAGGTTCTGTCGCGAGTTCCTGGCTATGAACCCCGGCCAACGCGACGACGTGGTACATGCCCACGGCTATTGTCGCAACTGGTTGGCCCGGTCCCACACCACGGGGGCCTGTGATTCGCCAAACAGTTGTAAAGAGTGTGGATGAGCGCACCACACGATGCTGCATCCCGTGGACATCCTGCAGCGAGCGGCCCCCTCTAGACGGAGGAGAGGTGCAAGACCGGCAAAACAGCCCACCACTTCGACGCAGAGCCAACACCGCCGCCGCCGGCACAATCCTCAGACTCCAGCACAGTCCACACGCCGCCCTACTCACCCCCCGCTCGTATTGCGCATCCCTCGCGCACCCGTCGGGGAGCGGCACGCTCAACGGCATCGGCTCGGGCCGGTCAGGCACGCCCAGCCTCAACCAGTGACGCCAGCAGCAAGCCGCGTTACCATCGGGCTGGATCCAGCTCTGCTCGCCAGGGCGTCACCACCAGCCAGCCTCGAGGACGCAAGGCCCAGGCGCTGTTGACACAGGCCATCAAATCTTTGACGGAGTTGAGGGGGTCTTTTAAATGCACGAGTGCATCCGGCCACAGGATGTTCACGTCGTTGTCTGCCGTCGCCGCGCATCACCTGTAAAGTAATATGTTAACTATGAATAAATAAACATAAATAATACCGCTTATTATTCTCTCATCTCCTCTCCCACCTCGTTTACTTACCTTATCCTTATATACTTACCATTTGTGCATGTCCGCTATTCCTCATCCGCTATCCTCTCTTATATACTTACCCTATCTACCTACCGACGGCATCCCTTGTTGTCCAAAACGGTGCTTGTGCAGTCGACGGTTACTCATCCTTCGATCCTCGACCTGAACACAACCAGCGATCCGCGACACCGAATCAACAAACACTTTATACATTTTATTTTCACACAAATCATAATTATAATCACCTGGATTAACACAAACCCACACATGGTGTACACACAGTTTATAAATATTAGACAACACCAATGCTCACAAACATTGTAATTGTTCACCAACATTTTACCACTACACACTGAATTACCACCAATAAAGACGCATTATAATGTTTTGAAATCAATCATTGTTCTACAATAATTTAGTGCGCGTTCGTAGAGATTCTTCGCGGCGCGAACAAATATGTAATAGTTCCTTTTGTTATTTTATAAAATAGACTGTGCTATTGATTGAATTCATTCGTGTTATTTTTTCTATGTAATCGGCATCGGCCAAATCTCGCCCTTCCGGCGGATTAATCAGCATAGGCCAAACAATTTGGTATTGGTCGGACTTAACCTAGACCTACCACCCTAATGAAACTTAGTAACTCTCGGGGGTTTAGGTGCTTGACGTCCTCTTCTCCAAGCCAAAACTGGCCCAGGTATCGTTATTTGCTGCGACAAGCCGCAATACAGTGCAATATGATGTACTTACCTGTTCTATCCCGATTGTATGGATATGTTTCCTCAAACTGCAGTGCCCAGGTAGAAGACCTGTGACCAGTCTAAGCCGTTTCTCCTTAGTTTAAGGCATTCTTCACTCCATTTGGGGTTATAATCTTTGATGAAGATTTTCTGTTGCCTGAGACCGGAGGCGCTAGACCAGTGTTCTGTTTTCCTGGTCCTTTCCTCAAGTCTCAGTGACTCCGTTATGGCGCTTTTGCCCAGCCCAATGAAGGGTTCAGGACCCAGGGGGGGCCTGGCTGCCGCGGTTCTAGCGAGACTGTCCGCTTCCTCGTTTCCTTCGATACCTCTTTGTCCTGGAACCCAGAGGATATTCATCTAGTTACATCTGCCCAGTGCATTCAATGCCTCAATGCATTCCAGCACTAATCCTGAGGTTATCTCATATGATGGCTGCTTGGCTGTCGGAGCAGATGACGATGTCCTGCCCTCTGTACTCGCGTTCGAGGTTGAATTGCACAAAGAGCCTTATAGTATACAGTTATAGTTACAATTATATAGTTACAATTAATAGTGCTTGAGGCGAGGTCCAAGTACCCCTGCCCCTGTCCCCTAGTGTGTTTTCGAGCCGTCTGTAAACCACTTAATTGTTTGAGGTCTAAAATGGATCTGGCCAGGCCCAGTCTGCTTTATTGCTCATATAAAATCCGAAGTGTTTTTTCCTAGTTATATGTTCTTGTTATTGTATCCAACGGATACAAAACATAAGGGTTACTAGTGCCTAAAGATGTGATCCCCACTTTACTGGTTCTGTCCAGTCCAAGAATTGTACGCTTGGCCGCCATCTCAATTGCTATGGCAATGGCGATATGTTAAGTATCACCTCCAGTGCCACCGTGTGACAGGCTCTCATAGCACCTGTAATGCACGTGCACGCAAGTCGTTGGACCTTGTCGAGTCTTTTCCTAACTGTCGTGAGTGTGGCTCCCGGGGTCCATGCCACTGCTGCATATGTGAGTACTGGCCTCACAATCATAGTATACATCCATTTCAGTATGTTCGGGTTACATCCCAAGTTTGGCCTGTTAAGGATCTGCATACCATGACCGCCATTGTTGCTTTATCAATAACTGCCTCCTCATGCTTGTTCCAAAGTAACTTCGAGTGTTACACCAAGTTACTTCACCTCTGGTTTACAAGCTATGCTCTTCCCGAGCAAGCGTATTGTCCGCATGTGTGGCAGCTTTCTTTTCCATGTAAAAGGTAGTATGGTGGTTTTGTCCGGGTTTATTCGGAGGTCTTGTGTGATGGTGTTCGCGATACACCATTTTTGGGTTTTTTCAAGCCTCTTTAGATTATGTCACAGAGAGTGTCTTCAAATCTTCCTCTAGCGATAATGACAATGTCGTCGGCATAGCCTTGACACGTTATTCTTTTGTTTGTCAGTAGTTCGTGGAGCTCATCCACTACCAGACTCCACAGTAGTACATAGTACCCCGCTGCTGCACCCTTTGCTAGCGACTTGTGCAGTCTTGCTGCCTGAGAGGTGGAAGAAATTTCTTCGTAAAACCATTGGAAACTAGCCCTTTTAGCACTTCTTTTGTGTACTTCTTTTGTGTACTTAGTGAGAGCGGCGTAGATTCCTGCCAGTCCCCTGTTCGCTTTGCCCTGTTAAAGAGCCTCCGCGTGTCTGTTTTGCCAGGGTGGTATTCCACCACGGTGTGGCTTTCTTCCTGGTCGTCCTACTCTCAGGGCAACTTAAGTGATAAGCATTGATTATTGCCCCATTTACTGTTTCAACCACCTGCTCGATTTCGAGGGGATGCCGCATCTTGCCCCGCAAATCCAGCAAGGGTTGATCCTCTTCGAGCAACCTTGTAAATTTTTCCCAGTCGGTCTTCGTGGGGTTTCTAGTTGAAGGTGACTCCATTAGGGTGGCTGCTAATATAAATTCGATCATCCTGTGATCTGATAGGGAGGGCTCATTCGATATTCTCCAATGAGATACATTGTCGTTTATCCTACTGTTACCTATGGTAAGGTCTAGGACCGCCCGCACAACGTGGGGAGGAATCGCCATGCCTTCTCCTGGGAAATACGCCGACGCTAGGACGATCTCGAAGTCATCGATTTGGACCGCCATCGCCACCGCAACCCTCGGTCCCTCGACATGTACTCTGAAATACAACCATAGTTAGTATGTTTCTAACTACCACGCAGGCACGAGGTATCTCGTGCCTTGTGTCCCAAATTTCCTTGGTTTGCTGCGAGTTGAGCCCGCAGACTCTGCCGTTATAGCACCAGAGCTCTTGCACTAGGGGCGCCCCGATGTGGTCTCGGGTGAACTTATGCGCTAAGACGGCCTTTCCGCTTTCGTGTGATGACGGTTGATTTGAACAACCTTCATGTTTCGAGTTTTAGAGTTTAGGACAGGCCTCAACATCCATCTCCAGCAGCGTCGTTAACGAAATGTCGTCCGACAGCTGCTCCTCTTCCTCGTTCGTACCACCTTGAACCCCCAGCGTTTCAAGGTTCAGTTCCTCAAGGGAATCTTAAGAGGTTTTGAAAGACTACTTCTGCCCCGACTGCCTCTCCTTCTTCCTGTTTTTTCACGGTTTCCACCGGTGTATTCCTACTTTCTACAGTTACCGAGGGGAGGCCTGCCGGACATTCAGGCCTCCAGGTCTGGGGGCATGAACTTGGATGCCGCCATACCAGAAGTTGAGGGCATTCTCATTTTTCCTGATCTTGGCGAGGGATTTCTTGTCAATCACCAAGTTCCACAGCACACCCGTGCCCTCTTCCTTGGAAGAAACTACCTTCAAAAGGTTCGTGTAGACCCCAGAATTTTTCGCTTGGATTAGCGCAAAAAGCTTGCTAGGTTTCTGTCCAGTGCTCCTGGAAAGGAATATGGTGACGTGGTGTGTCTTGGGGACGTCATCCCCAAGGCACACACGAAGCCCAACCGATCTTCCAGGTTCGGGACTACCTGCTGGAGCCAGTCTGCCATCCATGATGTGCGTGCGAATTTTTACAAGGTTGGAAGGGACCTACAGTTTTATGCCGATTCCGAACTGCGAGTTGGGAGCTTTTTCATAGGCAATTTTACTCTCAGAGGTTTGCCGTTTCCTGCTGAGAAAACAGCCGCCGAAAGAAACATTGTTGTTTTTCTTTCTTTTTTTCGGTGCTAGCGCAACGGAGACTTGAACCTGTGTTCGAGAGTTTAATTTGACTCACGGCCTAACGTACTAGCCAACCGAGCTACGGCGGCTGCCGTACTCCATTTATGCCGCAAAACGTTGCAAAAATCAAAAATTTCATGAAAGCGTTCGATCAAATAATCGCATCTTATCGAGAATTTCAGGGATTACGAAAATGTAACTTTCATCAATTTCGGAATAGTAGTTTGGGAGGTAGAGCCGCTCAAAATTTACAATTTTTCCACATCAAGAAAAATGTGTATTTTTGGTCTTTATAGTCATCATCAAGACTGATTTGTATGTAAATTAAGCGACCAATCGGTAACTTGTTGTTTTTTCTAAAAGGTACGTTAATTGTAAATAAACAAAATTAAAAATGTTTCTTCTACCTTAAAAGTTCGATGCAGTTTCTACCAGTTGCTCGATAAATCTATATTTCAACCTTCTTTCCAACTTTGATCGAGAATAAAAAATACACGAAAAAAAAACCTCCACGAAATTGGGAGTGATTATTTATGAATTACTCTGGTCGGAAAACACGCAGGTATACGAAAAATCACGCACATTTAGTTCGGTGAAAACTCCATTTTGTGTTGCTGGCATTTATCCAATCACGCTCAAAGGGACCGGCCGATTTCAATGAAGTTTTCTTTGTTGGATTTGTCTTGAGTCAGTTCAGGTTTGTGCGAAAATAAAATTCCGGAAAATCTCTTGGAAAAGTCGGAAAATCCCTGTCATTTTTTACTGTGAATTCTGAAAATTTTCAGACGATTACGTTGGAACCATAAGTCACACATCATTTAAATTCGCTACGAACGTACTATTTAGTCAGGTGATCAGGGTTTGGGTTTAAGGTAAAGCACCTGACTGTACGGATGGGGACATGGTCTGCATCTTCGGCTGCGATCCCTATGGGTACCAGGCCAAGCAGACTCAACGCCTCAACAAGGGTTGCTTCTGCAACCGGACAGTCCCTGAGCGGCTGTTGGGGCCAGTCTTCTCAGCCGGCAAAGTTTGAGCTGCGGAAATCCAGGAGCGTGTGACCCACAGTGGGCGGCTCCCTGGTCAGCGTCTGATCTCCATGTTAGGAGCGGCTGCTTTTCCCATCATCGTGGCGTGATAGATGTCAAAGAAACGCCAGAGCGGAAGGTGACCCCCTTCATCAAAACCATTCTGGAGGGCTCCCATAAGGACTCTTTTACGGTACAGGGAGTCGGATTCCCAGTACCGGCGATAGACAGTGGGCAAGCGGGCTATCTGGCGTCATCATCCAACGACCGCTTAGGCTTTGCAGCGGGACCCCAGGCTGCGTGGTCTACTAATGCTACTGGGAAACAGGAGACGCCCAAAACTGCTTTAAGTAGGCAAAAGGCGCATGAGATCACCGCACAGGCTGACCCCTCACTTTCGGGGTGGTGCCTCGGCTCCAGGGCCTTCGACTCGACGCTGCTATAGTGGAGGAATCCATGATTCTCTCGCAGAGTAGCAAAGCCGGGTCGATGGACTCTGAGGCGGAGGCGGCACTCCCGGAGGAGGGGAACGAACCTGCGGCCAAAGAAGCAGGCGGCGACTTCCGGTGCTAAGACCTCGACGCTGAACAGTCGACCACCAGTACAGCAACGGCGGTAAAGCCTGGTTCTAGGGCCACGGCCGCTAAAGCTGTACGACCGGACAGAATAGGGATGGCGAAGCCTGGGAACAGTGCCACAGCTGTCTCGTCAGGAAGGAAGGCTGATCAGAAGCCCTCCACCTCGACAAAGCCCACTTCCACCGTAGTGGAAAAGGCTGTCAAAAGGGGTAGATCGGGAGACGATCAGCCTACAGAGGAGGGGAAAAAGCTGAAACCCCCAGCCGACTTCTCCTCTCCACAAGAGCTGCAGATTGCTGTAGTGGACCGGATCGATCCCAATGGGAAAATTCGTCCGGAAAACTGGCTCTCTGTTGAGACGTGCATTCTGCGAGCGCTGCTCGGGGCGGCGGACGACGAAATCGACTTCGAGGGCGCTGGCTGGCAGTGGGGCGTAAAACTCGTCGGGTGTGGCAACAGCCAGTCACTTGACTTTCTGATGCGCACAATCGGCGGTCTTGAGCCTCTTTGACAGGAGGAAATACTTCGCGACCGATTGCCCCTCCGACCTATCGTCCCTCCTCCAGTCGTGGAGGATGCCAACACGTTGAAGCTAATAGGTCGGCAGAACAGCGGCCTTAATACTGGAGAGTGGAGAGCAATTTGAAGGTGAGGAGCCACGATCGAAGAAGTTCCGGAACCTTGTTGCGCACGTCCGATCACGGAGACTTGATCTCATCATCGGGTGTGGCGCCAACGCTCATCACGTTCAGTGGGGAAGTTCCGGCACCAACAGCAGGGGTGAGTCCATTTTTGAGTTTCTTAATTCTAACCTTATGCTATGTAATAGGGGCAATACGCCAACTTTCCATAACAGGGTAGAAGCATCAGCAAATCTGATGGATCATGGACGGAGTCGAGGGAGGAGCTTCTTCAGATCCTCATGAACACTCACTTTCATGGATGCACGGGTGTTGTTGAGACGACCACGTCGCATAGGCAACAACCACCGCGACCAGGTGGTCTAGTTCAGAGGATAATTAGCGAAGCCAAGGTGGCATGGGCAATTGACTCCTTCAGCCCGTATAAATCCCCGGGCCCTGATTGTGTCATTCCTGCTATGCTACAATGGTCGAGGGAGGCGGTGGTCAAGGTCCTGACGAGAATCTTTCGGGAATCTTTCCAACGAGGAAATTTTCGGCGTGCCTGGAAAGAGGTTAGGGTAGTGTTCGTTCCCAAAGGAGGGAAAGTGAACCATTTAACAGCAAAAGACTACAGACCGATCAGCTTTTCATTGTTCTTACTGCTGGAAGACGTCTATATTAAAGAAATGGCACTGTCCGGAGGACTCTGCAATGCGCAACATGCGTATTGCAAAGGAAAATCTGTCGACAGCACCCTGCATGAGGTTGTTCAGACGATCGAAAGATCGCTGAACGTTAAGGAGTATACGTTAGCCGCTTTCCTCGATATCGAGGGGCCTTCAATAACGTTACCGTGCGTTGATTACGCACTAAGAAAATTCGGAAGTTCTTAAAAAGGTGATAAAGTGGACCAGTGACATGCTCAGCACCAGAACGGTCCATTCTAACTTAGGCCTGTGCTCAGTGAGAAAATTCACTACAAGGAGCATACCACAAGGGGGTGTTCTTTCGCTTCTGCTGTGGCTCCTTGTAGTCAATAGCATCCTCGAGATCTTCGAAAGCAGGAGGCTACGAGTAGTAGCATATGCAGACGACATCACTATCCTGATCCCTGGAAGATTCCTGTTCACAATCAGTTCTAAAGGAACTTTCCAGACAGAGCCAAATGGTCTAGGGGTTAATCCCTCGAAGACTGTTTTGGTAATGTTCACCCGGGAATACAAAATACCGAAGTTTATGCTGCCTAAACTTGGCGGCACGAATCTCACCCTATCACCCGAGGCAAAATACCTCGACACCATACTCGACTCCAAGCTCTCTTGGAAGTGCAATGTGGAAAAGCGGGTGCAAATGGGCCTCAATGCTTTTTACATTCTTAAAAGGGATTTCGGGAAAAAGTGGGGATTGCAGCCGACTATCGTTCATTGGATGTATACCGCGATCATACAGCCGATCCTAAGTTGAGGAGCCATTGTCTGGTGGCCGGCTACGGGCACCAAGACACTAGTAACGCAACTGACGAAGGTGCGGAGGCTAGCGACTATGGGAATAGCAGGCACTATCAAAACCACCCCCCAGACTGGGCTGGATGTGATCTTGCACCTCCATCTTGATCTTGCGCTCTCAGACTGAGGGAGGCCAACTTGTGGAGGCAACATGCTTATTGACACTCTGGAATTCTAACTTATCCGAACTTATCTGTGGCAGTGGGCTACCACCCACAGATGTCACAATTTTCGTGGATAGTCAGGCGGCGCTTAGAGCCCTGGAATCAGTTGTTGTGAAATCAAAGGTAGTGCAGAGGTGTCGTACCGCACTTCAAGGCATTGGGCACCAACAGGTCACTCTCTGTTGGGTTCCGGGTCACTCAGGAGTGGCGGGGAACGAAGCAGTGGACGAGATTGCAAAAAAAGGGGTCGCCTTGTCCTCCGTGTTTCCTCCGATATCTGCCCAGTACATGTATATTGACAGGCTGACCAAAAAGGAAATTTAAACGTCATGGCGTATCAAGACCGATTGCGGCTCCTGCCGGACACTGTGGCCCTCCCTCTCCTTAATGAAAACACGATTCGTACGGTCCCTGAGTTGTATCTCTATTCGGCAACTCGTTTGAGTCATCACCGGACATTGCGCTATTGGATCTATGCTTACCGAATGGCGCCTCTCGTCCCGTAATCTCTGCCGTAGCTCTGCAGGAACGCCGACTTCGCACCTTGGCGTCAAGGTTCCTGACAGACCTGGCTTGCGCGGCGAAATATCGATTCTGTTCTCCTTCAATAAGAGGTCGAACTGGTTTCCCCTAGATTGAGACTATTGGTTAGCTCCAAAACACCATAAGAAGGGATTGGGCCAATGGGCCATTCTGGCCAACGAGTGGAAGTGCGGTCCTGCCGCACACACCCTTCCCAATGTAACCTAACCTACTACTTAGTCATGTTCTTTGACAGTGGGATTTGGGCGGGTATTGTACGAGGGGGCGTGGCACCACTCATACAAGCCAAATTTTAATAATGGAATATCTTCGAAATTGTAAGATGCACAGTATTGAAATTTAGTATTGTGAAGTCCCACAGATGATTCATTCTGCTGGTAAGATTTGATTAGTGTTGGACAAGGGGCGTGGCACATTTTTGGTGACCCAAATATTTTGCTGAACTTTAAGTGGCACAGCAATGAAACTAAGTACGAACCTACATTTTATTCATATCTTACGACAGAAGGAATGGTGCGGGTATTAAACAAGCGGGCGTGGCACCGCCCATTTAACTTAAATCTGGTTCAGGCGCAAGTCCATTTCTTTACTGAAATTTAGAAGTCTCGATTGCAGCCTCGATTGAGTTAATCAGAGAAGACATTTACTCCTACGGTACATACAATTTTAGCACATCGAAAGGATTTAATAAAATACCAGTGCTTACTAAGGAATGAAGGGAGCGCACAAACAAGGAAACTTCTCTGATTGCGTTCAACCTGGCGAACGCCAGAACGATCCTTGTCCCTGTCTAATCCAAGCTGATGCACAGCCTCCACGCGGCCTTTCTGGATAGCTATTTGACACCCGCTGAATAGTGAACTAATGTGTGCAGCGATTCCAATCCCCAGGACTTGAAATTTGGGTTGTGCGCAGGGTTTGGTGCCGAACGGCTAGCCTCGATCCACATCAAGGCTAAATAGCATCAGCCTAATTTGCGCGCAGGTCCCGACAGAAGAGAAGGACGATGTGACCAAAGATGCCTTTTACCGTAGGAACACAATTGGAGCGTATGAGCGTATTTACGTTCGACGTATTGCGTTGTCAAATTAAATTTCATATATTTCTATGAAAGCGCACACAATTGCCGACGCAAGCGTATGAGCGTAAAAACGTTCACTTAGATCTATTTCTACAGGGTAGGCCATTTAAAGTGGAAGGCCATTCTTGTTTTTGAAAAAAAAGAGGAAAAAAAATGTTTTTTTTTGTTTTCATCTCGATATTCATTTATTTTAGTCCAAGGAGAAATTTTCTAGTTAGTTTTTGAAAATGATATCGCGTAAATGGCCACCATTAGCTTTGGCCGCAAAATGTGCCCTTTTTCGGCATTTTCCATCACTTTTGCCAGTGTATCGGCCGATATGGCTCTTATTTCGCGGCGTATGTTGGCTTTGAGTTGAGCTAGTGTCCTTGGCTTGTTGGTGTATACCTTAGACTTCAAGTAGCCCCATAAAAAAAAGTCTGGCGGCGTCAAATCGGGTGATCTCGATGGCCACTCATAATCGCCGTTTGGTTTTCACAATCGAGAAGTTATTTTGAATGTAAAGCTGAACAATTTCAGCACGTTCTTTTTGAGTGTACTGTTCCATGGTATAAATTGTCTTGGAATGACGCTTCCAACGCGCTATGTCATTAGTCGATCTGACAGAAAGTTATAGGGTTACCAGATGCTTCCACTTTAAATGGCCTACCCTGTATTTTTTTACGCCGCGTATGGGCGTATTATTCATTTTTTGACAATTGGAAAACGTATTTTTTGTATTTTATACGTTGCTGTTCACGCTGGAATTGTGAGCAACGCAACGTCTGAACGTATTTCGACAGCGTTGTACGCCGTACGCCGTGCGCCCATACGTCCATTAAGATGGGTCGCACTCCATACAAAATAAAAATCACGTTTCAGTCACCACCTAAAAATAAAATTCAGAGTGTTTAATGACTATTTGGAAAATATTGCGATTCTGAGGTAAGCCAATTGTGAGCGGTTTTGCTTCAAAAATACCTCTAATTATCATGTTTTTTGGGTGTAACTTTTTTGTTGTTGGACATTTTCGAATAATTTTTTTTGGTTAGATAAACCTTCAGGAGTTCTTGGATTGCACATATTTTGTAAACATTTTTTTTGTTAATTTATTGAGTTAACATGATAATAAGAGGTATTTTTGAAGCAAAACCGCTCACAATTGGCTTACCTCAGAATCGCAATATTTTCGAAATAGTCATTAAACACTCTGAATTTTATTTTTAGGTGGTGACAACACCAATTTTTTTTCGCGACCCACCTTAACGTCCATACGATCTAATTGTGTTCCTACGGTTATGCGAAGCTCGAGGACGCGCCATGACGTCACATCGTCCTCGGGAACTTTAACGCAAAGGTCGGGCGAGAAGGCATATTTGGTCCCACATTCGGGCAGTTCAGCCTCCATACGACCACTACGAACAACGGTCTGAGGCTGATCGATTTCGCCGCGGTACGAAACATGGTAGTTAGTAGCATCAGATTCCAGCACCTCGATATCCACAAGGCGACCTGGTTATACCATGATCAATCCACCCGCAACCAGATTGATCACATTGTGATTGATGGAAGGCATGCTTCTAGCATTCTAGATGTGCGCACGTTCCGAGGACCCAACATCGACTCGGACCATTACCTTGTTGCAGCCAAGGTACGCAACCTAGTTTGCGAAGAAAACTGGATATCAGTAAGCTGCGATCACAAGGGCTAGCCGAAGCCTACTCCGCTCAACTCTCCAACCAGCTCGGTCGCTCCTCCTCTCCACCTGATGACATCGGCGGATTAAGGGCTCGCTTATCCCACTCGATTAAAAGTGTCGCGCAGACACTGCAGCAAAGAATGCTGCCTACAAGAAGACCCTACAGTCGGCTGCCACGCGAGCCGTGACAGAAAAATAGCGGGAGGAGAGGAAGAAATAGAGGTGCCTTTTTAGACGCAAGAAACGGGAGCAAGAAAGGCGCGAGCGTGAGGAAATCGAGGAGTGCAGGTGCAGGAATGACGCCCGAAAATTCTTCCAAAAAGTTAAGCGTCTCACGGAAGGGTTTAAGCCCGGAGCATCTTTTTGCAGATACGAAAACGGGGATCTGGTTACGGATGCGCAGGGTGTACTGAGGTTATGGAAGGAGCACTTCACCAAGCTGCTCGCAGGCGACGAAGGGAACAATACCGCCAGTGGCGAAGATGTCCAGATGGCATCAATCGACGATGAGGGTGTGGATGTGCCACCGCCCAGCCATCCAGCCCTGATATCTTTTGGTGTGACCAACTGGAGAAGGCGCGCGCGAAGCAGTTAAATTTTTCAAAATCGCTATCTACACTGGAATGAATATCTAATAATGAAATAATTTCTAAGCTAAAAGTATCTGTAAGTTCTTTTTGTGATCTTACAGATCTAATACATGAAATAACTGGATCAGAGGAGACTGCTAACATGTTGAAACGGTTTTAATTTTGTCTAGATTGTGATATTTTGCAAATTTTCATACATCTATAACTTTTGTAGTCCTTATTCACCAGAATGAACCGAGAGATGTGGCGGCGAAGTCTCTTGCTGACCACAAATTCACAGCCAAATGCTTCTCCGCATGGCAGCTGTAGTAGATGTCGCAGTCTGCTCGGTGGGGCAACTTTGTCCTGTCCATCGCATTTCCTGGATGGCGGTGATGTCAGCCTTACATCTCATGAGGGCTTCCGCCAGTGGGATAGAGACACCTTCCCTATAGAGGGTCCGGACGTTCCAGGTGCATATCCTCAAATCGTGGTCCTTAAATCGTTTGCTGTGGTCGTCAACATTGTGGGTTCCTTCCGATGCTTGCTTTTTGGCTTTCATTGGTAGATAATTTTCCGTGGCGGGCACCAAACCCTGCGCACAACCCAAAATATAAGTCCTGGGATTTGGACTCGCTGCGCACATTAATTCACTATTCAGCGGGTGCCAAATAGCTATTCAGAAGGGCCGCGCGGAGGCTGTGCTTCAGCTTGGATTGGACAGGGACAAGGATCGTTCTGGCGTTCGCCAGGTTGACAGGCAATCCGAGACTTTACCTTGTATGTCCGCTCCCTTCCTTCCTTGAACGCAATCAGAGACTTTACCTTGTATGTCCGCTCCCTTCCTTCCTATACAAATAAAATCATTATAGTGGAATATATTCGAAAATGTAAGGTGCGCAACACTGAAATATAGTGTCCCTTCGTCTCAAAGATGAGTCATTCTGGCAATATTTGATGGGCGTTGGGCAAGGGGCGGGGCACATTTTGTGTGACCCAAATCATTTGCTGAACTAAAAGTCACACACCAATGAAACTAAGTACGAATCTACCATTTATTCATTTAATGGGCATTGGATAAGGGGCGTGACACATTTATTGTGACACAAATATTTCGCTGAACTATAAGCCGCTCAGTAATGAAACTTATTACGAACCATTTTCTCTTTCGACAGAGGGTTTTGTGCGTGTATTCAATAAGGGTCGCAGGTTCAAGCGCAGTCCATTTCTTTACTTAAACTTAGCAGCAACATTGCTTATTTGTGGTCCTCGATTGCGTTAATCGGGGATTCTACGGTTTCCGTGGCGCCGCCATTTGATGATGTTTTTAGATAGATTGATCGAAAATAAATCGAAAATGCCAAATACAATTTTTCGATATCTCGCTTCGTTGTCGGGATATCGAGGTTCAAAGTTAAATTGGCAACGAATATGAATTCAATGTATATAACTGTAGATTTACCGTTATATGCAATCTTACGCGAACGATATCACAGAATTATGAAGGTTTTGCTTAAGAACGATCTTTAAAAAGAATACTGTGCACACCTGACTGTTGCCTGATGTGGTGGTGACTCTCATGAGGATTATTTTTTTAGCGCCCGGCCGAAGGCCGGCCACCTGGAAAAAACTTATTGCCAAAAAAGCTATCGCTGGGAACTATGGATTTGAACAAAAAACACTGTGCACACCTGACTGCTGCCTGATGTGGTGGTGACTCCCATGAGGGTTATTTTTTTTGGGAAAAACTTATTGCCAAAAACATTGCGAAAAAAAGCGCTGGTAAGATTGCATATAACGGTAATCTACAGTTATACACATTGAATTCATATTCGCTACGAATTTAACTTTGAACCTCGATATCTCGAAAACGAAGCGAGATATGGAAAAATTGTATTTATCATTTTCAACTTATTTTCGGTCAATCTATCTAAAAACATCATCAAATGGCGGCGCCACGGAAACCGTAGACGTGCCCGTTAATCAATAGCTCCTCCTCTTCCTTTAGTTGGTTTTCTTCGTCGATTTGCATCGCCATATATTCGCGTATATCATAATAAACACCACAAATGTCATGCGAGATGAGAATCGCCGGGTCAGCTAGTGTAATTACAGAACAACAAAAGTCTCTTTCTACTGAAAGTACGAAAAAAAATACATATAAAAAATTGAACATTCATATATATCGAGCCATGGTCGCCAGATTATCGTAAGCGCCATTTTTTTTTCGAAAAATTGGTTTTGTTTGAGAATAAAAGTTTGCCATCAGACGAATTTCTCTGCAAAATTAGAAATCGCAGTTATCAATAACACCCGACAAAATTAGTCGTAAATTTTATCGTTTGCAATGTTTGCTTGTTTGCTTAGTTGCAAAATTATCGTAAGCACGCTTTGCAAACAAGCAGCTTCCAACTTCAACCTTGTCAAGACAAACAGCTCCGCAAGTGATATGGAAATAACTGTATTTTTTTATTTCTCCTTACACACATATGGGCATCTCCCAAAAAAGGTCCACCACGAGTGAAAAATTCAAACTGGTAAGAAAAACTTTTTATTATCCAATAAAAAAGCTTATATATCTATATTTGATTAATGTAAACGAATTTTTAATTTTTTTAAGTTTTTGGCCGAAATATACTACTGTAAACAAAAACAAAAAAATTCTGAGCCTTTTGACGAATTATCTGCACTTTTTTTCTTTGTGTTTTTAGCTTATTCAAGTAATATTATATTTTTCTTGTAATGCAAAAGTTTTCTACTAACAACAATCTTATGTATTAGAGAAAGCGAGAGAAAGTGGAGTTCGAAGAACGGAAGTGTTTTGAGTTTGCTTCTTCCTGCATCCTAATGTCGCGTCCGTATTCAAATAACATTATTTATTGTTGTCATTAGTGGACAAACTTTTCAAATGCAAGTAGCTGTCAGTTCTTAAATAGGTGCATTCTTCTCGTTAGGAAAATATAATAATTGGTTCCCGGAAAAATCGGAAAACAACTTTATGGGTGTTTAAAATTTGTCGCGTCCGTAACCGGAAGCTCTGAATATTCGATTCTTTTTCGATTTCTGGTCAATTTCCGCATTTCTTGACATTTTATCTTCTTTCAAACTATTGACTCTCATTGAACATTTTAGCAATAAAATACAACAAAATATCAAAAATATAATTTAGGTTGAGAATTACAGCTGAATCAAATTTGTACGATATATCGTACAATGGAGTACAACAAAAGGAGTAAAAATGCATTAAACTTTTGTTTAGTTTTTTTAAGTTTTATGAATAATTCATTGGTTTTTTTGATAAGGAAACATAAATTATAACAACAAAAAATCAAAACGTGAATTCATTTTGATCGAAACCTATATAAATTATATATATAACTAATTGAGTCACATTTATCAGGCCTTCTAAAACCGTTATTGTTGTTGCAAAGACCTTTTCCCCCTCAATAAAACACAGAATCAACTAAACACCATATAGCTTTGTAGAAAGATACCGAATATAGCCGGTTCTTATTATCGTAGTGGGAGTGGCAAGTACTCATTTCTAAGATTAAAAAACAAAGCTTTGGAACCCTTGTGGTCATTTGTACGATATATCGTAAAATTTTTTAAAGGAAAGAATTCTTTAGAAGCAACCAATTTTTAATTAAGAATTAAAAAGCCGTTTCATAAAGATTACGTTCTCTGTCAAATCAAAAATCTTTAACAAATAATGTACGATATATCGTACAAATTTCCGGAAAGGGTTAATGAAAAATACTGTACAAATATGTTCAGCTAATTAATTAGTTTAATTTAATTTATTAAGTTATTTCTAATACCAGTTTGCTGCGATTTGATGAATGAAAGGTGCTATTGATTGTAAAAGCTGTGTGCAAGATCTAATTCCAATAGAGTTCCTCAAGAAAATTATAATAACCACACTAAGGGCCGTTTTCTCATCTTCCCGTTAAAGTGACCGGTAGCTAAAGTGAACTTTAGCTAAAGGTCACTTTAAAGTGGCCGGTAAATATTTTCGTTTTCTCATCTTCCTGATAAATATAAATTTAACAGGTCTAATTTTTTGGCATCACTGGTCTACGATGGGCAGCACTTGGCGGCGCAATCAGCTGTTTGTGAAAAATGATAATTATTTTTGAAGGAAAAAAATTAAAATTTTGCCTGGCAAAATCTTGTTGATGCTTTTACTGCCAAATGGGGCGTGTCCCGACGTTGGAAATCGTTGAGGGACAAGTTTGAAAGCTTGAAGCGTATGTCCAAGCTGCAACTTGCAGCGCAGAAGAGCGAGACGTATCGCACAGGTGGCGGCCCAGCAGCGATTGGACATGTCAGCAGTGCAAAGCAGTGAAATAGTCCAATTGGCTGTTATATGTTATATTTGCCGCATTTTGCGACTCCGTACCTTCAAAAGCGTCTTCCAGTGCATGAATTTAAGAAACACGCGTATTTTCCATACCGAAAGATCTCAAATTCAAATTTCATTTCAAATTGTAATTTCATTATCAGCTGTTTTTTGTTTGTAAACAAACATATGCATGTACTTGGCACCATTTCCACTTAAAGTTCACTTTAAAGTTTAACAGGCACTCAATCCTCCCGGTAAATTTTATCGGGAGGATAGCTTAACGGGCAGATGAGAAAACGAAAATGCGTTTATCCGCCCGTTAAAGTGAACTTTAAAGTTAACGGGAGGATGAGAAAACGGCTCTAAGAACTTTTAACTTTATTTCATCCTTATTTTGATTGCTGTAATTTGAATTTAACTTGGTATGTGTTATTTTTATTAAAAGTTGAAGTGTTATAATGAAAACCATTTCTGTATATAATAAGGGGAATACCCTTGGAAAAATTTGTCGCGTCCGTATTCTTGCTGTACCTAATTTAAAAAAAGCTTAGAGAAAATTCTCATATTTCATAAGTCTACGGAGAAAAGTTATCCTTTGACCTTCATTTCCATGTATATATATAAAAAGGAAGTTCCCAAAAATTGCTAAATTTTGCATATTTCTATAAGAGCTTCAAAAAAACTTATATTTCTTTTTGCGTCCGTTTCATTGCAATATTGCTTATAATTTTGTACTAATTTGTACTAAACCCTTGCAATATGTTTCTAAAATGTAGCACTATTTCAGCGCGTTAGAACACTAAAAAAACATATCGACTTTTTATGTTTCTTTCTTGTTTTTGATGTAATTAAAAGCGTTTGAATGTCGCGTCCGTGCCACTGGGAGATGCCCATATATGACGAGAAGCAACAAAACACACTAAGAAAAATTCATGTAACAATTATAAGGCCTATAAAACCAATTCGGACATGCTGGAATTTATATACATTGGACGTCCAATATAACGAATCTTATGTTGTACACCCAATGTGTTAAATCGGAAAATTCGTTAAATCGATCGGAATTTATTGTTGTTTTGAGCCATATCTCTGTACACCCAATTCGTTAAATCGATTGAAATTTATTGTTGTTTTGAACCATATTTCTTAAAGTAATAAGTTTCACATAATCAGTTTTTAAATAGATATCTTTTTTAAAAAAAGTTTTCAATACGCAATTGTCTCTTTACAAGTAAACTTTTCTGTATGGAAATTTTTCTTGATTGATTATTGAAATTGAATTTTTAAAAGAAAAATCCGACCCAACGCAAGAGTTTGAACATGTTGGTAACTTGACGTAAATTTAAAAGTTTTAACCAAAACAAAAACAATTGAGGTACCGTTCACTTGACAAAATCAAACCTTCATTGTTATTGTAAAAAAGAAGTGAATTATTAAATAAAAACAATTCGAAGATTTCTTGACGATGGTGAAAAACAAAAAAATATTTGTTATATTGAATAGCAAAGTTCATTTAATAATAAGGGAAACTTTTAGTCCAACCTGGCAATGATGGAAACTTTTAGTCCAACCTGGCAATGATGGCTCGCGATCATCATGGAAACCTTTATGGCCAAACTCCATAAAGCGCGTTTCAGGCGTATCGTGGTTTTTGGCGTTTCTCGTGTTTCGAGAAAAAGTTGAATCAGTGTATTTGTATGAAGCAAACTCCATGACTACACCCGAAACGCGGCAAAAGTTGAACTATTTTCAACTTTCTCTCGCGTTTCTCGCTAAACGACGTCAAACAGCTGACAGAGCTCCTAAAGATGTCATACATTATGTGGTTAAATGGTAATGCCGATAACAAACTTGTGTTATCGCAAAAGTCGAATGCATTTATTTTTCACGAAAGCTATTAAATACATTTAAGAAACATTTGAAATTCAATATTTTAACATAGAATGTGGAGAAATTCCTAAAAATTAGCATAATTCTTTGACAGACGAAACTTAGTCTTCGCTGTATTGGAAATCCGATAGCTTATTCGTTGTCGATCGAATTTTGCTCATCCCTGTGAAATAAATTGCTACAAATTGAATTCAACTGAATCTTTTTTTTATTTTTTGCAATGTTCGATATGCATTTAATGTGTTTAAAATGAAATCAGTAAATTCTATAAAGTCTATAACGTCGTATAGCAATTTCATTTCGTTGTTTTTCACAATTCACAACGAAATCAATCAGCAGTTTGCCAATTAAAAATTAGCATCAACTGACGTAAGAAGAAGAATTATTATTATTATTATTTATTTATTTATTATAATTAAAATTACAATAAATTATTAGCACTAGCTACCAGGGCTATCGGCTTCGAATGTAAAAAACTTATATTAGATTATATTGAAGTGTGAAGTCCGATTTTGCATAAAAAGTTGTATACTTTTTCTATGTTTGCGTAGGAAAAATTGGATAAGAAGTTGGTGTAGGTGGTATCATGGAAATAGGTTGAGCGCGCGGATGATATTGAAGGGCACTGAGAGAGTAAGTGTGTTGTGGTTAAGGGATGGTTGTTGCAGAAGTGGCATGTTGGACGTTGTTCCTTTTTCAGTAGATGTGTGTGTGACACGATTGTATGTCCCAATCTGAGCCTAACGAAGCATTTGGCCATAGTAACTCCTATTTGAGATGGTAGTATTATAGGTGTTCTGTAGGGGTTGAGTTGTTTATAAGGGTGACTGTACTGTTCCCAGTTGGCTGAGTTTTGTAGGCGGGCCAAGTTCATGGCTTGGCGAATTAAAAATTGTTTGCCCAACGGTACTGTCATCTTTATTGGGAACTGTGGAGCTGACTTGGCAGCGTTATCAGCACGTTCGTTGCCCGGAATGCCGGAGTGGGCGGGTACCCACATTAATTTTACCTTCCCAGGCATCGCCATCAGATGTTGTTTGATGGCGTTGACTATTGCGGCGTTGTTGCTGATGTTGCCTACTGCTTTAAATAGTGAAAGGCTATCTGTACATATTATGTACTTGTTTTTTGTTGTTTTGCAGTGTTCCAATGCGCGCAGAATGCCGCATCCTTCAGCTTCAAATATGTTGGCAGCGTCGGGGAGGATTCCGTGTGAGATGGTGTGCCCAATTTCATCAACTACTGCGAACGAAGTATGGTGTTGGCATTTGGATCCGTCGGTGTACAGGATCTTCCATTTATGTTTAATATAGGTGTGCGTAATTTCATTGAAAAGTTGGATAAATGTTGTATGCGCTGTATTGGCCTTTGTGTGCACTGTTAGGTTGGCTATCAAGGAATCCTGTTGCAACGCCCATGGCGGGTGCTGCTTTAGGTACTGCCGACTACCACTGTCGCCTCCATTGGATATAATCTTTTTTGATAATTCCAGTAAACCGCATATTGTAGATTGTAATTTAAGAGCGCGTTTTCGTTTTTTTGTTGTGTTAATTAATTTGTAGAGTATATTTGATGGGGTGCATGTTACTTTGTAAACAAGCCTGTTTTTGTTTGTGAGTACCCGGTCTTCAATGCTTTCTAAACCACTTTCTGCTAAAAGATTTGTAATGGGTGTTGTTGCGAACGCTCGAAGGCTGGCTCTCACTGCTGCGTGGTAAGGTGCTTTTAGGAGGTTTAGGTGTTTTTGTGGACATTTGCCGTAGATTGCGAGTCCGTAATCAATTTTTGAAAGGATGGTTAGTTGAGTAAGGTTAATTAGTGTGTTCGTGTGCATTTTGCTTTTTGAGCTGGCGAGATATTTAACAACATTAAGTTTGGTAGCTAGGCACTTACGAATATAGTTACAATGGTATTTAAAGTTGTACTTAGAATCTATAAATATTCCTAATATTTTAACAACGTCAACATTTTCTATGGGGGTTAGATTGTGAACAATATTTATATTACAATTTTGTCTTTTTTTACATATGTGTAGATGTTTTGATTTATCTGTAGATATTTTTGCCCCTGATGTGTCCGACCAAGTGTTAATTTTATCAAGTACATTATTAAATTCATGTTCAATAGAGTTTGTGTTTTGGTGGGCAGCGATTACATATAAGTCGTCTGCGTAAATGCAGTGTTCTAATTTTGAATTATTTAGAATTATGTAACTAAGATCTACAACAGATATTATAAACAGAGTGGTAGACAGTGGTGACCCTTGTGACGCTGACGCGTGAAACGCGCTTTATGGAGTTTGGCCATTTGCAACGCGAATAACGCGAGAAACGCCATAACAGTCAAACCCCGAACGCCTGAAACGCGCTTTATGGAGTTTGGCCATTAGTCCACTCTGGAATGTGCGAGAACGATATGCGCGATAACCGGACAGGTATAAAAGGCAGCCGGGTACGGTGCAGCAGTCAGTCTGATTTTGACTAGTGAAGGTGCCACACGGAGTAATTAAGCAAATAATTAAGTGTAAAGACAGTGAAGTGTAAATCTGTGAAATAGAGTGTTTGTTGGTTTTTATTGACTGCGTTTGGATAATTAAAGTTGTTTTATTTTCAAATTGCACAATCCAGTTATACGTATAAGCCCACTAGAACTAGTATTCGTAACAATATGTTAAATTATCTTTTGCTGTTTTGTTAAATTCCTTAACGGGTTATATTTTGTAACACACTCCCCTTTAATGAAGTAGCAAATGAATTGCTAAAATTTTTAAGTATGTACATTTTAAGTTTTAATATATTTCAAAAAAGTCTCCATTGGTAAAAGCTCGATACATCGATGTTTTTCCAGCTCTAACTAGCAGTGTTATCTCATAGAGATAAAGCGCTTTCACACCCACAAAAAAACATAATTAATACAGGTGACCTCGTGGAATCAGCTGCTTTAATTTTTTTGTGGTGGAAAATGTCTAGATTGCCAAAATGCTTGTGTAAAACTGTGACAGTATAAAAAATGAAAAAAGCAGGCTTTGTTCTGATTGGCTAATTTTGACAATCTAAACCCAGAAAACAAAATACATTAAAATTTTGTTGCTGCCCTTACACTATCACCTGTATGAACTCGCCTTGCCTTGCCTTGGAACATATTGTTCAACTATTCTACTACCAATGCCCACCAATGCAAAGTTCCTTCATATCGAAACACTGTCATCAAATTATCGTAAGCGCCAAATTCATTATTTAACAGGAGAAGGTTTTTATGTTTTCCTTTTGTATTTTATTATTAAATGCTTCCATTTTGTCATGCATAAATTGGATTCGCAGGAGCGTATTTAATGGCGTTTACGATAATAAAGCGATGAAGCGGCAGTTCCGGAGGAACCACGTTCCTGGTCCTTAACGGACGTCCGCATCGATAGCACCATGGTCACGTGGGCCATTAAATCTCCGGGACCGGGCGGCGTCATTCCAGCTGAGCTACAACAAAGCGCGGAACTGACGGTGCCATGGCTTGTTGCGATCTTCAAGGCATGCTTGGAATGGGGACACATCCCTCTCCCATGGCGGGAGGTGGATGTTGTCTTCATTCCCAAGGCCGGCAAGACCTCGCACGCCAAGGCCAAGGACTTCAGCCCAATAAGTCTGACATCTTTTCTCCTAAAGACCCTCGAGAGGATACTCGACGTCCATATTAGGAGCCTCATTGACCCAGTTCTTCACTATAGGGATCCCCAGTAGGAGCGACTGGACGGAAGGCCGTCGCCTATGCCGACGATGTTGCAATGGCCATAGCTGGCAAATTTCCAAGTGTACTCTCCGAGCGGATGAATCACTTCTTGGATATCCTCTCCTCATGGAGCAACTCCTGTGGCCTTACGGCCAACCCGGAAAAGACGGATCTTGTTCTCTTCACAAAGAAGTACAAAGTTCCGCCTTTCAGACTCCCCGCCCTGAATGGAACCGCGCTCAAATTGAGCAAGGAGGTAAAATACCTGGGGCTGATATTAGACTATAGGCTCACCTGGAGCGCAAATATTGCTGAAAGGGCAACAAAAGCCTCCAGGGCCATCTACTGCTGCAGACGGGCGGTGGGTACCAGATGGGGGCTCCAGCCACGTGCCGTTTCTTGGCTTTATGAGACAGTGGTAGAGCCTATCCTTCTCTATGGTGCTGTTGTCTGATGGCCTGCGGCAGCCAGCCGAGTTAACCTGAAGCAGCTCGATAGAGCCAGGAGACTTGCTGCCACTCTCATAACTGGAGCCATTCATTCTACGCCTACTAAGGCCTACTTTTCGCTATCCTTATTTGGATCCCTTGAATCTTCTAGTTAGGCAGTCCGCCAAGATTGCCGCTGTACGGCTAAATACCATATGCAGTTGGCACGAGCGGACCTGGGCCACACTAGAATACTAGGGTTGGACCCTCCAACCCCGACGAATATTGACTATATAGTCCTTCCCCCTAGTTTTGAGCGTAAGTTCACTATAGGAATCCCAGCTTGGCCGACCTTATAGGACCTAGCATCGGCCGCATCGCCCGACTCATTGAAATGTTTGGCGTTGGTTTGCCTTTTGATTTGTTTTCTTGTCTTTTTCATACTAATATAGTCACAAAAGTTATTAGAAATTTTAAAATATTATAGAAGCACTAAAAAACAGTTGAAAATAGTGGGTAATTCTAACCCAAAAATGATGTATCGAAAGTAATAATAACGCCAAATAACATTTCAACTTCAATTTACATTTCTCATTTAATTAATAATCCAAAGTAAATGAAAATGTACCCCCCCTGCGGTTCCCAACAGGGAGGCGGAACTATCCGCATTACTGTGGAACTCTATCCGTCCTAACCAGGAAACACGAGATAATCAATAGTTATCAATACTGGGACAACCAACCAGTACTAGAACATTCCAAAGTGATAATCGGGACGTATAATAGGAAAAAATTCGAAGAAGGCATGAGCTTTTCAAAGAATAATCTAAGGTTTATTACAAGTATCTTAACAAGACAGTGTAGATTAAACTATCATCTAACTTAACTAGGAATTCGCGAAAAAAAATACTGCAGGTTCTGCTTGCAGGAAAATGAAACCGCAATGCATATACTTGGAGAATTCCCTGTAGTTATGCACAAACGAAGGAAACACTTGGGGACTTTATTATACCAGCTACGGACTGAGTTTCCAGTTTAGGTAATATACTAAAATTTATCTTAGATACTGTAGTGGTACCACATAGTCACCTACACCGACAGTATCCATTTGATCGTGCAATTGCATATTCCGTTATGCGCTGGTGTCAGGTTGCCACCCGACGCGCGCGCAACACTTGTAAACAAAGCATGTCAGCACTTGTGGCGGCGGCCGAGCGAGTTCAACGCTACCTACCGCAGCGCACTGTTCCTAACGGAAATGTGCAAGATCAGCTATTTTGATCCTTGCCCACGGATTGGTCAGCGAAACTGTGCTCTGGAATAATGAGCGGAGTATTGGAAATGCCCCACGATTATAACAGTTATATTTTTCTTTATAAGCCATAGTTTTCAGAAAATAAAAACAACTTCTGTTCTTGCGGCGAACTAAAGCCATTGTGTTTTAATTGCACATTTCATGTCGGCTCTTTAGCCACAAAATATTGCCGCGGCTCGCCGTATAATAAGCCAACTACATTTCCGCTGTACACCCCCCCGTATCTCACCACAATGCGGACGAACTGTAGGTCTATGAAGGGGGCACAATAGATCTTCTAGAGCGCAGTGTACCAACAACGCATTGTTTGACGCTCCGGAAAATGTCGGATTACGTGCCTAAAAATTACGATTTGCGGACACAGTTAATTTTGTGTTACCATTTGAAGAAAAAAACCTTCTAAAACCTGGTGAAACGGTTAACGGTGAACGTTACCAACAACAATTGGCCGATTTGAACCGTGCTATACGCCAAAAACGCCCAGAATATGAAGCCAGGCAACACAAAGTGATTTTCCTCGATGACAACGCACCACCACACCGCACTAGAGCCACCAAAGAACCACCCCCATCGTACAACTGGGAAGCTCTTGCTCATGCGGCTTACTCACCAGACTTGGCGCCTTCGGATTATCACATGTTCGCATCGATGGGCCACGCATTAACGGAACAGCGCTTCAATTCTCACGCAGAAGCCAAAAAATGGATCGATGGCAATGGATTCAGGCAAAAGACGAAACATTTTTTTGGCGAGGCATCCATAAATTGCCTGAGAGATGGGAAAAATGTGTAGCTAGCGATGGCCATTACTTTGAAGAATAAAATTGTAATCATTTCCTCACAATAAACGTGTTTTTTTCAAAAATAATTACCGGTTTCATAGGCATAGGCATGGTATACATGTGGACGCGTCGAGCGTGCGTAAGCGAAAGAGAAAAAATAAATGTTTTTGACAGCGATGTTCATCCTGTCGACGCCAGCGTTGACGCAGGGATGCATTTTGGCATGGTGCTCTAAGCAGATCGTTTGTGGTGCTGCCACAATACTCCACGACACAATACACAATAATACCGACAAGTCCCGTATAAAAACCTGTTCACACGTTTTCAGGGCGGCGCACAGTGAAATGAATATGACAATCGACAGATAATATTTCAACTAAGAAAAATCTATTATCGGATCTTCAATATCCTACTCCGTTCCATTTTTATGTAGCTTCAAAGTTGATGTTAAAAAATAAGCATTCGTTCCAAGTTTGTGGGTAATTCTTTATGCTGAATAAAACATCAAATAAAAATATAATTTATGTACTAATATAGTCGTGTTATATATTAAATAAAACTTTGGAATTTTTCCTGTATGGCAGTACTATTTTTTGGTTTGTGCTTTGAAATAACTGTGAAATCCCGTTACATTGAAAAATTACGTTTTTTGGCTTGCTTCTAACAAAGAACCAAAAGTTTGGTGGAAAAGTTTAAAAAACGTCAAAAAACACTTTTTTAGTTCCAACCCTAAATTACTCAAAAAAGTATCTATTAACATTATCCGGAGTAATTTTTTCCCTTTAAGTGCCTATTTGGTGGTTATTCGCATTTTTCTAGTGACGCCTCCACTAAAAATACGTGATTTCTTCGAGGTGTGGCGTAAAGCTGAAGCCAGAAAGCGGTCAACAAAACTTGAATTTCCTACAAATTTACTTAAAGATAAGACGGGTGTTGATGTCAATCATGAACAAAAGCAAAGTTTGCGTCCCACTTCAACATTTACTTTTTGCAGTGGCACCTACAGTAAAAACATGTGATTTTTTCGAAGTATGGCTTCCGACGATCAATGAAAGTAGCGGCAAAGCAGCTGCTGAAATGATGAGCTGTATAAAGGACATGGTTGGCACATTGTTCTTATCATCAAAAGTAGGCAGAAAGCCACGCCCACTTCAAAAATCTAAACATTTATACCAAAATATGGTATCACAAGCTGGAAAAATTAAACATGAATTCATAAAGGAAAAGTTTTGGCCACTTTATATATATGCTCCAGCTGCCACGCCCAGTTTAAGGTTTTCAAAAGCTTACCAATTAAAATTGCATCGTGGAACGAGTATCGTAAACAGCCTTCTACAAATACAGGTTTAGTTGTAGTTAAATACGAATATTTTTGAATGTGGGCGTGGCAGCCCGCCCATTTTTAGTGTGAACTTTTACGTCATTATTATAAGCTCAAATAAAAAATTTCATAATTCTATCACTAATATTAAGAAAGTTATTTCAATATTAAAGTTCCTATCGTATGGGAGGTGGGCGTGGTAGTGGTCCAATTTTCATGATTTTTGTAAATTTCTTAATTTCTACCACAAAAATAATCTCACCAAGTTTCATCGAAATAGGACAACCCTAAGTATTTTTAGCCACGGCTTATATGGGGTCGCGACACTGTGCGGCGTGCACGAAGGGCTTTTGATTGGTATGCCAGGCAGTATCTACTGGCCGGAGGTCACGCAAGATTCGACGCAGTTGTCTTACTGTCTCAACCTCGCTGCTTGCGCCGTCACAGTCAATGAAAAATTCTGATGGCAGTCGCAGTGTAGTTCCGTAGACCAATTCTGCTGGTGAACTGCCAATATCGGGCTTGTAAGCGGAGCGTAGGCGCAGTAGAATTACCGGTAAAGATGTCGTCCAGTCGCCCAGGCTGTGGCATAAGATGGCTGACTTCAGGCTGCGATGCCAACGTTCGACTAATCCGTTGGTTTGCGTGTGGTACGGCGTAGTCCACAGATGTCGAATGCCGAGGGCGTGAAGTAGGTTCTGGAACAGCGTGCTTTCAAATTGTCGCCCCAAGTCTGATGTGACATCGACGGGCCGAATCGCGATATCCATCCTCTGATTAGAGCCGTAGCCACTGACGGTGCGATGCTGTCCGGAATCGGAAATGCGTCTGGCCATCTTGTGAAGCGGTCGATTATGGTGAGGTAGTAGCGGCAGCCGTCGGAGACCGGAAATGGACCGACTATGCCTATGTGTAAATGTGCAAAACGCTGACTCGGGCACATTCGACGTTGCAGCGGCGACGTTGTGTGGCGAGTTATTTGATTGTGCTGACACTGGACACAGTGTATTGCGAACTGGCGGGTGTCGCGATGTATACCCGACCAAACCAAACGTTCCGTCATCAGTTTAGATGTAGCCCGGACTGCGTGTCGAAATCGTTCGGTAATGAATGGACGTATTCGGCCCGTCCAGCTGTCGCAATAGACATTCTTGTTGCTGGAAGGAATAATGAAGGTGGTTAGTTTAAGCGAATGACTAACGTGCCTATAGGCGCGCAGCTGTTCATCGGTGGCCTGGTCAGTTGCTAAGTCATCATAGTTGATTGGATCGGAATTCAGTGCCTGGATTCGAGACAACGAATCAGCGACCACGTTTCCTTCGCCTGTAACATGTCGAATATCGGTGGTGATCTGCTCAATAAAATCCAGTTGGCGGGCTTGGCGATCTGATGCTTTCTCAGGGCGTTGGCGAAAAGCAAACGTCAACGGCTTATGGTCGGTATAAACGTGACATTGTCTCCCTTCGAGCATAAAACGGAAGTGGCGAACGGCAAGAAACATTGCGGTAAGTTGCCTGTCGTAGGTGGTATACCTCAGTTCAGCACCTGAAAAACGTTGTTGGAAGAACCCAATGGTTGAAGCTTGTTGTCGATAACTTGATGCAGCGCAGCGCCGGCTGCATAGTCGGATGCATCGATCCATAAGGAAAGCGGTGCATTGGGAAGCGGATGAACAAGTAAAGTGCAATTTACCAAGTCGTGGTTGCACGCTTCGAAGTGTTTGATATTCTCCTCGGATCAGCACAGAATCGTATTATCGTTGCGTTTACTGCCTGGAGTCATCTTGAAGAGGGGGGCTTGATGTATTAACGGATGAGGTAAAAACGGTCTGTAAAAATTTATCATAGCGAGAAAGCGTTTAAGATCCTTAGCAACCGTAGGAAGTTTAAACCCTGTAATCGCCTTGACACGACTGGGAAGTGGTCGAATGCCATCTTTGGTAATCAGATGTCCCAGAAATTCGAGTTCCGATACACCCAGCACTGATGTTGCCACGTTAATGGTTAACTTGTTCTCCCGTAAACGTTGAAATATGGTGCGCAGGTGAGCTTGATCTTCTTCTGGTGAGCTTGATGCGACGCAGATGTCGTCGAGGTAAGTAAATATGTTTTCGACAGCACGAAAAACTTCATTTATAACTCTTTGGAATGTCTGCGCTGCGTTACGCAAACCAAAGGTCATATGCATAAATTCGTATAATCCGAACGGAGTCGTAATTGCTGTTTTGCATACGTCGCACAATGGGGTAAACATGCCGAAAACCCGCGCATTACGGCTAATCTTAAAGTTAGGGGCCTAACTTTTTTTGGGGATGTTTTGTAATCTACATGCATGTAGCAGTCAGAAAACGCTTTTGCAAGTAAATTGGACCAAAACTGGCTGCTATATAGCCATTCAAAGTTGGGTGTTTTTATACTCAATTTCATTTTGTCGACGTAACTTTTTTGATGGGTGCGCAAAAATCTCAATAAAATCGTTGTTTATAAATATAATCAAATAAGTTTTAGCACACAGAATAAGCATATTCCTACAATTAATTTGACATATAATTCTTTTACATGGCACATTTTATTATAAAGATATAAGCTCTCAAAGTTTGGGCAAAAACGTGGTGGTGTGTATAACTTTTATGGATCATCGAAAATCTTTAAGGAAGATAAGTGGGAACCTTCATAAAAAAATGGTACCCAACTTGTGTGCGGAAAACAAGAAAAAAGATTTTTGGACATTTATTCACATTTATGGGGTCAAGCGAACAGGGTCGATTTTAATCCCCGCAAGACCCAATGTTGCCTGTTATCTCACAAGCGAGTCTCCCAACATTCCAACACATCCCTGGTTATGGATGGTGTGAGTATTGCGGAATCGGCAGTTCTTGGTGTTCTGGGCATGTCCATTAAGAACGATCTTATTTTTGGTGTGTCGAAAGAAGCAGCGAAGTGCCTCGGCTTCTTAAAGCGGTGCAAAAAATATTTCACTCCGTCTGATCTCCGCATTATTTATACCACCTATATCCGACCTAAAATGGAGTTTAACTCGCACCTATGGGCAGTGGCTTCAAAAACCCATTTGGAGCTCCTGGATCGGGTGCAAAACCGTGCGATTAAACTTATAGGGGACAGTAGAGCATCCAGCTCTATTGACTCCTTAGAGCATCGTCGAAATGTGGCATGTGTGATGTTATTCTACCGATACTTTTTCGGTAATTGCTCAGTGGAGATGAGCAGCTTGATGCCATCACTCCGGGTATTCCCACGGGCAACCCGTTTGAACACTGGCGCCCATGCATTCCACGTCGAAACGATGTACCAGCGCACTACGCACTACAGAGAAAGTTCGTTCCTGGCCCGAACAGCGCGATTGTGGAATGGTCTCCCTGCAGATATTTTCCCCAGCACCTATGATATTGATGGATTCAAGGCAAGAGTCTATAAATTCTTCACCCAACATCCTTTCTCTCAACCTATATATTCTTCCTGAACCAGCGCAATGCCTCGCATTTATAGGGGTCATCCCCTGCGCGTTGGCTCGTCTAATAAAAAAAGAAAACAAATATATATGAACTGAAAACTTTTTAACGCGCGTTTGGGTCGGTACGTTTATAACACTTGGTGCATATATGTAGTATTAAAAAAATAAATAAATAAAAATTGATGTGTTTTATCACCTGAATTAATAAATATGCTAAAACAAAATTCTTTTATCAATTTTTTCTGGTACGCAGGATGATTCTTGAAAAAGGCAATATATTTCAATAAAACTTTGTAAGGAATTTACAAGTAGCCTAACTAAACTCTGACGTAAAATTGGGCATGGTACGCCTACTTTTATGTAGGGTTGCCATATAAGCATAATTTGTTAAATTGGGAAAATTTATTATATTTCATCTGCACTTTTGTGGTTATTTATAAGGGTAAGTGGGCGTGATACTCCCCATTAACCCGTTATGAGCCGTATCAACCCGTATCAAATGGTTTTTTTTTTAAATACGAGCTACCCGACATGATTGTATTTTATGTGAGTATTTTATGAAAGGAGGCGAAAAATCGGGGCGTGGCTACAATCTAGAGTATTCATTAGTCAGTTTGGGTCGATTTAAATACTATAACTTTGTTTTTGTTTTCACTAATGACGATTTTAAAAATGCCTAATTGCCGACTGTAGGGTGGCGGTGCACGGTACAATAAATAAAAAAACTATGGTGGGCCAATCTGTGGAGAGTTTTGACGGAGGTGTCCAAATTTGAGGTATTTATCTTTAACCGTGTAGATACTACAGCATAAAATAGGCAATGCGCGGGTTTTTGGCATGTTTACCCCATTGTGCGTCGTCTGGGTGGATGCGAATTTGGTGGAACACCTTTCTCAAATCAATTTTTGAAAATATCGTTTTACCCGCTAGTATGTGAGCGAATTCGTGTAGGAACGGCAGGGGGTAGCGATCCGGAACGGTCACTACGTTTAGGCCGCGGTGGTCCCCACATGGCCTCCATGATCCGTCTGCCTTGCGCACCATGTGTAAGGGGCTCGCCCACTCGCTACTGGATGGCCGACAGATGCCAAGTTTCATCAGCAACTCGAACTCTTTACGTGCTGCCACCAGCTTCTCCAGCGGGAGTCTTCATGGTCTGGAAAAAACTGGCTGACCATTGGTGATAATACAGGGTAGGCCATTTAAAGTGGAAGGCCATTCTTGTTTTTGAAAAAAAAGAGGAAAAAAAATGTTGTACAATGTAATACTGCAGATGCTATCGTTGCCTCAGGAGGTGGCGGTCTGGTGATTCGGTGAACTCCTTCAACAGATTTGAAAAATTCTGAGTTTCTTGTATAGCTGAGACGTTTATTGTGTTGAGAAGCGCCACCGTACACACAGTTTTCAGCGCGGTTTTCTGGTCGAGAAGGCAGCGCCCGTTGAGATCCGGCAAGAGATCGAAGTGCGATAAAAACTCGGCTCCAATAATTGCTAGGGTTACGTCTGCGATTACGAATTTCCAGACGAATTCCCGACGCAGATTGAGATCAAGCTTTAATAACACCTCGCCAAACACACTGATTGGCGAGCCGCTAGTGGCAACAAATTTCGTATTCGATGATGAGGAGGCTCAGGCCAAAGTCGAACTTCCAGGTATATTTGACACATCTGCACTGGAGTCGATTAAAAAGTGCATTTGTGTTGATATATCAAGGTAAACGTCGGTTCGACGGCATTTCAGACTGTTTGCCTAAATCTGAATTGCGGTTGGTTGACCGTTGCTATTGGGTGTTACTCGGTGTTGGCTGTGCGTAGTTGCATGGCTGTCGACATTTGCGAGCGTTTTGCCCAAATTTGAAGTGGTACCAACATAGTTCGTTGCTTCCGCTGCTGTTGACCGTTCTACTGCGCCCTGGAGTCCTGGATCTGGAGCGTTGCGTTATTCTGTCGTTGACAATTATGGTTGATTATTTTACAAAAAACAGAATTTAAGCTTGAAACGTATTGTAACGATAAGACAGTCTGTCGCTGTGCACAGCAACCCTGCCGCTTCGTGCCGTGCTATAATTCAATGTGGCAACGACGGCCGCGATAGTATCTTTTAGTCCAACCTGGCAACGACGGTTGCGATCATCATGGAAACCTTTAGTCCACTCTGGAATGCGCGAGAACGGTCCGCGCGATGGCCCGACGGGTATAAAAGGCAGCCGGATGCGGCGCAGCGAGTCAGTCTGGTTTTGACAAGTGAAGTTGCCACACGGAGTAATAAAGCAAATACTTAAGTGTACGAACAGTAAAGTGTAAACTGTGAATAATAAAGTGACTGTTGGTTTATTTTATTGTCTGCGTTTAAGAAACTGACTGTGTTTTATTTTCAAATTACACACTCCAGAGATACGCAACAGCCCACTAGACTTAGTATTCGTAACATTTGGTGTCAGAAGTGGGATTGTGGAGAATTGAAAATAAAAAAAAAAAATCAAAACTAAGTAAATAAAGTTATAAGAGCACGGACATGGTTAAACTCGAGCTCCTGAAGGTGGAACAGCTGAAGAAGGAGCTGGCTGCCTGGAATTATCCGACTGCTGGCGGAAAGGTGGAGCTGCGGTTGCGCTTGCGAGAAGCATGTGAGGAACGAGGCATCGAGTGGACTGTGCACGAGTTCGGAGCGCAGGAACAAGAGGCGTCGGCCAAAGTGGAGGAATCGCCTGCGGGTGCTGCGGCGATGCAAAGTACGGCTGCGCCACCACAAGCAATGGACATGAGCCAGCTTATGGTTGCAATGAGAGGCATGTTCGAGACTTCAAATCGTGAAAATCGCGAAATGTCGGCGCAGATAGCGGCGCAAATGGAGGCGATGCGGGAAACTAAGAATCTCGACATTTCGGCAAAAGTCGAGAAAAATTCTGTGCGCATAGAGCAGAAGGTAGAGGAAATTTCCAATAGGCTGAATGTGAAAGTTCAGCATCTCGAGACGCGCATGGACAATTGGGACAAACGAGTTGACAACCTGGATGAGTCCTTGAACAAACGAGTTGACAGTCTGGAAGATTCGATGCACAGAAAGATAGACGAACGACTTCGAGAGGTACAGCCACGAGAATGTTTGCCACCGGTTCAGGACGGTTTTGCTGGCAGAACAGAAGTGCCTACTTATGATGGTGCTGCGCCGTTCGATACGTTTAAATTGCAATTCGACTTGGCTGCTTTGGAAAATCAGTGGACAGATATCAGGAAAGGTCGGAGGTTGGCACTGGCGCTGAAAGGTCCTGCAGCCGAGGTGATCAAATCAGTTCCAGAATGTTTAAGAAGTGATTACGGTGCCATCATGAGAGCGTTGGCAGCGAAGTATAGCAACGAGCACAACCATGCGCTATACTACTGTGAGCTGAAGAACCGCAAGCAAAGAGCCAACGAGGCGCTGCAGACATATGCAGCAGACATTGGCTCGTACAGTTGTGCTATCCAAAATTTGGTGCTGATGATCTCGAGAGGATGAAGATTGAGTCGTTTATTGGAGGTCTTCATGATCCAGAAACACGTCGCAGTGCGTTGATGATGGGCAAGCCGACATTTAAGGAGACGGTGACCAGCGCGATGACATATGAAGCGGCATGGATTGGGAGCACTCGGTATGCACCTACAAGGATACGCCAGATTCAGACGGACAACGACATTCCGATCCAGGCCACGAGTGGTCTCCTCTAAAGTTGTTTGCTGGGTATGTGGCAAGCAGGGCCACATATCACGAGACTGCCGCCAACGGAAGAGGCGTTCCCGTTCCCGATCGCAATCGCCTGAAGCGAGGAATACTGACAATCGAGGCCCAGCCAACAATCGCAGGGCTGAGGACGGCGAGTCGTTAAACTAAAACGGGTCAGCCCAAAGGGGCGTGAGCTGATCCCCACAATCTGCCGCCCCACCATCCTTGTCTCACAGCTGAAACGACAGCCCAGCAGCTTGACAATTGAAGGAAGGATAGATGGAAAGTTGTTCGTGTTGACATTAGATACTGGAGCGTCATATTCGATCATAAAAAGGAAGCTGCTGAAGAACTGGGAACCGCTGCATGGCATACAGCTGCGGACTGCGACTGGCGAGCGCGCGCCGGTTAGAGGTAAAGTTACAAAAACGATTGCTATCGGCACCAGCAGCCTGGAACATGAGTTCATCGTCGCGGATATAATGGACGACGTGATTATCGGCGTGGATTTCATGATTAGGCACGGTTTTACGCTGGACCTGAAGGAAAATGTACTGAGATATGCCAATGTTGAATTCCCGCTGCACACCGGCTATGAGCGAAGCGTGGCGGTAAGGAAGGTTGTATCGTGTCAACACAGGAGGATACCAGCGAATTCTGAGGCGATTGTGTGGGCAAAGGTGGACGAGGACGTTGGGACGAGTCGGCTGTGGGTTGTAGAAGCACCGAAACAAGGACACGACAACATCATCATCGGACGTACATTAGTGGAACCTAAGAATGGCAGAATACCAGTCAGAATACTGAACCCCTGAATGCACCCAGATATGTCGGGAAAGATGAGGTAATTGGCGAGTGTAAGGAAGCTGTAGCAGTGGTCAATTGCGAGAGTAGCCCGCCTGGAGGTAATAAAAAGAGCGGTTTTAACATGGACGCCATACCGCAAGAGAACCAGTGGAGCAGCGAGTTGACGGCCAAGCAGAAACAGAAGGCGAGGTCACTCCTGCAGCACTATGGGTCAATATTTGCGGCAGAAGCAGGCGGAAGAGCAGCCATAGTGAAACACAACATCGGCACCGGAAGTGCAAAACCGATTCGCCAACCGCCAAGACGAGTTCCTCTGGCCAAGAGGGAGGAGGTCACAAATTTGATCGAGAACATGCGGAAAGACAAGGTCATAGAGCCTTCTTCGGGCCCCTGGTGCTCGCCGGTCGTGCTAGTCAAGAAAAAAGATGGCAGTACCCGGTTTTGTGTGGACTATCGGAAGCTCAGTGATGTGACCAAGAAGGACAGTTATCCACTACCTCGGATCGATGACACCCTGGATACACTGTCAGGCACGCAGTGGTTCTCCACGCTCGACTTACGCAGCGGCTACTGGCAGGTAGAGCTTGCAGACAAGGAGAAAACGGCTTTCAGTGTTGGCGATGGTTTGTGGCAGTTCACCGACATGCCGTTTGGACTCTGCAACGCACCAGCAACATTCGAGCGGCTAATGGAACGCGTGTTAAAAGGGCTCCATTGGCGGACGTGTCTGGTGTACCTCGACGACATAATCGTGATGGGCAAAAGCTTCGACGACCACCTGGAAAAGCTGAAGGAGGTATTTGAGCGAATACAGAAAGCCGGGCTTAAACTCAACCCAAAGAAGTGCTCGCTGTTTCAAAAAGAGGTCAAATATCTGGGTCACACGGTTTCCGCTCGCGGAGTACATACGGACGAAGGCAAGATCACGGCGGTGAAGGAGTGGCCCCGACCACGCAATCTACACGAACTCCGCAGTTTCCTGGGCCTGTGCACATATTACCGCCGATTTGTTCCGGGATTTGCGAACATAGCCAGCAGCTTGCACAAACTGATGAAAAAGAGCCAAGCTTTCGAGTGGAACGAGGAGCAGGAACAGGCTTTTGCACGTCTGAAGGAAAAACTGTGCAGTGCCCCAATTCTGGCCTTCCCCGTGCCTGGGGAGATGTTTGTGCTGGATACAGATGCAAGCGGGAATAGTATTGGCGGTGTACTATCACAGATAATAGACGGCCAGGAACAAGTGATAGCGTACTACAGTAGGGTTCTATCGAAACCGGAAGGCAACTATTGTGTGACACGGAGAGAACTGCTGGCGGTATTGGACTGCGTAAAACACTTCCACAAATATCTGTATGGACAAAGGTTTCGCCTGCGCACAGATCATGCGGCATTGAAATGGCTCCTGAACTTTAAAGATCCTGAAGGCCAATTGGCGCGGTGGATCGAGCGACTGCAGAGCTACGACTACACGATAGAGCATCGCAAGGGCAGAAGCCACGGAAATGCCGATGCCTTGTCACGCCGTCCGTGCAAAGTGGAATGCAGGCCGTGCTCGCGAGCCGAAAGCAGAGAACAGATAGTGGACACCCGGTTGGTAAGCGTTATGCCAGAGGAAGAGTGGTCTGCGGAGAGGCTACAAAAGGACCAGCGTGAGGATGCGGATCTTGCAAAAATCATCGAAGGCAAGGAGCAAGGCGCACGTCCAGACTGGCAGGAGATGGCCGGTGAAAGCCCAATCGCTAAGGCTTACTGGGCACAGTGGAAAAGTCTGCGGCTGAAAGAAGGATGCCTGTACCGCGAATGGGAGAGCGCGGATGGTCGGACCAGCAACTCCCTAATGGTAGTGCCGAAACAAATTTGTGCTGGTGGTAATGGATTATTTTAGCAAATGGCCCGAAGTGTACCCTATTCCTAACCAGGAGGCCACTACGATCTCGGAGAAGCTGGTAAACAACTGGGTAGCCAGGTTCGGAGTTCCGTTGGAGTTGCACTCCGATCAAGGCCGGAATTTCGAGTCTGCGGTATTCAAGAAAGTGTGTGAGCTGCTGGGGATAAAGAAAACGCGTACCACTCCTTTGCACCCACAGTCCGACGGCATGGTGGAACGCTTTAACCGGACACTGGAGGAATACCTGCGGAAAGTGGTAGGCAGGAATCAAAAGGATTGGGACACGCATATCCCCCTGTTCCTGATGGCGTATAGGTCAGCCCCGCATGACACGACATCACTCACTCCAGCCCGAGCAGTGTTCGGCACAGAGTTGCGGTTACCCGCTGACTTGAAGTTCGGGGTAGTCAGCACAACGGGAGGCGCTAAGACGGACTACGTGGTCAATAAGCGGGCGGAACTGGAGGAAATTCACCAGTTTATAAGGAGCCGCACCAAACTGGTCAGCGATAAGGCGAAAGCCAGATATGATCTACGGGCCAACTCAGCAGGGTTCCAAGAAGGCGATCTGGTAATGCTCTACAACCCGCAGCGGAGGAAAGGTTTGTCTCCGAAACTTCAAGCGTCATGGGAAGGACCGTACGAAGTCGTGACTAGGATTAACGACGTAGTATACCGGATTCAACGTTGCAGCAATAGAGTCGCTAAGCTGAAGGTAGTCCATTTGGAGCGTCTGGCGCCTCATCACAGCGGAGCCTCGGCACTTGTTCGGGACGAACAAGTCTAAGTGGTGGGCAGTGTAACGATAAGACAGTCTGTCGCTGCGCAAAGCAACCCTGCCGCTTCGCGCCGTGCTATAGTTCAATGTGGCAACGACGGCCGCGATAGTAACTTTTAGTCCAACCTGGCAACGATGGTTGCGATCATCATGGAAACCTTTAGTCCACTCTAGAATGCGCGAGAACGGTCCGCGCGATGGCCCGACGGGTATAAAAGGCAGCCGGATGCGGCGCAGCGAGTCAGTCTGGTTTTGACAAGTGAAGTTGCCACACGGAGTAATAAAGCAAATACTTAAGTGTACGAACAGTAAAGTGTAAACTGTGAATAATAAAGTGACTGTTGGTTTATTTTATTGTCTGCGTTTAAGAAACTGACTGTGTTTTATTTTCAAATTACACAATCCAGAGATACGTAACAGCCCACTAGACTTAGTATTCGTAACAGTATTATTCGCGTTCGGGGTCACCAGTGTGGACGCGTCGAGCGTGCGTAAGCGAATGAAAAATAAATGTCTTTGACAGCGATGTTCATCCTGTCGACCCCAGCGTTGACGCAGGGATGTATTTTGCCAGGATGCTCTTAGCAGATCGTTTGTGGTGCTGCCACAAAGAATGTTAACGAAAATTATGCTAGCACCGCAAAACCTACCGCCGCCTCTGCAGTGTTTATGTCAACAACCCTGCAAGGTTGACAAATAATGCTGACAACGCTTCTGCGATCGTTGACTTCGCAACGATCTGCTGCGGACGTCGAACGCCGATAATGCGTTTGCGAATATCGATTTCGCAACGCAGGTTCGGCTTGAATGGTTAGCTTCTATTCATTCTTATTTTGGTACTGAATAAAGGCGGACGTGCCGGACTAAAAGAGACTTAAGTGTTTTATTAAAAATGGAATAGCATATAAGTACCTCGTTACTTGATTAACCCTCCGATGGGCAGTAAATAGTTACTACACATTTGCACTTTGTCGTCTGGCCAGACGAAAACTGGGTGAGGCTTCTGACAAAGGTAAAGCACAATGACAGATGACGTTAATTATGTTAATATGGTAGGCAACGTATGTAAGTATATATATATACAAATTATGTTCATATATACTAACTTAGTTACCCACAAATACACTGTAAAAGGGAGATAAATCTGTGAGTTTTTTATTTGTTTGAACCATTTCGTCTGGCCAGACGACAAAGTCCATCCGAGGGTTAAGGAAAAATCTCTATTATTTTCGCCATCAAAGAAACACCATGAAGTTACAAATTTTCTGACTTTGAAGCCCGACTACCACATGGTCATGTTATTGGTTGAGAAGTTATGGTCTGAAATTTCGAAAAGTCAAGGAAAAGTCGAAAAAGTGAGACGCCCACGTTTTATTTACCGACCCCTTATTAGCCTAGAACAATATGAATAATTGTCATCTCACAGGACTTTGCGAAAAGACATAGGTTTTTAAATTTTTAAAATAGTTTATTTAGGTCCAAAAAAGTTTAATACCTTTGCATCCAAAGATTTCACGTGGATGGTTACCAAAATTAACAAAACGTACCAAATAGAATATGGGCATCTCCAAGTGGCACGGACGCGACATTCAAACGCTTTTAATAACATCAAAAACAAGAAAGAAACATAAAAAGTCGATATGTTTTTTCAGTGTTCTAACGCGCTGAAATAGTGCTACATTTTAGAAATATATTGCAAGGGTTTAGTACAAATTAGTACAAAATTATAAGCAATATTGCAATGAAACGAACGCGACAAGAAATATAAGTTTTTTTGAAGCTCTTATAGAAATATGTAAAATTTAGCAATTTTTGGGAACTTTCTTTTTATATGTATACATGGAAATGAAGGTCAAAGGATACATTTTCTTCGTAGACTTATGAAATATGAGAATTTTGTCTTACCTTTTTTTAATTAGGTATATCATGAATACGGACGCGACATCAAGGACGCGACAAATTTTTCCAAGGGTACTATTCCCCTTATTAAATACAGAAATGGTTTTCATTATAACACTTCAACTTTTAATAAAAATAACACATAACAAGTTAAATTCAAGTTACAGCAATCAAAATAAGGAAAAATTAAAGTTAAAAGTTCTTAGTGTGGTTTATTTCATTTTCCTGGGGAACTCTATTGGAATTAGATCTTGTTTAAAATCGCGTACACAGCTCTTACAATCATTAGCAATGCACCTTTCATTCATCACATTGCAGCAAACTGGTTTTAGAAATAACTTAATAAATTAATTAAATTAAATTAATTAACTAGCTATTTGTACAGTACTTTTCATTAACCCTTTCCGGAAATTTGTATGATATATCGTACATATATCGTTATATCGGTATATCGTTTTTTAAAGATTTTTTTTTTGACAGCGAACGTTTTTTTTATGAAACGGCTTTTAAATTCTTATTAAGTAGGTTATGTTTTACCATTCTGTTTGAAAATATAAGTCACAATAGCCGTGGCCATACAGTGTGAGTGCGATTTGTAAGCAGCTCTTTGCAAGATTTGGCGATGCGATGCTTCTGCGGAGGAATTTTTAAATATGTCATACTTGTTAGTGGCAAAAAGACAAACAATTTCAAAGTTTGAATCTCAGTAGATTTATAAAACTTATTAAATTTAACAAATTTTTGCTTCTAAATATTTTTCCCGAGCCTTTAAAAAATTTTACGATATATCGTACAAATGATCACAAGGGTTGCAAAGCTTTGTACGATTTATCGTACAAATGGCAGGCAAAGGTTGCAAGTGATGTTAGCATTTTTTTTAAGTTATGGATTTGGTAACAGAATTTTTCTGTTTGCTTGAATACCACGCCCATCACTAAATCGTATGACTAATAAAATTCGACTGATCGACTATTTCTATTCAGAAATAACAATTACTTAACGATTTTGTGTTTCACTGGGCAGACACAGATTATGTAACGTTAGACATGAGTACTTGCCACTCCCACTACGATAATAAGAATCGGCTATATTCGGTATCTTTCTATAAAGCTATATGGTGTTTATTTGATTCTGTGTTTTATTGAGGGGAAAAGGGCTTTGCAGCAGCAATAACGGTTTTATAAGGCCTGATAGATTTTTTTTTCCCCTTTGTCGGAACGATCTAGCAAGCGCAGCACTCAGACAATTATACGTCCATTGTACTACGACTTGTTGTTTCCTGCATAAAGCATATTAGCTTTAAATCTACCCGATTTCCGAAGAAGCCTTGATAGATCCTGGGGTGCCAAGGAGCCAAGGTGGTCGCTTCTTAGCACATCAGTGCCAAACGTCACAAAACTTATAACAAGCGAACGCGGGGCAGAGACACAGGAAGTGTTCCGCCGTCTCATGGAGTCGAGGGGCATGGACATGACGGTGAGGTCTATGTCGGTGCCAGCACAATTATCCAGTGCCGGACAAGCGCCATACCACTGGCCACTGTGTTTTAGTCTTCGGATGGCCTTTAGGGCCTCTCCTTGGATGAAAACATCAAGTGGAGGAAGGCTCACCAGGGCATCTAGCGACCCCTCTTGACCCCTGCAAGAGAGAGTGTGCTCATCCAGACTACCGATGCGTAGGAGATGATGGGTCTTATCATAGCTTTGTAGATCCAGAGGATCTTGCTAGGGGAAAGACCCCACGTTTTCCCAAATACACCTCTGCATTGCCAGAAAGCCGACAGTGCTTTCGATGTCTTTAGTTCTACGTGAGATTTCCAAAGGAGTTTATCATCTAGGATGACTCCCAGATATTTAATCTCCTTGGATAGCTGGATAGTGAACCCCTTGAGTGTGGGCAGAACGACTCTATCAAGCTTCCTCCTCCTGGTAAAGAGAACCATACCAGTTTTGGCAGGATTAGCAGATAGCCCGTTCGCATTACACCAGATGTCAATCATATCCAGAGTTTTCTGCGCCTTTCTGCAGATGTGCATAAGGGAGGGGCCGGTTACGAGACAGGCCACATCGTCCGCGTATGCTTGTGCGTAGACTCCAGAGTCATTCAGAGTGATGAGCAGGGGATCAATCACCATGCACCAGAGCAATGGAGACAGCACCCCACCTTGAGGGCAGCCTCTATTTACACCGGATGACACCAGTAGATCGTCCTCTGCCCGCACCGTCATGATTCTTTGGGCTAGCATTGAACGTATCCAATTTACCAAAGCCCGGTCTACGCCGTGTCGGCTAGCAGCGTTACACATACTGTCAAAAGTCGCATTGTCAAAAGCGCCCTCTATATCCACAAAGATTCCCACCGCGTAGTCCTTCCTGTCAATGGCTCGCTCTATCCTACCAACCAGATTTTGCAGAGCCGACTCGCAGGACTTCCCACTTTGGTAGGCATGCTGAAATGGAGACAGAGGATGCATCTTAAGCGACTTCTTACGTATCCGTAACTCCACCAGCCGTTCGAGACTTTTTAGCATAAAAGAAGTCATGCTAATAGGTCTAAAGCTTTTGGGGCTAGTGTAGTCGTCCTTTCCGACTTTCGGAATGAACGCGACTCTCACCATTCACCAAGGGCGTGGTATATAGGCCAGTGCCAGGCATGCCGTGAAGATTTTCTTCAGTGCCATGACTACTGACTCTATACCTTCCCTCAACACGATAAGATAAATGCCATCAGGACCGGGCGATTTGAAGCTGTCAAAGGACTTGATTGCAAATCGAATGCCAGCTTCATTCGCCACAGTTCTGGCGACGTACCAGTCATGTCGAGAGGGTGTGATTGCCCTAACAGTAGTTCCATCCAGGGACGAATGCTGCTGGGCAACAGTGACCTGATTTCCTGGAAAGTGAGACTCCATCAGTAGACTGAGTGTCTCACTTTTCCTCTCCGTGTAGGAGCCATCAGGTTTCCTAAGCGACCCCAGCTTCGCGGTTTGGTCCTTTTTCAGAACTTTTACCAGCCTAGCTGTGTCGCTCAAGGATTCAATGCCACTACAGAAATATCTAAAAGAGGCCTTCTTCGAACCTCGAATAAGCCTCTTATAGTTCTTCTGAGTGCATCGGTAGCGCTCCCAGTCCTCGTCAAGATTCGTCTTGAGGGCCCGGTTGAGAAGTTTTCTAGACTCACGCCTTAGCAACTGAAGCTCCCTATTCCACCACGGAACAGGGGTCCGGCCAAGGGGAGGTCTAGTTGGGCAGGATAGCTCGAAGCTTGATGTTAGGGCAGTATTGAGATGCTCAATAGCCGCCTCAATACACCGCTCCTTACGAATTTTTGGTGGCGTCGCGTATTTATTCCGCAATGCCTCCCGAAATTTCGGCCAGTCTGCGTTTTTCGGGTTCCTAGAGGGCAATGGCATTTGTGCCTCCTCACCGCACTGAAACGCGATATACCTGTGGTCCGAACACGATTCTTCGTTAAGGACTCTCCAGTTGTTGATTGACCACCCCAATCTAGTATTAGATAGAGTGATGTCAATCACCTCCGGCCTTCTTGTAGTCACAAACGTAGGCTGATTGCCAGTGTTGTGAATATTCAGGCCGGAGGATGCAATATACCCGAACAGCCGAGAGCCTCGGTTGCTGCATTTGCTGCTGCCCCAGATTGTGTGCTGGGCATTAGCATCGCAACATAAAATGAGACCGAGATTGCGCTGCTCACAAAACCTCACGAGACTAGCGACCTTCCCAGGTGGTGGCGCTTCCAGTGCATCGTAAGGAAAGTACCCAGACGCAATCACGAACCTCGACCATCCGTGCATACCCTTGAAGCTCACCTCAGCAGCAACCAGGTCCTGACAGCAGGAAGGGTCAAGACTAGTCACCGTAAGATGAGATGATACTATAAGACAGGTTCTAGGTCTAGCCGAATTCCTATCATACAGTACAGTGGCCCCTTTCAACGACTCAAGGCCACAGACCCGGCCCCTAAAGACCCAGGGCTCTTGAATTGTTGTTATGTGGGGTAGTGTGTGCAGCCGGGAGAGCCGACTACTTAAAAGTGCAGTAGCGGCTTTGGAATGCTGCAAGTTGATCTGCGTTACCGACAGAGGCCGATAACTACAAGAACTGTCTGAGCCCCCTATTTGGGATAGACATAAAAACTGACAGTCCCAAAGAAGAGACTGAGACAGTTCCCGTACCGGGAGCCCAGGACATCAGCAGAGGCTTCATCGATTCCCACCACAAGAGAAGCACCTTCCTTACCTTCCCGGTTGGTACTCTTGCGGTGGTGGAGAACACGCCAAAGCCTAGTGTCGATGCCTGGGTTCTGGGCACGCAGACAGGAGAGCACATCCGCTGTGGACAGGTCAGGGTCCGGTATCCAGCAGATGGCTTTGCTGAGGGACTCGACCTCGCCTTCGTAGACCGCGAAGCGAGTGGTCCCCTTAGGAGGCAACTTATTGACTGCGTTCCTGATCCAGTCAAAGTTGGCCTGAGACGCACACGACACTAATATAGTGCCGTCTTTTGTCTCATAGCCCTTCGCATTGGCCTCAGGACCGGAGGCAATGACCCGACGCATCAGTTGGCTTTTGCAGAAGTTGACTTCTGCATCAGTCAACCTGTGGTCAGGGCCCCTTTTCCCAATCACTGCCATCGGCCGCGGGCCGGAAGCCTTCTTGCTATACGATGGTTTGGCCGCACCTTTGGAAGTGCTTGGGCGACGATCCAGCTCGCCGCCCTCCGCTGACGAAGGTTTCGCCGGGCAGGCAGACGTGCTGGGTCGGAGGCTTTGGACATTCCGCGGCTTACTGGCAACACACTTCTCCGCCGCTTTGGCTACTGCCGGGGTTACGCTCGCGCCTTTAGGGGCCGTGGCGCTCCTGACGACAGCAGTTGCAGGGCAGGTAGGCGTGCTGTTTTCAGCTGCAGTCTTCATCCGCTTGCCTCCCGAGCCGGACGATTTGGAGACCTCCGTGCTCTCCGCCGGACCAGTGGCTTCGGTGGGTGTTACCTCAGCCGACCTGGGTCTTTTGGAGGACACGGGTTCCGGAGGGTCGGCCGTGTCGCCTGCCTTTTCAAGCCGGCGCATAGCCATCTGCTTCCTTCTGATCCTCCTCGCCTTGCTCCTTTTTTTTTTTATTCCTAAGAACCACTGGGAGGTCGTTCAGCCACCGTGGCAGCTTCCCGACGCAGGCCCTCTGGCTCCTTGGAATCATCCGTCTCCGAAGAAGAGGAGATCGTGGTAACGACCCCGCTTTCCTCCAGGATGCGCTCCCGCCGGTAATGGCGGGAGACTTGAGCAATGGTTGGGACCTCCAGAATCCTTGCCCCTGCCGCCGAAGCGGGTGGATTGCCACCTATATGGATTCCACCTGGAGTAGTCTGATAGATGTTACTCAATTGTTTATATATATAATTTATATAGTTTTCGTTCAAAATGAAATCACGTTTTGATTTTTGTTGTTGAATTTATATTTTCTTATCAAATAAACCAATGAATTGTTCATAAAATTAAAAAAACGAAAAAAAAGTTTCATGCATTTTTACTCCTTTGCGGACCATTGTACGATATATCGTACAAAATTGATGAAGCTGTTATTCTCAACCAAAATTATTTTTTTTATATTTTCTTGTATTTTATTGCTAAAATGTTCAATGAGAGTCAATATTTAAAAAAAAAAATTGGATCTCAAGAAATGCGGAAATTTACCGGAAATCGAAAAACAATCGAATCGATTCAGAGCTTCCGGTTACGGACGCGACAAATTTTAAACACCCATAAAATTGTTTTGCGATTTTGCCGGGAACCAATTATTATATTTTCCTAACGGGAACAATGCACCTATTTAATAACTGACAGCTACTTGCATTTGAAAAGTTTGTCCACTAATGGCAACAACTAATAAGGTTTTTTGGGCACGGACGCGACAATAGGATACAGGGAGAAGCAAACTAAAAAAACTTCCGTTCTTCGAACTCCACTTTCTCTCGCTTTCTCTAATACATAAGATTGTTGTTAGTAGAAAACTTTTGCATTACAAGAAAAATATAATATTACTTGAATAAGATAAAAACGCAAAGACAAAATGTGCATGTAATTCGTCAAAAGGCTCAGAAAATTTTTTTTTTCTTTTACAGTAGTATATTTCGGTCAAAAATTAAAAAAAATTCTTTTACATTTATAAAATATAGATATTTAAGCTGTATTATTGGATAATAAAAAGTTTTTCTGAGCAATGTGAATTTTTCACTCGTGGTGGACCCTTTTTGGGAGATGCCCATATGTGTATGTAAATGTAGGGTACTGGAGAAATAGACGTGTAGTCTAACCGCGTCCGCGCGAACGATAATTGAGTATTGAAAGAGTTGGGAATGGGACAATTCGTTAAAACGAATTTGAATACTTGTCGAGCAAAAAATGTTACACCCGTGTATGTGTAAACGTGTAGGGAAATATGTATACATGGGTAATAAATAGGAATGTGTGTATGGGGAAATAAAAAAAATTTTGTGTATATGTGTATTGGGAATGAATGTATAAAATAATTATAACGCAATAAATGTGTAGTCAAATGTGTGTGAAAATGTTTTATATTTGGGAAAAAGTGAATTTTTTTTTGTATGTGATCACGTGAATACGTAGGTTTGTGTGTTTATATATATTTGTGTATAAAAATATATATTTGAATATATATATGTGTGTGTATGTGATTATTTTTGTTGAATGGCAACTAAATTTGTATGTGTATGAGTATAAATTTGTGTGAAAATATGTATATGTGTGTATAAATATATATGTGTATGTAATAATAATAATAAAATAATAATAATTGATTGGCACGACAGCCCGCTTACGCGAGACTAAGGCCTAGCTTCCCGCAACCACCCGTGTTGTGCGTGTGAATTTTGTACGCGGGTGGAAGGGACCTACAGTTTTATGCCGGTTCCGAACGGCAGGTTGGGAGCTTTTTCAAAGGCAATTTTTACTCTCAGAGGTTTGCTATTTCCAGCTGAGAGGACAGCCACCGAAAGAGAAAACGAGTTTCCGGTTTTTTTTTTTAGGTGTTACTACATGCAGTATTCGATCTTGCGTCGCTCTGCATGCGACTCGCTGTACCGCGCACTAACCAACTGAGCCACGGCGGCTGTCTGTGGTTATGTTTTTTTTGTTTTTTTTTTTGGAGAAGGGAAAAGCATTGAAAGCCGGTGTGTGAGACTTTCACCCACTAAAAACCCTCCTATCTCCTAAACTGCTGCCAGGGAACTTCCTGCGAGGAATTACTTCCTGGTAGCAGTAGGGTGCGGCACCGTGCCCACCGCCTCGGTCTATTACTACTTACTATCATTGCCCTACGTTGGCGTTCTAGGACGCGCAGTGTTTTAATAATGCTGGCTGCGGCCGAGCATACGGCTTGCCACTTTCGTGGCGTGTCGCACATGTGTGCAGTCAGGTTCGACACAGACGGATGCTCCCCAAGAGCGACTGCTAGTTCCCTTCGGACAGACTCCATCCGGACGTGCTCAGCGGTCTCCTGCTTTTCTGGACACAGCGTGCAGAAGGGGTCGTCGTCGTGCCTAAACTTGCAGATACTGCTTGAAGCAGCCATGCCCACTTAGCAGCTGGGTGATGTTGTGGTCCACCTCTCCATGCGAGCGAGCTACCCACCGCGCGATATCCAGGATCAGTGCAAAAGTCCAGCGCCCTTTGCTGGATTGCTCCCATTTGCGCTGCCAGTCCCTGATGGTGGCACTTCTTTCTGAGGCTTTCATGGCGCTTGTCGGCTTTGTGACTGCGTTATAAAGGCGTTGCATTTCGACCGCCAGTAGTTCAATCGGCGGCATGCTTGCGATAACTCCAACTGCATCGTCGGACACTGTGCGGAAGGCGCTTACTACCCGCAGTGCGCTTAGTCGATACGTCGACCTGATGCCTTTAGTGTACTCTCGGATTTTTACTGCGTCCGCCCATACTGGAGCTGCGTAGAGTATGATTGAGGCTGTCACCCTGGCTAGCAGTTTTTGCCGACTGGCGCGAGGGCCGCCTACGTTCGGCATCATCCGCGTAAGTGCGCCGTTTACGTGTGATGCCTTTTCGCACACGGTTCTTATGATAGATGCTCTTTGAAGGTCATCTTCGTATCAATGATCACCCCGAGGTATCGGAGAAAAGGCTGGGACATGATTTCATGTTCTCCGACAGTTATCGTCAGTGTCTCGCTCACCTTTCTGGTACTCAGTAGCACAACCTCGGTCTTGTGCGCCGCTAGCTCCAGCTTCGCATCCGTCAACCATTGATTAAAGCGGCATATCGCATCGTTGCACCTCTGCCGTAGCGTATCCGTGTGCTTCGCTATTGCCACCATTGCGATGTCATCCGCGTAGCCGATAATGTTGACGCCTTCTGGCAGCTCCAGGCGGAGGATGCCGTCGTACATGACGTTCCACAATGTTGGGCCAAGCACCGAGCCCTGTGGAACGCCACCAGAGACCTCGTACCGCTGTACGCCTGAATCTGTATCATACAGAAGTACTCTGTTGCTGAAATAACTGCAAATTATCCGCTGCAGATATGCTGGTACTGGTCTGTGGTTATGTGTATGTGGTTATTTGTATTAGCGTGTTGGTGAACGTAAAAAAGTGTGAAAATAATTTTGTTGTCAAACAATTTTTGTGTAAAAGAGGGGTAATCTGTCCCACTATATGCACTTGGGGTGGCAGCAGATGTGCAGTGAATGCGTATGTGCAGTACTATTGAACATTTTCTAAGTCCTAGAAAATTGTTCAATATGCTGCAAAAAGGAGTATCTCGTCCCACTGTGCTTGTGTTTATTTACTTCTGCTAGCAAGAGTGGGGAAATGCTTAGGCAGAAGTATGAATATGTTATTGCACTTGGAGGCAGCAGCGGAAGTGTTTGCTGCTTGTGCGTGCGTATATCGTACAAAGCGAAACGCGAAAATATACACAGGTGGGAGAGCGCGAGATCAACAGATAATTTTTTAACTGGATTTTTGGGGAATGGGTATAAATATTGTAACGATGAGCCAGTCTGTCGCGGTGCAAAGCAACCCTGCCGCTACGTGCCGTGCCATAACCCAATCTGGCAACGACGGCCGCGATAGTAATTTTTAACCCAATCTGGCAACGACGGCCGCGATAGTAACTTTTAGCCCAACCTGGCAACGATGGTCGCGGTCATCAGGGAAACTTCTAGTCCAATCTGGCAACGTACGAGAACGATCTGCGCGACGGCCGGACAGAGTATAAAAGGTGGCCAGATGCGGTACAGCGAGCCAGTCTGGTTTTGACAAGTGAAGTTGCCACACGGAATAATCAAGCAAATACTTAAGTGTACGAACAGTAAAGTGTAAACTGTGAATAATAAAGTGACTGTTGGTGTATTTTATTGTCTGCGTTTAAGAAACTGACTGTGTTTTATTTTCAAATCACACAATCCAGAGATACGTGACAGCCCACTGGACTTAATATTCGTAACATTTGGTGTCAGAAGTGGGATTGTAGAAAATTGAAAATAAACGAAAAGTAACAAAACAAAAAAAAAAAAAAACTAAATAAATAAATAAAAGTATAACAGCACGGACATGGTTAAACTCGAGCTGCTGAAGGTGGACCAGCTGAAGAAGGAGCTGGCTGCCTGGAATTTGCCGACTGCTGGCGGGAAAGTGGAGTTGCAGCTGCGCTTGCGAGAGGCGTGTGAATCACGAGGCATCGATTGGGCTGCACACGAGTTCGGAACGCAGGAACAAGAGGCGTCGGCCAAAGTGGAGGAATCGCCTGCGGGTGCTACGTCGATCCAAAGTACGGCTGCACCGGCTGGACCACTACAAGCATTAGACATGAGCCAGCTAATGAGTGCAATAAAAGGCATGTTCGAGACTTCCAATCGTGAAAATCGTGAAATGTCGGCGCAGATGGCAGCGAAAATGGAAACTGCAAATCAAGAGATGGCAGCGAAAATGGAAACTGCAAATCAAGAGATGGCAGCGAAAATGGAAACTGCAAATCAAGAGATGGCAGCGAAAATGGAAACGGCGACCCATGAAATATCGGCGCAAGTGACGGAGCGAATGGGAGTCAAGCTTCAGGAAAGCTCTGCGCGCTTGGAGCAGAAGGTAGAGGAAATCTCCAATAGGCTGAACGGGAAAGTTGAGCATCTTGAGACGCGCATGGACAATTGGGACAAACGAGTTGACAACCTGGATGAGTCCTTGAACAAACGAGTTGACAGTCTGGAAGATTCGATGCATAGAAAGATAGACGAACGACTTCGAGAGGTACAGCCACGAGAATGTTTGCCACCGGTTCAGGACGGTTTTGCTGGCAGAACAGAAGTGCCTACTTATGATGGTGCTGCGCCGTTCGATACATTTAAATTGCAATTCGACTTGGCTGCTTTGGAAAATCAGTGGACAGATATCAGGAAAGGTCGGAGGTTGGCACTGGCGCTGAAAGGTCCTGCGGCCGAGGTGATCAAATCAGTTCCAGAATGTTTAAGAAGTGATTACGGTGCCATCATGAGAGCGTTGGCAGCGAAGTATAGCAACGAGCACAACCATGCGCTATACTACTGTGAGCTGAAGAACCGCAAGCAAAGAGCCAACGAGGCGCTGCAGACATATGCAGCAGACATTGAGCGGCTCGTACAGTTGTGCTACCCGAAATTTGGTGCTGATGATCTCGAGAGGATGAAGATCGAGTCGTTTATTGAAGGTCTTCATGATCCAGAAACACGTCGCAGTGCGTTGATGATGGGCAAGCCGACATTTAAGGAGACGGTAACCAGCGCGATGACATATGAAGCGGCATGGATTGGGAGCACTCGGTATGCACCTGCAAGGATACGCCAGATTCAGGCGGACAACGACATTCCGATCCAGGCCATAAGCTCTGAGATACCGGACAGGCCACGGGTGGTCTCCTCTAAAGTTGTTTGCTGGGTATGTGGCAAGCAGGGCCACATATCACGAGACTGCCGCCAACGAAAGAGGCGTTCCCGTTCCCGATCGCAATCGCCTGAAGCAAGGAATGCTGACAATCGAGGCCCAGCCAACAAGCGCAGGGCTGAGGACGGCGAGTCGTTAAACTAAAACGGGTCAGCCCAAAGGGGCGTGAGCTGATCCCCACAATCTGCCGCCCCACCGTCCTTGTCTCACAGCTGAAACGACAGCCCAGCAGCTTGACAATTGAAGGAAGGATAGATGGAAAGTTGTTCGTGTTGACACTGGATACTGGAGCGTCATATTCGATCATAAAGAGGAAGCTGCTGAAGAACTGGGAACCGCTGCATGGCATACAGCTGCGGACTGCGACTGGCGAGCGCGCGCCGGTAAGAGGGAAAGTTACAAAAACGATTGCTATCGGCACCAGCAGCCTGGAACATGAGTTCATCGTCGCGGATATAATGGACGACGTGATTATCGGCGTGGATTTCATGATTAGGCACGGTTTTACGCTGGACTTGAAAGAAAATGTGCTGAGATATGCCAACGTTGAATTCCCGCTGCACACCGGCTATGAGCGAAGCGTGGCGGTAAGGAAGGTTTTATCGTGTCAACACAGGAGGATACCAGCGAATTCTGAGGCGATTGTGTGGGCAAAGGTGGACGAGGACGATGGGACGAGTCGGCTGTGGGTAGTAGAAGCACCGAAGCAAGGACACGACAACATCATCATCGGACGTACATTAGTGGAACCTAAAAATGGAAGGATACCAGTCAGGATACTGAACCCCCTGAATGCACCCAGAGATGTCGGAATAGATGAGGTAATTGGCGAGTGTAAAGAAGCTGTAGCAGTGGTCAATTGCGAGAGTAGCCCGCCTGGAGGTAATGAGAAGAGCGGGTTTAACATGGACGCCATACCGCAGGAGAACCAGTGCAGCAGCGAGTTGTCGGCCAAGCAGAAACAGAAGGCGAGGTCACTCCTGCAGCACTATGGGTCAATATTTGCGGCGGAAGCAGGCGGAAGAACAGCCATAGTGAAGCACAACATCGACACCGGAAGTGCAAAACCGATTCGCCAACCGCCAAGACGAGTTCCTCTGGCCAAGAGGGAAGAGGTCGCAAATTTGATCGAAAACATGCAGAAAGACAAGGTCATAGAGCCTTCTTCGGGCCCCTGGTGCTCGCCGGTCGTGCTAGTCAAGAAAAAAGATGGCAGTACCCGGTTTTGTGTGGACTATCGGAAGCTCAATGATGTGACCAAGAAGGACAGTTATCCACTACCTCGGATCGATGACACCCTGGATACACTGTCAGGCACGCAGTGGTTCTCCACGCTCGACTTACGCAGCGGCCATTGGCAGGTAGAGCTTGCAGACAAGGACAAGGAGAAAACGGCTTTCAGTGTTGGCGATGGTTTGTGGCAGTTCACCGTCATGCCGTTTGGACTCTGCAACGCACCAGCAACATTCGAGCGGCTAATGGAACGCGTGCTAAAAGGGCTGCATTGGCGGACGTGTCTGGTGTACCTCGACGACATAATCGTAATGGGTAAAAGCTTCGACGACCACCTGGGAAAGCTGAAGGAGGTATTTGAGCGGATACAGAAAGCCGGGCTTAAACTCAACCCAAAGAAGTGCTCGCTGTTCCAAAAGGTGGTCAAGTATCTGGGCCATACGGTTTCCGCCCGCGGAGTGCATACGGATGAAGGCAAAATCACGGCGGTGAAGGAGTGGCCCCGACCACGCAATCTACACGAACTCCGCAGTTTCCTGGGCCTGTGCACATATTACCGCCGATTTGTTCCGGGATTCGCGAACATAGCCAGCAGCTTGCACAAACTGACGAAAAAGAGCCAAGCTTTCGAGTGGAGCGAGGAGCAGGAACAGGCTTTTGCACGTCTGAAGGAAAAACTGTGCAGTGCTCCAATTCTGGCCTTCCCCGTGCCTGGGGAGATGTTTGTGCTGGATACAGATGCAAGCGGGAATAGTATTGGCGGTGTGCTATCACAGATAATAGACGGCCAGGAACAAGTGATAGCGTACTACAGTAGGGTTCTATCGAAACCGGAACGCAACTACTGTGTGACACGGAGAGAACTGCTGGCGGTATTGGACTGCGTAAAACACTTCCACAAATATCTGTATGGACAAAGGTTTCGCCTGCGCACAGATCATGCGGCATTGAGATGGCTCCTGAACTTTAAAGATCCTGAAGGCCAATTGGCGCGGTGGATCGAGCGACTGCAGAGCTACGACTACACGATAGAACATCGCAAGGGCAGTAGCCATGGAAATGCCGATGCTTTGTCACGCCGTCCGTGCCAAGTCGAATGCAGGCAGTGCTCACGAGCCGAGAGCAAAGAGCAGATAGTGGACGTCCGGTTGATAAGCGTTATGCCAGAGGAAGAGTGGTCTGCGGAGAGGCTACAAAAGGACCAGCGCGTGGATGCGGATCTTGCAAAAATCGTCGAAGGCAAGGAGCAAGGCGCACGTCCAGACTGGCAGGAGATGGCCGGTGAAAGCCCGATCGCTAAGGCTTACTGGGCACAGTGGAAAAGTCTGCGGCTGAAGGAAGGCTGCCTGTACCGCGAATGGGAGAGCGCGGATGGTCGTACCAGCAACCCTCTAATGGTAGTGCCGAAAACCAGAATCAACGAGGTCATCGAGGCATACCATAACGACTCCAGTGGAGGGCACCTAGGCATCACCAAAACCGTCGCCAAAATAAAAAGACGATTCTACTGGGTAGGATGTCAGGAGTCTGTAGCCGAGTGGATTAAGAGCTGCGACCGCTGTTCAGCAGCGAAAGGGCCGACAAGAAAATCTCGAGGCCGCATGCAGCAGTACAACGTGGGAGCGCCCTTCGAGCGGATTGCTATGGACGTCGCCGGCCCATTCCCAACTAGCACCCAAGGCAACAAATATGTGCTGGTCGTAATGGATTACTTCAGCAAATGGCCCGAAGTGTACCCTATTCCTAACCAGGAGGCCACCACGATCTCGGAAAAGCTGGTAAACAACTGGGTAGCCAGGTTCGGAGTTCCGTTGGAGTTGCACTCAGATCAAGGCCGGAATTTTGAGTCTGCGGTATTCAAGGAAGTGTGTGAGCTGCTGGGGATAAAGAAAACGCGTACCACTCCTTTGCACCCACAGTCCGACGGCATGGTGGAACGCTTTAACCGGACACTGGAGGAATACCTGCGGAAAGTGGTAGGCAGGAATCAAAAGGATTGGGACACGCACATCCCCCTGTTCCTGATGGCATAGGTCAGCCCCGCACGACACGACATCACTCACTCCAGCCCGGGCAGTGTTCGGCACAGAGTTGCGGTTACCCGCTGACTTGAAGTTCGGGGTAGTCAGCACGACGGGAGGCGCTAAGACGGACTACGTGGCCAATAAGCGGGCGGAACTGGAGGAAATTCACCAGTTTATAAGGAGCCGCACCAAACTGGTCAGCGATAAGGTGAAAGCCAGATACGATCTACGGGCCAACTCAGCAGGGTTCCAAGAAGGCGATTTGGTAATGCTCTACAACCCGCAGCGGAGGAAAGGTTTGTCTCCGAAACTCCAAGCGTCATGGGAAGGACCTTACGAAGTCGTGACTAGGATTAACGACGTGGTATACCGGATTCAACGTTGCAGCAATAGAGGCGCTAAGCTGAAGGTAGTCCATTTGGAGCGCCTGGCGCCTCATCACAGCGGAGCCTCGGCACTTGTTCGGGACGAACAAGTCTAAGTGGTGGGCAGTGTAACGATGAGCCAGTCTGTCGCGGTGCAAAGCAACCCTGCCGCTACGTGCCGTGCCATAACCCAATCTGGCAACGACGGCCGCGATAGTAATTTTTAACCCAATCTGGCAACGACGGCCGCGATAGTAACTTGTAGCCCAACCTGGCAACGATGGTCGCGGTCATCAGGGAAACTTCTAGTCCAATCTGGCAACGTACGAGAACGATCTGCGCGACGGCCGGACAGAGTATAAAAGGTGGCCAGATGCGGTACAGCGAGCCAGTCTGGTTTTGACAAGTGAAGTTGCCACACGGAATAATCAAGCAAATACTTAAGTGTACGAACAGTAAAGTGTAAACTGTGAATAATAAAGTGACTGTTGGTGTATTTTATTGTCTGCGTTTAAGAAACTGACTGTGTTTTATTTTCAAATCACACAATCCAGAGATACGTGACAGCCCACTAGACTTAATATTCGTAACAATATATATATTTTTTTTTTAGAAATATATGTTTGTGTTAGTGTATGCGTAATGTAATGTGTTAATTTTTTGGAAAAAAATTTTGAGCTTATCTTAATGGGGCCCAGTGCCCGAGTATGAGGATCTCCTCTATGTGTTGTGTGAAGTCTGTCCGCTGTTTGTGCGCTGCTATGTCGTGCTGCTTTCTGTTGTTGTTGCCCTTTTCTTCTTTTGCGTCTTGCTTTGTTTGTTTGTTTGCTGTGTTGTCTTTGTTGTTGTTACGTGTTTTGTCTGCTTTTCTTTTGTGTTCTTTTGTGTGTCACTGCACTTTTCACTGTTTTGTACGTTTTTCTTCATTTTTTGCCTTTAATTTTTGAAATTTGCGCACTGTTTTTGATTTGTTTGTCACCTCCTCTTTTTTAATTCACTGTGTGCGTCATTTTAATTGTTGTTCACTAATTGTTTTGTACACTGTTTGGATTCTTGTAGTTTATGTCACCTTTCACGTGTGTCTTTTTGTGTCACTATGTATTTGAAATTTTGTATTTGACAAGTGTTAATATTATTATTTTTATTGTTTGTTTTTCCACCTCGCGAGTTCGCGGTTGGCTCGAAGGACCATGTTTACGTCGGTGGAGCGGGGTTTAAGAAAATACACGGGTTGGTGTTCGAGACTAAGTGGGTCTTTATTCGTGGACTTTCGAATAACAAATAGTACAAGGAATACACGAAACATTAAACGATACAGACGGCCGAAGCCGGGGAGCAGAAAATGGGGGAAACATGTGTACAAGACGATAAGGAAAGGAAGGGATTAGTGGTGGGATCGACAGATCACTGAACAACTACAGCACTCATTTAGCCAAGTATGGATTGATCAAATTTATTTAAAACTTTTATACATTATTGAGCATACTTTTAACAATATTCTGTAATTTTTTCATGCAGAAATATTACAAAACAAGCCGGTGACAGAGCTTGCCCCAGAACATCTTTGAAAAAATACAATTTGCGGTGATTACTGTATCTCGGTCGGAAATTATCTGAAATCAAAAACCATTAAAATTTAGTCAAAGTATTATCAAATGCTCCCCCCAACGTTCTCCGATTGTTATTTTTTTTTCATTTAAAAATTTTTGGTGGCCATCTAAAGTGTAAACTGCTATTTTCCGCGAAAAATTCCGCCATTTTGTGGGTGGGATAAGGGGGTTTCCCATGTAAAAAAAAATGGTGTACTAAAAGTTGGGGGCAGGTATTTTAGATATATGTTTAAATGACAGTGATCACGGACTTTGAAAAAGTAGTTTTGAGAAAAACGCGATAGAAGAGAATAAGCTGTATACCTGCACTAAAGGACAGGGGACAAACTATAGACCATAACTTCAAGAGTTTTGCTCCGATCGACTTAAAGTTTTGAGAATATATTCTTGCAATGTTTAACAATAAGATAAGACAAAAAAAAATTCGATTTTTCGACCCCCCCCCCCCTTAATTCCAATGTCTGTCAATGCCAAAACAAAATTGGATTTCAAATGCTATGTTTCAAAATAACGCTATGGGGTGACAAAACTGTCAGCTACTTGCTTCACCTTTTTTATTTCATCATGCCATGAGCTTACTCCCAATATAGAAGTACTACGTACATATATGCTTCTCGTGCTGTTTTTAATAGGAATGAGAATGTAGAGAAAAACATCGAACATCGGAAAAAACATCGATGTTTGAAATAGATTTAATGTATGTATGTAATAGATGTATCGATGTTACATAGATGTTGGTTCCAGCACTACTGCTAGTGCGGCAACCAGCGTTGCCGTTTTGGTTATTTTTAACCAAAAATGGTTATTTTTATTTTTGAAAATGGATTTTGGTTATTTGGTGATTTTTGATCCAATTTGGTTATTTTTTAGAACATTGCCCATTGATTCAAAATGTATATTTTAGAATATAGCACACTGATACAAAATGTATCTTAAATATCAATGAGCACAATATTATTAGGAGTGGCAATAATATTGATACTGATTGATAGTGGTAACTCATAGCAAAGAATATGAAGTAATATAGAACGCGCATGTGGGCGCTATGATGCGAGCGGGAAGAACGAAGCGTAGGCATTTGAAAATGTTAGGTTCATAACATTTTCTGTTAGATTTGCCATGATACAAAAATAGAAGGTAGAGCCGTTGCTTCTTCTAAGCCGCCATGTTGCGCATCTGACACTAAGGTCTTTTTGACGTTCTTCTTTGAAAATGTGCTACCGTACTGTTGTTAGAAAATCCCTTAAACATTTTCTTACGACAACAAAATTGAAATGTATTTTGTTTAGGTTTTTGGGTTTAGATGTATTAGTTCCGTATGTATATTTTCCGCAATGAACTCATCATACTTATAGTTTTGGTGTTTGATGTTTTGACGAATGAATAAAAATTTTTCAATTACGATCAATCTCACTAAAATACAAAACATACTTCAATTCGATATTTCAAAGTACTAGAAAAGAAAGTGTTTTTTTAATTTGTCGCCGTGCCAAATAATCGGTGAGTCGCCAATTTGTTGGCACTGACAATAGTTGCCTATTTCTCACATTTTGCTTGGTGGGTTGTTCCTGTTTTTAAGCTTTGTTTTTTTTCAAACTTCAAATGTAAACAATGCAACGTTTCTTTTTAGGCCGAACATTTTTTAGGACACGTTAAACAGCAATTTGAAAACACAAAAAAAATGAATATTAGTAAGAAATTAAAAAAAAACAATTACATAATAATTTACCTTTGTATTATTTATTGCGTTGTTGCTTGTCTAACAGTTAATAATATTACGCAACAAAATGTACTAGTCACATTGAAATGTTCGTGTTTATTTTAAAAAAGATCTAAAAATCCTTAGAACCTTAAATAGCCCTAATTTAGTATTACAACGAAGTGGCATCACGACCCAAGCTATTAACAAATACGAGTAACGTCAATAAGCACGTTTAGTGTCAAAACAAATTACAGCGGTTCTGCCTTCTATATTTGTATCATGAGATTTGCGTAGGACAACAGCAAAAGACTATGTTATTGTTCGCAACGGCTTCACTCGTGTTCTTTGAAGTGGTGGTTGTTGCAGCTTAGTGTTCGCTCAATCATTTTTTGCATGCATGTTTATTGATCTTGTTTGCTGAAGCGCAAGCTAAAAACAAACAACGAACGAAGGCATCGTCATCATCGTTTTAACGAAGATGACTGGGGATTCGCTAATGTTTTTGTTGTTGTCGTTTATTGTGTGTATGCTTTTTTGTGTTGCCGATTGGTTTTTGCTGCACAGATTGCCGTCAGCTCACCATCAATCGAATCTTTGTGGTGTATGGCTTTTTGCTGGCCAACGCTTTGATTGATTTTAAAATTTGGCGGTTGATCCCAATTTAAAATGTTTACAAATATTTTTACGTGGCGAGTTCGAAATAAAATTATTTGTTTATTTCACATGGTTGATTACAAGTTTGAGAATATAGAAAAACTACGAAAAAAAAATTAACTGATGGCTGATTAACTTCAAAGTTCGTAAAAACACTTGAAATCAAAAATAATTAGATACGTGTTTTAATTTTGTATTTTTTTCTTAAATCGAAATCTAACGGACAAACCAAGGGTTAAAAGATTGTATGGAAAAAGCCTAAATAGGTCTATTGACTTTCAATATGTCGAAAGCACTACTAAAGCACTAGATAAAGAAATTAATAATAAGACAGGTATTTTGTCATATGAAAATTATTACGGGCTAATAAAAACGTCTTCCTTTCTTTCCAATTTCCCTTTTTAATTGTCGTGTTTGATTATTATTTCTTTTTATTATTTTTTATTATTATTATTTATTATTATTTATTATTATTTCTTTTTTATTGCCTGTAGCGATCATATAGGTCACCACGCGCACACTACAGTCGGCAGTGAGTTCAGGAGCAATATGGAACGCCATGCACGCTTCTAGAAGAAGAACAAAAGCCAGCCGCCAGAAAATATAAATCGTTTTACAATTTCAGCATTTCGCCAGCGCAACAACAACAACAACAGCACATCGTCTTCATCTCCCAATCATTCCACGCCGCAGCAGTGTGCTAACGCAGACTCGCTGCAGTGAGCGCAACCAAAAGCAAGCCTTCGTATGTTTATTTTCTTTGCTTCTACTCACATGTTACGCCGGAGTTACAGAGATTTCTGTTGTTAGTAACAGAGAGTTCTGCTGTCAATAACAGAGGGTACTACCAGCAGTACCCGCCATACAACGCGTTTGCTTGTATGAGATGCGCGTTCTATATTACTTCATATTCTTTGCTCATAGTCATTGCTTTTTCTCGTAAAAGAGTAAACAGCATGTTTTAATTCGATAACTACAGTCGTGTCTGGATATAGTAAACTTATTATTGCAAGGGTTGCTCACAGTATTGAGGTTGTTCACTATATCAAGGTTAGAATATTTGTCCAAAAACTCGTTCTATTTGCTCAAACTACACTGTGTGTATATAAATTTAAAAATCATTGAAATAAAAACTAAAAAACCGTACTTTCAACCACAATCGGTTTGCACGCGACAAAAAACATAACCACTAAGGTCAAGAAACAGCTGATTTTGTAACAATCAATAGCAAAAATACAAATTTGGGGAATACCCTCTTTCATTTTTGATTCATTTTTGTGTTTTTTGTTGCTTTTTGCTTGAAATTGCTTTCCGAATTTTTTACTATTTAGATGTTTCCGTTTCTTCACTATTTAGAGTACTCCATGTATAAATTTGAGTGTTCACTATATCGAGGTGTTCACTATATAGGGTGTTCACTATACCCAGACACGACTGTATGTTTTAAAAGAGTTAACAACACTTTTTGACGACTACTTTTTGTAAAAGTATTGTTGTTTTGTAAAAGTAAAGTAGATGTTTATGTCAAATAAACCTTTTAGTTATTTTTGTTACATTTTGGTTATTTTTATTTTTGTTCCTGTTTATTAATTTGTTTTTCTTGTGGCAACGCTGGCGGCAACACTAGCAACATTCAGAGATTATCTCTGCTGCTACTAGTGTCAGTGTACGGCCAAAGAGACGTTTCGTTAATTAGGATTTACTTTGGTTTTAGGAGTCGAGATGAATATTATACATTTAGTTGATATACCTTCTAAAACTGAAACTTTTCACACTTACAACTTATTAAGTGTAGGAAGTGATGTATCTCTTGTTATAGATAACGGCAAGTCTGGATCGAAATACTGAGAGCGGTTAATAATCTATTCTATACAGGCTCATACAAATGCAGGGCTGGCTGGAGCAATAGTTCAGCACCACTGTTGGAATTCCGAAATTTGATCTCAAGACCTCGAAAAGACCGTAGGAAGGAAGTTGTGGACGCGCTTATGAATAAAACTGTACAAGTGGGAAACAATATAGTTAATATCGAAGCAATGCGCTTAAACTTGAAAACGCAGGTATGTGGTTTCAAAAGTAGAACTACTTTGCAATGTAATACACGTATGATTCCTTTAGTTTGACCGAAATGTCGTGACACACTTTCATAACCAGGAGCAGGTATTTGATTACATTTTCAACCATTTGAATATCAACGACGAAAGCAGTTTTCAACATCCGATCCTACTAACTGAAGCCTTGGGCAATCCGAACTATTTTAGACATCGTAAGTAAACCTCAGCAGATACCGTCACTCAGTGTTTAGTACTTGGAATTGAAAAGATATCTTCGGCTGAAGTAGGGGAATAGGTTCGGTTGTGGGCACCTTTTTGTTTTTGGCTCATAACTTTTTACCAAGTTCTTTTTAATCGGACATATGGACATCTATGGAAAGCTAGAGACCTTAGCTAACAAGTAATGACAAAAGTAAATCGATTCCGTCAAATAGAAAAGTTTTTTTTTTAATTTTGTAAAGTAGTCATTTTTAACGAAAATTTTTTTTTGGTTCGGTTGTGGGCACCCTTGGAAAATTTGCTGGAATCGGGGAAATATGAAGAAAAACCAACACGAATATAGACAAATATTAAGTTTTAATTGTTTGAAGCACAATGCACGCATGTGAAGTATCTGGTACGCATGTCGGCACACTTTAGATGGACGGGCATTTCAAAATGTAAGTGACCAAGTCATTCTCCTGGGCTGTCAAGAAGACCTAAAGTAAAATGAAATTCAACCTAATTAATCAATACTCTTCAAGTGCTGTGACGTGAAGAAGGTGGAAAACACCAGTTAACCTGATTCGATAATAATTGATTGGCACGACAGCCCGCTTACGCGAGACTAAGGCCTAGCTTCCCGCAACCACCCGTGTTGTGCGTGTGAATTTTATACGCGGGTGGAAGGGACCTACAGTTTTATGCCGGTTCCGAACGGCAGGTTGGGAGCTTTTTCATAGGCAATTTTTACTCTCAGAGGTTTGCCATTTCCAGCTGAGAGGACAGCCACCGAAAGAGAAAACGAGTTTCCCGTTATTTTTTTTAGGTGTTACTACATGCAGTATTCGATCTTGCGTCGCTCTGCATGCGACTCGTTGGACCGCGCACTAACCAACTGACCCACGGCGGCTGCACCTGATTCGATAACATCCACGAAAAGAAGAAAAAGAAGAAAACACCACCGTCGACAGCTTTGATGTCTCCGAAATTTTCTTCTACCTTCTTTTTGTAGCGTTGGAGAGTGGTTCGGGAAATCGCCCACGCTGCGGCAGTCGATTTTGTGGTTAGCTTTTCTGCAGGACAATGTTAAATTACATCCAGCACATTAAAAAAGATATCGGAGGATTTTTTTCATTTACCCTCTGATGATATAGCTAAAACAACAAAAAAATCGATGAAATAACTTACCAAATCACTAAAAGACGGGTGCCCACAACCGAACTAATTGCGGTGCCCACAACCGAATTTGGCAGCCATTTTAAGAAGTAGTGAAAAAGTTGTTTGGGGTAAACATATTGGTTGTAATCAATATTGGATCACAAAGTAAAATAAATTTACTAAATAAAAATGCATTTTACTCGCCTTCTCGATGGATTCACTTCGATTTATGAGACCATTTAAAATGTTTAAAAAAATTGTTGTCTTATTTTTTAAGCACAGAAAGATATACATGGTCCCAGCACAGAGCAGGCGTGTCTGTTCGACTCAGTATTTGGCACAAAAAGATCTTGGTTCCATAATGAACAAATGGCCTTAGTCAAAAAAACCCAGCCTGCTTTCTATCAAAAGATACGAAGGGGTGCCCACAACCGAACTATGCCCACAACCGAACCTTTTACCCTACATATACATTAGGGTGTCCCAGGCTATGTCATTTGTTTTTTGCGAATGGAGTTACGCATACCTTTTATTTTGTTCCATTTGACCCTAATGATTTAAATAATAAATATTATGGCGGTCGTATAATAATTTGAGGACTTAAGTGCAGAATAGCGTACCCTCGTAAACAAAATTAATAAGTATGCTTATACAAAGAAGTTTCGTTCCTGAGTCTAACAAACCAAAAATTTTACCTGGGAAACGCCTACAATAGGCGTGGCACGGGGTCAAAGTTCAAAACTATCAAAATAACTCATTCAATTTTCAATCAATTTATATGATATGGGTATCAAGCGAAAGGTCTTTTTCATTTCTTTATTTTGGTGTACCACATTTTATACTTTATATGTACGAGTAAAAAATTATAAGCAAAAAATTATTTTTTTTTTATAAAATTTACAAAACCCGATTTTTTCTCGAAAAAAACCAAAATAAAGATATAATAAATTTGTTATCATATATTCTCTAGGGAATTCCCTTTACAATGAAATATAGAACATTTGAACTTTTTTTGTTTTTGTTTTTATATTTAAGTTTATATTGAGTTAAAATAATCTGCCTGCAAGGGGATTCTACGGTTTCCGTGGCGCCGCCATTTGATGGTGTTTTTAGATAGATTGACCGAAAATAAATCGAAAATGAAGAATAAAAATTTTCGATATCTCGCTCCGTTTTCGAGATACCGAGGTTCAAAGTTTTTATATTTCCATATTGTGCACACCTGACTGTTGCCTGATGTGGTGGTGACACCCATGAGGGTTATTTTTCAAGCGCCCGGCCGAAGGCCGGCCACCTGGGAAAAACTTATTGCCAAAAAAACTATGGCTTGGAACTATGGATTTGAACAAAAAATACTGTGCACACCTGACTGTTGCCTGATGTGGTGGTGACTCCCATGAGGGTTATTTTTCAAGCGCCCGGCCGAAGGCCGGCCACACAAAATATACTTGAATGCAGAAATTCTTTGCTTAGGCGCGATATTTAATTAAAACACGCATTGAAACTCGCACAAAACTGTATGTTTTTATATTTCATTGAAAAGAGAATTCCACAGGCTATAATATAGTGTAAATTTTTTTGTATCTTAATAACGAGGTTTTTCGAGAAAAAAATCGGGTTTTGTAAATTTTATAAAAAAAAGAATTTTTTGCTTATAATTTTTTACTCGTACATATAAAGTATATAATGTGGTGCACCAAAAGTATGAAAAAGACCTTTCGTTTGATACCCATATCATATAAATCGATTGAAAATTGAATGAGTTATTTTGATGAAAGTTTTGAACTTGACCCCGTGCCACGCCTTTGGTAGGCGTTTCCCAGGTTTTGTGTAGTTTGTTACATTCACAAAACCAAGCTCTATACAGCCAAATTTTTTGTTTTTTTTTTCACGAGGGTACGCTATTCTGCACTTGTTCCAATTTGAGTAAAAAGTGCCACGCCCCTTGTCCAACGCTCACAGTGAAACGGCACATCTAAACGGTGGCTTGACACCAAATATTAATGCTGATAGAAGATATTCTATATTGAAAATTTAAGTTGTATGGGAGGTGCCACACCTACCTATAGGGTCGCATTCGCACTATGTGGTTTACCGAGACTTAGTGAAGACGAATATTCCATGAAAAATTCAGCTAATCGGCTGTCTAGTTTTTGAGTTTTAGTGTCGTGGGACCAACATATATAAATTAATTTGTATATACAATACATAGATATTCATCCATATTGTTTTGCCCAAATATAGTACAGTTAATCTTTCATCATAATGGGCTTTGCAGGAAGGAGTAAAAGGTGGGCGTGGTCAACCTTATATAGCCTATGTTTACCGCTATGAAACACAGAATAATTTTATATCAACATTAATTTTCAGACATGTACCGTACCCTTGTTTTGTTAGCTTAGTGGGTGCGAAAAGTGGGTGTGGCCGATTATATTATAGCCTATGTTTGCCGCAATGACACGCTAAATCGTTTGACACCCATGTTGCTGTGACAAATATATCATGGCTGATTTGTTATTATGGTAGTCGTGGCGAAAAGGCATATCAAGTGGGCGCTGTCAATCTTATATATCCTATGTTAACATCAATGAAATACGGAATTATTTAATATTAATACTGATTTACAGACACGTACCGTAGCTTAGTTTTGTTAGTTTAGCGGGAACGGAAAGTGGGCGTGACCGATTATATTATAGACTATATTTGCCGCAATGACATGCTGAATCATGTGATACCCATATTGCCTTACAACCGTTGCATACCGTAGACGAGTTTTGTTACCATAGTAGGCGTAAGAAGGGGCGTGGTCATTCTCATATAGCCTATGTACAATTTCCCCAGATATAAAATGTTTGGTGCTTATTTCATTTAAATCGGTTCAGTGGTTTTTGCTTGATTGTGTCTCAAAAAAGAAACGTCACACTTGTTTTTATATAGGTAATAAGTATAGATATAAATGTTATGAACGTAGCTTAATGAACTAATATGATTTTAATATGAGGTTGTTTCAAATCCTTTTTTATGGGAGGTGGTCGAAGTTCTGGTCCGATTTCATTGAAATTTTGCACAGTAAGTTCTTTACTTATACAATTTTATACCAAATTTCATTTATGTACGACTGCCACTGTCACTGCTATATGAACTCGCAATGCTGTGCGCTGTAGCGATGATGAATCTAGTGCGTTTCCCATTAAATTTAGTGCTTTTTGAGTTAATTTCTGAGCTTTGAGACTTATAGTAGAATTTTATGGCGAATATTTTTGTGGTACAGTTTGTCCTTAAAAAGTCCTGTTTTACAGGATATTTTTGGCATTTTAGAAAAAAGGTCCAAATTGACCCTACCCTTGAGCTACAGGGTTAAAATGCTCCACGAAAAAGTTCCTCGTAGTGTTTTACACGAAATTGCTGAACACATCATATACCTAAAATGTGATGTTACATGGTTTTCGTATGCCGATTCACCATAAGAATGCGCGAAAAGGGGAAAACTTTGACCCCCTAAAAAAAATCTGACGTCAACTTTCAAAACGCCGATACACGTATATTTTTTTTGGTCCCCTCTACCAGAATCCGTTGTTAGAACCTTGTTATTTAAAAAAATTTGATTTTGTTGTGCAGTGTTATTGGTAGGAAAACAAATTTTATGTGTTATATTTTGTAATGTGTAATATTTTATGTGCGGTGTTATACAACACTATATTTAATTTAACAACTATACAACATTGAAAGGTTGTATCATTATTTGGAAATTACATGAAACCTTAACCCTCGGATGGACTTTGTCGTCTGGCCAGACGAAATGGTTCAAAAAAATAAAAAAATCACAGATTCATCTCCCTTGGGGGGTGGGTAACTAAGTAAGTACATATGAACATAATTTGTATATATGTAGGAGCGACGGACCGACAGGACAACCCTGACAGAAACGGACGAGAGCCAGCACGGCAACACGGGCGGGCGGACGGTAAGACAACCCGGACTGGACGAACGTACTGAAAAAACAGTTGAAACACAGACGCGACGCAACGCGCATGAATTTTGTGAAGTTTGAATAAATAAAGAATATTTGCCGAACGGCCACCTACAAAATGGTGTCAGGAGTGAAATCAACTAAAAACAAATTTTACAAGTGCCACTAAGCACAAAGTAAAAACAAATTTTACAAGTGCCACTAAGCACAAAAATAAAAACAAATTTTACAAGTGCCACTAAGCACAAAGTGAAAACAAATTCTACAAGTGCCACTAAGCACAAAGTAACAACAAAGTTCACAGGTGCCAATAAGCGAAGAACAAAAAAGGCAAATAAGGCATAAGGTTTACAAACGCCGCCAATCTATAAAACATAAAATTGCATAAAAGCCTATAAGCTAAAGGCAGGTGGACTGTACGAAAACGTCGGTGGGCAGTTAAATTTCCCGACGCGCGTTGAAGGGGAAGGTGCGCGAAAGCATAACGGAAGTGCGCGAAGTGCAGTGACAGCAGCAGTCTCCAACAAGTTTGAGAACGACGAGGAGCGACAGCAGAAGCGGTAGAGTAGCAGTCACCGACAAGTGACAGAACGACGAACGAAGCGATCACAGTGGCTGGAGAATTGAAGAAAAACACGCAGGAAGGCACGACGACAATCGGAAAGCCGTGGAGCGGAAGAAAACACATCGAGGAAGGAGCGTGGGCAGTTAAATTTCCCGACGCGCATTGAAGGGGAAGGTGCGCAGGACAGAAGCAATCACGGAAAAGTTCGAGAACGACGAGGAGCGAGAGCAAAAGCGGTAAAGCAGCAAGCACCGACAAGTGGCAGAACGACGAACGAAGCAAACGAGGTGCAAAAGAAACGACACGAGCGAAATTTGACAACGCAGCTGAGTCGAACCAAAAGAAAGCAAGGAAAACGACAACGAGCACGAGAACGAGTAATGCCGCCAGCGCGAGGCGAGTAGTTTGGTAGTTTGTAGATCAGTAGACAACGTTGAATAGCGTGAGCAAAACAAAAAAAAAAAAAGAAAAGGAATTGAATTTAATTGAAGTTGTTTAAATTATATGCGGAAAAGTTTTGGAATAATTCGTATTAATTTATGTTCATGTATTAAACAGCACATTGTAATTGCATTTAATTTTATCAAATAAGTTAATAATTTTGTAAGACCATGGACGCTCAAACAATTTTAGCTATGACGGTACAGACGTTGAAAGATAAATTGATACAGGTGGGGTTAAGTGACAAAGGACGAAAGACGGAACTAAGAGACAGACTTCTTCGACATTTTAACTTGCTGTTAAGTGAGGAAGACGAAAGCGATGTTGAATGTGCGGAGGAAGAGGCAGCGTATGCCACGCCAGAAATGCCTATCATGAGATATAACTTCACTCTGAAGGACATTGAAGACAGTCTGCCCTCTTTTTCGGGAACTGATACATTGGAAGTGCATACGTGGATACAAGAGTTCGAAGACAATGCCTTCACCTTAGGTTGGAGTGGGCTCCAACAATTCGTATACGCGAAACAACTGCTCAAAGGGGCAGCGAAACTATTTTTGCGAAGTCAATCGGGAATCAGGGACTGGGCTTCATTAAAAGCCGCAATCATCGACGAGTTTGGCACAAAATTATCGTCACTTGATGTCCACAGAATGATGCAGAATCGCCGCAAGAAAACCAATGAGACTTTTAGGGAATATTTATACACCCTTATGGAGATGGGTAAAGCGATTAATATGGATGAGCGTAGTCTAATCGGGTACTTCGTGGAAGGGATTCCGGATTCGAAAAGTAACAAAACCATTTTATATCAGGCGAGAACTCTGCAAGAGTTAAAAGAAAATGTGAAAGTATACGAAAAAGTACATGGGGCGCGTCAGTTATCAAACAGGCCGAGCCAAGGTCAGAACACAATGCAGGTGCCAACCTCACAGTCATCGAACGAAAGCGGGAAGAAGTGCTATAGGTGTGGAGCTACGTCGCACTTAGCAAACAACTGTAACAATAACAGTAAACAATATACATGTTTTAGATGCGGACAAGTAGGGCACCGAAGTTTTGAGTGTAAACAGGAGGGTGAAAAGCGAGTTAAAACGGAAAGAGACGTAGTCAACGCGATGACCGGTTGCCACCGCACACAACTCAGTGGCTTAATTTTCAAAAGAGTTTTCATCGGTGATACACCCGTCGATGCGATGATAGACACAGGATCCGACTTAAGTTTATTGAGATACGACACGCTGGAGAAATTAAGCAATCCGCAATTAAGTACTGAGAAACGAAGACTGGTGGGTATCAAAGAAAGCGAGTTAAATACGATTGGTAGCGTGGTAAAAGAAATCAGGGTGGATAAAATAACTGTTGAAGTAACTTTCCATGTTACTAAAAAAGATGATTTGCGTTACGAAGCGATACTCGGAAACGACCTCTTAAGGCAAGTCGATATTTCGTTTACCGAAGGCGAGGCTAAATTTAAGGTAAAGAGCAAGGATCGACTCAATCAATTAGGCACTGTAGATACGCAAACAGATAGTGCACATCACGAACAAGTACAACTGGAAGTTGTTAATGACGATAATATTACTAGTACATCGGAGCTCGTGCTCTTGGATGAATTCTCATCTCTTTGTTTGCAAGAAAAGTTGGGGAAAGTGGATACCACGCAGTATCTGAATCTATCGCATCTGACCGCCGACAAATCAGCCGCTATCGCAGGCATGGTGGAAGGGTACACTCCGGTAAAAAAATCGCAATCGCCGGTCCAGATGAAGATAATTATGTCTGATGACGCGCCCATTTACCAAACGCCGCGCAGAGTGTCCTACGCGGATCAACTAGTAATTGATGAGCAGGTTCGAAACTGGCTGAAGGACGGCATTATTCAACCAAGCAACTCTGAATATGCATCGCCAATAGTCCTGGTGTCGAAGAAGGACGGCACTAAGCGGCTGTGCTGCGACTTTAGGAAAGTAAACGAAAAAATGTTACGCGACAATTTTCCAATGGTACTCATTGACGATGTCTTGGAAAGGCTGCAGGGATCCAAAATCTTTACAACACTCGATTTAGCGAATGGGTTCTTCCATGTGCCTGTTGAGCCAGAGTCTCGGCGATACACGGCCTTCGTGACGCACAGTGGCCAGTTTGAATTCAATTTTGTGCCTTTTGGAATTTGTAATTCACCTGCTGTTTTTTGCCGCTATATATCAGCTATTTTCCGGGACTTGGTCCAACAAGGAATAATTGTCATATACATGGATGACATTATTATTCCGGCGCAAACCGAAGATGAGGGGGTACAGAGATTGCAAACTGTCTTGGCCAGAGCCGCACAGTACGGGCTGAAAATAAAATGGCAAAAGTGTCAATTTTTGTTAAGCAAAATCAATTTTCTCGGATACGTCATAGAAAACGGGGGCATCCAGCCATCGGACGATAAAGTTAGAGCCGTACAGAAGTTTCCTGTACCACGTGATAAGAAATCGCTGCAACGATTTTTGGGCCTAACCTCGTACTTTAGACGATTCTTAGAAGGATACGCTGTAATCGCAAAGCCTTTAAGCGATCTACTCAGGAAGGACGTTAAGTTTCAAATCAATGAAGAGCAGCTGTTAACATTCCAACAGCTTAAACTAGCGCTTGTTAATGCTCCAGTCCTAAGGCTATACGACCCTAAGGCAGAAACAGAAATACACACAGACGCAGCGGCAGTCATCGATCGACTGGAAAAACAGGCAGCGGTTTTTGGTAACCCGCGAAGAGTCATAACTGACAGAGGAACAGCATTTACAGCGAAAAGTTTCGACGAATATTGTACCCGGGAAAAGATCCAACACTTGCTCATCGCGACAGGCGTGCCCCGAGGCAACGGGCAGGTTGAGAGCATCCATCGTATCATCGTACCTCTACTTGCAAAATTATGTCATAACAGTCCCGAAAATTGGTATAAACACGTGGAGAAAGTGCAGCGCTTGATCAATAATACGCCTCCAAGGAGTACTAAATTCTCGCCGTTTAGAGTCCTGACCGGTATGGAGATGCGTACTGCTGATGACCTAGAACTTCGAAGCTTGTTGGAAGATTCGTTTGTGGAAGAACTAGACCTCGAACGCGACAACATCAGGAAACAGGCGCAAGAAAATATTTCGACGATTCAAGAGGAAAATAAACGAACTTTTAACGCTAGGCGTAAAGCAGAAACGGAGTACAATGTTGGTGAACTGGTTGCTATTAAAAGGACGCAGTATGGCCCTGGTCTCAAGCTAAAAGTGAAGTTTCTCGGACCATATGCCATTCAACGCAAAGCACCACATGGAAGGTATGAAGTTGTGAAAGTGGGCGACCATGAAGGGCCCCATAAGACAACGACAGTCGCCGAGTACATGAAAGCATGGCATCCATCGTTCGGGTCGAACGACTGTACAGGACGGCCGAATGTAGGAGCGACGGACCGACAGGACAACCCTGACAGAAACGGACGAGAGCCAGCACGGCAACACGGGCGGGCGGACGGTAAGACAACCCGGACTGGACGAACGTACTGAAAAAACAGTTGAAACACAGACGCGACGCAACGCGCATGAATTTTGTGAAGTTTGAATAAATAAAGAATATTTGCCGAACGGCCACCTACATATATATACTTACATACAGTTGCGGTCAAAATAATAACATACACATGTAATAATAACATACACATCGATCCATCGTTTTCTTGATCAAATAAATAGCGTCACTCCATAAAACGTAGGACATGCATTTATTTATTCAGCATGTCTTACGTTTTATGGAGGTGGCGCTATTTATTTGATCAAGAAAACGATGGATCGATGTGTATGTGTACGAATCTTGCAGGAAATCGTGCTACCGTATGTCCGTGAAAAAACGCCAATGCTTTGGGTCTTCCAACAGGATTATAACTTAAAGCATACAAGAAAGGTCGCACGAAAGGGGCTTCGCAAGAGCAGGATTAGGGTTATGGAATGGCTGGCACAATCACCAGACTTCAATATAATTAAAAATTTGTGGTGTGACGTGAAGAGAGCAGTTGCTCACAATAATCTTTTAAATAATAATCAACTTTGAGAAGCAGTAGACCACGCCCCTAGAGAAAGATATGAAAATTTGGTTATTTCAATGCATCGGCTCTGTGCTGCAGTAATAGCCAAACAACAGTCACGCAACTAAATATTAATTTGAAGAAACATTACGTTATTACTATTTAACCACAAAATCTTTTAAAATGAAACACAATTGTTGCTTAATTTTTATGAAAGTAAAGCGAACTACTATTTTTTTGACCGTCCATATTTTGGAGCTTTTGACGCATTTAATTTAAATCAAACCAAACTGAGTTTAATTCTTAAGTTTTCTTTTATGATTGCATTGTTAACACATATAACTTGTTAAAAAAAATACAAAGTAAATATTTGTAAAAAAAAGCAGATTATTTTTTCTTAATTTTCTTTTCGTTGTATGCGTACTACTATTATTTTGACCGCAGCTGTACGTTGCCTACTATATAAACATAATAAACTTCATCTGTCATTGCGCTTTACCTTTGTGAAAAGCCTCACCCATATTTCGTCTGGCCAGACGACAAAGTGCAAATGTGTAGTAACTAGTTACTGCCCATCGAAGGGTTAAGTAATCGTCCTTGCCTGAATTGCTAATTGGATTACGGTTGTTACTAATCTGTAATAGTTTTCCTAGTATGTTACATGGAATATTGGAACAACAACCAACATTTGCGGCGAGATGAGCGGTAGAGCTGCAAAAAATCGATTATTCTCGAATCGAAAAAATAACTTTTGAGATCCATTGTTTTCGTTCTTTCCATTTATTCTTGCTGGTAAATAATAGTAAATTAACATCAAGGAGGCTCGCCTGTCCGATACGATGATTCCAGCTCTGCTGAATATCCTCTCGGACTCCGTTGAACAGGTAGGAACGCATAAATAACATAAGGCAGAATCTTTAGTTGTTTCCATTTGATTTCCGTTCTGAAATTAATTTATAAAGAAACCAATTTATACAAATAATATTAAACAAACTAAGAAGCTCTGCAGACGAACCTTCCAGTATTCCAAGGGATTTATATTTGGCGACGCGTGAGGCTTTTCAAAATATTGCCGAAGTGCAATTATGGCATCAGATGTCGGGTTTTAATTTTGTTTGCCATTTTTGTCTCCATAAATTAAAGGAAACCCGTCTACTGTTGAGAGTTGTGTGTTGGTGGCTCATTCAAGTCGGGAGAGGAGCTAAAATTGCTGCAGAGTTCATCGATTTCAGTATGAAGCAGCTCTACGGCCGAGTCTGCGGTGGTGTTGCTACGGAAATCTTCCTTTTTGAAAAAGGATCCTATATTTTTGAAACTTTTGGAACGGTTCTGGTTTTGTACAGAAACAGCCAACAATTGATTCCATGAAGGAGATTATTACGAACTGTAACACCTTCTAAAGTTTTCATCAAACTGTCCATGCTATTTAAACGATGATGAAGATCGGCAGATATTGGGGTTATAAGCGAAGTAGTTTCTGAACTACTTGCTAAAACCCTGTTGGTAGCAGAGGCAAATGGCTCAAACAGTAACTCCAAATCTGTAAGGACTGATATTTCGTCTGCTGTTAAAGGCGGTGTGCTGTTTTGGTTGCAAGAAGAACTTGGGAAACTGCATCTTTAATTTTTAAAATTCTGCTAATTATTCTGAAGCAACTATTCCAACGTGTTGGGACTTCTTGGATCAGTCCGTAGCAGCATTCATTTCCTTGAGCAGATTTTAATTTCGATTAACCAAATGAACTGCTCTTGAAAAAATTACGATTTGCTTGTATTTTGATATACCACAATTTATATTGTCCAGCAGCAAAGTATCTTGCATGATTAGATTCAATGTGTGTGCAAAGCAAGGCACATGTGAGCAAACTACATGCTTTAACCAAATAAGTCGCATTGTCTGTAACTCTTACTGAAATTTTGTTAAAGACACTCCATTCAGATAGGACAGCACGCAATGATTAAGCAATGTTCTCACTCGTGTAGTCACTATCACAGCTTTTTAGTTGAAAATTGCTTGTTATGAAATGGCATGTAACCGTCGAATTATGCTCACTTGCCCGAGAAATTCAGCCATCTGCTGTCACCGCACAGTATCTCACATCGTTAAGTATGAGATTTAATTTTTCTTTCATTTCGTCATACATGTTTTTCAAGAGGTAATGTTCTCTTAATGTTGTTCTACTTGGCAAGATTTACTGTGGGTCCAAGCAATATATCAGGGGCAAGCTGCATATCAGTGGCAATCATTCAAATTATCGCACGGTCAAGGCTAATTTTGCGAGAGGAGGTTTTATCGTAAGCATTTGTACGAGCAGTATCGTAAAAAGCCGCCAAAGTCTTAACTGCCTTTAGTGTGCTCATCAATGTAGGTTGCGTGAGCTTCATGTGATTAAACAAATTTGTCGTGTTACCGCACATTTTATATATGTTACCACATACTTTGCAGGCGCTGAAAATGGTTCCACACGTTGGACCTCCCACATTTCTGCTTACTTGTAGGCTCATATTCCTCCTCCGAATAGTAAAATTTGAAAGTAGGTCTGGTATGCATGGGAGGTTTAGATGTTCTTGTACTGCTTTGATGGTTTGGCATTCTTCTGTTAAGTGTTGTATTGACATTGTCTCCAGGTTGCAGAGCCTACATAGAGGCACATCGGTTTGTTCCATGAGATGCTGGTGTGTAAGAAGCACCTTATGCGGGTGAATTTCTTCACATATATTCTTTTGCAGTCCTTAGTAGTCCTTGTCCTTGTAGTTTGTAGTTTGTTGTAGATGTATTGGTGATTGACGTGCGAGGTTTGCTGCTCTGTCTGCAGTTTAATTGTGACTTGGGATCCACATTAGTTTTAGTTTGTGTTCGAATTGTATGAGTATGTCGCGTATTTCTGTTATTGTGTTGTTTTGGTGAAGGGTGTTGAAGATCGCTCGAATAGCTGAGTACGAGTCTGTGCAGATGATGTGTTTGTCTTTTTGTATTTTGAGGATTTTGAGTGCAGACAAAATTGCCTCCGATTCTGCAGTGAAGATAGAGCAATACTCTTCGAGTCGAAAAAGACGTAAAATTTGGTACTTGTTGCCTACTATTGCATAGCTGACTTCCGTGATTGATTTAGATCCATTCGTGTAGTGAAAATTCCAGTTTTTAAAAGTGTGTCTTATTTGAGTGAAATGCTTAATGTATATGTGCGCGTTTGTGTTGTCCTTTTTTAGGTAAGATAACTTGTCTATTATACTTTCTTTTTTGATGAGCCAAGGTGGGTTTTTGGGCGTGTATTTTGTTTTTTGTTGATGTGTAATCCCACTGATTGTTGCAAAGTTTATGATGTTATGTATGGTTGTTGGATATTTAGGGTTAGTTTGTTTTTGTATTTTTGTGAAATTGTAAAAAGTTAGCTTTTTTGTTGGGTTGATTATTGTGGTATATAAACTTGTCGTTGCTTTTGGTATTCTTTGTTCGATGGTGGGTAAGCCGGCCTCTGTTAGTATATTAATAATTGGTGTCGATGTGAAAGCTCCTATGCAGTATGTTACTACTTCATGGTATATTGATTTTAACTTGTTTATGTTGGATTTCGTAGCACGACCGTCCATAGTCTAATTTAGATAAAAGTATTGATTTTAAAATATTGGGTTGCCTTTTATATTTCGGGATTAGAGAAGAAAAACAAATACTAATTTAATTTTATTAATATCAAATTAATTAAATTTATATTAAATATTAAATTAATTTTTTGAGCATTTCAATCGACACGAGTCTTTTTTTTGAGCAGTTGACAAATTGTGTGGGATCCAACGCGAACAATTTTTTTTTACAGTCAAATGTTCATGCTGGTCCCACTAATGCCTAAAGTTGTCTCAATCTCACGATAGGTCACATGACGATCTTGCAATATCAGTTCGCGCACAGCATCAATGGTTTTCGGAACAACAACTGATTTTGGACGACCTTCACGAAATTCGTCTTGGAGTGAACTACGACCAGGATTGAATTCACCATACCATCGATAAACACTGGTCCTTGATGGAGCTTCATCACCAAAAACTAAATGAAGTTCATCTATGCACTGTTGCTGAGTTAATCCACGTCGAAAGTTGTAAAAACTAATCGCACGAAAATGTTCACGATTTAATTCCATTTTTGGGCCGAGATGAATTTTTCAACTCACTGTAAATAACATAAATAGCGCATGTCAAAATGTTCTGAGTACTTATAACCTCAAAAATGTCCAACTTTACGATACAGCTGTCAGTTTCCAGATCGCACCACCAGAGTTGCCAAATCCCGAAGCATAAAAGGCAACCCTCGTATGTGTTGCTATGAAAGCTTGAAAGGCGTTTTATGAGGTTGACTCTATTAGATAGGTCTTTTTTAAGGCATTCAATATGGTCTGATCAGTTGTATTTTTTGTTAAATGTTAATCCTAGGATTTTTAGTTTGTCGACGAGAGCAAGATTTGTGTTGTTGATAGATATTGTTGCGGGATTGCAAGCTGTTTTCCTGCAGATGTGCAACACTTTGAATTTCGTAGTTGATATTTTTGCTCCGTTTGTCAAGCACAATTCGTTAATGTCTGAGCTTAGTTTGTTAAAGCAAAGAAAATACAATATAAAGAATACGCATCTTCAAAAATTTGTCACGCGTGTTTCTTGATGCGGGCGGGAAGAGATGAGCGGAGGCATAGGTTGCGGGAAATTTGCTCGCGCTCAACAGTTTGCGATCTTGTTCGTCGAACTGCAAGCGGAGAGTAAACAACGAACCAAAGCATCGTAATCGTCGTTTCAACGAAGATGATTCGGGATTCGCTAATGTTTTTGGTGTTGTCGTTTATTGTGTGTATGCTTTTTTGTGTTGCCGATTGGTTTTGCTGCACAGATGGCTGTCAGTTCACCATCAATCGAATCTTTGTGGTGTATGGCTTTTTGCTGGCCAATGCTTTGATTGATTTAAAAATTTGGTGGTTGATCCCAATTTAAAATGTTTACAAATATTTTTACGTGGCGAGTTCGAAGTAAAATTATTTGTTTATATTTTCAAATGGTTGATAATTTTGAGATTATGGGAAAACTACGAAAAAAAATGAACTGATAGGCATATTGACTTCAAAATTCGTGATACACTTGAAATCAAAAATACTGAGATGCGTGTTTTAATTTTTTTTTTTTTTTTAAATTGAAATCTAACGGAGAAACCAAGGGTTAAAAGAGTGTATGGAAAAACATAATTTAATAAGTCTATTGACTTTCAATAGGGCGAAAGCACTACTAAAGCACTAAATAAAGAAATTAATAATAAGACAAGTATTTTGTCATAAGAAAAATTTTATTACGGCATGCCTTCGTTTAAAAATAGTTTAAATACTCTACACCTGAATGGTTCCATGGCGAATAATGTGACCATAAATTTACAATATTAGATTTTCTTATTTTAGTTCTTTTAAACAAGCATTATATGTTAGAAAAGTTCCAAAGAACGGGACGGAAAATTATTACGGGGTAATAAAAACGTTTTCTTTTCTTTCCAATTCCATTTTTATTTAATTGTCTTTGTTGATTACTTATTATTTAGTTTTTAATTACCTGTAGCGATCATATAGGTCGCCATGCCAGCCATATTTTATTTTCTTTTCTATGATTTTGCGCACACTATACTCGACAGTGAGTTCAGGAGCAATATGCGACGCCGTGCAGGCTTATAGAAGAAGAACAAAAGCCAGCCAGAAAACAGAAATCGTTTTACGATTTCAGCTTTTCGCCAGTGCAACAACAAGAACAACAGCACATCGTCTTTCTCCTCTTCGGATAATTGAGCTAGAATGAACGCGTGAGCAAAGACGCGGCATTTGTGTTTCTATGATTTGCGCTCAGAGCATTGTGCTGTCATTTCAATTGTTTCCTATTGTTGTCTACCCCCCGCATCGTGAAGATGCATACACACTCTTTATGTTTCATACTTTTTGGTATTACTAAGTTGGACTGAGTTGTAAGCGATTCGATTATTTTTCCTCGTACGTTGGATATGCTAGATCCCCAAAGTGTGCTATGAGCGTTGAAATCTCCCAGTAGAATTACATGGTTGTTTGTTTGGTTTAAGATCATTGCTAGTTCTTCTTGTGGGATATCCTGTGATGGTGGGGTGTATACTGAGATTATTGTTACTTTTATATTTATGTTTATTTCAGCTATGTCTGCCTGTATGTTTTGCGGTGTATTGATAGATCTGTGTTGAAGGCTTTTTTTCACTAGGATGGCGGTGCCGCCTGTCGCGAGCGTTGATGATATGCTTTTGCTTGTTATGGTAGTGTAGTTGTTGATTTGGATGCCGTTTGTTTTGTGCTGAGTTTCTTGTAAAGCTATTATATCAGGATTATGTGTTTTGATAATGATTTGTAGTTCATGTAGGTTGTTTTTGAAACCATTCAAATTCCATTGAAGGATTTTGAGATTCATTGGAGATATTTAGGATAACTATCGGAAATAATATACGTTATATATACTATACTATTGGGATAGTTGTTTATAGGTCCTGATCGAAAAACATCGAGTCTGAGGTGCTGTCGATGTCTAGAAGTTCGGTTGTTTGCGATTTTGATTGGGTGGTTTTGTTAGTTTTGTTGTTTTTTGATTTTGCTTTGAGTTTTCTAAGTTTTCTGTTAGAAGTGTTTTTGGGCAGCATTTTCAGTTTGGTGGCCAGTCAGCTTTGTGATGTACCTTTGCTAGTTGAGGCTGTTGGGTTAAGTGCTGATTGGGTGTTGAGGACAGGGACGTCGCTGTTTGTGGTTGTTGTGAGATCTTCGTACGATATTTTTGTCCTTTTTTGTTGGTTTGTGTTTGGTTTATCGTTTGTTTGTTTGGAAGGTGGAGGATTTGTGGTGACGTTGGAATACGTTGTTGTTTTCGTGGGATGTCGATTTTTGTATAATGTGTGTGCAGTTTTGCTGTCAACTTTTTGCAAGGTTTTGATTGATTGTATTTCGCGTTCTTTAATAAAAAGGACACATTTTATTTATGGATGAGTGAATTGTTTCTTGTAGTTGATTGTCCACGCAGTTTACGCAAGTTGGTTGAGCATAACATATTTCGTTTGATTCAATGTCAAGATGAAAAATGTTAGCACAATTTCTGCAGAGCTTGGTGCGTTTGCATGTTTTGCTGATGTGTCCGAAACGTAGGCAGGTGTTGCATCTGATTCGAAGCGGAATATAGGGGCGTATTTTTATTCTTTCGTATCCAATGTTCAAGTTCTCTGGGAGATTTTGAGAGTTGAAAGTGATTATGGTGAGACCTGTTTCCTTTAGAACGTCTCCTTGTTTCTTTAGTATTTTTTTAACTTCAATGATGTTCTGCGATTTTAGTTCTTCTAGGATTGTTGATTCTTCTATTTCACGTAAATCATTGCAGTAAATAATCCCTTTGGAAATATTAAGTGATTTGTGTAGTTCTACACTGAAAGGTATATTATGTATAGCTGTGAGTTTTAGTAGTTTATTTGTTTGTGTAATGTTTTTGGTTTTTACAAGCAGTGTGCAAGCACGTGTTTTCCTACATTTTTCTACTTCACGGTTGCAGGTGTAATCAATGGTTTTTTTTAATCATAATTGGTGATAAGCCGGTGAGTGTTCCATTGTCTGTTCTTATTATAGTTACGAATTTTAATTCATCAATTTTGGGAGGATTTCTCCTCCAAATGTCAGGAGGGTCAAGCATGTTATTTGTTCACTTGTACTTGTTTGTGTTTAAGACTGGGTTTTTGTTTGTGGATTTTTTTTGTTCTTGAGAGGCTAATATATTTGTTTTTGGTTTTTGGTTTTTTTTTGTTTCTGGTGTTTTTGTTTGTGTTTCACTTGTCGAAAACCGGTTTTAGAACGAAGCGTGGGTGGGATAGTGTCGAATTTAAGTACACGTCTGTCTACTTTGGAGTTCGTTTTTGCACTGATTCTTCCTCCGAATCGCACTCAGGTCTTTGTTGTTCTAGTAAAAAAAATAACAATGTTAAAACTTCTGCCGAATAAATTGGCTTTTAAGACAGCACGGGCGCAACACTGTATTTTGTTTGTGATAACTACTTGTTAACTGTAAAAATTTGTCCATTTTTCTCCACCGCCAACACACACTGATTCTGCAAATAAAAAAAATTTTAATAAAATTATGTTAAAACCTTTTAAAGTTTTTACATTTTACATTTTATCTTACTTACCCCTTTTGTTGACTTCTTGTTTAGCGTTACCTTTTTGTAGTGATGGAATACAATTGCATATGGCCTAACTAAAACATTGATTCCCAAAAACGGAATCTAGTTTTTCACAAAAACCAAGTAATCGATTATCGCAGTGTAGGTCGATACCGTTTTATAGCGTGAGGATTGTATTATACAGCGTATAGGCTACTCGAAGATCCGCATGCGACGATTAAGAATTGATGAATGCACGGAATTTTACGCCGAAGATTATTCGTACTATACAATTGCAACCGCTCAACGAAATCTGTAGACCACTTGAATACTGGCGGAGAGTATGTTTATGGTTCAAATGGCACAATTGTGAACAAATCAAATACATTTTGAACAATTTCGATTTTTAGAACACAAGCCCCACATTGGGCGCCAAAATGTGCGTTTAAAGAGTCTTTTGACCGGCAGTCAGGGATTTCTGGTGTTGTTTGGATTAAGCTTCGAATTCACTGACTGTTGTACTGTTAGAGCGCGTGTTTTGAAAGACACTGCAAGGTGGCCCACAGCTGATAAGGGGCGAAAAACGAAAACAAAAAACTCGACGAATCAACGGCAAAATACAAAGTGTCATATATTTAAGAAGTGCAGCATACCCCATGGTCTAAATAGGGCAAGTTCGGAAATATAGTGTTGCTAAGTGATAATATTCTAACTAGTATACAATTCATATTCATAGACAAGAGTAACAATTTGGTAGTTAAAGTGTAGAACAGTCGTTGGCCCTTGGGGTTGGCCACAACACATGTTTTACATACACTAGTCAGAATAAGTTTGCGTACAACGGGTACGTAGTTTTTTCATATGAAAAATAAATCACTTAACCCTTTCGGTACTTCTTTTTGTTTGTAACTTTAAAAATCATTCTTTTCCATTTTACTACTGTTTAAGGGGTTACGCCACTGTAACCGCTCAAAAAATAGGGTTTTTTTTGTGATTTTTTTTCCTCGCTTTCAAAAAGTGTGTAGAAGAAGTTATTCACAGGTGTTATTGGAAACATATCAGACTTTATTTTGGAATTTTTTTGACACAGCAATATCAACATATAGGGGGCTCCACTGCATCCTCCTAGGCTATGTTTTCCCTGCAGGGCTTCACGGCACGCAGCACTGAAGGTGCAATTTTGAATCTGCGACAAAATAAAAAATTCCTGTTAATCTAGAGGATTTTTGCTAGAGAAGATCGGGTGGATTTTTAAAAATATTGATTTTTAAAATTTTGGCGGGAGTTTCAAACAATTCTTTGATTTTTGAGGTAAAAAACGACGTCTTTTGTTAATTAAAAATCAACAAATCGAGTTATCAAAAATCTTCTCTAGATAATGTTATTGTTAAGATCCAGTCAAAATTTTAAGTCAAAATATTGAAAATTGTTCGAGTTGTGCCGCGTGCCGTTTGGAAAAATCGTGTTTCGATAAAAACGCGTTCACAGTTTTGGGAATGGTTTTCTATGGTCATAACTGAAAAATTCGAGATGCAAAAATTGTTTACCATTAGTCGGCAATGCCAGGACCATAGAGCTGGCCTTCAAGGTTCAAAAATGCCTCATTCGCCTCCTTCCTGACTGATTTATTGAGCGAGCGCGCCTCTTTCGCCGCGTCGCTCAAAGTGGAAAAGTTCGCGGAAGCGAGAACGTCGCATACACCCGCTTCGGCATACGCGTGACGCGATTGGCGGTAACCTCGTATTTCGCATAAAATTTTATGCATAAAACGTTTTGTTTCTTATTCTATAGGGTTCAAACTATTTTTTAAGCCAATAAAAAAAAAATCAATTTTTTTTTAATTTTACAGTGGCGTAACCCCTTAAGCCTACATAATGAATAATCAAAAGTCATTTTTTTAAATATTGGTTGAAAAAGTGGTTTTTGGGCATCATGCCATATGGCTTAGTAAGAAATAAAAAACATCGTACAGCCTTAGTGAGCTTTATTTGGGATCTAACTTTTTTTACACTTACTAAAGCAATAAATACCTGAAAGAGAACTTACATAAACCTATGAAATAAATTGATTTTTGTAATAAAACAAATAAAAGTACGAAGTGACCTCTTTTTGTAAAATACGCAGCTCGATAGGACTGCGCACTTTCTGTACCCCTACAATTTACTTGGTACACTAATCAAAATATTTTTTTCATTATTTGGTGTAAAAACCTTCAGAGAAAAATACAAAAATATAAAAATATAGTATCCACAAGTTTTTGACGGCATAGAATAACCGAAAGGGTTAAAGTAATTCTTCAAAAACAAAATATTTTTTTATTTCTTTCGTAAACTTAGTTCTTTTATTCCATTAAGGTAATAATATCAAAAACTTGACCAAACTGTGAAAGAAGGGCCAAAAACAAAATATGTTATGAAATCACCTCAGAAAAAGTTTGCGTACAAGATAAGATTATGTAGTTAAAATTTAATTGAAACTAAGTTTTGTCCAAAAATTAATAACTTTGTAAATATGTTTTTTTTCGCTTGAACTCCGTGCAGAAGTTTCGTTGAAAATTTTATTAAATTCAGTGTTTTTTTAACGGTTATTTTGTTATATCCTTGAATTGTTATATTGGTTTACTTTGTTTACTTTATATCTTTGAAGATGGAGTGTTGTTGGGCTCAGGGTTCAACTGAACCCTTTATATACTCAACTAGATCCACGTTAAGTGACTAGGGAGGAACTTTTTCAATTTTGTTGAGCCAGTTAATAGCAAACATAGTGTCGCATCGTATGCATTGCGCCCTAAGGTTGAAAAGAAATGTTGGAATCTGATCCAACGTTTTTAAAACTTGGCTTACATAAACTTTTAGAATATCCCTTGCCATGCTCACTCCTTTTCCTGACATGTTTTTCCTGACATGCATACCATATCCCCACATATGCTATGTTTCACTGTTAATTTCAGATTTTTGTTATTAACAGGATCCTCGTCAAATTAATTCATGCCTTTAAATGTCAAATATGCAAAACCATTATCAGATATTTCTATAGATATAGAATTTCTATAGATAACAACACATCGTCCCGGAAATCCGGTTTTCTGGACGCTTTGATAGACTCTTTTACCAAAGAAATTCTGTACTCCTTGTAAGTAAGCTAAATATGGGCTTCTTACATGCTGGCAGGGGAAATATGGGTTTTTCAAGATTTTTTTTGTGAAGTCAGTGCAATTGGGTCTTATAAAATATTTCTGTACATATCTGAAGATATTGTATGAAACTAGCCGTAGATTATGATGCACTGATTGCAAACAATCTAATCCTCTTGCTCAGATAGCTTAAGAAAATGGCCAGATCGTAGTAACGAAGCAAGATTTTCTGTTTTATTTTCGAGGTTTAAGATGCCACTGTGAATGTGCTCTCCCAAAAGTTTCTCTAATTTAATGAATTTTTTTGTCAATTATGGAAAGTTTTAGTAAGATTATCCTTTTATCCATTTTTAATTTTTACTGTTGGATTCTGTAGCTTTCTATAAAATCTCAAGCACATATACGGTTCCAAATAATTAACAAGTCCGCTTCGTGTTCAACGGAACGACGCACAGTGGGGTATTGAGCATTGAAAACGGCGATCAATTCTCCTGAGCTATTAAAATGAATGTAAAGTATTTTTTTACATAGATGAAGCATATATAAGACAAATTGAAAAAAAAATATTGTTGTTGTTGTTGTTTGTTTATTAAATTTATTCAATTTAAGTAAATATTTCAAGTTTTGGGCTTCTCACACTAGAATTATTAAATGTCATCGCTATTATTATCATCATTATCATCATCATCGTCATCATCATCATCATTATCATCATCATCATCATCATCATCATCATCATCATCATCATCATCATCATCATCAAACGCAATATCATTACCAGACTGGAAATTAGTAATATCTGTTGAAGTTTTTACAGATGGTGATTTTAAAAGTTCAATAGCTGATAGTGGTAGGTGTTGGATCTTTTTTTTAGGAAGTTTCCTTAAACTTGATAAAATTGGATCGGAAGCAACAAGAACTCGATGCAAAATATCATGATTTGTTTTTTTCTCTGCTAGTCTTGCGTGTAAAATGTTCTCTGTATTTTTAAATTCTTTATTCAGTGCTTCTTGAGCTTCCTCAGTTAATTGGCCAATTGGTAACAGAGCGTGGTGTATTATTTCTGGCCCATGAATTAGAAATTTGTGCACCGTAGGTGGCATATTGCACCATGGATACTTTGATACAAAATATCTCGCAGTATCATGTGCGAAATTTCGAAACTTTGCAATATCTACCTCATGGCCACAAGAAACCACTATCAGTATAACGTGCAACCTTTTTATCAAGTTCAAGTCAACATTCGTGATTTCAGACGATAGCTCTGCGTTTCGAAAGAACCTTCTTGCCGTATTTCCATCATTTGAGTTGCAGAATCCGGGTTTCGGTTGATCAACAATCAAACCTGCTTTCTCTCTAAATCCCTTTTGAATATTTTTTTTTGTTTCGTTTTCTGACCTTACTTACCATTTTTTTATTGGTAATTTGTACGATAAATGAAGAAGGCATTTAAAAAAATCGTATCGAACCATGCAGTACTGACAGTCCAAAATTAGGATCAGTGCTTTCAACATTTCTTGCAATCATTTCGTCAATTAAGTTGAATTGTGTTCTAGTTGCACCGCATAAGTAACACTTTTGAGTTGAAGTAGTCTCAGTGCCTTATTTGTAGTGCCTTGCAGTAGAATAACAAAAACAAAACAGAAACACATGATAACACAACATTCATTACTCTAAGAAGATCAAGCGGAATCACAAAATTTGGCACTGACTTTGAAGCACTAAAACTTAAATATTTCAGAAAATGCACAAAAGTGCACTTTAATTTTTTGCAATATAGTAGTCAAATATATGTTCTTTACATATCATATAAAATTATTACGGCCTTTCACAGCCAAAGCAACTATATGTCTACCTATATCCTTTAAATATGTACAATTTTAAGACTATAACTAACAAATTTTTATAAATTATTAATACACATATTCTACAAACATAATTTTGTTTAAACATTAGTACAATACATGAGGTTGAAGGTTCCATATTAAAAAAATTAAGTTTTGCAAGAATGATATTAAAAAAAGCACTTCAAATCACTGGCAAATGCGTAACGCGCTCTAAACACAACGGAGCAATGAACAAATATGCATTTTGCAAAGCGCACTGTGACAATACCGTTCAATGTAGATCATTTATTTTTTCACCCAGTGATGCACAATTTTATCTACTTTTCCCCCATACCAAATATTATCAAGATATTTGAATTTCATTTTTTGAATTAATCGCCATTTTGGGCATCAAATACCCCACTGTGCGACGTGTTCAACGGAATACAAATTTTCAAAAAATAAAAATCAGAACCCGAAATTCCCGTTATTAGTTTTGTACGCAAACTTATTCTTCACCGTTTGGTGAGTATATTGTCAATTAATACGAATATATGGAAAATTATTATTTTAATTCATCAAAAACAGAACAAAAAGTGCAGTTAAGGCATATAGTCACATACTGTGTCCTACACCACCCACATTAAATGATAAATAAATAATACTCACTTCAAGAAAGACTTCAAACACGAATTCTTTCTTGAAACGATTACAACCTGGTTACACCGGTCTGCAGACCAAGCAAATAACGTTCACTTTGGAATGCATGCAAATAAAAAGATACACACATACACATACAGGTGCCTGCGCGCACAGATAAGTAGAACCACAGAATAAACAGTATACAGAAGGCGCATCGGAAATAATTTTGCCATTTCATTACAGACGCGGGCGGCAAGCACCAAAGGTGAGGAAAATGTAAAGGGAACCGAGAGAGTAAGCGCGAATTGATGTATACGCATAGATTCGATGGTTTTGGGCTTTATTCTCATTTCGACAACATCCCGCAATGTTGTTGCTTTCCGCAGCAAGCCAGCTTGGCTTTACTCGTGCACATTGAAATGGTGGTTGATTTAACAAAGCTGTTACCTGTTGAATTTGCAACAGGTAGTTGCAGCACCAGAACTAATTCAACTTTTTTCTTTGATGATTAGCACACCATTGTAGCAATAATTTTCCACTTATTATCACTTTTTTAATGCGCCTTGGTTGTTCCAACATTTTTACACATATATTTATTTTCATTGTAGCCATTTTGAAACTTTTACAACTTCTATTTTGCAAGCAGACCAAAAAAACTAATAAAATCCATTGTATTTTGGTTTTTTATGCGCCTTGGCGATCGCTCAGTCAATTTTTCTATGCAACCACAGTGTGTGGTGCGTGACTGTTTCATACACCGCTCTCACAGCTTCTCAGTTTACGCTCTCGCGCTCTGTGCGTTCTCGTCTCTCTCCCGCAAAGAAAATTTTCTTTACACCAGATGCGCATTCTGTATATTGTTTGTTCTGTGGTAGAACGTAAGATTCAAAAGAATGAATAAAGTTACAGTTTTCGACTAAGAGCGAAGCGAAGAATCGAGGAATTTACGTGAGAAAAGGTTGTGGAGGCTCAGAAAAAGTTTTCGGACTCCCTCCCTAGTGTAACGCACGTAGCTATATATGAAAAATGTGGACAAGTTTTTATAAAAAGAGAACCCATTTTTGAAGTCAAAATTACTCATATCATGGATGGATGGATGGATGGATGTGAAGGGGAGCCGAGGAAATAACCTAAGGGTGGTCATTACCCTAAGCACTCAGGCTCTATAGCCCATTGTACTTAAGGCTCAGGAAAAAGGTTGATAGAGGAAATGGGAAAAGAAAAAGAGAAAGTGGGTGGAAGGGGAGAGAGAGTTATGGATTCTCCTGTGCATATTTCCCGGACTCATTAATGAATCTCAGGAGATCACACAGGGCGAGAGAATGAACTTCGTCCATTCTCATAACATCTGAACCCAGCGTGCGCAATCTCGTTCTAGAGAAGGCCGGACATGTACAGAGAAAGTGCTCTGTACTATCTACCTCCTCCAGGCAAGACACGCAAGTCGCATCTTCGATGATGCCCATGTTGGCCATATGTCGCCCCCATGAATTGTGTCCTTTGATTAAGCCGACCATTCGTCGGAGGTCTTTCCTTCTTAGATCCTGGAAGAAATTCAATGCTTTCCTGTTCGGGCTTTTCACAAAACACTTGGCAGTCTTACAGCTTTCCAAGCTAGACCAACGTTCTCCATGTAGGTTGTTGACATAGGACTTGATCCAGTCCAGGGTTCCTGCTAGACTGGTGCCGATTATTGGTTCTGGTCCCATCGGTGTGCACCCTGATCCACAGTTAGCCAGTTCATCGGCAGTTTCGTTACCTAGCACACCGCAGTGTCCCGGAACCCAGATAAGTTGGAGCTTATTACGTCTCGCGACTGATTTAGCTTCATATTACATTCTTGGACAATCTTAGAGGTGACACGCGCGTTCTCCAGGGTCTTAAGTGCAGCTTGACTGTCACTACAGACTCCTATATGTTTCCCGCACCATTTCCTCCCGATTATCCATTCCGCTACTTTCAGAATGGCGAAGATTTCCGTCTGAAGGACGGTAGTCAGCCCACCCAGTGAGTAGTAGCATCTGACACTTCCTTCGAGGTGCCATCCAGCTCCAGTACCTTTAAGGCAGGTTCTCACCTTGTGGATCCGAAAAAGTGCACTTTTTTTAGGAATTTTTTTTGAGCAAACGGTTAACCCTCAATCACCCACCCCTATTAAAATCACGTATCTACCCACCCTGAGTCCCCGGGACTCAAAATTTTTGTTTACGAAATAACGCAACATCTATTAAATTTTTATGGTTTTTTACATTTTTGTAGGACACATTAAGATCTCTTGTTACAGATGTCGTTCCATTTTTTTGCATAACTCAAATAAAAATTCACTTTTTAATTGACAGAAAAAAACATACTCTAAAAAACATACACTAAACATTTGATAGAAATAAAAGATATAAATAAATTAACAAAAACAATTCTTTTTACATAAATAACCTAAAAATTAAATAACTGTTCAGAAAAAAAACTTAAACTAATACTTCATTATATAAAATAAGAAAACGTGCATCAGGTTGAATTTCATATGTTGTGCGCATACCTCACATAATTTTCCAGCACAACTAAGGCAAATTGTTAGTAGCAAAACTTGTCAAAGGGTTAACACTCTCAATTATTAAACTTTTCGCGGCCATTTTTGGCATCCTAAATTTAAATGAACACGATTTTAAAAAAATTACAAGTACAATTTTTGTAACACAAAACACCACCCTGAGTCCCTGGGACTCACTCTGTGCCAAAACTCAGCCTTGTAATTGTAGTGCGCTAACTTCCGATCGTCTTCGCGTTCAGAGCGACGCTTTAGGAAGGTATACGAAAGCTGGGCGCCGAAACATAACACAACGTGTACCAACTTATTAAAGTTCGTAGTGAGTCCCCTGGACTCAGGGTGGGCGATTGAGGGTTAAAGATACAACGCTGAAAATTGTTTCTGGATATGAACACACATTTATTTAGAGAATACAATTTTTCAAATTGAATGAATCAAAAAAGGGGGGGAGGGGGCGTCCATCAGTGGCGGCATATCGGCGAGGAGGTGTCCCGCTACCGGAAGTGATTCCGTCAAAACACGTGATCGGAAACACAAAAATCGAACACATTCTTAATGTGTACCGTATTATCTATTGAATGAACCAAGATCATGAAAAAAAATCAAAATTACAAAAGTTATGAGGTTTTGAAAAAAAAAAATAAGATTTTCGCATTTTTTTGTTCACTTATTATTTTTTTAAATAAACAATTTTCAATATTTTTGGCTGATCGTAGTTCGTTTATTAGAAAAAACCCTAAGGAACATTTGGAAAAAATTTGGTGACGATTGGTTCATTCCAGCGCCTTCAATCACTTCCGTTCGGTCCGAAAATGTGGTTCTGAGAAAAACGCGTTTAAAGTTTAAAGCGCGCTTGGCCGGTGCTCTACACTGCTCTATGTAACGGCCTGTAACTTTTGTAATTTTTCAGATTTTGATCTGAAATTTCTGGAGCACATTTTTGAAACATATATCTACACGATAAGGCAAAAAAAATATCACCACAAGGTGAGAACCTGCCTTAACGGTCTTGGATCCGCCAGTGAAGAAAATATCCGTCAGATCCCCTAGCATGGCCTCTGGGTTGTCCCACTGGCCGCGCGTTGGGAACCTCACTTCAAAGTTTCTCCTAAAGGATACTACGGGTATTAGGCAATCCTTAGGAGGCAGCAGCAATGGATATTGCACTGAGAACCTCTTGAAGATTTCTCCGAGCCCTTGTTGTCATGCCAGTATCCATAGGAACCGACATGTCGCTTTCATCGCCAATTATGGGCCTGATGAGTGCGGTATATATCCAAAGGACCACCGCTGGCCCCAGGTCTTGCTAAAAGCTCGACGGCACTGTTTTAAAACCTTCGACGCACGGTCTACCTTCGTCAAGACATACGTCTTCCACATTAGTTTCCTATCTAGGATTACCCCTAGATATTTCACTTCCGTGGATAGACTGAGGGTCACACCTTTCAGTACTGGCAGTTCGAGACCATCCAGCTTCCGCTTCCTAGTAAATAGGACCAGAGTCGTTTTACTGGGATTGACGGAAAGACCCTGACCTGTGCCCCAGTTATCAATCTTATCCATGACTTTCTGCATTTTTTTTGCAAATCATCCTGAGGGATCGTCCTGACACTAGTGCACAGACATCGTCTGCGTATGCTTGAACATGAATTCCGAGATCCTGCATCTCCCTTAGTAGAGAGTCGACCACGAAACACCACAGCTGTGGAGAGAGGACACCACCCTGGTGGCATCCTTGTCAGCACCTTCGCTCGGATGTGCTTTTCTACCATTCGCTCTAAGCTTTTCAACATGAAAGAAGTCAGGCTGATTGGCCTAAAGCTCTTGGCCAGCGTATAGTCATCTTTCCCTGGTTTGGGAATGGAGACCACTCTGACCTGTCGCCAAAGAGTTGGAATGTAACCATGAGTAAGGCAAGCCGTGAAGATCTTTATAAGAGCTCTCATCAGCTTGTCTCCACCCCTCTTCAGCATTATCGGGTAAACTTTATCAGGTCCTGGGGGCTTGTAGTTTTCGGAGGAGGAAAAAGAAAATCTTACCGCCTACTCCGTTACTACTTCTGACGCGGAAAACCAGTTAAGCCTTTTAGTCCTATTACCTGTGTCATTGACCACACAACTGCCCACCACAGTGGGAATTATCCTGCTTCCCGGAAAATGGGTCGCTAGGAGAGTGTTATAGGTCTCCGATTTAGAAGTAGTATAGGATCCATCAGGCAGGCAAAGAGAATCAAGCTTAACCGTTCGGTCTCTTTGTAGAACCCTGCACAGTCTTGCTGACTCCTTCATACCTTCAACCTCATTACAAAAGTTTCTGAAAGAGTCCAGTTTGGCAAACCCCACTTTCTTCTTAAACTCCCTTTGGACAAGGTGATAGTTGGTCCAGTCATTCTCTTTTCGGGTCTTTAAGGCTCTATTAAGAAGCTTTCTAGATCGTTTGCGTAGTTTCGAAAGCTCGGCACTCCACCATGAAACTGCTTTGCCTTGTCTGCTCGCTCTCAGCGGACACACCTCATAGCAGCCAGTCAAAGTTGCTTCTAGTTCCCTAGTCGCTTCTTCAATCTTGGCTATAGTTCGGAGTTTTTTCAGGATTGGTATATGCTTTGTCAGAAGCTCACCAAACCTGTGCTAGTCCGCTCTACGAGAATTCCATCCTCCTGGTATCGACATTAGATCAATACCGAGTCGGAATTCGATGAAGCGGTGATCTGAAAGAGAGACCTCTTCCAATACCCGCCATTGCATGATCTGATCTGCCACTTTCCTGTTGGTCACTGTTAGATCAATCACTTCTTGTCTTCTGCTGGTCACAAGAGTTGGTTTGTTACCAACGTTCTGAATCACCAGATCAGCCGACATAATGAATTCCAAAAGTTTAGTACCCCTGGGATTGCATTTACTGCTACCCCAAACAATGTTCTGTGAATTCGCGTCACAGCCCACTATGAGTCCCAAACCCCTGGATTCAGCATACTGGACGACTTCCATTAACTCCCTAGATGGAGGAGGAAGTATAGAGTCATACGGCAGGTAGGCCGTTACTATTACAGTTTCGACGCTGTTCCCACCAACCCAGTACTTTATTTTAACCGCAACGACATCTTGAGAACAGAATTGTCTAAGCATAGTGCATTCGATCGACCGCGGCATGATGATACATGCTCGCGGTCTATCACTCCCTTCGTGTTGAAGGATTTGTCCCCACGTAATGGCACCCAGACCACAGATACGCTTATAGCACACCCATGGCTCTTGGATTAATATTATTTCAGGACATGTTTGCAGTTTCGCATGCCTGCTGCATAGTAGAGCAGTAGACGATTTGCTATGCTGCAAGTTGATCTGCGTGATAATAATTTCAGTCATGTCAGGGACCGAAGCTACCGTCACGCCTTATCCTCCTCCTTGTCCTGTAGACGGAAGTATACCCGCCCCAGGTGTAGGTGGGGACGGTACCCGTACTTCCAGGCTGAAGCCCTCACCAACCTGATGCTATTTCCGTCCGTGAGCACGAACTTACTCTTTTTACAGGCTGGTATCTTCGCTACGACTTTTTCCAGCCATTCTCGAGAAACCGCGTTGGAGCATTGCACCTTAATGATGCCGTTTTCAACGCGCTTTCCTTCGAACATCGGTGTTTCTTTCGAATCACCGATTGCCTTCCAAAGGTAGGAGTCGAAAAAGTCTTGCTGTCCTTTGGACACCAGGCCATTTCCTTTGTCGGTATGTATCTCAACCATCATCGCTTTGGCAGCCGCTTCCGCGAATGTGGCACCAGAGGTGGATGGCTGAGTGTCATCCGACATTTTCCGGGATCCTGCAGCCGTCTCCATTTTAGTAGACGGCTGACCTGTAGACTCCTGAGTCGAGCGTGCCGGCACGTCCGACCTCTCTCCTCTTTGCCTTGCTACTCTTCACATCCGAGTGCTCAGACCCCAGAGTGGCCTCAGAAGAGTGTGCCATAGCAGACGAATCATCGCCCGTTCTGTCACGCTTTCCTGTGGCCGTCAGAGGTGTTGAGGTTGGCAGAACTTGAGTACTTGCCGCTGCTTACACGGCAGCTTTCCTCTTATTCTGCCTCCCCCTTTTGCGCTGTCTGGCAGACAGCTCTTCACCTGCCTTCGAAACCTCGATGTCAGCACCTCCTTACCGGCACTCTCCTGGTTCGCACCAGGTTTAACCGTTTTCGGAGATACGCATGGTACCCGAATTCGACTCGTTGAAGTAGATGGGCTATCTAACATCTCCACATCTCCATCAACCTTGACGGCTGACTTTGATGCTTCTGACATTAGTCTGTCCACATTCCCCTCCAACAGTAGGTTCTCCATTGACATAGTCTATGTTTTTTTTTTTTTTATAGACGAGCCAACGCGCAGGGGATGACCCCTATAAATGCGAGGCATTGCGCTGGTTCAGGAAGGATATATAGGTTGGGAGATAGGAAGTTGGGTGAAGAATTTATGGACTCTTGCCTTGAATCCATCAAGATCATAGGTGCTGGGGAAAACATCTGCAGGGAGACCATTCCACAATCGCGCTGTTCGGGCCAGGAACGAACTTTCTCTGTAGTGCGTAGTGCGCTGGAACATCGTTTCGACGTGGAATTCATGGGCGCCAGTGTTCAAACGGGTTGCCCGTGGGAATACCCGGAGTGATGGCATCAAGCTGCTCATCTCCACTGAGCAATTACCGAAAAAGTATCGGTAGAATAACACCACACATGCCACGTTTCGACGATGCTCCAAGGAGTCAATAGAGCTGGATGCCCTACTGTCCCCTATTAGTTTGATCGCACGGTTTTGCACCCGATCCAGGAGCTCCAAATGGGTTTTCGAAGCCCCTGCCCATAGGTGCGAGTTAAACTCCATTTTAGGTCGGATATAGGTGGTATAAATAATGCGGAGATCGGACGGGGTGAAATATTTTTTGCACCGCTTTAAAAAGCCGAGGCACTTGGCTGCTTCTTTCGACACGCCAAATATATGATCGTTCCAACGAAGGTCGTTCTTAATGGACATGCCCAGAACATCAAGAGCTGCCGATTCCGCAATACTCACACCATCCATAACCAGGGATGTGTTGGAATGTTGGGAGACTCGCTTGTGGGATAACAGGCAACATTGGGTCTTGCGAGGATTAAAATCGACCCTGTTCGCTTGACCCCACTTGGTGATTGTTTGTAGGTCGCTATTAAGTGTGTCATTCATACGGCGCCTTTCTCTCTCAATCTCCACAGAGCTGGGGCGTTTTGTGAAGGAGTATGAATGACAAATAGTGCTGTCATCCGCAAACGAGTAGATGGGATTCTTCGTCGACGACAATAGGTCGTTGATGAAGATAAGGAAAAGGGTTGGAGAAAGGACCGAACCCTGCGGCACCCGCGCTAAGGGAATGCTTTTCCGAGGCTATGCCGTCTATTACAACACGAATAGAGCGATCATAGAGGAAGCTCGTAATCCAACGAGAGAAGATACTACCGACGCCATAGGCAATCAATTTTGACACGAGTGCTTTATGCCACACCCGGTCAAAGGCCTTGGAAATATCCAATGCAACAACCTTGCTTTCACCGAGGTTTAGAATGCTATGGTTCCATTTCTCGGTGAGGACCGCCATAAGGTCTCCCGTCGATCGCTGTCTTCGAAAGCCGTATTGGCGGTCACTTAGCAGTCTATTGTGCTCCAGATATTTCACAAGGTTGAAGTTTACAATGCTTTCCATTACTTTGGAAAGCACCGAACAGATTGCTATAGGTCGGTAGTTCGCAGGGTCAGTAGTCTTGCCTTTTTTAGGAACTGGTTGAACATTTGCCACCTTCCAGCATGTCGGAAATACACCTGTGGTGTATGACATGTTGAAAAGTTTGCGTACTGGACAAGCCAGCGAAGTAGCGCATTTTTTCAAAACAAGGGCTGGAATGCCGTCCGGCCCTGAAGCCTTATTTACATCGAGATTTGCAAGCACTCTTTTAACTACCCGTGTCCGAAAATGAATTTCTGGCATAAAGCAAGATACGTTCTCGACTACGGGTAGTGGTTGATCGCTGGGGGGCAGAGATGAATTCTCTGCGAAAATTTTAGCCAACAAATTAGCTTTATCAACCGAGTGAGTGATGATTTGATCATTGTTAAGGAGAGTTGGAATTGAAGACGATGTTTGATTCTTCACTTTCTTAACGAATGACCAGAAGTTCTTACTACCACGCTGGCATTGAAGAACTTTTTTCCTTTGGCGCTGTTCGTGCAGAAACTTTTGGCGCCTTAGGATGGCATTGCATCGATTTCTAGCCTGTTTACGCAGTTGTTCAGTGGCGGCATTTTTATTTGCCTGCCATGTTCTGAAAGCTTCCTCTTTGGACCTGACAGCAATTCTGCATGTCTCATTAAACCAGATATTGTCCTTGGGTTTAATGCAAACCAGCTTATTAGGGATGAAGGACCGCATTCCTAATAATATAATTTCTTCAACCATTTTGGCTGCGGCATTTATGTTTATATCAAGAAAACACAATTTCCAATTGAAGTGGGTGAAAAAATCGTTAAGTCCCCTCCAGTTAGCTTTATCATACTTCCACATTAAGCGCTTCGGGGCTAAAGGCGAAGCATTGCGGATAGAAGAGTATGAAAAAGACGCCAAAATGGTGCAATGGTCCGAGTTTCCAAGAGGTGCGTGCATTTCAACTTCATATTTTTCATGATGTGAAGTGAGAAAAAGGTCTAGAGTATTGAGAGCTTGCCCCTCAACGCAGGGGATATGCGTTGGTTCATGCACTATTTGAGTCAAGTTATTAGACTCGGCAAAGAGCTCGACATACAAGTCTTCAGGAGTTGTGTGGCTGGAATGGCGTAGCCAATTGGAATTATGAATATTGAAATCACCAGCAACTACAATTTCACTATTCGGATACGATTCCAGAATATGGGAAATAGAATCAGAGAGAAGATCAAACTTGTTATAAGTAAAATCTCTCCCTGAATTCGGGCTTCTATACAGAAAGCAGAAGTGCAGAATGTGCGACTGGATATTGAATTTAACCCACATGGAGCTAAATTCGGCATCCGTCGTGTAAAGTTGTTGCTGGCACTGGTACGCAACATTACTGCACACATAAAGGGCAACACCCCTGTGGGGAGAGAATAATGGCAGTAGGTGGTACCCTGGGATGTGGAAATCCAGTGGATCTGCATCCCCACACACTAGTGCCATTACATGGGGTTTATGGAGGGTAACAAATGCGTATACGGCAAACAAGTTCGCCCTGAGCCCGCGCACGTTGCAGAAGGCTATGCGGAATTTGTCCACCACCATGGTCTATATGGGCTAAAGAACAAGGAAAGTAGCTGGGAATGAGATCTGCCGCACTAAGAAATTGATTATGCTCTGTGGTAAGTGTTATGCCTTTACCACAGAACAGTCAATTTCTTAGTGTCGAACAAGACCGCATGTAGCGCTACTAAAAACGGACGGAGGAAAAAGACAACACGGGAAAAAAACACAGCAACAACACAACGCGGACGGAGGTCGAATTGGCGGACAGCAAGAATAACGGCACACTGCACTTAATATTTCTGCGCAAGACGCGTTTAATTTATTTATTATTATTTATTTATTGATTGGGCCGCGCGTTTTTGGCCGGCCACAACGCCATAGCAGCGACCGTCGGACATTGAACGACATACTAAACATTTGTTTAAACATTAAACACGCGCAAACACGAATAAACAGAAAAAGCCGCGGAGCTAGGAAAGGGCACGTCTGCCCACGCGAATTCTTCTTCACCTTCTTCATGTGCCATCGTCCACCGCTAGTAATTTGCTTCCTCCGGGGCCCTGGGTCTCAGTCTCGGTCGTAAGGAAAGGTGAGCTTTGGGCCTGCACATCCAATGCCCAAGCCGCCGACGGATCGGCAGGAGGATTCCCAGAAGTCTGGTTACCCGTGCGGAAAAACCGGGAGTAGGCTTTACCATTGAAAAAGGGGTGGGGGGGTTGCATTTTATACCTACTGTCAGGTGAAAGGAAAAACTGCCGCCCCACTGGAGTCAGACGCAGACCAGGTGCCGCCCATTGTGGGAATCGACGCCCCTGGATACCTTAAATCAATATAGAGATGTGACGGGAAGCAGAGGGATAGGTTTGAGGGAGGTTCGGGTAGATGGCGGCGCTTCGTTCGTACTCCCTGGCTGCCCGTCTGACACGGTTGAACTCATCGGACATGACCGAAACATAATTCGACCATGCCCATCACCGCACCGCGACAAGGTAGCTACCAAGTAGGGTAGTTATATCATAATTTTGACTTGCCTGTACGCAAACTTATTCTGACTAGTGTTTATGTATTTATGTACAATTTTATGCATATGTATTGAAAACATTACGCAAAATTAAAAGTAAAGCAATTGCGTGAACTGGAATTTTTATGCACATCCCCCTTCCGGAAATCCTAGGCACGCCACTGATAACGAATAATAAGTTTTTTATTGTTGCAACAAGGCTTGCACACAAATTTTTTATAGTATTGGATCAATGCATAAGTTCGTGCCCGATTTTACTAGGTAGCTTTTCAATCGTTCACGGTTGATACTCATGACTGAAATGTATACTTGTTGTAATTCTTTGTAAAGGTGACAAATCAAACTTTGAATTAAGCGTCAAATCATTTTAATTTCTTTGAGTTTGCTTGTTGGAAAAGCGCATTGAAAATGGATAACGAAAACGAACAGTACCGTCATATTATGTTATACGAAACGAAAGCTATTCAGGCAGTTTATTTGGACCGTGCACCAGCGCTTCGCACAATGAAGAAATGGTTTGCTAAATTTCGAGTCGGTGATTTTAACCTGGACAGTCTTCCGACCTTGACGACGACGTTATTCGCACTCTTGTTAAGAACAATTCACGCATTTCAACGGAAGAGGTTGCCCAAGAACTGAACGTCAACAGATCAACTGCATTTCGTCATTTAAAAAAGGTTGGGTACACTTTGAAGCTCGATAGTTGGGTGCCGCATCAGTTGAATAAAAAAAATAAAGTGGACCGTGTAACAACAGCCATTTCTTTGCTTCGACGTATCAAAAATGAGCCTTTTCTGGATCGGTTTGTGACAGGTGACGAGAAATGGATTCTGTACAACAATGTCCAACGAAAACGAACATGGAAACAGGCACACGAGAAGGCGGAACCGGTCTCCAAAGGTGGATTGCATCCGATGAAGGTGTTGCTGTGTGTTTGGTGGGATATCCGAGGAGTGATATATTTTGAGCTCTTGGCCGTTGGCGAAACGATTACCACGAATAAGTATTGTCAGCAATTGGCCCAATTAAAGAAAGCAATTGAAGAAAAACCTCCCATTTTGGCCAATCGCAAAAGAGTCCTCTTCCACCACGACAACGCCAGACCACATGTTGCAATACCGACTCTGTTCAAACTGAAGCAGATGAACTGGGAAATCATGTCGCATCCTCCATATTCACCAGACATCGCGCCTTCTGATTACCACTTATTCCGATCATTGCAGAACAATTTGAATGGAAAAAGATTTAAAACCGTTGACGACGTTAAAAACCACCTTGTCCTCTTTTTTAACGAAAAAACGCGTGATTTTTATGAACCCGGCATCCGTAAGTTGGTTGATCATTGGGAGTGGATTGCCGCATATGATGGCGAATACATAATTGATTAAAAAAGATTTTGTTTTGAAAAATTTCAATTTGAGTTTTGACTTCAAATCGGGCACGAACTTATGCACTTATCCAATACTATGTTCATGAAATCCTTTACAAATTTTAATTTTTTTATTGTCATTTTACAAAATAAAGCAGTCGAAATGCAGCGCAACGAATACCAACAACATCCATGCTATTCCCACATACACAGCACAGCGCAAAAACAGGTGTACTGTTTTTTGCCAACTTTTTTTCGTGTGCAAATAATATTAATGCTATTTACCCCAACAACAAAAGCAGCTTTCATCGGCATGTTTATCAACTGGCGGAGTGGCACACATATTATTTCATTTTGAGGGGCTTATGTCCACAACTTTCAAGCCCAATGCCAGTTGAAACATTTCGTGGTAACTAAAATTTTTGCATGATACAAATATTTGGGAGTGGTTTGAACCCAAAACCTTCTCCCTTGCGTAGCCCACTGAACTAGCGCAACAGCAGCGAGAATACGAATGAGTACAGATGTGACTTCTATTCACATTGTTGAATCTAGGAGCTTTTTCCTAAATGATGCGACACCGAGGAAGTTTGTGTTCGTTCTGCTTTTTATTTTCAACTCGTTCTTATTCTAAACCCAATCGCTTGTACATTGTTGCTAAGCATTGTTGCTAAACATTGTGTTGAAACATGAATATTTCACTCTGGAAAGCAGTGTTGTTATAGAAAAGGACACAATATCGTTATAAACTTTAAAGACAATATATAAAGAAAATTATACACATTATACACGCGTGTGTTATAAATCTTAAATATCTACAAGTTGGGGCGTGACCCAACATCCCGGCGCCCTTGAAAGGTCTTTGACTTTCAAAGAGGTAATGCAGCCAATTTGTGAATTGGGCGTCGAATGACACCCTTCGCAGTCCGGACGTCGACTACTCGAACCAATGAGTCTTTCCCTGGTACACAATTGACGATTCTGCCCAGCTGCCAGCGTTGCGGTGGTATGTTGTCATCATGGATAATCACCAACGTGTTGACTGGAACGTTCGGCTGAGCATCGGTCCACTTGGTGCGCATCTGTAGTTCATTCACATAGTCACGAGTCCATTTACGCCAAAACAACTGCTTGATACTGCTGACACAGGCCCATTTTTCAAGATGATTAATGTTAGTAGGAACATTGCGGTCCGGTAATGCCTTGAGCGCGCTGCCCACAAGGAAATGGCTTGGTGTCAGCGCCTCATAGTCACTCGGATCAGTAGAAAGTGGTGTGATAGGCCGAGAGTTGAGAATGGCTTCGACTTCGATGACCACTGTTGATAATTCTTCAAAAGTAAGCTTGGTGTTCATCAAGCTGCGATTGAGGTGGCCCTTGGCTGACTTCACGGCCGCCTCCCAAATACCGCCAAAGTGAGGTGCTCTGGGGGTATGAAGTGAAAATTGATAAATTCATTTGAACAATATTTTACAATTGCATTCTGATTAGTATTATTAAACAGAAATGCCTTGATGTCTTCAAATTGATTACGAGCGCCAACAAAATTTGTTGCGTTGTCACAGAATATGTCGCATGGCAATCCTCGTCTTCCAATCATGCGCCTGAGTGAAGCCAAGAATGCGTCTGTTGATAAGTCCGAGACGATTTCCATATGAATTGCCTTGGTGGCGAAGCAAATGAAGACTGCTATATAGGTTTTGCGCGGCGCCTTGCCTCTAATGCGCAGGTAGGTGTTGACAGGGCCGCAGAAATCCATTCCACATCGAGCAAATGGCCGCGATGGAGTGAGACGTTCAGCGGGTAGATTTCCCATCATGTTTTGCAGCAGCTTCGGCTTGTATCGAACGCAGTGAACGCAACTTCTGACTACTCGTCGAACAATGTCTCCTGCGTTGATGATCCAGAACTCCAAACGAATTAAAGCAATGAGGGCCTTTGGCCCTGCGTGGTAGTTTTTTAGGTGCAGATGGCGCACGTAACATCTGACAAATTCGCATTTGCTGGGCAGCAAGATTGGGTGCTTACAAGATGCCGGCAAGTCCGACAATTCAAGACGTCCGCCAACCTTTAATAACTCAAAGCCTTCAGTCAACTCCAAAAACGGATTCAGGTACTTCAGTGCGGTGGTTGTTGGCGCGTTGCGCTTGAGCAAACGAATGTCATCGGCAAAGTAATGTTTTTGTATGTTCCAAATTATGCATCGAAAGGCATGCTGCAACTCTTGAGGGGAGGGGGACTCTGTTTCAAATGTGCCGTTCAGGCCTTTGTTGAAGCGCCGATAGCCGCGAAAGATCCAGGCGATAACACGCAAACATTGCATGTGAGAACTATATTTATCAATCACCTCCAAAATGTAATTAGCCTCCACAGTCGCTTTAAATACTGATTTCCTCTGCTCCTTGTTGATTTCTTCGAAGTCTAATTTATTGCATTCAGTTGCAGGCCATTTATCTGCGTCTAGATTTAGAAATGAAGGTCCGGTAAACCATATAGATTTGTTAAGACATTCAGCTGTGCTGCCTCTGGAGACGATGTCTGCTGGATTGCAGTGTGTCGGGACATGTCTCCACTGTGCGTCTGCGGTTAGCTCCTGTATTTCGGACACTCTATTGCCAACAAATGCCGAGAGCGTGACCGAATGCGATCTAAGCCAATGCAACACAATTTGCGAATCTGTCCAAAGAAAAACACTTGTACTTTTAAATAATGGTTTGATTTTGTTGTGGAGTCGAGCCAATAGAAGTGCGCCACAAAGTTCGAGCCTTGGGAGTGATTGTCGTTTGATTGGCGCTACTCTAGATCTTGCTGTGAGGAGGTGAACGCGAACGTTGCCGAGTTCGTCTGTCACACGAGTGTAAATGCCGCATCCATATGCACGAATCGATGCGTCGCAAAATCCGTGAAGCTGGATCGAGTGAGCCTTCGCGATGAGACAGTACCGAGGAATGGAGAAAATAGAAAGAGATGAAAGGCTAGTGAGGAAATGCTCCCACGCAGAGTGAAGATTCTGAGGAACTGACTCATCCCAGTCTAACTTCAGCAGCCATAATTCCTGTAATATTATTTTAGATGTAATTATGATTGGTGCTAACAGTCCTAGTGGATCGAAAAGTGATGATGCAATCGAGAGAATTGAACGTTTCGTAACACGCTTACTGAGATTAGGTTTCAGCTCGAAAGACGGTAAAAACACGTCCTGTTCTTGGTCCCATTTGAGTCCCAATGCACTAGTAACTGAAACTGAATCGAGGTTCATATTTTTAGTAGTTGTGTCATCCCTGAACGCCTGATGGTTTGAGTGCCATTTTGCTAGCTCAAGTCCTCCCAATTTCAATAGTTCTCTTACTTCGTATTGCACATGACGTAAATCATCCAAAGAATCTGCACCGCATAACAAGTCGTCGACGTAGAACGAAGTCTTAACAATCTTTGCACCGGTCTGGAATTGGGATTCGTGCTGGTCAGCTAAGTAAAATAAACTTCGCACAGCGAGATATGGAGCAGCAGCCATTCCATACGTGACGGTGTTGAGTTGGAAAGTACGAATTTCCATGTCAGGTGAGCTCCTCCAAAGGATGTATTGGAATCTTCGATCCTCGGGATCGACCAACACCTGCCTATACATTTTTACAATGTCAGCAGTAATAGCGAAACGATGGAGACGAAAGCGTAAGAGTAGCATAAACAATTCCGGTTGAAGAGTGGGCCCAATCATCTGCATGTCATTTAGAGATTTTTGTGAGGTTGTACGACACGAAGCGTCGAAAACAACTCTTAGTTTGGTTGACGTGCTACTTGGTTTTAATACACAGTGGTGCGGAATGTAATAGTGAGGCTCATTTAGATTTGGTTCAGTCACAGCGGTCATATGTCCCAGTTTCTCGTACTCTTGCATGAATTCGACGTATTTAAATTTAAGATCGGGTGAACGCGATAAGCGATGCTCTTGTGCGATGAACCTTCGTAATGCTGTGGTGTAGGAACTCCCTAAACAACTGGGGTCATCCTTAAATGGCAACTTGACGACAACTCTTCCCTCAACCGTTCTATGAACTGTTTCGGTGAACAAGCGCTCGCAAGTATGTTGCTCACGTGACCACACGTCTGGTGCGGCTATGACTTCCTCCAGCTTCCACAGACGTTCCAAATTTTCGTCAATCGAATTGTGATGAGTGAGAAGGCAAGTAGAGTTTTGTGTGACGGAATTTTGATAGCGACCGGAGACTACCCAACCTAATACGGTCTTTTGTAACAATGGTAAATGGTTGCCAAGTTTGATTTGTCCAACTGACAGGATGCTAAAGAAGCTCTCTGTGCCCAGAAGTAAATCAATTCGCTTTGATTTGTAGAATTGCTCATCAGCGAGTTCAATGTTCGGTGGTAAATTCCAAGATGAGATGTCAATTTCAGATTCCGGTTGGTATGCGATGTGTGGAGTAATACAAAATGTCAATGGGAGTTCGAATGCAGTACAATGAGAATTGATGGTCGTCGAAGTTTTGTATTTTATGTTCGTGGATGAATTGCCAATGCTGTGCACCTCGACATTATGCTTGTCACGGCGCAGCCGCAGCTTTTGAGCGAAGTCGTCGGTCATAAAATTTAACTGGGAGCAGGAGTCCAGAAGTGCTCTGCCCAGCCTATAGCAGCCTGAGTAATCTTGAACGAGAACCATAGCGGTAGCGAGAATGACGTTGTCGGTTGAGGCAGTGTCCAAATGAGTGTGAGTCACAGCACCCCTTGGAGTAGAAGGCACAAATGACGAGGGGGATGTTTGGAGCACTGATGAACGATTGGACGAAGTGGTTTCAGTTGGGGTCGATTCGGTGTAGCGGTGCAGCATGCTATTATGCTGACGCGAGCAAACCTTACAGCGGTGTGTAGATGGACAGTTTGAGAGTTGATGTCCCTTTGACTAACAGTTAATACAAAGTCTTAGTTTCTTCACATGCTCGAAACGTTGAGCAACTTCTAAATCCTTGAAGCGATCACAATTGTGGATTTTATGGTTGGCATTCAAACAGATTGGGCACGACGATTTCGCGCAGGCGAATGAATAGTTGTTGTTTGACTTCCCTTGTTTCGAAGCTGATTGTGAATTGTTGCGATGTTCGTTGTTGTTGGTGTGAGACCTTTCGAGTGACTGTAAGTATTGACAATGTCTTTCTAAAGTTTGTATGCAGTCACTCCAAGTTGGTAGGTTTTGAAAGTTTAAGGATTCCTTCCATTTTCGCCTAGTTCCTTCATCACACCTTTGCATTACCAGGTGTGTGAGCATAGCCTGTGATATTTCCTTGTCACTGCCTAAAGATAGCAAAGACCCATAGAGAGCAGAAGCGTTGTCAACCAGGCTTCGTAATTGATCAGCGTTCGATTTCGAAACGACTGGCAAGTCAAATAGTGATGTTATGTTTTCCATAAATATCAGTGTGTTATTATCATATCGAGCCCTTAGCCTCTCCAAGGCCTTGGGGTAATTCTCGTTAGTAATTTGGAATGCCTTCACGGTTTGCAATGCAGGGCCTTGAAGACATGTGAGTAGGTGATTAAATTTTTCCAAATTGGATAGGCCTGCCTCTCTATCTATGATCTGATTGAAGGACGTTATGAAGTTTTTGTATTCGGAATACCTGCCACTAAAGGTTGGCAGTTTTGAGACCGGAAGTTTCGCGTTCATGATTGGCATTATGCACGTGGAGTCGGACATGCTAGTGCTGTGAAGATCTTCCCCCAATTGCGACTGAATGGCTAGTTTGGCACTAATATATAAATCTTCTAAGTCGGCACGGCAACTGTCGTCGACATCCAATTTTTCGATACTTGCTTGTACTGTGAGAATTTGTTTGAAGTAGGCTTCTAAAATAGCTAACCTACACTTCAATTCAGCGGATGAAAGAGTCTTCCCCTCCCCTCGTGCATTGCCTTCGACAATGTTCTTGATACGGGAAATGCTTTTCTTCGTATTAGCACGTTGTTGCTTAAGTTCCTCAAGTGACATTTTGATAAATATGTGTTGAGAACTAATACGACGATTGAATAGAATGTAGCGAACTTAGTGCTGAATGATTATGGTAATGCAGTGGCAAATGTAGATGCAATGATGGCGAAAACGATGAGTAAAATGAAATCGAAGTGTGCGAATAAGCATGTGGCTGCGAGCGCCGACGAAGAAGCGAGAAGTGCGCAGCTGCGTAGACACGGCGACGCGCAACGACGAAAGCGAAAGTATGAAGTATGCGCAGCGCTGTGAGCGAGTTCAACGAGAAGTGCTGGCTAGAATATGCAGCGGCGAGGCAAATGTATGTGCGTGTGCGCAGCGACGAAAATGCGAGAAGTGTGCAGCTGCAACGAGTTTGGAAGTGTAGACACGGCGATGCGCAACGACGAAAGCGAATGTATGAAGGTATGCGCAGCGCTGTGAGCGAGTTCAACGAGAAGTGCTGGCACCTGCACTGGTGGCGTGATGATACGAGCGAGTAGAACGAAAAAGGAACGAGAAAAATGTCACTCAAGGGCACGTATGGCGTGATGCGGCCATGTGCCTGGTTATGAACGACTCCCTCGGTGGCCCGATCAGGGGTAGAGCAATATATGAAATATGTGTAATGTGTAATATTACCGAATCCAATGGGAACTTGTGGTCCTTAGTTGCTGGCTTTTCGAGCTCCAACGGCGACAATACGGCAATGGTGCAGGACCTCGTACCGGTTCAGCGACGACAACAGCGACCGCCAAAGTATTTCAGCAATGAATTCCTTTATATTGTCCCGCGAAGACGGCAGCAGATAGCAACGATCACACAGCAAAACTCTTTACAAATTTGTGTGCGAGATCGTGCCCCACGTTGGGCGCCAAAATGTTGAATCTAGGAGCTTTTTCCTAAATGATGCGACACCGAGGAAGTTTGTGTTCGTTCTGCTTTTTATTTTCAACTCGTTCTTATTCTAAACCCAATCGCTTGTACATTGTTGCTAAGCATTGTTGCTAAACATTGTGTTGAAACATGAATATTTCACTCTGGAAAGCAGTGTTGTTATAGAAAAGGACACAATATCGTTATAAACTTTAAAGACAATATATAAAGAAAATTATACACATTATACACGCGTGTGTTATAAATCTTAAATATCTACAAGTTGGGGCGTGACCCAACACACATAATACTCTGAAGTTACAAAGAACTCTGAGGTTAGTAACAGAGAGTTCTGCTATCAATAACAAAGATAACTACCAGCAGTGGTTATATTACTTCATGTTCGTTGCTGCTTCTGAGTTGCCTACCGAGAGCACCTATTAGCAAGAATAATCCTTTGCTATGTCTCCAAGCTTACATGATTGCTGCCGGTGTCATGGTAGACAAATTCCTTGAGAACTTCAGAAGTATACCTGTCAGCCTTGACATGAAACCCCAACCGATGCGATTCCCTGCGTGTAGATAGCATATGCTTCGTCTGTCCCTCATTTACCACCAGAACCGTTTTGGCAGATTCTCTTTCGATTGCCGCAAAGGCAGCGATGACATCTCGCTTGTTACGCCCGATGACGACAATGCCATTGGCGTAGGCACTACATAGGACACTTTTGTTGAAGATTGTGCCATTACGATGTAATCCAGCCTTGCGCAGAACACTCTCCATAGTGAAGTTGAAGAGGTCGCTTGAAAAAGATTCACCCTGTCGGAAGCTTCGAACGGTATCGAATGGGTCGGAGAGGTCACTTCCAACCTTGACGGAGCTGCGCGTATTGCTTAACGTCGCACTATGGCTCGTTTTGCCATTTTTCGTTGCAAAAATCATAACTTCAGAACCAATAAAGATATTTAAAAAATTTAAACTGCATCTGAAAGTGTAATATCTAAGTTTAAAATTGGCATAAGGGTGCCACAGTAACAGGGGGCTTTAAAATTCGTTGCCAAAGTTAAGATTTACTAAATCTTCATACTACAATGAAAACACATTATTGTTTGCATTAAAACATGCATTTTTTATATATTTTTTACAATAAATGTGGTGTTAATTTTTATTGAATTAAAGTTTAGTTCTTTATTTAAATTTGTTTATACATGTGGTGAAAATGTTTATTGAATTACAGTTTGGTGAATTGCAGTTTAGTGACCATATTTGTTGCACAATTTGTCCGTCTCCGTTGACTACTCCGAACTGACTGATTCGGGTCGTCCCGTCCGTGTTGTTTCTTGTCCGTCCGCGTTGCCGTCCGTTTGCATTGCTGTCCGCTCGCGTTGTCGTCCGCCCGTGTTGCCGTCCATCTGCGTTGCCATCCGTCTGCGTTGCCGTCCGCCCGCGTTGGGGATAGTGTTGTATTGCGACTAGGCGAATTATTAATAAATCGCTGCATCTGACCTACGTGTTTACACCACTGGGAAGGATTTGGATGTGACATCTTAGTCAACATCGGAACAACGATGCGGTGCATTCTTTCTACTTTCTGACCATTTCCTCTCGATACGCCTGTCGTTATCTGTAAATGCTGTATCCCATTATCCACGCAATAAGCTTCAAACCTGCGCGACGTGAATGCTGCCCCTCTGTCTGTAATGATTCATCGCGGGTTGCCAAATACAAAAGACTGCTTTGTAAGTCGATCAATAACCCCATCTGCACTCGTGTCCTTGGTGGGATAGAGCCAGACAAACTTTGAAAACGCGTCAATCACGACTATGATATGATTGTATTGTTTCCCTGTCGCTGTCATTGGCCCCACGTGGTCAATGTGATATGTACCCAGCGGTTATTTTCTTTCTGGATTTGGTGCAGAAACCCTTCTTTCTTTCCACTTTTAGCATTCATGACCAAGCATTCTACACAACTTTGTATGAACTTCGCTTCAAGCTTTGGGATATAATAAGTTTTCTCTATACAGTGGCACGTTTTCTTGATGGAAAAGTGCCCCTGCCTGTGCGCTATCTGAATCACTTCGGTCTCTAATTGCTCTGGGACTACAATTAGTTCTTTTGTTTGGTCTTTGTACAATACATCGTGTTGGATGTAAAAATCTTCGTAACTGCTACTCTCCAAAATTTTACGAATCGCGCGGATCCAGTCATCCCTCTTCTGTGCTTCCGTTGACTTATTGCAAAACAAGTCGTCAGCTACCATGCATGCCATTCTGCTTAAGGCACATGGCGCATCTTTGACCCTAAACGATGTTCAATCGTATAATTGAATTCTTGTAGGAACATGGCCCACCTAGCTACGCGTGCTGCAACATCTTTCTTTTTCCTCGTCATTGCAAAGGCGTTGCAGTCCGTAATTATTTTAAAATGAATACCCAGAACATAAACTCGCCACTTTTTTAAGGCTTCTACAATTGCAAGTACTTCCAATTCGTAGAAATGGTATCTCTCCTCGGCTGGCTTTGTCTTCCGGCTCATATACTGTACCGGGTGGAATGTCTGATCGTCCGCATCTTTTTGCAGCAAGACTGCGCCATAACCGTACATGGATGCGTCGGCGTGAATTTCCGTGATAGCCCGCGGGTCATACAGTTTTAGTAGCGGCGATTTCACTAATGCTGCTTTTAATTGCGCGAAAGCAATCGCTTGTTCATCCCGCCACTTAAACTATTCCTCTTTACGTAAAATGTCGGACAAAGGTTTAGCAACAAGTGCAAAGTTAAAAATAAACCTACGAAAATACGACGTTAACCCTAGAAATCGTTGCACGCCCTTCTTATCTTGTGGCGTTTTGAAGCACTAAAGTGCTCGCGTTTTCTCGACTGAAGGGCGAACTGTGTTATCTTTTTCATTTCATTTCATTTCATTTATTTCAAGTCTACAGTAATGAACTTACAGACTAAGCAAACAACAATAAAAGAACTTAAAAATATAATAACAATTGGAATAAAACTTAATAATAGAACAACAATGAGAATAACGTTATTCATAAAAGGAATTCAGACGTGATTTTAATTCATGTTTGGAAATCGAAAGATCGAGGTTAAGAGAGCCACAAAACTTGTTAAATTCGGAAAGCGCTCTCACCAAAGGGGCATTCAAAGCGTAATTAGACCTGCAGGGAGATATGACAAATAAGTCGTAGTGACGGAGGACACGAGAAGGAACATGGAAGTTAATTAGACTCAGGAGGTAAGGACAATCAACAGAACCACTAATAACCTCATGGACGAACGCCAAAGAGAGGATAGTTCTTCTACTCTCAAGTGATTTAAGGTTTATGAGTGAGCAACGCGATAGATATGGAGGAATGGGATTGGAAAACTTTAGAGATCGAAGGCCGAAATTCAAGAAGTATTTTTGAATTCGTTCAATACGATTAGAATGAGAAGAATAATATGGATTCCAGACAAAAGATGCATACTCCAGACCAGATCTAACAAAAGAAGTGTATAGGAGCTTGAGGGTGTAGGGATCAGAGAATTCGAAACTATTACGACGGACAAATGCTAGCAGAGAGTAGGATTTAGAGATAATGAAGTTCACATGATTAATAAATGACAGTTTGGGGTCAAAGATTACGCCAAGGTCTGTGAAGACGCTTAGCCTCTCGAGAGGCGTACTAGCAATACGATATGAGGACTGGATAAAAGCTGACGATTTACAGAATGTCATATAATAGCATTTTTTTAGATTTAATGAGAGCTGGTTTCTATTGCACCACTGGTTGACGCTGTCCAAATCAGACTGTAGATCGTCGGCATCGCGGGGACTGCGGACAGCAGTGTAGATTTTTAGATCATCCGCATACAGCAGGAACTTACATTTGGAAAAGCTGTTACTAATATCATTGATAAACAGTACAAAGAACAGAGGACCAAGGATGCTGCCCTGAGGAACCCCGGAAGTAGCAGTGAATGGCTCAGAGTGAGAGCCATCAACAACAACAATGCATTGCCTATTACTAAGATAAGATTGGATCCATTCGAGGAAGACGGAATGGAACCCAAGCTGGGCTAGTTTAAGAACCAAAATGCGATGAGAAACCCTGTCAAATGCCTTTGAGAAATCCGTGTAAATGGTATCGACTTGAAATCCGGCGTTAAAGGCCGAGATACAGTCATGCGCAAAAGTCGCGAGATTAGAAACGGTCGAGCGACCCGGAACGAAGCCATGCTGATTTAGACAAATCAGACTTTTAACTGCGAAATATACTTTCTCCTTAACAATGCATTCAAACAGTTTAGATACACTTGACAATTTGGAGATAGGCCTTAAGTTATTAATAGTTAATAATATTATAATAGATAGGCCTTAGGTTATTAACATCATTCTTATTCCCAGATTTAAAAATTGGCGTGATAAATGCAACCTTCCACGCGTTAATAAAAACACCTGTAGAAAGGGATTTATTAAACAAACATTTCAATGGATATGCCAGCGACGAGGAGCACTTTTTTAACAGAAGGGCAGAGAGGCCATCCACATCTGTTTGAGAGGAAGCCTTTAGTGACGAAATACCACGCAGCACATCATCTGTACTTAAGGTCAAAGCACCAAAGTCAAGAAAAGTATCTTGAGCATAATTCGGTGCTACTAATGGGAGTGGATCAACAGGGAGGAAGCTAGATTTAAAAAACTGAGCAAAAAGATTAACTGCTTCAAGAGAAGAATTGGCAGTGGTGCCGTTGTAGGACAGAGAACACTAGAGTTCACTTTTTTGGATTTAATAAATCGCCAAAAAGCTTTAGGGTTAGACTTGATGCTCGCCTCGAAAGATGATATATAATTCCTGTAAAGACGGCTATTAAGAGTATTAAATTCACTCTTATAAAATAAAAATTTTTGATTATGAGAGTATGAACCTGTGGTTTTAGACTTTTTGTGAAACTTGTTCCGCAAATTTTTCAATCTTTTTAAACGAGGAGTGAACCAAGGGATGCAGCCGCCGTGGCTCAGTTGGTTAGTGCGCGGTCCAGCGAGTCGCATGCAGAGCGACGCAAGATCGAATACTGCATGTAGTAACACCTAAAAAAACAACGGGAAACTCGTTTTCTCTTTCGGTGGCTGTCCTCTCAGCTGGAAATGGCAAACCTCTGAGAGTAAAAATTGCCTATGAAAAAGCTCCCAACCTGCCGTTCGGAACCGGCATAAAACCGTAGGTCCCTTCCACCCGCGTACAAAATTCACACGCACAACACGGGTGGTTGCGGGAAGCTAGGCCTTAGTCTCGCGTAAGCGGGCTGTCGTGCCAATCAATTATTATTAAAAATTATTATTGAACCAAGGGAGTTTATGCACTTTCTTAGGGAGCAAGGGAATGTTTAAGCGACAAATATCCGCAATTCGTAATTTAAATTCATTAAAACAATTGGAGACATCAGCGGAAGAAAACAAGAGATCCCAATTGATTTCCGAAAAGAGCCGGTCAAGAAGGTTAAAGTTGCACAAGTTGAAGTTATAACCAAGAGATTGGCTACCTGAAGTATTGGAACGAAACTCATAGAATTCAAGAGAAATTACTAAAGCGACATGATGCAATCCCGATGGGGAGATTGGGAATGCGCATTCAGACAGCGAAAAGTTCAAGTTATTATTAATAAAGACAAGATCTAAGATACGATTGAGTTTGTTGACAACTCCATTGATTTGTTGTAGATCAAGGCTCAGAAGGGAGTCGATTACGTAGATTTCAGTAGCACTACTAACATTGCAGGGCGTAAGAAAAGAGTCATCTGCCATACAAGACCAGGTAACTTTACTTAAGTTGAAGTCACCTAGAACGCAGAGATTACTGTCGCCATTGGATCTTAGGTACAGCTCATGAATATTGTCAACATGAGCCTTGTACAGAGATTCATTGCTATTAGGCGGTATGTAGGAGACGCACAAAAGCAAAGAGCCAGAAGAGCCCGAAACCTTTAAGCAAAGCTGGTCGAGAAGCGAGTCGTCATTTTGAAGTGCAAATAGTGACGCGCGGAGAGAACGCCGAACTGCAATTAGTACACCGCCCCCTCTCACACATCCAGTTTTGGCAGCGTCTCTGTCTTTGCGAAAGACAGTATACAGATTCGGGTCAAAAAATTCTTCACTGAAGAAGTCTGGATTCAGCCAAGTCTCAATCAAAACAAAAGCATCATATTCCAAATGCGAACTAGCAGCACGGAAATTAAGCGATTTAGTACGAAGACCAGAAACATTTTGAAAATATATTTTAAGGCACTTATTATTAGCAGTGATAGCCCGGGCGGTGGTTATGCGCCCGTTGGCTGCTGGGCTGGCTTTTGAAAAAAACGAAATGGCCGTACTTTGACTTCAGTTGGCCAGACGGAAGGAGTGAGAAGCTTCTCATAAACAGAAGCCGAGACACCAACTTTAAAATTTACACGTTTGAGTGTATCAGTCGGAGCTCCTTTCTTTATAAGCTTAAAGCACACAATATGCTGCTTATCGATGCCAGCGCTGTTAGCGATATAGTTCAGAAGGTCCTCCTCTGATACCACAGGTCGGAAGGATGACAGATGTAACCATTTTTTACTCACAGCGACATCTAGGCCCGAGTTCGCATTCGAACCGATAACCACAACTTTCGACTTCGAGCGTTTATTGACACCGACAGTGAACCACTCACTGGCGGGTGGTCCAGCAGCGGGCGAAAGAGCATTAGCAGCAGGCAGCGCAGCATACGAAGAGCATGACGGTTTCGGGCAGCGTAGGTCATCAACATCCGTGTGTCGCGCAGTCTCACAGACGGCAGTTGAAGTAAGATCGACAGCGGCAGCTGGCGCATCTGCACAAACAAAAGCCGGCGCAGCGCAACCCATAGCAGGCAGCGCACAAGTAGAAGACGTAGCAGGCAGCGACGCCTCAGCAGCAGCAGGCGGCATGCACTCCTCAGCATCAGGCGGCGCAGAAACGAGTATAGCAGCAGGCGAAGAATTCGTACAAACAGCAAGCGGTGCGTGGGCAGACGGAGACGGCTGCGTGATCAGCAGCAACAACAGCATTAGCAGACGGAGTCTGAGCAGAACTCTGCGACCGGAGCGACGAAGCAGCATGTGAAGCAACAGCAGGAACAACGATAGACGGCGATTGAGAGCGCAACGATTTGTTTGCGGCTTTTGTTGGCAGCGGTGAGCAAGAAAGCACCTTAGGCATGAGCGTACGCGAGTCAGCCGCTTTAGCGCGGGCGCGAGTGACAACTGGGTCAGCCTTCGAGGTCATCGATGAGCCCGATGTCGGTTTGTCCGCACTCAAGTGCTCAGAGTGCACCTTTATGAGAGAATCGCAGAGGCCTCGTAACTCACTCAACTTGTCCAACAGTAACGGCACAATGGACAGGCAAGTTGGGCGAGGAGCGGAGATGCAGGAATCACATCCAAAAATTAAATTGCGCTTAGTTTTTAATAACTCGGCTAAATCGCTGATCTTGGCACATTTGAAATGCCACTTAGATAGACAGGTGCCACACGGTACCGAGTCCGTAGAAGAACAGTGCAGCTTGCACTTAGCACAATTGACCATTATGATCTGCAAACCCGCCTCCGCAGCTACCTTGAAAACCTTTCCCAATTTTTGTAGTCCCTCTGTTTCGTCTATTGATGGAACTACCAAGTCATACACAACGATTGTACCGTCGTTAATCAAATCCCTTAGTGCAACGTTTATGAACCTACAGAATACAGCAGGGGAGTGTGAGATTCCGAATGGCACATACAGAAACTCGTACTGCCCTCTGCTGGTAACAAATGATGTGTACTTTCTTTCGGAACGTTTTCTAGATTTCTAGATCTAGCGTGGAAAATACTTTAGCTCCTTGCAGCTTCTCTACTACCTCATCCATTAATGCCATGGGGAAATTGTCCCGAATGACTTTGGCGTTTGGTTCCGTCCTTTTTAGCTACCAATACCACAGGAGAAGCGTATTCGGAAGTGCTCGGCACAACAATTCCCGTCTCTAACCACTTCGCCACCTGTTCGTTTATAACTTGTTGATCGTCAAACGAGACCCTTCTTGCCGACTGATATACCGGCACTTCATCTTTCAACACAATTTTCCTTTCAACTGGAGGGATATTCGCTTTCATGGGTTTATAATTCTCAATTAACCCCTTGAGCTCCGCAGCAACATCTTTGCTGAGATGAGATAGATCATACTCCGATTGCTGCAGTTCTTCTGCTTGCAAGCAGAGACTAGCAAATTCGTGAATTGTTCCCACTTCGTCACCGTCCCTTTGTATGTCACTTATCTTACCGGTCCAGATTTCACCCTTCCGTTTCAACACATCATCATCTTCCTGCACAATTAAGTCAACCTGGTTCAGAATAGAACGTGCGATAATTGCGGGATAGTTCATATCCCCAACCTTAACGACGTGAAAGGTTACGGTTAGGTCTACGTCATCGATAATCGCCTTGGTTGGGAAACTGCCCAATGTAATAATTTCGGATTGACCAACTCCGCCTAATCTACGCTTCTCTTCACTGAGCTTCACCGGAATGCTAAGCTTATGGATTGTGTCATATCTTATGAGGCACAACCGACTTCCTGTGTCTAACAAGGCAGAAAAGGTGTTATCATCTACCTTGACCTTTTTAAATTTTAACCCGAAATCTGCCACTTTAACCCGAATTCTCCACATCGCTAACTGTGTTTGTGCTGCTCCTTTCGACTTTAACCGTACCCCCAGCGCTCGTACACTGGTACGCTTTATGCCCCAACTGATTACATTTGAAACACTTTAGCTGCTGACTAGGGCAAGCTCTTGCAACGTGTGTTACTTCGCCACATTTAAAACACTTGCGCCCATCTTCTTTCTGATGACCCATCTTGTCCGATTCATCTTGTCTAAAATTAATCCTCTTTTCACCTCCGCCTCTTTGGCTGGGTCTTATTTTCTCATATATCTTCAGTTGTTCCTTCAATTGCTCAATTGCTTGTTTTCGTCTTAAACTTGGAGTCAGGGATGCCTTGGATATAGTAATCTAACAGGCTCGCCTCGTCCAAGTTATTAGTCCTCCCCATTTCCATTAAGGTGTACAAATACTCGTGAAATGTTTCGCCTGGCATCTTACTACGGCTTCTTAACAGCCTGTGAACTTCCGCTTACGACAATACCGCACCGAACTCCTCGATAAGAGCTGATTTTAGTACGTCCCAGCCACGAAGTTGCGATTGGCTTCGCACAAATGATTTAGCCGCGCCTTTTAAGAGCTGCTTAGCGTAAATGAACTTCTGTATATCTGACCAACCAACTGCTTCAGCATTTTCTTCGAAATGCTCAACCTACTGCCTAATTTCGTATATGTACCTGAAAATGACAAGAGGCTATGCTCTATATCTCTAAATGTAAATTGCCATCTCGCTACCCCACTTTGAGGTGGCTCACGCGCCTCTTCGTACCTCGACGTCTCCGTTTCTGTCGCAGTGCAAAGCAACCCTGTCGCTACGCGCCGTGCTATAATTCAATCTGGCAACGACGGCCGCGATAATAAGGGAAACTTTTAGGCCAACCTGGCAATGATAGCAACTTTTAGTCCAACCTGGCAATGATGGAAACTTTTAGGCCAACCTGGCAATGATGGTCGCGATCATCATAAAAACCTTTAGTTCACTCCGGAATGTGCGAGAACGATCTGCGCGATGGCCTGACAGGTATAAAAGGCAGCCGGGTGCGGCGCAGCGAGTCAGTCTAATTTTTACTAGTGAAGGTGCCACACGGAGTATTTAAGCAAATAAGTAAGTGAAAGACAGTGAAGTGTAAATCTGTGGAATAAAGTGATTGTTGGTTTATTTTATTGACTGCGTTTGAGAAACTGAGTGTGTTTTATTTTCAAATTACGCCATCCAGTGATACGTAACAGCCCACTAGAACTAGTATTCGTAACATTTGGTGTCAGAAGTGGGATTGTGGAAAATTGAAAATAAATAACTAAATAAATAAAATTATAAAAGCACGGACATGGTTAAACTCGAGCTGCTGAAGGTAGACCAGCTGAAGAAGGAGCTGGCTGCCTGGAATGTGCCGACTGCTGGCGGAAAAGTGGAGTTGCAGCTGCGCTTGTGAGAGGCGTGTGAGGCACGAGGCATCCATTGGGCTGCGTACGAGTTCGGAGCGCAGGAGCTATAGGTATCGGCCAAGGTGGAGGAATCGCCTGCTGCTGCTGCGTCGCTGCAAAGTACGGCTGCAGCGGCTGCGCCAGTACAAGCATTGGCCAGCTAATGGTTGCACTTAAAGGCATGTTCGAGACTTCCAACCGTGAAATGGCAGCGAAACTGGAATCTTCGAATCGAAGAAATTTCGGAAAAAGTCGAGACTACAAATCGAGAAATGGCAGCAAAAATGGAAACGGCGACCCAGGAAATATCGGCGCAAGTGGCGGAGCGAATAGAAGTCAAGCTTCAGGAAAATTCTGCGCGCTTGGAGCAGAAAGTGGAGGAAATCTCAGACAGGATTAATGGGAAAGTCGAGCACCTGGAGACGCGGGTAGAGCACTTGGATAAACGAGTCGACGACCTGGATGATGCCCTGAACAAACGAGTTGGCGACCTGGATGATTCCCTGAACAAACGTGTTGACTATCTTGATGATTCCCTGAACAAACGAGTTGATAGTCTGGAAGACTCGATGAACAGAAAAATGGACGAGCGGCTTAGGGAGGTACAGCCGGGAGAATGCTTGCCGCTGGTTCCGGAAAGTGTTGCCACCCGAGCAGAAGTGCCTACTTATGATGGGACTACGCCGTTCGATACATTCAAGCTGCAATTCGACCTGGCTGCTCTGGAAAATCAGTGGACCGATGTAAGGAAAGGTCGAAGATTGGCGCTGGCTCTTAAAGGTGCTGCGGCTGAGGTAATAAAATCTGTTCCAGAATGGTTACGAAGTGAGTACGAGACCGTCATAAGGGCGCTAGCAGCCAAATACAGCAACGAGCACAACAGAACGCTGTACTACTGTGAGCTGAAAAATCGCAGGCAAAGGGCCAACGAGGCGCTGCAGGCATATGCAGCAGACATTGAGCGGCTCGTGCAGCTGTGCTACCCGTCCTTCGGCGCTGATGATCTCGAGAGGATGAAGATTGAGGCGTTTATTGAAGGTCTTCATGATCCGGAGACACGTCGCAGTGCGTTGATGATGGGCAAGTCGATATTTAGGGAGACGGTGACCAGTGCGATGACATACGAGGCGACATGGATTGGGAGCACACGGTATGCACCTGCGAGGATACGCCAGATCCAGCCAGACAACGACATTACGATCCAGGCCATAAGCTCTGAGCCACCGGACAGGCCACGGGTGGTCCCCTCTAAAGTTGTTTGCTGGGTATGTGGCAAGCAGGGCCACATATCACGAGACTGCCGCCAACGAAAGATGCGTTCCCGTTCCTGATCGCAATCGCCTGAAGCGAGGAATACTGACAATCGAGGCCCAGCCACCGTCCTTGTCTCACAGCTGAAACGACAGCCCAGCAGCTTGACAATTGAAGGAAGGATAGATGGAAAATTGTTCGTGTTGACACTGGATACTTGGGCGTCATATTCGATCATAAAAAGGAAGCTGCTGAAGAACTGAAGAACCACTTGTCATTCATACTCCTTCACAAAGCGCCCCAGCTCTGTGGAGATTGAGAGAGAAAGGCGCCGTATGAATGACACACTTAATAGCGACCTACAAACAATCTCCAAGTTGGGTCAAGCGAACAGGGTCGATTTTAATCCTCGCAAGACCCAATGTTGCCTGTTATCCCACAAGCGAGTCTCCCCTCATCCCAACACATCCCTGGTTATGGGTGGTGTGAGTATTGCGGAATCGGCAGCTCTTGATGTTCTGGGCATGCCCATTAAGAATGATCTTCGTTGGAACGATCATATTTTTGGCGTGTCGAAAGAAGCAGCCAAGTGCCTCGGCTTCTTAAAGCGGTGCAAAAAATATTTCACCCCGTCCGATCTCCGCATTATTTATACCACTTATATCCGACCTAAAATGGAGTTTAACTCGCACCTGTGGGCGGGGGCTTCAAAACCCCATTTGGAGCTCCTGGACCGGGTGCAAAACCGTGCGATTAAACTTATAGGGGACAGTAGGGCATCCAGCTCTATTGACTCCTTGGAGCATCGTCGAAACGTGGCATGTGTAGTGTTATTCTACCGATACTTTTCCGGTAATTGCTCAGTGGAGATGAGCAGTTTGATGCCATCACTCCGGGTATTCCCACGGGCAACCCGTTTGAACACTGGCGCTCATGCATTCCACGTTGAAACGATGTTCCAGCGCACTACGCATTACAGAGAAAGTTCGTTTCTGGCCCGCACAGCGCGGCTGTGGAATGGTCTCCCTGCGGATATCTTCCCCAGCACTTATGATCTCGATGGGTTCAAGGCAAGAGTCCATAACCACTTCACTCTTAACCCTATCTCCTAACCTTTATATCCTTCGTGAACCAACGCAATGCCTCGCATTAATAGGGGTCATCCCCTGCGTGTTTGTTTGAGTTAAAAAAAAAAAAAAACGGAACCGCTGCATGGCATACAGCTAAGGACTGCGACTGGCGACTGTGCGCCGGTAAGAGAAAAAGTTACAAAAACGATTGCTATCGGCACCAGCAGCCTGCAACATGAGTTCATCGTCGCAGATATAATGGACGACGTGATTATCGGCGTGGATTTCATGATTAGGCACGGTTTTACGCTGGACCTGAAAGAACATGTGCTGAGATATGCCAACGTTGAATTCCCGCTGCGCACCGGCTATGAGCGAAGCGTGGCGGTAAGGAAGGTTGTATCGTGTCAACACAGGAGGATACCAGCGAATTCTGAGGCGATTGTGTGGGCAAAGGTGGACGAGGACGATGGGACGAGTCGGCTGTGGGTTGTAGAAGCACAGAAACAAGGACACGACAACATCATCATCGGACGTACATTAGTAGAACCTAAGAATGGCAGAATACCAGTCAGTATACTGAACCCCATGAATGCACCCAAATATGTCAGGCAAGATGAGGTAATTGGCGAGTGTAAGGAAGCTGTAGCAGTGGTCAACTGCGAGAGTAGCCCACCTGGAGGTAGTAAGAAGAGCGGTTTTAACATGGACGTCATACCGCAGAAGAACCAGTGGAGCAACGAGTTGACGGCCAAGCAGAAACAGAAGGTGAGTTCTTTCCTACAGCACTATGGGTCAATATTTGCGGCGGAAGCAGGCGGAAGAACAGCCATAGTGAAACACTACATCGACACCGGAAGTGCAAAACCGATTCGCCAACCGCCAAGACGAGTTCCTTTGGCCAAGAGGGATGATGTCACAAATTTGATCGAAAACATGCGGAAAGAAAAGGGCATAGAGCCTTCTTCGGGTCCCTGGTGCTCGCCGGTCGTGCTAGTCAAGAAAAAGGATGGCAGTACCCGGTTTTGTGTGGACTATCGGAAGCTCAATGATGTGACCAAGAAGGACAGTTATCCACTACCTCGGATCGATGACACCCTGGACACACTGACAGGTACGCAGTTCTCCACGCTCGACTTACGCAGCGGCTATTGGCAGGTAGAGCTGGCAGACAAGGACAAGGAGAAAACGGCTTTCAGTGTTGGCGACGGTTTGTGGCAGTTCACCGTCATGCCTTTTGGACTCTGCAACGCACCAGCAAGCGAGCGGCTAATGGAACGCGTGCTAAAAGGGCTGCATTGGCGGACGTGCCTGGTGTACCTCGATGACATAATCATGATGGGTAAAAACTTCGACGACCACCTGGGAAAGCTAAAGGAGGTATTCGAGCGTATACGAGAAGCCGGGCTTAAACTCAACCCAAAGAAGTGCTGGCTATTCCAAAAGGAGCTCAAGTATCTGGGTCATACGGCTTCCGCCCGTGGAGTACATACGGATGAAGGCAAAATCATGGCGGTGAAGGAGTGGCCCCGGCCACGTAATCTACACGAACTCCGCAGTTTCCTGGGCCTGTGCACATACTACCGCCGATTTGTTCCGGGATTCGCGAACATAGCCAGCAGCTTGCACAAACTGACGAAAAAGAGCCAAGCTTTCGAGTGGAACGAGGAGCAGGAACAGGCTTTTGCACGTCTGAAGGAAAAACTGTGCAGTGCCCCAGTTCTGGCCTTCCCCGTGCCTGGGGAGATGTTTGTGCTGGATACAGATGCAAGCGGGAATAGTATTGGCGGCGTGGTATCACAGACAATAGACGGCCAGTAACAAGTGATAGCGTACTACAGTAGGGTTCTATCGAAATCGGAACGCAACTATTGTGTGACACGGAGAGAACTGCTGGAGGTATTGGATTGCTTAAAACACTTCCACAAATATCTGTATGGACAAAGGTTTCGCCTGCGCACAGATCATTGAGATGGCTCCTGAACTTTAAAGATCCTGAAGGGCAATTGGCACGGTGGATCGAGCGACTGCAGAGCTACGACTACACGATAGAGCATCGCAAGGGCAGTAGCCATGGAAATGCCGATGCCTTGTCACGCCGTCCGTGCAAAGTCGAATGCAGGCAGTGCTCGCGAGCCGAAAGCAAAGAACAGATAGTGGACGTCCGGTTGATAAGCGTTATGCCAGAGGAAGAGTGGTCTGCGGAGAGGCTACAAAAGGACCAGCGTGAGGATGCGGATCTTGCAAAAATCATCGAAGGCAAGGAGCAAGGCGCACGTCCAGACTGGCAGGAGATGGCCGATGAAAGCCCGATCGCTAAGGCTTGCTGGGCACAGTGGAAAAGTCTGCGGCTGAAGGAAGGATGCCTGTACCGCGAATGGGAGAGCGCGGATGGTCGGACCAGCAACTCCCTAATGCTAGTGCCGAAATGCAGAATCAACGAGGTCATCGAGGCATACCATAACGACTCCAGTGGAGGGCACCTAGGCATCACCAAAACCGTCGCCAAAATAAAAAGACGATTCTACTGGGTAGGATGTCAGGAGTCTTTAGCCGAGTGGATTAAGAGCTGCGACCGATGTTCAGCCGCGAAAGGGCCGACAAGGAAATCTCGAGGCCGCATGCAACAGTACAACGTGGGAGCGCCCTTTGAGCGGATTGCTATGGACGTCGCCGGCCCATTCCCAACTACTCAAGGCAACAAATATGTGCTGGTGGTAATGGATTACTTCAGCAAATGGCCCGAAGTGTACCCTATTCCTAACCAGGAGGCCACTACGATCTCGGAAAAGCTGGTAAACAACTGGGTAGCCAGGTTCGGAGTTCCGTTGGAATTGCACTCAGATCAAGGCCGGAATTTCGAGTCTGCGGTATTCAAGGAAGTGTGTGAGCTGCTGGGGATAAAGAAAACGCGTACCACTCCTTTGCACCCACAGTCCGACGGCATGGTGGAACGCTTTAACCGGACACTGGAGGAATACCTGCGGAAAGTGGTAGGCAGGAATCAAAAGGATTGGGACACGCATATCCCCCTGTTCCTGATGGCGTATAGGTCAGCCCCGCACGACACGACATCACTTACTCCAGCCCGAGCAGTGTTCGGCACAGAGTTGCGGTTACCCGCTGACTTGAAGTTCGGGGTAGTCAGCACAACGGGAGGCGCTAAGACGGACTACGTGGTCAATAAGCGGGCGGAACTGGAGGAAATTCACCAGTGTATAAGGAGCAGCACCAAACTGGTCAGCGATAAGGCGAAAGCCAGATACGATCTACGGGCCAACTCAGCAGGGTTCCAAGAAGGCGATTTGGTAATGCTCTACAACCCGCAGCGGAGGAAAGGTTTGTCTCCGAAACTTCAAGCGTCATGGGAAGGACCGTACGAAGTCGTGACTAGGATTAACGACGTGGTATACCGGATTCAACGGTGCAGCAATTGAGGCGCTAAGCTGAAGGTAGTCCATTTGGAGCGTCTGGTGCCTCATCACAGCGGAGGCTCGGCACTTGTTCGGGACGAACAAGTCTAAGTGGTGGGCAGTGTAACGATAAGACAGTCTGTCGCTGCGCAAAGCAACCCTGCCGCTTCGCGCCGTGCTATAGTTCAATGTGGCAACGACGGCCGCGATAGTAACTTTTAGTCCAACCTGGCAACGATGGTTGCGATCATCATGGAAACCTTTAGTCCACTCTAGAATGCGCGAGAACGGTCCGCGCGATGGCCCGACGGGTATAAAAGGCAGCCGGATGCGGCGCAGCGAGTCAGTCTGGTTTTGACAAGTGAAGTTGCCACACGGAGTAATAAAGCAAATACTTAAGTGTACGAACAGTAAAGTGTAAAGTGTGAATAATAAAGTGACTGTTGGTTTATTTTATTGTCTGCGTTTAAGAAACTGACTGTGTTTTATTTTCAAATTACACAATCCAGAGATTCGTAACAGCCCACTAGAACTAGTATTCGTAACAATATATATCCATGTATATCCTCTATATCCAGTCCGAGAGGTTAATGAAAGAGAGTAGCGAGTTTACACTGCAATTCGCTATCTCCTCGAAATTCTGGAATGTCGGGTTTCCCAGCGTTTTCCATCTCCTTCTTGATAGCGCCGGGCAGTCGCAGAAGAAGTGGTGTTCGGTTTCATTCTCGTCCGGGTTTTCACAGCTGTGACAGCTGGTATTGTATGGGATCCCCATTTTTGCCGCGTGCTCGCCAATAGGCCAGTGACCAGTGGCCATAAGTCACCAATAGGCCATAACTGCCGTTAGTCTTGCCACATCCCGGCGGCCCTTGTTCAAGAGCGCCGCGGTCTTGTTCTTGTCGTATGTTGGCCAAAGTAGTCTGCTGGTTTTACAGGGTTCCGTCCTCTGCCATCTAGTGTTGGCTTTGCCGAAGAAGTCCTTCGAGACCTCGCTCTTGATGAAGCCCAGTGGGGCGTGAACCGTCAACGCCTCGCTTTCATTAAGAGCTGAGCCTCTCCGAGCTAGCTCATCGGCTCTTTCGTTCCTTTCAATGTTCTTGTGCCCTGGCACCCATATCAAGGTAACTCTGAACCTATGAGCCAGCTCTGTGAGGAGCTTCCTGCACTCCCGCACTAGTTTTGACGACAGAATCGGCGATCCCAGTGCCTTGATCATAGATAGGCTGACGGAAAGTATGGTGATGTGGCTTTTGTAGGATGTGTCTGCCAGTGCCATCCTACACGCTTCCTTAATAGCAAGCACTTCCGCCTCGAAAACGCTTGTTGTATTGGGGAGACGGAAAGACACATTTAGTTTAAGGTGTTCCGAGAAGACTCCTGCTCCTACTCCGCATACCATCTTAGAGCCATCTGTGTAAATCGTGGTATCCAGGTTATTAAGGATGTTCCCTCTCTTCCATTCTAGCCGGGAGGGGGTACGGATATCGTAGTTTTTTCCCAAAAGCAATGATGGGAAAAGCGTAATCCGTAGTTGTAGGCAGGCTCCTTTGCCTTTGTGATAGTAGACTGCCGTGGTCATACGGTCTGTCTCTCCAGCAACCGGTTTCTCTCAGCCTGAGAGCACTAAGAGTTGCGATTTTCATAATGTGCAGATCAACGGGAAGCAAGTGCGTTAGCACGTTTGGCGCCTCTCCAGGGCAGGATCTAATCGCTCCCGTAGTTCCGGCACGAGCTGTTCTTTGTAATCTACCGAGTTTGGTGATGTTATATTCCCTCCTGAGGGCTTTCCACCAGACAAGAGCTCCGTATGATAGTGTTGGACGCACAACCATCTTGAACATCCAAAGCATTAGACTTGGTCGGAGGCCCCACCTTCTTCCTATCATTCTCCTGCAAGAATAAAGTGCAAATCCTGCTTTGTTTATTCTATGCTCTTTATTTAGCCTCCAGTTCAGTTTGGTGTCCAGAATTACCCCAAGGTATCTGGCACTGGACGGGAGGGGTAATGTAACGTTCCCAAGATGAGGTCGTCTAAAGGTTGGTATCTTAGTGCGGGTGGTAAACAGCATCAGTTCAGTTTTGCTGGGGTTAATGCTTAGTCTATGTCCCGTACACCAAGCACTTAACCCGTCCAAACTACCCTGAAGGATTCCGCTAATCACATCAGCGCTCATTCCTGATGCCATTAAAACCACGTCGTCCGCATACGCAACCGTTTTGACTCCTCTCCTGTTAAGTTCTGTTAGGATGTTGTCAATGGCACAGACCCACAAGAGAGGCGATAATACCCCCTCTTGTGGTGTGCCCCTGGTTACCCATGTTGTAAGGTGGGTGTTTCCGAGCGTTGCGCTCACCACCCTCTATTGGAGCATTGCAGTGGCCCAGCTGCGAACATGTACGTTGACTCCAAGGTTCACCAGCGATGACTCTATCGCGCTTATCTCTATGTTGTTAAAAGCACCTTCTATGTCCATGAAGGCCGCCAATGTGTATTGTTTGTACTCCAGTGATCTTTCCACTGTTCTTATTACTTCGTGAAGGGCTGTCTCCGTTGACTTTCCCTTCAGGTATGCATGTTGGGCTGCTGACAACTTATGCTCTACCTCCTTACGTATATGGAGGCCGAGGAGTCGCTCAAGGGTCTTGAGCACGAAAGATGTCAGACTTATGGGCCGAAAGTCCTTCACCGATTCCTTCACCTACCTTGGGAATAAAGACGACCTTAACGCGCCTCCAACTAATGGGAATGTAGTTCCAGGCTAGGCAGGCCTTAAAAATGACCTCGAGCCAGGGTAAAACTGAGTCTTGGGACACCTGTAGCATCATTGGAATGATGCCATCTGGGCCCGGGGACTTATAAGGGGAAAAGCTTTTTATGGCCCATGCGAGATTTTCCCTAGTTATAATGCTGTTGTCACTGATTGGGGGCAGATTTAGTATCTGATGCCTTATCCGTGGTTCCTCCTTGTCGCACCCTGGAAAGTGCGTATTTAACGGCAGGTCTAAGGCCTCCTCAGTACTCTCAGTCCAGGAGCCATTCGGCTTCTTGATGTATGAGGGGCAGGTGTGGTCCCTTGAAAACACCTTACTTAGCCTAGCCGAATCTTTGGTGGTTTCTATGGCTGAACAGAAATTCCTCCAACCCTTGTTTTTGGAGTCCCTTATTGCCTTTTTATACTTCCTTAGGCTATTCCTGTAATTTGGCCAGTTACCCGTAGAATAGCTTAGGTTGAATGACCTCCGATCTCAGACGGGATAATTCATCGTTCCACCAAGGTGGGAACGATTTCTTAGAGTATTTGATTGGACAAGACGTTTTGAACGCGGAATCCATCGCGTTTTCCAACTGCTCGATTCTGTAGTCAATGTCCCCCACTGAGGATATACTGGCAGGGCGTACTCCGCCTATCCTATTGCGGATCATGCCGGCGAATCGATTCCAGTTGGTACGTCTAGGGTTACGATATGGCGGGGGTGGTTCGACCTGAACCTCTAAATTGAAGAGTATCCAGGCGTGACCCGAAAAGGATTTTTTGCTGGACACTCTCCATTTATCCACCCTCACTTGCTCATTGTCAGTTAGTAGTGTAACATCTAGGACCTCCTCCCAACCACTGAAGCCGTCAGTGCTTGGGAAGACGAAGGTTGAGGTGTTACCCCTGTTACACACTACCAGGTTAGTATTAAGTATAAAATCAAAGAGTGACTCACCCCGATCGTTGATTTCGCTGCTGCCCCATAGAGTGTGTCTTGCATTGGCATCAGAGCCTATCAACACTACACTCCGGTTGTTACCGCCGCTCGTGAGCCTCCGGACTTCTTCGGGTGGCGCGGGCCTATCATGCGCCATGTAGGCCGAGGCAATTTTGATGTTGGTGCCCCCCGCTGCAACTAGCTCCACCACCGTGGTGTCGTTGGTGCTGTGATGGGGTAAAAGACAGGTGTTGAGATGTTTTTTGGCAACTATACACGCCCTGGGCTTACCTTCACCCTTTTTGTAGAAAAGGTTGTAGTTGCTCAGCCGAAGTCCTTTTACTTCCGTGCTCCGCACCCATGGCTCTTGGACGATGGCGATGTCTACATCCTCCTCCGATAGGAGGACGGCTAGTTTGTCCGTTGCCAACTTAGAGTGTTGGAGGTTGACTTGGACAACCTTCAACCCCATATCTTACTGGACGGGGGTGGTATGGTCCGGATCATCTAGCCTGACGTCGTCCAACAACTTCTGCGCATCAATGATCCCGTCAGCATCCTCCTCTTCCGGATTGGAGGAGCGGAAGACCTTCAGCCTCGCGTGCCGCACGCCAAACCGAAGTTTGTATTCTGCCCTCTCCAGGGCAGGCAAGCATTCCTCACTAATAACTAGGAGGAAGGAAATACTGTTTTTCTGCGGAGCCTCCGCCTTCAAGACTTGCCAATCCGCCATTGGCACTGTCGGGTTGTGTGCCTGCAGGTAAGGCACCAGCTTGCCACTGTCCAATGTCATATTGGGCAACCAAATGCGAGCCCTTGGTCTCCTGGGGATCTCGCTGGCTGGGATGAGCTTGAGCCTCAAGCCACCCGCTGCTTCTCCGAGCTTGGAAATGCAGCCTTCCAGGAAATCCTTCGAGAACTGGTCCTCGCACTTGATCACCCGATACCCGCGAACAAATTCCGCCGAGTCGAAACCGGGGAGAGGCACCTTCGGGTTCGCTGCCAGGTTGCTCATCACATGGTCCATGACCATCTGTGTCAACCTGGCCTCGATCTCTCCCCATTTCTCCAAGGCTTCCTTGCTGCGATTGGTGGTGGCATCGACCAGCGCCACCTGCAGGTGATCCCTTGCTACGTCACTAAAAACGCGTTTGGCCTCTGTTGCACCGGCAACCTTGGCCTTTTTTGTATCGCGGTTCGAACTGTCATGGGCAGAACGGTCGCATTTTGTTGCTGCTGGGGTTTGCGGCAGGGTCGCTTTGTACGCCAAGTACTCATCGACAACCTTCTGAAACAGTGCCTTGTCTTCCGCGTCCTTGAGATGAGCAGTACCAGCAGCCTCGTTCTTGCTGATCCTGCCGAGGATAGCTAAGGCTCTCTGGTACTGCTTATACCTGGACGGTTCTCTAGGTTTGGCCGGTTTCTTGCTGGCTTTCGCTGCCGCCGCTGAAGTTGTGGTTTTCTCAGTAGGGGTAGAACTGCTGTGGCCCACAGCGCCCACTCCTATCGAGGAAATTAGGGTTTCCTGGCTTGATGCCTTGGTCGTCTTCGGAGGAAGTGCCCACCTCTCTCCTTTTTTCCGTTAGTCGTTCGTTCTTTTCCGTTTGTCGTTTGTCCGAGTCCATAGTTCGTTTGTCCTTGTCCGTCGTCTGTTCGTTTCGTTCCGAGGCAATTGTTTTGAGGGTCGACATCAACTGTTTCTTACGGTCACCTGCCCGACCTGGCGGGCTGTGCGTGGCACTGTTGAGGTGCCAGCACGGTGACCAATGCGGGAATGGGGAAGGGGAGGGTCCGTCACGGCGGAGCCCCTTACCGTGATAAGGCCACCGTTCCTTCCTGAGGCGGGCAGGTATCAGGAAAGCTCCGTTCAAATACAGCCTATATACTCCCTGGCTGCAAATCAGTCCGATGGGCACGGGTCGCGTGATACCCCGGATTAGGGAGGTTCCGCTGTGCTACCTTAGCCGACCACGACCAGAACCAGATCCGGAAGTGGCCGTTTCCAGCCGTCACCACGTGGAGGTGTTAGCACACGCTTCCGTCAGCCAGCTCAGTTACGGCACGTACACTTTCCAGTGTTACATGTTGTTCCCCCTGAGTGACTGACGGCACGACAGCCACTCAGACTCTACGTAGAGTTTGATAAACTCTATAGAACGATGAACTCTATTCGACGTATACACTATTACAATTTTTTCTCTCGGCTAGAGCTGTAGAGCAAATTTGTATTCTTGCGAACGAAATTCGGAAAAATGGGTGCGCGCCAGAAGCAAGCAACAGCTACAGTTGTAGTTAATTTGAAGAAGAATTAAAACAAAACGAGTCGGGAATGTTGGTTACGAAATTGGATCGCGAAACGGCAGAGTGCGGGTGTTTATCGGGAGCTACTTGGTGAATTATGAAATAGTGATGCAGCGACGTATGCCAATTTTTTTTAATGTCATCCACAAATTTTGAAGCATTGCTACAAATAGTGGCCCCGGTAATCGTAAAAAAAAACACACATTTGCGCAAAGCGATTCCTGCAGGAGAAATGTTGGCAGTGACTGCGATTTCTTGCTACAGGTAAATATAGTACATACATAGTACACGTTTTTGAAAGATTTCTAAATTTAATGCGTGTTTTCGTAGTTGGCGAAACGAAGTCAATGAAAAAATACCACTAATGCACAGAGGGAACCATGGGAATACGTCCGCAGATGCAAAATACATTCAAAATATTTTTCAAGAATATTTTTTGAGCTTAGAATGGGAAATTCCATGGTCTTTTTGTTTATATGCGTTTTGTCCGGCAAATATATGCATTTAAATAAATAAAATAAATAACTTTTACTGTCGTGTTACAGGACCCAGCTTTTGATAAAAAATTGCAAGCAATGTTTAACACCCAACGGGAAACATACCACTCGCCAGAACCAGACCCACTTTTCTTTTGTTTGATTTTTCTCATTTCGCCGTTATATTGGCACCGCAGACTGTACCACTTTGCGGTAACTTCTTTTACGCCAATGTTACATTTTTTGGCAATTTTCAAGTGTAACTAATCAATATGTAAAGTCGTTTTTATTCATGTTATTTAACAATTATTTACATACATGTATGTAAACGTTACAATTAACGTTAAAGTTTATTAAATAAAATTTTCAAAGGGTCAAACAGGTTAATAGGGGAAAACAATGTAATGGGCCCGGACAATATTTACTGGTTTGCGTAGGGTCCACTGGACCCTTGACTCAAACATCGAAATCAGTTGAAAAGTTTTTTCTTCGACGCTGATGCCATTGCGTTATTCATTATTGTTTGTTTGGTGGATATTTTGTTGCTCTTAAAAACTCATTAACATCTTCAGTTAAAACCACATTTTCAAAAACATTCATAAATTGTGAAATAATCGACTATGCATTCATATAAACAAAAAAACCTGCATGTTAGAGTTCTAAACTTTATTGAACGTGTTCAATAGAGCTAGAATTCTCGTAGAGCCAATGAAAAAAATGTCTACACTACGAAAAACTCTCGACTAAAAAATCTCGGGTAGAGACTGTGATAAGCTCTCGTAAAGAGCTCTATTGAGTGTCTAGCCTTCTCTAGGCGAGATTTTTCTCTAGCTCTCCGTATTTTTCTCTGCAGTGTATACGTAAGTTTAGGTTCTCTAACAATTAACCCTTCCTCCCTGAGCTTGGCCTTCAATGCGACCACTGTCATTTGCAATATTATCTCAGCATCCATCCTGTCCAACTGTCTTACAATATTAGCTTATGTGTACTTAAATTAAATACATACAATAGTTTTCATAGCAAGACTTATAGATAAAGTTTCGACTGTAGTGCAAAAAGTTATATTATCAACTGCGCAAATTTCGTGTTCGGCAATGCCTAATAGTTACAAACGTTGAAATCTAATACTACGTTTACATTGAGCCCAAATGCGTGATTTGGGCAAAAATTCTCAAATGCGAAGCCAAATCACGCATTTCTCCATACAAATTCAAATCGACGAACTGACTCTTCAACAAAACGACGAATCAAATGCGATAAAACATGACCAATTTTATCGAACGCATCACAAAATGAAAGCTCTTCCAAAAGCTTCGAAAGCGTTTGTCCTTTTTGACAGTTCAAAATCAAAACAAACGAAAATGATCAAAATGGAAATTTTGAATGGAACTTTCGTCTGCTTCAAATATGTAGAATATGCTTAGCATGTAAGTTATGTAATATATTTGTATTCAGCAGCAAAAAAACAACAAATTCTTTAGTCAGTAGCCGGAGAAGCGCTGATCTATGTCTAGATGCCAAACAAAATGAAAATACAATGTGAATGAGGCAATGTAAACACTTTGAAATGACTCATCTCAAACTACGCATTTGGGCTCAATGTAAACGTAGTATAATATTAATTCAGTGTTTCTCAGCGCTACGGCTCGTAGCTCCCACACCTTCGTTCCTACACCGCCGTCCGCAGTGTCAAACACAACAACGCTACCGTCCGTAGCTCACCAATACACGTTCGTGCACCGCCGTCTGCAATGTCAAACCAGAAAGTATGAAACATAAAGAGTGTGCATCAGTGTGCGGGTGCTGATATCGCCATCCGTCTTCTAGATGCGGGGGTAGACAACAAGAGGAAACACTTGAAATGACAGCACAATGCTCTGAGCGCAAATCATAGAAACACGAATGCCGCGTCTGTGCTCACTCGTTCATTCTTGCTCAATTGTGCAAAGAGGAGGAACACGTTGTGCTGTTGTTCTTGTTGTTGCGCTGTCGAAAAGCTGAAATTGTAAAACGTTTTATATTTTCTGGCTGGCTTTTGTTCTTCTTCTATAAGCCTGCATGGCGTCGGATATTGCTGCTGAACTCACTGCGGACTGTAGTGTGCGCAAAATCATAGAAAAGAAAATAAAATATGGCTGGCATGGCGACCTATATGATCGCTACAGGCAATTAAAAAATAAATAATAAGTAATCAACAAAGACAAATAAAAATTGAATTGGAAAGAAAAGAAAACGTTTTTATAAGCCCGTAATAATTTTCCGTCCCGTTCTTTGGAACTTTTCTTACGGCCCACATATAATGCTTGTTTAAAAGAACTAAAATAAGAAAATCTAATATTGTAAATTTATGGTCACATTATTGGCCATGGAACTATTCAGGTGTAGAATATTTGAACTATTTTTAAACGTAGGCATGCCATAATAACATTTTTCTTATGACAAAATACTTGTCTTATTATTTATTTCTTTATTTAGTGCTTTAGTAGTGCTTTCGCCCTTTTGAAAGTCAATAGACCTATTAAATTATGTTTTTCCATACAATCTTTTAACCCTTGGTTTCTCCGTTAAATTTCGATTAACAAAAAAACAAATTAAAACACGCATCTTATTATTTTTGATTTCAAGTGTTTCACGAATTTTGAAGTCAATATGCCTATCAGTTAATTTTTTTCGTAGTTTTCCCATATTCTCAAAATTGTAATCAACCATGTGAAAATATAAAGAAATAATTTTACTTCGAACTCGCCACGTAAAAATATTTGCAAACATTTTAAATTGGGATCAACCACCAAATTTTTAAATCAATCAAAGCATTGGCCACCACAAAGATTCGATTGTGCAGCAAAACCAATCGGCAAGACAAAAAAGCATACACACAATAAACGACAACACCAAAAACAATAGCGAATCCCGAATCATCTTCGTTGAAACGACGATGACGATGCTTTTGGTTCGTTGTTTACTCTCCGCTTGCGCTTCGACGAACAAGATCGCTAACTGTTGAGCGCGAGCAAATTTGCCGCAACCTATGCCTCCGCTTATATCTTCCCCCCCGCGTCAAGAAACACGCTTGACAAATTTTTGAAGATGCGTATTCTATATATTGTATATTCTTTGGTCAAACGCAACAACGCTACCGTCCGTAGCTCACCAATACACACGTTCGTGCACCGCCGCACAGTGCGGCCAAAACTCGAAAACTTTAACGATCGACCTGAAATCTTGTACTCGGGGGTTTTTGGGGTCGCTGATTACGAATCCATTGTCAAAATTACGAAATTCAAGATGGCGGGTCCAATATAGCATCATATCGCTACACCTAATACAGCCAAAAATGGAGAAATTAAAAAAACGATCTGTATGTATACATTGTAGAATGTAAAATATATATTTTTGTTTATCTATACTATTATCTATACTATTATATAAAAGCAAGTGTGACGTTTTTTGAGCCACAATCAGGCCAAAACCACTGAACCGATTTAGATGAAATAAGCACCAACAATTTTTTTATTTGTGGGAATGGTACATAGGCTATATGAGAATGACCACGCCCCCTTCTTACGCCCACTATGGTAACAAAACTCATCTATGGTATGCTTTTGTAAGGCAATATGGGTATCAAACAATTCAGCGTATCATTGCGGCAAACATAGGCTATAACATAATCGGTCACGCCCACTTTCCGTGCCCACTAAACTAACAAAACGAAGCTACGGTACATGTTGGTAAATCAATATTAATACCAAATGATTCCGTGTTTCATTGATTTTAACATAGGGTATGTAATATTGATGATTGATGGCAGCCGCCGTGGCTCAGTTGGTTAGTGCGCGGTCCAACGAGTCACATGCAGAGCGACGCAAGATCGAATTCTGCATGTAGTAACACCTAAAAAAAATAACGGGAAACTCGTTTTCTCTTTCGGTGGCCGTCCTCTCAGCTGGAAATGGCAAACCTCTGAGAGCAAAAATTGCCTATGAAAAAGCTCCCAACCTGCCGTTCGGAACCGGCATAAAACTGTAGGTCCCTTCCACCCGCGTACAAAATTCACACGCACAACACGGGTGGTTGCGGGAAGCTAGGCCTTAGTCTCGCGTAAGCGGGCTATCGTGCCAACCTTCTCGCCACGCCCACTATAATAACAAATCAGCCATGGTATATTTGTCATAGCAATAGGGGTATCAAACGATTCAGCGTGTCATTGCGGCAAACATAGGCTATAATATATATATCCTATATAAGATTGACCACGCCCACCCGATATGCCTTTTCGCCACGCCCACTATAATAACAAATCAGCCATTATATATTTGTCAGCAATATGGGTATCAAACGATTCAGTCGTTCATTGCGGCAAACAGAGGCTATATTATAATCGGTCACGCCCACTTCCCGCGCCCACTAAACTAACAAAACGAAGCTACGGTACATGTCGGTAAATCAGTATTAATATTAAATGATTCCGTGTTTCATTTATTTTAACATAGGATATATAATATTGATCACGCCCACCTGATATGCCTTCTCGCCACGCCCACTATAATAACAAATCAGCCATGGTATATTCGCCATAGCAATAGGGGCATCAAACGATTCAGCGTGTCATTTTGCAAACATAGGCTATAATAATAGGCCACGCCCACTTTCTGCGCCAACTAAACCAACATAACGAAGCTGCGGTACATGTCGGGAAATCAGTATTAATACCAAATGGTTCCAAATGTTTTTGTTGATATTGACACAAGATATATAAGATTGACCACGCCTTCCTATTGCGCCTTCTCGCCACGATCACTATAATAACAAATCAGCCATGATATATTTGTCATATATTTGTTTAGCGATTCGATAGGGGGAATGGGGTGGGTTTTTGACAAGGGGGCGTGGCACCCCATACAACTTAAATTTTCAATATGGAATATCTTTGGAATGATAAAATTAAGCATTAAAATTTGGTGCGGGGCCACCGTTTAGATGTGCCGTTTCACTGGTAAAACTTTGTAAGCGTTGGTCAAGGGGCGTGTCACGTTTGCAAATCACACATCAAGACATTTGGCACATACTTACGATTTCGACGTGCCCTTCGACAAGGAGAGTTTGGACGAGGGGCGTGGCACCACCCATAGAACCCAAATTTTTAATGTGGAATATCTTCGGAACAATAAGTTGGAAAGCTTTGAAGTTTTGTATACCATCGTCTCATAGATGTGTCATTCTACTGGCAAAATTTTACGGGCGTTGACAAGGGAAGCGGTATATTTTTTGTGACTGAAATTTTCGCGTAACTGTGGAACTGAAAGTCGCATATCAATAAAACCGGGTCACACCCTTCGACTGGAGGAATGGATTGGGCATTACATAAAATAGGCGTGGCATTGCCCATAGAATGTAGTATGAGGAAACTTGATTTATTGGGCCCATTGACTTTAAATTTGCGTGCAAAGCCGCAGGGCCCTACTAGTTGTAAATAAAAGTTAATTATAAAATAGTGATTTTGTAAATTCACAACATTTACAGTTACAAGAACAAATATTTTAAAAATTATATTCCGAAATAGTTTGTGCTAATGCTTTGAAGAAAAAATTGTAATCGAAGAAAATTCGTGGTTTGAGTTTTTATGTTATAAGGATATTATAAAATATTTCTTGAATATTGTTATAACATTCTTTATTTCTATTGAGCATAAAAATATACAAAAAATTCTTAATTACAAATAGTTGGTAGGTCAATTATGTTATAATAAAAAATTGGTTTCGTAGGAATCCACATCTACGTCTGCTTCTGACTCTGAGGCAGAGGAACTGTTCAAACTTTCCGGCTCTTTTTCTTCGTCATGTACAGATGGAGCTGATAATAAATCGATTGTATCAGTTGATAAAGATTTAAGTGGTTTTACTGGTAATTTTCGACAAGTAGAAATGTAAGGCTCGGATGACATCAGAAATCTTTTGAAAACGTCCTCCATCGTTTTTTGCCGATAGTTTTTTCTTGCATAAGCAACGCGGTAAATGTTAAAAAATTTATGACATGCCTCTGGAGCATCCTCGGACATTTGGCCTATAGGTAGTATTGATTGTTTAACGATGTCTGGGCCGTGAATTATAAGTTTATGCACTAACAGGGCTATTCTGGTAACTATCTTTCAACTCACCTCAATCTTTCGAAGTTGAAAGCTTTTTTCCGTAACATGAAAGACAGTTTGAATGATGTGCTTTTGGGGTCGTCTTTCAGCTTGAAAAACGTACGTGCGTTGTGTTTGTGTTGTGAAAAGAAACGATATACGATGGAAGAACTGTTCTTAAGCGTATTGGTGATGAAGAACTCCCAGGCGGCGTCGCATTTCAGCTTTCTTCAGCCATTGATTGAAATTTTTGAAATTTTGTTTGAATTTTTCATTTCACGACGAACGGTTCATTTGACAACAGTATTACCAGCGTCGAATAGAGCACTTGGTTTACAAATGTGAGATTTTGATGAAGGATGAAAGAAAACGTAAAAATACACCATTAAACAGCAAGAGTACCTACATAATATAAATCGGCCGAAAGTGTTTGTTATATGGTACATCTTCATATTCTGTTCATTACATTAAGGTTATATCTGATAACATCATTAACATCACATAAAAAAGAACAATTAATTTTAATTCATATTTTTACACCAGTTTTTGTCTTTTCTAAAAAGAAATACGAAAGTTGGGAAAATTATTTTCTTTCATCATTGCAAAAATGCTTCAAATTTCACAGAAAAAGAGTTGGCTGGCAATGCTGTTCGCCGAAAAAAGATTTTCAACTGGAGTTGAATTTTAGAGATTTTTTCGTTGGAATAAGGTGCGTAACATAATTATAAGACACTCAGAAAATTTCACTTGCAGCTTCGCCAAATATAAACAGTAATTTTTTTAGAAAAGCAAAAACGCAGAACAATTTTGTGAAGTATCACTTTTAATTTTAGGCACAACTTTATAGTCCTAGAAATTCCTGTAAAATATACCGTTAGCTTTTATGAAAATGCGTAATATTTTTGGTAGCTGCAATCGTAACAAAATTATAAGACACATAAGTTCTTTTTTGTTTACGTTAACAAATATTTTATTATTTTTTTAACAAACGTTGAATCAATAATTAATGGTTCCATCCCCTTTCTTTCCAGCTTCAAACAACTGTTTTCACATGGAATTTATAAGCTTAACCAATAATTGGGGCTCCAGATGGCTCCACTCCTTTAAAATAGCAATTTTTAAGTCCCCAACAGAGTTGTATTTGCATTTTCCCTATAGACACACCTGGCAAGTACTCCGCACATATTTTCAATCGGGATCAAGTCGTACGAACAAGTTGGTCGGTACATAGTTTCACCAGAGCTATATTCTAGAACCCTGTTGTTTGCCGTCTTTTATGAATTGCTGTGTTAGTTTGCATAAAAATATATGGTTTATATCTGTTTTCTAGTCAAAATAGAAGAACGCTGCGATCCAACACTCCAGTATATTCTGTACTGCCCATTCTTGAGCTCGTGAAGCGGAAATCGAACGTTCCATGTTTGTGAAATACGCCCCACACCATCACAGATCCGCCAAGGCAATTTCTTTTAGAAAGTTTAAGGGGTTCCTTACTGAAACCCCTCCAGTGGCATCGACAACCACCTGGTCCATCCAAATTAACTTTCTTCTCATCAGAAAAGATAACCTTTTGGAAAAAAATATGCATTTGTAGTCATGTTAGTTAACCTATTAAAAAATGTTTACCGTGTTCCAGCAAGTATCCAGATTATTTCCCGCAAATTGGAGTCGTGCAGCTTTGTGGCGCGGTAGGAGTGTCGGGGCCGTCTTCATAACAGCTCGGACAATATGTTCCGAGTTGTTTAACAAACGCCAAATGGTCATTTTAGACCCTGACCGGCTGCGAGCTGCTGCGAACAGGAGGCGAACGAATTGCTCGCTTTGAACAAACTTCTGCGCTTGTCATGGTCAGACAGCTTTTGTTTTCGACCAGTACTTCGTCGAAGCACGAGAGAACCAGCACACCGAGAACGATCGATTTCTTTCAAAATTTCGCTTACACTAAGCCCGGCAACGTTAAAATGAGTAATTTCGCCTTGTTCCTTTTCAGATAGTAATTTACCAACAGGCATTTTAGTTTAAATTAATTAAATTTAATCCCGAAATCAACGCCTAAATAAAAAACTCGATCCGCGAACTGTGAATTTTAATTCAATGTGTCTTATAATTTTGTTACGATTGCAGCTACCAAAAATATTACTAATTTTCATAAAAGTTAACGGTATATTTGACAGGAATTTCTAGGAATATTAAGTTGTGCCTAAAATTAAAACTGATACTTCACAAAATTATTCTGCGTTTTTGCTGTTGTAAAAAAAATTACTGTTTAGATTTGGCGAAGCTGCAAAGTGAAATTTTCTGAGTGTCTTATAATTATGTTACGCACCTTAGCTAAAATCTTTCATTCAGTCTTTCAAACTATCTTTCAATAATCTTTTGAAAGTGTTTCAACAGTCTTTGCCAGAATAGCCCTGTAAGGTAGGCATGTAATACCAATCATATGCATGTACGATCCTTTCAGCTAATTCTTTGCAATACTGCCTAAATTTGTTCACATCGATTTCATATCCACATGAAATTGCTTGTAATATGACGTAAAACCGATAAATAATATCTTGATCGATTCCAATAATTTGAGCAGATTTCCCATGATGTTCGAAAAATAATCGTGCTGTGTTGCCATCGTTCGAAGTTCCACTACCTTGTTTTGGTTTGTCAACGTTCAAACCCAATTGGTTTTTAAATGCCACTTGGATTGCTGTTTTTCTTTTTTCAACTGATTCTTTTTCCCTTGTTGATCGAGCTTGCCATTTTTTTATTTCCAATTTATAGGATAAATGTAATAAAAATTCGAAGCAACGAATCCAACAGTGTAGGGACGATAAGCAGAATTTTCCGAATTGTCGGAACAAACTTCTTATTGCAACATCTTTTCTACATTGTTGAACTCATTATTCTGGACAAAATATAATATAGTACGGTTTGCCGCGATCCATTTCAACTTTATAGTGCGATAAGTCTTGGATATCTTCTCTTTAGTCACAGATATGTTGGCTGCAGGCAAACTTCCTTCGACGTAACCAATTTCTTTAGTGACAGCCAGAACGAACTTCTCCTTTGTCTTCGAAATAGTAAATATTTCAAACAGCTTCGAATGTTTCAAAAACATCTTTGTGCTTCTTCTTCGGTTTAGTTGCAGTGGCGGAGTTGAAGTGATGTTTATTTATTTATAAGTAGGATTTGCATATGCATTCAAATAACAGGTACTAAGCTTCTAGTACTAGCAGGTACCTAAACAGTTGTTAGGTTTTCCCGCGTTGTGGGAATTTTGGGGGTGAGTTTTAGACAGTGCACATCGATATAAGTCTGCTTTTTGTTTTCAATAACTAATTGTTTCATTGGCGCGGTTCAACTCAAAGACTAATGGCGACTGACTGCGTTTTGCTTAAATTAAAAAAAACAATTTTGTGTCAGACACAGTGTTAGTATTTTGTTAAAAACAAAAGCATTACATCAAAGGATACATGATAGCTGATTGCCGGAAATGTAAGCCAACTTGTTTTTCGTACGTGCGAACTGCGCATCCAGCAAAAATACTCTTTACTTCGAGCTTACAGCAATATACGCGCGAGGTGGCCACAGAAAAATCGCTGTAAAATCCAGTCGGGCAAAATCGGGCACCCGATCTCTTCAGGGCAGTACTCACAGAAGACTAGTGAACAATTTTCCCAAAGACGAAACCGTGGCAAGTATGGCCTTTTTTTAAAGTCTATCGAAAGTTCAAAAAGAGTGATAAAAACAGTGCTTCAAGTGAGTGCCTATGAAAAGACAACAACAACAACCAACTTTTTTTCCTATATTTAATTATTTACTACAAATGCCTTCTTTTACGATGCTGGTGCAAAATGTTTAATTTCATTATTTCATTTGCTCCTTTCCGTATTTTAAAACTTCAGCTTTGCCGAAAAAGTGCAAATTGCTGATATTATTTCACACTCTAAAAATTGCTCAACTTTGACGGGCTCTACAAGCAAAACTATTTGTCTAATTTAGTAAAGGTTTTCGGATTTCTTAGGTCCAAGCATTTATCTATCGGACAAGTATAACAGTTTTCCCCAAACTATAGGTAGCAGCCTCAGATAAAAGAGAAACGCACCATGTGTATATTTCGTTTCTCTCTCTCTGTCTCGCTCTCTATCAATTTGATTTCGAAAAAAGGGCATAAAAGATGAATAGGCAGCTCTTGGCAGCTGAATCTTGTTTTATTTGGTAGATAATATATTTAATTATCATTTCAATAAGGTTTCAAAGCAGCGTTTTATTGCACTATCATTTGAAAAGTCTAATTTTCGGAAAAATTATGTGAAAAAATGACACTATTGTTTATGTTTTCCCTAATTCACTAATTAACAATTGATAATAAGTACTTTTTTACATGTTCTACTCACCTTCAGAAGTGGATTCCATTTGGTCTTAATTGATTTTCTTTATTACATAAAATGTTTCAGCTGTATAAACGTTCTCAGTGTATTAACTGTAGAGTGACGCTCGAGCGAAGGCCGACTGAGCCTAAGGAAGGGGCATGACGAATTAGTCATCACTATGAACGATTTTAGTTTCTTGAAGGATCATTGCAGCCAACTCAAGGGTGAAAAACCCTAAATAGAAACTTGTTTTTTGGACTTTTGGCCGCATCCGCGGCATTCGGCCGCACTGTGCGCTGTCTGCAGTATCATAGTATAAACACAACCAAGTCGTCGTGCGAATTTATACGCACCGAAAAATTACGCAGTGCGTCGTCGTCGTGAAAATACGCACAGTAAAACAGAATGATGCGACATTCGCATCAGCTATTATTTCTGCAAACACGGTAAACACACAATTGCCTTTTATTTTGAGTGGATGAAATGAACATGAATTCGATAAGTCGAGAAAACGAGCATATGGTTACGTCGTTATTGTTGTCCTTTGAGGGCGGTTAATCTGAATGTGTACATAGGTTACAGACAATCACGATGTGGTCACAAACTATTTCTCGCGCGGCAAGAAACAGGGTCTGCTGTCATTATTCAATTACGCCAAGGAAAGTCTGCTGCCGACGCGCAGCAAGAAGTCCTTCTGAAGGTGCAATGCAACACTTACTCGCTCGAGAACCGCTGGCGAGATTCATTGGACCGCGCGATTAAAAGCAATTTGTATTAAGACACATACCTGGCTAAGGATTTATTTATTATTATTTTTTTGTAATAAGCAGCATGTTTGTTTACAAAACAAACATGAGATTCGAATACAGACCACCACAGATACCAAAATACGCCTTCGTTGCTATGTCCACGAACAAACCTGTCTCGACCACGCCCGGTCTGAGCAGCAAATCTTCATTCACCACCTTCCAGTCGTAAACCGTTGTCGGCTCAAAGTGCCAGTCAAGTATGAAGTTGCCATTGTCCGTGACGCACGGCCCCGCCTTGGCTACCGCCATGCATGGCCGCAATGCGCTGCCTTATTGGCACATATGCCATGGGCACCACCTCGATCGGAATCCCCTTCTTGTACTGTTCGCCCAGGCGCTGCGAGTTCTTGGTGTAGTCCGCTATGACAATAAGCTGCTTCGCGCAGGCTGCCACTATTTTTTCCTGAAGCAGACAGCCGCCGCCGCCCTTGATCAGTACCATGTCGCTATCGACCTCGTCGGCGCCATCGATGGCCACGGCCAGCTTTGGATGACGGTCCAGATCGCCCAGCTGCAGCTGATGCTCGACAATCGGCTGATGCGCCTGAAAGCTAGTGGGCACGCACACCACCTCCAGTCCCTCGGAGCGCACTCGCTCTGCCAGGCGCTTGACGGCAAACCCTACCGGGGCACTAACGGGCGCATTGTCATATGCGCAAACTTGGTTTGTCCAGGCGACGAGTTTTGCTACTTTCGGGGCAGCAATATTAGCCAAATTCCTTCACGGCAGCACAAAACCGGCTCCAGCTGCAACTCTAATCAGAAGCGCAACTGTCAACGGTCAATTAGGAGCTCCATCTTGTCCATTTTCTAAAACATACGAAAAGGAAAGACAAAATAGATTATTTGGCACCATTTTTTATTAAAATTTGAACCACTTACAACTTTGCAACCTCAAAAAACCACAAATCACAAAATTTTACCACAATTTTTCGTTTGTTTGTTTTTTCGTTTTTCACCGCTGACAGCTGTACAGCTGATTGGTTCGCACGACGACTGCGACCAAATTAGAATTTGTTCTATCGTCGGACGACCGGTCGTCGGTCGAATATCGCAGTCGTCGTCGTTGTGGGCAATCACATTTACTGCTGTGTGTTTTAATTTTGACAGCGTACGTTCGCTGCGTAAAAATCGCACAACGACTTGGTTGTGTTTATACTATCAAACGCAACAACGCTACCGTTCGTAGCTCACCAATACACACGTTCGTGCTCCGCCGTCTGCAGTCTCAAACGCAACAACCCCTACAAGACGTGACTGACCGAAACTTCACTACATTCATAAAATTTTTTGAATGTACCAATACATTTGCATGAAATTTGGCCCATATGAGACAAAATATTGCTGCATTTTGCCTTTCAATTGAACTGAAACAAACCATTTGACAACCATAGAAACATTAATTGCTTATAACACTTCGTTCAATAATGTGTTTGACTGACACATAGATGGCGGCACTAATACTAAATCAATATTTTTTTCGAAATTGTGAACCTTTTTAGGCTTACTGTCAAAATTATATGTCAATCCGACCATTAGTTTACAAGTTACAGTGCTTTAAGTGACACTACTTTTGAGTTTTCAAAAAAAATGAATTCAAAGCAATTCCGTGTGCTGATTTATCATTGTGTTTTAATGAAAAAAAATACTGTTCAATGCCAGGAATGGCTTGAAAAACATTATTCGGACTCTGCTCCATCAAAAAGAACCATTTGTTATTGGTATGCCGAATTCAAACGTGGTCGTACAGACACCGATGACATTCCATCTACTGGACGGCCAAATGACGCTGTTATTCCGGAAAACGTTGAAAAAACACTGAAAATCATTATGTCCGACCGTAAAGTGAAAGTGGGGGAGATTGCTGACATTCTAAAGATATCAGCAGGCAGTGTACACTCCATAATACACGAACATTTGGTTATGAAAAGGTGTTTTCGAAATGGGTGCCGCGTTTGCTCACACCGGAGCAAAAACAACAACGAATCGATGATTCAAAGAGCTGTTTGGACATGTTTACGCGCAACAAGTCGGAGTTTTTGCGTCGGTACATCACAATGGATGAAACATGGATCCACCATTTCACTCCAGAGTCAAATCGGCAGTCTGCTGAGTGGCATGCAACCGGTGAAAGCCGCCCAAAGTGTCCAAAGGCACAAACATCGGCTGGCAAGGTTATGGCGTCAGTATTTTGGGATGTGCACGGAATAATATTCATCGACTATCTTGAGAAAGGGAAAACAATTAATAGCGACTATTATATAGCGTTGTTGGAATGTTTGAAAGAAGAAATCGCGATTAAGCGGCCCCATATGAAGAAGAAAAAAGTGTTGTTTCACCAAGACAATGCACCGTGTCACAAGTCGATGAAAACGATGGCAAAAATGCATGAATTGGGCTTCGAATTGCTTCCTCATCCCCCCGTATTCTCCAGATCTGGCCCCCAGCGACTACTGGCTCTTCGCAGACCTCAAAAAGATGCTCCGTGGTAAGAGATTTGGCTCAAATGATGAAGTAATCGCCGAAACTAACGCCTATTTTGAAGGCAAAGAAAAATCGTTCTACAAAGGCGGTATCGAAAGATTGGAAAAGCGTTGGAATGATTGTATCTCCCTAAAAGGGGACTATGTTGATGAATAAAAACGAATTTTGGCAAAAAAATGTGTTTTAATTAGTTAGTCACACACATTATTGAACGAAGTAACACTTCGCACAACACATGTATGTGTAAAAATGAGACAACAATAGAAGCAACTGCTGACAAGAACTCGCATCGGAGTTAATATAAATGATTAAGAGCCGTCGGCTGCCGTAGCTACGTGGCGCAGCTGGCTAACGCGTGCGGCCGCGAGTCAAATGCGACGCTCGAATCCATGATCAATACTCCGTTGCTTCAAACACCAAAAAAAAAGGAAAAACAGAAAGAAGGTAACAATTCGAATTAAAATTTAATTTAAATAATATTATTTGAATATTTAAATAACTGCACTTTTCAGTAACTTCAATATTGGGCCATAACAAGTACCGAAGCGCAAGACCAAGAAAGCTGATGCCAATGATGTCGCGCTAAGCAAACGCCTTCGATTGCGACAATATGGGGTCATCCAAGCAGGACCGCAAATGAATGTTTTTTTTAAATTCAATTTTTTTTTTTTATTATTTTATTTAAGGGGGTCTTCCGTAGTGACGCGCCTTTTTCTGGTAGATTTTCAAGAATTTTTTTCTCAGAAAATATAAAAGATATTCAATTTTTGTTTTCTGCCATATATTTATACATATTTCATGTATACAAAATAATTTTTACTGTTGCCATACACAAAAATTACGGCTTCCAGAGCGAGTTGAAACTAAGTCGTTTCCAGCGCAGAGGAAAACGGTAGACCTGATTGCAGCTGTCTCGGAAGTCTAAAACAAAAAACAAAAATTTTTTTAGAATCTGTGTAACGTCAGCTATCGTGTGAACTACGGAAAAGTAAAAATATTGAAATTTAGAAATGTTATGCAAATTAAAAAAAAAATGTGATTTGAGGGTTTTTTTTCAAAGTAAATGTTGGATTAAGAAAAAACTACTTATTGTATAGACACAATTTTAGACAGTACGATAGCGACATGTATGTAGAATATTCAGTTAAAATTTGAAGCAAATCGGCGTAGTAGAACTTGAGATATTATGTCTACCAGTTTGAAAAACATGGTTTCGAGAAAAAGAGGATTTAAGTTTTGGGTTAAGATAATTTTGCGGTCGGCACGCCGAATTTGACATCCCATAACTTTCGGAATTTTCGAGATATTGGAAAAATACTTTTACAGTTTGAATTGTAAATACGTTGAGATTATGCAAATGTAATAAAAAAAATTTCGAATTCTTGAAGCCGTCACTGCGGAAGACCCCCTTAAATTAATTTAAAATAAATTCGGACAGAAGTAAAAGCAAACGGTTTTTCCAAAAAATTTCAATGAAAACCTGAGTTTTTGCCATATTGAGATTGGTCATGAATGACCGATTTATACATCACATTGTGACCGATATTTGCATCAGCATTTCAGTCAGTAATTTCGGCACATGACCGGTCAACTGACTGGCATTTCCATTTTTTTAGGTGTTTGCTGCAACACCGAAAAAAAATGTTTGCTGCAACGGTGAGTTAAACTCGCGGAGTCTTGACTCGCGGCCCAGCGCACTAGCCTGCTGAGCTACGGCGGCGGCGGCTGTAAGATAGCTATACAAAACTAAATATTTGGAGGTTGGAACACGTATGCGTGTGAGCAAACACACTTTTCTTAATATGCAAAAGGTGTGTGTTAGAGTGAAACAAAAAATCACATGTACACGAGTTTTCGGTCAGTTGTCGCTGTGCTGTGGCGACGCGTGCAGCTCGAAAGCAAAGCAGGCAGCAATCTTCAAAAACCCAAAACTGTGCTGTCGCTGTGCTGTTAGTTTTGCTCTTAGGATCGATTATATTTCACATATTAGCCGAGTTTAGAACATTGAAAGGCACACTGTCTTCTGTTACTAGTCCAATATATGAGCGAAATAATATTTTTTATTTATTTGCACTTTCACTTTTTTGTTTCCTAGCAGAAATTGATGGCATAATATCTGAGCTGGAATTTTGACTCTCAACGGTATTCAAGTCTATTTTGTGCACTTTTAACAAATGAGTTTTCAAATTATATGTCCTATGGTTTTTAAAATGCATGTTACAAAAATGCATGTTACAAAAGGCAGTTTGTAGCATTCCCACACTCTTTTTGTTCTCGAAATAATCCCATATGGGCACAGTATTTTTACGCGGAGCCAAGTATAAGTTAGCACGTAAGCATATCCACACCTCGCACACCCGGCGACGCCATTAGCGGCCTTTAGACGGTCGCACATGTCCGCAATCATGTGCGGCGCGACGAGAAGAATGACCGTGTAAACGCAAGAAATTCGTGTCGTCGGACATGTGCGACGGTTTTCAAAATTTTTTGATTTCTCTGTCGGCGCGACGCACATGTGCGACCGTGTAAACGGCTGTGTGACACACATAGTGCATTTTGTCATTCGATTGGTGGACAGCGAGCAGTGAGGATGGCGTCGCAAAAAAATCAAATATTATGGAAGGAGTTCTTTTAGGTGTATAGACCAATCCCGAACTGTGAAAAGTAAAAGGTGAAGAATATAAAAATAAAAATTAAAAGAAACGCAGCATAGAGGTGCTTTTATGCAAATTTAAAGAAATTGATGTGAGAGCGCATACCATGTTGCTTCGTTGGCAGCAGCGAGACAACTGAAGTGTGCGCACATGTTTGACCGTGTAAACGCTCATCGCACATTTCCCCCATCGCACAGGATTGCAAACATGTGCGACCGTCTAAAGGCCGCTATTGGCTGCAGCGATCTCTAGGCGGCCATTGAGATAATTTCCAGCGGCCATACTTCACATACTGCAAGCAACCAATCACAGAGCCCCAGGTGGTCTGCGCGCTGGACTAGTCGCGACCATCAAAAGGTGGCCATTATTTTTTATCGTTTTTGCAAATTTGTGCTGACCAACCACAAGTAGAGGAAAAATGAGTGTTAATCATTCGCCCCGACCGGGGCGCAGTACAGGCGGTGGCATATATGCAACAACTGGCGGTGAGGATGGTAGGAAAAATTCTGCATCCGAAAATATAATATTTAATGCGACGGATCCGTTTAGTGTGAGCAAAAAGCTCGCTCGATCACCAGAGCGCAGAGTTGAACGGTCAAATTCTTCCCCCCCGTGCCTAAGCTCAGAGGTGGACACGCCTGTATCCGAAGTCTTTAGCACTTGCTCGGGGCCGGAGGCCTTAAACGCTCTCGGAGAAAACATAAGGGAGCTGGTAGATATGCTACGCGGTGGAAGGCGTTCAATCAACCAGCAAATGCGTGACCTAATCAAGAAAATCGACGCACTATTCAGACAAGTAGCGGCCGGTACCGGTGACCGAGAAACTAGGCAACACATGGACAAAAGCTGCCAAACCTTCATAGTGGTGGATCGAAAAATGCCGAATACGCCTAAAAGGCTGCGAGAGGAGCAGCAGCCGGCTCGTACGACTCCACCAAAAAATAATAAGAGGAACGCAATGGTGCAGGGACGCGATATAGAACTGCCTATCGCAAATCCGAAAATGGCAGTAAACCAGTCGTCGGAAATGCAAAGCGAATTGCAGGCTAGCCAACAAAGTCGTCATCACGATCAATCGGCCCATTACACGCCGATTGCCGAAAGCAATATTGCCCACAATGGAGAACCGTTGAGCCGCGGATTAGGAAAAGAATGGCGCGACCAGACGCTCTAGTCATCAAAAGTGCCAGCGGCAAGTCCTACGCGGATATATTAAGAATGGTCAAGTCCGAACCAGAGTTAAAGGAAGTGGGCGAGGCGGTTAGAAAAGTCCGAAGAACAGAAAATGGAGACCTGCTTCTGCAATTAACAAAATCAACCGCCCCCGAAACGAGAAAGCTCCAAGCTGCGGTAGAAAAGGCGCTTGGAGACAGAGCGGAAGTGCGCGCCCTTACGGAAACCAAGAGCGTCGAAATCAAAGACATCGACGAGATTACGACCAAGGAGGAAATAATTATGGCTGTAAGAAATCAATTTTCTATTGACGTCGTGGAAACCAACATTAGATCGCTGAGAAAGGCATACGGTGCAACGCAAACAGCAGTATTTACCATGCAGGCAGAGGCCGCGAACAAACTTATAGAAGAAGGCAAGGTGCGGATTGGATGGGTAGTCTGTCGTATACGGCCCAACATGCAACCTTTACGATGCTTCAAGTGCCTGGACTTCGGCCATCAAGCAAAAAATTGTAAAAGTTTGGAGGACTATAAGGGCGTTTGTTTTAAATGCGGCGAAAAAAACCACCTCGCGAAGGATTGCCAAAATGCACACCGATGTCTAATCTGCGTGCGTAAACACCGGGAAGATGTCGGGCACGCAACCGGAAGTGGCAGGTGCCCCGCATTCATGGAAGCCAGGAGGAAGATTGAAAATAAAAAATGAAAATATTACAGTTAAATTTAAATCACTGCAAAGCAGCCCAAGATTTACTAAATCCGACCGTCCGCGATATGGCAATAGACGTCGCGATCCTTAGCGAACCGTACAAAGTTAAAGACAGCCAGGCCTGGGCAAAAGATTCAAACGAAATGGCAGCAATATGGAGCTGCGCTTACAAACCTTTTCAATTGTTGCAAATATACTCAGAATTGGGATTCGTATGGGCCAAAGTTGCAGACTTCTACATTTACAGCTGCTATATACCGCCCAGCGCTAGCTACGATACCTTCAACAGCATAATGGATAGCGTTACACGCGATGCCAGGGGTAAAAATCCAGTAGTGATCGCTGGTGATTTTAATGCGTGGGCAGTCGAGTGGGGCTGCCGAAAAACGAATGCCAGAGGTAAAGCCTTGCTGGAGTCACTGGCGGCATTGGATGTGGCTCTATTGAATAACGGGTCGGAGTTCACATTCAGTAAAAATGGCGTGGGCTCCATAATAGACCTTACCTTCATCAGCAGTGCACTTTTTTCGCACACAACCTGGTCCCTGAGTGATCAATTCACTTATAGCGACCATCAAGCGATAATCTGCACCATTGCAGATAAAATGGTGAGCGGCGCAACTAACACTTTGGCGCCAAAGCACTGCGGCTGGAAGGAGAGTACGCTGTACCGTGAGTTACTAAAAGAAATGCTGACATGCACGGAAATTACAGGTAAAGTAGATGAAATGGCAGAATCGCTAATGAACACAATTAGAAACGCATGTGATGTATCAATGCAAAGGAGAGTCAGCAAAAGTAAACACCGACCAGTGTACTGGTGGAATACAAGCATTGCGTCGCTACGGAAGGAGTGTAATCGTGCAAGACGAGCCTATCAGCGGGCAAGAGCAAAAGGCTAGGCGACTGAACTAAGAAACTTATATAAGGGTCAAATATTCTCAAGTGGGCCACTTTAAAATCGATGGTCTCAGTTTTCGTTGATCAATACGGTTTTCGATCGGCTTGGAGGTAAAAATAACACCCCTAAAATAATTTTGAAAAAAAATGTTTTTTTCATTAGCTATTTACCGTTAAAGTTTTTGGTCATGTTTTTTTGAAAAATTCATAACTCACGAACGGTTTATCGGAACTCAACGTTTTCTACATCAAAATTTTTGTCAATTAATATACTTTGCCATGAAAAAATCTTTCTTCACAAAAAAATTATTATTTAGCTGAAAAATCCTATTTGTTGTAAATAATTGAAAATTAATGAAACTTCTCCGCCTGCGAGAAAATTCTAACATATTTCATTCAATTCTACAATCCCTTACAAAAATTTTGGTGAAAAAAAAATCATTATTTTGCATAAGGTCAAAAGTTATACATGTTTTTGTGACCGCGCTCCTACCTCTAGCGCTGGAAAAGCACATATTAACGCGCTCGCGTTAATAACTAACTAACGCGCGTTAATAGCTAACTTTTGACCTAATGCAAAATAATGACTTTTTTTTCACCAAAATTTTTGTAAGGGATTGTAGAATTGAATGAAATATGTTAGAATTTTCTCGCAGGCGGAGAAGTTTCATTAATTTTCAATTATTTACAACAAATAGGATTTTTCAGCTAAATAATAATTTTTTTTGAAGAAAGATTTTTTCATGGCAAAGTATATTAATTGACAAAAATTTTGATGTAGAAAACGTTGAGTTCCGATAAACCGTTCGTGAGTTATGAATTTTTCAAAAAAGCATGACCAAAAACTTTAACGGTAAATAGCTAATGAAAAAAACATTTTTTTTCAAAATTATTTTAGGGGTGTTATTTTTACCTCCAAGCCGATCGAAAACCGTATTGATCAACGAAAACTGAGACCATCGATTTTAAAGTGGCCCACTTGAGAAAATTTGACCCATAAGCAAAAACGGAAAGAACTGAAGAAAGCGATACAGGACAGCAAACGCAAATCATTTTTAGAGCTGGTGGATAGCGTTGAAACAGATCCATGGGGCTTGGTCTATAAAGTGGTGACCAAGCGGCTGCAAGGAGCGAAACAACCAACGCCTACGTGTCCTATCTTTTTGAAGAAGATTGTCTTATCGCTTTTCCCCGACCAACCGATTTTCAACATAGAGGAAAATCAATCTGCGAATCCTCATTTTCAACGAGTAACGGCGATGGAGATACATCGCGCTATTAAGAAATTTAAAGAAAAAAAAGCCCCGGGGCCAGACGGAATTCCGAACCGAGTGCTAAAGCTCGCGGTCGGGCACTGCATCAACGACTTCGTCAAACTTTTCAACGCATGCCTGTCTGAAGGTGCTTTTCCCAATAGGTGGAAACGACAGCGATTGGTTCTGTTGCCCAAGAAGGGAAAACCCGCCGATGATCCGTCAGCCTACCGACCGATCTGCAGGTTGGACACTGCAGGAAAACTGTTAGAAAGGGTAATTGCAGACCGCCTGGAGATGGCAATCACAGACGGAGGTGGCCTTTCAGACCGGCAGTTCGGATTCCGAAAAGGCCGCTCTACGATCGACGCAGTGAAAGCGGTGAAGGAGCTGGCTCAGGAGGCAATAAATGGTGCGCGTTGGAAAGGAGGTACTAAGGAATACTGCCTAATCGCTCTGCTGGACGTGAGAAATGCCTTCAATTCAGCGAACTGGCAGAAAATCTTGGACGCTTTGACTTCAGCGAATACGGCGGCAGCGACGGCGATGGTGACAGCAACATGACTGGGGCAGTTGGATTCAATTTAGTTAGTCATAATTTGACTGTAAAAGCTACCCGTTGCCCTTCGGCATAGTAAAAGAAGATTCTTATAAATTACACATAGTGGAAAGTAACTTTTGTGTTTTAAATTTTAACTTATATTCACTTAGTCTTCAGAGTGCCGTTCTATTTGAAGAGTATCATAGAAAACTATTTCACAGGCAGAGTCCTCACGTATGAAACGTCCGACGGCTGGAAACATCACGACATAACTGGAGGGGTCGCGCAGGGCTCGGTCCTGGGACCACTTTTATGGAATATTATGTATGACGGTCTGCTGCGGCTGACTGTGCAAAAGGAGGTCAATATTATAGGTTTTGCCGATGACATAGCAGTAGTAGTCGTCGCTAAACACATAAAAGAGGTCATCGAAATTGGAAACGGGGCGATTCGGGCTATCCAGGGGTGGTTAAAAGACGCAGGACTTAGCTTAGCGGAGCAAAAACCTGAGGCGGTGCTTATAAGCAGCAGAAAGGCAAGAGAGGTGGCCACGCTAAACGTTGGAGGACATGCCATTGTCACTAAGTCGGCAGTGAAGTACCTTGGTATCGTCATAGATACAAGACTGACCTTTAAGGACCATCTGGAGCAGGCGAGCGCAAAAGGAGCCAAAGTAGGAGGGGCGTTGTCGCGACTAATGCTCAACACAAGGGGGCCTAAGTAACATCGGAGGCAGCTGTTGGCGAGCGTGGTTCAAAGTGCCATGTTATATGGGTCGCCAATCTGGGCTGAAGCCTTAAACAAAAAAACGTACGGGAGAGGAATCAGATCGGTGTACAGGTTACACGCGTTAAGAGTCTGCTGCGCCTTTCGAACCGTCTCAGAGGAAGCAGCCCTGGTGATTGCTGGCCTATGTGCAGTAGATCTAATAGCAAATGAATCACCAAGCACTGGTATGGATTCAATGTCACGAAAAGCAGAGCGACAAGCTGCCCGCCAGCACAGCTGGCAGGAGTGGCAGCGTCGCTGGAACACCGCAACAACAGGTCGTTGGACATACAAACTGATCCCTAACATCCGAGAGTGGATGGAGAGGAAGCACGGAGAGGTAGATTTTTACCTGACACAACTTTTAAGTGGGCACGGTTGCTTCAGGGCGTATTTGTTTCGCTTTAAGCACGACACAACTCCAAACTGCGAACACTGCTTGGACGAAAGCGCCGAGGACGCGGAACACGTATTCTTCTCGTGCAGCCGCTTTGATGCTGAAAGAAGGACGGTGAACAGGGTGTTCGGGGAACAACTAACTCCGCAAAATCTCGTGAAATTCATGCTCGCAAGTCAAGAAAAGTGGTCGGCAGTGAGCACAATGGCAGCGTTAATTCTAACCGCTCTACGCAGAGAGGAGCAGCAGCGCCGAGCGCATATTAGAAGGGCAATTAAAGCCATCACCCCCCCGTGAAGAAATGCCGTGAGGCGGTGCCGCGGGGAGCAGGGATAGAAGGAGGAGGTGGTTTTAGTCGGTAAAAATCCGGCATACCGGCGTTCTGGAGGGCGTCGGTATCTTTTGAAGATTTCCACCTCCCAACGTCGAAAAAAAAACACCTCGCACACCCCGCACACGCAACACAACGAACGACCGTGGCGGGAAGTCTCGAATAACAGCGCGGGCAATACCACCATGACAGCAGTGGTCAATAACCAACCATGGCAAATAATGCTACATCAGCGCTATGGAACGTCGAGCGGATGCGCGTGCGGGCACTGACTTCAGCGAATACGGTGGCAGCGACGGCGATGGTGACAGCAACAAGACTGGGGCAGTTGGATTCAATTTAGTTAGTCATAATTTGACTGTAAAAGCTACCCGTTGCCCTTCGGCATAGTAAAAGAAGATTCTTATAAATTACACATAGTGGAAAGTAACTTTTGTGTTTTAAATTTTCACTTATATTCACTTAGTGACCTATTACTTTTGCACAGCCCATGAACAGCAACAGCAATATGCAAACAAATTTGCTTTGTACTGTCGCTGCTGCTGGAACTCTCATTTTGTTGCAGGCGAAGCAATAGCCTATAGCAATCGAACAAAAATGAGATGCTAAGCTGCAACTGTGCTGCAAGAAAAGTGCTCAGCGACAGCAACAGCAAAGCACAACGAACCATGAACTGCTGCCGTGCTGTGGCTTTGCTGTTCAAATGATCGAAGCAAAGCAAAGCATAAAATCGGTTACGCAAAAAGGAATGCTGCCGAAACTCTCAGAAACATCATATTTTTAGTGCTTTTGCTAATATGCTGGCAGTTTTTCAAACCCTGAACGCAACAACGCTACCGTCCGTATTGATTCATACGTAATTTAAAAAAAAAAAAAATGTTTAAAGTTAGATTTTTCCAAAATCGCTATTTACACTGGAACGAATGTCTAATAATGAAATCATTTCTAAGCTATAAGTATCTGTAAGTTCTTTTTATGATCTTACAGATCTCATAGATGAAATAACTGGATCAGAGGAGACTACTCACATGTTGAAAAGGTCTTCTTTTTGTCTAGCTCGTAATATTTTGCAAGTGTTCATACATCTATGCCTTTTGTAGTCCTTATTTTTGCATTCTTGAGCTTCTTCAGACAATTTCCCTATTGGTAAGCACTGGTATTCTATTAAATCCTTCCCATGTGCTAAAATTGTATGTACCGTAGGAGCAAGTTTCTTCTCTGATTAACTCAATCGAGGCTGCAATCGAAACTGCGCTTGAACCGGATTTAAGTTAAATGGGCGGTGACACGCCCCCTTGTTTAATACCCGCACAATGCCCTCTGTCGAAAGATATGATCAAATGGTAGGTTCGTACTTAGATTCATTGTTGTGCGACTTATAATTCCGCAAAATATTTGGGTCACAAAAAATGTGCCACGTCCCTTGCCCAAGACCCATCAAATCTTACCAGTAGAATGACTCATCTATGGGACGACACAATACAAAATTTCGATGCTGTGCAGCTTACAATTTCGAAGATATTCCATTATTAAGATTTGGTTTGTATGGGTGTTGCCACGCCCCTTCGTCCTATACTAGCCCCTTTCTCTCTGTCGAAGGACACGACTAAATAGTTAATTCGTAGTGAATATAATTGATGTGTGACTTATGGTTCCAACGTTATCGACTAAAAATTTTCAGAATCCACGGTCAAAAGTGACATGGTTTTTCCGACTTTTCCAATAGATTTTCCGAAATTTTCTTATCGCACAAACCTGAACTGAGTCAAGACAAATGCAACATAGAAAACTGGTCCGTTGAGCCTGATTTGATATATAGATATAATGGGTTTTTGACCGTACTAAATGTGCGCGATTTTACGTATACTTGCGTGTTTTTCGACCCGAGGTTGTTTCACTTTTATTGCTCAAAAAAGTAAAGCGGCAGCTGAGTTTTGGAAGTTAGGTAAATAATTGAATAATAAATAACCACCCTCAATTTCCCGCAGGTTATTTTTGGTATATTTTTTTTATTCTTAATCAAAGTTGAAAAAAATGTAGACTTTTCGATCAATCGTTAGATCGAACAACTTTTAAGACAAAACAAACATTTTTTATTTTTATTAGATTACCAATTAACGTACCTTTTATAAAAAACCAACAAGTTACCGATTGGTCGCTTCATTTGCATTAAAATCAATCTTAACACTAGGATGTGCAACTGGGCTTTTCCAGGCCCATTTTGACTTTGAGTAGTCGCCAAATTTTTTCCATAGCTCTGATTGCCGAAATATTTCATGGCTACTACCGCTTCTAAACGAAACGAAACCAACAAAAGTTTATTTGCATCGATTTTGTAGAGCAAACATGGCCACTTTATGTATGTATGCGCTAAGTGGACCAACTGGGCCTGGCGAGGCCCATTCGTAAATATATGACAAATGTACCTAAAATGTAACGTAAGCTGTTAAACAAAAATTATTCAACCACGAGCCACCATGTTTGTTAACTTTATTACAATGTATGTGTGCAGTGGCGCACGCACGGGGTTACAAAGCCCTTAATTATATCTGTTTGTTACAAAAAATGCGGCGGAAAAATGTTCCTTAGAATAATGCTAGGCTCAAGAGTTATGTGTGAAATCCTGTGTGCCACATTGTGTATATGTTAAGCTGTTATTTACCGTAAGAAATTTCGCTTCTTACAAGCTTTTGGTCAGGTGTACAAGTATCCCTACAAGAACAGTGACGGTCATATGACCGACATGCCTGACCGAAGTTTCGGTCAGCTCTCCGCACAAAGAGGCGGAAAAAATCGTTTGCTTTTACTTCTGCCTGAATTTATTTAAAATTAATTTAAATGAAATAATATTAAAAAAAAAGTTAATTTAAAAAAAAAATTTAAATTTAAAATTAATTTCAATGAAATAATATTTAAAAAAAGTTTACGGTCCTGCTTGGATGATCCCATATTGTCGCAATCGAAGGCGATGCTTAGCTCAACTCCATATTGTCGGCATCATTGGCATCGGCTCCTTGCTCTTGCGCTTCGGTACCTGCGCTATGGCCCAAATATTGAAGTTACTGTAAGTGCAGAATTATTTAAATATTCAAATAATATTTATTTAAATTAAATTTCAATTCGATTTCTTACCTTCTTTCTGTTTTTCTTTTTTTCGGCGTTTGAAGCAACGGAGCATTGAACATGGAGTCGCGCGTCGTTTGACTCGCGGCCACACGCGTTAGCCAGCTGAGCTACGTAGCTACGGCAGCCGACGGCTCTTAATCATTAATATTAACTCCGATGCGAGTTCTTGTCAGCAGTTGTTTCTATTGTTGTCTCATTCTTACACATGCGTGTATAAGCTATTAATGTTTCTATGGATGTCAAATGGTTTATTTCAGTTTAAATGAAAGACAAATTGCAGCGATATGTTGTCTCATATGGGCCAAATTTCATGCAAATGTTATGGTATACTCAAAAAATGTTGCGAATGTAGTGGAGTTTCGGTCAGGCGCGTCTTGTAGGGATGCTATTCGAAATGTTTTGCATTGATCGCGTAATCGAGTTTGTATCAATCAATCGATCAATCAACCCCGATAAACGTCGTGAATTCCAAAAGCTTTTAATCAGGGTGCGGAGAACGATCAAAATACGATCTTTCTCACGAATAATCGCAACCAAAAACTGAGTGCTTCTAATTTCTCGCGAGCGATAAAGTTGCGCTGCGAGCAAAAGCATTTACGATCTCTCACGAGAAATCTAAATGTTCGGAAAAATCGCGAATGAGAAAATGTCGCTGCAAGCGTCGTCAGTTCGATCTCTCGCGATCGTTCGTTTGTTGCGAGCGCTTGTTGTAAAACTCAATCAGTAACTCGTATTGTGAAGATTGAATCTTTGAACGATCGCGATCGTTCGTCTGGGCAATAAATAATGTATATAGGAGTTTGAGCAGTTTGCTATTATACTCGGCTGCTACTAACTGCAGTTTATTTCCTAAAGGAAACTTATGTATAGAAGTTTGTAGATTTTAAAGACCTTTTGTTAGGAAAATTATAACAAAAAAATAGAAAACTTTGTGTTATGTTTGTATATGGTCTCGTGTGCACAAAATGCACTTTGAAAAATCTGTGTCTTTATTATATGTAACAAGTTTCGTCTTGTCAATATTTGACACTTTGCCCATATTGATATAAAAAAAGCAAACGCACAAGAAAATAATTTCACAAATCGTCCTTCGTCCGTATATATCGCAAAATAGACTAAATTCAATGATTGTTTGCAGCCACGCTCTACCGACGAACCTTACAAAAATTCGTTCGCGATCGATCAAACATTCGCTCGCGAACGATTGATCAAACATTCGCTCGCGAACGCTCGTTTTGGGATTGTATTTTATCGCGAGAAATACTTGAGCAAACGAGCGGTTGCGAATGATTTTCTGCATCAGCGTTCTTCCCACGACCGATCGCTTTCGTACGCTCGTTCGTTTGAAATGTGTATACATAAACTCGCTGCATACGATCTCTCACGAACGAATACGTAGGCAATGCATTCGCAACCGCTCGTTTGCTCAAGTATTTCTCGCGATAAAATACAATCGCAAAACGAGCCAATATGAGAAGATCGAATTTTCGATCGTTCGCGAGCGAATTTTTCCGCACCCTGCTTTTAATGTCCCAGTTGGTCACTCCTCACACATGGTATATAGGGAAATGAAAAGTCACGTTAGTCGTTGGCCTAATATCAGTGAAGCTATGGCGAAATTTGAGGTTTTTGTAAGAAATTATAAAAAAGAAATTATTTTGGATTGTGAATTATGTCTTTATTATTACAGACACACTGTCATTACTCAGCACCAAGCACATCCGCACGACCAGCAAAGAAAGAACGAAAGGACTGTGTATGGTGTAATCCTCAACACGACAAAAAATGGCGCAAAACATTCTTGTCGTGTAATCATTTCAAAAATGCATGTGCATTGAACACGGCTCTGTAAATAAAATATGTTTGTGCCATGGCTGTGCTGCAGAAAAAACTGTCTCTTTTTTTGCTTGATTTGAATTTAATCAATAAATATTTTAATTAAATGTTGTGCCATATACAAATAGCAGTTTTACATTTTAGGGCACCTCAACCCCCCACTCTCGTAAGAAAGTGAGGGGTTGGGTTAATTACATCGACCCATAGCTATACTATCACAGAGTACGTGTGCCCAATATCAGCTGTCTATGTCACCCCTAACTGGGCGAAAGTCGTAGAAACAGCTGATCATCGCTCATGGGCCTCACTTAGATGACAAAAGAAAACCAAAAAATACACATTTGTCTCGATGTGGAAAAATTGTCAACTTTGAGCGGCTCTACCTCCCAAACTACTAATCCGAATTTAATGAAAGTTACATTTTCGTAATCCCTGGAAAATTTGCGAATGCTTACTTGTAATTGATAAAGAGATGGTGGGTGTCGAATAAATGCATTTTTTTTCATTCGATTGATTTTGATGGTTCAAGCGAATTGAATTCAGCGACTCGCAAAACTCGCTTAGTTATTCAGGTAATACGCGAGCGGTAATAGGGCTATAAAATTCTCCAACGCAGCTCTACAATAGTGGTCATTTTAATTATAATTCACAACACTTTACTGTCACTACACTTGTTACTTATTATATTACTCCTAAAACCACATTCTGCTCCCTGTGCTGTACCCGGCTGCCTTTTATACTTGTTTGCTTCTAGCGGCGATCGTTATCGCACATTCTTACGAAATACATTCTTATTCTGGCGCAATACATTCCCTTAAAAGTATGCCAACGCCCAAGTCGCATTCTAATTTTCCTTCCTTTTCAATGCGCATTGACTGCGAGCTTTATCGTCATAATATATACATGTATAAATGTATTAATGTTTATTTTCAACACCATTCTTGGTTTTTATACAGAGATGAATGAACTCCTTTTTGAGTGCTACGGCGTGCCGGCTGTCTGTTACGGCATTGACTCGCTTTTCAGCTGGCAACGCAGTGATATTGGCACTGACGCACTCGTCCTCTCCTTTGGCTACAACACAACTCACGTCATCCCTGTTCTAGATGGATGTGTACAGACTGATCGCATACGACGCATCAATATCGGAGGCTTTCACATTATAACCTACTTGCACCGTCTCATGCAGATGAAGTATCCTACGCACCTGAATGCCATTACTATCAGCCGAATGGAAGCCTTGCTACATTACCATAGTAGCGTAGCTTTGGATTACCCAGGACAATTAAAAAGTTGGGCTGATTATGAATATTATGCACAGCACGTAAAGAAAATACAGTTGGCATTCACGCCTGTGGTGCAAAGTTCGGTTAGCAGTTCGGACCAAAAAATAGAAAAGCGCAAAGAACTGGCGCGACGCCTTATTGAGTTCAATACACGCCGTGTCAAAGATCGCCAGTTGGAGGACGTTTATCAACTGCAGTCACTTTACAATGTTCGTGCTCTGTACGAGCAGGGAGAAGTCGAACGCTTCGAAGTACTACTGAAGGAAAATAATTGTGCTTCTTTGGAAGTTTTAGAAGTAAGAAATTGGTTATCTATAAATTCTTGTCGCTGTTCTTAAATTTCCATTTTACAGCGCCAAATATTAGTCATTGAGGATCGCATCAAGCAAGCAGATCTTAAACTGCAAGAACCATTTGGAGCCCATAACCGATCAAGCAAATCTAAAACTTTGGGCATCAGCAAACCGCCCCTTGACCTTCCGCTGGAACAGTGGGTGTCAGATGTGAAGGACAAACGAAACGAAATCCTTCGACGCAAAGAAGTGCGTAAAGCTCGACGACAAGAGGCAGTCAAACGCCATACGGCTGCCGCCCAGAAGCGAATGCGTATAATATCCTTACTTGCTCATAATGATAAGGGTGTGGACAATTTTGGAATTAACGACAATGATTGGGATGTATACAAGGTGATTAATAGAGACAATGAGAGTGACAGCGAAGACGACAACGAGAAGCTATTGGAATGCGAAAATATTTTACGACAACATGATCCTGTATTCAAGGAAAGTTTTCCGCAACCAATGGATACAGCCGAGAACTATCAAGTAAGTGCGAATAAAAATCACGAAGAGTGCTTAAAGTTTGTTCTTTTATGTAAAGTTTGGAGCATGAGTCTTACTGTTAAATGTATCAATATCTTTCTGCACCTTTTTAAGACTGAAATCAGAAATCATTAAATACAGTGCAGTTACTGCCCAGCACAGTTGCTACTATTCATAATAAAATGGCATTACATTGTACGAGGCCCGTTCAAAAAGTGTCGCGAATTTTGCAGTTTCATGGGTTACTCATTACATTTTAAATGTTCAATTAATTTTTGACAGCTGTTTTGCTTGGAAGTGTTTTGGATTGTTTTAGATTTTTGCCCAATTTCGACCTAAAACAGCATTACATTAACATTGCTAAGAAGCTTATAGACTCTGTCCGCGTCGACCCAAATTTACTCCAGAGGGTCATAACTGGTGACGAATCATGTGTTTATGGTTATTACGTGTAATCCAAAGCTCAATCATCCCGATGTACGGTACCGCACGAGCCAAGATAAAAACGCGCACAGTTCCAGTGTGAAGATTTTGCTTGCAGTTTTCTTCGAATGCACGGGGTCTTGCGTCATGAGTTCTTGCCACAAGGTAGAACGGTCAATAAGGAATATTACCTGAAAATTATGCGCAATCCGCCAGAAACGCCTGGATTTGTGAAAGAACAAAAACTGGCTTTTTCACCATGATAACGCCCTGTTCACACATCGTTTGTGCGTGAATTTTTTTTCGTATTCCCCAGACCTGGCCCCATTCGACTTTTTCTTGACCGCTGAAAGGACGATGCTACGCTACGATCGAGGAGATAAAGATGGCATCGAAGGGGGAGCTGAACATGATCACAAAAATAAATTTTTTTTTAAGTGCTTCGAGGATTGGAAAAAGCGTTGGCACAAGTGTTTAATATCTAATGAGGATTACTTTAAGGGGGCCGATACATGTAAAATGAAGTATTTTTGGAAATTTTTTTTTTCTCGGGAATATGTTCTACAAAGCCTTTTCAATGTATGGCTAAGAGCGTTTTCCAAAATTCTAATCCCTTCCCAGACAAAACACAGGTAGAAGCGGCGGCGTCAGGTATAAGCTTGTCCGCTTACTCAATCTTTGAGCCCGTTTATCTCGGAACCATGTTTTTCGGTATGAGCTGCGCGATTGCATGAGAACCGCTCAACCAATCGCGATGAAATTTTAACCACACCTTCGGAAGACTCATCCCTTCGATGTGAACCTACTTGTTTTTACAAATCTGCAAAAATCTCATGTTGGTGCTTGCAAATTCATCAAAACAGCTGCCCCAAAAATTCAATTTTCTGCCGTTTCCAAAAAAATCACAATTTCTTTACTAAACCAGGTTCACATCGAAGCCACAACTGTTTTTTAATTGATTTCCTTTCATTTTTCATTTCAGCCCCATACGAGCAGCGCAATTGCGCAGCGCATCAGATTGGAGGGGTTTTTTGATCCCAGGCGCCGCCGCCATCTTGGATTCTCGGGTCAAAAAAATGGAAAAAGAACCTTTAATTCGTTAATAAAAGATTAAAAAAAATCAATCAATTGCCAAATTCCTTATCCCCCAAAAAAATTCTCAAAAAATACACTATTTACATGTATCGGCCCCCTTAAATGAGATATTCATGAATAAATAAAATAGAAATAGATAGATAAATATAAATATATAAAGGGTATTCATATAAACGTGTAAAAGCCTTATAAAACTGATAAACCGTATAAGTTTATTACCTCATAAACTAATTGTCAAAATTTGTATGAAATTTCATTTATGCAAATGAGATAAGTTTCCACAATGATTTCGGAGCGTAAACATATACGGGGATGAGTGAGTGACGTTCAATTTCAAAATTTTAACAAATTTAAAACAATAAACTGCAAAATTGGAGGACGTAAGAATAGAATTTAACAAAATTGGTATTTTAGCTATGTAACTTTTAAATTTCGGAAAATTCAAAAGAGAAAATGAAAGCGGATGAATACCTCCCACCGTTGAAGGCATTTACAGACTTTGCAAGCAAAGTTCGATGCAGTCAAACAATATCCCGTTTGAGGTATTTGTTTGAGAAATTTAAATTTTTTGGTGATTCTCGGCATTTGAATTTTATGATTTTGACAACTAAACACCTGATCGATAAAGAGCATTTGCACAAATACTTTTATACGTGTGTTCATATAACACATTGCGTAAATATATAAATATATGCGGTAGGTAAACATAAATAGAAATAGATATTCATAAATAAATAATTTTTGAAAAAACACATAATTCGCGATACTTTTTAAACAGACCGTATATGTATATCGGAAACTGCCAAATGTATTTTAGAAAATGTCAGTTTGGATTTCAGATGCTTCAATTGGCTTCTGAAACTTAAATTACACTTTTTAAAATCTTATCCTCAGTTTTTTAAAACCATTTCACGCTCTGGAATCCCTTGCTCACTTTCTGATTCTGGAAAAGGTGTATATTACCCCGTGTATGCGGCAGCTCAAGTTGCTATGAGTCAATACGCATCAATTCAATAGAGTCGTATAAACACGATTTCAAACCGCTTTGAACATTATAAGCGTATCGCGTCAAAGCGCTTTTCAAATGAGTTCTTGAATTTTCGAATCGCTTTGAAAATATGTATAAACGGTACAAACACTTTCAAAGTGCCTTAAAATCGAGCTGATGGCTGTGTTCACATCGTTTTTGTGCATTTTTAAATAAAAAGCAAGCAACACCAACAGCTAAAATGCATTAAACGTAATAAAAATGCGAAGAACGAAAAAATAAAAGTATACTTTTTAACCTTCACACTGTCACTGTTAACATATGTTAATATTTCAATTTTGACTTTGCTATAACTTTTTAGTTTTAAGTCCGATTTTCATGCGGCTTCGGCTCAGTGGCCAATTTATCAAGCTCTTTCTAAATATGTAATCAGAAAACTAAAAATTTTATTTTTTCCATTTTTTTTTACAAATGAAAATTTTTACCCCTATTTTGGTTTCATATTAACATATGTTAATATTTTTCTTCTCATCCGTTTTATAAAGACAGCTTTCATTTTGTGAGCTAAGTTGGTAAGCAAAAACATAAAATGGACTGTGCTAAACAGATTTTAGGTTCAAATGTGGAAGGGGAAAAAGGGATGAATGGGGTTTGAGCCCCCACAATGTGGGCGAATTTGTTGCTTTTTTTAAAGAAATGCCATAAAAAGTGCATTTTCAAATATATTCTCATTTCGTATTTAAGACTTTTAGGAAATACTACATAACATATCCAAATTTGATCGAGATCGGCCAACTATATCATATAGCTGCCATAGAAACGATCGCTCAAAAATGTGTTGCATTGCGATTTGTACAAAAGGGCTTAACTTATATAACAAACGTTTGCACTTGAAAACTGAACTAAGCATGCATCAGAACTAACCATTCATCCCTTTTTCCCCTTCCACATTTGAACCTAAAATCTTTTAAGCACAGTGCACTTTATGTTTTTGCTTACCAACTTACCTCAAAAAATGAAAGCTGTCTTTGTAAAACGGATGAGAAGAAAAATATTAACATATCGAGCCCTTCCCGCGTTTTTATCGTATGAGCCAAAAACCAAATTTTACAGGAGACGTTTTTTTTTGGTTTTCTCTGCATTGGCGTAACAAAGCTGCATGATTTTTGGCATACACACTTTATTTAGGGTTCCACACTTGGAATAGGTTATTTTAATAACTTCAGCAAAGCGCAACGGTGTTATTTTGGACATACGATAATTTGTGCGGGCACTATTATGAGCGATTTAAATATTGCAGTGGCACATACGATAAACTCATTTCTAAGTAAAAAATAATGTTTTCCTTGGTATAATCTATTTTCATTTATTGAATACAAAGAATTGTTACTTTCAGATTGACGTAGTGTAATTCATAGTGATATAGTGTAGTTTTATATAAAAAATAAAAGAATTTCAGAAAAAATTAAATACAGTGGACGTCCAATATAAAGAATCTTATCGAAATTTGGAATCGATCGACATTTTTTTTGTTTTAAACCACCCTTAAAGAAATAAATCTCACATATTCAGTTTTTAACCTTCTGCCTGTCCCGTGGGGTCTATTTGACCCCAGGCGGAATTAAAAATACGGTTGAGCGGCTTTGTGTACTTGTGTTATTAAGTGTTAATCGCGATTACAACCCAATAAAAAATCAAGAAAAACACTATTCGAGGCTTTCCTCTTTTCTTTTATGATTTATGTGTAAGATTTCTTCATATTTTGTCAGTAAATTATATAACAGTTTGATTAAGGTCATCCTGACCCCAAAGGACAGATAGAAGGTTAAAAAACATCATGTTTTATTCCAGCATTTTCAAAATACAAAATGGCTATGTGTGTACAGTGAAAAGTCTTCGATGCGGATTGCTTCTTTACCGCAAGTAAACTTTTCTGTCTGAACATTTTTCTTGATTGGTTATTGAAATTTTAATTTTTAAAAGGAAAACGCCGACCGAACGCAAAACAAATCCTGTAAAAATGATCAACAATGCATACAAACAGAATTTGAAAATATTGGTAACTTGACGTAAATTTGAAAGTTTTAACGTAACAAAAACAAAAACAATTGAGGTACCGTTCACTTGACGAAACCAAACATTCATTGTTATTAGGTCTGTTTGGCAGAGAATAATTTGTACAAATTTGTACAAATTTTTACTGGATCCTGTTTGTTGACGCCAAATCTAGTAACGAGAGAGAAACTGAGAGCGTAAAGTGGCAGTTCATTTCGTGAGAACTTGCAAGTTTTTACTGGAGAAATTTTGTCCAGTAACTTTTTGCCAGTAAGAAGAAGAACAAGAAAAACATATGACTAGCTGCCATACGAAACATAAATTTTTGAAAACATTGGAGGCAAATGGAAACAGCAAAGAAATGGTGCGTTCGCAAGCCGCTGAAGCTGAAAGGGAAGAATTGCAGATTGAGCGCAAAGAACTATTTGCATTTTGCATTAAAAGTCTGATTTAACTTAATTTTCCCTACCACTTCAAACCTCAAATGAAACTTTTAGATCAGCTGTTTTGTTCTTTAACCCTCCTGTTTACACCCTTTTTACTGTGTATTGTGAGTGGGCCAAGTCCCAGTGGTGTAACCAAGAGTTAAAACAAATTCTTGCAAATTCTTACAAATTGCTGTTTGTTTACTTTTTTGGATAGTTTGATTTTAGGGAGCCTACGCTAGCTTACTCTCCTGATATTTTTTACTGGATAATTTTTACTGGAAATCTGGCCAAACAGACCTATTGTAAAGAATGTGAATGCTCAAACAAAAACAATTGGAAGGGTGAAAAACAGCATAAATATTCGTTATATCGAATAGCAAATTTCACTTTTGTTCTTAATATAGAACCAGCAATGGAGACAATTTGGCCGTACGTTAAATCCATAATTCGTTAAATGGAAAGTTCGTTAACCCTTTCGTGCACATAAGAGTTACAGCTATGGTACGGGGAAACTGTTTACAGTTCATAGGGTCCTGAGCCGCGCTGAATCCGAATCCGAGGTCAGATTTTGGAAATTCAAGATGGCGGATCCAATATGGCGGACGGTAAAGTCAAAAATTCGAGATTTTGAAAAACAAAAAATTCATAAATTTTGAAAATATCGCAGCCCTATTTGCCGTCTATTCCGTTCGTGCACATAAGCGTTGCAACCAAATGAGTAAGAAACTGATGATGTTCTAATGTTTATGAATTGTTTACTCAAAAACCGAGAGAGATATCGAAAAAATACGAAGAACAGTTTGTATTTGTATTTTAACGTAGAATACGAAAAAATTTTTTGTTATATTTTTTACTCAATACGCGACTGCGAACCACTGCACACCTATTTTTTATAACACGTACGTCACACTGCAAGGAATTAAGAAAAAAACCTTTTCCTGCAAATAGGCCATTGTTCACCTTCAACAATTATGTAATATTCACTTTTCACTATTAAAATATTTTCAATTTCACACTTTTGCAATAAAATTAAAAATTTACTTTTTGTAACTAGAGCAATTTTATCGTATCGCATAGCTAGTCGCAGGCACAAAAAATGAAGGAAAAATGTGAAGTGGACATACGATAAAATGTATCCGGTGATGCCCTAAACGAGCTGTTGAATGGACGATCGACTCATGAATAGTACAAATCGCTTACTCTCCTCAAGAATAGGGTAGGTCATAATGCCTGGCAGGTCCTGCTGCGCCATAAAGACTCAATGTCATCTTTGCTTAACCTGTCAATATATATTTCTATACAGGTCAGTTATTAGTGGAAGCACAGAGTAAGCCACTACGCTGGTGGGCAAGGCGAACCTCTTTTTGCTCTCGTCCGCTGCCTCGTTCTCTGTCACTCCTGAGTGGTCAGGATCCCAGCAATGAGTGTCCCGGTTGTGCTCTATACCTTGAAGTGTGGTACGTTAACTCTGAACTCTCGGTTTCATTACAACTGATTCCAGTGCACAAATACCTGACTGACTATCCATGAAAATTGTGGCATAAGTGGTTGGTAATCCACTGTCTCGGATTAGTTCAACAGCTTTCCAGATTGCAAGGAACTTCGCTTGAACAATACTTCAGATGTCAGGTAGTCTGTATGACTTTTGGGTCCACGTCTGAGTGGATCATCTCTTGTAGCCAATACTACTACGCTGTTTGCTTACTTTAAGTACTTTTAGTGGGACTTTATCTTTTCAAATAAAACTAACAATTTATTGACACAGTGCTTACTTACTTACTTAACTGGTCATAACAACCCGTTATCGGTTTACGGCCTGCCGTAAAACTTCTCTCCAGGTGCCTCTGCTTTGCGCGCGCCTTCTCCAGTTGGTCACACCAAGAGATAACAGGGCCTCTTCAACTTGGTCCTTCCACCGGAGACACGGCCTCCCTCTTCGCCGTCGACCTCCAACAATCGCATCGAACACCTTTTTTGCCGGAGCTTCGTTGTCCATGCGGCAGACATGACCGAACCAGCGTAGCCGGTGGATGTTAATTCGCTGCGCTACGTCCATGTCCTTATACAGCTCATTATTGGTTCGTATACGATAGTCGTTACCAACACGAACAGGGCGGAAGATTTGCGAAGTACCTTCCTCTCGAATACTCCAAGGGCCGCTATGTCGCTTTGTGTCATTGTCCATGCTTCAGCGCCATAGAGGAGCACGGACGAGATAAGCGTCCTATAGAGTGCAAGTTTTGTCCGTCGAGAGAGGTTTCTACTTCTCAATGGCCGAGACCGTAGTAGCACCTGTTGGCACGAGTAACCCTTCGCTTTATCTACAGGCTGATATCATCAAGGTAGACGAATTCCTTGACAACTTCAAAGGTATACCTGTCAGCGTCGACAGCATATACTTCGTCTTGCCCTCATTTACCACCAGACCCATTTTTGCAGATTCTCTTTCGATAGCCGCAAAGGCAGCGGCGACATCTCGCCTGTTACGCCCAATGACATCAATGTTGACACAGTGACCGACGGAAAAAAGAAAGGCGGCGGGTTTTTGCCGGGCGAAGCGCAGGGGAGTTTTATTTAAAAAAACGTGTGCACGCTTTGTGCGCTCTTACCTACTAAATGTATAAATAATGCCTTAAAGCTAAAGGAGTAGAAAGTGGGGACACAATTGATTTTAGGAGTGGGAAGAAAGTGGGTAAAGGAGGGAAGATAGAATACAAGCGTGTGTGTGTGGTGTGCGTTTATGTGTAGGAGGGGAGATAAGCCGCTGCGGTACTAACATCGCGCCCCCCTCGCAAGAGTGCAAGTTTTAATATGCGGCTCAGCTACTGCAACGTGGAGACCGCCGTCGGGATTAACTGCTCGTCGACCCTTGTTGGCTTTCTTGTCGTCACGGCGTCTTTTTCGCCGCCTTGCGCGGTTGCTGAACCTGGCTGCAACGACATACGGCGCTGGGTTGTGGCGAGGTCTGTTTGACGCCGCGTCGTTGATGCCTTTTGGCGCGTCGCCTGGCGCTTTGTAGGTCGGGCCAGGCGTCGGCGAGCTTTGCCGATGCGCTGGAGAGCCAGTATGGTTTGGTGTCGCATTTCTGGCAGCTGTCTGTCGACGAGCATTCGGCCGTCGTGTGCGAGGGGGCGAAGCAGTTAACGCAGTATGCGTGGGTGCGCGCTGCAACTTACCATCTGCATGAGCACCCGGCAGTACCGCAGGTGGTGGTGGCGCGCGGAAGGCTTCCTTTTTCGGAGGCAAAGTCTGAAAAATGGAAAGCGTTAGTGCCATGTTGCTGGTGAGGCTGATAGAGAAGGATTTGGAAATTAAGTTTCATTCTACGGCTATGAGGGGCTACCACACAGAGTTTAACAATAGGTCTTGTCACAATTCCATTTTGGGTTTTGACGGATGTGATTTTCTTTCAGAAATCGCGCGAAGTCCTTACTTATTACACATTGTGCACCAATAACGCTTTACTATTGTCTGACATTTTGCCTGGGAGGTCTCATCGGCCGACCAATCTTGCGAAGGCAGCTCGAAATGCGTCAGTAGTGAGATCTGAGCAGAGTTCGAGATGAATCGCCTTGGTGGAGAAACAGGCGAAAACGTAGACATAGGCATTAAGAAATGCAGCATGACGGAGAGGGGATGATTTCACTTGAAAGAGGCCAGCAAAATCAACTCCGGTGATGAAGAACAGTAACGAAAATGTACACCGTTCGGAAGGAAGAGCGCCCATTATCTGAAATCGAACCCGTTGCTTGTAAATGGTGCAGGTATTGCATTAAAAAATTCATTGTTTGACCTTGATTTTCAACCGGGGATTATAATATTCTTGCTGAGCCACACGGACCATTAACTGTTTCTCTGCATGCAAAAGGATGCTATGCAGAAGGTCCAAGTATAACATGCAGAGACGAGAGTTATCGTGAATGATACTTGGGTGCCGCTCAATATAAGCGCGCGAGGCGACCATGGACCCTAATAAGTCCTTCTTTATCCATGAAAGAATTTAGAGTGAGGAAGGAACTCTTTTGGGAAATAATTTTAGAAGATGAGAGCGGAGCATCTTCATCGGGGAAGTGATGGCATTGCGCGTCTCGGAGCCAACTGGGGCCGTGTCACCTAATGTATTGGCAATAATGTCTTGAAGCTTGCATCCGCGGGTACCGAAATCTGTAGGATTGTCAAAACTGACCACGTAACGCCAAGTATAATTGCCTACATTATAGAGTGGTGCGGTTTGCTACTTACGTTTTCCCAAGTATGGGCTGGTTTCGCGGACCATGCGAGTACGATGGGCGAGTCAGACCAAAGTGTCGATTGCCCTAAACAAATTTGGCTTTTTTTTACTATACAGTTTTGTATAAAAAGAAAGGCTAAAAGCGGCACAAAGACCGAAATGAGAAAAGTTAAATTTAATCTCTCATTTTGTTCAGTGACATTTACCAAAGAATATCCAATATAAAGAGTACGCATCTTCAAAAATTTTGCAAGCGTGTTGGTTGACGCTGGGGAGAAGAGATGAGCGGAGGCATAGGTTGCGGCATAGACAAATAACAATAAGATGTCTTACGTTCATACAACCGAATGGCCATCAGGAAAGCCAAAAGGGTGAACTGGAGAAGTTTTTGTGAGAACATGAAAGCTCCTCTGAGACCAGCAGACTTGGTAGGATACACAGCTCCTCTCCCAGGCACCTGGACTGTATTCAGAGTCCTCAGGGTGGCTGGACGACTTCGGGGGCTGATACGCTAGAAGTTCTGCTTGACACTTTCCTGGAAGTGGATCCTTTATCGACCACAGTCCTCGTGAGGTCGACCGGGTCATCACAGCATCCCCTCCAACTTGGTTGACCCATTCCCATCTGCAGGGGCCATTCCCTGTCCCCAGGACCAGATGGCATGATTCTAGCTGACATTAAACACAGCGCTGAGGTATTAATGCTCTGGCTGCTACGTATATACAACGCTTGTCAGGATCTCTCCTACATTCCCCTCAGTTGGAGAGAATCCAGGGTGGTATTCATTCCTAAGGCAAGGAAGTCGTCCCATGGAAAGGCTAAGGACTACTCAAAACCTTCGATAGGGTTCAAATCAGGAACTCCATCGATCCGTCTCTCCTTTCTCAGTCGCAATATGCCTACACTAGGGGCAAGTCTGCTTTACACTCGCTTCTCGAGACGGTCGATAGATCGCTCGCGTATAAGGAGTACACTTTGAGAGCGTTCCTCGATATTGAAGGGGCCTTTAACAATGTCTGTCCACAGGCGGCCGTTAGGGCACTCTTCAATCTGAACCTGGACTCAAAGCTGATATTTGTTGAGAGCCTGCTTAGTATGCGTGTTGTCAGCGCCTATATTGGAAATACTCGCATCAAGCGCATGGTCATACTTTCTCCTCTAATCTGGAATCTGGCTGTAAACTTTCTCCTACAACGGCTGGACAATACTGGTTGCAGAATTGTCGCATACGCGGACGATGTTGCGACAGCAGTCCCCGGCAAATATATCTCTACTTTTTCGGAGAGACCTGGCTATGCACTTACGATTATATCCCAATGGTGCCGGGAATTTGGCCTTCACGTCAATCTCTCCAAAACCGACGTCATGCTCTTTAGCAGGAAGTACAAAATACCTCTGTTCGTACTTCCCACTCTGAACGGTGTTAGACTTAGCCTCAACAAAAATTTTAGGTATCTTAGTCTAATACTTGACTCTAAACTGAATTGGAAGGCCAATATTGCTGAAAGGGCGCGGAAAGCCTCGTGAGCTCTCTACTGCTGTAAACGGGGTTTAGGCGCAAGATGGGGACTCCAGCCTCGTGTTATGTCGTGGCTTCACTAGGCAGTGGTTGAGCCAAACCTCCTTTATGGCGCCGTCTTTTGGTGGCCGGCCATTAGCAAGGCGGTCATTAGCAAACCTCTTAACAAAGTCAGGAGGATAGCGGCCCTATTGGTTACTGGGGCTCTCCGCACTACACCCACCAAAGCACTGTTCACCTTCCTCCACGGGCTCCGTGCGGGTTAAACTACACGCGAAGTGTTCTGCAGTCAGACTTCACGCGATTTCCCGCTGGGCTAGATCGGATCTTGGTCATTCCAGGATTCTTATCGAAGATTGCTCGATGCCCACCGGCATCGATCCCATCAGCTCCCCCACTTAGCTTGATCACGGCTTCACAATCCGCATCCCGCGCAGAGATGAATGGACAGGTACCGAGTTATCGACCGACGACTCCATCAACTTCTATGCTGTTGGCTTTAAATTGGATAACATTGTTGGCTGCGTGATTTTCTGCAGCCAACTGGGGCTTCGGTCCTCCTTCCGCTTGCCTGATCACTGCAGTGTCTTCCAGGCGGAAGTTATGGTCATATATCAGGCCTCCACCCGGCTTATTCGCGACGGCGCGCATAGGGCAGATACCCACATCTACTCGGACAGTCAGGCAGCTATTAAGTCGCTCACAAGGGCGACCACCTCTAGGCTGGTCCTGGACTGCCGTGAGTCTCGTAATGTCTTATCCAGACGCTCCAATGTGTTACTACTCTGGGTGTCAGGGCATAGGAGCATTGTAGGCAACTGCGAGACGGACGAATTAGCCAGGGCGGGTACGTTGCGCTTCGATGCTTTATCCTTTCTCGCTGTAGGAGCTCCTCTTGCATCAGTTAAACTGATGGTCAAGCAATTCTGCTATAAAATAGCAAACGATTTGTGGTCTGAGGAACAGACCTGCAACATCTCCCGACAAACGAGGGCGCGGCTCTAAGTTGGAGGACGAGACCGTTCCCCACCTACTATGTCAATGTCCTTTAGCCAGAAGAAGATTTAAATACCTCGGCTCACCTTTTTTCAATAGCCTAACTAGACCGTCTCCTCTGAACATCAGGGACATATCCAGATTCATCACGGAATCTTCATGGTTCCAGGCGCGATAAGGGGTAGTAGCCCCATCCACTGTGGTATCACAATGAGCCAATAGTTGTGCTTAAGTGAGTTTCTCACATTGAAGGCTGCCACTCCAACCTAACCTTACCTTGGTGTAAGATTTTTTTAATAATTTACTGGCACGACAGCCCGCTTACGCGAGACTAAGGCCTAGCTTCCCGCAACCACCCGCGGGTGGTTGCCAGCGCACAATTCTAGGCAAGCAAGCTTATCGTCTGCACAATATGCCTTTTCAAAGGCGTCGCAGAATCAATGAATTTGGACCTGGACGCTTGGAGAGAATTGAATACAGCGTGGAATTTCAATTTTATCGATAGATTCTAGATTCTCGATGAATGCGATCCACTTGTGAAGAGATTGTGGTTTCACGCATTCATCCCAGTCTGTTCCTTCCAAACAGAGTTGTTGGAGAACCATTTTCGCTTGAATTAAAATAGGCGATAGTCACCCTCCCGGGTTGAAAATGGGGTCAAAGGTGTAAGAGAAAGAATCTGATAAGCCTTTCCAGCGAATGCCAAGAGTTTTCCTTGAACTACACCTTTTCAAGTTCGATTCCAGAAAGCGTAAATGCAATTTCAGAAACCGTAAAATCAATTTCAGTAACCGTAAATTCAATTTCAATAAGCATAAAATCAATTTCAGAAAATATAAATTCAATTTCGGAAAACTTAAATTCAATTTCAGAAATGTTTTATGAAAAATGCCCCAATATTTTAATTATGTACGGCGCAAGGTGGGCCACAGGAGATGTGCTGCTATTGGAGCGTTGCAAGGGCTCATTGACACCTGCATCTAGCGCCGAATGCGTGCAAGGCCTAATAAACAAATGACAGGAAAATGGGAATAATAGGGGTATTCTCGATGTCTTGCACGGAGGAAGAATTCGTAAAAATGCAAACGTGCAAGACTGGAAAATGCTACACATCGAGAACGCACAAAAAAGCGCACATTGCAAATATTGCAAAAATGCCGCAAACAGCCACAAACTTTCCCCATTTCTTTTTAATTTGGTTTTCGGTTGATTTATGTTTAATTATATAAAAAGATTCAAATAAACCCAAATATAAAGAAAATACGCTTGCGCAGACGAATTAAATGGCTGTCGCACAATCGTGTCGTGTCGTGTGTCGTGTGCACCTACACACGATGTCACACACAAAACAAGGGTTTTTGCGTAGCATGATATGCAAAAAATGCAAACTTTTTTTCTTGTATTTTGTTTTTGTATCATTGCACGGTTTGCAAGATTCTGCAATTTTCACATTTCGTGCACCTTGCAAGGGTTTTGCAAGACATCGAGAATACCCCTAATGTAAATGACCTTATGTGCGACAATGCACCATCCCACAGTTCGATGGGAACAGCCGTAGCAGCACACTCAGGTGGTCTTGCGGAAGTGCTATGTCTGGGTCCCTATTCACCCCTGCTTAATCCTATAGAAAATATATGGTCAAAAATTAAGTCTTACGTTAATTCGCATATGGACATCTCCCACAAAAGGTCCACCACGAGTGAAAAATTCAAACTACTCAGACAAATTTTTTATTATCCAATACTAAAGCTTAAATATCTATATTTGATTAATGTAAAAGAATTTTTAATTTTTTAAAGTTTTTGGCCGAAATATACTACTGTAAAAAAAAAACAAAAAATTCTGAGCCTTTTGACAAATTATATGCACTTTTTTTCTTTGTGTTTTTAGCTTATTCTAATAGTAATATTATATAAGTAATATTATATTTTTCTTGTAATGGAAAAGTTTTCTACTAACAACAATCTTATGTATTAGAGAAAGTGGAGTTCGAAGAACGGAAGTTTTTGGAGTTTGCTTCTTCCTGCATCCTAATGTCGCGTCCGTGTTCAAATTGTTGTCATTAGTGGACAAACTTTTCAAATACAAGTAGCTGTCAGTTTTTAAATACGTGCATTCTTCTCGTTAGGAAAATATAAGGGAGAGGGCTGGGTTGTGAACCAGGCTGGGTTGTGAACCATTACTGTTTTTTCTTTCCCTAATTGACATATCGCCAATCTTTCAACTGTCAAGTTTGTCTTATGATATGACTCTGCTTTTGTGGTCACACCGAAGTACAAACACGTATTGCTTGTGGCAGCAATCGAGTTTGAAAGACATCGTGTTTGAAAATCGACTGCGAAAATTTTTTTTGCTTTTTTTAAAGTGCTATCCAAGTGACTGAAGTTATTGCAAAAATATAAGTGTAACACATATTTATTTAGGGTATTGATTCTATTTTACGATCCAATATTTGTTTATGTTGAAATATGATTGAAAGTGTCGTTATTTTAAAAGTTTACAAAATGGCATCGTGGTTGAGCTGTGAACCACTGTGGGGGCTGGGTTATGAACCACCTGTTTTTCGGACTACATTTGCACTAAGACGGTCAAATATCGCCGGATTTATTAAAATAAAGTAATTTTATGTAATTTCACTCGATTTCGGTGAGTTCACTTGAAGTGGGCCCATGCGAGAACGCGTTCGTATTTCATATGCAAACATTGCGACACCGATTAGGATGAAAAAAAAACAAATATTGAGCACTTGCATTCATTGCGATTTTTTGGCCTAAGTGGCGTCATTATAACCTTTTTTCACGTCTTGAGCCTTCCTGATTAAATAAATTTTCAACTTATTTCAAAATTATGGGTGTTTTCTTCGTATTTTTTGACTTTAATTGCGATTTGCCAGATGGTTCACAACCCAGCCACTTTTTTGGAAAAGCGAAAAATCATATCCTTAGAAAATTGGACGTAGAGAGTTAAATGTTAATCAGAACGGTAATCTGTCTTCATAACAAATTTGCGCGTTATATTTACCTTTCCAACGGTATCTTCGATTTTTCGATATCTTTATTCTGTGAAAAGTAAGAGCCAAAAAACAAAACCCGGTTCACACCCCAGCCCTCTCCCTTAATAATTGGTTCCAGGAAAAATCGGAAACAATTTTTATGCGTATTTAAAATTTGTTGCGTCCGTAACCGGAAGCTCTGAATATTCGATTCTTTTTCGATTTCTGGTCAATTTCCGCATTTCTTGGGATACAAATTTTTCTTTCAAACTGTTGACTCATTGAACATTTTAGCAATAAAATACAACAAAATATCAAAAATATAATTTAGGTTGAGAATTACAGCTCAATCAAATTTGTACGATATATAGTACAATGGTCCGCAAAAGAGTAAAAATGCATTAAACTTTTGTTTAGTTTTTTAAGTTTTATGAATAATTCATTGGTTTATTTGATAAGAAAATATAAATTGTAACAACAACAAATCAAAACGCGATTGATCGAAACCTATATAAATTATATATATAAATAATTGAGTCACATTTATCAGGCCTTATAAAACCGTTATTGTTGTTAAACATAACTTCTTTTTATGAGCCGTCGGCGGTACGCTTTGAAAATAAATAACGCGGAGGATTGCGGATTGTGCGTTCGGTTTATTTCGCTATTGAAAAAAGAATGACAATAAGATGTGACACTGGACAACACAAACGGCCGGAGCCGGTGCGACGTGGAAAGTGGAAGGGAGAGGATTTGAGTTGTGCAGGGTCCACAGGTCATTGGAACGACACATTTGACCATAGCGGCCCGCGTTGCCTCTGGCAACATTAGTGCTGGAGCTGCTCGCTCAGCCGGTCCAAGGCCTGCTCGATGAGGGCGCGGGCTTTGACGCGCGGCTCGGGGGCTCCGCCGGAGGAGGTCTCATCGTCGCTAAACGCGATGAGCTGGCGCTCCGGTGCTGCTTCGGCTGAGAGACGGTTGGCTGGACGTTGGGGCTGGCGGCGGTGGCGTGCCAGCCGGTTGGCGATGGCAGAGCGCTGCACAGGGCGCTGTGTTGGAGCGGGCTCCTGCTGGGGCTGTTGCGGCTTCTTTCTTCTTGGGCGCCGGTGCCTTGGCTGCTCGGCCGCACTGTACCGAGCGGTGGGGTGGGACCGCGCCAGGCAGATCGTGCAGTAGACCTGGGCGCGGGGTACCTGCTGACGCTGCTGTGGGGCCATCGCCAAGGACGCACGGCAATACCAAATGCCGTGTAGGTGGTGGCACAGCCGGCATTGCTGGATTGGCTGCTGCTTTTTGGTGGCCCTGCAAAAAACCATAAAAACGTATCACTAAACCATAATAGTGAGTGGGTAGAGAATGAGAATGTGTGTGGGAAGAATAAGCAGGGCAATGAGTCGAGTTTAGGAAGCTATTATGGGGCATAGCTTCACTACTGGTCTTGTAAAGATGCCAGAGTCGGTGCGGATATCCACGACACGGACGTGATTGTCGGGACCACGATGTATCTTACGAATGCGGCCGAGCCGCCATTCATTAGGGGGAAGCAGATCGTCTTTAATTACGACCATTTCATTTTCTTCCACTTCTCTCTGCGGATGCTTCCACTTGTAACGTTTGTGGAGATCCTTGAGATATTCGTCCATCCATCGTCGGGCAAATTGATGATGGAGGACTTTGAGTTTTCCCATCGGTTAATTAGGGGTAGCTCGGAGCACTTGGGTTCGGGGGGGCGGCGAGAGGAGCGCCTCGGAGAAAGTGGGCAGGGGTCAGAGACACTAAATCGCTAGGGTCTTGCGATTGAGGAGAGAGTGGACGTGAATTAAGCGTCCCTTCAATTCTAGTAAGAAGAGTCTTAAACTCTTCGTATGTGAACTTATGAGAGCCGGCTACCTTTTTAAGGTGGGTCTTGAAGCTTTTGACTGCCGACTCTCATAGTCCTCCCATGTGGGGGGATGAATTGCCACTCGACGCCCTGAGGACCGTATCGGTCGAGAATATCTTGGGCGATTTCCTTTGAGAATTTGGCAAAGTCTCTGGACATGGGACGTTGAGCACCGACTAACGTTTTGCCGTTGTCGGTCATGATTTTGAGAGGTAGCCCTCGTCGACCGGTGAATCGGGCGAATGCTGCACGGAACGCTTCGGTTGTAAGATCCGAACAGAGTTCGAAGTGAACGGCTTTCGTGGAGAAGCAAACGAACTCTGCAACATAGCCCTTGAGGTAGGTTGAGCTACGGAGCATGGAAGCTTTGATCTGGAATGGACCGGCAAATTCGATTCCAGTTGTGGCGAATGGGATGGTAAGTGTGCATCGTTCGGGGGGCGCGCTGCCATGATCTGCGTTCGTAGCCTTTGTTTGTGGATGACACACGTTTTGCACTGAATGCACTTTTTGACCTGCGGCTTTAGGCGCGGAATGTAGTATTCCTGCCGAACCATACGGAGCATGAGTCGTTGGTCCGCATGCAGTAATAGCTTATAAAGGAATTGAAGAAGCAAACTGCAGTAGCGGGACTCTGGGGGGGAGAATAATGGGGTGTCGTTCATTATACGACTATACCGCATTGGCGAGTCTGCCATTGACTCGCATCACCTTCTGTTTGTCTAAGAAGGGATTGAGTACCTAGAAAGAACTTTTCTTGGATATGGAAAGGGAATGAGAGAGCGCTTGTCGTTCTTGGGGATAGTGGGAACTTTGCGCGAGAGTTATAAGGCGTTTCTTAACAAATGCGAACTCTGCTTGGGACAACAGTGTTCCGTATATGGGGTTATGTTGACGACGGGAAGAGATGTCGTTATGAACAAATCGGAACATGTATGCGATTACTCGCAAGGCTCGATAGAAGCTGGAGAACCGATCGAGGATGTCCGTTTGCTCTTCGAGAAGGTGGTGGCAGTCGATCTCTCGTTGTTCCGGGGTTGGAACTTTACAAGAATGACCCTTTGGCCAAGCATCGGACGCTTGCTGCAACAATTTGGGGCCATTCCACCACAGAGAGTGATCTTTGAGATCTTGCGGCTTGCATCCGCGCGTTCCTAAGTCCGCGGGATTTTCAGCGCTTGGGACATGTCGCCAGGGGGCGTTGTGCACATTTTGACGTATTTGAGTCGTGCGATTGGCAACATAAGTTTTCCAGGTGCAAGGTGGTTTTTCCAACCAAGCAAGGACAATTTCAGAATCGGTCCATAAATGGATTTCCGATTTGTCGAACCCGAGGTGAGAGCGCAGGGATTTGATGAGCTGGGAGAGTAAAACTGCTCCGCAAAGCTCTAATGGCCAAACTCCATAAAGCGCGTTTCAGGCGTTCAGGGTTTGTCGTGTTATGGCGTTTCTCGCGTTATTCGCGTTGCAAATGGTCAAACTCCATAAAGCGCGTTTCACGCGTCAGCTTCTTCTTCCTACGTCAGCTGATGCTAATTTTCAATTGGCAAACTGCTGTTTGATTTCGTTGTGAATTGTGAAAAACAACGAAAAGAAATTGTTATACGACGTTAAAGACTTTATAGAATTTACTGATGTCATTGTAAACACACTAAATGCATATCGAACATTGCAAAAAATAAAAAAAAGTTGCAGTTGAATTCAATTTGTTTTAATAAACTTTACGCATTCGTTTATTTTTAAACTTTATTCGACACACGTGTCAGCACACTGTCGTCGTCACAGGAAAAGTGAAGATGGCCGATCCTGCGGTCAGCACCGAAGCCGTATTCCTGAACTCCGGTGCTGCCAAGTTATTTAACTTAAACTACTTAAAACTAAGCCGTTGCCATTAGGAAACATCTTACAACTACTACTTAGAACTATGGCGTTGCCATTAGGAAACATCTTATAACTCGGGCAACCTGACAACTTATCGTCCCGATAATTAGCCTACCGTATTGCCCGAATCCCTTTCAATGGAAACCTTTCGGCTTTGAGATCCACCTACGTATTCGATTCGCCTCCACCACTCCATCATACGGCAGTTGAGTCAATTGGCAGTTATCAATATCACGTACGACGTAACGGTCGTTTCCTAAGCTGTCGTGAATTACATACGGGCCTCTATACTTGGGTATGAACTTTTTATTCGTACCGACGACAGTGTCAACGTTCCGAACCAACGGCACCTACGTCATATTTCTTAGCGTCAGTACTATGCTCGAGAAAATACTTTAGATTACGTTCCTGTGCTTCCTCTATCGCCTGCGATGCTTTTGAGCGTATGTCCACTAGATCCCTAGTAACGTCATTCTTTTCGTCAAGATATTCCGTCAACTCGTCAATCACGGCACCTCGCTGTTCCACACCAAACAACAGGTTACTCGGAGTAGTTTTCGTGGCACTGTGAACTGAGTTATTCAGCCCTATTCCGAGTGTCGTGAGTCGTTTTTTTCGACTGTCGTTTTTTTAGTCGTATCGTTTTTTTCGACTGTCGTTTTTTGAGTCGTATCGTTTTTTTCGACTGTCGTTTTTTGAGTCGTGTCGTTTTTATTTTGGTATTCCCGAAAATTTTCGACACGACAGCTTTTGTACAAGATTGAATGAGCATAAAATGATTGATGAGATTCTTCTTGTTGAGCTGTAAACAGAGTGATCTTTCAACTGTATGAGTATGTCCTTGATGAGTTGGAGCCAAATTAAAAAGGCGAGTGCGATTATCCGCGATACCTGCGGCAATAAAATTTGCAACAACATTACGTGTTTTAGCAGAGGGCGGCTATCAGCTTGGGGCCGACAACGACTTCAAGTTGGGCCTAGCGCAGCCGACTCTTTCGAAGTGCTTAACAGAAGTGGCCACAGCTTGCAAGGCGTTTTATGCCCCAAGTGGATACAGTTTGAGATTAGTGACCAGGATAAACGTGAAGCAATGCAATTCTTTTACACAAAAACTAATTTTCCTGATGTTATTGGGTGTGTCGATGGCACTCAAATTGCGATTCTGTCACCAAGAACAGACCCCCATCTGTTTTAGAATCGGAAAGGGTTATATAGTAAGTGGCTGAACGCAATGGTAGTATCACGTTATCTATATATATAAAAGGAAGTGGCAGTATGTGAGTAAGCGATTAACGCTCAAACGGAACGACCGATTTTCATTTTCTCTTTCGACAAAGGCCATTGTGCGGCTATTGAATAAGGGTTCGTAGCACCGCCAATATAATTTAAATATGGTTCAAGCGCAGTCCATTTATTTACTGAAACTTAGCAGCAACATTGCTGATTTGTGGGGTAGTACTAAATAAAATAGATGTGTAAACTATGTAATACCACAAAAGAAATAGTATACCTTTTTTTCTGTGGTAATACTCTAACTAGACTAATTTATCTATTTGTGACTGATTTGTTACTTTTAGCTAAAATTATTGCATTAAGTAGTGATAGAAAAAATATAAATGAATTTTCTAAATAAACAAGTACTTAAATACTGACCATTTTGCAAAAAATTCACCCAATTTTTCGGTTTCAACTGCCTGTCGTGAAGAAAAGTGCCTACGACTCGAATCAATGAATTTTTCTGTCGTATGTCGTTTTGAAACGACAAGGGGAATACCAAATCGTAATAGATTTAGTCGAAATTTGTGTCGAAACGACAACGAGAATGCGACTTGTCGAAATTTTCGACGAACGACTGTCGTTTCGATAACGGGAATAGGGCTGATTGATAGCATGTTCGACCTGTAGTAATCGGCTACACCTATCAGTATGTGTAAGTGGATCGCTTATTTTGCCTAGCATGGTTTTGATTACTCGATTCACTCTTTCTACCTGCCCGTTGGCCTGCGGAGATGCCACAGCCACTTTTACATGTTTAATATTATGCTTCAGCACGTATTCCCCAAATTCGAGTGACGTGTAGCAAGTTCCTCTATCGGATATTATCCGTTTGGGTCGACTATAGAAGTTGAAGTATTTGTCCAACGCGGCAGTAACCTCTCTCGTGCTAGTCGAATTAGTAGGATATAATTTTACAAACTTCGTAAAAGCGTTAACCACGACCAAAATGTGTTTCCTCTTCGATAATACATTTCAGACAATTTCTTACAAAGGCTTCTATCTTGCGGCGCATGCTCGGAAACCAGTAGTGCAGTCGAATCTTCTGGTAATATTTTTCAACCGCCTGGTGGCCTAACTTCTCATGTATCAAACGTATTACATTTTCTTCCATTTCACTCGGTACGTACAAGAGTTTCCGACCCGATTCAATAACTTTATAAACTACGCCGTCAACTAAGTCAAAATCCTTCATCTCCCTGGTTTGTAGTTCATTGCGTACACCCCTTATCGATTCGTCGCGCTCTTGGGCTATTTGTATCTGGAAGTCTACGTCGTTAACGTCTGTAACCATGGCGACATGGCATCTACTTAGGGCGTCCACATGACCCATGGATGCACCTCCGCGATGTTGTAACCTGTAGTCATAGTTCTGCAGCTCCAAAGCCCATCTAGCAATTCTCGGATTAACCTGCTTCCTTTCCAAAGTCAGCGTCAGAGAGTTACAGTCGGTTACTATCTTGAAAGATATACCCTCTAGGTAAACTCTAAATCGTCTTAAAGCATAAATGATGGCCAGCGCTTCTAACTCAAAGCTGTGATACTTAGACTCGGCAGCAGAAGTGGTTTTAGAGAAATATGATATTGGATGAAATTTGTCATCATTCTGTCGCTGCACTAACACAGCACCGAAATCGGCAGAACTAGCGTCACAATGAAGCTCCGTTTCCCTTTCGGGGCTATAAATAGCTAAAACCGGTGCTTCCGTCAGTTTGGCTTTTAACTCGTTAAAGGCTGCAATGAAGTGATCATTAACTATAAAGTCGGCACCCTTTTTCAACAGATCCCTTAATGGTTTAGCTATAGTCGAAAATGATTGTCCAAAGCGGCGAAAATATGAAAAAAGACCTAAGCCGGACTGCAATTCCTTCTGATTGGTCGGCAGCGGGTACTTTCTAATAGCTACCACATGACAATCACTCAATGTTATACCTGTGGCCGTTACCTTGTAACCCAAATATTCTATTTCGTTATAGCAAAACTTACATTTTGGAAGATTTAATTTCAATTTTCTACTTGTAATGCGTTCCAAAACTAAACGCAACGTTTGATTATGGCCCTTAAAGTTCTCGGCAGCAATTAGTATATCGTCCATATAGATTACGATTTTCTTAGCGTCGATGAGATCACGGAAAATATCATTGATGAAACGTTGGAATACGGCCGGCGCATTTTTAAGCCCAAACGGCATTTTTACATATTCGTACTGACCGTCAGGGGTCACAAAAGCGGTGTATGGTATGGAATCAGCCGAGATGCTAACGTGATGAAACCCACTTTTTAGGTCCAGAACGGAAGAGTATCGTTTACCCTCTAAATATTCTATACAGTCCTCAATGAGCGGCAGCGGATAGTTATCCCGTACAGTTATCTTATTAAGTCCCCGATAATCTACACACAGTCGTGTTTGGCCATTTTTCTTCTTCACCAAAACAATAGCAGACGCGTACGGAGAGTTACTTGGCCTAACAATGCCCTCCTGTTGCAATTCTTTTACTATTTCTCTAACCTCTGTCCGTTCCTTGTAAGATAATCGTCTAGGGCTACAATAAAAGGGTACGTCAGAACTTAAATGAATCTTCATCTCATATTCGTAAGGGGTGACGGAAATATCTTTCGGCACTAAATTGCAATTCGTTATTAACTCTATAAGTTTCTCACGTTGTACCCGGCTTAATTCGAAATTTACGTCAAATTCTTGGTCATCAAACGGAGTATTAATATTATATATATACGGTACGTCGTCACTGACACTACGGTTTATTGACTCAACCGACCCAGCTGTCGCAGAATTCTGAATAGTTCGGCAGTAGTCGGCAACGCAAGTATTCGTATTTCTCAAAAGGTTGTGTTTACTTAGGATTCGTAAGGAGTCGATCGATTCGGAGGAGCCAAGGCTAACTTCATTTTTGATTTCTAGCAGTTGCGTCTTAGAATAACGCAGTTTTGATTTTGTTAATTGAATGTTAAAAGCCCGTAAGAAATTTCGTCCTAAAATAACAGGTACATACAGCACGTCGTCGGGTACTATTACAATGGAAATTCGTTTTGTTTGTTTTAAAAATTGTATTCGGCAGTGGCTCTCAGCCAAGACATGGATAGTGTGCCCACCCACGGCACGATATTTCGACTGGTTGACTTGTCCGCAGGACTGTCGTACGAAACTAGTTGGGCTACCCGTGTCAAACAAGGAGAAAAAATTAATAAATGTTTGCCTCCTAACCGAAACGACTCCAAAGGCAATACTTACATGATTAAAATTGTTAATGGAGTAATAATCGTCCTCCTCGGCGGCGATAACGGCAGCGGCAGATGGCTTCAGGACTTTCTTGGGGTTTGGGCACGAACGGTGATCGTGGCCCATTTCCCAGCAACGGAAACATGATCCGTTCCGACGTAGCGGATACGGGCACTGCGGCTTAATATGGCCCCGCTGCGAACAATTGTAGCACAGCGGCTGCTCCGGCCCCGCGGACCCTAGTGGAGCGGATGTTCGTCTGGCTGGCGGAACGTTGGTTGGCAGTTATGTGTCGCGGCGTTCCGTCGGTGCTGTCTCGACCAGTTTTCGCTGATGCCTCTTTACCAGCATCTTCAGTTCGGCGACGCTGTTGGCCCCGACCAGCAGCCCAACGCTGCGCACCCCATGGCCAATCCCTTCGATGATAAAATCGACGAACGTCGGACCGCATCGCGATGGCCTGCATCTCTAGGATGTAGTGGTGCAGCGACTCCTCCTTCTTATTCCAGCGCCTCTGCCGCAGCGTGCGGTAAACATCCTGACGCGAAACGGGAACGTCAAACTCGGCGATCAGAGCGCCCCTCAGGTCATCGTACGATAGTGCGGCCGTCATTGGCAAGAAGACCCGCGCCGTGCCCGTTAGCGAACGGCGCAGGCAGAGCAACTTGAAGTTCTCATCGGCGTTTGTGGACAACATGAGCTCTTCGAAGTCGCGTATGAAGTGCCCCACGGCATGGGCGGCGTTATCCCCACTAAATTTAGGGATAGCGTGCTCGACGTCGGTGAAGCTCGGCAATCGCTCCTGTGTTGGAGTCGGGGCGGGACTCTCCAGCTCGCGGATTTGACGCCGCAACTCGAGAACCTCCCGTCGCTTCCTTAACATCGCCAGTTCTTCGTCAATGGTGTTGTAGTAGTCGGCATTGCCATCTAGAAAAAGCGTCGCCATCTTGGCAACGCGATGTAGCGTGAGCGTGGTAATTGCGTCGTGTTTTATCGCCTGCTGTACTACACCCGAGACCGTAGTTTCGGTCGGTAGCGGCGCTGTTGGTTGCAGCGGCAGCATTGGCGGCAGCAGCGGTGTTGGCTGCAACGGCAGCGTTGGTGGCAGCGTCGGTGTTGGCTGCAGCGGCGGCATTGGCGGCAGCAGCGGTGTTGGCTGCAACAGCAGCGTTGGTGGCAGCGGCGGTGTTGGCTGCGGCGGTCGGCTCGCCGTCGGTGTCCAGCGGAGCACCCACTACTTGCAGCACAAGTTTACGGAGCTGACCCATCGTGGCCGTTCCGGGAAAATCAACACCGGCCTTCGCCAGTGTCTCCGCCATTTCCCACTCTTTCATTCCGTTGATGTTGGCTGCAGCAGCAGTGTTGGTGGTGGCGGCAATGTTGGCTGCAACGGCAGTGTTGGCGACAGCAGCAGTGTTTGCTACAGCGCACAGTGGGGTATTGACCATTGAAAACGGCGATCAATTCTCCTGAGCTATTAAAATGAATGTAAAAAAGTTTTTTACATAGATGAAACATATATAAGAGAAATTGAAAAAAAAAATTGTTGTTGTTGTTTTTTTATTAAATTTATTAAATTTAAGTAAATATTTCATGTTTTGGGCTTTTCACACTAGAATTATTAAATGTCATCGCTATTATTATCATCATTATCATCATCATCGTCATCATCATCGTCATCGTCATCATCATCATCATTATCATCATCATCATCATCATCAAACGCAATATCATTACCAGACTGGAAATTAGTATTTTTTGTTGAAGTTTTTACAGATGGTGATTTTAAAAGTTCAATAGCTGATAGTGGTAGGTGTTGAATCTTTTTTAGGAAGTTTCCTTAAACTTGATAAAATTGGATCGGAAGCAACAAGAAATCGATGCCAAATATCATGATTGGTTTTTTCTCTGCTAGTCTTGCGTGTAAAATGTTCTCTGTATTTTTCAAATTCTTTATTCAGTGCTTCTTGAGCTTCCTCATTTAATTGGCCAATTGGTAACAGAGCGTGGTGTATTATTTCTGGCCCATGAATTAGAAATTTGTGCACCATAGGTGGCATATTGCACCATGGATACTACTTTGATACAAAATATTTCACAGTATCATGTACGAAATTTCGAAACTTTGCAATATCTACCTCATGGCCACAAGAAACCACTATCAGTATAACGTGCAACCTTTTTATCAAGTTCAAGTCAACATTCGTGATTTCAGACGATAGCTCTACGTTTCGAAAGAACCTTCTTGCCGTATTTCAATCATTTGAGTTGCCGAATCCGGGTTTCGGTTGATCAACAATCAAACCTGCTTTCTCTCTGAATCCCTTTTGAATATTTTGTTTTGTTTCGTTAACAATTTTCTTCTCGTTTTCTGACCTTACTTGCCATTTTTTGTATTGGTAATTTGTACGATAAATGAAGAAGATATTCAAAAAATCGTATCCAACCATGAAGTACTGACAGTCCAAAACAAAGATTAGTAGCATAATGCTACTTTTATCCTTCTACTTCTATCTAAATCTATCTATCTAAATATATCAATGGCAGTGTCACTTTAACTCGGAATGTCAAAATATTTGATTAAATCAGAATTTATACGAATTTCATTAAATTTTTTTTTACGAAGGTACAATAAAAGTATTAACAAAACAAATATGCCCAACCTTATTTGTAGTGTTCTGCAATAGAATAACAAAAACAAAACAGAAACACATGATAACAACAACATTCATTACTCCATGAAGATCAATCGAAATCACACATTTTGGCACTGACTTTGAAGCACTAAAACTTAAATATTTCAGAAAATGCACAAAAGTGCACTTTAATTTTTTGCAATATAGTAGTCAAATATATGTTCTTTACATATCATATAAAATTATTACGGCCTTTCACAGCCAAAGTAACTATATGTCTACCTATATCCTTTAAATATGTACAATTTTAAGACTATAACTAACAAATTTTTATAAATTATTAATACACATATTCTACAAACATAATTTTGTTTAAACATTAGTACAATACCTGAGGTTGAAGGTTCCATATTAAAAAAAATTAAGTTTTGCAAGAATGATATTAAAAAAAGCACTTCAAATCACTGGCAAATGCGTAACGCGCTCTAAACACAACGGAGCAATGAACAAATATGCATTTTGCAAAGCGCACTGTGACAATACCGTTCAATGTAGATCATTTATTTTTTCACCCAGTGATGCACAATTTTATCTACTTTTCCCCCATACCAAATGTTATCAAGATATTTGAATTTCATTTTTTGAATTAATCGCCATTTTGGGCATCAAATACCCCACTGTGCAGCGGCGGTGTCAGCTGCAGCGGTGTTGGCTGCAACGGCAGCGGCAATGTTGGCTGCAACGGCAGTGTTGGCGAGAGCAGCGGTGTTGGCTGCAACGACAGCGGCGGTATTGGCTGCAGCGGTTGGCTCGTCGGCGGTGTCCAGCGGAGCACCCATCATTTCCGCCATTAGCTTGCGGAGCTGACCCATCGTGGCCGTTGCGGGAAAATCAATTCCGGCCTTTGCCAGCGCCTCGGCCATTTCCCACTTTTGCATCTGACTCATTTTTTTTTTATTATTATTGGCACGTGTTTTACAGTAACCCCACACTTGAGTTTTAATAAACTTTACACAACTTTTATTTTTAAACTTTATTCGACACACGTGTCAGCACACTCTCGTCGTCACAGGAAAAGTGAAAATGGCCGATCCTGCTGGTCAGCACCGATTTTGTGAAAAAGAAAAATAAATATGTATGCATGTGTATGTGTATAAATGTATGTGAAACTGAAAAATAAATATGTATGGGTATAATTGTATGTCAAAATAATTGTTTTTGAATGTATAATATTTGTTAATTTTGTTAGTTAATTTACTACAATGTCTTCGGTTTGTAAGGGAAAACAAAAAAAAATTTTTAATTTAGTACACAGGTCAAAATAATTGTTTTTGAATGTATAATATTTGTTAATTTTGTTAGTTAATTTACTACAATGTCTTCGGTTTGTAAGGGAAAACAAAAAAAATTTTTTAATTTTGTACACAGGTGGGATGTCTTTGTCCCACTGTAAAGCGGACGCGCAGTGAACGTTTGTTATGTACAATTGAAAATTTCCTAAGTCGAAAATTTTCAATGTGCTTGGGACAGGTCTTGTTGTCCCACTGTAATATATATATATATATATAATTTTGAAACCGCACCAGTGACGTCATACAAAATTGCTTCCTATTGGCTGAAAATGTTGATTGAATTTTGGAGAGAGAAACACAGTGGGGCAAAATTAAATATTTGTTACTTCATTATTTTTTTCCATTTTCAATTCCCTTCTTAATTCCAGTAAATTTACCCTTACCGATAAATATTGAGTATTTTCCGTTCGAAGTCGTTTTGGGTGAAGTGCAGCGAGTAAAATCTTGCCGTTTGAACATTCAAATAAGTCTCCCGGCCACAGAACTTCACTCAACGCTGTATAAGGCTTGCATCCTTGGGGAACCGGAAGAAGAGCATATATATGCATATATATATATATATATTCCATTTGAAAAGCAGTTCACCACTCATGTACCTTTTTTTCATTATTTTGTGTACACAGGCCCACTGCACACCGCATGATTCTCTTCTTTTTTGCTTTTTTTCTTTTTTTGAAATTTTTCCGCGATATTCTCACTACACGCACTTTTACAGCAAGGACTTTTTAAACCCAAAATTATTTAATTATTTTAACAATAAACAATGAAAACAATTAAGCAAAAGCGGCACGATTTACAAAAAACGAAGTATTTGTGAATACAAAATTTTCAACCAATGAAATCAAAACACGAAATCTGAATTGAATTGCAGGGTTTCCTCCCGAATTTCACTTGTTTTATTTGTGTTATTTATATGAACGAATTATACGAATTTATATTTAATTTTGTAAAGATATACAAATTTCTATTAAACTGTTATGTAAGTATATGCATATATAGGGGCTTAAGTATAAAGAAAGCCATATATTTGCTCAAAAGAGTAAAGCAAAATGTAAGTTCAAAATAAAAGAGTTTAAAAAGTACTGATGGAAACCCTACATATTCTCCGATGACGTCACTGATGCGGTTTAAAATTGATTTTCTCTCGGAAGGCGCAATCTCTGTATTCAATGAATCTTGTATGCACTTGGGCCAAGCAGCTGAATTGCGTGCTGCCAAGTGCGTGCGGATATAGCACAAAGGGAAATGCGGAAACATGTGCAGAAGTGAGCGCGCAGAATGTACACAGCAGCTGGGCTGTTTGCTGCTGATCTTGTGTACAAGCGCAGAGAAAACAAGGAGAAATAGTGTGTGCGAATTTAGCACAAAGAAAAGTGCGTGAAAAAGAAAAAGCGGGGAAACGTGCAATAAGTGCGCACAAGGAAAAGTGCGAAAATGGGGAATAGCGATAATTGTTATGTGCTCTGGAAATGTGCAAAATATAACTTCGCAATAGCGGAACTGCTTTTTGCGGAATTTTTTTGATCCGGTTGATTATTGTATATATATATTGATACGATGAGAAATTCTGTGCCGCACTGTACAGGAATGCCTTTCTCCGCACGAATGTTTTCCAAGCATACTTTTAGGCATGCACTGTGAAGTACAGCAAAACTGTTATAAATTCGCTTGGTATAGTCCGATATGGCAAGGATGGTTCTCGAAGAAATGGACTGTGCGAGAATGGTCGAGCGCTTTCCAATTAGAACTTGCAAGAAACTTCGGCGCGATAAAAAGACTGGTATAAAAGCAGCAGTGGCAGCGCAAGGGGTCGAGTCTGTGTTGAGCAAGCAATGGGGAAACATGCAATAGTAGTAGTGTAAAGTAGAACAAGTGCAAATTTGTAAATAAAGCGATTGTCAGTTTTGACTACGTTGCGCTGGATAACTGAAGTTGTTTTATTTTCATATACAATCAAAACGAACCGTCGATAACGAACTGGGGAATTTCGTAACATTTGGTGTCAGAAGTGGGATTGTATTACTGAAGATAAAATAAAATTATAAAAACGCAGACATGGTTAAGCTGGAGCTGCTGAAGGTTGACCAGCTGAAGAAGGAGCTGGCTGCCTGGAATTTGCCGACTGCTGGCGGAAAGGTGGAGTTGCAACTGCGCTTGCGAGAGGCGTGTGAATCACGAGGCATCGATTGGGCTGCACACGAGTTCGGAACGCAAGAACAAGAGGCGTCAGCCAAGGTGGAGGAGTCGCCTGCTGGTGCTGCGTCATTGCAAAGTACTACTGCAGTGGCTGCGCCACTACAAGCATTGGACATGAGCCAGTTAATGGTTGCACTTAAAGGCATGTTTGAGACTTCCAACCGTGAAATGGCAGCCAAAATGGAAACTACGAATCAAGAAATAGCGAAAATGGAATCGGCGAACCGAGAAGTAGCAGAGCGAATGGAAACCAAACTCCAGGAAAATGCGGAAATATTGGAAAATGCTAATCGCGAGTTGTCCAGCAAACTTCAGGAAAATTCTGCGCGCTTGGAGCAGAAAGTGGAAGAGATTTCGGACAGGATTAATGTGAAAGCTGAGCACCTGGAGACGCGAGTAGAACATTTAGACAAACGAGTTGACAGTCTAGAGGAGCGGCTTAAAGAGGTACAGCTGCGAGCAAGAGTGCAGTCGGTTGAGGAAAGTTTTGCCATAGCAGTGCCTACTTATGATGGTACTACGTCGTTCGACACATTCAAACTACAATTCGATATGGCTGCTTTGGAGAGTCAGTGGACCGATGTTAGGAAAGGTCGGAGACTGATACTGGCTCTAAGAGGTCCGGCGGCTGAGGTAATAAAAACAGTTCCGGAAGGTTTGAGAGGTGATTACGAGACCGTCATAAGGGCGCTGGCAGCCAGATACAGTGACGAGCACAACAAAATGCTGTATTATTGCAAGCTGAAGAACCGCTGGCAAAGAGCAGACGAGGCGCTGCAGACGTATGCAGTAGACATTGAGCGGCTCGTACAGTTGTGCTACCCGAAATTCGGCGCTGATTATCTCGAGAGGATGAAGATTGAGGCGTTTATTGAAAGCGAGCTATGGTCTACGGGCTAACTCAGAGGGGTTCCAAGAAGGCGATCTGGTAATGCTTTACAACCCGCAGCGCAGGAAAGGTTTGTCTCCAAAGATTCAAACGTCATGGGAAGGACCGTACAAGGTCGTGACCAGGATTAATGACGTGGCACGTGACAGTGATACGATGAGAAATTCTGTGCCGCACTGTACAGGAATGCCTTTCTCCGCACGAATGTTTTCCAAGCATACTTTTAGGCATGCACTGTGAAGTACAGCAAAACTGTTATAAATTCACTTGGTATAGTCCGATATGGCAAGGATGGTTCTCGAAGAAAAGGACTGTGCGAGAATGGTCGAGCGCTTTCCAATTAGAAGTTGCAAGAAACTTCGGCGCGATAAGAAGACTGGTATAAAAGCAGCAGTGGCAGCGCAAGGGGTCGAGTCTGTGTTGAGCAAGCAATGGGGAAACATGCAATAGTAGTAGTGTAAAGTAGAACAAGTGCAAATTTGTAAATAAAGCGATTGTCAGTTTTGACTACGTTGCGCTGGATAACTGAAGTTGTTTTATTTTCATATACAATCAAAACGAACCGTCGATAACTGGGGAATTTCGTAACAATATATACAATATTCAACGGTCAAATAATTGGGTGGGAAATTGGTTATTTTTTTGTAAATGTTTGAAATATAACTGTATATATTGGTTAGTGTATGTGTTGTTAATTTTTAATACAAAGTTTTTCGGGCTTATCTTATTGGGCCCAATGCCCGAGTATGGGGATCTCCTCTATGTTTTGTTAATGTCCATCCAACGTTGTGTTGTGATGCTGATGTAGTCTGCCCTTTTCGTCTGCGTTGTGTGTGTGTTATTGTTGTTTGTGCCAAAGTATTTTTGAGGGTGTAGTTGGGTTTATGTCTTGAGTGAATGTAATGAAAGCTTTTCTTTTAGACATCTTTGCTTCTCTTTTGAACTTCGCATTAGCGCGTTTATAGTTTATAACATTAGTTTGGGATGGGTTTCTTTTCAATAGTTTCCATAAATTTTGTTTTTCAGTTTTTAGGAGTGCGAGTGTGTTATTCCACCAATAAACGGTTTTTTTATGATAGGAATTGTTAGTATGTGGAATTGCTTGATTAGCACAGAACTTAATTTTTCTTAGTAAAGAAGCTGCTTTATGATTTATGTTTTCGGTTTCCGGTAATGCGGTTAGTTGTTCGTCTATGGCTAGTTGGAATTTTGGCCAATTGGCCAATTCAATTTTAAATTTGCTTTTTTTGTAGTTAACATTTGCGTTGTTGCTATTGAAAAGGGTTATGTATATAGGGAAATGATCGCTGCCATGCAAGTTTTTGCTAACATTCCATATATTTATTGGTGGGGTGCACAGTGTAAGGTCTACGTGTGTGAAAGAGGAATGGGTCCAAAAGTGAGTGGGAGAGTTGTCATTTAATAATATGAGATTTGCTTTTTCTATAAATTACAAATTGTTATTAAAAAAATTACACTATTCAAGAAATCCTTACCTTGGGGTGCAACGTGTCGTTGTAAAAAGGACATAGCCTCAAAAAATTTCCAACTGGATCTCTGCGACTCCAGTCCACTTCCCGGCTTCGGCTTCATTGTGGCTTCTTTCACGAACCGGTCACGGAGAGACCTCCACCGACTCTGGCATTGTTCTACTGTAAATATGTAATTAAAAGAATAATAAATACAATAATGTAAAAAAGAAATAAATCTACAGCACTTACCTGTTGCGCCAGCAGCAACCGCTACGGAAAGCCAAGCTTTTTCTTTCGCAATCTTGTTTCTATACACTTGAGTTGCCTTGTCAAAAGGGCAGACATGCTGCTGCACCGCTTCTATTAAGTTTTCTTCAAACATTTCGGCAAAAAATTAAAATAAACCTAATTTCTGCTTCGAACGAATAAAATTTAAATGACAGAAAACAGAAAAGAGAAAAGAGAAACAGAAAACAATTAACCGTTATTTGTCAAAGTATTCAACGTACGGCAAAAGTTGAAAGTTGCTCAATTTTGTGCGGTACGTCAACGTATCCGTTCATACATTCAACTTAGCTGTCAGTTGAATACTTCGCTCTCACGTACGCAACAGATTCTATGGGCCGCAGCCCATATTTCGTTTTTATATAATTAAAAGGCTGAATAAAACCACTCTTTTGTTCAATGTAAAATATATTGTGTTATTTGTTTGTAGCTGAATAAATTGGATGGGTTTGGACATAATTCATCCGCTGATCTCTTAAGTTAAATGCACTTTTCGATGCATTGTTTGATGCAATAGGCCTGTATCTTTGTAAAGGAGTAGAGACTTCTTGATGCCACAAACCTTTTATGAGGTTGTCACCTTGGTATTGGTCCACGTATTCTGCCGGGCAATAACTACCATCGTACATTTTTGCAAAATTGTGTAGTAAAACCGTAGCTTTCACAACTCTTTTGTCAGATGATGGGCTCATTTGTAAAGGCGAAAGCAAAATCCTCCAGCGAGCAGCTAAAATGCCGAAAGCAATTTCTATTACACGACGAGCCCGTGATAATCGCTTGTTGAATAATTCGCGTGCAGGTGATAAGTTGAATCCTAAATGAAATATAAATCGTTTGAGAAAACTGAGATCAGCTATTTATGGGTTTCGCACAAACCTGGATAGGGTCGCATTAAATACGGTTTTAATGGAAACGCTGCATCACCAACCAAAAAATAAGGGAATTTCACATTGCTGTCTGGTAGTGCATCATCTGCCGGCAGTCCCAATTGTCCATTCAATAAGCGCTGTCCGAAACCCGAATTCCACAAGACTCCACCGTCACTTTGTGAGCCATAAGCTCCAATGTCAATGCAGGTGAATGTGTAATTGGCATCACATACTGCTAGCAGAACAATAGAATAATTTCCTTTATAATTATAAAATTGCGAACCCGAATTGGCTGGACAAGTTATGCTAATGTGTTTGCCGTCAATGGCACCAACACAGTTTGGAAAATTCCACATGCTGTTGAAGTCGTGCGCAATTCTACTCCATTCGTTGCTGTTTGGAATAGACAAATATGTAGAACCAAGGGTGTCCCAAAGCACATCACAAGTCTCTCCTATGATTCGTTTCACTATTGTGAGTCCCATTTTGAAAGATGAAGAGAACATTTGTTTACTTCCCCCGTGAGCCAAGTACCTTTAAAAATATTTGTTTAAACAACATTGTAAAGCAATAATCTATAAAGAACTTACGCAAGAGTTAGAAAAAGTCGGCATTTCGGTGAAATTGATGGCCTGTTGGAATGCTTTATCAAACCATCTTTAACCAAATTGAACAGCAAATTAAAATTATCTTTGTTAAGTCGCACAGTCTTTTTAAATTGTTCGCCATCGTTATTATACATTTCCTCAAAGCGGGAGGCAAAAAATCCGCGTATGTCGCGATTTCGGTACAACGGCCGTACCCAAAATCTTCGTTTATTTGTTATGATTTTTAGCTGATCATACGCTTCATGCAGCAATAAAACCATTACGACCAACTCAAGGACGTCGTCAATTTCCATTTTTTTTACAAATGTTTGCCAAAGCTAAAAAAAAATCACACAACTTTTGTTTTTGACACACAGAATATATTTTTTATCCGTTGACAACGCATTCATTGGGTCGAGTCTCTCCGTCATTCCGTCGCTGTTAGTTGAACACGTTGACGCAACGGATTCTATGGGCCGTAGCCGTAATTCAGCAGCGACGCAACTTCGGAAAAAACGCAAAACGAAACGACGCACAGTGGGGTATTTGATGCCCAAAATGGCGATTAATTCAAAAAATTAAATTCAAATATCTTTATAATATTTGGTATGGGGGAAAAGTAGATAAAATTGTGCATCACTGGGTGAAAAAGTAAATGATCTAGATTGAACGGTATTGTCACAGTGCGCTTTGCAAAATTCATATTTGTTCATTGCTCCGTTGTGTTTAGAGCGCGTTACGCATTTGACAGTGATTTGAAGTGCTTTTTTTAATATCATTCTTGCAAAACTTAATTTTTATAATATGGAACCTTCAACCTCAGGTATTGTACTAATGTTTAAACAAAATTATGTTTGTAGAATATGTGTATTAATAATTTATAAAAATTTGTTAGTTATAGTCTTAAAATTGTACATATTTAAAGGATATAGGTAGACATATAGTTACTTTGGCTGTGAAAGGCCGTAATAATTTTATATGATATGTAAAGAACATATATTTGACTACTATATTGCAAAAAATTAAAGTGCACTTTTGTGCATTTTCTGAAATATTTAAGTTTTAGTGCTTCAAAGTCAGTGCCAAATTTTGTGATTTCGCTTGATCTTCATGGAGTAATGAATCATGTGTTTCTGTTTTGTTTTTGTTATTCTACTGCAAGGCACTACAAATAAGGTTGGTCATATTAGTTTTGTTAATATTTTTATTGTACCTTCGTAAAAAAATGTTATATGAAATTCTTATAATTTCTGATTTGATCATATATTTTGACATTCCGACTTAAAGTGAACCTGTCATTGATATATTTAGATTTCAAACCTATTTCTAGACATATGTGTAGGCTTCTACATAAGGATAGAAGTAGAAGGATAAAAGTAGCGTTATGCTACTAATCTTAATTTTGGACTGTCAATTCTGCATGGTTGGATACGATTTTTTGAATGCCTTCTTCATTTATCGTACAAATTACCAATAAAAAAATGGCAAGTAAGGTCAGAAAACGAAAAAAAATTGTAAACGAAACAAAAAAAATATTCAAAAGGGATTCAGAGAGAAAGCAGGTTTGATTGTTGATCAACCGAAACCCGGATTCGGCAACTCCAATGATGGAAATACGGCAAGAAGGTTCTTTCGAAACGCAGAGCTATCGTCTGATATCACGAATGTTGACTTGAACTTGATAAAAAGGTTGCACGTTATACTAATAGTGGTTTCTTGTGGCCATGAGGTAGATATTGCAAAGTTTCGAAATTTCGCACATGATACTGCGAGATCTTTTGTATCAAAGTATCCATGGTGCAATATGCCACCTAAGGTGCACAAATTTCTAATTCATGGGCCAGAAATAATACACCACGCTCTGTTACAAATTGGCCAATTAACTAAGGAAGCTCAAGAAGCACTGAATAAAGAATTTAAAAAATACAGAGAACAGAGAGAAAACCAATCATGATATTTTGCATCGATTTCTTGTTGCTTCCGATCCAATTTTATCAAGTTTAAGGAAACTTCCTAAAAAAAAGATCCAACACTTACCACTATCAGCTATCGAACTTTTAAAATCACCATCTGTAAAAACTTCAACAGATAATACTAATTTCCAGTCTGGTAATGATATTGCGTTTGATGATGATGATAATAATAGCGATGACATTTAATAATTCTAGTGTGAGAAGCCCATAACATGAAATATTTACTTAAATTGAATAAACTTAATTAAAAAAACAACAACGCCAATTTTTTTTTCAATTTGTATTATATATGTTTCATTTATGTAAAAAAACTTTACATTCATTTTAATAGCTCAGGAGAATTGATCGCCGTTTTCAATGGTCAATACCCCACTGTGCGACGCAAAGCGAGGTATTGGTGTATATTAAAATTACTTTATGTTAATATATCCGGTGATATTTGACTGTGCTAATACAAATGTAGTACAAAAAACAGGTGGTTCATAACTCAGCCCCCACAGTGGTTCACAGCCCAACCACGACGCCATTTTGGAAACTTTTAAAATAACGACACTTCCAATCATATTTCAACATAAACAATTATTGGATCGTAAAATAGAATCAAAATCCTAAATAAACATGTATTACACTTACCTTTTTGCAATGAAATCAGTCACTTGGATAGCACTTAAAAAAAGCAATCAAGTTTTCGCCGACGGTTTTCAAACACGATGTCTGTAGCTACCACAAGCAATACGTGTCTGTACTTCGGTGTAACCACAAGAGCAGAGTCATATCAAAAGGCAAACTTGACAGTTGATAGATTGGCGATATGTCAATTAGGCAAAGAAAAAACGGTAATGGTTCACAACCCAGCCCGTTCCCTTACTTATTTAGGGAAAACATGTCTGAAAAAGCATACGATTCCATCCTTAAACTTAGATGAAGATCCTGATATTTCGGATGAAGTAATTTTAGAACCAGATTCTTCGTTAAAACGATCCCGTTATGATAACACAGTATGCAATAATTGCGAAAAAATGTTTAAATAATTCATCATTTCAAAAACAAATACAGCGACCTATTAAAAAAATCAAAAAGCTAACGAAAAATTACGAAAAAAAGCGCCTTATTTTAAAATGTAGAAAAGTTGTTCCATGACATCAAAAATCAAATGATTCTTTAAAAAATATTAACTTTGAATCCAAAACATATTGTTAACTCAGGACCAGCCGAAAAAATATTCCGACGATATGAAATATTTCGCACAAGATATTTTTTCTATTTCACAATCAAATTATTATTTCTAAGAGATAAGCTAAATTTTAATTTTCCGCATATCAGCTCCTTAAGGGGGTCTTACTATGTAATACCTCATTTCCCGGCGCTATATTCAAAAATTGATTACTAGAAAACTACAAATGATTTCGGGAAGCAGTTTTTAGTAATGTTATTATTCATTATTGAACTTTACAGTTTTTTTGGTTTTACATAAAAATGACGTATGTGACCGTTACACGTCCTTCACTGCGTCTTCATCAAAAGTGTCCAGGGCGCACGGGGTGAACGATTTCGACCGATCAGATGATCTGAAACCAAAAAACCTTTAAAATTAGTTTTTCTCATCTCCTTGGCTATGGATGAAAAAAATGTTTAAAAAAAATCGATTTTTTGAAACTGTTACATAGTAAGACCCCCTTAAATCGGTGGGATCTAATAAAATTCAGTCAGCCCGGTATCAACAATGTGGCTTTTGAATCCATTAAGATGTTGATAGAGTTGAAAAAAACAAGCATAAAATAATATGGTTCTTTTCATGGATGAAATGGCAATACGCACGGAATTAACATACAGGGTTTTCCAACAAGAGGTGTTATTTTGGTATTCAAAGAAAAATGCAATTTTTTGAGATAAATGATCGGATGTTTATTTCATATTAAGTGAAAGGTATGCCGTTAATAATGAAAAACAACATCAGCCAAATGGCCACCACGACCTCGCTTACAGGACCATATCCTTTTCATGAAATTTTCCAGACCCAAATCGCAAAGTGGCTGCCCTATGTCCTCGATAGCCTCACGAATTCTATTTTTGAGGTCTTGAATCGACGCTGGGCTGTTGGCGTACACCTTATCGTTCACTTGGCCCCAAAGGAAGAAGTCGCAAGTTGTTAAATCACAAGATCTCGGTGGCCAATTGTGATCACCTCTTCCAGAGATAACACGGTCCGGAAACTTTTCCCGTAAAAGAGCAATGGTTTCGTTGCTTGTGTGGCACGTAGCGCCGTCTTGTTGAAAGTAAACGTTGTCCAGATCAATACCATCCAACTCCGACCAAAAAAATCATTAATCATCTCTCGATAGCGCAATCCATTCACCGTAACTTTTGATCCATCCTCATTTTCGAAAAAGTAAGGTCCAATGACCCCGCCGGACCATAAACCGCACCAAACAGTCACACGTTGAGGATGGAGAGGCTTCTCAACAATAACTCTTGGGTTTTCCGAGCCCCAGATGCGACAATTTTGCTTGTTGACGTAGCCACCCAGGTGGAAATGGGCCTCATCAGTCAAGATGATTTTTCGATGGAATTCCGGATCATTTTCATGCATTTCAAGGACCCAATCAGCAAAGACACGACGTTTTTGATGATCGGTCGGCTTGAGTTCTTGTGTTAACTGAACTTTATAAGCCTTAAGACCCAAGTCTTTATGCAAAATACGGTGTAATGACGTTTTTGGAATGTCCAATTCCAAAGAACGACGAGGAATCGACAAACCTGGGTTTTCTTCCACACTTTGGGCTACAGCAGCAATATTCTCAGTTGTTCTTGAGCGACGTGCACGGGTTTTATTCTTCACATCACAAACTTGTTCCAACAGCTCGAATTTTTCCACCAATTTCTGTATTGCGGTCCGACAAGGTGGTTCATGACGACCCAAAAATGCTTTAGTTTTGCGAACTGTGACTGCAAGATTTTCACCATTTTTGTAGTGAATTTTAATAATTTCAATGCGTTGTTGAAGCGTTTATCGTTCCATGTTTAGTAATGGCGTAGTTTCTACTTGTCAAATGTCAAAGAATAAAAGCTTTAAAAGTGACAGTTACCGAAATACCGGGTGATTCAAAATAACACCTCTTGTTGGAAAACCCTGTACAATCAAAAACTAGATTTGGTTGATGAATTCAGGCTTCGAAAGAACAAAAAAATGTGTAAGCAAGTATGTGTTTTTATAGTTAAGTCCATGTTCTCTCTAGTTGGAGTTCAACTTTAGACTATTTTGTGTCGGAAAATGGATTAACTGCCAATACCTTGTGCAAAATATTTATAGAGAATCTTACAATTATAAGCAATTTTTTTTTATTTTATCTGGAGGAAGTGAAATTTGTTGCTGAAACAAAACGAGTTTTCTTTTTCTGACAATGAAATCCTGGATAATTTTGATATACGTAAGTAAGTAGCGAGATGCACGAGATTTATTTTGTGTGTGACACATTTTGTAATCCGAAAGAGATCAACTTAGAGCTGGTTTCCATGGGATATTTTGTTGGATACGTGGCGTACTGAATCATTCCTAAAAAAAATGTAATTATGAAAATACCAGGGATAAAGTTTTGGCTGCTTCAAGTGAATATTTTATTTTTCACAAAAATCAATCAATTTCAGATTTTGGTAATGTCTTTGCTCCTTCCAATTCCCTAATGATTGTATGCATAAACATATTTAATTTTTTCATAAAATCTTCAAAGCCGAACCTGAAAAAAACGAACCTTAAATGGTTCCATGGCGAGTCTGTAACCATAGATTGACGATCTTAAATTTTCTTATTTAAGTTCTTCTACGAAAGCACTGCATGTAGACTTTGGAAAAGGGAAGTTCGAAAGAACGAAAATTGAAAATAATTGCCAATAAAAAAAATTATTATTACAAATTATTATTAATTTATAAAGGAAAAATTAACCAAAGTCAACCAAAAAAACATAGAACCTTATGATTTTTTTTAATGATGAATAAAAAATGATTGTGTAACATGTTTGCACAAGTATTTTTCTTACACCAAATTCATGGATTTCTTTACTAGTTGTCATTTGCTTGTGATTTTATAAATCAAAGCAGAAAAAGCGACGAAGCAATTACCATCAACATAAATGCTATTCCTGCCTTCATAACACAGCGCAAAAGAAACTACACCGCTGACTTTTTTCTTTTGCCAATAATAGTAATGCTATTCCCCCCAACAACAAAAGCAGCGTTCATCGTCATGTTTATCAACTGGCGCATCAGCAGCGAGAATAGGCATGAGTACAGAGCGACCTCTGCTCACATGTTAGCCCAAAGTTACAGAGATTCCTGTTGTTAGTAACAGAGGGTTCTGCTGTCAATAACATAGGGTACTACCAGCAGTACGTTTGCTTGTATGAGATGCGCGTTCTATATTACTTCATGTTCGTTGATACAGGTCTAAGTAATGTGAACAATAAAAAATAAGTTTCTGAAGTACAGGTTCCGTTTACAGTACATATTACATATCTAATGTTGTACATCAATCGAAAGGTGTGAAAAAGACCTTTCGTTTGATACCCATATATTTTAAATCGATTTAGTTTTTTTAACCGTTTAACTGCTGAGGAATGCTATCGCGCTCCTCTTATAATATCCCAAAAATGCGAAGAGCGCGATAGTGCTCCTCTTTTGTTACGCCAAGACTGCGGAGAGTGCAGTAACGCTGCTCTGAATCAGCAAAATGTGTACGTCCATTAAAGCTCGTTGCGTTTGCGGAGCATATGATTTCTAATTGTTGTAATTATATTACATATTTTATGAAGAGTGTCTTACATTTTTTCCCATATACGCGCAATTAGTGCCGCAGTTTTGGCATATGTCCGAAAAAATCCGTCAGCGGCTAAACGGTTAATACAAAATTTGACCCCGAGCCACGCTTTTTGTAGGTGTTTCCCAGGCAATTTTTTTGTTCGTTAGCCGTAGTTTTCTTAGGGAGATTAATCTTTTTGACGTCGTTCTTCTTGTATGTCTTGAAAAATCGGTTATCTATCCGTCTTTGGTTTCATTGTTTGTATCTAATAAGTCTTGCCGCATACACCTTTACAGGGCTATTCTGGCAACTTTCTTTCAATTCACCTCAATCTTTCGAAGTAAAAAAATTTTATGAAAGACAATTCTATTGCTATTCTAGCAACTATCTTGAAAGCTTTTTTCCGTAACATAAAAGACAATTTGAAAGATTGAAAGCGACTGTAAAATTAGAGTAAATAGTTAAGGAAAATGTATTATGGATTGAGTGCACATTCATAATGTTAGCGCTTCCAGTTTTCATCAACATTTCGACATCAAAAATAGGCGGGCTAGATTGCACCCATGTGTCAATCATCACTTCGTCATCTGCCGACAGTGAAAATCCTGTATAACTTTACATGAATCGTAAAGGATTTTACAGCATTAACGTTGAAGCGGTACGATATACTTAGTATTAGTAGGTATGTAAATAAAAACATACATTTTCTAAGCTCAATATTTTAGATATGTGATCATCGCATGGTGCTTACTTCACTCAATGCAAAATTTTTAGGGTCTTGTCATGACTCCGGAATTGTTTGATTCTTGGTTAGTTTATTTGAAATTTTGTTTGAATTTTTGCCAAACAGCTTTTCAACTCGACTGGTGAATTTTAGAGCTTTTTCGTTGGAATAGCTAAAAACTTTCATTCAGTCTTTCAAACTATCTTTCAATAATCTTTTTAAAGTCTTTCAACTATATTTGCCAGAATAGCCCTGTAAATTTTTGTTTTAGTGTGCCATGTATTTATTCTATGTATAGGTTTATTTTTAGTTTTAAAATATTGTTTACCTCGGCGGAGCGGGTAAAGAAAATACACAGGTGTGTTTGGTTTGCGTGAGGTGTTTGTGGACGTACGAATAGTGAGTGACAATAGAATTCAAGAAACATTAAACGATACAAATGGCCGAAGCCAGGGAGCAGAAAATAGGGGAAAACATGAGTACAAAAGGACAAGGAAAGGAGGGGATTAGCGTGGGATCGACAGATCATTGAACAATCACATCACTAATTTAGCCAAATATTAAGGTTTTTATTATTTCGTATTTTTATTATTTCGTATTTTTATTATTTCGTAGATTGAAACAAGTTAAAAATTACTATGATTAAGTAAATTATTTTTAAATTTTGTCGATAATCACCCATGGAATCTTAAATAACTCCAACAATAACAATTGTTTTTAATTCTGGATCACTCATAACTTGGATAACATGTATTTATTCTACAGCAAACACTAATGGTGCTGACTCTATTCGACTTGAGTCTTAAATATCGTTACAACCTTTTTGAATTTTTTCAAATGTGATAAAACTGCATGGCCGTTGCAAAGACGACCCTTCCACAGCAGATCAGTCCATTTCATACATTTGTTTCTTTTGTAGCTTGCTTTGAAGGACATCATTTTCATTGTAGCTGATATGAAGTGGTGGAATAAGCGCCGATGCTATGATACGGTTTTCAGCATTCAAAAAGTTAAAGGTTGCACATGCCTTCAAATACAATAAACAGAATTACATAAAAGAAATTTAAAAATCTGTAAAGTTTTGATAAAAGTTACCTATGTTATTCTATTTATCTATTCAAACTACAGGTTATTTATTTATAGGATGCATTAAGTGCAGTCTTAAGTCTTTTGGTCACACCTTAATCAGAATTAAATTTCTCCAATCAGAATTAAACTTAAATCTATAAATTACAAAATTAAATAAAAAAGTAGCTTAATGTATATTGTAAAAGAAAATTCAATCCTAGTTATAGAGAAAAAAAATATAGGAAAGTAATGAAGGAGGAAAAGTAGAGGTTGTTTGGGAATAACGAAGAAGATGCGCCTTGCAATCGTCACTAGAGCATCATTGATCCTCTGCAATCAGAGTGCTCTGATATACTCCTCAAGTTTAGCCCTATAGCTATTTCTGTTTAGTCCAGCCCTTGTACATTGGCGGCAGGTGTGTAGAATGAGGGCGAGTAACGAGTATCGGTTAGCTGCAGCAAGGCTACCGCACCCACACTGAAAATTGGCGGCGACAGCAATTCGTCGCCTGAGAAAACGATTGTTGTATGTACTATTAAATTCAATGGAACATACGACATTCCTTTTCTCAGGCGACGAATTGTAAAAGTGATACTTCCGTGGCCGGTGACTTTGCAGGCGGTAAGGTTGACAAAACTATCGACAGATGCGCTAAATCTGCGCTTAGTACATCCTTAGGCGTCACGGGACCTTTTTGGTCAATGCAGCACTTTTCCTTAAGTGCTATTGCCTTGCGGTAGGTGACATCACACAAAGTGCAGATCAGTGTATGTTCTGCGGTCAGTGGTGTCGGATGGCACGACGCTGGCTTAGCCACTTGGGTGAGCATGGCAGTATTCAAATGTTTGTTACATTTTTCGTATTTTTTTTAATTAGGCTAAAAACTAGCGGATGCCAAATTTCTTACAAATGAATCCACTTTTACTTTTTTTGGCCACGCAATAATGAGGACGCGACTGTCGTCATGGGTACGCGAATAGTTCATCTTAATGGCGCAATTAACTACTGTTGTAGTTATCGTAAGGACGATGCCCTTCTTAAAATTGAGCGCCGCCTATCTCGCTGCAAAACTAGTGAAACAGGTCGGAGCTGGCTGGACACAAGTAACCTTTCGATGTATGCCTGAACCGTTTCCATCATCACCCTGGGTTGGTTGCAAGCAGAGATCTTCGAAATTGAACTTAATGAATATTTTTCTAACGAAATAATGGTAATATGAAAATAATAAGTGTCAGCAAACCAAAGAGGCGCGACTAAAACCTGAATAAATAAGTCGAAGTCGACTTTTCCTTTTTCAAAATCAATGGATTTTACAGAACCGACCGGAGGATTTTCCTTTTCGGTCAAAAATTTTTCGCGCCATAAAATTCAACAAAGAATAACTTAAGCACTAGCTTAAACCACAGAATAAACAGTATACAGAAGGCACATCTGAAATAATTTTGCGATTTCATTTCAGACGCGGGCGGGAAGCAACAAAGGTGAGGAAAATGTAAAGGGAACCGAGAGAGTAAGCGCGAATTGATGTATTGTATACGCATAGATTCGATTTTTTTTGGGCTTTATTCTCATTTCGACAACAACACGCAATGTTGTTGCGGCTGGCTTGCGCAGCAAGCCAGCTTTGCTTTACTCGTGCACATTGAAAGTGGTTGATTTGGCAAAGCAATCGCCAAGGCAAATTCAATAGGTAGTTGCAGCATTCTTTGATAATTAGCACAACATTGTAGAAATAGTTTTCCACTTATTATCACTTTCTTAATGCGTCTTGGTTGTTTCAATATTTAACACATATATTTCATTGTAGCCATTTGTACTTTTTACAACTTCTATTTTACAAGCAGACCGAAAGAACTTATAAAATCCATTGAATTTTGGTTTTTCCCGTAGTGCTACCACCTTATGTGCCTTGGCGATCGCTCAATCAATTTTTCTATGAAACTGCCTCTCCACTTCTTGTTCTTGTTTGTCAAAAAGCAAGCGGAGAGCGAGCACGAGCCAGCACCAACATGCAAGCGGCACATCGCTTTGTTGCTCAACAACAACAACCACAGTGTGTGGTGCGCGGTCGCAGCTTCTCAGCTCACGCTCTCGCGCTCTGTGCGTTCTCATCCCTTTACTGCTTCCCCCCGCATCCACAAACGGGTCGTACCGCTGGAACCCGCGAAGAAAATTTTCTTTACACCAGATGCGCATTCTGTATATTGTTTGTTCTGTGCTTAAACTCAAAAAATAACACAAAATAAATAGAAAATCTATCTGAAGTTCTTTTCACTTGGACAGCTTCGAAGAAAGTTGTAATCGCAATATATTGTCGCGCTTGCATAGTCTTTAATAATAACAAACGGGAAAATACCGTTAAGCGGCGCTAATTTTTGGATGATTCCGTAGGAAAATAATTTAATCTTTTAACAAAACATATTACCATCTAAATTTGTTTAATAACATCGTTGACCAAATTTGTATCGAAAAAATTGAAGTGATCGTGATCAAATATCCGTATATCTAAGAAAAAAAACAATATCTTGTTTGTGCGATGGTGGTGGATTTCTTGTAGCTCATCAAAGTGATTGTGTTACTTAATCCTCTGCAGCTGATGTGGTAGTCTGACAGACACCGCTTATTGAAATAACCCACATAATTTCAAACAATCCACAAATTTTAACCTTACATTGAATTGTAAACTATTTCTTCTTATAAATAATAAAGGCCTGAAAAATTAAAATCGAAAACTTCATAAAAAATAAATCAGTTTGTTTCAGTAATATAATCAAAATACCATCAGTAACATTGTTATAGAGCACGTCAGTTGCAGATGGTTAAAGTAAGAAAAACATGTACATACCCAACAAACAATTTCTCGATATAAATTTTATACTTAATATTGTTATTTGATTTGAATAATGGGCTGGCCACACTACAGTACTGTAAAATATGCATTTTATTTCAATTTTCAGAAAGAAAGTAAGCTTTTGTTTTAGAATCGAAAATGCTTTTGAGAACAAGAAAAACGGCGCTGTCGTTACGATATCTCGGATGAGAAAATTTCAATATCGCAACGATATCGAGATTTTTGAAATTCTCGATATCGTTACGATAGTGTAATTTTTCTCGTTCTCGATATCAATTTAGACACTTCACTCGAAAACGAGAAAAGTTCTCGCTTTAACAATACCGTTTCTATTTCGTTTAACTGGTGGCAATTCCCATAAACTTACCAATCTGCTTGGATTTTGTTACATTTTCCTTAAAAAATTGATTTAGTTAAAAGAGTTTTACTGTAATATTTATTAGAAAATAAAGTCCATAAGAACTAAAAGAAGAAATCGCAATTAATTAACTGTTTTACCAATTTATTTTGTGTTTGCATAAAGATGGCACAATTCACATAATCTCAGTACATACAAAAATATAAAATTGCGTAAAGTAAACATTTTTTCATAGTTCAAGGTACTTTAACACGTTCACGCCGGCGCGGGCCACCGGTGGTCCGCGCTAGGCTGTCTCATCGGGCGGCATGTACCACCGGTGGCCCACACTAGATTGTCTCATCGGGCGACGCGTATCGCCGGTGGCCCGCACTAGATTGTCAAATCGGGCGACGCGTACTGCCGGTGGTACGCATTCGATTGTGCTATTAGACGCTGAAAATTAAAATAATGAAAACTTAACGTATTTTCATTAAAAACATTTAATGAAAGCCAGATGAAGCACGGCATTAATTTCAACGCCGCCTCACAGCAAAAACAATGAAAATCGGCCCCGGCGTGGACGTGTTAACCCTTTCCGACTTGAAAATAAACCCGTTCTGTATGAATTGTATGGGCTGTAGTCCAATATATTGGACATTGTGACTGAAAGGGTTAAATATATTTTTTTTAATTGTCCATTTCGCATTACGATTTAAGATATTTTAAGCACACATAAAAAGATCCTGAAGAGTTTGTGGTGGTATGCAAGCCTAAACCTATTTAATCGCTTCTTTAAATTCAATCTTTGAATAAAACTGTCGTTCTTTTGCATGAACACCGCGACATCAGGTTTTCCCTTTTGCCCAATGCCATTATCACACGTTTTTGCCTTACAATAATTTTCGTGTTTCGGTCATATCTTACGTTTTTCCCCCATAAGATCCACGTCATTCTAAATATTGACACACTGGTGTTTCAGGCCTGCTTATTTTATCAGCTATTTCCCGTGTCGAGAAGTGCCACATTTCAACTCTGAGAAATCACTATTCGCACTGATTGTTTAGCACGATCACGCAAACTATAAACGAGTGCTTATGGTACACCTGCCGTTACTTTCAGCAAACTATGGAAATGTAAACTACAACTTTTATATGTTTTTTTAATCATCTCCTCTACTCCCACAAAATTTTTCATACCTCAGCTCAAATTTATAAGTTGAATTTACGTGAGTATTTTTGTTTATCCCAGTGGACGCGGGGAATATGCACTATTGCAAAGTGAACAAATGTTTTTAGGTTAGTTACTTTTATCATTGCCTAAACTTATGTTCTAAAGCTCAGGAAGTGTAACCTACTATTTATTTTACTTTGATCTTTAAAAAATGCAGCAGCAAAACAATAGCCCAAAAACAACAAATATTTACGTAGATTGCTATAATTATTATTTACGTAAATTGTTCACAAATTGCTATGATGGGTTTAGTTGTGAGAACGATTTTAAGTGCATTTAAATACATTTCGAACAATAACTTCAACCATGACAGCTTTAGACCAATCCGTTGCAAAATCCATTAAAGGCGTGCTTTTAGAGGGTGTCAATACGCTGCCGGTTTCGCAAGCAACGGTTATGAACATTAAAAAAAAGTGAAAACATTGTGGTTCATAACGCTAAAAATGGCCGTCCCAGAATATTCGACGCAAGGGACGTAGACAAATCGGGCAATTTTGATGACGGGCAAGGCCAAAACGCCAAAATATGCCGCCAAATTTGATGCAAAAAGTGCCGTAGTGCCAAAAGACCCAAATTCTCAAACAAAAATAAGAGGGCCCACATGATATTCGAACAGTAGCATGAGCACTGGACAGCCGAAGATTGGAGGCGTGTGTTATGGTCGGATAAATGTAAATTTAAGAAAATACAATCTGATGGCATTAACTGTTTTTGGTCAAACACTTGAACCTTAATCAACCCAAAATCATACAATTATCGAAACAGTCAAATTTGGAGGAGGATCAGTAATGGTGTGGGGCTGTTTTTCGTTCTTTGGACTCTGTCCTTTGCAAGAAATAACAACAATTATGACAAAAGACATCTACGTGAATCTGCTTTACGAAAATTTACCAGTGGCAGTCGGTCAGGTCAAGGTTTCGGAAGCCGAAATCGTATTTGAATAGGACAACGACCATTATAATTATTGGTTGAGTAGAATAGAATTGATTAGGGTAAACAGCACTGAGACCAGGATCTATTGTGCCCCCTTCAAATGTTAGAGTACATCCCCTAGACATACCGCCCTAATTAAACTTAGTAACTCGCGGGGGTCTAGGTGTTTAACGTCCTCTTCTGCAAGCCAAAACTGGCCCAGGTAACGCAACCTGCTGCCACTAGCCGCATTACAGTGCATTATGATGTGTTCGGGAGTCTCCTCTGCTGTTTCGCAGAGTCTACAGACGCTTATCTGTTCTATCCCGATTGTATGCAATTGGTTGGGTAACAACACATCGACCCGGAAATCCGGGTTTTTTCTTTGATAGACTCTTTTACATAAGCAATTCTGTGCTCCTTGTAAGCTAAATATGGGCTTCTTACATGCTGTTATATAGGGGAAATAGGTTTTTTTCAGGACTTTTTTTTATAAAGTCACTGATACCGAATTTCATAAAATATTTCTGAAGATTTATATTACACTACTCGATAAGAAAAATGCACCGAAAATCAAGAAGGGGTATTCTCGATGTCTTGCAAAACCCTTGCAGATTGCAGAATATGCAGACTTTTGCAATCCATACAATGATACAACAACAAAATACGGTCAAAAACAGATCTGCAACTTCTGCAATATTTGAAACACCAAAACCCATGTTTTGTGTAAAAGTACAACCGTGCGTCAGCTGACTACAAAAGCAGTTTCAATCAAGAAATCAACAATTTTTGAATTTTCGCCTGTTCGCGGCATTTTTTTTTAATATTTGAATTTTTGGTGTTCTCGAAGTCTGGCACTTTTCAGTGTTGCAAATATCAGATTCTGCAAGTTTTGCAAAGTGGCAAGACATCGAGAATACCCCTATAGTGTTTTCTAGACTAGAATTTTTAAATAGAATAAAATTTAGGTGTATGAATCTACAGACTGACATATTTCGGTCCTGAAAGTTTAAAATAGAAAATTTAGTTAAAAGGAGACAAGTTTTCTATTTCATTTGATACCTATATCTTCATCATTGCACTACCGCATATATTAAAAAAAATATTTGAAATGTGTATGTCCTTAAAATGTTAAAGTCCTTTAAAAAGGACTTTGGGTCAGAAAATGCCAGGATACTATAAATGATCGCTAGTTTCACATCTATATCAAAATTTGGATGGGTCTCGGCAAAAAAAAACACTTTCGCACGGTGTAATAAATGTAAACTTGGTGTGGGGCGTTGCACATTTTATGTGACCAAAATATTTTGCTGAACTATAGGTCGCACAGCAATGAAATTAAGTACGAACCTACCATTTATTCAAATCTTTCGACAGAGAGGATGGTGCGGGTATTGAACAAGGGGGCGTGGCAGCGCCCATACAAGCCAAATTCTAATATAAAATATCTTTGAAATTGTAAGTTGTACAACGCTGAAATTTAGTACTCCATCGTTCCATAGGTGAGTCATTCTACTGGTAAGATTTTAACCCTCAATCACCCACCCCTATTAAAATCACGTATCTACCCACCCTGAGTCCCCGGGACTCAAAATTTTTGTTTACGAAATAACGCAACATCTATTAAATTTTTATGGTTTTTTATATTTTTGTAGGGCACATTAAGATCTCTTGTTACAGATATCATTCCATTTTTTTGCATAACTCAAATAAAAATTCACCTTTTAATTGACAAAAAAAACATACTCTAAAAAACATACACTAAGCATTTTATAATTATAAAAGATATAAATAAATTTACAAAAACAATTTTTTTTACATAAATAACCGAAAAATTAAATAACTGTTCAGAAAAAAAACTTAAACTAATACTTCATTATATAAAATAAGAAAACGTGCATCAGGTTGAATTTCATATGTTGTGCACATACCTCACATACTTTTCCAGCACAACTAAGGCAAATTGTTAGTAGCAAAACTTCTCAAAGGGTTAACACTCTCAATTATTAAACTTTTCGCGGCCATTTTTGGCATCCTAAATTTAAATTAACACGATTTTAAAAAAATTACAAGTACAATTTTTGTAACACAAAACACCACCCTGAGTCCCTGGGACTCACTCTGTGCCAAAACTCAGCCTTGTAATTGTAGTGCGCTAACTTCCGATCGTCTTCGCGTTCAGAGGGACCCTTTAGGAAGGTATACGAAAGCTGGGCGCCGAAACATAAAAACACAACGTGTACCAACTTATTAAAGTTCGTAGTGAGTCCCCTGGACTCAGGGTGGGCGATTGAGGGTTAAAAGCGTTGGACAAGGGACGTGGCACATTTGTTCTGACCCAAATATTTCGCTAACCTATAACAGAGGGCATTGTGCGGGTATTGAATAAGGGGGCGTGGCCCTGCCAAAATAATTTAAATCTGGTTCAAGCGCAATCCATTTCATTACTGAAACTTAGCAGCAACATTGCTTATTTGAGGGCCTCGGTTGCGTTAATCAGTAGCTCCCTCCTCTTACTTTAGTTAATTTTCTTAGTCAATTTGCATCGCCATAGATTCGCCATCTCGCGTATTTAATTATAAGAAAACAAAAAATGTCGTGCGGGACGAAGTTCGCCGGGTCAGCTATTATGTTTATAAAATTGAATTATTTTTGTATTAGTTGTATTTATTTTGATTTAAGGCTGACGACATAATTCCAATGAAGGCCGGTAACGGAAAAAGAATTATTTTAGTTGCTCCTATGAGGGTTATTTTTTTGAGCAGCCTGGCCGAAGGCCGGCCACTCAAAAAGAGTTTGGATGCAGAAATACTGTTAACACTTAACTGATGCTCCGGCCCTAGTTGCTCCTATGAAGGTTATTTTCAAGCAGCCCGGCCAAAGGCCGTCCATGCAAAGAGAGTTTGAATGCAGAAGTAGGGTCAGATGGGGTAAATGTAAACAGGGGTTATTTTATGCACTTAAAATTAACTGCAACAGACCATGACCCAAAAAAATATTAATTTACATGCTAAATTAATATTTTTTTGGGTCATGGGCTGTTGCAGTTAATTTTAAAAGCATAAAATAACCGCTGTTTACATTTCCCCCATCTGACCCTACTGTAAATATTTTACTGAATCTGAAGCCCTACTTGCACTTAAGAGGGTTATTACCCCCCTCTCCTCCTTTTCCACTTAACCAGTCCACTTTATTCCACCTATATGGGGGACCCCCAGCCCACCGCCGAATCTTATCCCCCTCCTCGGCCGAACATATATGAGTCCTTCCTAGGACGTAATATTAAATTTACAACGGTCACATTACAACCTCATAACATTTTTGCATTTGTACGAGTTGCGCATTTTGTAATATCGTCTTTCGGGGACACGTACGGTCTTTTAACGGTACACGAAAACGAATTCTTAGAACCGTGGACCCAAGCATTAGTTAACCCAATCTTTCTTTTTAATTTCAATAAATGTATGAATTCACTGCCAAGAGAACTCTATAAGTTACAGCTCAAGGTGTAGTCAAATAATTATTCGTTCCTTCGTCTTTCAGTGTGAGGTTTAAAGCCTCTTAAATCAATAAAATTTCATTAAGCGTACCTGCTCAGTTCGGAGCACCTCGACATTTATTTTGTATTTCTTCATGAATTCCATTATGAGCCTGGAAAGGATTGGGGTGACCGGCTGATCTCCAATACCAATTATGAGGATGTCAATTTTCGGCTGCAGTGCGCAGAAAAACTTCAGGCTGTCCTCATTTATATCTTCGTTTGAACTCACATTCCACGACAACACCGACCTTAGTAAATACTAAAAGTTACATCACTCCTTTGCAAGTCGGTTTCGCATCTCATTACCGCGGGAAAATAGCCATTGGCCCGACAATAACCATGTTATTGTTTAAACGAAATCCATACTGACTAAAGCTGGTAATCATCAAACCGTGGTCCTGTTCTGTGTTGACTATTGAAATTTTCGTTTTGCCATCAGCCTCATATGCCTTGCTAAAAAACAACGAAGTGGAGTATGCAAACTTCCGCTTGATGTCATTGAAAGTGTTACGAATTAATGAATCCCTTTGTGCTAATTTAAACGCAAACATCTCCAAGTGTTTTCCACTTCGGTTTGCTTTCGCATTAGCGATGTAAATAATGAAAAATCGATTGCACTGTCTTATAATCGTTTTCACACCAGACAGTGCTGCCAGTTTCTAAAAAAAAATTGGAACAAATGCGGAATACCACACTTTTGAAACATTTTTTTTCGGTCTAACAAAATTAACATTTGTCCGCGGAAACATTCACAGAGGGCGCGGTCCGCGCTCAAAATCCCAGTCTTATATACGAATTTATCAAGACAAGAATCCTAACGGATTCTAACGATATATGTAGGTGTCATATAAAAGGTATTTTCTTCCTCTTTCTTCCTCCTTCCTACCCAAAAAGGGTTATAAGCGAAAAATATTTTGTTTAACATACATTTTTTAATATTGTTATTAATTTTTAGAATTATTAATTACTATTATTATTAAGTTATTATACGCTTGCTACCGAATTATAGCCTGCGAAATGTTGCGAAGCAACACTAATAAAAAAAATAAATAATTATGTCTTACTAGGGGTTAAGCTCTTGAATCCAATGAACTAAAAATTTTTCTGGGGAAACTGCCACAGAAGTCGTGGCTCGTGTTCAAAGTTCAAAGTGTGTATCAAAATAACGCAATAAAGTATCAAACGATATACTACATGGGCTGAAAAGTCTTTGGCCTGACATAGAGATGGCGCCAAAAATTAAGAATTATTGTGTTGTACATGGAAAACCATCCTTAACTTAGATTCTGTCAAAGTTTCATGACATTTGGTTGACTCGTTTTCAAGTTATTGCTTTCGAAGTGACGCTACCTCTGAATTTTTGTAAACAATGGAAAAAAGTGAATTTCGTGTTTTGATAAAACATTGCTATTTGATGGGCAAAAATACAGTGGAAACAAAAGCATGGCTTGATAAATGTTATAATACATCTGTACGATTGAATCGATGAACGATTTTTTCACACCTTCCTATTGATATACAACATTAGATATATCTGTGGTCAAAAGCAATAACCGCCTAAGTCGAAAATTACTGTTTCGAGCAATCTCGTTTTATAGTTTTAGCGCCTAGTGTATTCGTTATGGGAATGCGAATATTATATATTATTATTAATAACTTTTTTTATTTTAAAGTTACAAAGTCCCCGATTTTACACAAACGTAGAGCACAGTCAAGGGAACGTGGTGGCATCCATAACTCATTTTCTTCTTAAGTCGACTTAAGCGGTTATTGCTTTTGACCACAGATGTAATGTGTACTTGTAGGTTATAAGTAAAACATATTTTTTTTCATAAAATTTTAAAAATTTTGTTCTCGAAAAAATCGTGCATACATTTAGAACTAGTTTGTTACTATCTATCCTATGGAATTCCCTTTCCAGTCAAATATAAAACATTTTAGAATTTTGTTGTTTTACTTTTATATTCAAATTTAAACAGCAGTTGGGGGTACCACTCTCCATTTCTGTGGCCGTAAGGAATAACAGCCAAAGTCGAGTTAGGACAAAATTGAGTTATTACCACCATTGCATTCGTCGTATTCAAATGTACTCTACACAAAATTCTATGGCTTTTGCTCATAAAATGAATGTTTTACGCCCAAAAGTCTAAAATGTATCTAGTGTAATCTAACGCAAATTCAAAAATTAAAAGTGCTCTCCTGAAAACTTCATAAAATCTACTTTGGCTGTTATTCCTTACGGCCACAGATTTAATGGAAAAATATAACCAAAACACAAATACTATTGAAGGCTTGTGGCGTCACGCAAAACACTCAATTCCACAGTACCATAAAAGTAAAAAAGGTTTTAATGGTTATTTGACGAAATTTAAGCTTCTAAAATAATGCAAAGCTAGAAATCTAAATTTTGAAAAACGTTTCTTAATATGACAGGTTCTTTGTACAACCCTCTTCAGCGCTCATTGGCCGAAAGTAGTTACGAAATCGTTTTGGACCAAGAATCAAGTTAAGTTAAGTTAAATTGAACTTTTGTATACATACATATACAGAACGCGCACCTCGTACAAATTCAAAAATGTTAAGGGGCCGTAATCAGCGTTGCCGTTTTGGTTATCTTTAACCAAAAATGGTTATTTTTATTTTTGAAAATGGGTTTTGGTTATTTGGTGATTTTTGATCCCCTTTGAAATATTTTTTTAGAATATTGCACACTCGTGTCACCACACTGAAAAAGGGGGCTGACCCCACAGCTAGTCACCCCTGGGAGGTGGAGGGAATCCATCGCGATTCCCTAATGAAGCGGGCTATGCCGTTAATATGGATGGTCGACAGCTCTGGTAGGTAAACCAGAAGGGGGACACCTAGGTGGCAAAGCCTCGTCTTGGCTAAGGCAGGGCAGTGGCACATAAGAAGTGCAACGCTCTCCTCCGTACTAAGCGAATTGCAACTACGGCAGTGTTCGTTGAATGGGAGACCCAGTCGCTGAGCATGTCTGCCAACGGTCAAGTGATCTGTTAGTACCGCCACAGTGTAAGCGATAGTACCACACCCTAGGCGCAGGAGTTGTCTGGTACGGTCAGGAGAAAGCAAAACTAAGCTCACGTCACCGCTCAGCTGACATCAGTATCGCCATAGTTTTTGCCTGAAAGACGCTACAGTGGTCGGGCAGGCCGGCTACTACCTTAATGCCTGGCCCCTCACAGAAGAACCCACAACCGACCAGCTTCAGTGCCAGACCTCCCTACTGAGAATTTTCGTGGAAAAGAGGTTTGTATATCCTACCCGAGAATAGTGGAATCTTAGACCATTTGCTTATGGCGTTTAAGCGGGCCGTTTCCCAACTTAGCTGACTGTCTGATCAGAAGGTCAGATTGGATCCAGTTTATGAGAGTGTGTACAACGCCCTTTTAGGAGTGGAGTGGATAGCCCCAGCGGATAGCGAACGGATGCAAATCTCCCAACTTTATCAAGCTGCTTCTGTTTTATTGAGCGGCTGGCCGTAATGGAGGATTGAGCTCCATATAGAAATTACGCGTGGTTTTGAACCCCATCTTGCTCCGACAGCCCTCTTACAGCAGTAGATTGCGCCGTATGCCTTCCGGACCCTTTCGATGGTATTTGCGTTCCAAGTGAGCTTGGAATCGAGTATCAGCCCCAGGTATCTCACCCCACTACTTAATTTGAGCTCAGTGCCCTCGAGGCGTGGAAGACGAAACACTGGGATCTTGTACTTCCTAGTGTACAGTACAAGTTCCGTCTTGCTAGGGTTGGCCCTTCAAGCCGCACTCCGCACACCATGCGGAGAGCTTGGTGTGCTGAGGTGTTTGCCTGCAATACCAATAGCAACATCATCAGTATAGGCCACGACCTTTCAGCTCGAAAGAGCAAGGTCCGAGAAGAGTTTATTTAGGGTGACGTTCCAGAGTAGCGATGAGAGGAACCCCCTTGCGCCGTGCCCCTGGTGGCACTCCTACGGACGTTGACCGTTCCCAAAGTAGACCTGATGGAGCGGCTTCGTAGCAGTATGCTGACAAAGCTTATGAGTCTG